>OZ020183.1:13998103-15364166 GCA_963971135.1 Stenus bimaculatus
TAAGTTCTGGTAGATTGGTTAATTATCTTTCTGATCACAAAATGCATCAAAAGATTGGAATTATTAAATCTTTTAAAAATAAAATAGAAAAATTATGTGACACGTGTTATGTTAGTGAGAATTTAAAGATTGCCGAGAAATTATTAAGGGATAACAACTACCCAATTAAACTTATAAATTAATATTTATACAGGAATAATACCATTCACAATGTTTTAACATCTGAAATTACCAACAATGATAGGGTCAATACTAAGTATTTTAAAATTCCGAATATTGAGGTTTTATCAAATAAATTAGAACGTTTATTTAAGGATTACTTTCCTAACACAAAAATCGTCACATATAATAACAAGACTGTGGGTAACATCTTATTTTCCAAACTTAAAGACAAACAAGACAAAGAATTTGATAATCATTTAATTTATAGGATTGATTGCGTTAATTGCAACTCATGTTATTTAGGCCAAACAAAAAATTGGCTAAAAACCAGACTTGGTAATCATAAGAACGATTGTAAAAAGGCAGCGAATAAAGATAGAACTGCTCTGGCGAGTCATGCTATAGAAATGCAACATAGTTTTAATTTTGAGGTAAAGGATGTAAAGGTTCTGGCACATGAAAGCAATTTGAAAAAAAGATTATTCCGAGAGTCAATCGAAATTAAAAACATACGAATAGCATCAACCTGCGTACAGATTTAAATAATCTTAACATAATTTATCAGAATTTAATTAACTCGTGTAAGGTCAAACAGAATTAATATTTGCAACCTATAAATTTTTTTTTCTCGTAGTATTATCCTAATGGATTTTTTAAAAGTGTTATTAACAAAAACATTGTTTTATATGCTTAGAGTTATTATTGTAAATAGTGTTTGTAAATATTGTATATAAATTATGTTTGTAAATATGTTTGTAAATTTTTCTGTGACATACGGTATATAATAATGTAGTTAACTTAGACAATTTCAAGGATTTTAAATTTGTATAGTGTGTTGCATAAGTTTTGTAAAATATTTGTATAACTTCTAGTATTGGTTGTTCTGTGATGCTAATAACCTGTCATAAAATTACATTTGACAGTTTCATTCGTTGTTCGATGCCGAAAGCGGTAACTGCTGTTTTTGAAAATTTCTGTTATCCTTAAGCATCATAAATTCGTATCAATTAATCAATTTTTATCATTATTCGATGGAATTATTAGTTGTGTTCCAACATTTATCTTCAAATATTTCTCGACAAAAAACATTTCAAATCTAACATTAAGGTAATTATCAAAAAAAAAAAATTCTTAAACATAACCTATGTACTTTGTCACATGGTTATTAATAAATTTTAGTATGTAAATTAAATATGATATGTAAATTATAAAATTGTAAAACAATTGTTTCTTGTTATAGCTCTGATGAAGGTTAAGCAAATAAACCGAAACTAGTAAGCTGAATGTAACTGATGTGTTTAATTTTTTGAGTCCACAAACACCAAAAAATCCCGAATACAATTAATTATATTTATTGGACGTTAATACATTTTTATAATTATAAAAGCCGTCCCTCGTGAAGCATGCTTCATCCGTAAATAACACGAAACTGCCAAAATTAGGTTAAACCAAATGCTGTGGTAACCACCATCGGGAAAAATTTACTCGAGATGGATAATCTGCTGGACTCAACGATTGAACACGTTGAATTGAATAAGGGTGTAGCAACTGTTCATGGAGAACTCTCGAAACAGTTGTTGGCCTTGCTCCCATGTTATGTGCAATGGCACGAATACTTGTGCTTGGTTCTTTCTCCATACGGTTGAGCACTTCTTCCTCAAATTGGATAGTGCGAATTGAACGTGGACGACCAACAGCTCTACGAGGTTCGACAGATCCAGTTTCTCGAATACGATTATGAATCCTAGCAATGATAGAATAATGCGGTTGACGACGTTGAGGAAATCTTTGCTGGTACAGGCGCGCAGCTCTCAAAGAGTTACAAAGGGCTTCCCCATAAATGAGATGCATATCAGCTAATTCCGCATTGGAAAAATTCACCATTTTCGAAAGTAATTAACTTTAATAACAAACGTAATTGATCTTAGAATAGCACAACAGAATAAACCGATGTTGATTTACTGCTATCTTATTTAAAGTTGTTCACTCCAAATATGTGTCTTGATTTTTTTAAAATCTGTTGTGCACGGTCCATTGTAAAGACATGACAATAAATCGCAAACATTTATTTACAAAAAAAAGAAAATAAAGCTATTTTTGTAAATTACATTTAAAAAATTTTGTCTCAACCTAGTGACTTAATGGTTAATTTCCGGATATGGGTTTATTAACAAAAGTTGCTTGTTTTGGTGTCCCTTTCATTATTATGCATTACTTACGGATCACCCTGTAGATACGATTTAAAGCCTTCAATAAAACAGAAGATAAATATTTATCAGCTGATGAATCAATATTTATTTGTGTGTAAAAGAGCCAATTTTGTTTTTGTTAATACCCCTATAAAGTATTGATTTAATGTGCCAATCAATTCCACGGGTTTCAAACTGCACTTTACTTTTTTACTTCAAACGATTGATATAGTTTTATTAGTAATTTCGTATCCAATAACCACTCAACTTAATTGGAAGATAAACTTTTTAATAGATTTTTAATGGATACAACGATATTTGAAGTAAGTAAAACTTTGAAATGATTTTATTCCCATATTATTAAAAAAAATATACATTAAAATATTTTGTTATTTTTAAATAGCTATTTTTAGACCTAGAGAATGTGCAGATTTGTTTAAAATTTATGTTTAGAATTGTAAATTCAGTTTATAAATAAATCATGAATATAAGTGGAAATTTTAATATTAAAGTTTAAAGCAAACATGGCGAGTATAAAAATTAAATTCAATATTAATTTAATACTAGGATATTATTTAATTCATTTAATTAAATTTAATTTCACCTCAATACATCAAAATTTTAAATAATTTTTTTCTACATAATTTTCCAGTAATATAAATGGGGTTAGATGTGTCTCTCTCAATGAGGAAAGTAATGCATTTTCCCTAAGGTGGCGTCTGATTTAACGTGACAAGTTTCCAAATCACTCAAGTTGACTTATATTAGAATAGAAAATAATTTAATTTTTCCTTTTCTCAAACTTTATCAAATTAAAACGTATAACTTCCTATACGTGAATAATATTATTTTCAAACCTTACAAAAATACTCCCTCAATGCTCCCAGAAAACTTGGATAAGGAAAGAAAACAGACAATTTTCGCAAAATAAATTTTCTATAAATTAGAATAAATACCGGATTGATAGGAAAACTTTAAAGAATTTAATGAATTTGTTTGTTTAATATCACATTCTATATAATTACAGGGTAAAGCTGGTAAACACAAATATTTGCATTGAAGATTAACTTGTAAACGCGATACAATTTACAAAAAATTGGAAAAAATTTAAATCATATTTACACCATTGCATCTTTAGCTATACATAGTTAAAACTGCGTTTGCTCTTGGCCCTTAGCACTAAAATTTAATTTACTAATAAAGTAGATTTCGCGGATATTTTATGATATTTTTATTCACTGCTAATTTCTATTAAAGACAATTTTAAGCGTTATAAATTTAAGAAGTAGTCAGTTTTAGTATGCACTTTACAATATTCATCCCAGTTTTTAATTAAGCAAACTGCACTTTAATTCTTACACCTTAAAGTAGAGCGTTAAAAAAATAACATTTAAAAAATTTACATTACCTAAAATACTAATATTAAAACTTGTTTTGTTCCTTTTATATACATAACTCAAAAATTAAATTTGTTCCTTTTTTTTTATTTTAAATTGTACCAGAATCGACAAAAAACGAAAAAAGTAAATGTCTATCATTTTTTGATTTGGAGCTAAGACCATTTAAATTTTAAGTCACTATTTTTTGTATAAAATTAGAAAACCGCTAATATTTACGTTCGTTCCAACAGCCCGAAAAACCGTACATTGACGATCAGTGTCATGCGCAATATACAAAACGCGTTCTATCAGAGACGTAGGACGATCCAATTTTGTGTTCCAAGCAGTCACTGCTTGGAATGACATCCGCACTTCAACTGAGTACGCCTCGTACACGTTAACTGAAACCTAATCTTGCATTCTTAACAATCAAAACACGTGAATAATCACCGCAAATACAGAAAACTACTACAACAACGTTGTCTTTTGAGATAGACTTTGGACGGTAAAAAGGTGGCGCAAAAGCTTAAACTCGAATCAGTTTTGTTACGGTTTCATGACAGTCGAATCTAATAATTTGGCCAATGTGCGTAGAGACTTAGAAAAGTATCACTAAAAACGTTTTTCAATAAATTGGTAACAACAGTAATACAGAAATTTTTGATAAAATGTTGAAAAAAAAATAACTAAGAAAAAAGAGAAATAAAATCAAAACGTTTGAGCTCTGAATCTAAAAAATAGACCCTTACTTTTTGTTTTTTATCGATTAAATTTGCAGTATTTTCTAACCCTCATGTTATGTGAACCTCGAACGGAACACCCTGTATCTGTACCAAAATTTTACATAAGTTGCCTTCGTCAAAGATGTAGAAACTTAAATTTAAGGTTAAAATCTATTGTTTCTCTTCAAAAGGACCCTGCTTTGGATTATGGGCCCAAAATCAATTCTCATTCGCAAATTAATGAATTTCCAAAAGTTTTAGCTTTGAAAAAAAACACAGTTTTTGAGATATTAATTACACAACCTAACAAATTGAAATTTTCGTTTTGGTGCCGAAAAAGTTAGAACTGAGTTTGGAAATTTTTGAGGTGCTAATTCCAAAAATACCTAGCTTTTATCGTAACAGTTCTAGTTTTTAAGATGAAAGCTAATTAATTTTAGTTCTGATAAAAGCCAAAAATATTGAAATAAGAGAATGTAGATGCCAAAATTGAAGTTAACCTGTTTGATTTACTTGAGGAGCATAAATCAACTAGACCTGAAAGATATAATATGAAGAACATCACTGAGAGATTTGAATCGATCTAAAAATGATAAACTTTCTCCTTGGACAAAGTGGATATACAAAATTCATGATTTTATTTTTTTTGGGCAGCTGGGCTAAAGATTAATAGAAGGTGGCCCTTCAGAAATTACATAATTCAAGGAAAACAAACGAAACTTTGGATGCGAGAGAAAAGGTTGTGAATCAAATTTGCTCGGAAAAACTGAAACTCAGAATATTTGCTGATGGTTTTCAGATAAGGACAAAGATCCACAAATTACAGTTCATCATTAATGATTTTGAGCAAAAAGTACTACCTCTACAAACACTTTGATCGATTTCCAGAAAACCTAGGTAATTTTAGTGAAGAACGGGACTAAAATTCCATTATGACATTGAAACTATGGAAGATCAATATCAAGGATTTTTAAATTCTGCTCGCAAAATTTAATTAGAAACAGTTACAAAATCGTCGGCACCAAAATATCTGTTGGGCTGTGCAGTGGCGGATTATCGTACAGGAGGATAATTGAACCGGCCTCAAAAAAACTGAAAAAAATTATGCAGTCACATCTTTAAACCAGTCATGGTCGTCTTTGAAAACTTCTATTCAAATAAACCATAAACCTCTATAACAAACGAATTATACAATGGAGCTTTCTTTTCCAGTTCCTGGCACAAGTAGACTTTAAAAAATATTCTCTTTCTGAAATTTTTGAGACCCGCCTTCTAAAATTTTGTCGGTTCGAGCGATACATATAGAGGGTGTTCCAAAAAGAAGTGCTCAGAAGAAAATCCTAGAAAATAGATGAGATTTTATCAACAAGAAAACTAATAGTCAGGACCAGGTTTTTGAATGGGTCATTGAATTTTGTTCCTACGGAAAATGTCGGTAATTCGAAATTTTGTTGTAATTCGTAAACTATTTGATCAATTTAAATGAAATAAATTGAAAAGTCAAGCTAATTAACGCCACTTTGGCTTGAAGTTAAGAAATATAACCAGAATAAGAATATTTTGATAGAAAAAAAATTAACGAGATTTCACTTTTTTCTTGATATTTTCAGTATCTTTGAAACAAGCCCCATAAAGGTACCTTTTTTATATCAGTATAGTTCACATTCATTAAACTATATCAATTAAGATTTTCTTCTGAGCACTTCTTTTTGGGACACCCTATATAATTTTGTTTCTTCTTTAATTTTAACTTTTGGTTATTTTTCACAAAAGTTCATCTAATTCCATGAAATTTTTTGAAAAAGAGAAAACCGAGATGTGTTTCCTAAGTGTCTGGAAATGATTGACCAGACATTTTTTTAAAAATTTCGTCTATGGCGCTATATTCAAATTTTGCACATCTAAGTTTTCCTTAAACTAACCCCTGAAATGTTTGAAAAAATGTCATCTTATTTTATTTCTAAAAAATAGCGGCCTCAAAATCAGGTTGCACCTCAGGCCTCCAAATGGCTTAATCCGCCACTGGGGCTGTGTTATTAATGTTTGTAATCTTCAAAAAATATCTGTCAACATGAATCGCGTGATATGTTGATTGCATCTTCATCATAGACAAAATATTCAAAATGAAGATGTCAAATCTTTTCAAGCTAAGCGATCTCCCTCTTGCGGCCGAATGCGGAAGTACTGGAGTGACGTCAGAACTAGGTTAATTGCCATCATGTTGTCATGGTTTCCAGATAATTTTCAGTTCCCAACCTATATTTGTACACTAAACCGTTCATGTCTACAAACGCGTTACTATGAAATTCCCAAACGAATGTTGTTTGCTATGGCAATCAAAAAATACAGTTTTATTCTGATTTATAACAGAACAGTGTTTCGTTATGAAATAGTTTGCCTTAAATATAAGAGGTGGCGCCACAACTGTTTTGACAATTTGCACTTCTAAATGTTATTATTCTGTGATCTTATAGATAAATATTCGCGCTGATAAAAATCGATATTGCCTGTTTTATGGATTAAAATAATTAAATAGTTGTTACTTTTGTTTTAATTATGATTTTTTTATTCTTTTGATTTTCCGTCAAAACGGATTACCAATTTAACATTGTGTTATTAAAGTTGGTAGAGCAAAAAAAATATGCGTTACGCGGTCGTTAATTGCGGTATGACAGGCCTCGAAAAGTAGAAAAACTCGCTCCTACGGCGTTCGTTTTTCTAACCTTTTTCTCGTTCTGTCATAACGCACTTACCGACCTTGTATCGTAATATACTATATTGTGCTTTGGATTTGTATTGGTTTTTGCAACTGCACTGCACTTCTATAGCATTTTTTGTGACTAAAACACTGATTTATAGGTACTCCCCTTATTTTATTTATTACTCCAGTTCTAGCTTTTCAAACAGAGATCCTAATATCTGATCCCCTAAATTGCGAATTAACCGTTTATGACTTGATTTGTGCCCGAGTTAATCGCCAAGTAAAGGCTTTAAGATTTTTTATAGAAAATTTAATAGTCAAATTTTTACTAAATATTTTTTAAATATCCCCAAAACCCTCATGTACCTACTTATATTAAAATTTATAAAATTCTATTAGAAATTTTAAAAAATTAATTACAAAAATGTGTATCAAAAACTCAAATAAATCGAACTTTAATGTAATGATTTTTTTTTCAGGTGACCTCATGGACATCATAGCACTTACGAATTCTGCAATCAACTTCATTTTATACTGTACGATGTCTCAGCAGTTCAGGTCGGCCTTTCATAAAATTTTTACTCCTGCGTGTATAATTAATTGGATGGAAAGAAACAAAACGGAGGAAATTGATAAAATTACACACATTACCCAAGTTTGAATCTTGCAAGCCGAAATTAAATGTAATTAAATACTGATACCAAATGTTAAATGTTTATCATGAATATTTAATGTTACCTACAATTATTATATTTAAGAAAACTACAGTTAAAGTATTTTCCCATGTTTATAAAAAAGATTTATTAAGAAGTCATAGACGTTCAATTTATTATAAGATAAAAGATTGTTTTTAGATATTCGAGTAGATTATTTTTCTAAATGTTTTGATAATTTGCATCTTCGTATACAGGGTGAGTTTTTAAAATTAAATTTTTTGCAGCAAAATTGTTAATTTGCTAAAAAATATGTAATAGCAGTGGTCATGTCTGTTACGTGTTAAAAAACAATATTGTAATAATAACTCGCTCTGTTCTTATTGTTATATTTGTATCACCTTTCAAAGATTTAATAAAGTAATTTTACATGTTTTAAATTTTGGAGTATTATTTTTCCATCATTATTAAAATTATATACTATTAATTTAATAATTAACAAGGGCTGATATTTGATCTACTGCTATTTGTAAATGAATGACGAGGTGCGAGAATGTGCGATTAAAGGATCGTTTATCAAAATCATCCATCATTATTTAAGCCCAAAGCCATGAACATGTTGGAATCTCTAGAGTGCAAAACAACTTTTAGGGAAAGTAAAAGTTTAACCCAACAATACCTACTTTTTCATTATTTTTCAATCAAGGATAATTTTAGAAAAATTGATAATAATTATACAGAGAAGCTATTGAAAATTAGTATTAGAGTATCTAATAAGCTTTTTCGGTGGTCTCGGAATTATAAATCTTCCCATTTCATTAAATGTTATCTAAATTCCCGAGTTGTAACACGATATTGCGATAATATTGTGATAATATCGTACATAATATTAAAATATTTTGTAAACATTGTGTCACAATATTTATAGTGACAATATTGTGGAAACGTTGTGGTGCAAATAGTGTGGTAATATTTATAATAATAAATAATTCGGGAGAAAAATAAACAGCAGATCCAAGATCCAATGGGATTTTCTGTAGTGTGTTCTGTGCAATACTGTCCCGACATTTTAATTATTACCTATTAAAGTTTCCATTTTCTTATTTCCATTATTTAGCACCTATTACTGTTCATATCTTTACTAAAATATTGTGGATATATCTAAATACCTTGACAACTTCCAAAAAGTATTTCAAAAGAGCTTTCCAGAAAAGAGTGTGGGTAAAAAACGAAAGAAGGGATCAGTCAAATGGTTTAATAAAAACTTAAAGCAAATGCGTGCAACCTTAAAAACAATAGATGAAACATATAAGAAAACTAGAACACCAGAACTGCTTATTATACTGCGTAATTAATCTCGCTCTGATTATAGAAGAGCAATTTGTGAGTCCAAAACGAAGCAGAATGATGAACTAATTGAGGAATCTAGCAATCCCATTAGGGTAATGTGAAACGTGAAGACACCTTTAAGGACAACACCGATTCAACCTCAATCACAAGCGAAGTTATGAACAACTTCTTTGTGGATATACCAAAAAAAAATTAAAATGTCTACTGATAACACAGCTAGCAATATAACCATAAAACAAATCAAATAAATATATCGCTGGGCGATGTTACACCCAATGAAGTGCGAGATGTCATCAGGGCACTAAAAAACTCGAAGTCTACAGATTTTTACGGCTTACCAATAACAGTAGTCAAAAGGAATATAGACATATTAGTATTTCCGATTACTAAGTTAATTAACAACTGTATAGAAGCTGGTGTGTTTCCTGAGTCAATGAAGATTACAAAGATAATTCCAATTCATAAAAAAGGAAGCAGAGATGACATGAATAATAATCGCCCAATATCTTTGCTACCAATCTTTTCAAAAATTATTGAAAAATTGGTTGCCAATAAGATATCTGTATATTTTGAAAGAAATGACTTATTTATCCACCAACAATTCGGATTCAGAAAAAACTCTTCTACTACTGATGCTATAACATCTTTTATATTAAAGACAATTCAATGCTTCGAAAAAAATGAATACTCAATGTCGACCTTTTGTGACTTATCAAAAGCGTTTGATTGTGTATCACATTCAATCTTATTAAAAAAGCTAGAATCATATAGATTTGATACAAATAGCATCAAATTCATGAAGTCATACCTTCAAAATCAGCGGCAAGTTGTGTACATGAAAAATGTGTACTCCTCTAGGATGAAAGTCACAATGGGTGTGCCTCAGGGATCCATACTTGGCCCGCTCCTTTTTTTAATATATATTAATGAATTGCCACAGAACGTTGATTATGTGAACTGGATATTCTTCGCCGATGACGCAACAATTACTTGTAAGGGTAATCAAGTTCAAGACCTAGTAACTATCAATACAGAGGCACTCTCCAAAGCAAACGATTGGTTTAAAAAAAATGATTTGAAGCTAAATGAAGAGAAAACAATCAAAATGATGTTTACACTGAAAAAGCATAATTAGGACAACCCAGAATCTGTAAAATTTCTTGGAGTTGTTATGGATCCCGGCCTGCGATGGCATAAACACATTGATGAACTGTGCAACAAGCTGTCAAGGAATATCTTTGTTCTACGTTCATTATCGAACTATGTTTTCCAAAAGGTGCTAACTAGTGCTTACTACTCGTTATGTCATTCTTTGATGTCCTATGCCATTCTGGTCATGCTGCTGATGCGTACAGGGTTTTCAGGATGCAACGTAAAGCTGTTAGAGTGATTGCTGGAATTAGCTACAGAGAAGACTGCCCACATGCATTTAAAGAACTTAAAATACAAACATTTCCATCCGTATTCATACAGGAGTGTCTACTGTATGTTCATCGAAATTTGAATCAATTTGAGGTGCAAGCTGATATTCACCAATAGGCCCACACCTATATAATGCTCTACCTAATAAGATAAAGGAAAAATCTTATCTCAACTTTAAGAAAGAGGTCTCTAGGGTCCTCTAGCCAGAGGTGGAAGTCTGTACAGCTATACGATAGTTTTCGTATAACGAAAAAACCGTTTGTTGACTAAGTTGCTTGGTAACAGATTTTCTATATCTCTTCCTTATGCACGTTTTGTATTCATTGAAAAAAGATAAAATCCGTCACCATAGCAACATATTCAACAATACGATATTTTCGTTGTACGAAAAAAATCGTATAGCTTACAGACTTCCACCTCTGTATTCAGCGACCGTGATCAAAAATTTAGAGACGTCGTTAACGTTAAACATGTGATTAAAATATATTTCTTCATAAGAAATATTTTTTAAAAGACGTCTTTAATAATAGCGACGTCTCTAAAATTTTGATCACGGTCGCTGAATACAGACTATTGTGTTTACAACTTCACTAAAATATTGCGGATATACAGGGTGTCCCTGAAAGGTCTGTACAAAACAATACCTCATACCCCTAGACTTAAATATGACGATTTAACCAAACTTATCTCTATCCAAAACTTCTTCGTTAAGGCGCTACAGACCATTAAAGTTCTTAAAACTATTTTGTTTTTTTTTAAATTACTAAAAATTGGTTCATACGATCTTAACAAAATTTGCTATGTGGCTATGTAATGAAAAAAGGTATTTTTAGACAATTTGTTTTTACTTTTTCACGTTATGTAAGTGGTCAAAAATAGGTCATCGACATGCAAATTTTGATGTAACTTTTTAATGGCTGAATAAAAATTCATAAAACTTTACTTGTAGCTAAACAGTGTAATTATAAACTTTTTTGTCTCTTATGCAATTTTCCTAACTCCTTTAGTTTAGGCAGAGAAAAATATTTCCATCTGGTGCATAACCTAACTTTAGAAAAATATTTAAATTTTTCGCCAAAAGCTCTGCACAAAGTAACACCACATATTCTTGAGACCAAAATAAAATTATTTAACAAAACTTAGATTATGTACCACATGGAAATATTTTTTCTCTCCCTAAAGTAAAGGAGATATTAAATTTTTATAGGAGACAAAAAAAGTTTATAATTACACTGTTTAGCTACAAGTAAAGTTTTATGAATTTTTATTCGGCCATTAAGAAGTTATAAGAAATTTTGCATGTCGATGACCTATTTTTGACCACTTACATAACGCGAAAAAGTAAAAATGAATTGTCTAGAAATACTTTTTTCTATTACATACCCACATACCAAATTATGTTATGATCGTATAAACCAATTTTTAGTAATTTAAACAATACAAAATAGTTTTAAAAACTTTAAGGGTCTGCAGCACCTTAACGAAGCACTTTTGGATAGAGATAAGTTTGGTTAGATCGTCTTAGTTTGGTCTCAGGAGTATGTAGTATTGTTTTGTACAGACCTTTTAGGTACACCCTGAATATAAATTTAATATTTACACAATATTATAAAAAGATGTTTACACAATATGATTAGAACCATATTGTCTAAATGTCGCTGGAATGTTGTACTCACGATTGTTTCACAATAATGTGATTATATTGAAAAAAGATATCATAACATCACAATATTGCCACAACATTACCACAAGCTAAACACAATTTTGATTTCTACGGGTGTTGACTTGTCACCAATTTTACCAACGTTAGATTTTTAGTGAATAATCTTTTCCAAATTTTATTTTTTATATAAAATAAAGGGTTTAAATAAAATAAAGGTAAAAGTAAAACCTAGTTTTGGAGCATAAAGTTGTGGGAAACTCAAGGATAAATCCATGTAGTGAAGTCACCTATTTCCCATTCAAAGTTGTGGACTTTCTAGTGCCTACTAATTAGATTAAACTTTGAAACTTGTGCACAGGTACATTAAAATCAATAAATCTGTAATAAAACTACGAAACTCCACTCAACGCATTTACTAATTATAGTCCAAAATTCGTACGAAAACTTATTACAGAATTTTAATTTGTGATAAAATCGATTCAAAAAATATTTACTGGGATAATTAAAAAATTAATTAATTTCCAAAAGAATTTAATTAAAATTCAATTTACAAATAACATTTACGCTTCAGTCAAATCTCGTTAAAATCTACGAATCGCAGGTATTGCAGGAATAAAAGGTACACATTATCTCGTAGAGGCTGTAAAATGAGCACTTGAATAAAAAGTGAGCTCTTTGTAAAAGTACCCATTAAAAGTGGTTTAAAATTTCCTTGTTCGACTATGTCATCATGCGTAAAGCCAGGAAGCTCAACAAAGTTATAGCCGGTGTAATTCCGAAATTGCATGACTAAAATCCTTAAACGCCTTCCGTTACAACCTTTTAAAAACACTAATTTAATTCTTAATAAGTAGTAAAAATGCCATGGATCTTAAAAACATATTTTTATTATATATTCTTGCCTCTTTGGTGATAATATTTTATAAACTTTAAAAGGGTTCACTTTTTAAGGGTTGCTTTCGTAAGGCACTTATTACATTTTTAATCTTAACCAACCAAAAAACCCAAAAGTGCGTTATGGACTATAACAACACTCTTTTGAGTGTAGAAACGGCTCCACTATACATAATAAAAACAAAGTGATAAATTTTGTTATATAAACATGTCGATGCTCATATTATTTATTAAGGTACTCCTTGCCGTATTGTTTGACCTATTTTTAAATATACAGAGAGAAACTTGAAGAAGCTTTAAGCTTAGTTGGTTGATTCTTACGTAAGAATATAAAAAGCTTTGAAAGTTTTTCCTAGAACGTATTTTCCGCTTAATTTAACCAGCATAGAGAAAACTGCATACAGATTAATAGGATTATGCATTTTAGGTAAACAAGTTTTGATTTAATTCAAATTCGGCACAAAAATGTTGTGTATTGTGTTAGGATAATAAAATTTCTCTAGGAACTTATTGGATTGATACGATTATGGTAACTTAATTTACTTTATTAGTTTGGAAATTTCAAGTTGCTTGTTAATGCACGCTGAATAAAGAAATTGTAATAAATAATAACTATATTACAGCTAAATAAAATGGTAAAATATTTTATATTATGTCAAAATATAATCCCATCGTATATTATCCACTACATTGATTAGGGAATTTACGAGGAAGTTTAAATTTCACTTTGACTGAAGCACATAATGTTCTTAAAAGGTTTAAAACGAGGTAATAGAAATAATATGTGGAGTAATATACAATTTTCTTTCAATACATTTCATAAACACTAAAATAGATTAAATTGTATGGTTTAAAGTATGTATTATACAGGGTCACAGGGTGTAGCTATGATTTAATTCGCTTTTAGACCAAGTGATGGTGTCACAACCGGTTTTCTTCATATTTTTTTGAGAACCACAAAAATATTAAAACACATTAAATTATACTTGTGCCATCTAGATATAATTAAATAAATTATTAAATATCACCTTAAAGGGTAGTTTTAGAGGCTCTGCACACTAGAGTCAAAATTAAGTCTTTTAACAACAATTCGACAGATTTTTTACGGATTTTTTAAATTCCAAATAAAAAGGTACTTATGAAAATACAGTGTCGCTCTGATTTAGCTCGCTTTTTGACCAAGTGATGGTGTCACGACCGTTTTTTCACTTTTCTTCAATCTATTTCAAAATTACTAAAATGAATTGAATTATACAGGATGGACCATTTAACTTAAGGCAAGGGAATATCTAACAAACTAAAAAGCTTGTGTCAAATAAAAATGGTTCGGTTTAAATGAGGGAAAATTAAGAACAGACTAATTTTTTCGTCAAAAAAATTTTTTTATAAAATTTTTTGAAATTTAAAATAAAAGTTATTTGTTTTCTTGAGTAAATTTTAAAATTGCTAAAAAAATATAGGATTTCTTTTAAAAAACTTGGTTTTGTAAAAATTCAAAAGTAATTCAAATTCAAAGCAATTTACTTGATTTTCTTCAGAAATTCGTTTCATTACATTTCTTAAAAAGTATTGAAGCGAAAAAATTGAAATTTTTATTAAAAATAAAAACCAGAAAAGACATAATTTAAAACATTTTTAAAAAGAATTAATTAATAAAAAAAATCCAAAATTCTTGCCGAATATTAAAATTTTTAAACGTTTGACACATTTCGAAGCATAGCTCCAGACCTATTATACATATCAAAACGAACCATTTTACAAATTTACCTTTGAACTGATCAAAAAAGCAATAAAATAACAATTAATTAAAGATGACAAATTATAGTCAAACTTCCAAGATTTTCAAAATCTTGGCATTTCTTGAGTTCTGGTAAAAAACTAAAGGATCTGAAAGAAAACAAAACAGTTAGTGTTTATATAGGCTTCACTCGTAAAAGCATTTTTCCAAAAATTCGAAAAAAAAAATATTTTTTATCTGAAATTTCTTTTTCATTTAATTTTTCAAATACATAGGATAAACTATAAACAGCAGCAATGTTATTTTTTTTACCCAAGATAAATACCCTAAACAGAAATTATTTAAATGTAGATATTTTTCAAATAAAATTCTAAAGTAAAGGGACAAAAAAATTAAAAGGTGTGCAATTAACAAAATTGTAGCACATTTCAAACTGGTTGCAAAGAAACAACAGACCAAAAGTAGAACTGAATGATCAATTTTAATCAGTTTTTAATTACCTTTCATTTGGATGGTCGCTTTTGCTTGATTTTTTCAGGATTTTCGTTTTTTTTTTAATTTTCTCAAAATGTATTTACAATAGCAAACTAAAAATTTTGCCCAACATAGACACCCATAATAGGAGTATTTTTTGGGTCCCGTTTGAGAAAAATGCACCAATTATTTCCAAAATTTTTTGTAAATTTGGAGTACAAATACGGCCCTGCAGGGCCATTTTTGATACCGAAGGAACCGGTTTTAAGTCCTTCAATGGAGGAAAGTGTTCCGCACGAATAACTAATTAAAGAAATTTTTCTTTGGCATATGAATTGTACCAATCGATTCATATTTTATGGCTTAACAAATTCGGAAAAGTGTAACATCGGGATTTGATTGGTTTTTGAGTAATTTTACTGTAAAGTAGGAGTACTTTAAGGGCCTTAAAAAATACCTCTACTGATAATATTTTTTAATTCTTTTCCCCGATTTTGTTCATTATAAATATTTTTTAATGCTACCAAAATTTGGTACAAAAAATGAAGTATTTTATGAGTTATTTATGCGGGTGTGGCACCCTATTTATCATACTCAAAAAATCACTCTATCAAAAATTCTTCGTCCAAAAATGAAATTTTCAAATTTTCAACAGTTATTCGGTCGTAACTTCTAAACGAAATAAGATATCAAAACAATTCTTTTTCTATTCCAAAGCTTATGTAAAGACCTTTAAAATGGGGCATCACTAGTTAAAATCTATTAAGGGAAAGCGGGGTAAAAGAATAATCGAAATTTTTGCGCGGTTAAAATTTTTGAGAAATTGCAAAAAATCCACACGAACAGTCGTAGTGCTTAGGAAGCAATAATTTTTATCGCGAGGGGTTGAAAAATCACAATTTTGACTTTGTGGGTCGACGTAAAGCCAAATCAAAAGATGGACATTTCAAAACTTCAAAGCGACATCGATGTTCAAAGAACCCCTTTAAAGGTGAAGTATAGCGATTTTTAATTTTTGAATTCGTTTGGGGCTCATTTCCTCGACAAAATTGTTCTACGCGCCGTTTTTTACCGGAATATTTCTACGCTTTTGGAAAAATAAATCGCGAAGCCGCTGGGCTGGCGTGATAATACCGATTATTTTTCTGCGTATTAATGGTACTTTTAGTCACAATATAAGCCATGTTTCGTTGAAATCGGTTGCGTCGTTTGGCAGATACGATTTTTTGAATTTCGTTAAAAAATGTCCAAAATTCTAAAACGTCAGAATCTGAGATCCAAATAAAATTTTCAAAAAGGTACTCCGCCTACCCATAATTCGCCTGTTTATATTCTTTACGAAAATGCTATTCGCGATTTTTTCCTTTCGGCCAGAGTCTCAAATTAATTTTTTCGTTTTTTTCGCTAAAAAACGCGACATTTTGACGTTTTTAAAGAAAAATTCGTCCTCGCCACATGATTGACGTAGGAGGGTCGAAACTTTTGGATCTTAAAAATGAGGATGTGGAGAAAATTTTTGAACCCGACGGAACTATGATTTTTCAAAGACGCTCGAAAAAACCTCGTAAAAATCGACTTTTTCGGGAGCGGTTTAAAAAAAAACCTTTAGGTTTCCCGTCGCTTAAAGAAATCCATTCCGATAGGATTATAAAACAAACATTCCCTTTTAATTCGAGACCGGGTTTTTGAAATTTTACAAGAACTAGAAAAATTGTCTGAAAATATAGTATTTAACATTTTGAAATAGGCATAGGTATACGATAGAAAAAGATTTTTGCATATTTATATTCAAAGTAGTAGTTAAATTTTAAAACGGTTTTCCAAAAAATGGTTTATACGCCTCTCTTCCCTCTTACACGTACATTTTTTTTTCAGAAATGTTGCATTTAAAAAATTAACGGACGTTGCCGAACTTTTTCAATTGGAATTTTAAACAGTTGCATATTCGAACTACTTACCCCAAAAAAATAAGCAAATATGTTCTGTTAACCTCATAAAATAGGCTAAATAAATAGACGTTGCCGAAATTTTTATCCAACTTGTATGTATTATACAAGGTGTCACAGTGTTTTTTGGCGAAGTGATGGCGTTGTGTGTTGCTGTGTGTTGCTGTGTGGTGCTGTGTGGTGCTGTGTGTTACTGTATGTTGCTGTGTATTGCTGTGTGTTGCTGTGTGTTGCTGTGTGTTGCTGTGTGTTGCTGTGTGTTGCTGTGTGTTGCTGTGAGTTGCTGTGTGTTGCTGTGTGGTGCTGTATATTGCTGTGTGGTACTGTATGTTGCTGTGTATTGCTATGTGTTGCTGTTTGCTGTGTGTTGCTGTATGTGCTGTATTGCAATTGTAATGTTTTTAATTAAATAAGTATCAAAACTTCATAAAAAAACCGATATTTCTTTAAAATGGCTTACACCAAGGAAGAAAGAACTGAAATTGTTAATTTATGGTCGACAGAACGAATCTGCTTGAAGAACCTATAATGAAAGATATCATGACAAGCATGTAAATAATTTTGGAATAAATCCTAATAACTCTATTCGATAACCATCGAAGGCAGAAAATATTTCATTACAGTTCAAAAAAGTACTAAAACTAAAGAAACTTCATCCCTATAAGATAAAGTTCATGAACTCAATGAAGATGATTTCGATAGAAGGATTGAATTTTGTGAACGAATGATAAAAATAACTTCCCAAAATCCGATATTTGTTGGCAATATTTGCTTTAGTAATGAACTGATGAATGTATATTTTATGTATTATTGGGATAATAAAGATCCTCATCTAAAAACTGAAATTCACAAGCAGGTTCCTCAAAAAATCAATGTTTGGGCTAGAATTTTAGTAGAAGCTATAATATTACCAATATTTTTGGGAGAAAATTTATATTAAGAAAGATATTTAGACATCCTTGAGAATATAATTGATTCAAGAGAATTTTAATTCCGTGACTTTTGCTTCTTTCAATCCCAACTGAAGCCCGCCATAAGGATTTTTTAGGTTAAGAAAATTTTTAATCTTAAATTATTTAGAACATCCTAAGTATTTGATGTTTGTAATGGTGCACACAAATGGAATATAGTTAAAAAGGATAGATGAAAGTTGTATTTTGACTAGATGTTTAATTTTGTGATCGACTTTGCCTTGATTACTGACTATGATTTGACAATCCTTCCTTCGACATATGCTTTGATCAATTTCCACTATTATATTATTATTTTATACTATCTACTTATTTGTTGGATCCTGGTTTATGCCTGTTTTGAGTCTCGAGTTAAACGTCAACTTAATTATTTAATTCCATATTTTACTTGAACGTTTTGATTTTATGCGCCTGAAGATGAGGGATATGTACACTTGAAACATGTTGCGTTAATTGAGTTTATTAAATTAAATAAAGTTGGATAGAAGGAATCTCCGTATTGGTGTGTTTTTGTTCTAATATAATTGATCCTCTTATAACAGAAATTTTAGAAAATCAGCAAGATGAGGAAGAAAACATGTTTCTTGACGAAGAAAATTTATAGTTTAAACAAGACGGAGCACCATCACAATATGTTTTACCGGCTTAAATGACCCATTTTCAGCAAGATGAATGGGACGAAGAGGTCCGATTGATTGGCCAGCACGGTCTCCCGATCTTTCGCCATTAAATTTCTTTCTTTGGAAACACTTAAAAACAATTATTTTCAAAACACCACCTGAAAGTATTCAAGATATAAAAAATAAGATAACTGATGGTTGTAGGGACATATCTCGAGACATTTGCAAAAGGTAGAAATGAGTTTGAAAATAAACTGTATTATTTTGTATCCAAGGAAATAGTTTGAACATTAGTACACTCATTAGAACACTCAGTAAAAAAATACTTTTCTAAAGTATTTTATTTCTTAAAATTATTGTACCTTTTATTTTTTTAATAGTTTGTAATTTTGTACATTATATTGTTTTGGTTTCTATTGTCATTAGAATAATCTGGAGCTTAAATAACTAACTTGTGGATTGTAGATGTAAGTTTTCATCCAGTGATCAGATTGAAAATTAAATTACTACTATATTCTGCATTCTTTAATTTCATCAAACTGAAGTTATTTAGGGTGGATCATTTTCAAATGATCACACTGTATACTAAAATACATTGCATGGTTTAAAATGTGAATTATACACGGTGTCGTTATGATTTAGTTTGATTTTTGCCCAAATGATGGCGTTATTATCGCTTTTTTATGGCCTGGATAATAATTCGACTGGAGACCAGTTCTAATGGAAATTACGAACTCATTACATAATTACCAACGAAATTATCGCAGCTTGTAAACCCGAATAATGATTTAATATATTTAAGAGATGCGGTTTAAATTACATGCAGCACTAAGGAAATGCGGTTAAAGTGTTCATGAAAATAAAACGACTGATATAAAATTAATAAATTAAATAAGACAATTTTATCACCAAATATACACCTAAAATTAAAGAGTAAAAGTATTTTTTATTTACAAATAATTATTTAGTAATTAATAAGAAAGTTAAAATAATTTCGTAAAGTGCTTATTAATAATAAATGGTGTAATTAAAATTAGAAACAATCAATTAAATTAGTTCACTAAGATTTGATGGCGTATTTTATGACGAAAGTGATATCCCGGAAATATAAAACTAAAGCACTTTCTTGGTATTTCGTAATATTTGGGTGAAATTATTTAAGAGTTACTCTTACAAAGTTCATGAATTTTCTATACGCCAATACAGTTTATAACGACATTTTCACCCACTCAATTTTATTTCCTACTTTTAAATTCTTTAGATTTCTTAAGATTACTTCACATTAATGATGTATGCAAGTTAAACTTGAAATTTTTAAAGTGCGTGTTTATCATATATTAATTCGTTTATCGCGCCCAATCCGTTTACTTTCACTTACTCATAAGAACAGGGATTTATCGTTATATTAAAATTTAAACACTGATTTGTCATGCAATTTAATATAAATGTAAATTCAAGAGCGACCTTTTACTTTGAATTTTATTTTTATTTCAAGGTTTAAGGTCTTGCACGAAGTGTCAACGCTAATTTTGAGAAAAAAATACAGATAACATCCGAATAAATTCATAAAAAAATTGGTGGAATTTGCACTGCAGAAACATGTCAACATGGAGAGGATTTCAAAGAAAAATGTTGACAATTAGTTGTAACTACGTACATTACAGCCAAGCTGTTGCATCCAATAAATTCGTCGTCCAACTCCAACATACATATGTTTGTACCTTCGCATTTCCATCCAATTAAAATCATAAAACCAACTTTAGTCTTGTTATTTCACATCGTTACATAAGTAAAATTAATTTATTTCCCCTTAAATTTCCGCTTAAAATATTTAATTTTGCAAAAGGAAATATTCGATGTGTAAAATTTTAATTTAACGATTCTAACTTTTTGTTTTATTGTACGTGCGAGAGCATACGTTAGTTTAGCTACGTGATCACTCGTTTTATTACACGAATTCACGTATTCAGTCCACTGTCACATTCAATAGAATTTAATTAGAGAAATTTTCAATTACTAAATTCAGATTGGAACACACCTGAATCAAAATTAAAATTGCGTAAATACGTGCGACATGTTTACATTAATCATATTTAATCACAAAATTGATTTCTAAGAATTTGGTTTTCCCAAAACTTAATTACTATACGTTAAGTAACGATGTTTCTTATGACCGTTAGTGATTTAATTATAAACATCACTTTCGTTATGTAGCGCTCATAGCGGTTGGAAGGGGTAAATCGTTAGTGTTGGTACAAAATCTTCATAACGAAGATCGTTACGTAACGTACATGTTTGTAATACGGTCCCGGGTTACTGTTGCATTATTGCATTATAGGGCCTCCACACGATACGACGCGGTTGGACGATCGGATTATATCAGATTCGATAACTAAACGATTCTGCCACCTCCTGCACTAAAATACCTTTGTTGTGAATCGAGTTAAACGGACGTGTTTTATATGCGCTCCGCGAAATGGGTGACAACAATGGCGAAAAAAGGTGTAGTTGAGGAAGTTCAGCAAAAAGTGGCATACCTTGCTCAATTTGCAAATTGATGTACCACAAAAGCTGTGCTAAAAAGAGCTCCTGTTGCGGACTTAATGTATACAAAGATATTGATTGGAAATCCCCAGATGTTACAAATATGATTCCAGAATTGGATTTTAAAATGGAAGCATATAATAATTTGCGAGATTTAGTATGTGAGCTAAAAACCAGTAATAGCTTACTCATGTATAAAATAAACGTAATTGAAAAAGAAAATGAAATTTTGAGAGAAGAAAACAAAGAGATCAAAATTGAAAACGAACATTTAAAGTCAAGGAATGGAAATAAAACATATGCTGCTGCATACAATGGGCTTCCGTTGTCAGCAAATAAAGAAATCGAAAAACAAACAAATGCAATGAATCTTTTATTGGAAATACCGAGTGGAAAAAATAAAGTAAACAGGTCACTTACTAATTATGTATGTGTCCTGCTCGATGTATCTCTTATAATTGATAATTGTAGTACTCCCGTACTCTGTGTCAGGTATCACAACTTGATTTAAAAACTCAAATTTTCAATCTAGTATGTTGCTCGCATATCTTTCGTTATTCTTCTGTTTTTGTGTCAGGACACAAGTCGCATATCAGAAGAGAGTAAAAATTTTTAACAATTTGCGGTAAACTGAGTAGTTTGGAGAAGTATATTAAAAAGAAAAAGCATAGAAAAAGTGGGTGCTCAAGTTTGGTACAAGTACCTACTGTCAAATGTCAAAATTATTGTAGCATAATTGTTGCTATTTTATGGGGAATAGGCGATGGTTAGTGTTCCGTATCAATGTTATACGGATAGAAATACGTATGATACAAACCATAAGCATGGTTTGTATGTATTTCTAAGCATGTAAGTACATGCATGTTAATTATCTACAAGTGTATGTATAAGAAGCACCATTTTATTGATAGTGGAGGATGGTCTTATGTTACATAACGCACAAAGTGCGTCAAGATTTATTGACAATATGCCTTCAGTGTGAAAATTCACACTTAAATATTTCGTATCAATGTTATACGACTAGAAATTCGTATGATACAAACCATAAGCATGGTTTGTAGGTATTTCTTAGTATGTAAGTACATGCATGTTAAATATCTACAAGTGTAGGTATAAGAAGCACCATTATATTGATAGTGGAGGATGGTCTTATGTTCCATAACGCACAAAGTGCGTCAAGATTTATTGACAATATGCCTTCAGTGTGAAAATTCACACTTAAATATTTCGTATCAATGTTATACGACTAGAAATACGTATGATACAAACCATAAGCATGGTTTGTATGTATTTCTTGGCATGTAAGTACATGCATGTTAATTATCTACAAGTGTATGTAAAAGAAGCAGAATTTTATTGACTGTGGTGGATCGTCTTATGTTACATAACGCACATAGTCCGTTAGGATAAATATTTCGTATCAATGTTATACGACTAGAAATACGTATGATACAAGCCATAAATATGGTTAGTATGTCTTTCTAAACATGTAAGTAAATGTCCTTCTGTATTAAAGAAATACGGAAAATAATATATGATTTAATATTGATTATTTGATCAGAGATTATACAAGTACCTATCTACTTGTAAATATTTTTAGGCATGTATGTATGTACATACACAGTTTATACATTGGTATAAATAATTAAAATAAAGAAATTATAACACTTTTCTTTTCTATTAAGAAATATTTCAGGTTGATAATGATTTTTGATGCAAAAAGTGATATTAAGATAGATTTGTTTGAGTTTTCATCTTTGGAACTTCCAAAGTTAAATCCTGAAATTGTAGTGTTAAATCATCAAGGTAAAAAGAGAAAACAAAGATTATCAAAGTTGCAGATTCGGATGGATACAGGATACAGGACTAGCGAATATTGGACAAGCACTTGTAATTTTGGTCAATAAAAAAGATGTGGGGGATGTAAAGAAGCCATTAAATATAAAATAGAATGTATCAATGATGCTAGAAGATTGCCTGAGATAAGAACATTTTTGGCAATATCTTTATTAAATAAAGATGTTAAGGAAACTTTGGAGAAAACTGCCATAAGCTTACATGTTTTTGGAGGGTCGTTTAAAATCGTCGATGGCGATTCAGCGTTTATCAGAGCAGTTAAAACGTACTCCAAAAACTAACTGTATAGAGGGATTGTCAAAAGTTACAAATAATTAAAACTTTAATCGTTCATTAACAAGTAGTCCGAAGATTCACAAGTTGAGTGGACAAAAAGTCCGGAGAAATTATTATCCAAAGATGTCAACTTATACGACAATGCAGTGCCAGCGAGGACATACGAACATAAACGAAAGCTCAACCCGAACCTCGTCACTAAAGGTGAGAAATAGTCCTGGCCACTTAAAATATTTTTAGAAATAAAAAAATAATGACAATATTATTCTGTCATGGTAAAGGGCTATAAAACTCCGTTTGCCAAAAAAGGTTATACAACGGGTTGTTCCAAAGGAACAGCAATGGTCTGTTTTAAAGATAAAATTAAGTTGTTTTTTAAGAACAAAATAATAGGAAAATGTAAACCTATGATTTATAGGAAATAATACTATTTGGTCAATACATTCCAAAAATTTTATAATACCCCAAGAATATAATTTTTTCAGATTTATTATAAATCTTAAAGACTTAGATAAATTTCTTATTAATAAACATTTTAAATTAGAGTTGGTAAACTCCTACGAGATTGACAAAATTTAAATCTTATTATGCTACAATTGATATAGATGATTGTTAAAAAAAAATATGTGTAAAACTAAAATTGTTTTGGAACATCTGGAACTTTTTAAACAGGTATAGTTATTGTAAAATTGAGGAAGTCTTACTTCAAATTTGGAGCTACTTGCAGTGTTGTTTGCTTTAAAATGTTGACTTCTAAAAATGTACAAAAATGTACAAAATTAATATTTTATTAAGATTAGATAACATTATTTCCGTTTCTTACATAAATTGTATTAGAACCAAAAGATTTCCGTAATTAAATAAAATTGCTATGCAAATTTGGGAATTTTTAGAGGAAATATAAATACAGCTAAAAGCGGATTTTATTTCAAGGAAAGATAATTATAAAGCTGATAAAGAATCTCCTAGGAAGATAATATTAGATTGGATTTTTCAAATTTTTGCTAAGCAATTTGGGATAATGGATATAAATTTATTTGCATCTTGAGTTAATCGGAAATGCGATAAATTATATCTTATATTCAAGATCTAAACTCAAGCAATTTTACGTCTTCCCATCGTTTTTTCTTTTAATTTAAGGATATTAGATAAAATAGGACATGATTAAGCGGAGGGAATCATGGTAGTATATTTTTGGCAAAGCCTACTATTGAAAATTCTTGGCCCTTATTAAAGATAAATCTATCTTTTTTGAACCTAATGACAATCTGGTTTTTTGTCTTGGCAGGAATTATCTTCTGGCTAGTCAACTTTTCTGAGTGGTACAGAGATTATAATAGGGAATCTTTTGGTAGCTTCCTTAAGTATAAATAAACTTAAACAATATAACTCCAGTTTAAAGTTATAAGGTGGGAGTTTTGTAATGCAACAAAAATTTGTATATTTAATGGGGAAATTTACCATATTATAATAATAAAATCTTTAATGATTTTATGAAACTGCGCTGCATATGGAATATTAAAAAGTCATCGAGCAGCTATAAATTTAATTAGTGAAAATTCAAAAAGTAATGATCCCATATATTAAAGAGGGGTTTTAAGAGTATATGCAATAATAGACTATTGAACCAAAATATGCAGTAACTTGGGTTCCACGAGTAATAATAGATTTTCTATATTTTACAGAATCTACAGATAAAATTTCAATAAGTATGCTTTCCAAAAAATTGGTTAGTTTGTTGGTACTAGCTACTGTACAAAGAGTCCAGATTCAACATTTAATAAAAATAGCAAATATAAAATGTGGTCCAAAAAGGGGTGATTATTAGAATTCGAGAGGATTAAAACATCAGGCGCAATAAAATATAACCAACAATAATACCTCCAATTTTTTGTATTGCATGTCATTTGGTGAAATATTTAGAAATATTTAAAGAATATAGGGGGAGATTCAACACGTGTTTATGACGGTTAATAGGCCGTAATAACAGTTAGCAAACAAACCATTACTAATGGGTTAAGGAAATTTTAGCAAAAGGTGGATTAAACACATAAGTTTTTAGTGTACATATTACTCGATATACAGTAACTTTAAAAGCAGATTTGCAAGAAGTAAATATTAATTTAATCCACAATAAGGCAGGATAGTCCGACATATTTAAGTTTTTTGCTAATCTTTATAATATGCCTATTATATTTCAAGATAATTTTACAAATGATGTATTTAATTTGTTTTAATGATTGTTACAATTGGTTTGAAAATAGTTTATGCTGTTTTCTTCTTAAGTAAGAATCTTCTATTGCATTTTAAATAGATGAATAAAAATTACTACAGTAATTTTATTCGAACTTATTCTTGACGCTTAAGAGCTCTAAAAGTCTACAATTATCAATTATAAGAGATACATCGAGCAGGACACATACATAATTACAAGATCAAACGAACTTACCTAGGAAGGAAGTTCGATCTTGATTATGTTTGTGTCCTGCTCGATGTATCGCGCCCCACCCCCCCCCCCCCCCCCAATATCCCAGGTCCCATGCGTCAAGAATCAAGAAGCTTTAAAGGAATAACGAAAGATATGCGAGCAACATACTAGATTGAAAATTTGAGTTTTTAAATCAAGTTGTGATACCTGACACAGAGTACGGGAGTACTACAATTATCAATTATAAGAGATACATCGAGCAGGACACAAACATAATCAAGATCGAACTTCCTTCCTAGGTAAGTTCGTTTGATCTTGTAATAATGAGATGAATCATGATCGACAAAAAATGCTAATGCTAGTCCTCAGACTTTTACTAATAATCAAGAAAGCGTAACATCTGATTCTCATGACTCAAATTCAGTCAAAGAATCAAACGAATGGTCAAAAGTTGAAAAAACTCGAAAAAAGAAACCAATTGATAAACACAATTAAAGGAAGTTGTTCTAGCGACATTTTCAAAGGTGTCGAAAAAACCGCTTGGGTTTATGTGGGTCGCGGCAGCCAAGATACAAGTGTAGAGAAACTAACCGAATACATTGCCAATAAGTTAAAAAATGTTAATATATCAGTGGAGTTGATAAGTAAGTCTTCATCATCCACAAAGTCGTACAAGCTTGGTTTCCCTTTTCAATATTTAAAAGTGATTAATGCTACTGAATTTTGGCCAGAAAACATAATCGTAAGGCGATTTCAGTTTTTTCGAAGAATCTAGTCTGCACCATCCAATTCAGACGCCAATCAACAGTAAAATTAATGGAACAAATTTTGTAAAATCGTATTCCATGCTGCATTTAAACATTCAATCATTAAGAAATAAAGTGAACGAACTTGAGGCTTACTTAAAAATTTGTGAAAATAAATATGATATTCTGTGTTTTTGTGAACATTGGTTAGTTGAAGACGAAATAATATCGGTTAATATCCACGGTTATACACTAGCAAGTAGCTTTTGCAGATCTTCTAGTGCCCATGGAGGAACAGCCATCTTTGTTCGAGACCATCCTAGTGTCTTCAGTTCACCTTTGGTAGAATTAAATGGTTTGTCGGTTGAAAATAATGTTGAAATAGCTGCAGTGAATTTAAAAGAATGTTTATTTGTTTGCGTTTATAGACCTCCAAATGGAAATTATAATACATTTTTATATGTCCTAGAAAAACTTTTGGACCAAACTAAAACATGTGAGTTGATTGTAGTTTGCGGTGATTTTAATGTTTATTTTGAAAATAACAGAACAAGTACTAATATGCTATGTGATCTATTCAATATTTATGGTTTCGAAAAGTGCATTACCGATTGTACTAGAAAGTTGCACTGCATTGACAATATTTTTGTAAAATCAAGTGAGTTTATCACAAACGTTATAAACTTAAATTTGTCTGTTCATCTAGGTCAGGAATTATACTTACCAATAAGGCCTGCTCTATCGGAAACAGAAAAAGAAACGCATCAATGTAGACCATTAACTGAAACGAGCTTTCAGGTATTTAATAATATACTTCATTCTCTAAGTTGGGATTTTCTTGAAAATAACGACTTAGATCCCGATACAAAGTTTAAAATATTTTTTCAAAATTATTTGGAAGCGTTGTACATCTCGTTTCCAATAAAAGCAGTAAGATCTCGTAAATGTGATAATGGTATTAAATAGTTTACTCCTGATCTGGAATTAATGCGGACCCACTTAAAGTACTTAAGGTGATAGGGAGTCAAATGTTGAAAAAAACGACGTACTTATCTTTCATGAATTTTTTAAAGTGTTTCGAATTGGAAAGTCAAAAAAATAAAGAAATACCAAACTAAAGTAAGAATTTTACATTCATTTGCAATTTTTGTTATTTATGTATCTACTACTATATTTGTGTAATTTTGCAAGAAAAACTTCTATATTTATATTTTTATTTTTGCAAAACTACGCTTATATAAATCTAGATACATGAAAAACAAAAATTGTATATAAAAGTACAAGCCTTATTTATGTTCGGTATTTTAATATTTTTTTTTGTTTCCAATTCGAAACACTTTACAAAAATTCGGGAAAGATAAAAACATCGGTTTTTCTATAAATGACTCCATATCACCTTAAGCGAAACTTATAACGAATGTAAAGTTGAATCTTATAGGTTAGAACGCAATAAATTTAGAGCTTTTTATTAGAAAAGTTTAAAAGATGCAAAGCTTATGGCAAATGACTACTTTATTAACGGTTCCTCTAACAAAGTTGGTGCTATGTGGAAAGTCATTAACAAACATAGACCAGATACCAAAAAGGTCATAACAGATATATAGGGTTTTCCAATAAGAGGTGTTATTTTAAATAGCCCGCAATTTCGGTAGATGTCACTTTTGAAGCTGTCATTTTTTGACATTTGACAAGTAGAAACTACGCCATTAATAAAAATGATACACGCGTCAACAACGCATTGAAATTATTAAAATTCACAAAAAAAAAGGGTGAAAATTTGGCAGAGACGGTTCGTAAAACTCGAACATTTTTGGGTCGTCGTGAAGCACCTTGTCGGACCGCAATACAGAAATTGGTGAAAAAATTCGTTAAGTTAGCACAAGAACTCAAGCCGGTCGATCATCAACAACGTCGTGTCTTTGCTGATTGGGTCGTTCAAATGCATGAAAATGATCCGGAATTCCATCTCGGTGGCTTCGTCAACAAGCAAAATTGCCGCATCTGGGGCTCAGAAAACCCAAGAGTTATTGTTGAAAAGCCTCTCTATCCTCAACGTGTGACTGTTTGGTGCGGTTTATGGTCCGAAGTCATTGGACCTTACTTTTTCGAAAATGAGGCTGGAATGGATTGCACTATCGAGAGATGATTATCGATTTTTTATGGCCGGAATTGGATGGTATTGATCTGGACAACGTTTACTTTCAACAAGACGGCGCTACGTGCCACACAAGCAACGAAACCATTGATCTTTTACGAGAAAAGTTTCCGGACCGTGTTATCTCTCGAAGAGGTGATCACAATTGGCCACCGAGATCTTGTGATTTAATACCTTCGACTTCTTTCTTTGGGGCCACGTGAAACAGAAGGTCTACGCCAACAGCCCAGCGTCGATTCAAGACCTCAAAGATGGAATTCGTGAGGCTATCGAGGACATAGGGCAGCCACTTTGCGATTTGGTTATGGAAAATTTCATGAAACGGATATTGTTCTGTCAGCGTGGCCGTGGTGGTCATTTGCCTGATGTTATTTTCCACTATTAACGGCATACCTTCCTCTTTATAATGAAATAAACATCCGATCATTTATATTAAAAAATGGCATTTTTCTTTGAATATCAAAATAACACCTCTTATTGGAAAACCCTGTAGATCCCAATGATTTTAATGTATTTTTTACAAATTTTGCTCATCAACTGAACCGAGATGCATCTTTAAATAGTTTAGAATGTTATTTTAAATTGGAGACTAATCCCATAAAATTTACATGGACAAATATTAATCAAAAACAACTTACAGAAATTATCGCTTCCTTAAAAAGTAAACCTATATACGGTATTTCCACAATAACCTTAAAAAGGTCAATGAGCGCCATAATTGCTCCGCTTACAACAATAATTAATGATTGCTTTAAGCATGGAGTTTTTCCTGATGATTTGAAGCTGGCTGCTGTAGTACCACTACACAAAAAAGGTAATAGACTTCTTAAAGAAAATTATAGGCCAATTTCAATTCTGCCTTCATTCTCAAAAGTGTTCGAAAAAGCATTACAGCTTCAAATTATGGAATTTTTTGAAAGTAATAACTTACTGTACGATCGGCAGTTCGGCTTTAGGAAATATTTTTCCACTAACGATGCTATAGTTACATTTATAAAAAATGCTACTGCCTGCTTTGAGGAAGGAAAGTATTATCTATCAACATTTTGTGACCTTAGTAAGGCCTTCGATTGTGTTTCTTCGAAGGTCATGCTCTGGAAATTAAAGCGTTATGGATTCGATGAAAATTCATTGAGTTTAATTAAGTCATACTTGGAAAATCGTTTTCAGCAAGTAAGATTACAAAACGTCACTTCCGATAAACTGCCAATAACATTGGGGGTGCCCCAAGGAAGTATTTTAGGGCTATTGTTATTTATTATTTACATTAACGATCTATATTGTCATTTCGAAGACGCAGATGTTATCCACTTTGCAGATGACACAAATATTTCAGTTAATGATGAGAGCTTTGATAATGTTATAAATAAAATGAATAATCATTTTGATTACTTAAAAAACTGGTTTAGTAGCAACAATATGACTTTAAACACAAATAAAACTGAGCATGTATTATTCACGTTAAAAAAAATACCATCTTCATTTAGCGATCTGGAACTTTCAGATAGTGCTAGATTTCTAGGACTATACTTGGAGCCCACTTTAACTTGGAAAGTGCATGTAAATGAACTTGCCAATAAATTGACTAAAAATATTTACTTGTTACGTAACTTAGCTAAGTCAGTTAACGGGAATGTCCTGAAAACAGCTTATTACTGTTTATGTCAATCCTTAATGTTTTATGCATTAATTGTATGGGGTCACTCTTATGATTCCAACCGAATTTTTGCTCTCCAGCGCAAAGCTGTACGCATAATCGGAGAAATCCCTTATACTGCCGATTGTAGAAATGTTTTTATTAGAGAAAAAATTCTTACTCTGCCATCAATGTTTATACTTGAATGCTTAATTTATGTAAAAAGAAACTTGCACATTTTCCAGCAATTTACCTCGGTACATGATTATGACACAAGAGGTAATCAAAACCTCGTAACAGCGTCCTTAAGATTAAAAAAATCTCAAAATGGACCTAACTATCTAGCATTTAAATTTTATAATGTATTACCAATAGAAATTAGAAAAATTCCGTTAAATAATTTTAAACTAAAATTGAAGGCGTTTCTTATAAAAAATTGTTTTTATAATTACAACGACTTCTTTAAAAGTGATTTAAATTCTTTGTTATAATTAGTTTAAGCGGCTTGTGACATGTGTTAAATACTAAATACTATGTACTGTATATGCACGAATAAAGTTATTATTTTTTTTTTTTTTTTTCATCAGGTAGATGTCATTAGCGTCGTTCTTCAGGCCGCGAGGCTCATCATCTCAACGTCCACTACTTCCATCTACCAAGAGTGTACGTCTCGTGACTACTCCTTTAGTAAACCAAAGGTAAGTAATCACACTCTAATGGTGTTATGTGCCCTTACTATGTTTAGCGAACCCAAAATTACCTCTTTTTGTATTTCTTGGACTAGAGAAGTTTCATGTCCGTTGCAATGTGGGATTCTCTTCAATTCTTCAACGAAGAATGGATGTATGCTTCCCATCGCACCTACAATTAGGACAACTAGCGATATCGTTAGTTCTGGGTAAGTACTTTTTAATTCGAAAATTAAGTCTGTGTATTTGCTAATTTTTTCCTTTGTTTTTAGTGATATATTAGCTTCTCCAGGGCATGAAAATTCTATTACAGTCATTGATTTCCTTACGTTGTCTATAAGGACCATGTCTGGTTTGTTTGCATTCAACTGTCTAGTGGTACTGAAAGGAAAATTCCAAAATATTTTGCAGTCTTTATTAGTTACAACAGACTCAATTTCGTTTGGTACATAATGTATGACTTTTTCTTCATCAATTTTATAGCTGTATCGAAGATGGAAGTACAAAACCCGTAATGCACGATCATGTCGTTTGATATATTTATTTGGAGCGTAAGAGGGGCAGGATGTTAAAATATGCATGATCGTTTCCTCATGAGTCTTACAAGCTCTACATCTTGTGTCTGAAATATTTATCTTCATAACATATTTTTGATAATGTCTGGTGTTTATGACTCCGTCTTGGCACGCTATGATAAAGCCTTCGGTTTCAGATTTAAGAGAGTTTGCACCTAGAAAACTGAATGTGTGCGGATTTGAAAGATCTCCTCTGTCAAGCTCTCTAAAATATACGCCATGCAGTGGTTTATTGATGTGTTGAGAAATGATTTCGTTGGTTTGCGCTTCTTGGACTTCATTGCTCAATTGGTAATGATTAAGATTTTTTAGGTCTTGGATGGAATTAATTGATGGTAAGTTTTGCTCTGTGATTATTTTTGATGCTTTGCCAAGTACAAATGCTCCGGCCCCATATTTTTCATGTTTTAGTGTTATCTTCAGTAGCGGATCATCGGTGGATAGGATTTTCTGGGCTGTTTGTAAGATGATGTTATGATGTGTTTGCTCCACATTTATTAGCCCTCTGCCTCCCTTTTTCCGGGGGATGTAGAGTCTTTGGATGGATGCTCTAGGATGGTGGCTACGATGTTTGGTAAGTATTGTCCTGGTTTTGATATCTAACTGTTTTATTTCAGCACTGGTCCATTTGATGACTCCAAAAGTATAGGTGAGTATGGGTAACGCTAGTACATTGGTTGCTGTTATTTTATTTTTTGATGTTAGTTCAGAACACCAAATTTTATTTACTAGATTAATGTATTTTTTTGTTGCAATCTCTTTAGTGAGCTTTGTGTTTTGAAGGTGTCTTTGCTCCACTCCCAAATACCTGTAAGATTCATCACGTTCCAGGTATCTAATGATACTACCATCTACCAAATTTATGTCTTCTTCATTTGCCGGTGTTCTTCCTCTTAGGATGTTAGCAGTAGCGCATTTATCGAGTCCGAGTGACATTCCAATGTGATTAGTATAGTCACTAACAACTTGTAATGCCTTTTTCAGTTCAATCTTATTTTTTGCGTAAAGCTTTAAATCGTCCATGTAGAACAAGTGGGTGATTTTGTTTTCCCGTTGTGCAGGTGGTCCGCACATATATCCTGGCATTATGCGTAATCCTATTGAAAGCGGTAGAAGGCTAAGGCAAAAAAGTAGAGGACTTAACGAGTCACCTTGGAACACACCACGTTTATATTCTATATAATCAGTTGTCAGAGAGTTCTTACCCGTGTTTATGGTAAATTTCGTCTTCCATTTTTCCATTAGACTTCTGATACAATTGACATAATGATCCGGGACCTTAAGTATGTCTAGGATGATAGTTATAAGTTCATGTGAGGTGGTGTCATAGGCTTTCCTATAGTCGATCCATGCCATTGACATGTTTCGTTTAAATTGCGTGGCATCTTGGCAAACACATCTGTCAATCAGCAGATTTTCCTTGCATCCATTTATACCTCTCTTTGCTCCTCGCTGTTCATGTATGGAGTTCCAGACTGGACTAATGCCTTTGGTTATTTTTTCGTTGATTAATGAGGTAAGTAATTTGTACATTGTGTTGAGACACGTTATCGGTCTATAGTTACTGGCCAGCGATAGATTTCCCTTCTTAGGAATGAGTGTAGTGCGTCCTTCACATAGCCACGGTGGTATTTCCTTGTTATTTTGGATTATTTCGGAAAATTCTTTAAGTAGGTACTTATTTGAGGCAGCTAGGTGTTTCCAGTAGAAGTTTTGTATTTGATCTGGCCCAGCGGCGGAGAAGTTCTTCATCTTCTTAGATATTTCTATTAAATCTTCTTCTTTAACATCCGTGAACTCATTATTATTAAATCGTTCACAGTGTTTTCTGAAGAGATTCAGGCACTGGTCTTCAATTTGTATTTTATCTACTTTTCCGTAGATGTCTCTCCAGAATTCTTCCACATTCTCTAATGGTGGTGGTGTGAAGTTGTTGCTCTCTTGATCTTTAAATAGTTTTCCAGGGCAGTTTTTAAATGTTTCGTTTTCAATCATACATTTTTCTTGCTTCTTTACTTTCTTCCTGGCAGCTACCAAGGATCTGATTTTATCTTGATTAAGTTCTTTTCTTTCCTTCATGGTTGTTAATTTTATTGAGTGGTACTTAGCTCTGAACTTCTTAAGACAATCTTTAATTTTTGGTGTTAGTACTTTTTCTTTTTCCCTGTGCTGTATAAGACTATCAATGCGTGATGTTTCCTGTCTTATTTTTGTGATTTTAGAGCTCAGTTGTTCTATTCTTTTCTTCAACTTAAGGCTTCTTGGTGGAATTCTGATTTTTCTTGAAAATAGTAATATAACAGAGTAGACAGCACAGTTAATGTCCCATAGGGTATTATTTTCTTTTAGGCAGTCTTCAAGAAGTTTATTAGCTTTAGTTAGAACTTCAGGATCCATGGCTTTATGTTTATTTAAGGATTTCCTGGCATAGATGTTCATTAGCTTGACTTCGTTAACCAATTTCGTGAAGTTTTCTCTTTCTTCCTGTGTCAGGTCACCACTATTTGAGGCATCTATATTTGGTTGTATCTCAGGCATAATTACTTTTGTAGCCGATTTACTCTTCTGAATGTAGGATACTTGATCTCTCAAATGTTGTTCCGATATGTCATATTCGGGTTGCAGGCTAATCCACTTTTCATGAAGTCGTTTCATATATCCACGTCTGTTCGGTGAGCTTTGTTCGTACGCTTTCATTAGATCATTTCTCATTTCATTTGTCCATGTGATTTTTTGTTTAATATTAGTTGTTTTATTCAACGGCGGTAGTGGTTGTGGAACCGGTGGTAGTTGGGGTTCTGTATCATTTACATATTTTCTGAATAAGGCTGCATTGTCCCTTAATTTCTGTGCACCCATTGGATGTGCAGGGTGCCGTTCTCTCCATAAGCTTTCTAATCTCTTCATGTACCCACGACGTTTAGGGCTACTTAGTTGGTATAGGTTTATGAGGTCTGATTTAAGTTCGTCTGTCCATATAAAGGGTTGTGTGTTATTCACTTCGCCGCTTCCAACTGTATTACGACGTTCCTCCGAGGCTGGAACGTCCTGGTTGGCGGCTTTCATTTGTCTCGTAACCGGAACAATGATTAGGAATAACTAGGCAGTCAGTTATTATTATTATTATTATTATTATTATTATTATTAAAGCGTCCGACCTTTCGATCTGATAATTTACCTCCACACGGTCCGATTTACCTTCCGATCTGACCAAATTCCATCCCACCGCTCGACCGCGTCAAATCGTGTGTAAGCGCCTTTACACTAAGGATGGACTTTTTGTTTTTCCATAATAAATAAAATTATTGAAAAGTAAAAAAGCATTTTCCAAAAAAAACGGCGTACATAATTTTACCAATAACCCCATTTTATTGGCATGTGATTTAATAACGGCGATTAACTGATGTGAATAATAATGATAATATTTATAAAATAATGATAATAAATTTAATTGATAACGAGATTACGGGAGCAATCGTGATTGTTCGCTATAGATAACTACCAAATATTTGGATATTAATTTAATGGAAATCAACCCTTTTAAAGTTCACTAAAAGCGTGAATGATCTAACCCTTTATGAATTAATTCATCAGCAGGAACATCCGCTACCCTTTATCCATGACATTCAATTTTATTAATTTAATTAATTGGGACTACAATTTGGGTTTGTAGTCAGGCTTATTTACAAACAGCTTTATTACTTCAGGAGTATTTTAATCATGTTATTATAAAATATAATTTTAACTTTCACTCCATAAAATTAATTAGCTCTATAAAATCGAAATATTTCATAAAACGTTAATACTCAGAAAATACTGAAATTATTAATTAAATCAGAATTTTGTATAAACTTTTAGTTTGTTTGATCAAAATTTTAAAAGTTAACTAAAATATTACTCGTATTTTGTAACAAATAATTATACAGTTTTCCAGCCCCATTTAAACAAAGATAAATATTAACAAAGGATTTTAGTTAAAAGCTTATTTGGATTAATTTTTTAGCTTCCTTCAACAATTTTACTTTATGCAGATTTTAGGGATTTGTAAATTTTGTGGGATTAATTTAACATCATACCAAAAATATTCCGGAAACACATTCGGAATTTACATCCTTTATTAAAAATACAAAGCGTCCCAAGCACAGTACATGAAAAGTCAAATAATATAATAATATTCAATTCTTTTGGTAATATTTGAGCTTAAGAATTTTCCGCATTAATATCATAGAAATTTAGGCAGAACCACTTTCAACCCATTTTTTTTTCTGCAAAATAACTACAGATACTGTGGCCCAAATTTTTTTAAAATATTGTTAGTTACTAAGTTTAATTTAAGACATCGAACTATCTTTTTCCAAAATTTGGGCCGAAGTTACCATTTAGTGACAAAGTTACCCCAGAATTTTCCATTGTTATAACAGAACGTATATATTGTGTCCCAAAATGAAGTGATCAAAAGAAAATCGTAGAAAGTAGGTGAGTTTTCATCCAAAAAACCTTTGAATTTTGTTCCCCTAGAAAATTTCGTGGGTTCAAAAAAAATGTTTTTACATCAAAATATTTTTTATGATGATTTTATAACTTAAGCCAAAATGGCATTAAATAACTTCGCCTTGCATTTTTTTATATAAATTTACCGAATAGTTTAATATAAACTATGACACAATTTTGAATTAACGGCATTTTCTGGGGGATGAAAATTCCCAAAAAATAAAATGGGATTTTCCGACCCACACTTTTGTTGTAGATGAAATTTCATCTACTTTCTATATGATTAATATCTTCTGATCACTTGTTTTTGTATTGTTATTTTGCTTTTAATTAATTGAAAACTAAACTCTTGACTGTTGAAATTGTTCCTTAATTTTTTCGATTTTTTTGTGAAAAATCTGGTAGCCCGATTTTTACCAAATATACTTATACAAGGTGTCTCAAACCACCCCTTTATTTCGAAAACGCTTTAGGTGCAATTCGTAATTTCCGAAAAAAATGGACTTCCTGAAACCGGAAGTAAACATTCCAACATTCCAATAATCCCATACTCGACCTGTTACGTATAGTTTCGAGTAATTCCGGTTTTTTTTTACAATTTAGAATTACACCAAAACCTTCTTTGAATTGACTTTGGTACAGGTGGTCTGAGACACCTTATGTGTTCAAAATGTTTTAGTTATAGAATGAAAGTCAAACCTGCTTCTCGAGCACTTTGAAATTTTTGGAAAAAAATTAGTGCCTTGCTCTCTCAAATTGCTTGCATATTCGATTTTAGAGAAAAAACATTAGTCTCTCAAAATATATTGAGGTAGGTAAGTACAGGCGCAAAACGACGTTTACCCGTACAAAAAAATTAAAATTTAAGGAAATTACTATTTGTGCCTAAATTTCTCAATAAAATTGACGTTCTTTTTAATAATTTCTTGATATCTGAAAAAGTTTCATATTACAAATTGGAACACCCTGTATGTTATATTCTACTTTGGTCAAAGTTAAAGAAATTTCATTTTGATATTAAAGTAATGAGGAGATATTATTAAATTCGTTACTTACATGTACATCTGCCTGCGTGTATCTACGGTCTATGTAACGGTCATCGGGGAGTTCAAAATGACCTCTTGGGGTCCTCAAGTGCGAATATTAAACTATATGGAGTGGCTCATGTTCGTTCTTGCCTATAATATTACGACCTGCACAATGGGATTCAGTTGTTCCATACATTCGGGATAAACTCTGCTTAAAGCATGCCTGCCTCCACAATTAACACCAACAAATTTGTGGCGAAGTCTAAGTATTCCTTACATGCACCAAAATTACAAACTCTTCAGTTTTAATTACAGTCAGTAGAAATATAAAACGACATTTCATAAATTGAAGAGAAAAATGTAAATAAATTCGATAGTCTTGTAGATCAGAGTGGGAGCGTCTAGCGTCGCGTCGCGTCCTCATTGCGTCAAGCGCCGCGTCGCAAACCAAACAAATCCATATATTTCAATACCAGCGTTCAGAATGAGAGCGTTTTATGAATGTTGCGTTCTGCATCGCATGAAGCGTTCGCTGAGCGTCAGCTTTCGCGGCGCAAAACGCAACGCTCAAAAATTGTGAAAAATCATTAAATCGAGCATAAGTTCTGCAGTCATAACTCAAGTTTCCTTCGTTAGATTTTCAATTTTTTTCAGATTTATAATCTAAGTTGATTAGGCTACATCCTACCAGAGAGTTACCTTCTGCAACCTAGCAAAAAATTAATTAGAGTGGTCCAAAGTTAAGGTACTTTTAGATCATTATATTTTTTTTGTACATTCTTCAATTTTTTTCCTTCTGGCAGGAATTAAAGAAATGACTTCTAAATCATCTACAAAAAAAATATACAAAAATTCTATGACTGCAAAACTAAACCACTATATTTTCCGTTTAGGAAATTGCTCTTAAGTAGTTTCTTGTCCTTACAAATTGATAGATATCCGAATTCTTGGGTTGAGGACGAGTAAAAAAACAAATACCTTTAGAAAACAATTTATTTCAGCGATTAGTTGAGCAAATCTTGCATTGTTATCGCCGTAGAAAGTACTTGATAAAATGTCCTCATTATCGATTTGCACTAAAAACTTAAAGTAATTAATACCTTCAGATTAATATGTTTGTGAACTTTCAAAATGAGAAAAAACAATTAATGACAGCAATATTGTGTCCAAGAGAATAAAGCTTACCCAGTAATTTCAAAAATAGAACTTGTCCGAAACTAGACGCTGAAACATTGACTGAATTATTATTCAAAATATTTAATTATTCGCTAAAACAGGTAAAATAACCAGACGCATGGAAGACCAGTTTCATCATACCAATTCATAAGTCCGGTGATAAAGCTGTAGTTTAAAATTCCAGTATTTCTAAAATTTCTATATTATTCTATATTGGCAAAGAATTTTGAATCAATTCTTAAATTAATAAAATTACACCATTCTTTAAGCAAAAACTAAACCTGGAGCTCATGGCTTTTTTTCGGGTAGGTCAACTACGATAAATTTATTAATCAATGAATCCTATTTACTCAGCCCTTTGGAGAAAATGCAACAAGTAGACTCGATATACAGGGTGGTGATAAAGTTTGGAACCAAGGTCATAACTTCCGTAAAAAGTTTTTTTGTACAAATCGCTCGTACAGGTCAATTTTTGTTTTAAAAATGCCATCTTTTGGAATGAAAAAAATATTCATGACGTCACTGATAACTTCACTATGACGTCATCATCAATTTTTTTTAAATGGAAATCCCTACTTTTTTTACACATTTTTCATAGACCTTTTTATCATATTAATGATCACATAAAAATATTTAAAAAAATTTCAACCATTTTTGAAAAAAAAAATAAATTTACTCAAAAAAATTTTATTAATTCTCAATGAAAATATGGCAAGAAAAATAAATTAAACTAATTTTTAGTTTAAAAATAACAAATTATTATTGAAAATATTCAAATTGTTCTTCTTTACACAATTGAAATTTTCTTAAAACTAATTTTAAATAACTTTTAATGAAAAAGGTAATTAAAATAAAATGTTTGAGTAATAATAAACTTTAAATAAAATTGTAATTTATTATAAATTTGAAAAAACTTTTGATATTCAAAATTTATTGAAATAAAAATTGCCTTTATAAAAGTGCTTTAGTTGACGTTATTTTGTATGGCAAATAAAATTTTAAATCCATTTAACAATGCTTGAAAAGCTTACTTCGTTTGTTTAATAATAATCAACAATTATTAAGTTTTGCGAAATTAAAAATGCCTCGTTTAAGCGAACGCGATAGAATCGAAATTTTAATTATGGTAGGATACTGCGATAGAAAAAGAACCCATGGGGAAGCGTGTGCTTTGTTTAATGAGCAATATCCAAATAGACCGCAAATCTCAAGATCTACAGTAAGTAAGTTAGTTACCAAATTTGCAGAAACAGGATCTGTAGGAGATTTGCCTCGACAAGGACGGCCTCAAGTGAATGAAGAAACCAAATTAAATTTATTACTTGCGATTGAAGAAAATCCCAATATTTCAACAAGAGATATTTCAAGAAATAATAATGTGGATCATTCCTATGTCGCAAAATTATTAAAAAAGGAAAAGTATCACCCATACAAAATAAAACTCATATAAGAGTTAAATGAAGATGATCCCGATCGCCGACTGCAATTTTGTGAAGAAATGATGGCGCGATGTGATCAAAATCCAAATTTTTTAAGTAGTATAATTTTCTCCGATGAAGCGACCTTTCAATTGAATGGATCAGTGAATCGACATAATTGTAGGTATTGGACACAGGAAAATCCTCATTGGGCCGTAGAATCCCATAGTCAAAGACAGGGAAAGTTAAATGTATGGGTGGGAATGATTGGCAGACGTTTTATAGGACCTTACTTTTTTAATGAAAACCTTACTGCCGAAAGATACTTGAATTTTTTGCGGACTGATTTGCTACCAGTTTTACTTCGTATTTTCCCCAATTATGAAAATCGCATCATTCCTAACCAAAACATTTGGTTTCAACAAGATGGGGCTCCTCCACACTTTGGCAGGGCGGTGCGAGAATTCCTTAACACCACGTTTCCCAACAAATGGATAGGTCGGAGGGGACCAATTGAGTGGCCTCCGCGATCTCCCGACCTAACGCCCTTAGATTTTTTTTTGTGGGGACATTTAAAATCAAAAGTTTATTTCAATAGACCTAATAATTTACAAGAATTGGAGCTTAGAATTAGGACGGAATTGCAACAAATTGACGAAGAAGCTATTAACAATAGTATTCAGAGTGTCTACACTCGAATGGGACAATGCCAAATGGTCAATGGGGAACAATTTGAACATTTTCGTTAAAATTTGTTACTTGTAAATTAAAAATTTACTTTTTTTTTGTAATATTTTCATTGAGAATTAATAAAAAATTTTTAAGTAAATTTATTTTTTTTTCAAAAATGGTTGAAATTTTTTTAAATATTTTTATGTGATCATTAATATGATAAAAAGGTCTATGAAAAATGTGTAAAAAAAGTAGGGGTTTCCATTTAAAAAAATTGATGAAGACGTCATAGTGAAGTTATCAGTGACGTCATGAATATTTTTTTCATTCCAAAAGATGGCATTTTTAAAACAAAAAATGACCTGTCCGAGCGATTTTTACAAAAAAATTTTTTACGGAAGTTATGACCTTGGTTCCAAACTTTATCACTACCCTGTATACAGATTTCGGTAAAGCCTTTGATATAGTTGACCATGTATCGTTGCTGGTGAAGCTTAGTAATCCGGGAGCGTTTGGTAACTTGTAGGAGAACTCAATATGTAAAACTATAAAACTATTAATCTAAAAATAAATCATGTTTCATCTGGGGTACCACAAAAGGTGCGCATTTCTCACCTCTTCTTTTTAATGTCTTTATCAATGACTTACAAGATAAAATAGAGTTCTGTGACTTATTATTCTATGCAGAGGATCTAATACTATATCATAACTCATAACGTAGAAAATCTAACTAATTGTTTTGCCATTGAATGGCTTACATCATTGGTGCTTGGAAAACCACATGGAATTGAACGTAATAGTTTTATGCTATAATAACAGTTATTCAAAAGTAACAGTTTAAAACTAATTTTAAACTTCTTAAAAATATTCTTTATAGTTTAGGAGTAGTGTTGAAAATTCGGACACTCAATGATTTAAACGAACTTTAAAGGACTGTTAAGTTAACCTTTTCAGGCAACATGTCCTTATATCAGTTGAAGTAGTCATGAGATGTTTAGTTTCACTCCCTCTATCACACCAAATTTGGAACAGTAATTCTGGGACACTCTGTATATGATATACCAAAGAACTTAATCGACCAAACAAAAAATACCATAGATATATGTCTTTGCTTATTTTGTTTATTAGTTATAATTGTAAAGATTTTGCATAAGAAAATGAACTTTATTTTGGTTTTCATTTTTAGCATTTATTTTTCTCATCTCGTCACTACATTTTCAAGAAATTTTAAGTTTGAAGCGTTATGACGACCAAACAAAAAATACAAAAATATATTTCTATACTCCATTTGTCTATTAGCTATAGTTGTGTAGATTTTATACAGGGTGTTTCTGAACAAGTGTCGAATAATCTAGGAATGGATTTTTGTACCAATTTTAAGACATAAAGTAAGAATATTTTTTTCCGCTTAAACTCTATTTCGAAAATGCAGGGTTTTGAAGTTTACTCATTTTTTTCAATTTTTTAACATAAAATCTACATTGTTAATGATAATTGTCTCAAATTTTTTACATACCTTACTTTTGGCACCCGCTTTAAATTTTCAAAAAAAAGTTATGGTGAAGTTTCTCGAGTTTTTTTTTGTTTTTTTGAAGTTTTTTTAGCGGAAAAAAATATTCTTACTTTTTGTCTTAAAATTGGTCCAAAAATCCATTCGTAGATTATCCAACACTTGTTCAGAAACACCCTGTATAAGAAAATGAAATTATTTTTCATTTTTATGATTTTTTCTCATCTTTTCATTTTCAAGATTTTTTTAAGTTTGAATCGTTGTAACGGCTAAATATAATTCTTTGATCATTTTGTTTATTAGTAATTTTACAATCAAGTTTATTTTATTTTTAATATTTTTTTCGCTGCATTTTCAAAAGATTCAAATTTGAGGCGTTATAATGGATACCAAAAGTATATTTCTTTGCTCACTTTGTTTATTAGTTATAATTCTAAGCATTTTGCATAAGAAAATAAGGTTTATTATATTTTTTTAATAATTTTCTTTTTTCGCATCTTTCAAGAAATTTTAAGTTTAAAGTGTTTTAACGGCCAAACAAAAAATACGAAAAATATATTTTCTTGCTCATTTTGTTTCTTAGTCATAATTATTTTGAATAGGAAAATGAAGTTTGTATTTAAAAAAAATTAGTTCTAATATTTCGGGATAAGTCCAGTTTTATTGTACTCGGGGGCTCCAAAGGTATTTTTAGCCAATGTCTTATCATATAATATCTTTGCACATTTAATGCATTAAAATTATAAGAAAAAAGATAAAAATATAATCTTATAATTCTAAGCATTTTGCAAAAGAAAATAAGGTTTATTATATTTTTTTAATAATTTTCTTTTTTCGCATCTTTCAAGAAATTTTAAGTTTAAAGTGTTTTAACGGCCAAACAAAAAATACGAAAAATATATTTTCTTGCTCATTTTGTTTCTTAGTCATAATTATTTTGAATAGGAAAATGAAGTTTGTATTTAAAAAAAATTAGTTCTAATATTTCGGGATAAGTCCAGTTTTATTGTACTCGGGGCCTCCAAAGGTATTTTTAACCTATGTCTTATCATTTAATATCTTTGCACATTTAATGCATTAAAATTATAAGAAAAAAGATAAAAATATAATCTAGATACCTCGATTTAATTGAAGATTCGAAAATTTTAACTAACTCAAGCATTCATGTAATATGCACCATTTCACTATCTTAATTAAATGCAAGTTCGAGAAGTTGGAAGATTTATCCGATGTTACTTCACCTTTTACATAAAGCAGATGTTCTCTTAATATAGGAACTTACAAAAATCAAATATTTGCTTTAATTTGTATTTATTAACTTAAACATATTAACGAAATTAAATTTTTTGTTAATATTTTGAAATAAAATATTTTATTTACGAGAAAACATAACAAACATATAAAGCTTCATATTTCATAACTTCGTTTCATAAGTTTCAATTTCCCGTTACATTTATATATCATGAGATACTTTAATATAAATTCATAACCACCCTTTACAAGCTACCTCGTCTTTCACAACATTTACGTAAAAATTTATCATTTCCCTAAAGTATTCTTCACTAAAAATAATTTTATTATAAAACATTTTATCACCATAAACATAAATTAGAAATTTAAGATTTGTCGTGTAGCAACATTTTACCTATTTTTCCATGACGAATATGTGAGCGAATTTCAAGCAATTTACATTTTTAGTATTTGAAAGTGCACTACAATTATATACGAATTACTTTTTCTTTTATTTTTATAAACTTATAAAGCGATATAAAACCTTATATATCCAGATCCTTTTTTTGTTTAAGTTTAAGGGAAGAAGTTTAACATAGTTACAAAACAATGTTCAGCCAATTTAAGGCTTAACTTTACAAAAGTAGAAAAGTTTATTTATGATATAAACTCTGATAACTTACAAGTTACTGAACAAATTTCATACCCCACGTTTATGAAAATTAAATTTGTTTTAATTAATATATATTCAAATGGTGTTTCTTAATAAATTGTGTAAATACTAAGTATTTTAAATTCGAATGCATTTTTGGAATAAACTCGAGCGAAACTTCTTAAAGTTGGAGAAATGCAGCAAATTGCTTATCATAAAATTTTGCAAGAATTAATTATTTTCTTAAATTTCTCACTTCATGAAATAATTACTACTTACTAAGTTTTATACTTAATTTATTACCGGTATCAAAATTCAAAGTGGAAGTTGTCCAGGTGTGTCTAAACATTAAATTGGTGCAACATTTTACTGTGAATATTAAATAAGGCTTCTGACATATGTGGTAATAAACGGAACTCTTTTCTCTTTCCGTTGTTTTCATTTGGTCCGCTCTTCTAGGTGATACTTTTAGTTCGTAAGGATGTCACACTTCCGAATTATGTAAATTCGGCTAAAACGTGGTGGTGGAATGTTTTTGGTATATATAAAAGGTCGGGTTTTGGTTTAAAAATATATCGCATTCTACTTGCTTGATAAACACTTCCAAAAATGGCTTTTAAATTATTGGTAAGTAATTTTTTAATACTTATATTATTAATAATATTTTATTATTCGTAGATGGTTTTGTTGAGTTTCATTGCCTTGTCAGCAACATCACCAACATTCTTTAAAAGCAAAGGAGGGCACGAACATCACATCATACATGTCCCATATACAGTTCCAGAACATATTCATAATATTCATCACCACCATGTTGAAAAAGTGCATGTACCTATAATTAAAAAAGTCGTTGTACATGACCACCACGATCACCACGATCATCACGATCATCATATTAGTCACGATTTTGGTCACGATTTTGGTCATCATATAGATTTTGATCATCACGACATTGGGCATCACTTTGATCATCATGATTTACACCACAACACCCACTATAATCACGATTCGTTCCACCCAATCATCTCAAAACCTTATTGGTGATAACGTGCAAATAAGATGAATTACATTTAAGGTATGTTACATTTTATTAAAATCTTTAAATTAAATTTTAAAATAGGATAAAGAATGTAACGAAAAGAGCCCTTTGCTTCTTTGACCGTTTAAAATTATATTACTGTTGTCGAGTTTCCCTTTTTATCTCCAGACTTTCATTTGCGAACTAATTTTAAAATTGAACGCTTTTATTTTGTAAAACTCGCCATGAGAATACTAAAATGAATATATTTATGAAAAGTTTGCATTTTATTATCGTTCTATCTTCCTGCTCTTATACAATTAGATGCCAAAGGATATATTATATGCTAATTTTAAGTTATTGAAGAAACAATTTCTGAAATTAATTTATTTCTGTTGCAGCCAAAAATTTCCTTCATTCATCACTTCCCATTATGGTATTTCCAAAGTATAATTTTTAAATGTAAATGTTATTTTATGTAAATAAATTTGTATTTTTATATTCTTGTGTTTTTTTTGAAGGGTGTAATAAGTAAGGTACAAGTAAATTCAATAGAATTTAGGAAAATCAATCCGCTTATTTAATATTAAAACCACAGCTGGTCAAGACCAAACCACAAACATTTTGCACGACCGAATAAAATCTAATTTATAATTCTGATAGGAAGGAATAGTGCAAATACAGGATTATTTGAATGCTGATGTAGGCTTTGTAAAATATAAGTAGGCAGAACAGGCTGATAAATAATAGGTTTATTGGATTATTTACTCAATTCAAATTCACTTATTTTAAAACTGGAATTTATATAAATATAAATTTTCTCTCGTACTTAAATTTTCTACGATTATATTTTACGCCTTTGATCTTTTTCCTTTCAACGCCTCAATCCCAATAAATAAATATAATTTAAAACAAAATTGTTAATTAAAAAGTGTTTTCATGCTTTTTCTTTCTGATTTTATTAAAACTTTTTCATTCAAATTTTCCATTAAAACATTTTTCTAATTGTTTCCGTCATGATATTGGGATGATTATGCCCTGAATAACTAGATTGTACTGCCTAAAAATATTTTCCTATACAGGGTGTCCCTAAAATATAAGAAGAAAATCCTAGAAAGTAGACGAGACTTCATCGACAAAAAATCCCAAAAGTAAACGTTGGAACAGCCCAGCTTTTTTTGACAGGTGTTTGAATTTTCTTCCCACAGAAAATATCGTAAATTCGAAATTCTGTTAAAGTTCCCATACTATTTGGTCAATTTAAATGAAAAACACTTTAGCCTGTATTCAGCGACCGTGATGGAAATTTTAGAGACGTCGTTAACGTTAAAGACGTCTTTAAAAAAATATTTCTCATGAAGAAATATTTTTTAATCACGAGTTTAACGTTAACGACGTCTCTAAATTTTTCATCACAGTGGCTGAATACATGCTTTTGGCTTGAAGTTATAAAATCATCTTTAAAAAATTATTTTGATAGAAAAAAATCTTCATTTAAAATACTATATTGTTTTATTGGGAGTAAAAGAAGTACTTTTCTTTTACTCCGAATTAAACATGCTATTACGTCGAAAGTTATAAAATAGTAGGTAATATAAAACTAATTTTAAAATTTGACATTTAATTTACATGCAATACACATTACAATGTCAGTGTATATTGGGATGCCTAAAATGGATTTCTACTCCGCCTTTGTAATCCTTATCAATGCAAAGTATACCCGATTATAACCGATTTACTTCGAAAATGCACGATGGCCATAGAGTCAAGGAACATAAAAATGACTTGTTAAAGCCTGTTAAGCGACACATAAGGCTGTACTTTAATGGCGTTTGAAAAAAAAAATTTCGATGAAAATCCTAGAAAGTAGAGTCTTCTGATCACCCTGTATTTTAGGGCCTCTTCAAAATTATCAATGAAAATCATGTTTACCTACTTTTTTCAGTAAACTCTCTTGTTTGCTATCAATTTTTTCTCCTAACACTTTTGAAAAGAATATCTTTAATTTCTTAATTTTTCTATTATTTTCTATTATTTTTTTGTGCGATTCTTCTCCAATTTTATTATTTTAAGTAATATTTTATTGAGATCTTCTTTACAACCCATCGTTTCGTGTAAAGGGTATAAAATGCCTTTATTTACACCTCTCCTTAACGATTACAGTGATGAGTAAAGCTACTAGTCGATTATCGAGTTAGGCCATAAGTTAACCCAAACACGAACATTAATCTAACACGTGTAAGAGGGTCTTAACTCTATAAACACATTTATAAATTAAAAGTTTAAGAGAAACTTATTGATTACCATAAAATGTCACATTAATTTACATAATACGCCTCTGCAAATAAATCTTTAATGATATTATCAATTATTTAATAGAACACTATAATATTTAATAGACAGGGTGAACTTTTAGAATGATGTTATTAAATTACTTGCTATTTTTGTTCCCAATTCAATTATATATTTTTTACCTTCGTATTTTTTTTACACCCTGTATAAATTTCACTTTGTTTTAATCTTTTTATTTGAATCAAGTGTACTTTGGATTCCTCGTGGTTCACTTAATTTAAGAACAGCCAAGTGTTTAAAAAAAAATTGGCAAAGACAAAATCAAGTCATAATTAATTAAACCATAAAAATAGTTATAAGAAAAAATATTGTACAGGATGTCCCATAAAAGTCTTTATATAAAGGGTGTCCCATTTTACGTTGGACTATTGCACCATTAGATTCACCAAAACTCAGAACAGTAAAATTGACTGTTAGGCCCGGTTGCACAGTTCAAGCTTAAGCTTCAAGTTACGCTTGAACTAAAAATATGACAGAAATACAATAGGAAATCTGTCAATTTTTTGGTTTAAGTGTCGCCTCAAACTTAAGCTTCAACTGTGCAACTGGCCCTTAGAATTTGCTTTCTAGTGTTTATATTTTGGCAAAATCATCTAGAACTCATAGTTCGCATGGCCAATTCACTTCAACATATACAGGGTGTCCCATTTGACATTGGACTTTATGGGTATCTTTGTTATTATTGGAGATAGAAAGTCGGTTGAATGGACAAAGTAGTAGAGATTTTTTCGAATTAATAATTCATTTACAAAAAATTTGAATATCGTTTCGCTCCAACGCTATCTTGAAAAAAATATTGGATTTACACATATTCGGAATTAGTATATTTTTCTGAGTAATTTGATATATCATATGTAATATTTTAAGAAAAATAGAAATAATTTTATTTTACTTACCAAAAATGGCCTTGAATAGATGTAAACTGTTAATACATATGTGTTAAGATTTATTTTACATTTAATATTTTAAATAGTTACATTTATATTATTGACAATTTACTTCGCTTAAAGTCCAATGTAAGTTTGTAAAATCAAATATTTTTATTTTTTTTTAAATATGACATATGGTATACCAAATTATTCAGAAAAAAATACTGATTCCGAATATGTGTAAATCCAATATGGCTGCCATAAGAAAAATATAAGTTTGGTTCATTTCCGGTCAATCCGTTAGCGAAAAAAAAATATTCATTTGTTTTACTGCATTGTACACAAAAAATTTACAGTATTATGTCAAGAAACTAATAAAGAAGATATAGCCATATTTTAAAAATCGCATTTTCTTGTTTTTTCAAGATAGCGTTGGAACGATGCGATATTCAAATTTTTTATAAATGAATTATTAATATTCGAAAAAATCTCTACTTCTTTGTCCATTTAACCGACTTTCTATCTCCAATAATAACAAAGATACCCATAAAGTCCAATGTCAAATAGGACAACCTGTATATGGTGAAGTGAATTGACCATGCGAGCAATGAGTTCTAGATGATTTTGCCAAAATATAAACACTAGAAAGCAAATTCTAAGGGCGAGTTGCACAGTTGAAGCTTAAGCTTGAGGCGACATTTAAACTAAAAATTTACAGATTTCCTATTGTATTTTTGTCATATTTTTGGTTTAAGTGTCACTTGAAGCTTAAGCTTGAACTGTGCAACCGGATCTAACAGTCAATTTTACTATTATGTTCTGAGTTTTGGTGAATCTAATGGTGCAATTCTGTGCCAAGCTGTAAATCCTTACACAAAATATCTGACGATTTCCATGGTCTTACAAATATTTCTTGTATGGATTTACAGATTTGCAGAGAATTGCACCATATTATTAATATGTAGGTTCCAAATGTTTGTGAGAAGTGGTGTGAGATGGAAAAATCTGTACTGTGTTCCTTCTAAAGACCATTTTAGACTAGCACATAACTTGTACAAGATCGACTGAGATGCAGCTGCACATTGAACAATAGAATCTGAGTCGATCTTGTACAAGAGTTATGTGCTAGTCTAAAATGGTCTTTAGAAGGAACACAGCCCAGATTTTTCCATCTCACTCCACTTTGGAACCTACATATTAATTATATGGTGCAATTCTTTGCAAATCTGAAAGTCCTTACAGGAAATGTCTGTAAGATAACCATGGAAATCGTCAGATATTTTGTGTAAGGATTTACAGATTGGCACAGAATTGCACCATTAGATTCACCAAAACTCAGAGATTTGAAACCAAACATGTGCTCTTCTAAAATAGCCTTAAGATCAAATTGATTGAAGAGGTGACCAAATACAGGCACACGGACAACTCGGCACTTGACAACTCGACACCGGACAACTCGGCAATTCCAAGTCGGCACCGGACAACTCGGCACTGGACATCTCGGCACCGGGACATCTCGACAGTGAGACATCTCGACACCGAGACATCTGGACACCGGGACATCTGGGCACCGGGATATCTGGGCACCGGGGTATCTCGGTAATGGGTAGGTTGGGACTGGTAGTAAAAAATCTGTTTCACTCGCCTGTTTATGATTTTTAGTGAGACTTTAATCATATATACCTACATATTTTCTTGATATAATTCATAAATATTAATAACTCTAAAAAAATTATCATTAAATATTGTTCATATTTCATAGTTTTAATTACTTTCTTGAGTTTTCGCGCAACCGCTTCCTTTTCCCTTTTTGTGAGAATTTAATGAAAATTAGATTTTCAGAAACAATTTATATATTTTAACTTAAATTTCAATTTGTGTAGAAATAGTATCTTATGGTAATATAAACACATAATTACAACTTATTCAAACTCAACTTATTTTTAATTTAGGTAAGCACGTATTAATTTAAAAATAGTTAAACATAAGTGTGGTGCTCTACAAATTAAAAATTTGAAAGTTAATAATTATAAATTGCAGCATAAGAAAATTAAAAAAAATTCAAGTCTCTACGATTTTTCGTTCAATAGTTAAAAAAAAGATTCAAATTAAAAAAACATTTAAGTTATACATACATAATGTATAATGAAAAGAAATATGAATCTATGATTATATAAAGTCTCATTTAAAATCATACAGATTTATTACTCAGAGTCCCGACCTACTCAGTGCCGAGATATCCCGGTGCCGCGATGTCCAGTGCCGACATAGCCTGTGGCGACTTATCCGGTGCCAAGATATCCGGTGACGACTTATCCAGTGCCGAGTTATCCGGTACCAAATTGTCCCGGAGCTGAGTCGTCCGGTGCCGATTTGGAAATGCCGAGTCGTCCGGTGTGCCGAGATGCCATGTGCCGAGTTGTCATGTACCTCTGTAAATCGCATCCAAATCATCCTGCAACTAGCAGACAATTAAATCGTCAGAGTCTAGCAAGAACTCACAATTATTTATCACATCGGAAATTTCGATAATAAATAATAGGAAAAAAATAGGTCCCATATAGGAACCATGTGGCACCTAGGAATTATAGTCATCTGATAATTGTCGATTCTTGCTCTATGCCTATGGTTTACTAGATACCGATTTAACCAATTTGTTATGGTTTACACGATCCAATGCCTTGGAGAAGTCGATGTAGATTGGTCCAACGTGACAACGACTCTCCAAAGCACTTGATATGTAAGATTGGTAAAGTACCTGAAGTATAGATTTGTGTCACAAAGTTAGTTTTCCAAATATCTGGATAACACTCTTCTTTGATCGTTCTATCAAATTAAAGCACTAAAGGTTTGGTGATGCATATGTTACGGATAAAAGTCGAAACTCATTTCGGAACACCTAGGTATAACCGTCTAAAACCAGGTGTAGCCGGACCAGCATAGCTAGAACTAGGAGACTACGCCAAAATGTAGCTAATGGCTACATCTAGGTTTTTTTAAGAGGAAATCCATTATGGACACCTGGCACTGGTGTCAATATGTCCAGTAGTGTCAGACTCATACTGACTAAAACCCTTCTGTGCACTGTCCCCAACGATGGCGGAACCACCGGGGGCATTACTTCACCATCGTTGATCACCCCTCCAACCCATTACACTTAGTTCCCATTTTGAACGCATCTTCTTTCGAGATTTGTTTTCATTTTGATCGTTTTGCGATTCGATTTCCTCCATGTTTCCTTTTGAAGATGCTTCTTTCATAGATTTCCATGTTCTTTGAGTTTTGGTGTGGTTGTCTTAACACCTAAGAACTTCTCTTTCGTAGCCCATAATGCGCGTATTTTAGTAGTTTTATTAGTAGAGCTGAAACTAACGGGTGCCGATCAAAATCCAGATAATCAAAATCCCGACATATCAACATCCCATACAGGTCAAAATTCGTATAAGGTTTACTGGGTCACTCCATAATATGGAAAAGAGTGCTGTACCATTTCTAAAATGGCGTCTTATTCTTCCATGTACGTAATTTTGATCAAATCATTCGATCATCTCATGACCTCCATGTGGGAGGTGGAATATGGGATATGTGGCATCAAAAGCTTTGATTTGTCGGTATTTTGAATTGTCGGAATTTTAATTCTAGGTATTGTGATTGTATGGATTTTGACCTATACCCGAAACTAACATCAATATACATAGATCCTAAACAGCTGGTAATTTTTTTCCTTGTTATAATTATTAGGGTTAAATCAATTATGACGTCGATTTTGTCTTTGCCAAATAACAATTATTTATTATAATATAACAATTTTAAAGGTTGAATACAGCTTAATATAAAATATAAGTTAAAATAAAATAAATCTTCTTCGAATGCTACCAGTATTTTTATTTTAGTTGATTTTTTGTGCCCGATTGCCACGTCTAAGTCTTTCTTTTCTTTGACTTCCTCTTCTTCTTTGTCATCTTCAGTCTCTGGTCAGTCTTTTTAGTTGCTTTCTTCATACCACGCTCGGGAACTTCTACTTCATTTTGTTCCTTATCATCAGAGGTTGCTTCCTCAGCTTCCTCTGCGGCCCGTTTACCAGGTCTTCCTACTTTAGGTGGTTTCTTTTTTCTGCAGGAGCGGTCTTTGGTTTACGTCGACGTCCTTTCTTAACAGGCTCCTTAACAAAGGAGCCATCAAATAATAAATTACAAACATCTTCTTTCTTCGAAGAGGACAAGCGATAGGAAGACAAATTATTCTGAACATCGGAATATGGAATTGAGAAAAGTTCATCAAAGGATTTTCCTTTAGGAAGCGCGCCCAAGACAGACGAAGCATTACCCCTCTGAATAGCAATACTAATACGCTGTATTAGAAAAGATGTGTATCTTGGTTACTTGGTAACATTTGGTAATCGTTTTCCTATTTCACTAATAAATCGTTGACCAAGAGGACCCCAAACACCAAATGTTTCGTTGCTAACTGGGAAAAAATAATTTTTTTTCTAGACAAGTAAAATCCCAAACAACAGGTTTCCCGCAACTCCAAGGAATTATACTCATTCCATCAGGCCTTTTTCCATCATCTCTGCTTGTTCCTAAAGACTCCAGAATGGATGAAATATTTGAGGAAGATAATGCTTTTTTAATAATATCATTAGCTTCATGGTGTCGAGAAAATCTTACTGCACTAAATCGACAGGTTAATCCATGAAGTCCATCCTCATTGATAGTAGCGCCACAGGAACAAGTGTGTTGGATACACAGAGAAGTACACCAAGACGAAGACCAATTGCTATTCTAAAGGAATCATTATCAATAAAGTTCCTAAAGAAGCTACAGGAATAAATTGCTGTAAAAAAGTGACACACCCTGTATAACGTATCAAGTACATAATTCTATATTGGTATATCAGCATGGATTTATTGAAACTATGACCAAACATCAAATTGTGCAAATTAACACAATACATTTCATCGAATATGGATGACAAAACACAGGTCGATTTAATTTACACGGATTTTAAGTTAAATAACTTTATTATCAATCACAATATTATAAACGTCATTGGATCCTATTTTAGTAACCGTAGGAAAGTCGTTGTTTTTCAAAATGCTGTCTCATAAGCTTATACAGTACTAGGGGTATTCCTCAGGGCTCCAACGTTGGACCACCGCTCTTCAATATATTTATGTCAGCACTGCGATTGAGTGATCCATAATTATGTACGCTTATGACATGAAAATTTTTAAAGAACTTCAACGCTTTTGTACTATGGTGTTATAAAAATATAGTTAATATTAAACTTTAAGAAATGTTGTTTAGTGTATTTTTTTTCCTAAAATAAATAAAGTCCATTTTGACTATTTAATTAATGATGGGAATGCCTAATAATCTGTCCCTAGTTCCCCAAAAATATTATCTTGATCCACCAGATCTTTTTAAAGATAATTTTGGATTCAATTCCTTACATCGTCAATTTGTTTGGAAGTGGTGCACAATTTTGACTTTGAAAGTTTAGTACGTACCCAATTTAAAGGATAGAGAAATTTTTAATCTTCAAACCGACCTAAATTAGACAATTCTTTAGAACGTCACGTATTTATTTTGTTTTTATTTAGGAGCTCAATTTAGTCGGTTGGGTTTAAAATCACGATTTAAAAAAAATAATAAAAAATTTTTGCAACTTCTTTTGAAATTGTAAGAATGTATATTTATAAAAATTTATTTATATAAAATAAGCAGTTTATTCATATTTTTTTTAATACAGGTAAACGTCGTTTTGCGCTGGTTCGATTTACGCCGATTCACGATTACGCCGGTTGGTGGGATTTTCCGAGTTAGTTTTCGTTTTGTTTTTAACAAAAATAAAAAGATATCATTATATTTTTTATTTTATTATAAAACTAAAAGAATATTCAATTTGTAGTTTCATTATGAGCGACTTTAGTGATTCAGGACCCAAAATTTATGTATATAAATATATATATATATATATAAATTAATATTTTTAGGTCAGATAGACCTACGAAGGGAGGTGGTGGGGCACTAATTGCTGTACACAATAAATTTAAGTGTGAACTTGTCCAGACAGAGATTGTTGACGGTGTTGAGATGATTTTTGTGAGGTTGACGATCGATAGCAAATCCATATATGTGATGTGTATACCGGGTGGAAATGAAACTAGGGCCATCCCTGGCATTTCTTTATTTATGAAAATAAAAAATTAGAATTTTAGTATCTTATATGATCTAAGAAAACAAATTTTATGGATCGAATAAATCTTTCATTTTACTTCCGGTTTATCAGGAAATGGCACCCACTTTCATATTTTAAATGTAACCCCCTGATTTTTTCTACGTAAAATCAAACATTGGTTAGTTTTAAGTATGTTTATGACAAAAAAAATTTTTTTTTTCAAAACTTTAAAAAAAATGTTGAATTTTTTTTTGGTAAAAAATTTGAGTAAAACCTACAAAAACTATTTTTAAATAATACAAATACCTAAAATAAATTGTAATTTATAAAATTTATTTCACCGTTCTTGAGATATTATTTTTTTTAATTTTAAAGAAGCGTTTTTTGGAAATATCTTTACTATTTTAAATGGGATAATATAAGGGCCACCCCCTAATTAAATAGAGGGGGTTTTTCCGGTTACTGTGATATCCCATATGTATGTTTAAAAATAGGTTTTGTAGGTTTTACTCAAATTTTTTACCAAAAAAAAATTCAAATTTTTTTTTTTAAGTTTTGAAAAAAAATATTTTTTTGTCATAAACATACTTAAAATTAACCAATGTTTGATTTTACGTAGAAAAAATCAGGGGGTTATATTTAAAATAAGAAAGTGGATGCCATTTCCTGATAAACCGGAAGTAAAATTAAAAATTTATTCGTTCCTTAAGATTTGTTTTCTTAGATCATATAATATACTAAAATTTTAATTTTATATTTCCATAAATAAAGAAATGCCAGGGGTGGCCCTAGTTTCATTTCCACCCGGTATATATCCCACCCTCTCTTAGTAATGATTCGTATGATGCTGTTCTTGATTGTCTTGAATTTGCACTTTACGCAAAAGAATTTGTCATTATCGGAGGAGATTTTAATATTCCTAATTACTGGAATCATTTCAATTTTAATATACACGATGAAAAATCGGAAAGACTTCATGAGTTGCTCAATTTTTGTGACCTTTGGCAAGCGAATAAAGTTCTTAACAGGAACAACCGTTTATTAGATTTATTTATTCTTTCTGAGGCTTTGAAGTGCCGTATTATACATGATGAGGATCCGCTTGTTAATGAGGATATGCATCATCCTGCACTGATTAGTTATATTGAGATCAGAAATACTTCAAGTTCCAGGTTTTTAGGCAGCCCTGAGCCTAAGTACAATTTTAAAAGAGCTGATTTACCGGGTTTATATGATGAAATGTTGAGTATTGATTGGTCTAGTGTGCTTAATTCAGTTAGTGTTGATGAGGTCACTGAACTTATATATGACATATTATGGCAACTCTTTGATCGTTTTGTTCCCAGGATTGTAATGAATAACAATGACTATAAATATCCATGCTGGTTTAGTAAGGACATAGTAAGAGAGATTAACTTGAAGAACAGATATCGTAAACTATACCTGAAGCATGGGAGCATTACCCATAAGCAGCTCTTTGAAGACTTGCGTAAATCTGTAAAGGTGAAAATTAAGGAAGCGCAGAGGAGTTATGTTCTTGATACTCAAAGGCAGATAACATCTGATCCAAACAAGTTCTGGTCATATGTGAACACCTTGAAGAAAACATCTCGGTTACCTGGAATCATGAAGTATAAACAGCGTTCATTATCATTGACTTGTGAAATAGTAAATTGTTTTGCTGATCATTTTGAAACTGTGTACCTACCAAATGCATGTTCTGAACCATCTGGGGAACAACGTACTAGAAAGTTTGGTGATTTTCAAATATTAGAAGATATGGTCAAAGATCATCTTAAGCAATTTAAACCAACCTTGACCGCAGGACTTGATGAAGTACCTGGATTTCTACTGAAGGACTGCTTTTTTATTTTTGCGAAACCTCTGTGTCATCTTTATAACCTAATTCTAGAAACTGGAAGCTTTCCCTGTAAGTAGAAACACGTCAAGGTTACTCCTGTTTTTAAATCTGGTGAGAAGATGGATGTTGAAAATTATCGCCCTATTGCGATACTTTCAAATTTTTCTAAAGTTTTTGAATCAATTATTGCTAATGAGGTTTATTCGAGGATACAAAGCTGCCTTAGTGTGAATCAACATGGATTCATGTGTCGTCGTTTCACTGCAACCAACCTGATGTATTTTACACAGAGCATTTCGAAAAATTTAGATGACCATTTGCAAACTGATGTGGTGTACACGGACTTTGCCAAGGCGTTCGATCGCCTTCAACATCATGTGCTTCTGAAAAAACTACATTTATATGACATCTCAGACAATGTATTATGTGTAATTGAATCTTTTCTTAAAGATCGCGTTCAAATGGTGCAATATAATGGTTATTTTTCTAACCAGTGGTGTCCCACAAGGTTCAAACCTTGGGTCTTTGTTACTCTTGCTGTTTATTAATGATATTTGTGAAATAGTTAAATGTGATATTGTTTTATATGCTGATGATATGAAAATTTCTAAACTCATTAAAGATGAACGTGATTGTCATGTGTTGCAATCGGATATTAATGCTATACAAGATTGGTGTGCTACAAATGAATTGTATCTGAATGTAAATAAATGTGATGTCCTATCCTACTCTAGAAAACAAAATGTAGTTAGTTATGATTATCAGTTGGACAATCATAGTTTAAGGAGGTCAACTACTATTCAAGATTTAGGTATACTGTACGATACAAAACTTACTTTTAAAGATCATATTTTAAAGATTGCTTCAGAATGTAACAGATGTCTTGGTTTTACTATTCGTAACAGCAAGTTATTATCCCAAAATGCAATTATAATATTATATAGAAGCTATGTCCTCAGTAAAATCAACTATAACTGTGTTTTGTGGTCGCCTTATTTCAAGAAATACGTCGGCACTCTAGAGCGCGTTCAAAAAAGATTTCTAAAGTATCTTTATTTTAGGAAATACTATGTGTATCCGGTGCGTGGAACCGTCAGTAATGAGAGTCTGTTAAGTGAATTCAACTTTATTTCTATTGAGGATGGTCATAGAGTCATTTCAATTTGTTACCTACATAAATTAATACATACAATAATTGATGATTCGAAGAGCTTATCTTCCATTAATTTTTTGGTACCTCAATGTTCGACAAGATCTGTTTGTTCATTCTATTGTAAAATGTCGCATACGTTACATCACAAGAATTCTCCGATTAATAATTTGTGTAATTATTTCAATGCCATAAAGGGCAATATCGATATTTTTGGTCTCAGTTTTGATAAATTTAAGAGACAAATTAAGTGTCTTTACTACAACCATCAATAGCTGCAGTTGCTATTTCCTTCATTTAAGTTTGTGTAGTTGTTAGTTTTAGTTTTAGATTTAATTTTAATTTTAGTTTTAATAGTACTTTGTTCAATTATGTAATTTTATGTTACCGCATCTGGCCGAAAAGGCTGTTGGTAAATGTAAATGGGAAATAAAAATTGTGCGAAAAATGCACGAAAAATTTGTGTTCATTTTACGCCGGTGTTTCTCGGAACAGAACGCCGGCGCAAAACGACGTTTACCTGTATTCTTAAAGTGGCAATTTAAGAAAACTTGCATTTAAGAGAAGAGAGAATTAATGTATGATTTTTTCGTTTAAAAATAAGCGGAAGACAGAGTTTATTTTTAATTTATAAAAAAGTGCTTTGGAAAAGCACACATATTTTTCTTCCCACGTCCCTCATTCATTACACATTTACGTGTATATTTATTCTACGTTCAAATATTTTTCTTCACTTTTGAAGCTCAAGTTGTTTTGATAACTTGAGCTGTTATTATATTTCAAGCTTTTAGAGACTTAGTTTATTATGGACGCATCATTTGTATAGTATAGAATTATAAAACAGATACTATTTCAATTTTCCACGCTCTACTTTTCTCAAGTTTTCAATTCATAGTTTTCCACAAAATAAAATTTCTTTAAAAATAGCTTATTTCGAATATAAATATACCAATTATATTTTTTTAAACAAGTTTTCCTTGTTTTGTACCATTGTGAGTTAATAGTCGATAAAGTAAAACCAAACAATTTTTGTTAACCAAATTATTTTATGGTATGGAAAATTGGGCTTTTAATTGAACGTAAAAAATTCTTAATTAAATGCTTAGCACTTATCGACTTTAAATAAGAGGCACTGTAAATGACACTCAAGGATCAAGATTCTAATTAAATTGCTGGGACAGAAATAATAAAATTTTGTTTACTACAAAAATAACTTAAAAATTAATTAAGAATTTTTTTGAGCATTTATGAAAATTTAGAACTTAAATTTGTGAGGGTATTCATGTTTTATTGCAATTATTAATAAACGTGACTACGATTACAATGAAATTGCCCTGTAAATTACTAAAACAGCTTTTAGGAAGAAAAACAGACTCTGCATTGTTTTATAACAAAAGACGAATGACTTATAAACTTGGATTCCAAAGTTTCGCCCTTAATTTCGTTTACATTTCAATTGCATTGCTAATACAAATTAAATTTCATTGAATTTCAAGTGTACATTGTTAATGCTGATTTTTTGCCTTTTCGTTTAGTTAAAACATAATGGAGCATTGTTATGCTGTTATGTTGTTACTTATAACTTTTGATTAACTTTTTTGTTAAAAAAACTTACACAATTGAGGATTTATTAAAAGTTCCAACTGTTATATATAGGAGTATACTCGGTATATTTCTAGATTTGTATTTGTAATTACTTAAAAGTCCATCGAATGCAGTTGATTACTTTACTTAAAGCTTTTAAAAACGGAAACAAGTTTCAGCTGTAACCGGAAAGTTTGAATAACAGGAAAATTCAATTAATGGCACAAGCTAATAAAGTTTTATTTAAAAAAAATATGAAAAAAATATTCGTGTGTACATAATGATGAAACAAATTTTAATATTATTATCTTCGGAAGTTTTTAAGAAGTTGCATTATTTTTAAGTAAGCTTTTCCGAAAGAGGTTAATGGCAATCATGGGTGAACCTTTATAGAACAATAGGTCATCTCCAAGGGTTCATTTCGCTTTTTCTTTTATGCCAAGGATTGTTAAGGGAGTAGTAAAAGTGAGGGCATGACGGAATGTTGCGTTTCATCTTAGAACCAAGCGCAATGACATGAAACGTCCTATGAAAATGCATGAACATTATTAAATTTTAAACAAAATTTTTCCTGAAAACTTGACAAATAAAAAAGCAAATCTAATAGGGCAACAAAAAATTGTTTTTCTAATAAAATTACCATATTTTCCTCCACATGAAACTGAAAATGATGACATAATTAACATAATAAAGTCATTACATTTAATTTACAGCACTTTTTGAGATATTTGCTTGAATTGAATATCCGGAAATCACAGATTTATTAAAAACTGATGAGGGTACTTCAAACGTAATGTTCCTGGCGCAAAATGTATTCTGATTCACTCAGATATTAACGCTCAGTCGATTATTTTTAAGGAGGTAAACAGTTTTTACACCGTTTTTTTATGAGTTTTATTTCAATAAAAACTCGAAATCGATGTGCATGTCTTTTATTCCCTCCTATAAACGTAATGTTTATTTTTATGGTGACATTTTTAATAATTCAATAAAAATATCAGCACCTATATAATATTTTCAACCTATATTTCGCTCCAGTACTCGATTTTTTTAAATTAAACTTGCAAACATTTAAAATTCAATTATATTTTTTTAGCAATATTAAAATCGTTATGAAAATTGCTTTTGGTTACAAAAACACATGCTTATTTTAATCACACAGAAGGTAAAATTTTTTAGGTTTATTGGGACCTGCACTCACTTTTATATCTGGTCGTAAAAATTGAAATTACAAAAAATATTATGGTGATAAAAAATCAAGTAATTTACTTTTTGTTTTTATGCTATTTAAACGATTTTACAATTATTACAATATTACAATTTATAATTATTAAATTCTTTGTTAGAATATTCTAATGGAAATCTTGGAAAATCGCTGTTTTTTCAATTAGCATCTAGTGTCTAGTGTCTTCACAAAACAACACAGTTGCGTTTTGGTTTTAATACAAATACAACTAAAAATGTGTTTAGTTTCATGATTTTTTTCTAGTTATAATTTTAACACGTGTGGTACAGTTTTCCGGGTTTTTGATAAAATTAGGGTAACTATGTACCTCATTTGTTACTGGTAACTAGCTAGCTACACTGGGATCCAATTACTCCAAATGTTAGAAAGAAATTTATAATTAATATGTAATAGTGATATTAATTGCTATCCCAAATCATCGTCACATCGTTTACTTGTAAATTTATAATTGGTATTATTACATATATTTAATATAATTTATAATTTTAGGAAAACCCATGGCGGAAAGTGGTACTAGGGCAGATCGGGTGGGGTTCTCGCTACGGGCGACGGAAACACGCGAGCTTCGAGCACAACGTTCGGTTCGCCACGCTGCGCAAAACGTCCAGGACGTCGATTCCTGAAATCTCACACAGTGAATGTTAATCTCACATTCCTCAAGCGCATGCGCAAAATCTCGCCCGTGAATCGCCTAGTTCTGACCAAGTGAATTTGGATTCGCCGGCGAGATTTTGACGCATGCGCTTCGAGGAAGGTGAGATTGAGATTCACTGTGCGAGATATCTTGGGCCGGTCGAGATCGCGTCGTCGACGAGACTACAAGGACAGACTCTTATTTTTTCGTGTAAATGAAAAGGACAGAATGATAAAAGTCGTGGGCGACATCGTGTCGACTAGTTCAAGAATAAGGCTACAATAGCGACACTCTCCCGTATCTATCCCATATAGACTGCGGGCACACCGGAAGGACCAAACGAGGACTAAGCTCGTCCGCGTACTAACCGAAGCGGTGTAAACGACAGTGGATTATTTATCGGACTATTTCGATTTAGTCTTTCGAAATACTTTCAGGTCCAAGTATGTTCTGTTTTAGTCCCGTTGTTATTCGGTGGTTCGGCGCTTGCGTGAATTGAGATGTAAATAGCGATTTTATAAATTATATTATTTATAAATATAGAAATACGGTTCTTTGTTCTTTTAGATTATGTTTGCTTTTGCGATGTAAACGCGCATAGACCAAAGTGTTGGATTTGCAAATGTATTTTACTTTTTTGTGGTTAGAAAAAGTGACGTGAATTTAAATTTGCCGCTTGCGTATCTGAGTATACATATATATACCGAAAGATTCATTTAACCTGGAATATCTCGAAAAATACGCATCCATATTTCAGGTTAACTGAATCACCCGGTATATACCAAAAATTGTCTCTTCAAATACCATGTAATTTGCATAAAGTGTCGCTACAGGACGTGGATTCCTGAACTTTCACACAGTGAATCTCAATCTCACCTTCTTCGAAGCGCATGCGTCAAAATCTCACCAGCGGCTGGATTCCTGAAATTTCACACAGTGAATGTTAAATTCACCTTCCTCGAGCGCATGCGCAAACTTTCACTCGTGAATCAAGATTCGCCTGGTTCAGACCAAGTGAATTTGGATTCGCTGATGAGATTTTGACGCATGCGCTTCGAGGAAGGTGAATTTAACATTCACTGTGTGAAAGTTCAGGAATCCACGTCCAGGCGAATGAATATTCGCGAGTAATAGTTTGCGCATGCGCTCGAGGAGGGTGAATTTAACATTCACTGTGTGAGATTTCAGGAATCCACACCCAGCTTCAGCGTTGTCAGATGTAAAAAGAGAAGTTATGACGTCAGAGAAATTAAAATTAAATTTTTTTACTTTTATAAAAAAGATGTCAAAAAACTTATTGAATATAAGTATTCGGTTAGGCTTGATCATTATAATAAAACTAAAATTAAAAAATCGTGGAAAGGCCCATTGAATTTGAGAGCTTTGAATTTTCTTATGAACAGCAATTTAGAGTCCTCCTCCGCACTGTTTATTACTGGTTAAAATATTTCTATCATCTGAAGATAAGGTAATTAGTAAGATTAAGTTCACTAGAACTAATAGTATCATTTAGCCATGTATCAGTACCATCGTAATAGCTCTGAACGACACTAGAGGCTAATTCAGGTAATTTCCCAGCAGACAATTTTACGTTGCTGTTACATTTCATAAACGTTTCCACATGTTGTGAAACGTTTCAGGAAACTTAATCACAAACGTTGATGATAACTTTCTGAAACGTGCAAATGTCCGCTTCCTGTATAGCTCACCCAAACTTTACCGTGCTTACATGTCAGAAACATAAAAGATGCACATGATTTGTTGCATATCTGACACATAACCGTTTCGTATCTGGTAGGTACTAGGTACTAATTGAAACCAAGCATTTTCTTAAAATAAATATTTTTATTATAATATATATATATATATATATATATATACCAACATCCAATTTATAAAATACATAAAAAACAAAAAATTCGCGTCGTCCTAAACCAGTCTATTTATAATAGACTATTAACTATTAACAACTTAATTTTTCATGTTCGGGTAAATTTTCTTTAAAATATTTGTCCTCTCCAGTTTTCTGTAACCATATTAACCCTTTATTGGGGAACAATTAATTTCATCCGTCTCTTGGAATTTAGAGTGTTTCACCGTTTGGCGATTTAATATTTTTGTTATATTGAGCATGCGCATCGATCGTTAAAGAACAGCTACATAAATAATACAAAGATTGGGAACATCGCAGAAATATTTGCATAAAACCCAAATGAACACATTAGATATATCTTCGAAACATAACAGAAACATTGCTGAAACGTTTCTTGCTAACTGTTTCCTTGAAATACAAAGGAGCATGTTAGATGGTTTCTTGGTAACATAATAGAAACATATACAGGGTGGGCCAACAAAAACGAAACAGACGAGTTTTGAAATAGTTAATAAAAATATTTGAAAAAATGCTCGGACAGGTCAACTTTAGTTTCGAGGGGGGCATATTTTGCAATAGAGCTGATTCAAAAATCCATTCATCCCTGCGCCCTATAAACACAACCCCTTAAATTTTAATAGGGATGGTGGGGTAAGTAATACCTCGTTGGAAAGATCTTTTTATCCAGAGTAACATACAAAAAAAAAGTTAAATCGATCGATTCGTTTAAAGATATTCAAAATTTAGCAAGTAGAGATTTTATGCCTTTTAAAATTGTGCCATGAACACCACACCTTCAACTTTAAGTGTTTTGATAAGGTAAGTAATACCGTTTCGAGAGGGGCATACTTTGCAATAGAGTTGATTCAAAAATCCATTCATCCCTCGCCCTTTGGACACAACCCCTAAAATTTTAATAGGGATGGTAGGGTAAGTAATACCTCGTTGGAATGATCTTTTTACCCAGAGTAACATACAAAAAAAAAGTTAAATCGATAGATTCGTTTTAAAGATATTCAAAATTTAGCAAGTAGAGTTTTCATACCTTTTTAAAAGGGGAGTAAGATCGGGAGATCGCGGCGGCCACTTCAAAGGTCCTCTACGCCAAATCCATTGCCCAGGAAACGTCGTATCCAAGAATTCCCTAACAGGCCGTCTGTAATGAGGAGGGGCTCCGTCTTGTTGGAAAATCAGATGGTCTTCTAAATAAGGATCGTCATTTTCGATAATATCGTCAAGAAATGGATGAACAAAGTTTTAAAGTAGATCCCCTGTTAGATTGCCATCTAGAAAATAAGGACCAATAAGACGGTCTCCAAAAATTCCAACCCACACATTCAATTTTTGAGGAGTTTGAGTGTGAACTTCATGAAATACCCTAGGATTCTCATCTGACCAATGTCGACAATTATGACGATTAACGGTTGAGTTTAAGAAAAAAGTGCACTCATCAGAAAAACAGATATTATAAAGATAATTTTCATCAGCAATTATCCGTTCCGTCATCACCTCATAAAATTGCAGTCGCCTATCAAAATCATCTTCATTTAACTCATGAATTAAATGAATTTTATAGGGATGATATTTGTGACCTTTCAATATTCGGCGAATGGTTGTTCTGCTGATGTTAGTCACAGTCTCCAGTTTTCTTGTGCTTAAAGTTGGATCTACGGCAACTTGTCCCAAAACACCTATACCTATTTCAACGACCTCATTTCTTATTGGACGAACATTACCAGGATCGCGTTTCTTATTACCAACAGAACCAGTATTTTTAAATTTTGCAACCAACTCCAGAACGTATTTTCGGTTACAATGTTTGTTTGGATGTTGTTCATTAAATAAATTAGCTGCACGATGAGCATTCTCATCGTTTTTAAAATAAAAAGTGATTAATTCAACCCTTTCTGGAATTGTGTAAACCATTGCTAGCAGAAGCTTTTACAGAAGTTCACAAAATTTTAAATGTTGATTTCTAATAATTAGTCATAAACAGTTTTAACACTATGAAAATCACCACTAATACAAAATACAACTGATAAAAAGAATCTCAATGTGGTTATAAATCGTTTTATGTTTTGCATTGTTTTGTTCCAGAATTCCTCGAATAAATTTAAATTTGTTTTTTAAAATCTCTTTTGTGGAAAATGAAAATAATTTGCGTTTTACATGTTTTTGTATGTTACTTTGGGTTAAAAGATCTTTCCCAGGAGGTGTTACTTACCCTATCAAAACACTTAATTTCTTTACCAATAGGCTAGATAGGCTGAAGCCTACGGCGGTAAATTTATGACGGCGGCAAATTTTCAATTTTTTTAAATGTGGCAATAAAATATGTTTTTAAAACTATTTTTAGTGTTTTTTTAGGCGGCAAAATATGTTAGCCTACCGAGGGCAGAAACCTAAATCTGCCTCTGGCCGTGGTGTTCATAGCACAATTTTGAAGGCATGAAAACTCTACATGTTAAATTTTGAAACGAATCGAAGGATTTAACTTTTTTTTGGCATGTTACTCTGGGTAAAAAGATCTTTCCAACGAGGTATTACTTACCCCACCATCCCTATTAAAATTTAAGGGGTTGTGTCCATAGGGCACAGGGGTGAATGGATTTTTGAATCACTTCTATTGCAAAATATGTCCCCCTCGAATCCAAAGTTGACCTGTCCGAGCGTTTTTTCAAAATTTTTTATTAACTATTTTAAAACTCGTCTGTTTAGTTTTCGTTGGCCCACCCTGTATGAAACATTTCTTGCACACGGTTTCCGTGAAACCCAAATGAAATAAAATTGAAACGTTTCGAGGTGGAAATCGTTTGTTGACTAAGTTGCTTGGTGACAGATTGTCTATATCTCTTCCTTATGCACGTTTTGTATTTGTTGAAAAAAGATATAATCCTTCACAATAGCAACATATTCTACAAACGATTTTTTCGATGGTTGTATGAAAACAATCGTATAGCTTACAGACTTCCACCACAGATACGTGCAGTGTTTGCTGGGTTGCTCCTTAAACCTCTAACATCTTGGTAATGGACTAATGGCTTGCCCGAATTAATTAGTTTTTTTTTATAGTACTGTTTATAGGGAAGGTATCAACGATGGTAGGAGTACTATTATTAAATTTTAGCTTTTTTGAAAGGTCGCCGACTTCTTTCATTTCATTCAGTTTATTTTTTATTTTAACGAAGTATTGTTGCTGAAGTTTAGTCTGATCATTATGAGTAAGGACGTTCGAGTACATCTTAGTAATTTTACACTTCTGCTTAGGACAGTAATTGCATCATTACTGTTATTTAAGATTACTTTGATAGGACGTGGTCGAGAAGTCGAGGACCAGCCATGCCCGATCTAAAGATTTTCGCAGTTTTACAGTCAACGTTAATATGGAATGAAGAATATTACGGACAAGTGAAAAATCTTAACCGTTCCTTGACGTAGTGACATCTTCAGGTTCAGCAATGTTATGAATCACGATGTTATTTCTCCGCAATAACGGAATTACGAGCTAAAGGATTATCAGCATTCGTTGAAATTATTCTTTATTTCATTAATATACTCTCGTTGGTGGCCGAAGTCAATAACTAGGCAGTTAGTAGACTGCTAAAGATCTTTTAAGACATCGGATTAGTCCCCCCAGGAAACTTGAAAACGCTAGGACTGAGAGTCACAATTATGTTTCCTTTTGCCAGTACCAATACAGCCAGGATCCTTTACAAGTTGTTTGTTTGGCAACGTCGCTACCATATCCGCCAATACTTTTAAATGATTCACTAATTTTCCTAGTAAAAAATTTTGACCTAAGTACAAAAGACAATCCAAATAAAGGAATAGGTGGCACAAGAACACACGCTTCGCACCGAGGTGGTGCCTGTGGTGCCTGTGGTGGTGACTTTAAAAGACGAACAGGGTAAAATAGGCAACGGATGGAACATTCAAGTTAACATAGATTAGAAATAACAAAAATTGGTAAGTATGAAATTTAAACCTTGCAATAAAATATAGCAGTAAAATAATGAAACAAAATAAATAGTGACAAATTAATATAATAATAATAAAAAAATTACTTCGCAGGAATCGAACCAGTTCAATTACACATAAATTTTGGTACCTAGAAGCTTTGCTAACATAAACGAGAGCAAAGACGTTGTAATTCACTGCGGTTTACTTAATTTAGTGGAGCTTCCTCATTCAAGGATTAGAAAATTGTAATTACATGAGAGCCAACGTAATGTGTCCACGTAAACTTTTGTATAAGAATCTATAATTAGATTTTATGTAATGTTAGAAATAGAATAGATTTCTTTAGGGAAAAATATAATAAACACAAAAGAAAAACAACTTCCAGCCACAATAGAGTAAAAATACAAGAAAATTATATTTTAGGACCAAAGAAAACTAGTGAAAACATCATCGTGAGTTTTCAGATATAAAATTTGACTACCTTAACTTTCATACTAAGATTTTAAGCACATCGTAAAGTTATAGAGCTAAAATAATTGTTTTTATCGTCTGTAATTTGTACAAGAAGGCGTTTATGTTGGGCTACAGTAATTTCTCTTCAAAAGTGAATACATCTTCATTACCTTGCACATTTGTGGTAACGATGTGTTCACCGTAACTTTTTATCATATAACTTTTTATACAACAGGAATAAATCTTTTGTTCCCAAAAGTCGCTTTTGTTTCAACTTACAGTTAAATTAGAACTTTACACTTCATTGATTTCTATCTTTACTTCCTTTTGGAGATTCTGGACTGTCTTTGCTGCAAATTGGAATCATTTAAAGTAAAGTACACCTTGTTATTTTATTTTATGATCAAAAACTAATTGCAATTATATTCAAGGTTTTACTAGATAATTAAATTTGTTGGACTTCAATTTTAATTATTCCATTTTCCTTGCAATATTAGTACTTAAACCTCCATTAAATTTAAGCATACATGTTGTATTATTTATGGGTGATGCAAACACTGTGTAGGGTCCACTTATCTAGCTGCCTGTGCATATAACTAATGGAAGCTTTAATAGTTTGATAAATATGTCTGATAACTTGTTGTTTTATATACAAATTAGTACTACACAAACTACACAAACAGTGATTAATGAAAGCAATTCAAAATTAAATTAAGTTTGTTTTGGATTTACGGATTTATTCTTTTTTTTCAATATTTTTAATAAATCCATTTAAAGGACACGAATTTAAAATTCTACTATCCCTCTGGTGGTACTAGTATGAACTTTAAGGTGTAAACACTGCTTTCTCATTGCACTTGTTGGCACTGAACTTGAGGCTCGTATATTCGAATAATTTATAGGTATGTGCTTTGTATGTTTCAGAGATTCTAAGGTAAGAGGAATATTATAGTATTTACTGTAACACCAAGAATATGTTTACTTTCAGTAGAATTTTTGAAGAATAATAATGATGTTTTCATTGTTTACATTAATTTGAATTGGGTCTCAAACTGCATTACCTTTGCATGAATAATATACAATATGTTAATTTATTAGAAGCAACCTTAATTTAAAACAAATATTTTAATTGTACTAAATCCAAAATTTACCTAACACTTATAACTATTGATTTTTTAAAATTAATTAAACACCTTAGTTGTCATCCTAAAAATATTTGTCCTATTTTTGACGTCACTTCTAGCAAACACCGCAATGTACCTTTGCATAAATCCATAATCGACCTGTATATTATATTAAAATATAAGCCGAAATACACATAAATGTAATGTAAATAGCACAAATGTAAACAACTATGCTGAGCTCTAAATACTCCTATTACAACCCTAGTCTATCTTGTCGATAATTCCATAACCAAAGCTTTTCATTCATGAATTTTCCGAGCATGTTCAATGGGATCAACTTGTTGAACTGCGCAGTAACATTTTTTCCTAACGGAAATAATTAAATTACAAGCCACGAAATTAAAAAATAATCTTATCTAACCACGAACAATAAAAATAAACCATATCTTTAAATTATCCGCGTTTTGTAGTTTTACCCATGTTTTACCCCCATGTACTCGTAATTCACTCCGTGTAAATCTAATAATATATAGCTCGGTTGCATTGTAATTTATTTTCCATTGTGTAAGCTTAAACTACTAATTTCTTTTATTTCTCTAATGAAGCGTTGGAGAAATTCATGCCAAGAATATTAAGCTTATTTAATTGCAATTTTGTAACTGCTCTCCCAATGGATTTTAGGATAAATAAAAATACACACCCAACTTTGCATGCTCTCAAATAAATACTAAATCGCATTTAAATTAGTATTTCATAAAAAAATTCAATCCTGCACTAAAAACAAAACAATCTTCAACATAATATCAGATGATATGGATTGTTTACAGAATTTTATCTCTTTTGGGAGTATTATGATGATTGGAGATAAAGCCAGATCATTTTTTGAAAATTTTTTAGCAATATTGTATATTTTTTCTAAATTTTGCTGAAAATTATGAGAAAGATACTAGCACATTATAACAATATAAAATATTTTTTTGTAAAATCTTTAAAATTGTTTTTTAACTTATGCAACCAAAAATGGCGATTATCAAGTCATATATCTTTTTAAGAGGATATTTTCCCATGTAATTTGTCCAAAAAAATTCAAAAACGTTTTTTGCAACGTTTTTCAAAATATTCAAAAATTACAAATTTTCCATTAAAATGAGTACTTACTTTTTGGGAGGCTTTTCTGGTAACTTCAAATTAAAATATGGACATAAAAAAGCTGTTAAAATATACAACCATTAAAAATGGACTAACAAATTTTATTTCTATTTATTTATTTTTTATTTATGGAGATTATTAAAACAAAATATCCATAAACATATTTTTATTTGTTAATATAAATGAAAAATATATTTCAGGTTTTAATTTAACCTTTTATCTTATTTTTAGTTATTGATTTAAAAGGATGCATGGGTTTACGAAAAAATGAAATTATTTCTTATAATACAGGGACTTTATTAATGATTGTTCTCCACGTGACCAGTAGGCAGACCTTATTCTAACGTGCAGCTGGACACAAACTGTGCAGTGGGAATCCTAAATTTGTGCAGTTAATCTGCGATTCCACTATTCAAAATAACCAAAAAAATCAAAATTTGAAGGCAACAGATTTATCGGAAATTTCTATCAGAGTGTTTCAGTACAGCCTTCCTGCTTTGATTTAAAAAGTCACTGAATTGAGAACATGCGAATGATAGGTGCATATGACCCATTTTAGGCAATATTGGGTTTTCATCATATAATTTCTCACTCCTGCATCGTTTAAAACGAAAACTATATGTTTATTATATTGCTCAATACATTGCAAAAGCACATTCAAAAAATGAAATTGAAATTTTCCTAGAGTTTAGAAAGTTCCTTTGAACCGAATATATTTAGTTTTCACTTTAACTGTTTTCCTAATTAATTGGTATCATAATTTGGCAAATATACCTTGGATATTTCCTTAAGTTTAAGTAAATTACAAAATTACATTTTTTATTATTAAAATCCCCAAAATTTTAAGATATCTAAAAAATCTGATGTCTACAAAATTAGTTTGAAAAACTACCTAACATATTGAAGAAATTTTAATAATCGGTCAATTTACCCAATTTTATTAGACTAAGCGGTATATAATTTCTTTAAACGATATCTTTGAACTGTAGACCAGAGAATATTTTTTGCTTCTACTAAAAAAAAAATGATTTTTGGTTCATAGCCACTTATCATTCTGATTGTTTCAATTGGATTTCAGATAAATCAATTTGATTTTAGACACTTTCAATTGTATTTTAGAATCATCAAATGTATTTCAGAAAGGATCTGTATTTCAGAAAGTATCAATTTTATTTCAGAAAAATCAATTTAACTTCAGATAGAGCCAAATGTAAAAAAAATGAAGAAGCCAACAGTTTTTGGCGAGGATTTTGAACGTAAACCACAACAGACATATATACCATTCATCGAAAATGTACTTTGGCAATTTAAAAAATCACCAGTAACAATACCACACTTAGGTCCATATTCCCCAGTGTTAATCCCAATTTAAATAATCTATTCTGAGATTAATAGGCAGATTCTGGTCAAAATTAAAGGCCTTTAATTAGAAACAAATAAGGTAACCATGGAAATTGTCCATTACAACCCATATAACAAATTTAAATTTAAAGGCCTTTAAACTTAAATGATTTGACCAGAATCTGGGTATTAAGCAGTATTGTTAAAAGACAACTACGGATTTCTCCTGTTATGACTTCTGGTATCATGGAGAAATATGGTGATATACTCAGAATCAATTATTGGTGAAGCCAAAAATACAATTACTGGTGGTGATTGTGCTCGTGCAGCACAACACAATACAATAGATGATTTCTAGGTGGTTGTTACTTGAATTTATAGGATCCATTTTAATAATTTTTAACTATTCGCGATTTTAGAATTGTTTTTTTTTTTGTTAACTGCTACTAATAACAATTACACGCAATAAACAGCTCACGATTGCCAATTCAAAATTTCAAAAAACGTTCCGAGTGAATTTGCTGCATATGCACGCATTCCTTTCGGAATGCAACATTTGCATATGCGACATATACAGAATATGATCCACTCGGAAGACACCGGAAGTGTCATTTTAATCAAATCTTCCCTTGCAAGTTTTCTCAGTATTTTGTATTGAATACAAATATCTTCTTAATCTTCAAATGCTATTAATAAAAAAATAAATATGGGTATGAATAATTATGAAAATACTAATAACTTCGAAATGAATCGGGGGTATACAATAACTTTAATAATTATGTTTTTCGTAAACATTAAATAACCAATATGTGGAGAAATATCGTTTAATGACTTTTATTTCAGATTTTTTCCTCTAGATCCCGACAAAATTTTAACCCTCTACAATCGAAACTTCTCCCTGTTTTAGCAAACAATTGAATGTAATTGAAGGCAACAATCGCTATCAATGCATTTATCTATGCATTTTATTATTATGTTGTTATTCACACACCTAAATTCTAAACTACTAGTACATCATCACGTACACCAATCATAAACAAGGTTAATCTAAACTTTCTTAAAAATTGATTTTTGAGCAGGGTTCTCTTCAGATGACATCCACTCTAACAAATTACTTATAGATAGCGGACAAATTGTTATACTCATTGAAGTGTTGGTGGGTTTACTTTATGAGGTAAGCTTATATGTTATCAGTTACTATCAGTTCTCTTCAATTAGGAGAACGAGAGAGGTGCTTATTAACGCTTAAGATTTAAGATATGACCAACGCATCAGAACCCCTGGAATGAAGAGAGTCCTTCTTGAGATGTGATCCTGGAGATACGGCCTCTCTTACTAGAGAATGCGCACTCTGCAACCTTATTCTTGGGCCGGGCGAATTGGTGTCGTCGACGAGACTAGAAGGACAGACTCTTATTTTTTCAGGTAAATGAAAAGGACAGAATGATGAATGTAGTCGACCACACGATCTCGACCGGCCCAAGAATAAGCCCACTGGTCAAATTTGGCGATTTCTAAGGCCAGTAGGGTTTAATACTTTAACAGGTTGACTGCCAAGCGCTCGTGTGCGACCACTTGACTTTAGGGCCCGATATGCCAAGGCGATCGTATATACGACCGCTAGGATATTCTTTTCGTGTATATTATGCCAGCGGTCTTTAATTGATTTGCACTTAATACATTAAACAACCACTTTGGCAAATATTACTTACCTTAAACTCTTACAATTTAAAAATAAAACAAAAATCTCGCCCCGGCTGGTCCCGGCGGTCGTATACGACCGCTGACTAAATTTTGGAAAAATTTTGTTTATTTGATAAAAATAATAAATTCTAACTATTGGAACTTGTTTCCGTGATTGAACTAAAGGTACGCAAAATTCAACTTTTTTTGTACATTTTTCATTGGCAGTCAACCTGTTCAACTCCTGACGCCTTGGGATTTTTCCCATTTGATTGTATCACCGCTCTGGGAGCTTATTATAGGACCGGTCGAGATCGTGTCGTCGACCAGAATTCAAGGACAGGCGACATCGTGTCGACTGGTTCAAGAAGAAGGTTGCTGGTGTTGTGGCTAAGTCGAGGGAGCTCTGGTCGGATCGGGGGGCTGCCCGGTCTCCCTTGCCGTCGAGCACTCTCCCGAATGCCCCACGACAAGGGGCAAAGGAGAATGCGTGAAGGCACCAGAGGTCCGCGGCAGCACGCAAGAGTGCGGCGGTGTCGAAAGGCGGGTTTCGGGCGCCATCTATTGGTAATTAAAATTCCCATTATAGTTAAAAAAACCTACTCAAAAAAAAATCTTGTATTAAAAGAAAAATCGAATTTGTGAAAGTGTTAAGGTATTTAAAACTCCCAATAACCACCATACGATATGACAGATTAAAATTTGGCAGGGTAGTTTCGGAGATGAAACTATTATTTGAGGATAATGGACAATAAGGGCAAGATGGAGAAATGGTTTCAACGACTTTCGTTTCAGATGTTTTTCTTATACCTCTCGGCCAACTTTCAATGATCTACGATCAAAACTTCTTCCTGTTTTAGTCATTACATGTAATCAGTTGAAGGTAATTGAAGGTTGGAGGCAGCAACCGCAACATTAATTAGATAGCCAACTCATCAAAACCGTAGCATATGGGAGTCTTCATAGAGTATGTGATCCTTACGGCGGATTGCAAGAAATAGTATAAGATCGGCAGTGTGATTTTAGAGATAAGGCATTTCCTGTAATTGGAAATAGTCCTAAATATCGCTCTGCAGGCGTATTCTTGAACCACTCGAACCGATCTCGCATACCACACTACACGGACAGACTCTTATTTTTTCATGAAACTGACAAGGACAGAATAATGAAAGTGGTGTGCGACATCGTGTAAAACATTTCAAGAATATGCAGTATTGTGTGGTGTCCCGGAGAATGGAAGGATGCACAAGCTTGACCGGGAGTTATGAAATGAAGCATAGAATGAGCAAGGCGGGTGGTTGAACAATTCTAGACTATTGATGACATGTATATTACAATAAAAACAAATTTATTTCTTTTAACTATACAATTTTATACAAAAAATATACAAATATTAGACAGAAAGAGAACAAAGTATTTTCACTTGGTAACTGAAGAATTTTTACAGACCGTAAGACTCCACTTCAATTAGTAGTTCTTTAGTTTTGTATTTGAATAGATTTGAGGAGTTTATTTTCTTGATTTCACTCGGTGGTTCAGGCAAGCATAAAATGGTCCTTTCTAAAAAAATTGAGTAATTACCCCCCCTAAGAACACCTAAGAATTTTTTGTTTGCACACCCCCCCCCCCCCTAAGAATTTCTTGTTCGCATATTTATTTTTATTCTTAAAAATTACCAATATTTCATTTTATTAAATTACCCCCCTAACACAGTTGGCTGGAAACGCCCCTGGTTAAGAGAACATTCTTATTCAAGGACTTCTTAAGCATTTTAAGCTGGAAAATTGTTCTGTTTAGTACTAGCTTTAACGAGTTAATATGTTCGATCCAGTTTAAATTTTCGTTTATTGAAGTCATAACAGGCATACCTGTCGCCTGTCGAAATGAATTACAGATGGTGTTGGTGGCGTGAGCTTTTTGATTCATTTAGAATTAACTGGTTTTTATCAAACCATTTCGCCATTCTAGAAAGCGAGTCCGCACCTGAACTACCAATCTCATCCATCGTGGGGGTCTTTATGATTATGCTTGTGTCATCTGCAAAATTTATTATATTGTGTGTTTATTCGAGGTTTAGTTGGCCATATACATGTCATTGATTAAACTCGGGGTTGTATCGGTTGTATTTATTTTCATTTCTTTAAATTGTGATTTTTAAAAAAATAAGGATAAAACTTATATTTGTCAATTATTAAAATTTATGATCAAAGAAAAAAATATAAAGATATCAAGTTGTATGTTGCAGATAATTTTTTTTTATTTATAAAGTCTAATGGTGCAATTCTATGCACATCTGTAAGTCCTTACAAGAAATATCTGTAAGGTAACCTGGTAACCATGAAAATGATTCTTTACAACCCATACAACAAACCTTACAGATATTTTCTGTAAGGACTTATAGCTTTGCACAGAATTGCAAAAAACAGTATGTATATAACATAGATAATACAATATAAATCAATTAATTAATTACAAATTAAATAACAAGCACATTTTTTAACAATCATAACTAGAGCAAATATCAATAATTAAAAATTCTCTTTAAACTTTCAACAGAAATATGGAATAAATCTATATCACAGTAATTATTTGTTATTTGTAATAAACGATCGACAAAATGATTCAATGCTATATTAGATTTATGGTGATTTATGCGAAAAAGACATTTTTTTCTAGTTTTCTTAGCCGGGACATGAAAATTTACAGACTCCAACAAAGCAGCCACATCTAATTTACCATTAATTATTTTATGAATTAAGACAACATCACAGTTTTCTCTACGTTTTTCCAGTGTTTGCAGACCAATGTGATCTAAGATAAAATGATATCCAAATAAATCTTTCGATATCTTTTCTTTAAATGCAATAAATCTGAGAAATTTCCTTTGGATATTTTCAATTTTAATAATATGACAATTAAATGTAGGTGACCAAATTGGACTAGCATATTCTAATATAGATCTGGTTAGAGCGAGCAATGTATGCTTTTAATACATTTAATGTTCCTAAAGTCTTTAACATTACGTATTGTAAATCCAAGAATTCGATTTGCTTTTGCAGTAATTTGATTTATATGATTATTAAAACTGAATTTGTTATTAAAATAGGTATATTCCAAGATCACACATTTCAGAAACACTTGTAAGTAAAATGAGTCCCCCAATTTATAATTGTATATTATTTCATTGGCATTTCTACAAACTCTCATGATTTTGCATTTTTGATATTAAGGAATAGCCTGTTTTGAATACACCAACTATTCAGATTGTCTAAATCGTTTTGCAGTAGATTACAATCATCAACCGACTTTTGTTTTCTATCTCGTAAGAAATCGGTTAACCATATGATAGTAACGGCCCGCCAATCCCAACCGCTTCTAACTTTTTTATAAGAATTGAGTGACTTACTTTGTCAAACGCCTTGGAGAAATCAGTGTAGAATACATCCACCTGATAACCCTTCTCCAAGGCGTTCGACAAATAATTCTTAAAAACTAACAGATTTGAGACCGTTGGGCGGTCTTGCATGAAGCCATGTTGTTGCTCTATAATAATGTTTTTAAACAACGGTGTAATTTTCTTTGTTATTAAACCATCTAATATTTTTGGAAGTATTGACATCTTTGACACACCTCTATAATTGGTGATGTCAGATCTATTACTAGATTTATAAACAGGCATTAGGTAACTAGTTTTCCACAATGATGGGAACTTTCCTTGTTTCAAAGATTTAGCAAATATAAACCAGATAGGTTTAGTTAATACACACCGGCATCTCCAGGAAAAGTATGGAGAAATGTTATCAGGCCCTAATCCCTTAATTGATTCTAGTTTTTCCAAGTCTTTAAAAACTTCGATCTCTTCAATATAACAATTATTAATAATCGAAAAATTTTCATAATAGTAATTAATAGAATCGTCACTGTAATTGACACTATCATAAGAAGAGCTAAAAAATTCTGCAAAACCGTTCACAATCTCCGATGTACTGTTAAGTATATTATAATAATAATAATAATCATTTATTTTCCCAACAGTACAACCAATTGGTAATTACAGGGCATTGTAAAATGCGTACACAGGGTGGCCCAACTAAGAGTTCCCACCCAGGTTATTTCGAAAACCAATAATTTTTGAAAAAACCCTGAAACCGGTCAATTTTTATTTGGCGGGGGACCAATTTTTATGGTAACGCAAGGGACAACCTCTCACCCAGTTATGCAGGGAAACTACCTCTTCAGAAATCTTAAATGGCAATAGGGGTCGAGTGATACATTGTTGTAAAGCTCCTACTATTCTCTATACAACTGTCATATTTTTTTTTAATTTGATGGAATATAAAATACGTTTAGTTCCCACTCAGGTTATTATGAAAACAAGTAATTTTTGAAAAATAGCCTGAAACTGATCAATTGTTATTTAGTGGGGGACCAATGTATGGCTGTATTTATTTTTATTGTAACTTTTAACAAAATCAAGCTTTAAAAGCCTTTTAAAACCATGTTACCTGCTACAAACGTGTTTTAGATGTCCAACGTGAAAATGCTACAACTTCTCAAATATTCCATCAAATTAAATAAAATATGACACCTGTATAGAGAATAGTAGGAGCTTTACGATGATGTTTCACTTGACCCCTATTGCCATTTAAGATTTCTGAAGGGGTAGTTTCCCTGCATAACTGGGTGAGGGTTTGTCCCTTGCGTTACCATAAAAATTGGTCCCCCGCCAAATAAAAATTGACCGGTTTCCAGGTTTTTTTCAAAAATTATTTGTTTTCGAAATAACCTGGGTATAAAAAATATAAAAGATAAATTAAATAAAACATGAAAAAAGTTACAATAATAAAAATAATGAAAATAATATACATATAAATATAAATTCAGGAAGACAGTTAATATCGTTTGAAAGTAGATCGTGAATTATAAAATAAGAGGAGGAAGATTAAATAAATAAGTGGTACAAAATACTCAATACCTATACATAAACTGATGCAAAGGATACATTTAAAACATTCTAAAAATTTTTTAAACATTTTAAAATTATTATTGAATACATCGGCATTGTATTGTATTTCGTGGTATATTCTTATCATTTTGTGTATAGGTGAATTTGTATGGTGTTTGGTGTACAATAAGAAAAAGATAAGCAATTGCGCGTAATCCTATTTGGTGTATGAAACTGTAACAAAGATAATAGCTCAGAGTCATCAACCATATAATGAATAGTCTTAAAAAGGAAACACGAAATAATAGTTTTATGTCTATCAACGGCTGGTGGAAAATTAAATTCATGTAACAAATCACTGTAGGAAGTAGTTCTCTCTGGGTATTCTTTGCGAACAAAATAGCGCAAATACTTCAAAAATCTTTTTTGAACTTTTTCAAGCAAAGATGTATATTTATCATATATGGAAGACCACACCACAGCGCAATAAAATCACAAGAGACGCAAAAGGGGAAGTCAAAGTTTCAGTGGACTCAAAAGTTCGAGAATTACGAATTATGAATCCCATAGATTTAAAACATTCTTTTGTTAAATTATTGATATGAGCGTTAAAAGTTAATTTATCGTCAAAGACAATTCCCAGATCTTTGAGCTCTGAAACTCTGCTTAGTGAATAACAATCTAATTTATAATCAAAAATAAAATTCTCGGATTGTCTACAAAAGGATATAAAGCAACACTTATCAATATTTAGATTTAACTCGTTTTTCTTACACCAGTTACTTAACTCATCTATGTCATTTTGCAATAGGACACAGTCGGAAATAGATGTTATTTTGCGGTAGATTTTCAAATCATCGGCATATATAAGTGTGATGGTGTCTTAATAAAATCAACCAGATCATTAAGAAAAATTAAAAACAAAAGTGGACCCAAGTGAGAGCCCTGAGGTACCCCACTTGTAGCCACATAAACCTCCGATAGTGCGCCCTGATGCTCAACAACCTGATAGAGTTTATTTAGGTATGATGAAATTACATTAATTACACTATCACTGATGTTTAATTTGCATAATTTTGATAATAAGATGTGATGACGCATTTTATCAAAAGCTTTGCTAAAGTCAGTGTATATTACATTAGATTGTAAGGGTTTGTCCAATGATTCCGAAATGTACTGAGTAATATTGTTGAGATTCGTTGTCGTAGAATGTTTTGCTATAAGCTATAAAGCCATGTTGGAAAGTTGAGATTTGTTGACCAATGTTAAAGTAAATGTGATTACTAAGAATGGATTAGGCCTTAGAAAAGTTGCAAACCAGCGATATTGGTCGATAGTTTTCGACGTTATTTCTAGCACCTTTTTTAAAAACTGGACACACACGCACTTTTTTTCCCCGCGACTGGAAATACACCGCTTTTAATTATTAGGTTAAAGATAAACGTTAAGGGTTCGCCAAAAATGTAAGCACAATCCTTAATTAAGAATGATGGTAAATTGTCACAACCCATAGTGAAGGAACCTTTTAGATTTTTTAAATAACTAATAACAGACGCCTCATCAATTTTGAAGTTGTTTAACACTTCCATATACTTGTTACTAGGGATCGAGGAGTTAATTTCTTCTAACTCATCCTCCATAGGTTGAAGAAATGAAGTAGAATATGGTTCGATAAAAGTTCATTCTTAAAATTCATTAAACCTGGAATCCTATAATTCTTTTTTAATGAATTTACGTAAGACCAAATTTTAGCAGGATTGCTGTGGATTTCCTTTTCAGCATTGAGAACGAGATCGAGCAGATTCGATGTTCTCTTTGGTGATTTTCCTGGCCTGGTCGAATGCGATTTTATCCGAGGAACTTTTGGATTTAAGATATTTCTTACGTAATTTATCCTTTTTCTTAATATTTTCGATAAGGTTAGAATCATACCAGGAAGGGTATGTTTTAGAAGATGCTCTTTTTTTATATCTAGGTACATGCTAGTTAAGGCAATTATAAATTTTTGCATAAAGGATATCACATGCAACATCAATATCATTGCAAATAAGTAAATCATCTCAATCAATATTAGGGAGATCTCTATACAGGGTGTTTACGGTTCACCCGTTAACCTTTGAAGAGGTGATACTAGAGGTGAATATAAGTAGAATGACAAAAAAATCATCTTAGTAAAACTTTCTTTATAAGAGAGTTACAGCTCTTTGAAGATGCTGGCAAAAAGTATGTTTTTACGCTACTATTTCCAAACGGTTTACATTACACTATTCAAATTTGGTACAGATCTTTATACAGTTTAGATCTATATTATTATCATTTTTTGAGATTTTTTTGGTAGCCTCTAAAGTGTTATTATTAGTAGGGTTGAAGATAAACATTGTCTAAACCTTGCAGAGGTTAAATATCAAAGCTTTAGTCTTACAAAATAATATTCTTTACTTTATTTTAGACAAAAATGGTCCTTTTATTCTAACTCGCTAGGATGCACCATTTGCCCAAAAACGCATTAAAATTTTCCTTCACGGACGACCAAAACGCTAATCGGAATACTTTGCTTAGCAACATGCAGCAAACTAGCAGCGTTGCTAAGCTCGGCGTTTCCGTCGTTGGGTCATGTGTTAAATTATTTTCATTTGAATTAATGTAGCTCTTATAACATTGTGATTGTTTTTGTTTACACATGTGTCTAATTTTAGAAAATTCCAAATAATCAATTGTAGAACCAGACTGTTTAAATTTAGCATGTAAGTTCGAAAAAGGGTTGATTAGTAACCCTTCTTCGAACTTAACACTGCTAGTACGTCAACTTTGATTATGAACTACAAATAATACAAGATGAAAAAGATGAAAACCAAAGAACATATCAGATTCAACACAACCTGCCACAAAGAAAATTTCGTCCCAGTATTCGCTAAAATCAAAAAAACACCGACTTGTAAGTGATGACGATAGCAGCAAAACATCTATGAAAATCATCAACAGTGAAATTATGAAGCATTATAAAATACTCAACAGCATCGATACCCAACTTCTTGCATTATACAACATCATTTCACAAAAGTTATGCCATCTACAACTACAAATTTTATTTGATGACACAGAAGATGAAGTTACACTAGAACAAACACACATAAGAAGAAAGAAAAACCTTAAACTAGAACATCTACGCAACAACAAGAAAAACACCATCAAACAAGACAACATCAAAAATCAAACTCATCGTCCTCATCAATTTCACCCAATTTTCACCAACTTAACACAGATTAAACTAGATAGCGAAGAAATAAACATCGTTCAAATGGGTCCTAAACTTGCCTTACCACCATCAAAACCACCAGACTTACAACTAATAACAATAGACATGGAAGCAGCTCTTCAGGGAACTAACAACAAAGACGATATCAAAAATGATTGCATCGGCTTCCTCAAAATAGAAGAGAAAACTTAGAAAAAACACATCATAACTATGAACATGTAAGTGTGTGTACAGTCAAAAATAGTAATCGTAAAAATACAGTTAAAGTCTATTAAAGACAAATTAGATAAAAACAAAAGCATTATAGTCAATGCTGACAAAAATGCGGGACTTGTCATTATCAAAGAACAAGACTACATCAACAAAACCTTAGATTTCATTAATAACAATAACTTCACACTACTTAACAAGAATCGCTTCAATACTTTCATTCAGAAAACACAAAATACATTAAAAACCACTAAAGATACCATTGCAAAATACAACAACAATAGAACCAATTTAATACCCATGAACCCCTCAATCCCATACCTTTACAGCCTCCCAAAACTCCACAAACCTAACATCCCCATCAAAACTATTGTCTCCTTTTCCTCATCCCCAATTATTAACATTGCAAAATTCCTACTAATCTTCTTTAAAAATCACATAGACTTAAACCTCAAATACAACATAAAAAAAACATTGAACTCATTAATTCATTAAACACATTTTCACCCAACATGACTGAAAATGCTATAATGCTGTCTTTCGATGTCACAAACTTGTACACAAACATACCTGTTATTGAAATCCTCAACATTATTAAAAACATTCTATATAACTCAAAACTCAATAATGAAGACGCTGAACATTTATAATTTAATCAAACTCACCACTGAACAAAATTTCTTCACTTTTAACAATAAAATTTATAAAATGGTATATGGACTCCCAATGGGATCACCCATCTCAGGTTTACTAGCAGACATCTACCTCAACCACCTTGAAACATCAATAATTGACGAACAAGGAGACAACATTGTAGTATGAAAACGTTATGTAGATGATGTTTTCTGCCTGTGGAAAGGCATACAAAATGAACTCAACACTTTTCATAACACCATAAATAACTTTCATCCAAACCTTAAATTCACTCTAGAACAACCTTCAAACAATTCAATAAATTTTCTTGACCTTACAAAGTAAACCAATTTGTAACTTATACAGGGTGGGCCAACGAAAACGAAACAGACGAGTTTTAAAATAGTTAATAAAAAATTTTGAAAAAACGCTCGGACAGGTAAACTTTGGTTTCGAGGGGGACATATTTTACAACAGAAGTGATTCAAAAATCCATTCACCCCTGTGCCCTATGGACACAACCCCTAAAATTTTAATAGGGATGGTGGGGTAAGTAATACCTTGTTAGAAAGATCTTTTTACTCAGAGTAACATACAAAAAAAAAAGTTAAATCGATCGATTCGTTTTAAAGATATTCAAAATTTAGCAAGTAGAGATTTCATGTCTTTTAAAATTGTGCTATGAACACCACGCCTTCAATTTTAAGTGTTTTGATAGGGTCAGTAATATCGTTTCGAGGGGGACATATTTTGCAATAGACCTGATTCAAAAATCCATTCATCCCTCGCCTTTTGGACACAACCCCTAAAAATTTAATAGGGATGGTGGGGTAAGTAATACCTCGTTAGAAAGATCTTTTTATCCAGATTAACATGCCAAAAAAAAAGTTAAATCCTTCCATTCGTTTTGAAGATATTCAAAATTAAACATGTAGAGTTTTCATGCCTTTAAAATTGTGCTATGAACACCACGGCTTCAATTTTAAGTGTTTTGATAGGGTAAAGATCTTTTAACCCAAAGTAACATACAAAAACATGTAAAACGCAATTTATTTTCATTTTCTACAAAAGAGAGATTTTAAAAAACAAATTTAAATTTATTCGAGGAATTGTTTAAAATTTTGTAACATCTGGAACAAATCAATGCAAAACATAAAACGATTTATAACCATATTGAGATTCTTTTTATCAGTTGTATTTTGTATTAGTGGTGAATTTCATCGTGTTAAAACTGTTTATGACTAATTATTAGAAATCAACATTTAAAATTTTGTGAACTTCTGTAAAAGCTTCTGCTAACAATGGTTTATACAATTCCAGAAAGGGTTGAATTAATCACTTTTTATTTTAAAAACCATGAGAATGCTCATCGTGCAGCTAATTTATTTAATGAACAACATCCATACAAACATTGTAACCGAATATACGTTCTGGAGTTGGTTGCAAAATTTAAAAACACTGGTTCTGTTGGTAATAAGAAACACGACCCTGGTAATGTTCGTCCAATAAGAAATGGGGTCGTTGAAATAGGTGTTTTGGGACAAGTTGCTGCAGATCCAACCTTAAGCACAAGAAAACTGGAGACTGTGACTAACATCAGCAGAACAACCATTCGCCGAATATTGAAAGGTCACAAATATCATCCCTATAAAATTCATTTAATTCATGAGTTAAATGAAGATGATTTTGATAGGCGACTGCAATTTTGTGAGGTGATGACGGAACGGATAATTGCTGATGAAAATTATCTTTATAATATCTGTTTTTCTGATGAGTGCACTTTTTTCTTAAACTCAACCGTTAATCGTCATAATTGTCGATATTGGTCAGATGAGAATCCTAGGGTATTTCATGAAGTTCACACTCAAACTCCTCAAAAATTGAATGTGTGGGTTGGAATTTTTGGAGACCGTCTTATTGGTCCTTATTTTCTAGATGGCAATCTAACAGGGGATATGTACTGGGATCTACTTCAAAACTTTGTTCATCCATTTCTTGACGATATTATCGAAAATGACGATCGTTATTTAGAAGACCATCTGATTTTCCAACAAGACGGAGCCCCTCCTCATTACACACGTCCTGTTAGGGAATTCTTGGATACGACGTTTCCTGGGCAATGGATTGGGCGTAGAGGACCTTTGGAGTGGCCGCCGCGATCTCCCGATCTTACTCCCCTTGATTTTTTCCTTTGGGGGCATTTAAAAAGTAAGATTTACGCAACGGAACCAGGATCTCTAGCAGAGTTACGACAGAGAATTATTAATGAATGCCGAGAAATTACTGCAGGTATGAAAACTCTACTTGCTAAATTCTGAATATCTTTAAAACGAATCGATCGATTTAACTTTTTTTTTGTATGTTACTCTGGGTAAAAAGATCTTTCCAACGAGGTATTACTCACTCTACCATCCCTATTAAAATTTTAGGGGTTGTGCCCAAAGGGCGAGGGATGAATGGATTTTTGAATCAACTCTATTGCAAAGTATGTCCCTCTCGAAACGGTATTACTTACCTTATCAAAACACTTGAAATTGAAGGTGTGGTGTTCATGGCACAATTTTAAAAGGCATGAAATCTCTACTTGCTAAATTTTGAATATCTTTAAAACGAATCGATCAATTTAACTTTTTTTTGTTGTATGTTACTCTGGATAAAAAGATCTTTCCAATGAGGTATTACTTACCCCACTATCCCTATTAAAATTTAAGGGGTTGTGTCCATAGGGCGCAGGGATGAATGGATTTTTGAATCAGCTCTATTGCAAAATATGTCCCCCTCGAAGCTAAAGTTGACCTGTCCGAGCATTTTTTCAAATTTTTTTATTAACTATTTCAAAACTCGTCTGTTTCGTTTTCGTTGGCCCACCCTGTATATAAAATATACATAGATAGCTCGTAAATTCTCCTATGTAGCTAATTTAACGTAAAATATATGTATATTTTACATATATAATATTATATTATTTTCTCTATGTAAATAATAAGTAAAATTTATAATGTGTTATTTATATAGAATTATTTACATATACAATTCATAGTTCCTATATGTATATTTTATATATAAATAATAATGTATTATTAATGTAAAATATCGCCTGTGTTAATTTTAACCTCAATCATAAATCAAGAAAAATTTTTAAAAATTTTTTCAATCACTTTAACTAAATGTTTAATGGTTTTCAACTTATCACTACACCCTCTAATTTATATTTTTCTATTTTGTAATTTGTACACTTTTTAATCAAAATTATAACCCACTAATTTATAAATTGTATAATTTTAGTTCACTTCTGAAGATGACTTTGTCGAAACCGGTCAAGTGAGATTTTTCTATAATATAAGGAAAAGTACATTGTCTATATTTCATTCACATTAGCATGTAAGTTTTTCTTATGAATAATTAGATTTTTTAGTTCTGCACTAAGCCATGATGGGAAGTAATTACTTTTAGCTTTCCTGATAGGTACATGTTTATTAATTATGGAATAAATACTATCATAATACTATATTAAATAAATATTATCCAATTTGAACACCCTGTATATACTTTCTACCCTTTTGTAGCGTCTTGGCTTCAAGTTGAGTCTATGACAATTACCACCACTCCTTCTTGACTCTTCAAATTTAAAATTCTGTAATATTATGGAATGGCGTGCGCGTGCTAACAAAAATCAAAGACCTATCAGTAATTTTATCCTATTTATATTTATTTAGTGGGGCTTCTCCACGTGGTCGTTTTAAATAATAGTTTAATATTCGTTTTTAGTGTTCGCGTGTTTACAAATCACATGTAAGTACTACATCATTCACAAAATTGTGATAATAATTACATTTATATGAGTGCATTGTGTTTGTAAAATTCAAATTTATTTCTTCCTTGTTGAATTGAGTCAACAAGTGATTTGAAAATTTAAGAAAATTTATGATAAAGTACTATTTGGTCCGTAGTAGGATTTAATTTGTTCATGTAGTTTTCGAATTGTGGAAATTATCTCGTGCAGAACTAATTTGACGGTATCAATTGAACCATATTCAAACATTTATGAATTTTATTGGATTTTAAGAGAGGCTGCTCTTATATTTTTAAAACCGAGACCGAGTTACAGCAGCTGTCGTAGCGGAATCTCAAATTTTCTGCAACAATAAAAAACATTTCGTAATGTGGGGTTATGTGCCTTGTAGTTCCGCCACTGATTATTTTTTTAGTATCGATGCTTTCATGGAGAGGGGCGTATGCATCATTTTTTTTTAAACGTTCTGATAAAAAATTTGAGATTGGCTCATAAGCCCCTGTTTTATGAAACCCTCGGTATGAAATTAATTAAACAATTCATTAATAAAATATAGGTGATAGACGAAAACAAAAGTAACTTTATTGTTTACAAAATCATATCTTGAAGTTTAATTTATTTTCATTGCTCGGCCAGACTTGTATGTAAAAACAAATCACTTTATTTGATTAGGACAATTGTTGAGAGACAATAAAGTATTTAAAGTACAATAGAGCAAATAAATCACTTGGTAAGATATGATCGTTTGTATAAGTCACTGCTTAGAAATGACCAGATGTTAAAGGTTTATTACTTAATAAACTCTATTAAATATTATTCTAATGATTTGGAAAACTTTGACCTTATATGCATTTAGATAAATTAATTACAACGATAAGATTATTAAATAAATGATTTGTGAAATCTTATAAACCATTTTATTATTATATAAAATACTTAAGTATTAAGTATTACATAAAAGCGTTGTTGCTTTTAGTTTAATTAATCTACTCTTATATTTTACAAGATATTTCAGTTAGAGAATAAAAAGACCTTCAATTTTTTATAAATAACTTGATATAATAAAAAAAATTCTTATCAACATTTTGGTGGAAATAATAAATAAATAAAATATGTAGCTTTTTCTATTTTTCCTGTGCTACAAATGTCAATGCTTCAAAAAGTAGATAGTAATTACTAACACAATTTAAACAACAAAGTATTTAATAATATTCATTTTAGTTAGAAATTTGTGTAATCTACATCATTGCAAATAAGTTTATCAATCATTTTTGAGTTTGTAAAGCAAGTTTATGAACCTATAAATTAATTTGAATCAAAATTTTGATTTCAAACACTGATTTATTGGAATTGAGGTAAACATTTAAGAAGATCGGTGAAATTAGGTATAGGATTTTGCAATGTAAATTTCAAACAGAAAAGACGAACGGTTAATTAAAATCGAATAATTTTTTTTGTACTGCTTAACGATTCTATAGTTCAGGGGTCGGCAACCTTTTGTGGATGGCGGGCCATTTAAAAATATATAAATTATAAGCGGGCCGCATAATCATATGTTTTGTTCATTTGATGTTACTTGTATACCGGGTGGAAATGAAAACCGGGTCACCTCGATAACTTTTTTATTTATGAATAAAAAATTTTTAAATTTGGCTATGTTCTATGGTTCAAAAAATCAAATTTTATGTGCATTTTTTATTTTCAAAATCACTTCCGGTTTCACCGGAAACACCATGAACTTTGTTTTTTTAAATGTAACATCCCAGATTTTTATTCATGGCTTAAAATACTTTTAAAAAAGAAGTATTTTTAGATATTAGTTTTTATTTTTTTTGTAAAAAAAAGATTTTATCAAATATCTTACTTTTTTTAAATGCAATGATGCCGGGTCATTCGACTTTTTAAAAAGAGGATTTTATAACGATTATTTATTTTATGTATTTGAATTATTTAGAATTAGTTTTGGTAATTTTCACCGACTTCGAAAACCTTTTTTTTTTTGAAAATGTTTATTTTTATTTTTTTTTTCTTTAGATCATAGTTTATTGACATACAAACAATGTATAAAATAATTGAGTGGCGGTATTTTTCTGTTTTCGAGTTACACCCTTTGAAAGTTCCAAATACTATAAATATACACGCGGGCGCGCACTAAAATCCTCCTATAACTTTGGCCTCACGTTTAATTTTAATTTTTTTTTTCTTTAGATCATAGTTTATTGACATACAAACAATGTATAAAATAATTGAGTGGCGGTATTTTTCTGTTTTCGAGTTACACCCTTTGAAAGTTCCAAATACTATAAATATACACGCGGGCGCGCACTAAAATCCTATAACTTTGGCCTCACGTTTAATTTTTATTTGTTTTTCTTTAGATCATAGTTTATTGACATACAAACAATGTATAAAATAATTGAGTGGCGGTATTTTTCTGTTTTCGAGTTACACCCTTTGAAAGTTCCAAATACTATAAATATACACGCGGGCGCGCACTAAAATCCTCCTATAACTTTGGCCTCACGTTTAATTTTAATTTTTTTTTTCTTTAGATCATAGTTTATTGACATACAAACAATGTATAAAATAATTGAGTGGCGGTATTTTTCTGTTTTCGAGTTACACCCTTTGAAAGTTCCAAATACTATAAATATACACGCGGGCGCGCACTAAAATCCTATAACTTTGGCCTCACGTTTAATTTTTATTTGTTTTTCTTTAGATCATAGTTTATTGACATACAAACAATGTATAAAATAATTGAGTGGCGGTATTTTTCTGTTTTCGAGTTACACCCTTTGAAAGTTCCAAATACTATAAATATACACGCGGGCGCGCACTAAAATCCTCCTATAACTTTGGCCTCACGTTTAATTTTAATTTTTTTTTTCTTTAGATCATAGTTTATTGACATACAAACAATGTATAAAATAATTGAGTGGCGGTATTTTTCTGTTTTCGAGTTACACCCTTTGAAAGTTCCAAATACTATAAATATACACGCGGGCGCGCACTAAAATCCTATAACTTTGGCCTCACGTTTAATTTTTATTTGTTTTTCTTTAGATCATAGTTTATTGACATACAAACAATGTATAAAATAATTGAGTGGCGGTATTTTTCTGTTTTCGAGTTACACCCTTTGAAAGTTCCAAATACTATAAATATACACGCGGGCGCGCACTAAAATCCTCCTATAACTTTGGCCTCACGTTTAATTTTAATTTTTTTTTTCTTTAGATCATAGTTTATTGACATACAAACAATGTATAAAATAATTGAGTGGCGGTATTTTTCTGTTTTCGAGTTACACCCTTTGAAAGTTCCAAATACTATAAATATACACGCGGGCGCGCACTAAAATCCTCCTATAACTTTGGCCTCACGTTTAATTTTTATTTGTTTTTCTTTAGATCATAGTTTATTGACATACAAACAATGTATAAAATAATTGAGTGGCGGTATTTTTCTGTTTTCGAGTTACACCCTTTGAAAGTTCCAAATACTATAAATATACACGCGGGCGCGCACTAAAATCCTCCTATAACTTTGGCCTCACGTTTAATTTTAATTTTTTTTTTCTTTAGATCATAGTTTATTGACATACAAACAATGTATAAAATAATTGAGTGGCGGTATTTTTCTGTTTTCGAGTTACACCCTTTGAAAGTTCCAAATACTATAAATATACACGCGGGCGCGCACTAAAATCCTATAACTTTGGCCTCACGTTTAATTTTTATTTGTTTTTCTTTAGATCATAGTTTATTGACATACAAACAATGTATAAAATAATTGAGTGGCGGTATTTTTCTGTTTTCGAGTTACACCCTTTGAAAGTTCCAAATACTATAAATATACACGCGGGCGCGCACTAAAATCCTCCTATAACTTTGGCCTCACGTTTAATTTTAATTTTTTTTTTCTTTAGATCATAGTTTATTGACATACAAACAATGTATAAAATAATTGAGTGGCGGTATTTTTCTGTTTTCGAGTTACACCCTTTGAAAGTTCCAAATACTATAAATATACACGCGGGCGCGCACTAAAATCCTATAACTTTGGCCTCACGTTTAATTTTTATTTGTTTTTCTTTAGATCATAGTTTATTGACATACAAACAATGTATAAAATAATTGAGTGGCGGTATTTTTCTGTTTTCGAGTTACACCCTTTGAAAGTTCCAAATACTATAAATATACACGCGGGCGCGCACTAAAATCCTCCTATAACTTTGGCCTCACGTTTAATTTTTATTTTTTTTTCTTTAGATCATAGTTTATTGACATACAAACAAGGTATAAAAAAATTGAGTGGCGGTATTTTTCTGTTTTTGAATTACACCCTTTGAAAGTTCCAAATACTATAAATATCCGCGCGGGCGCGCACTAAAATCCTCCTGTAACTTTGGCCTCACGTTTAATTTTAATTTTTTTTTCTTTAGATCATAGTTTATTGACATACAAACAATGTGTAAAATAATTGAGTGGCGGTATTTTTCTGTTTTCGAGTTACACCCTTTGAAATTTCCAAATACTATAAATATACACGCGGGCGCGCACTAAAATCCTCCTATAACTTTGGCCTCACGTTTAATTTTTATTTGTTTTTCTTTAGATCATAGTTTATTGACATACAAACAATGTATAAAAATATTGAGTGGCGGTATATTTCTGTTTTTGAATTACACCCTTTGAAAGTTCCAAATACTATAAATATACGCGCGGGCGCGCACTAAAATCCTCCTGTAACTTTGGCCTCACGTTTAATTTTAATTTTTTTTTCTTTAGATCATAGTTTATTGACATACAAACAATGTGTAAAATAATTGAGTGGCGGTATTTTTCTGTTTTCGAGTTGCACCCTTTGAAAGTTCCAAATACTATAAATATACACGCGGGCGCGCACTAAAATCCTCCTATATCTTTGGCCTCACGTTTAATTTTTATTTGTTTTTCTTTAGATCATAGTTTATTGACATACAATGTGTAAAAAAATTGAGTGGCGGTATTTTTCTGTTTTCAAGTTACACCCCTTGAAAGTTCCAAAAACTATAAATATACGCGCAGGCGCACACTGAAATCCTCTTACAACTTTGGCTTCATCTTTAATTTAGATTTTTTTCTTTGTATCATAGTTTATTCAAATACAAACAATGTGGCAGAAAATTGAGGAGCGTTATTTTTCTGTTTTCGAGTTATACCCTTAGAAAGTTCCAAATGCTATAAATATATGCGCGGGCGCGCACTAAAATCCTCCTACAACTTTAGCGTCACCTTCAATTTTGAATTTTTTTTCTTTGAATCATAGTTTATTGACATACAAACAATGTATAAAAAAATTGAGTGGCGGTATTTTTCTGTTTTCGAGTTACACCCTTTGAAAGTTCCAAATACTATAAATATACGCGCGGGCGCGCACTAAAATCCTGTAACTTTGACCTCACGTTTAATTTTAATTTTTTTTCTTTAGATCATAGTTTATTGACATACAAACAATGTATAAAAAATTGAGTGGCAGTATTTTTCTGTTTTTGAATTACACCTTTTGAAAGTTCCAAATACTATAAATATACGCGCAGGCGCGCACTGAAATCCTCTTACAACTTTGGCTTCATCTTTAATTTAGATTTTTTTCTTTGGATCATAGTTTATTCAAATACAAACAATGTGGCAAAAAATTGAGGGGCGGTATTTTTCTGTTTTCGAGTTATACCCTTAGAAAGTTCTAAATGCTATAAATATATGCGCGGGCGCGCACTAAAATCCTCCTACAACTTTAGCGTCACCTTCAATTTTGAATTTTTTTTCTTTGAATCATAGTTTATTGACATACAAACAATGTATAAAAAAATTGAGTGGCGGTATTTTTCTGTTTTCGAGTTACACCCTTTGAAAGTTCCAAATACTATAAATATACGCGCGGGCGCGCACTAAAATCCTGTAACTTTGACCTCACGTTTAATTTTAATTTTTTTTCTTTAGATCATAGTTTATTGACATAAAAACAATGTATAAAAAATTGAGTGGCGGTATTTTTCTGTTTTTGAATTACACCCTTTGAAAGTTCCAAATACTATAAATATACGCGCGGGCACGCACTAAAATCCTCCTATAACTTTGACCTCACGTTTAATTTTAATTTTTTTTTTCTTTAGATCATAGTTTATTGACATACAAACAATGTGTAAAATAATTGAGTGGCGGTATTTTTCTGTTTTCGAGTTACACCCTTTGAAAGTTCCAAATACTATAAATATACGCGCGGGCGCGCCCTAAAATCCTCCTATAACTTTGACCTCACGTTTAATTTTAATTTTTTTTTCTTTAGATCATAGTTTATTGACATACAAACAATGTGTAAAAAAATTGAGTGGCGGTATTTTTCTGTTTTCGAGTTACACCCTTTGAAATTTCCAAATACTATACAAATACTATAAATAAACGCGCGGGCGCGCACTAAAATCCTCCTACAAAATTAGCATCACCTTTAATTTTGATTTTTTTTCTTTGGATCATAGTTTATTCAAATACAAACAATGTGGAAAAAAATTGAGTGGCGGTATTTTTCTGTTTTCGAGTTATACCCTTTGAAAGTTCCAAATGCTATAAATATATGCGCGGGCGCGCACTAAAATCCTCCTACAACTTTAGCATTACCTTTAATTTTGATTTTTTTTCTTTTGGATCATAATTTATTCAAATACAAACAATGTGGAAAAAAATTGAGTGGCGGTATTTTTCTGTTTTCGAGTTACACCCTTAGAAAGTTCCAAATGCTATAAATACATGCGTGGGCGCGCACTAAAATCTTCCTACAGCTTTAGCGTCACCTTCAATTTTGATTTTTTTCTTTGAATCATAGTTTATTCAAATAGAAAGATTGTGGAAACAAATTGAGTTGCGGTATTTTTCTGTTTTCGAGTTGCACCCTTTGAAAGTGTAGAATGCTATAAATAAACACGCGGGCGCGCACTAAAGTCCTCTTACAACTTTAGCATTACCTTTAATTTTGATTTTTTTTTCTTTGGATCAGTTTATTCAAATACAAACAATGTGGAAAAAAACGAAGAAACGCATCTGTTTTGGTATTTTAAAACTTAAAAAACATGTTAATTTGGATCTTTAAGATACAGCCCAAAGAAAAAACGCTTTAGAACAAAGCCCCTTAATTTAAATTTGAGAGGAGATTATTATGTATATGTACAGTTGTTTTATTTTAACCAAGTTCAATATTTGATAAACTTATTTGTAATTTTAAAGAATTTTGTAACCAATGATACTAAAATAATTTAATTAACAAAATTATATCTAATTGATTAAATTCTGAGAATTTCTTTGATCCTTTATTATAATCTTAATGATTTTATTTTGTTTCTTTCAGGATATTTTTATACTTCAAGAAAACACCAATATTTTTATAGAAATGAGTTATAACGTTGAACAACGTTTATTAAATAATGGCCGGAATGGGAACATCGTCCCTGGAGTTTACAAAGATGTTTCAGGTAGGTGATCGCAGGAAAAATTAATTTTAAAATATTGAGAAAATAGTAAAATATAATTCTTTAATAATAAAAGTGAGAAGCACCTATGTGTTGAGTTGTTAGAAGTTTGTTTAATCCACCATCAATAATTTTAAATTCAAAATGTTCAATTTCTTTTGTTAAAAGTAATAAAGTTCTGACGAATATATTTTTGGTTTTATTAATTACTTTATTTTTATCAAAAAATAAGCAATTGAATTTTGCTGAACATAATAATTTTATCTTTCTAAGAAAAAATTGCTGATTTTCATTTCCCAGACTTATTCATTGGCCAAGCAGCAGAACTATTTACAACTAATGATAATTGTTATCTAAGTTTTAGCCTAGATAGTGCAACAAAGCCAATTTCCTGAAAGAATTTTTTTTAGTCAAACCATGAATGCAAACGAAATTCTAAGGATTTCAGTTTGCCAGAAGTTAGCCATAAAATTTTCAACAGTTTTTTACATGAATTTCTCCATAAGAAGAAAAGGCATTATAACTTTTTTATTTTGCATTCGACAACAAAAGTAATTGTACCACTATAAATCTCAAAGAAATATCTATATTACAGTATTTCTGCAAATGCTTGCTTCGCAATAATAAATCCACAGTTTGTAATTAATCAGATGACGTCCTTCATATATCAAAAACACTTAACTTTTGTTTAAATAAACTTACAACTAAAATAAAATAATCAATGGAATCTGCATTAAATTCCCTACATATTCATATACAAAACAATGCCAGCCATTAATTATTAACTTATTTATTAAACAAAAACCGTTATTTTTTAGTAATTTTTTATTCTAATGGACACCAACGATGACGCATAAATAGTTATTTAGTTCATTTGATAGGAAATTTAAGTAGCTTTCCAACAGTATATCACACAATGCTAGCCTCATCAGGATAATTGTTTAATTGAACTTTCAATTAAATCCACTGCGAAAACTAATTAATGCATTATACGCTCTAACTTTTGACAGAATCGTAGGAGAAATAAACTAAAACCACTTTTGCAATCTGTATTCGATTTTGAAAACATTGATGTATAACACATTGCTGGTCTTTAATTATTAACATATTAATTAACCAAAAACACTAATTTTTGAGTAATTTTTGGTTCTAATGGGTACCAATAACCTGCCATAAAAAAGTTCTTGGGTTTAATTTAATATGCTTTCCAACGGTATGTCGCACAATTCTAGCCTAGTTAGCTTTTTCTACTATTTAACTGTCAAATGATAGGGCGTATAATGCGTTGATTAGTTTTTCGCGGTAAATTTTATTAAAAGTTCAATTACACAATTATTCTGATGAAGGCTTGTTAAATTTCCTATCAAATGAACTAACTAACTTTTTTATAGCTCAACATTAAATGAATAAGAAATTAGTGTTTCTGGTTAATTAATAAGTTTATAATTTTATACAGATTCTATTAATAGTTATATTTTAGTTGTAAGTTTATTTGAAATAAAGTTACACTTATTTAAGCGTTTTTTTTATATATATTTTAAGGTAGTCATGTGATTATTTGCAAATTACGGGTTTATTATTATGAGGCAAGCAGGGGCAATAGTACTGTAATGTAGATAATTCTTTGAGCTTTCCAGTGGTATAATTAGTTCTATTATACAATGTAAAATAAAAAAGTTATAATGGTTTTTCTTTTTGTTAAAAAATACATGTAAAAAAACTGCCTGGAAATTATATGGCCAACTTCTCGCTGTTATGCTCTTTTGAGTGTTAAATATATTATCTAAAGTCTATCAAAAACTTAAAAAAAATAGTATTAAATTCGCTATTTTAAGAGTACTTGCCCTCTGGCGGCACAAATTTAAACGGCCCTTAGCGAATATTTTTTGTGAGCGCTCATTGTGGTGCCTTACACGATTTATGGGATAATAAAAATATTTTTAATAAGTAAATGTATTTTGATATATTCGTAGTATGGGTAAAACATAAAAAATGTGTAGTCATATTAAGATATACAGGGTGATGATAAAGTTTGCAACATAATTATAACTGCCGTATTTAATTATTTTGAGAAAATCGCTCGGATAGGTCAATTTTAGTTTTTAAAATGCCATCTCTTGGTATAAAAAGATATTAATGACGTCACTGGTGCTTTAGCAATGACGTCATCAGCGATTTTTTTAAATGGAAGCCCCCACTTTTTTCACTCGTTTTTTATAGACATTTATGTCACTTAAACGATAATATAAAAAACAATTAAATTTTTAAACAAATTTTTGAATAAAAAATATTTTTAATTCAAAAAAGGAAATTTTTATTTTAACGAAAAAGGTTTTATAAAAATAAATTAAAATCAATTTGAAGTTACTAATAATAACAAAAGAATTTAAATGTTTAAATAATGCGCATTCTAATGCGAATGTAAAATGTTAAATGTATTTAACAAAATTTAATAAATAGTCTTGAAAAAATAATTTTTTGATTCCATTTAAATGTAAGGAAATTTACAAAAAATAAAATTCTAAATTTACCATTTATTGAAATCACCCAAAATAAATCATATACAACCTTTAAATTTTTCAAATTTGATAGTAGGTACATTAAAAAAAATTTTAAACGAGAATTTATTTACAAATGCAATCATTCTTTTATATCATCGTTTAAGCGACATAAATGTTTATCAAAAACGAGTGAAAAAAGTGGGGGTTTCCATTTAAAAAAATCGATGATGACGTCATTAATATTTTTATTAAACTAAGAGATGGGATTTTAAAAACTAAAATTGACCTGTCCGAGCGATTTTCTCAAAACAATTAAATACGGCAGTTATGAATTATGTTCCAAACTTTATCATCGCCCTTTATATACAGGGTGTCCCATTTAACGTTGGACTGTATGGGCATCTTTGTTATTATTGGAGATAGAAAGTCCGTTAAATGAACAAAGTAGTAGAGATTTTTTCGAATATTAATAATTCATTTACAAAAAAATTGAATATCGCATCGTTCCAACGCTATCTTGAAAAAACAAGAAAATGCGATTTTTAAAATATGGCTCTAACTTCTTTATTTTCTGTGGTACCAAAAAAGTTTTTTAACATAATACAGACAATTTTTTGTGTACAATGCAGTAAAACAAATGAATATTTTTTTCGCTAACGGATTGACCAGAAATGAACCAAACTTATTTTTTTCTTATGGCAGCCATATTGGATTTTCATATATTCGGAATCAGTATATTTTTCTGAGTAATTTGGTAAACCATATGTCATATTTAAAAAAAAAATTATTTGATTTTACAAACTAACATTGGCCTTTAAGAGATGTAAATTGTCAATAACATAAATGTAACTATTTAAAATATTAAATGTAAAATAAATCTTAACACATATGTATTGACAGTTTAAATCTATTCAAGGCAATTTTTTGTTAGTAAAATAAAATTATTTCTATTTTTCTTAAAGTATTACATATGATATATCAAATTACTCAGAAAACCACACTAATTCTGAATATGTTTAAATCCAATATGGCTGCGATAAGAAAAAAATAAGTTTGGTTCATTTCCGGTCAATCCGTTGGCGAAAAAAAATATTCATTTGTTTTACTGAATTGTATACAAAAAAATATGTCTATTATGTCAAAAAAAATTTTTGGTACCGCCGAAAATAACGAAGTTATAGCCATATTTTGAAAATCGCACTTTCTTGTTTTTTCAAGATAGCGTTGGAATGATGCGATATTCAAATTTTTTGTAAATGAATTATTAATATTCGAAAAAATCTCTACTACTTTGTCCATTTAACCGACTTTCTATCTCCAATAATAACAAAGATACCCATACATTCCAACGTCAAATGGGACACCCTGTATATAATATAAGACATAACTATTATATTTAATAAATTTCACATTCCAAATCATCATTCTTTCACAGTGATCTTTTAAACGGTCGCGCATTTCAGTAAATATATTTCCTGTACTGTGTGCCTAGTGCCTAGTGGTTATTTAGACTAGACGATCATCTGGTTAATGATATTTAACGGTTTTTTCAAAAAAAAATTTATATATTTCAAAATACGCAAAAAGGCATGAGCGCTTATTATAGTAATGTAAACTACAAAAATGATATTATGTATTATAATGAAGAATTGGATAAGAAAATGTTTTTATGAATTATTAATCTTTATTCATTAATTGGTTGTAAACTCTGGTCGAATTATTAAAAACGCGTATGTAATCAAATTTGCTATTTATTAACGAAATAAGCATTTTGTGCTTATTATGACTTTAGTTTGCTGATAATGGCTCGATCGGCTTGCTTATTTAGCCTATTTCTTTTCGTTACATTTTTGAGTGGTCGTTGATCGCTTTGCATTTTCAACAGAAGCCACCGAGAAAACGGCACTGCAGCAACCAGTTCGCCTGCAACCATCATGGGAAGAGAATAATTTACCTGAGGACGAGTTGAATTTCAAAAGCCTCACGATGGACGAAGCCAGCTTACAACTAAATCAACCAAAAGATAGATTTAATTTAGTCTATATCACTTTTTTAATACACGGAATTGGTGTTCTTATGCCATGGAACATGTTCATTACTGCCGAAAGTGTAAGTACCTTAATTTCTATATTATTTTTTATTTTATAGCAAGTACTTGTATTTTCGTGATTTAGTTTAACAGGCCATCTCTCGTAAAAATTGTCTTATTCACAAAATACGTTGTTTAAATGTGAAAAAACTACCCCCAAATCGTTTTATTTAAAATCTACATAAACGGCGTAAAAAATAGAACTCGTTTAGGACTCGTCCGGCCCAACACAGGGACTTTAGCCACTGCAATGCCATAATTTGAGCTTTTTGGCCAAAAATTTTAAAATTGCAAATTTTGTTTTGTGGAGAAACCGAAAATTTGAATTTTCGCCATTGTTAAACCCTAGACTCATTTGCGTTACCACAAAATAGTAAAGTATCTTAAGTGATTGGTGGACAGAAATGCATTCAAGAGTTCAAAAAAATTGTATATTGCGTGACAAGCTTTCTTTGTGCGAATATAACGTTACCTGAACGAACGAAATGGCCGTAATTCGTAATCAACACCAAATATGTTTTTGTGCGGTTCAAACAAATTACAATATTAAAATTAATAATGTTTAATCATGGCGAGATTAAAATTTTTGGCTTTTGCTTGCTTAGGAGTGTATTTCGAGGGGAGCATATGCAATTTTGCAGGATACAATCCGAATGGAGTATATTTATTTATTAATATTGAGTGTGAGTATAATACATAACATTATTTACACGAGTCATAAAATTTAGTTTAACATAACATATACAGGGTGTTCCGTAAGTAATGCATATAATGAAAGGGGTTGTTCAGGACACCAAAACAAGCAACTTTTGTTAATGAACCCATATTCGGAAATTAACCATTAAGTCGCTAGGTTGAGACAAAATTTTTTTAATTTAATTTACAAAAATAGCTTTATTTTCTTTTTTTTGTAAATAAATGTTTGCGATTTATTGTCATGTCTTTACAATGGACAACAGATTTTAAAAAAAACACGACACAAATTTGGAGTGAACAACTTTAAATACCAAAGTAGTAAATCAACATCCGTTTATTCTGTCGTCCTATTCTAAGATCAATTACGTTTGTTATTAAAGTTAATTACTTTCGAAAATGGTGAATTTTTCCAATGCGGAATTAGCTGATATGCATCTCATTTATGGAGAAGCTCTTGGTAACTCTTTGAGAGCTGCGCGCCTGTACCAACAAAGATTTCCTCAACGTCGTCAACCGCATTATTCTTTTTTTGCTAGGATTCATAATCGTATTCGAGAAACTGGATCTGTCGAACCTCGTAGAGCTGTTGGTCGTCCACGTTCAATTCGCACTATCCAATTTGAGGAAGAAGTGCTCAACCGTATAGAGGAAGAACCAAGGCAAACAACTGTTTGGAGAGTTCTCCATGAACAGTTGCTACACCCTTATTCAATTCAACGTGTTCAATCGTTGAGTCCAGCAGATTATCCATCTCGAGTAAATTTTTTCCGCTTGTGGTTACAACAGCAGTTCAACCTAATTTTGGCAGTTTCGTGTTATTTGCGGATGAAGCATGTTTCACGAGGGACGGTTTTTGTAACAGCCGAAATAGTCACATTTGGGATGATGAAAATCCTCATGTTGTATCCCGTCGCCGTCGGTGAAATCAACAATAATTTTCTATTAATATTTGGGCTGGAATTTTGAGAGACAATTTAATTGGTCCATACCTACTACCACCACGTTTGAATGGTGTAATGTATCGCCATTTCTTGGAGGAAGTTTTACCTGAGCTCTTGGAGGAAGTGCCGCTTATTATTAGACAAGGTATGTGGTTTCAACACGATGGGTGTCCTCCTCCTTTTTCTTTAAATGTACGCCAATTTCTGGATGAAGTTTGTCCCAACCGTTGGATTGGTCGTGGCGGACCTGTTAATTGGCCTGCACGTTCCCCTGATCTCACAAGCTTACATTTTTTTCCTTTGGGGATATTTGAAAAGTCTGGTGTACGAGACACCTGTTACTAGAGAAGAAGAACTTCTCGCAAGACTTATGGCTGCTTGTACCATTGTCCAAGACATCCCTGGGATATTCCAGAGGGTTCGAACATCTATGAACCAGCGTGCAACCTTGTGCATTGAACAAAATGGCCGAAATTTCGAACAATTTTATTAAATAAACTTAATTACCTTAAATCTTTTTTATTTACCCTGGCTTAATGGTTAATTTCCGAATATGGGTTTATTAACAAAAGTTGCTTGTTTTGGTGTCCTGAACAACCCCTTTCATTATTATGAATTACTTACGGAACACCCTGTATAATATTCGTACATAGATATCTGGTAATTACGCTATAAAATGACAAATCTTAAGAAAGAGAAAACAAAACAAGAAATACAGTGATTTATAGGAGATCTTTAAAGTTGTTATTTAAATATTCTTTAGCCGTATAAAAAGCGTTTTTAATTAAATATGCTTTAACCTTTTTTTTAAATTCCATTATTGGCAACGCTCTTATTTGCTCGGGAAGGCAGTTAAAAAATTTCGATGAGTAAAAATTTGGTCCATTTTCATATTTACGTAGCCTATGCTGTTCAATAACTATGTTTTGTCGACCTCTGGTATGGTAATCGTGATAATTGGAGTGATATTTCATAGTATTTTCTTTTTTTTATGTTTATTAGACATTCCAGTATATAGGACGACGCTATAGTAAGCACTCCAAATTTAACAAAGTACTCTCTACATTCGTCCATATATCGGAGGCAACCTATAATTCATATAACTCTCCTCTGGAGTGCACAGATTTTTGAAAAAGAGGAGCAATGTCCCCATGCTATAATGCCGTATGTGGCACTTGAGTGAAAAAGTGCATGGTAGGATGATAGTAATATCTCCACAGGAAAATTATTAGCCAGCTGTCTTATAAGAAATATTACCGCGGAGAGTTTTCGTGACATGGCGTCTGTTTGGTGATCCCAGGTTAGTTTGGGATCTGTGGCTTCGTATGCGGGCATGCGCAATCGTTTTAATCATCTTTAAATTGGCTATTTGATTGAGAATTCGCTATTTTTCAGCTATATCCTCTTTAATTTTAGAGGATTCTCTAGTTTCACTTGACTCCAGAATATTTAAAAGCGGTTCCTTCATTTTAAATTTAATTTTACGAATGAATTTATAACATTTATTTTATAAAGCAGAGGCACATACAATGGATAAGATGAAATAAGAAATTGGTTACACATTTTTATAACGAAAATTGACATTTTACTTCTCCAGCATAAAATCCGATGAAAAACATCACGATTTACCTATATGCTGCATATACGTGTTTTCAATTCGGAACACTCTAGGCACCGTAAACCTGCAAAACCGCATATACCGGGTACGATCCGAATGGAGCATATGGAACATACCAAGTGATCCGAATGGAACTTATCATGCGTAAAAGCGGGCCCTGCTGATTCCTGCTGCTGCATATCGAGCATCACCTCCGTGGGTCGAGTTTGATATGTGGGCATGCGCAATGGGCACTATATTTGTCTGATTCACATCCTTAGGAGTTAGTTGTTTCCTTTTTGTGTTTAGTTTATTTATTAGCAATTACAAAGTTTATCGCAATACAGAATACAGATAATATTAAAAATTCAGTACTTTTATTAACGTGGAAAAATTTTGTTGACAACGTATTGATAATTGACCGAAAATTGGGCCGAAAAGCGATTCTAATGAACTTGCTACATATGCGCGCACACCACTCAGATCACCTAAAACGTTGTCTACTTGCATATGCTCCATTCGGAGGATACCCATATACAGTGCCCATTGCGCATGCCCACATACCAAACTCGACCCAAGTAGTTGAGGCACGATATGCCCGAAATATGTAGCAGCAGGAATCACCAGGCCCCGGTTTTAAGAACGATAAGTTCCATTCGGATCACCTTGTACGTTCCATATGCTACATATGCTCCACTCGGATCGTACCCTATATTCAACAGCGCTACTAGCGGAAATAAAAACTACCGGTAAAGGTCGTTTTACGCCGGGGCTCCGTTCCGAGAAACGCCGGCATAAAAAAAATCAGCGTAAAATGAACACATTTTTCGTGCTTTTTTCGCACAATGTTTGGGTTCTGAATCACTATTGTCGCTCATAAAGAAACTACAAATTGAATATTTTTTTTCAATTTTATAATAAAATAAAAAATATAATCATATCTTTTTATTTTTCTTGAAAACTAACTCTGAAAATCCCACCCCGGCACCAACCGGCGTAATTGTGAATCGGCGCAAAACGACGTTTACCTGTACTACTGTAAATGCGAAAATCAAAATTATATTAGCGATTTTTAGATTCGCATAAAATTATCTTAATTTTTTTTTCAGTATTTCACCGAGTATAAATTAGGAAAGGATTACATAGGTCAAGAGCTAGATTATGCAGTAACATTTTTGCAATATTTGGGGTTTGCTGCACAAGTTCCTAATGTAATATTTAATTGGTTAAATATTTTTATTAAAATGGGGTAAGTGTGGGGTTTTATTTAATCAAAAATTTACTTAAAAATTACCAAATAAAACATAGAATTTTTTTTATAAACTTTTAGGGGAAATCTAACCACAAGAATAGTATGGAGTATAACTGTTGAAGTTATAATATTCGTTTTGACTGTTATTCTTGCCATGAGCGATAGTAGAGATTGGCCAGGATTATTTTTCTGGACAACCATGGTATCTGTTGTTATTCTTAATAGTAGGTATTTTTAAAATAATTTTCAAATTAAATTTTACTTAATAAAAACAGTTTTACAATTTTTTTATTTTTAGTGGCTAATGGTATTTATCAGAACACTATATTTGGAATGGCAGCAAAGCTCCCATTTAAATACACTGGTGCTGTTGTTTTGGGTTCAAATATTAGCGGAACATTTACATCTGTAGTTTTAATACTCTCGGACACATTCGCATCAAGTAAACGAATGTCTGCTATTTACTATTTTATTACTGCACTTTTTGTACTCTTGGTTTGTTTTGATACATATTTTGCCTTACCACTAAATGTAAGTACCCATGACTAGTTTTTTAACAAAAAAAAAATAATTTATGTCTTTTAGAGATTTTATCGGCATCATGAGCTGAAGGAACAAAAAGAATTACAAAAATCTAATAATCAAGGAAAAAATATACAAGTGCCATATTTTTACATATTTAAAAAGGCGTTACCACAGTTATTTAATATATTTTTTGTATTCTTTTGTACTCTATCGGTCTTCCCAGCAGTTCATGCAGGTATTAAAATTTTACCCGAGTTTATGTTTAGAATTTTAAAAGTTTATTTTAGGTATTAAAAGGAGCGATGAAAATTTCTTTATTACTGATAAATACTTTACAACAATTACCTGTTTTCTTACTTTCAATTTCTTTGCTATGACTGGAAGTTATTTAGCAGGACTTTTCCAATTTGTAAGTTAATCAATTGTGATACGTACAAGTAAGTAACATAATTTATTTTAGCCTAAAGCAAAATATTTATGGATCCCTGTTACGTTAAGAGTATTGTACATACCACTTTTCTTACTTTGCAATTATCAAATTAATAATGATGCTGTTACAAGAGCCCTACCAGTATTAATAACCAACGATTGGCTTTACTGGATCACTGCCATAACCATGGGTTTAACAAGTGGATATTTTAGCGCTTTAGGAATGATGTATGCTCCTAGGTTCGTTTTTAAAAAAATTCAATTATTTAAATATTTATTATAATTTTTGTAGGACCGTTGAGCAAAAGTATGCTGCAACCGCAGGAATGTTTGGAGCAGCAGCCTTGATAACTGGAATTTTTACAGGAATTTTATCTGCTTTTATATGGCCCTGGTTTATTGTTAACGTCGGTTTCTAACAAAAGTGTTTAGTGTATGACTCAGAAACATCATTTCAAATACGATTATAGTTGCATATTTTTGGGTCATACATGTTGTTGTATAAAAATGCATACGTAAAGATACTGATTTTACGCTTTAATATTTAAGTTTTGAAGTCTACAATTAAATTGTAAGAACTAATAGGCACTTCAAACAATAAAAATCTATGTAAAAGAGATCTTCCATGTTAGGTATTTTTACCATTTCATATTTTATTATGCTACTAACGTGTAGCAATGTTACATTTAATAAGTAGATTAAAACACATGAATGAAGATAAGTATATCAGACCAAAAATAATTATATGGTTTGTATGGATTATAATAAGTAAAGTGTTCAATATTTCTTAGTTTAAGGAATTTATTAACCAAATAACTATACATAATTCGCCAAGTTCTCTCATTTTTACAATGAAAGTGTAAATAATCTCGATCTCAAAAAGTATGCATATTAATTACTTGAAAGTGGAGAATTTCAATCATTGCCTTTAAAACTACTAAATCCTCACCAATTTTTCACCTCTTAACTATTAAGTCATTCATATATTCATTTTACTCCTTGCACATTCATCAACACTTTTCATAAAAACTGTAATCACTATAAATATTATACATTCTATTTACAGGGCCATTATTCGAATTAGTGAGAAATACTTGTTCAATTTGATTAGAACCGAAGCCCAATTTAATTTAGTGAGTTATACTAGTGTGTTAAGTTATTTATTATAAAATATTGTTTTTATTTGGATAAGTATATTACATTATAAGGCCCAGTTACACAGTTCAAGTTTAAGCTTCAAGCGAAACTAAAAAAATGACTGATTTCCCATTGTATTTCTATCATACTTTTTTAGTTTAAGTGTCGCTTTAAGTTTCAACTGTGCAAGTGGTCCTAAATGGCTTTTTAAATTGATCATTCTCCGTCTTCCGGCCGAATGCGGAACTAACGGGTTGACGTCGAAATTGCAATGACCTACTTCTGACGTCATTTTTGGCGGGAAAAATTAATTTAAATCGCCAATAGGTAAATTCTGCTCAAAACTAAAAATCTTTAAAGAAGTAATAACCATGGAAAAAAGTCCATTACAGCCCAAAATTTAAAAAGATTTAACGGTCATTGTCACGCCGATGTAGGCAATTTTGAAACATTCTTTGAAAACTATTGCGCATATTATTTATATTTGTCGATTTTACTTGGTCGTTGCTTTTTATTTTTTAAACCGCCCTGCCAAGATATCTTCCTTATTTTTTAATATTTTGAAATTCAATAAAATGGAATCAAATCTAAAAAACATTATCTAAATAATAGCTGGGACAAATATTTAAATTTAGTTGTATTTTGTTACGTTTCAGTAAAATATAAATAATCAGCTATTTTTTAGACAACAATTTTATGATTCTATTTCATTTTATTGCACTTAAAAATATTAAAAAATAAGGAAGATATTTTGGCAGGACGATTCGACTGGAAATTAAGCAAAGAAGAGCAAGCAAAATACAAAAATATAAATAATTTGTGCAATAGTTTTCAATTGGTATGCAAAAATTTACCATCATTGCCATTTTTTATTTAAATTTAGTGTTTAAACGTTAAAATCAGCGCGCAGTGGAAGAAATTACTCTTAACAAGATTTGGGTAAAAATCTAATTTTTATTATTATTTAAAGATTTTTATCTGTAATAGCTCAATTAGTTTTAAGTTATTATCTTCATTAATTTATGGATATTTGATATTTTGTTTCACTAATATTTTATAAACTATACCAAAGACAGTTTTTACTTTTTTTTTATTATGCTAGAGTAATTATTAATCATGCCATTTTTTCCATTAATTTGTTTTATAATATTTTTGATCAGAAGACATTTTTATTTCTCACTAAATTAAAATGTATGAAGGTATTATTTTAAAATAACACCACGTGTCCTCATAAAGAGATCGACTAATCATGACAAATATTTCTGTTTAATTATATCATCTATATAAATATATGTACCCAATAAAGTAATTGGGATTATTAAATGGGACACCCTTTGGTTTGAACTTAATAAAAGGCATTTGAAAAATGCTAATTAAATAAGTTTAAAAGTTGTACAATTGTGTTTTTGAAGTTTTTTATAAAAAATTTATATACCATTGTTTTAATTTATAAATTATTCATAACATTATTTTGTTGAATCATATTTTAAAAATGTATTTGTTCTTTTCAATATTAATACATAATATGTATTAAGATATAGGGTAAAATATTTTATGATTAATATTATATTATACAATTTTGTGAATTTTGATGAAATAAAATTAATTTGAAATGACTACAAATTTTAAATAACCCATTTTAATTTGTCCTCAACCAAGAGTTAATTAATTTTTTATAAGAATAGAGTGATTTTTTATTGGTTAATTAGGTAAAAGCATGTTTTTGCTGGCAATTTAACTACCCAAAAAGTTATTTAGAAGATATAAAATGAAAACAACCTTGAACATTTGTTAATAAATACACACAATGATTTTTGGAAGGCCTCAAATTAAAAAATACTTTGTTATGATAATATTTCTAGTTATTATTTAGTTTTTTTCTACTTTTAGGTTTCATGATTGGCAGCACTATAAGCTGTCTACAGCAAAGTAAGGTGTAGCGTTTCAAATTAAAAATTTGAAAGTTAATAATTTATATTTAAAGTATAAAGAAAATAGAAAAAAAATAAAGTCTACGATGTTTCGTTCAAAAGTTATGAATTTTTATATAAAATATGGCATTCTGGTAAGTGAGTAAAGGTGTATTTTGAAAAATTCATATTTCGCTTAATAACTAAAATTAAGAAATAAAAATTCGTACAAATAAGTTTCTAAAAATTACTGATATTAACATATTAAATTTTTTTAAGATACATTACCTGAAAAAAAATTGATTTTTTTTAGTTATTGGCGAGTAAAAATTTTTTTAGGGGGTGTAGAGGGCAAATGACCCCCTACATTCCATACATTTTCTATTATATTTCATTTGCGGGGTCGATTTTGAAAAATTTCGAAAAAAAAAATTTTTTGAGATATTTTTAAGGCTACATACAGGCTTGAAATTTTTCATGGAAATCGGTTTTTATTTTCTTTTCTCGAAAATTATAAAAGTTACCGGTTTCAAATTTTCACCGAAAGTGAACACCATGGATAGACGCGTTTTAAAAAATATTTGGTTAAAATCGGTTAAATAATTTTTTTGGAAAAAATTTGCAAAGTTTTGGGAAAATTTTGGTACATACAGGGTGTTTCTGAACAAGGGTCGAATAATCTAGGAATGGGTTTTTGGACCAATTATAAGACAAAAAGTAAGAATAATGTTTTTCGCTAAAATGCTCCATTTCGGAAATGCAGAGCATTGAAGTTTACTTATTTTTTAATATAAAATCTACATTTTTAATAATAATTAGTTCAAATTTTGCACACACCTTACTATTGGCAGCCGCCTTAAGATGAATTAGCAAATTTTCAAAAAAAGTTAGGCTGACGTTTTTCTGGTGAATTAACCCTTTGAATCCTCTTTAACTTTTTTTTACAACATCATAGTAATGAAAAAAATTAAATATTCACTTTTTTACACGTTTTTTTAACTTTTTGCTCTCTTTAACCTATTTGATAACTTTCTTTCTAAATGTCTACAAAATTAAATTATTTTATTACTGAGCAAAATTAGGAATGTTTTTAAGAATACAAGTTTATTTAAGAATCTGAAAAAAATTATGCAAAAAAAATGAAATTATGAAAAAAATGTGTACATTTCAATGCCCTGCATTTCCGAAATGGAGCATTTTAGCAGAAAAAAATTATTCTTACTTTTTGTCTTAAAATTGGTCCAAAAACCCATTACTAGAATATTCGACACTTGTTCAGAAACACCCTGTATATACAGCTCTGGACGGCAGAAAATTAAAATCACAGAATTTGGTGGAGGAGTTGACGGTGCGAATTTTAAGCTATATTTAATTCATAACTGCCGTATTTAATCTTTTTGAGAAAATCGCTTGGACAGGTCAATTTTAGTTTTTAAAATCCCATCTCTTAGTATAATAAAAATATTAATGACATCACTGGTGATTTAGCAATGATGTCATCATCGATTTTTTTAAATGGAAACCCCCACTTTTGTCACTGGTTTTTGATAGACATTAATGTCACTTAAACGATGATATAAAAAAATTGTTGCATTTGTAAACAAATTTTCGTTTGAAAATTTTTTAATATAATCTAAAAATTAATTTGTGCTATTAAATTTGAAAAATTTGAATGTTGTATAAGATTTATTTTGGCCGATTTCAATAAATGGTACATATAAAATTTTATTTTTTGTAAATTTCCTTACATTTAAATGGAATCAAAAAATTAGTTTTTCAAGACTATTTATTAAATTTTATTAAATTCATTTAACATTTTTCATTTGCATTAGAATGCGCATTATTTAAACATTTACTTTCTTTTGTTATTATTGGTAACTTCAAATTCATTTTAATTTATTTTTATAAAACTTTTTTCGTTAAAATAAAAATTTCCTTTTTTGAATTAAGATTTTTTATTCAAAAATTTGTTTAAAAATTTAATTGTTTTTTATATCATTGTTTAAGTGACATGAATTTCTATCGATAATGAGTAAAAAAAGGGGGGACTTCCATTTAAAAAAATCGCTGATGACGTCATTGTTAAAGCACCAGTGACGTCAATAATATTTTTTTTATATCAAAAGATGGCATTTTAAAAACTAAAATTGACCTGTCGGAGCGATTTTCTCAAAACAATTAAATACGGCAGTTATGAATAAGGTTCCAAACTTTATCATCACCCTGTATTTATAGGTTCTACAATTCTACAACTTTTATTTGAAAAATTTAAAATAAAAAATGCTTCATTTTAAAAATAAACGGGCGTTCCTGAACTTTTTGTACACCCTGTATAAACAGAGCGAAAATAAAATTGTCGTTCGTCAAAATTTTTTTATCAAAACTAACCAAAATTCCCCAGCCTTAAAAAAACTTGGAATTAATTTAAAAATGTATACCTAATTTATCATTTATCAGGATAGTATTCCTTTTGGAGCTAAAAAAGTATATCTTGATTAAAAAATATTGAGGAAAACATTTTAGTTAGAATATTATGATATAGTTTTATTCGTCCGTTTTTCATAGTAGTATGTTGTAATAGCTTTATGTCTTCATTTTAATTTGAAGTTCCCGAAAAAGGTTCCCAAAAAGTACTAATTTTATAGAAAATTCGTGAAATTTTGGGGAGGTAATTCAAAAGTAACCAAATAAATAAGCTGTTGCAGCATTTTTATAATTATATCTTATTGTGTACAAATATCTATGTTGATATTTTAAAGTGTTAGCAAAAAACGTTTTTAAATTTGGATTTTCTTATGGACAAAGTACACGGGGAAATATCCTTTGCTAAGCTTGTTAGTGCCATAACTTTTTTTCAAAACTTAAAATTATTAAAAATAGATTACAACCATTTTACCGATTTTTTTCATGTGAATTGTCAATGTTTGTGTTCTGGTTAATGACAAAAAATTTTTATTTTTGAAAATATTAATAAGGCTTTTTCTGCGCCGTCATCTAGCACGAATGAGACACAAACAATCTTTAAAAAATATTTAGATTAAAAAATAATTTAATTTTACCACCAATTTTTTAATGATTGCTAGCTGATCTTTATTTTATTTTTATTATAATGGCACTAAAGGGCACAAAAAAGATTAAAAAAATGTGCTACATTACTCACTACTCACCCAATTTTCCCTATGCTTATTTATTATTTCTATTTTATGCAAATTATTATGAAAGATTTTCAGGATACAAAGACGGTCAAGATGCAAGGTGGGGACGCACTAAAATATAATTGTCTCTTATCATTGAACACCAGTAAGGTGTTGGATCTGTGAAATAGTGAAATTACTTACGTGCGGATCTCATTTAAAAATGTTAGTTGTGATTAAAAGTGTTAATTAATTCTATTTTTTAAAAGTGATTGGTTTTAGAAGATTTTCCAAGATTGGTGTGGTAATTTTTATCAATTGGAATTGGAATTAGGAGACAAGGGGCCCAAAATTTTCAATCATCTGTATGTATCCATTACACTTTTACCTGTACAAAAGATTATAATTGGAATATAAAGGTTAGTGCCTAGTATTAGTTACCAAAATTCAAAATTAATCATTTTTTTACAAAAAAATATTTTTTCTTTATGGTTTTTGTAGGCAATAAAATATAAATCAAAATTCAACCATAAATTAAATAATTCTGTTTTATAATTTCGTATATTAAAATTATGCCCCTATTTTTTAACCCTTAAATTAATAATAAATTTTAAAAAAATTTTCACGGTTTAATTTTCATAAAATATTCACATATTTAAACTTTATTATTTTTAAGAGCTTACCTCATATTTTGCACTTTATACCAAAAACTCATTAGGAAAATTTATATTTAATGCTGTTAATTGCGTAGTAAAAATTTGGGTGTGGAAATTGGAAATTATTTTTATAGCGGTTATTGCAATTCCTTTGTTCGCTGATGCATTCTCCAAAGTTTATTCTTTTGTTTCGTTTATAATATTTGCATTTTGAAGAAACTTTTATTTTAGTTTTGTATTTTTTTATCAAGTAATCTTGTGTGTGTACAGGGTGTTCACGAAACTAGGACCACCCCTGTCATTTGTTTATTTATTAAAATATAAAATTGAAATTTTAGTATGTCATATATTGAAAGCTTTAGAATATCTTACTGACATAAAAAAATTTTTTTCGAAACTTTAAGGAAAAGTTTTAGATTTAGAAAGTCACAAATTTTTGCCAAAAATTACAAAATTGCTAGTTACTTTTTAATCAATATACAGGGTGTCTCAGACCACCCGTCCACCCCTTTTATTTTGAGAACGCCTTGTCGTACATGGCTGAAATAAAACAAATTATTACCAAAGCAAATCGGAAGAATGTATTGGTGCACTTATTTTTTTCCGGAATAATCCGGAAGTGCCCGAAACCGGAAGTCACTTTCGATTTTTAAATGGCAACATAGGTCGAGTATGGTATCGTTTGAAAGGTCTTTTAAAAAGAAACAACTTTTATTAAAATATTTTTTTAATATCTTTCATAATTAATAAATTATACGAAAAACAAAAGCAAACAAGTGACAAATGGTTTCTTAAATTATGGAAAAATTAAAACACTACCATCATCCTCAATGGGTAAGGGTAGAGGCAATTATGATTTTTTAAATGGAAACATGTATTTTTTGCTTCGCTTGTATTTACCTTAATTCAAACGAATAAAGCGATAAACGCAAAAAAGAGTTTCAATTTAAAAAATCTCTCTCTTGCCCATTTGCGGATGATGGTAACGATTTAATTTTTCCATAATTTAAGAGACCAATGGTCACTTGTTTGCATATTTTTTTTTTCGTTTAATTTGTTAATTATGCAAGATATTACAAAAATATTTTAATAAAAGTTGTTTCTTTTTAAAAGACCTTTCAAACGATACCATACTCGACCTATGTTGCCATTTAAAAATCGAAAGTTACTTCCGGTTCCGGGTACTTCCGGATTGTTCCGGAAAAAAACAAGTGCACCAATGGATTCTTCGGGTTTGCTTTGGTAATAATTTTTTTTATTTCAGACTTGTACGACAAGGCGTTCTCAAAATAAAAGGGGTGGACGGGTGGTCTGAGACACCCTGTATGTCTTTCCTCTTTCAATTGGTAATACAAAAATGGTTGATATAATGTTGAATAAAAAATCGCAAAGAAAAAACAAGAAAAATAAATATTTGTTTTCAATTTTTAAATTCTTTTCACTTTTTAATTATTTTTTCAATATTTTAATAATTGTTTTTGTATTACTGTTATTACCTATTGAAAGAGGATGGTTTTAGCTTTTTATGATTCAAAAGCCTAAAACTTTAAAACTAAAAAAGCTAGACTTCCACTATTTTGGTCGATTAAATTTGGTCTAGTTTCTAACCCCGAAGTTTGCTGAACCATAAACGGAACACCCTGTATTCGTGGATGATTTGGGCCATTTGGGGATATATTCTTAGATGATTTTCAAAAAATCTTGTAGGAATCTAAAATTAGTACAAATTTTTTAAACTGTTTTACTAAAATCAAACCTTTATTTACTTTATAAAATAAAATTAGTAGATTTCCATTTTTTAATAAATAATAATTTAAAAAATCAGCCAACAGTAGATACTAAATAAATTATGGTGAATATATTACACCAATATTATTAAAACAAATTTACTACAAATTATGGTGCATTTTATCGACCACCATGTATAAACCTAAAAATAGTTTTGATACAGTTTCTTCGTTATTTATGCATGGACATTTTATTTTTATCAAAGTGCCTATTATGTATCATATTAACAGATACTAAACTTCATTTTATAATAATGCAAATGCCTGAATATATGAAAAAGTGGTGTTATTGTTTTTTGATGTACCTACTAAAATTTTCAAATAAATAGGTCATGGAAAATCAAGAAGTATAAATTTTTTTATTCTTACTTATATCGACGTGCACAAAACTTTTACCCAAAAATAAAAATATAAAATAAATTTATAATAATGAAAACATAATACATAATAAAATTTCTCACTGTTTTTTTTTTGTAATTTATTTTATAAGAATTTATTTGTAAAAAAATATGTAAGTACATATTTATTATGTACCTCAATTGTAACCTCAAGAATGAAAAAGCTACATATAATCACTAATCACTTCGTTTCGTAAGCTGTATTTTGGATGTTGCAGGCAAGGTTATATAAAGCAGGAATAGAGGAGGAAGGATGAAAACCCAGCAAGATATCATATCGTCAGGAATCAATATTTTTACCAACAGAAAAATAGCCTACATTATGTGACAATTTCCTAATATTTCCAATTTCGTAAACTGTTTTTTTGGAGGTTGGAGGCAAGTGTAGATAAAGAATGTAGCATTAATAGAGAAGGAAGGATTCACAGCAAAATATTGTCACCAAGAGAAAGATGCGAAGTTACAATCCATTTGATGATTTTATAGTATTTCCAATTTCCCGTGCTGCACTCTAGAGTTTTGGAGGAACTGTAGTACTTCAAGACTCTATGAGTAGAATTTGTATCCATACAAGATATCTGCTACAAAATTGAAGGATTTCCTGAAAAAACATAAAAGACTAATCAACAAAAAACATAAACAAGTAAAAATGAAATGAAAAAAATAGAAGAAACGATGAAGAAATTTGCAAGGTTTGGGTGATTTGGAAATAAACAAGGAACAAGCGATTATGATCAAAGCAAGAAGGATAAATAAAGATAGAATAAAACTAATAAAGATAAGGCAAAAATCATGCAAAGAATGAAGAAGAATAATAAAGAGGAGGAAGAAGTTTGAAGAGGAAGAAGAAGGATAAAGAGGAGGAAGAAGAATGAAGACTTTCTGGAATGAAGTCTCGTTAAGGAATCAACGTATTTTTCAATCTACCAAAAACAGAGGTTGAAGTTTTATAAATTAACATAAATCCGATTACCGATGTTTTCGTAGGCAAAAATATAAAATATGTGTTTGTATCTTAGTTAAAAGTTAAAAGATAAAATGTATTAAAATTAACAAAAATTGTAAGAACGAACCAAATAATGTTAAAGAAAAATAATTGAAAAAAAAATCAAAAATAAACAAAAAAAATTCAAACCACAGAAACAAATAAAATAACAAAAAAAAACAAAATAAAATAGCAAAAAAATTAACAAGAAAAATAACAAAAAAATAAAAAAAGTAACAAAAAAAAACAAAAGATAAAAAGAATCAAAATATATCGAAAAAATAATAATAAAGAAAGTAATCTAATAAAAAAATAAATGATTATTTATGTATTCATATTTTACCTAAAGAATGTATGTTTATTATTTATTGTAAATTTGTGGATAAAAAAAATAGCCACTTGATAAATAAACAGCAAAGGTATTGTAACAAAAAAATTCAAGTCTTTGTATTACTTTATATTATAAACACAATTATAATGTATATAATATCCTATGTATTTTTAATAAGACAGTGCTAAGTGTGCCAAACTAAAGCAAGAGTGTCATATAAACAAATGTAATGTAATATTAGTTGCTTCTACAAGTTTTAAATTAAAAAAATATTACTCATTAAAACTTCTTGTATAAGCAACATAAAAGTAATACAAAAATCTGTTGTAAAAAACCAACTTAACCAACAGTTTTTTGTAATATTTTTAATTAACTTAGAAACTAAGTGCTTTCTTGTATAAAAAATACTTAATTACTCAAAATTTTACTTTTAAAACTTGGAAGCAAGAAGTATTCACCTAATAACTTAAGTATTGTTTATACAAACAAGCTAAAAATACTAAATTATATGTTCCTGTCGCAATTTTTAAACGAGGGTTAAAGTTTTCTTTCAGTGATAAACTTAAAAAGTATTTAAACAAATATGAAATAATGTTTATGTTTTATAATGAAAAAAAAATTAAAAATAAAAGAAACAAAATAATTAAAAATATGTGTATTTAAATTTAAGCATAAATATTACAAAACTTATTATGTATTATTTTAAAATTAGAGACCGTTTACTTTTTGTAATATTTATATTAATTTTGTAATTATTTTTAGTTTAGTTATTTTTAATTAGAATCATTTGTAAACTCTTTGAAATTTTTTTCGAGAGTCTTGCATTAGCAAGTATATAATTGTAATACAATTTGTCTTTGCAACCAAATTAAAATGGCGTAGAAGCAGTAATTTTAAAATGGCTGCAAATTCAAGTTGTGAAATAAAGTGCAAAAAAGAAATAAAATAAAAGAAAGACAAAAAGTAATAGAAAATAATTAAAAAATGAATTAAAAATAAAAATTGAAAAAAACATAAATCCATTGAAAAATAAAATAAAAAAATTGAAAAATAAAATAAAATATGACAAGATACGCACAACATTTAACATTAATGCATTGTAAATTCTGTGATTCAAAATGTTTTAGGGTCTAAACAAATATATTGTACAAAATTAAAACTTTCTCTGCAGCCACTTTTAAATAAGGAAAAATCAATGTACGTGTACTAAAATAAAAAATATTCTTGGTTCTAATTTAAAAATGGTTGCAAAAAAAGGAAATAATAAAAGGATAATCAATTTTAAAAAATGTTGTAAAGTTACTCCCAGCTGGAAGTAGGACAAAGAATACGCGATCGTGATTACTTTTCTCCTACTTCCAACTGGGACCAACTGTACACTCAAAAATTATGTAAATATTCTCATGAATATATTGAATATTGAGTGACATAAATAATGTAACCATGTAATACCAAAACAATTTGTTTTTGCAACCAAATTAAAATGGCGTAGAAGCAGTAATTTTAAAATGGCTGCAAAATCAAGTTGTGAAATGAAGTGACAAAATACAAATAAAAAAATGTTAAAAAAAGAAATAAAATAAAAGAAAGATAAAAAATTAAAAAATAATTAAAAATAAAAATTGAAAAAAACAAATAAAAAAATTAAAAAAAAATAAAAAAAAAATAAATAAAAAAATTGAAAAAAAATAAATAAAAAAATTGAAAAAATAAAAAATGACAAGATACGCACAAAATATAACATTTTAATGTAAATGTAAATTCTATGATCCAAAATGTTTAGGGGTCTAAACAAATATATTGTATAAAATTACAACTTTCTCTGCAACCGCTTTTAAATAAGGATAAATCAATGTTTTACCTGCACTAAAATAAAAAAATTTTCATGGTTCTAATTTAAAAATGGTTGCAAAAAAAAATAATAAAAGGATAATCAATGTTAAAAATTTTATACACTCTAAAATAGTGTAAATATTGTCAAGAATATATTGAGTGACATTAATAATGTAACCATGTAATGTAATATCAACTTTAACTATTTCTATAGGCACTTTTAAATGAAGCAGGGAAGAAATATATATAAATAATCAATATGAAAAATTTTCATTCACCCCGACTGAGTAATTTAAAATTGCCTGTAGAAATGGTATTTTATGAATTAATGTACTAATAAAAAACTTATACTTAATAAAATTTATTATTAAAAAAATGAAAAATAATAAGAAAAAAATTTTAACATACAGAAAACAAAAAAAACAAATAAAAATAAGAAATTTTAAAAAAATGTCAAAAAAAACTATAAAAACAGCAAAAATGAAAAAGAATTTAAAAGTTATTTATTATTTATTAAAATTTTAAACTGTGATATTGTAATAATATGTAGGTACCTAAGAAAATAATAAAACAAAAATCTATGGATAAATGATATTTTAAAATTAATTAACAACTACTAGATTTTTGTTTTATTTATTATTATACATTAAATAATATTGCATGTATATTATTTTATGATATTTAGTGATAACTCATGGTTTTTACATGAGGGTTATAAACTTAATAATGTAACTTAAAAAATGTAATGTGAATTTTTTGCAAGCAATTATAAATCAATAATGGATATCATCCAAAATTTAAAATTGCTTGCAGCAGCAATGATCCATGAATAATGGCAAAACTATTGTAAACAATGAGTGTATGTTTTAAAAATATAAAAAATAAACTATGTGAAAAAATTACTCCTATTAAATATAAAAAAAAACAATAAATTATAATAAATTTGTATTATTACAAAAATAAATAATATAAAAATCTGTTGTATAATTTGTTTTAAATTCATTACCAGTAGCTTTTTGTATTATTTATTTTATTTTTAACTCTTGTTAATAATAAATGTTTTCATTGTATTTATGGAATGAATTTTGTTTTGTAAATTATTAGCATGAGTTTTATATACAAGATCAAGATATAAAATTTTAATTTTAATTTATTACTTCTGCGTGCATTTTTAAAAGAAAGATATTTTTTTTATAAAAAAACTAACTTTAATCAGTTTAAAAATGCTTGAAGAAACAATTTTTTTCTAGGTTTAATATAAAAAGAAATTATGTAAAACTATTTTTTCAAAATTTGTATCTTTTAACTACCAACAACACTGTCTTCGATTTTGTAAAACTCATGGATAAAAAAAATACCCAATTGAGTAAGATAAACACAGTTGATGTAATAATTGGTGGTTTCCAAGAAAAGTTTGTAAAATTTGAATGTTATATTTATCTATTAGTTGTTTTGTGGGCACTTTTAAATGAGTTTTGGAGTCTTTTACGGATGGAAATTTATTATTTTTTGATTCTGTCTTAGTTCAAAATGGCCGAGTAAGCAAATTTTTATACTTTGTATTTATTGCAAACACTTGAAAAAAAATACCCAGTGTGTAGTATAAAGATATGTATAACAATTATAGTACAAAAACTAAAGAATTAAAAAAAGTAGAAAAAAAATCTAAAATAAAAAATAAGCAAAAATTAATAAAAAAATACAGAAAAATTAAAGTAATAAAATATAAACAAAAATATTAAAGGAAAAAATTTACCAAAAAAGCTTTGTAAAAATAAAAATGTATATTTAAATTAATACTCCTAAAGTTATATTTAGAAAATTAATAATTAATGTGTTTGCTTTGTATCTATTGCAAACCTTGGCATAAAACAAAAAATACCCACTTGAAGATAATAAACACAATTAATGGAGCAATATATTTTATTAATTAGATAATTTAAAAAAACAGTGATAAATTAAAAAACTTACTACAAATATATAAAACTGTAGGTCTAAAATATTTAGTGCAAATTTAAGTAAAAATAAGAAAATAATTTATAATTACAAATTATAGATTCTAATAAAATACATTTTTATAGAAACTTTTGTCAAAGTTAAAATATAAAGTTAAAATAAAAGATAGTAGGTACATCAAAAACTAATACCATAAGTAAAATATACAGGGTGTTTCTAAATATATGCGAAGAAATTCTACAGGCGATTCCTTGATCAATTCTAAGACAAAAGTAAAGAATAAAGGTTTTCTCAAAAGTGCTCTATTTTTTAGTTAAAGGGTGTCAAACTTTCTATATTTTTTTCATTTTTTGAGTATAACTTCTTTATTTTTTTAAGATAATTTGATGAAATTTGAAACACACTCTAGTTATTATAGTCGTAACAAGATAAAAATATCAAATATCGAAATAAAATACAGGGTATTTTGGGGGTATAGACCCCATTTTTTATGCCATAACTTTTTTGTGCTACCCCACTTAACATTTTAAATGAGATATTCTAATTCCTTGCTTTTTTCTGAAAATGTTTGATCTCTTTATTTTTTTCACAGCTGGTACGGTTTAGAAGTTATTTAAAAACATGTACGAAGTTGTATGCCAATTTTTCAATAAACAGGGGTGGCTTTTTTAAAAAAATAAATACCAGAGACTTCCTAGAAGACTATTTGACCAATTTTAAGACGAAAACTTAAATTAACAATTAAAAACGAAGCATTTTAAAGAAAATATTTATTCTCTGTTTTCTTCTTAAAATTGTGATCATCATAAAGATCACTTTTTGCCTCTTGCGATTTTTCTTTAAAAGCTTTAGTTTTCTAGTAAAACTGAACCGAAAATCTCAAAATTGATGATTATTTTGGTGAATATCACGAAAAATTGAAATTTTCTAAAAAAATTGTTCAACCAAAAGTTGCTTATTATTGTTTAAAGGTTACGAATCTACAATAAAAATTATGGGTTCCCTTTTAAAAAAAATGTTTTTCCATAAAAACACCATAAAATCCCATAAAAATTAAAAACCCATGGTACTGTTAAATGTCCCCCTCGAAACGCTATAATTTTTGTCTAAAACATTTATAAGGAAATCGCTTAGTTTCCAAGATATTCAGCTGGATTAATTAAAATGGGACACCGTGTATAACTTCTAAACCGTACCAGCTGTGAAAAAATTAAAGAGATCAAAAATTTTCAGAAAAAAGCAAGGAATTACAATATCTCATTTAAAATGTTAAGTGGGGTAGCACAAAAATGTTATGGCATAAAAAATGGGGTCTATACCCCCAAAATACATCCCCCTGTATTTTATTTCGATATTTGATATTTTTATCTTGTTACGACTATAATAACTAAAGTGTTATTCAAATTTGATCAAATTATCTTAAAAAATAAAGAAGTTATACTCAAAAAATGAAAAAAATATAGAAAGTTGACACCCTATAACTAAAAAATAGAGCACTTTTGAAAAAATTTTTATTCTTTACTTTTGTCTTAGAATTGGTCAAGGAATCGCCTGTAGAATTTCTTCGCATATATTTAGAAACACCCTGTATAATCTTAAATTTATTGGACTTAAAATTGTTCAATTTAATAAAAAACTAAGAAATTCGTATCCTTCCTTATCCTTCTTAGTAAAAGTAAATAAATGTCAAGAATCAATCATAATATTAAGTAAAAGTATTCCCAAACTTTTAGGTAATTTTATACCTAGAAGAATTTCAGAAATAAAATATTTTACATGCGTTTAAATTTAGAGATTTCCTTTTGTTTATTCAAAATTTGCAAATATGTAAGTAATAACAATAATTTTATTTCCATAAGAAATTTTGAATAATTTGGAGAAATTTATCAAAATTACATTAATAAACAAAATAACTTCTTCAACCAATATCAAAATAATCATTTCATCAGTTACACAATTTTATTGTAAAAATTAACATTTTTCTCTAAGTTCACAGGTAAATATTATTTTACAGGTACAAGAATAATTTAATTAATTTTAATTTAATTCTGGAATTTCGTATCAGGGTTAATGGTGATATCAATCACTTTTCTTTTTTAAATCATTTTAGTAAAATAATATGTTTATTGGTAAAATTACGAATATTTTAAGTTTACAGATGATCAATAAATAAATCGAGCATAAACGTGAAAAGTGGCCTAAAATATCTAATTGCATACAGTTTCGGTGAAAAGTTGATTTTCTTGTTTTGATCTATTTTACTATGTATTATGTACGCAAGGAAAATTGTAATTTTCTGTATTAAAATTGAAAAACTTAAAGTTTCCATGTGTATGCATCCTGAAAAAAAATCACAAAAATTCTAACTACACAGGTGTATGAAATTTTTAATCATAAAATTTGATACGTAGATCAATTAATCACCTTATTGGTTTCTCTTCATTATTGATAAATTTTATTATTTTTAAGAAAAGTCCTCAAAAATTCAAGCTGGATGACAATTTTAATTGTTGCAATTAATTTTGGAAAATAGATGCAGAGACTAATAATCATTTTTATCTTTCATTTGTATTTTTGAGTAAGTAACGAAAATCGTACTTTTCTGTGCTAAAATTATTATTTTTTTAAATTTTCAGATGAATGGATGGGTAAAAAGAAGTACAAAAGAAAGAAAAATTGCACAGGGGGGTTGTTTCTCTTTCATTTTATTATTGAGTAAGTAACGAAATATAATAATTTTCTCGTTTTTAAAATTTACCATATGTAGTAAAACCAGATGATTCTATATGTCTAACTTTTACCCATCTTCAGGCCCACTAATATCACAAATTCCTCTGCATACACATACAAAAACCAACTAATAATACAGGGTGTCCCATTTGACGTTGGACTGCATGGGTATCTTTGTTATTATTGGAGATAGAAAGTCGGTTAAATGGACAAAGTAGTAGAGATTTTTTCGAATATTAATAATTCATTTACAAAAATTTGAATATCGCATCGTTCCAACGCTATCTTGAAAAAACAAGAAAATGCGATTTTTAACATATGGCTACAACTTCTTTATTTTCTGTGGTACCAAAAAAGTTTTTTGACATAATACAGACAATTTTTTGTGTACAATGCAGTAAAACAAATGAATATTTTTTTTCGCTAACGGATTGACCGGAAATGAACCAAACTTATTTTTTTCTTATAGCAGCCATATTGGATTTACACATATTCGGAATCAGTACTTTTTTTTGAGTAATTTGGTATACCATATGTCATATTTAAAAAAAAAATAAAATTATTTGATTTTACAAACTAACATTGGACTTTAAGAGATGTAAATTGTTAATAACATAAATGTAACTATTTAAAATATTAAATGTAAAATAAATCTTAACACATATGTATTGACAGTTTACATCTATTCAAAGCCATTTTTGGTTAGTAAAATAAAATTATTTCTATTTTTCTTAAAATATTACATATGATATATCAAATTACTCAGAAAAATACACTAATTCCGAATATGTATAAATCCAATATGGCTGCCATAAGAAAAAAAATAAGTTTGATTGATTTCCAGTCAATTCGTTGGCGAAAAAAAATATTTATTTTACTGCATTGTACACAAAAAATTGTCTCCATTAAGTCAAAAATTTTTTTTGGTACCACCGAAAATAACGAAGTTATAGCCATATTTTGAAAATTGCATTTTCTTGTTTTTTCAAGATAGCGTTGGAACGATGCGATATTCAAATTTTTTGAAAATGAATTATTAATATTAGAAAAAATCTCTACTACTTTGTCCATGTAACCGACTTTCTATCTCTAATAATAACAAAGATACACATACAGTCCAACGTCAAATGGGACACCCTGTATACATAACACCTCGAAGATGCATTAATTGTGTATTATTAAAACCCAAACTAACACTTTTTCATATAATCTGACAACATCTTATTGAAATTGAATTCAATCAAACGAATGTAATACAAAAGGTTCTTCAAGTTAGTTTTTGCCTGTGTATGCAGCTTCTTAGAGATATTTGTGATTTTAGTGCGCCTGAAGATGGACTTATAGGACCTGAAACATGTAGCAAGCTGTAAATAAAGTTGGACATAAAATCATCTCGTTTTACTGTATACATTCTATCCAACACCATCACTTTATTAAAATTTACCACATTTCAAGCAATCTTAAAATTTTCAGATGATTATACAGAAAACTAAGAAAAATATGAAATTATAAATTCACTTCTCCATTCATTTTATTTAGTAAGCAATTAAAGAAAATTAAACTTTTTTATAGTTTTATAATTATCAGTATTTAAAGATTATAGGTGAAATTTCTAAAAAACAAATAACAAATATTCATGATTCATCTTGTAGTGTATTAAGGTGCTGGAAATCACTCTTTCAAAGGTATTAAAATTTATAACAGTTAAACATGTTTCAAAAATAAACAAAAAATGTTCTTTACTCCTATAAAAATATTAATTGTACATTTTTTTATTGTTTCAGAATTAATGAAGCTACAACATATTATCAAATCTACAATAAAATTTTAAAATTTGTCTAAATTATAGAATAAATTAATTTGTGGTGTATTAGTTTGGTAGTTGTTTATAAATATTTGGTGTAGTACCCCAGTAAACCAATTTGTAACTTATATATAAAATACACATAGATAGCTGGTAAATTCTCCTATGTAGCTAATTTAACGTAAAATATATGTATATTTTACATATATAATATTATATTATTTTCTCTATGTAAGTAATAAGTAAAATTTATAATGTGTTATTTATATAGAATTATTTACATATACAATTCATAAGTTCGTATACTGTATATTTTATATATAAATAATTATTTATTATTAATGTAAAATATCGCCTGTGTTATTTACATTAGACATTTAATTTAAAATATACCTACATAAATTATTTACTTATATTCTTTATGCAAATAATTCATACATAAAATATAAAATAAAATAACTTATTAGAAAAATGTATGGAAGTTGGGTTAGAATTTATTTATTTTGTTATAAATAATTTTAACTACTTAATTTTTATATTTAATGTCTTTATTTTGAATATTTTTAAAGTTTAGAATTTTTTCTTAATTTTTTCTGCAAAATTGCGCTTACCAAATAAATCCAACATTCAACACCGACATTATTAGAAAAAAGTTGAGTTATAATTTATAATTTATTTATTTTGTTAAAAATAATTTTAACTACTTAATTTTTATATATAATTGAACTTCTTTTAACTTCACTAATTTATTTTTAATTTTTTTTTATTTGTATTAAAACAAATATAATATTTATTTAATGTGGAATTGCTTTAAAACAATGTTTTTGTGTATTCATTTCATGAAGCCTCGATGGTCCAACGGTTAGGTGGCTTGATTCGACAATTTGCGACTGCAACGGCGTGGGTTCGAATCCCGCAAATCCCACTTTAAGTTTAACATGGTTTAAGTTAAGATAATATTAATTTATTATACTTGTGATTACTTACTAGAAATGGCCTGGTTGCTGCTAATTACTACATTGTAGTCCAAGCAAAAAAATGATATTTTTTGTTTTTATTTACTTATATCTGATATATATTTTGTATATAAAAATTTACATAATTTACACATAATAACCTATCCCCAAATATGGCTGACATCCTTACATGATTTATCCCTAATTTCTCTCTAGATTTTACATAAGTTTTCTTACATGTTATATATATTTTACATATATAATACCTCTTTTGGTTTACTGGGACTAGTGGGTATTTACTATTATTATGTTTGTACCATTTTTTAATATTTAATTAGCTATAATTTGGTGCATAGAATTAAAAACTATTAGTAGATATAGGTTCTATAGAATTTTTTGAAATTTATTATGTAATCTATGAAATATTTTACTGTTTTATTTTGAAAATAATTAGGTACAAAAGTCTCATCGAACTTTTGGTTCATTTTAGTACTATAAGTAAGTAAATAAATTAATAAATCATATTTGGTGTGTTTAAATTAACGTTTTTAAAGATTCCAGATGAACACAATCTTGAAGGATACTGTCGTACTTAAAATAAATCTTCTGCTGGATATTTCTTTTTTTTTGGCTTGAGGTGCTATTAAGCAGGTTGCTCTTTCAGTTCACTTTATTATTTGGTAAGTAACGAATCATATTTTGTGTGTTTAAATTAACGTTTTTAAAGATTCCAGATGAACACATTCTTGAAGAAAATAGTCGTACTTAAAATAAATCTTCTGATGGATATTTCTTTTGTTTTGGATTGAGATGCTATTAAGCAGGTTGCTCTTTCAGTCCATTTTATTATTTGGTAAGTAACGACCCAGTAAACCAATTTGTAACTTATATATAAAATACACATAGATAGCTCGTAAATTCTTCTATGTAGCTAATTTAACGTAAAATATATGTATATTTTACATATATAATATTATATTATTTTCTCTATGTAAATAATAAGTAAAATTTATAATGTGTTATTTATATAGAATTATTTACATATACAATTCATAAGTTCGTATATCTGTATTTTATATATAAATAATAATTTATTATTAATGTAAAATATCGCCTGTGTTATTTACATTAGACATTTAATGTAAAATATACATAAATTATTTACATATATTCTTTATGTAAATAATTCATACATAAAATATAAAATAAAATAACTTATTAGAAAAATGTATGGAAGTTGGGTTAGAATTTATTTATTTTGTTATAAATAATTTTAACTACTTAATTTTTATATTTAATGTCTTTATTTTGAATATTTTTAAAGTTTAGAATTTTTTGTTAATTTTTTTTTTAAATTATGCGAGAAGGGTTAAAAACATTCAACACCGACATTATTAGAAAAAAGTTGAGTTATAATTTATTTATTTTGTTAAAAATAATTTTAACTACTTAATTTTTATATATAATTGAACTTCTTTTAACTTCACTAATTTATTTTTAATTTTTCTTTATTTGTATTAAAACAAATATAATATATGTGAAATTGCTTTAAAACAATGTTTTTGTGTCTTCATTTCATGAAGCCTCGATGGTCGAACGGTTAGGTGGCTTGATTCGACAATTTGCGACTGCAACGGCGTGGGTTCGAATCCCGCAAATCCCACTTTAAGTTTAACATGGTTTAAGTTAAGATAATATTAATGTATTATACTTGTGATTAATTACTAGAAATGGCCTGGTAGCAGCTAATTACTACATTGTACCCTCCAAGCAAAAAAATGATATTTTTTGTTTTTATTTACTTATATCCGATATATATTTTATATATAAAAATTTACATAATTTACACATAATAACCTATCCCCAAATATGGCTGACATCCTGACATGATTTATCCCTAATTTCTCTCTAGATTTTACATAAATTTTCTTACATGTTATATATATTTTACATAAATAATACCTCTTTTGGTTTACTGGGGAATCATATTTTGTGTTTTAAATTTCCAGATGAACACATTCTTGAAGAAAATAGTCGTACTTAAAATAAACCTTCTGATGTATATTTCTTTTTTGGATTGAGGACCATTTTTTAAAGATTCCTGATGAACACATTCTTGAAGAAAATAGTCGTACTTGAAATAAATCTTCTGATGGATATTTCTATTTTTGATTGAGGTGCTATTAAGCAGTTTGCTCTTTCAGTCCATTTTATTATTTGCTAAGTAACGAATCATATTTTGTGTTTTTAAATTAACATTTTTAAAGATTTCAGATGAACACATTCTTCTAGAAAATAGTCGTACTTAAAATAAATCTTCTGATGGATATTTCTTTTTTTGATTGAGGTGCTATTAAGCAGGTTGCTCTTTCAGTTCACTTTATTATTTGGTAAGTAACGAATCATATTTTGTGTTTTTAAATTAACATTTTTAAAGATTTCAGATGAACACATTCTTCTAGAAAATAGTCGTACTTAAAATAAATCTTCTGATGGATATTTCTTTTTTTGATTGAGGTGCTATTAAGCAGTTTGCTCTTTCAGTCCATTTTATTATTTGGTAAGTAACGAATCATATTTTGTGTGTTTAAATTAACGTTTTTAAAGATTCCTGATGAACACATTCTTGAAGAAAATAGTCGTACTTAAAATAAATCTTCTGATGGATATTTGTTTTTTTGATTGAGGTGCTATTAAGCAGTTTGCTCTTTCAGTCCATTTTATTATTTGGTAAGTAACGAATCATATTTTGTGTGTTTAAATTAACGTTTTTAAAGATTCCTGATGAACACATTCTTGAAGAAAATAGTCGTACTTAAAATAAATCTTCTGATGGATATTTGTTTTTTTGATTGAGGTGCTATTAAGCAGTTTGCTCTTTCAGTCCATTTTATTATTTGGTAAGTAACGAATCATATTTTGTGTGTTTAAATTAACGGTTTTAAAGATTCCTTATGAACACATTCTTGAAGAAAATAGTCGTACTTAAAATAAATCTTCTGATGGATATTTGTTTTTTTGATTGAGGTGCTATTAAGCAGTTTGCTCTTTCAGTCCATTTTATTATTTGGTAAGTAACGAATCATATTTTGTGTGTTTAAATTAACGTTTTTAAAGATTCCTGATGAACACATTCTTGAAGAAAATAGTCGTACTTAAAATAAATCTTCTGATGGATATTTGTTTTTTTGATTGAGGTGCTATTAAGCAGTTTGCTCTTTCAGTCCATTTTATTATTTGGTAAGTAACGAATCATATTTTGTGTGTTTAAATTAACGTTTTTAAAGATTCCTGATGAACACATTCTTGAAGAAAATAGTCGTACTTAAAATAAATCTTCTGATGGATATTTGTTTTTTTGATTGAGGTGCTATTAAGCAGTTTGCTCTTTCAGTCCATTTTATTATTTGGTAAGTAACGAATCATATTTTGTGTGTTTAAATTAACGTTTTTAAAGATTCCTGATGAACACATTCTTGAAGAAAATAGTCGTACTTAAAATAAATCTTCTGATGGATATTTGTTTTTTTGATTGAGGTGCTATTAAGCAGTTTGCTCTTTCAGTCCATTTTATTATTTGGTAAGTAACGAATCATATTTTGTGTGTTTAAATTAACGTTTTTAAAGATTCCGGATGAACACATTCTTGAAGAAAATAGTCGTACTTAAAATAAATCTTCTGATGGATATTTGTTTTTTTGATTGAGGTGCTATTAAGCAGTTTGCTCTTTCAGTCCATTTTATTATTTGGTAAGTAACGAATCATATTTTGTGTGTTTAAATTAACGTTTTTAAAGATTCCGGATGAACACATTCTTGAAGAAAATAGTCGTACTTAAAATAAATCTTCTGATGGATATTTGTTTTTTTGATTGAGGTGCTATTAAGCAGTTTGCTCTTTCAGTCCATTTTATTATTTGGTAAGTAACGAATCATATTTTGTGTGTTTAAATTAACGTTTTTAAAGATTCCTGATGAACACATTCTTGAAGAAAATAGTCGTACTTAAAATAAATCTTCTGATGGATATTTGTTTTTTTGATTGAGGTGCTATTAAGCAGTTTGCTCTTTCAGTCCATTTTATTATTTGGTAAGTAACGAATCATATTTTGTGTGTTTAAATTAACGTTTTTAAAGATTCCAGATGAACACATTCTTGAAGAAAATAGTCGTACTTAAAATAAATCTTCTGATGGATATTTCTTTTTTGGATTGAGGTGCTATTAGGCAGGTTGCTCTTTCAGTCAATTTTATCATTTGGTAACCCAGTAAACCAAAAGATGTATCATATTTAACGTCTCGGTGGTGCTAATAGTTTCGAAGATATTAATTAATTCGTGAAAAGTGAAAATTTTCAGACCGAAATTTTGGCTAAAACTGATATTTTGCTTATTTTAGCTACATTTTCGGTGAGAACTCGAAAACGGAAAGAGATAGCGAAGTGATTCTTTTTTTGCCGTAAAGTGGACATTGAAAGCTTTCAGAGAAGCTGTATAACGTGGGGGTTTTTGAGGGGTTGATTAGACCGAAACGCGTCAAAAATTGCGACATTTTTAAATGCGATCTTAAGAAACGATATTTTTTCGTTATTTTATCGAAATTCAAAAAACCCTACGCGTGGGCGTTTTCAGATAGAGATGTACATTCTACTGAGCTTTTAAAATAGCAAATCGGTTAAAAAATAAATTTATTTAGTTATGCTCCTAACCCCTTCGAAAATCAAAAATCCCTATGCGCTATGGCATGAAAGAGTTTTTCCTTTATAGTATAGTATAGAAAAATGTAGTCATTTTTGGAAACTGGGAGCCAAAAGTGGTACACCCAACTTACCGCGTTCAGCCCCATTTTTTGAACATTTTACTCACGATTTTTTTTCAAACTCCAGGGGTAAAATTAAAATATGCCGTTTTTTAAATTATAAAGAACAAAGTGGGGAGCCAAAGAAAAAATATTCGGCGTCTCTAGGAGGTCTAAATCAAAAGTTACGAATTTTCAAAGTCGCCGTCGAAAAAGCACTAATTTCAAACCACAAATTTGAGGGCGCCAAAAGTACAGAAAAAATTGAGAAATCAAAAAAAGCGCTCGGTTCAAGGGAAACCATAGAATGTAGATTAGGAATAAAAAAAACCGCGATTTTTTTTCACTTGCCGATCTTCTATTCGAAGCCGCACTTTTGCCGCCCGAGAAAACGCCAAATTTGTACATTCGGCGTGCCGGCACCGCGACGCCTCACCGTCGCGCCTGTAGACTTAAAAACGGCCATGGTCCATCCCCAGGATGTGAGAATAAAAGGGGCTTCCCTTTAAAACCGGACGGGGGTGCGATTTTTCAAAGTTGCGGCCGGCGAAAACCGGTAAAAAGCAAGAGAAAACGACCATTTTCGAGAATTTTTTTCAGAGTGTTAGAGTGCTTGGAAAAATTTAAAATTCGAACCTCGCTTAGAATCCGCATCCCTCTTCATGATGCAATCGGAATTTTTAAAATCTGACCAAAAAAACTGCCCTTTTCGCGGCTCGGCGCAAAAAACGTCCGAATTTGGGGTAAAAATACAAAAGGGGCTGTATTTCCGCCCTCTTAATAGATAGGTCCGGACGGGTCAAAACCATCGTCTTCAGAATCGGGGCCTCCTTAAAGTACTAAAATTTGATGCGATTCGGGGTGAATTTCGAACAATGAGGGGATGAATTCGATTATTCGTTTGGGGTGGAATAACTTTTTTTGAGGTTGTCCGATCGAAAAGCGACCATTAAACTTTTGTCTTAAAATTTTCTCTTGTTTCCACCTGCAAAACAGTTTTAGTAAGGTCGATGCACAATAGCCCGTGAACGTGAACGAGAACATGAAAGACAGTACATGAGTACATACGGGAGATGTTTGGGTTTCAGATGCACAACAAGGCGTATTTATGCGGATTGAAATAGAGAGAACTGTTAGCGCCAATAAGAAGCTTTAGTGCGACTTGAATAGTCTCGCCCACCGCTATTCAGTAGTTAAGTGGGAATGGCCGACAATCCCTGGCTGTGCGTTTCCAACGCGCATCGCATTGTGAGTAAAGCTTAATCAGGTAGAATTCTTAGTAAAGTTGTTTGAATTTTGAATCGCAAAGTCGGGGAGTGCCTGGTTAATCTCACCACCGACTAAAGGTGGAGCGAGATTAAGGGATGTTCCAACCCGCACGAAAGCGTCTGCTTATTGGCTGCCTTAGCATTTCTTTTGTGTACCAGTTTATCGTGAAGCAGTTTGTAGGTACATACTACATACTGTTTTTTATATTCTTTGTATTTATGAAAATAATATATTGGTTGTCTTTATTTAAATCGTTTTTCGATGCAACGATCTTCGATCCAGATGTTTCGACGCAGAAATGTGTCGGTCTAGTCCCCATACTGACCTAACCTAACAAAAGAGGGTCAAATAAGGGGGCTGGCATCATATGAAATAGGAGAAATCAGTGGAAACAGGTGTCACATCTTAAAAAAATATAGAAAACCCGGGAAAATATGTATCTGAACTTTAATTGAATTGAATCGAATCAAAATGCTGCTGTCGCTTTCATACATTTTTTCAATGATATATCCCTATCATTTTTAACCATTTCATAGCGATTCGACACCGGCTTTTCTATTTATCCACAATTTTCGCTCCAGAAATTTTGGAGTCAGCAATTTTCGGTCTAGCAACTGTTCAATGTTTCGATGTAGCAATATATGTTACCCTTTAAGCCTTTTGTCTAATTTTGCCGTTCGGTATTTTAACATTCTCTCCATTTTGTTTACGTCGACCTTTGGTGCACGTCATTTTTTTTGTCTATCGGTATATTTTCTTCAGTTTGTATCCCTGTGGGCCTTTAAAAAAGTGAGCGAATACCGTAAATCCACCGTTATTAAATTTATAATAGCGTTTTCGCCATAACTGATGCACTTGATGTGCACTTGCATTGCCCCAGTTTATCATCTAGGGCACATCTAGTGCAACTCCACCAAACCAGTGCACGTTATAAGCCGAACACCTTTTAGTGAACCGGTGCTGAAGTCTCAAAAAAAAAGGAATCATGAATATGGACGACCCAAGGAATATTATTCAACAAACTCAAGAACTATATATCCATGAAACTTTTAATTTTTGGGACTTTTTTAAAAATTTTCTGAGCTTAAATGAAAATATCATCGTCATCCGAAGAAGAGATGATAAAATATTTGGGAACATTTCCATTTTTGTAATTTTTTTAATTTTTGAGCTTTGTTATTATCGTTATTATCTTGAAATCAGCACGAGCTCTTGGAGCCGGTGCGAGAAAAGCTGCACAACTGGTGCACTTTTCGCTCTAAGTCGAACACTCGGCACCAAGGAAATGCGAGCTGAAACTATAAGCCGAACACCCGAAATGCACTGAGTGCAACGCAATGCAGGCCAGTGCAAGTAAGCCGAAAACGCTATTAAATAGATATTATTTCGTCGCCCTGTATAAAGTCTTGGCTTCATTCATCGGAATCTTGTATATTTTTAGTCTACGGTGAAGGTCTAACGAATTTGTTTTCTGTGGTATAACCACTCCCATATGTCGCGCAGACTCTCTCGCATCTCGCAGGTTTAATTGTGTCTTGTGAAGCGTTTTGTAACAGTCATTTTTGTAACGTATTTAATTTTATATTATAATTTCAAAGCCACCGAAAAAAAAATTTACCTACAAGCGCCAAGTTGTTAAAATGGGTATGTTTTATGCATAATATTTTACAAACATTTAATATTAGATATGTCATTTTACTAATTTAATTATTACATGAGATAGTTTTTTGAATTCCTGCTAGGTTAATTTATTTTTCACATAACTGAATCCTTTTAAATTGCTTTAATGATTGACAAAAATTATTGGTGGTGTGATTTTATTATTAGGGTTAAGGTTGCACATGAAGTAGGTTCGCTATTGAATATTTTACTTATTTATGGATCTCTTAGGCAGGCCGCACACTTTAGGGCTCTCAGATTGTTGATTCACCAAACCGGGACATTTTGCAAAAAAAAAGAAAAAAAAAACGTATTAGTTTTGTATCATTTATTAACATTAAATCAATATAAAATTCATTTTATCAAAATAAAATTCATTCTTTGGTAAGTAAGAATTCAAATATCAAATATATTCTTTGTGTAAAATAAAATACATTTTTTTGTTAAATTAAAAAAAATTCTTTGTTATATACAAAAATAAATATATAAATAAAATACATTCTTTAGGTTTTCGGTACTCACTAACTCACTTTACAAGTATTTTTGGCTAGATTTAGCCGATTTTAATAAGTCTTTGTTTTTTAAAATGTAGTCGTACATTTCATTGCATTTCAAATCAAAATTTACAAGACACTGTAAAATTCCCTCCACTGTATCCGAAGACAATGAGTTGCGCTCGACACTCCATTGAATTTCCTTAGCGAAAAAATTCGCTCTACATTAGCGTTGTGGCCTGGAATAGACAAGACATATTCACAAATTTGTAAAATATCTGAATACTGCTCCGTAAATTCTTTGTCCATTTTAGATAAATCAGTTGCCCACTTTTGAGAAGCGCACTTAGACTTCCAATCTTCATTTTCTTTGATTTCTTTTTTAACAATTTTTTGCACTGTTAAAATTTGATCGAACAACTGATTTTCATTAATGTCGATTTTATTATTATTTTCGAAATAATCTAATGTAGATTTTAGATTTGTCCATTCTGGAATTTCTTTTAAAATCATCCATGAAAATACCCAAAATCTTAATTTATTAAAAAAAAATTATTTGCAATAATGCTTCTTAAAAAAGTAAAAAAAAATAATATCTCAAATACTGCTGGGATCATTTTATTTAGGTATATTTCTATTATTTCGTGGGCTAGCAAGCAAAAGGCACTAAGTCAAAAAATTGGATTTGCGTAATTTGAATTTCAAAGCTTCATAGCATTCGAAAAAGTAGTCAGGGCCGCCTTTCCCACTAGGCAAAGTAGGCACTTGCCTAGGAACCGCAAAAAGGGGCCAGTTTTTGAGATTTTTTAATAAATTATTTATTTTCATTTTGCCCAGATCCTATTATAAAATAAATAAATAAACAGAAATGATAAAAATATATAACAAAGTAGAATTAAATTATAACAAATTTTTGTATAAAATAAGAAGTTTAAATCAACATGGTTAAAAAATGTTTTTAAAAAGTACATGCAGGTGCCAGGGCCGGATTTATATACGGTCAAATAATAGGGCTGAAGCCCAGGGCCCCCTCTCTTTTTGAGGCCCCCAAGAAAGCTAAATTGCAACTTAAAAAAAATAAAAAATAACTGCTAACATTGAGACCACTTTTGTAGTATCCCGGAGCTCCTATAGCAATTTTTGTCCCCAAGTGCTAAGTCCGTCCCTAGGCAGAATTCTCAAATATATTCAATCGACCGCAAAATTAATTCTGGCGCACTTAGTTATTTGTTTATATTATTTTAAAAATCACTTTAAAGCTTCAAAAAGTAAAATAGTGCAATTTTTACAAAAACTCATTTTTGTAATGTTCTTCTTGGAAACTCGGGTTTATATTTTGCAGTACTATCTAATTTATTCAAATCGACCGCAAAATTAAATCTAGCTCTTTTGGATATTTTTTTATAATTTTTTAAATATCATCAAGTAAAATCTTTACAAAATCGCATTTTTTTAAATTTTCCCCTTGGATTTTTTTAACATACTCGAGTTTATATTTTGCAGAATTCTCTAATTTATTTAAATTAATCACAAAATTAATTATTCTAGCTTGCTTATTTATTTTTTTATAAATTTTTTAAAATCATTTTATAGCTTCAACAAGTAAAATTAGTGCAATTTTTTCAAAATTTTAGTTTTTTTATTGTTTCCCTTGGTATTTTTCAACAAACTCGAATTATTATTTTGCAGAATTCACTAATTTATTCAAATCAACCTACAAATAAATTTTAGCTCACATGGTTATTTTTTATATAAATTTTTAAAAATCATCATACAGCTTCAAACAGTTAAATAGTGTAATTTTTAGAAAATCTCATTTCTTTTTAATGTTTCCCTTAAAATTTTTCAATAAAGTCGGTTTCACTTATTGCAGAATTCTATAATTTATTCAAATTAACACCAAAATTAATTCTAGCTAACGCGGTTATTGTTTTTTACAAAATTTTAACAACTTCAACAAGTAAAATAGTGCAATTTTTACAAAATTTTAATTTTATTAATGTTCCCCTTGGAATTTTTCAATAAACTCGGATATATTTCTGGCAGAACAGGAACGGATTTATATTCGGTCTAATAGGACTTCTCTTTTTTTGGGGCCCTCAAAAAGTTAAATTGCAACTTAAAAAAAATTTAAAATGAAGTGATCATATTTTGGGATTAGACCAATTCTGTGGTATCCCGGGGCCCCCATAGCTCACCGCAATTTTTGCCTAGGACCCTCAAGTGCTAAATCCGCTCCTACAAGGGGCCCGCGATTAAAATTTGTGCCTAGGTCCCGAAAGGATCTAGACGCGGCCCTAAAAGTAGTTCTCAAGTACTCTTCACAGTGCAGTCTTATCAGTTAACCGGGCACTAGGCCACGATACTTTCACGGGCCCCACATGTTTCGTCTAAAACGATTTTTTTCGAAAAATGATCAAAGGGTTATAATGATATTATTTGTATCCGTTTTTATTTGGATAACCGCTCCTTTTTTGTTTCTCTCTGGCCATCGCATCGTTTATATTTACAAATTTTTATTTTTTTAACTGCATCCAAAATCGAGATTTCGAACTAAAATGAACTCGCCCCAAATTTTTCTAAAAGAAAAGGGTTTCTGAAAGAGAAATTACGAATTTCTTGTAAATTTCGTTTCTTTTCACTTTAGAAAGGAAAGAATTTCCTGGAATTTAAAGTGATGAGCTTTGAATTATTTTTTATACTTAAATTTTGGAGAAATCATGGATTTTTGAAATATGCATTTTATTGTAAATTTAAGTGAAACTCTCACAAACTTTAAAAAGTTCTACATTTTACTTAAATCTAATTGAATTTAAATCAAATTTTTAAGATTATCAATGCTATTTTTTTTTTTAAATTTCAAGAAAACTAATTAATAGAACAGGCCGTCCCATAAATGACGGAAGATTCTTTAGTACTTTATTGGGAACCCTTGAAAAAATAATAACGTATTGAACAACTTTTTCATTTTTGGAACATCCTGTATAAAATTCACAAAATGCTATACATTTGAAGATAATTTTAAATTGCAAAAAATCTTTTCTTTTTAGAAATTTATGACATTCGATTCGGATTGTGTAGATTTTATATAAATGTTATATTCAAAACAAACAAATAACGCAACATTTATTGTTGGTCGGGCGTCGAGTCCTTTTTGAAAGCGGGCCATGGGCCATTGCCTTTGTGTCCTAATGATTATAACGGGTCAGACTCTTCAATTAATCTAGATTCTAGATAACTAATTCTTTTTTACAATAGTAAATATTAAACCAAAATATTTTTGACTTAGTGCCTTTTGCTTGCTAGCCCACGATTTAGAATAAGTTTTGGTAGTTTTATTAGAATTAAGAAAAAAAGTTTTTTCTTAATTTACCAATAAATTAAAATGATTTTCACAAAAATTTAATTTTTTTAAATACCCTCAATCTGAACTAAGAAATGGAGTTACATTAAAAAAATATGTTGATGTTATTTGAGGCAAAACGTTGTATTTTTAACAATAAAAAGTAGACAAATTTCAAATTATTATTTCGATTTTCGTTTTTATTCCAAAACCAATCTAGCTAATAGTCGTTCCAATCTCTAACACCTATATCAATTATTTAATACGTTTAGCTTGATTCTGATTCAATCTCCATTTTAAGATTGTTACTCTCCTCTAAATTTTCTCTGACATGTTCCGAATAGTGCCAATATATTGGATGTTCAATATATTAGAAAAAAAAATAAGGAAAAGAACTGGCACTTTGTATATCCTTTTTTATTCATATCGAAAATTCAAAAATGGGCCGACAAATATTTTTTTCCGGGCCGCTAGTCAGGTGCCCATCCGCCCCTGATTTCACATTTAGTAAGTAGTCCCGAGGCTTCATGTTCTTTCAAGATCGTTTCCACTCTTCTTGGTAGAAAAATCTGTTTCTTCCGTTCTTCAAATAAAGCTGCTGTTTCTTTCAATACAGTGAAAACTTCTATTACTGATTTGTTTTTCCCTTCAATTTTTAATATTTTAATTTTAACTGATTCTGCCTGGCTTTGAACAAACAAAAAGTTATGCTTCACTCAATGGGTCATTGAAAAAATTTAGTAATATTTTTGGTGTTTTTTTTTCTGATAAGAAAAATGACTTAAGTCCATCAAAAATCTTTAAAATTCTTTCAACTGATGGCAATAGAGAAAGCCACCTACTTTTCGAATAAGATAACAGTTTTTGGTATTCAATCGAAACAAAGTCGCAAAATTCTTTTAGACGTTCAGTTCTAACAGTATATATAGAAAAGTAGTTAAACAATTTCAAAGTAATGACACTTACGTCACAAGATAGCTGTCTGCATCGTATTATGAAGAATGTGGGCTGGACAACCAATACCTTCTAATTGCGGCCCCATTTCCAATTTTAATCGGTTAAAAACATTATTTGTTCCTGCCCTGGAAAGTCCACCAAAATTTACATTTGCATTGTCACCACTAAAGGCTACACATTTTTTTAAATCTACATTATAGTCCTTTAAAGACTGAATGCAAAAATCTGCCACGATCTCCGATGTTTCACCTTTTAAATTTCCTAGTTTCAATAATTTTATGTTAGTTCCTGATGCATTGAAGTACTGAAGAACCAAAGGAAAAATTTTCTCGGCCTTATGGTTGCTTGCGTCTGTACTTACACTATAAAACTTACAGTTTTGAATTTCCTGAAGAAAGCAGGAAATTGAATGTGGTGCTAGAACTTTAGTGATAATGCAAGTTGCTTTTGTGGCAGCAGATGAATATTTTTTGGCAATATTGGAATCACTGAACAATTTCGGTATTAATTGATTTACGCAACTCGTAGAGGCAAACGATTGATGATGCTTAATGACATGATATGAGAAACATACTTCAGTGGCGAGAACTTCTTCTTCTTTGGTATTTTTCATCGAAAAAAAATCAGTAATCTTATTCGAAGAGCTGGAGGATGCAGCAGAGTTTATATGTTTTGCTGTTTTTATGTGATCTTTTAGATCTGAAATGCCGCTGTGCCCTACGTTTAAATAGCTTTGGCAGAAAACACAATAACCTTCAGTTTCCTTTCGAACCCGTTTGATAAATGGATATTCCTCAGTATATCTGTCTAAAAACTTGCAGCTTCTCTTAGACATTTTAGACCAAAACTTGACACGATTTACGAGTCGAACGACAAACGCGTGTGTTGTGTGTGTTACTACTTTATGAACTTAACTGACGATAGCCGATATCGGGGGGTTTCGGTAAACGGGCGAAAATGCATATAAGTGGGAATGGCAAATTTGCTTCGCGTGGCGCTATCTTAACAGCACTGCTGGCTGTTTCGTGCACTGATTTATTTATTATCTTATTTGGTATCTTGGCGCTTGACATTAAACGGAAAACGTACCGTCCCGAGAGCCTGTTTCGGGACACCAAATTTTGACCACAAAACCGGGAAAATCCCGGTTTTCCGGGACGATCCCGGTTTTCCGGGACGATCCCGGTTTTCCGGGACGTCTGAGAGCCGGTATCCAATAAAGTTTGATTACTACACAAAAAACCCAAAATTCTTAAAATCACAAGTAACTCTTGACTAAGAAGATTTGTTTGAATAATACTTGACTGAAGGAAATTAAATTATTTTATGAATTAAATTAATTAAATAAATAAATTAATTAAATTATTTTATTAATTAAATAAATTAATTAATTTAATTTTTTGTGTAGTAATCAAACTTTGTTCGATACTCCGCCTCCAAAGGGTTAAAAAAGAGTTCATGACATTTTTTTAATTGTAAATTGCCATCAAAACCTTAATCTTACGTTTCACGAAAAAAACAAGTTTTAGCGATTACAGCGCCACCTATTGCGAAAAACAAAAAAGTTCCTGGATAAAACCTACATAGTTTTTGATGCTCTTTTCGAATCTGTAATAAAAAATAGGGGGTTCCATTTAAGATTTTAAAGTCACCCCCCTTATTCACCCCCTGGAGGGTTTGGGGGTGAAATTTGTTACAGCATCGAACGTCCCCCTCCAACACATCAAACTTTTATTCAGAAACTTTTTTTATCTGATGTACTCGTTTCGAGAAATTCCCCTGACAAGATTAAAATGGGACACCCTGTATTTTCCAAGCATTTTCTTTGCAAATATTAAAACCACTAGCCATCGAATTTGTTTGGCGAATAAATTTTTGCCATCGACATGTGCGGTTAATTAAGATTTTGTGGGTTTGTACTGGCACTATGTATTTAATACATTTATTTTCTATTGGCTCTGGGACTAAAAATTCTTTGATGTATGGAACGTATTGATCAACAGGATCAATGGGTGCTATATTATCATTAGTTTTTATTAGAACAAAAGAACCCTACTGACGTCTGGCGTGGAGCGACATGTCTCGACTTGTCTCAACATGTTACAACCGACGCGACACGACCTTTCCAAACAGTCATGTGCATGAAATTCTCCTGCAAGTCATCTCCCGACATAAATGAATCTTATCAAACTGTTTCGTCGCTTGCAGAGCGCGGCCGGCTTTAAAATGAATGCAATATTACTAATTTATAGCTACTAATATTTCTTTGTACTCAAAGATAAATAAAGATAAAATAATTATTATTTTTGTGGTTGAAAAGTAGAAAAAATATATTGGTGTAAGTTGGTTTGTAACAAAACATTCACAATAAATTGAGATGAAGATAGTGCTGTTACCTGTTGTCCATCACAAGAACCAACTCGATAGCTCTATTTGGTAACTAACAGTAGATGAAACTTTCTAAAAGTTGATCCAAAGTTACCTAATAACGTTCTGAAGAGCTCTTGCCCCATTTTCCGGGTACTCTGTATATTAATAAAAGAAAAATTGGAGTTATTTTTTTCGGTCTTTACTTTTTATTACATTGTCCTTTATCCGGTTCTGCTTTTTCCTATTATAAAGGTTACATAATTTGCAGCTTCCAAAGCTCTTATCTAAATTTGAGTAAATTATCATTAAAAATGTAGGTGTTATGTTAAAATGTCGAAAGAAAAAGTAAACTTTTACATGCTGTATTTCAAAAAAGAAGCTTTTAAGGACATTTATGTATTATTATTTGAAATTAGTTAAAATTAGAAAGACCCTATATATTTTGAAATAGAATAATCTCGAGTTGAACTGTAACTGTAGTTTTTTTTTTCATATTTATAGAAGGGGACCCTTTATATGCTTTCCTTAGAGGTGTAAAGGCATACCACGGTACTACTAAGACAAAATTAGAAAAATTTGAGGAACATAGAAATAGAACTCGCGACGATTACCTAAAAACCAGAAGAAACATTTTGGACTTAAGTCCTATCAAAAAACAACAACCTGAAAAAAAAGAAACTTCTCGTTTGGAGCTGCTACGTGAGTGGCAAAAGAAACGAAATGCCATGCGAGCTCAACAAAAAGAGGAGATGAAAAAACCATTTAAAGTAACTCACGCAAACATTGAATCAAACCTGAATAAGGTTTATGGCACTCTAAAAGGAGTACCAATTAAAATAAACAAAACAAATGCAACACCTTCTATATACAAATTTGCTCCTTCGACATATAAATTTAAACCTCCTGCAAATATTAAACCGATAAAGCTTGTAAATACCAAAGAAAGTGTTGATTCTAACTCTGAATGTAGAAAGAAACTTAATTTCAAGAATGAAACAACAAAAAAGGATAATAAATTGATGGTTAAATCTGACCGTTTACTAAGAAGTCAGTCAAATAAAAATAATAGTAAGTAATTTTTAATATTTTTTTTCAATTGACGCATTTTTTAAACTAGTAAAGTCAAGCGTTCGTCAAAAACTCGGTTTTAGTAATTTCAAAATTTTACCATATTAAATATGGTTTTTTAAATTTTATATTAGATGCTCGTGTAGTAAAGTATTTCTTTAGTTAGTAGGTTAGATTATTTTGAAATTAACCAAAATCTTCGGTGAGAGTAATTAGTCAAAATATTACCTGTTCATTTGTTTATTAGATTAACACTGATTAATTTAACTTTTATTTTTTACAGAACCTCTTCCCACTAAAACTGTTAAAGCTACTGAAATTAAAAACCCGTTGGCCGAGCCTAAAAAAAAATTGACAGCTAAGAGGTATTTTTTTTAAATTGAGTAATGGCTTTTATTAAAATGTTATCTTTGCAGCAGTAAAACCAAAGTAGCTTCAGAAGTTCCTACGACTTCAAAGACATCAATTAAAACAACAAAAAGGATGTCTTTGAGGAATAAGAAGTTGAAATCCTCATCTCAAAAAATCGATGTTACAAAAAACAGTGAATCAAGAAAAAAGGCTGTCTCTGTCAAGATGAGTGAAGAAGATTCTGAAAACCAACCATCAATTTTAATAAAAAAGCGTCGATCAAAAAACAAGCGAAAGAGTACTAAAAATATGAAACCTGAAGAAGTAATTGGTAGTCAACCATCTACTTCCGGAACCGGTAAATCAAAGAGGAAGAGTGCCTCAGTCAAATTGAGTGAAGAAGTACCTGAAAATCAGTCGAATAATTCTGAAATAGAAATAATTGAAAACCAACCAACAATTTTAAGAAAGAAGCGTAAATCAGAAAGCAACCAAAAAAGGGAGAGGATTGAATTCGGTAAATTTGGAGAAGATCACCTGGAGATGGAAAATCAACCATCTACTTCCACAGGTATTTTTGAAACTGGAAGTAAAGCAAACCGAAAAAGTTTTATTTTCAAATTTAGTGAATCTGAAGAGGATGAAACTATAATTGAGGAAAATCCCCAAAGGCGTAGATCAAGCTTACTTAAAACTCCTAAAAATAATATGAATAGCCGAAAAAGCAGAAAAGGCACTCCTGGATTAGTTTTAAAGAATAAAAAATCTGAAGATGAAAAAACTTCAGATGAGGAATATTATAGTGCTCATGGTATAAAAGATGCTGCTACTATTTCTTCTGGGGAATGGCAATCGTGTGTCGAATTAACAATAACTAATAATACTTCAGAATCAAGAAGATCAACGTTTACTAACATCGAAGAAATTAATAGTGGCAATAAAAGTTTGGTTGATACGTCAACGATTTCACCAAGTTTAAATAAAGTAACATACGTTAGTCCCTTTGTAACCATGTCCAGGGGTAAAAAAGATGCAAGACATGAATATAAAAGCCGCATGTCAGCTGGAGGTTTCTCTGCAAAAAGCCCAAATTCCACAAACAGCAGAGCTGGGGCCGAATACTTTTCGTTGATTTTAAAAAAAGAAGTAAACCGACTTCGTGATATGTGTGATGAATGGGAGAACTATAAAGTAAGTTTAATTTATTAATATTTTTATTTACAATTTAATCATTTATATTTTAGAACACCGATAATATTCCAGAAGAAGCCGAATCGATGATAAACGTAGCAATAGGCCAATCACATCTTTTACTGAATAAAAGATTAACTCAATTCAAAAACATGATAGAATCTTGTAGGCTAGAAAATACTACTCCATTAATAACCTGCACTGATCTTCATGGTTATTGGGAATCACTTCTGATTCAAGTAAGAAATATTGATAACAGGTTCGAAAATTTGTCGCGATTAAAATCGAATAACTGGGAGGAAATAATACCTGAAAAAATAGAAGTTGTAAAGAAAAAAACTGTACGGCCAACGCGGAAACCTAAAGTAGTATCTAAACCTGCTAAATCTTCTTTAAGAGAAGCCATCCGTTTAGCCAAAGAGAAAAAATTGAATAACCTTGAAGCAAATAACGAAATTGATATCAAAACACCTGGTAAAGGCAGGAAGAGTTTACTACAAAATGCTATTATGAATAGTAGGAAGAGTGGATCACCCGGACTTTTTATGATCCAAGCATCTCAAACATCAAAAATTGTAACTCCAAGTAAAAGCATATTGAAAACGAATGGTACTGCATCGTCCAATAGAAAATCAAAGGCCGTAGCATTTAGGCGTAGTATTCTATGTTCCGATGATCTCGATAAAGAAAATAACGATACGCAATCCCCTGAAGTCAAAGGTAATTTGGTTTTATGTTTTTTATAGCAATAATTAATCTTTATTTTTTTAGGACCACAAACGAGACGACTCAAGGCATCTAAATTATTTTAAGTTTTTATGAGACTTTTCTTGTTTTTAATATAGACTATATTTTATTAAGTTTTATAGAGTTTGTTTTCCGCTTACCCCCAATAAATATATTTTTACCGCATTATTTTTTTGTATTTGCATTCCTGATAATTTGGAAATTAGAATCAGACTGGTTTAAAAAAACATTGGCGCTTTTACGAGACGTCAGTAAAGTGGTTGCCTATTTGTGAAAATGATTCCCATTTTCGGATTGCTGCCTCAGTGTCTGTCAGGTTTAGGGGTGGCTGCATATTTTTTTATCAATTTACTTAACACTCTTCGTCGACTGGCAGTAATTCGTATCCAAATTTACTACAGATGTAAATTTTATTTAAATACCAACATTTTTCAAAAATTTAAATGTTAAAACTTGATTTTAAAAAAATTGGTAGTCCAATAAATAATTAATTTTTTATTTATTACAAAAAATTCGACACCCGTTAACCGGAGAGTTCTACTTTTTCCAGCAACTTTTTTAAGAAGTAAATGTCATTCTGAACTAAAAATTTCTTAAGAACTAATATTTTTTTGGATTCTTTAAGAAGTTAGACCATTTTTAAAATTTAAAGTATTTAGTTTTTTGCATAAATACCAAAAAAGACGCCTTGAACTGGATTTGAGCGTCACGGGGTGAAAATCACCCTCTAAACCCCACCTGGCTACGCCTTTGATTAATTTCCTGAAAATTTATTGTAGATTGCAGACAAATTTTGCATCCTTATTTTTTGAAAACAAAACGCATGTAATTAAAGTAATTTTGTTAAATAACTATATGAAAAAATAGCTTTTGGGTGAGCTCTATTTCTATAGAGAAGTCCTGAAAATTAGAATAAGGGATAAGTTGATAAGTATATTATTTTCCCGAAAATTACATAGGGCGCCATCAGGATAACCAAATATAATCAAGGTCTAATTTTTAGAGCCCGATTTATTAAATAAAATATTGAAATACTCAAACTTACCCAAATTAAAAATTAACTATTGATGAATTTGTTTTGATTATTAGATTAATACTGAATAATTAAAGTGTTTATTTTCACAGAAAGTCTTCTCGATCTCGATAAAACAGTTAAACTTACTAAAGACAAACTTGAAATTAAAAACTTGCTACCCGAGCCTAAGAAATTGAACAACCTAGAGGACTTTTATTAAAATTTTATTTTTCTACAGTAAAACCGTGGCAATCGCTTCAGAATAAGGTTCTTCGGCTTTAAAAAGATCAACAAAAAGTAGGTCTTTGGGGAATCAAATTAAAATCCTCGTCTCATAGTCCGGGAGCCAGTAATAGAAAAAAAAACTGTACTAAACAGAACCATAAGAAATTGCCAAAATCTTAATTTGTAGAACATGTACATACATCGGAAAAATTGATTCACCAGACAAATTCGCTGGCTAGTGGTTACAAAATCTTCCAAAGAAATTGTTTGGAAAATCTACAATTTGAAATCATCTTTAACCATCTTACATTTGGTTTAAATTACTTAAACGAAAAAAAACCAACGGAAAATAGTCGCCAAAATTTTTGGCTGGTTACAAAGGTGCAATTCCGTGGAAATCTGTAGGTCCTTGCAGGAAATATCTGTAAGGTAACCATGGAAACCGTATATTCTTAATCATTCGAGATTCAAGAGATTTTCAGGACCTTCTTCACTCATTTTGGCAGAGATGCTCTTCCCTATTCCTTTTTGATTTATTGCTTCTGGAAGTAGATGGTTGGTTTTCTATGTAATGGTGGTTCATTCTTCAAGTTTCCTATTTTTAATATTTAGAGGATTTTTAATTTTTTCTTCTGAATCATTGGAGGAATTTTTAGAAGCTTCTTCACTTATCTTAATGGAGATAAACTTCCTTTTTGATTTATTGTTTTTGTAACATCGATTTTGATTTTGTGATAGTCCGGGAGCCAATAATGGAAAAAAAGTGTATTAAACAGAACCAGTACATACCACCGTAATCACAATTAAATTTCTGATCTTTAGGTGTAACTTTTTTATGCAACAATACTGCTATTAAATTAGAGTTCAAACTTCATAAATGTCGAAAAAATAGGGTTTTTTGTTAATTAGTCTTTTGATTGGCCCGGACAAGCAATACCATCGTTATCCAAATTAAAAATCCTGTCTCTGGACATATAAATTGTTTCTTTGAGTTAATTATTAAAAATTATTAAAGTTATTGCTGGCTAATAGCGAATTATGGACGGACAAGCAAAGTGTGACATACCATCGTAATCACAACTAAATTTCTGATCTGTCGGTGTGATTAACTTTTTTATGCAACAATACTGCGTTAATAAATTAGCGTTCAAACTTCATAAATTTCGAAAAAAATAGTGTTTTTTTCTTAATTACTCAATTATTGGCCCGGACAAACAAACTGACCAATACCATCGTTATCCAAATTAAAAATCCTGTCTCTGGACATATAAATTGTTTCTTTGAGTTAATTATTAAAAATTATTAAAGTTATTGCTGGCTAATAGCGAATTATGGACGGACAAGCAAAGTGTGACATACCATCGTAATCACAACTAAATTTCTGATCTGTCGGTGTGATTAACTTTTTTATGCAACAATACTGCGTTAATAAATTAGCGTTCAAACTTCATAAATTTCGAAAAAAATAGTGTTTTTTTCTTAATTACTCAATTATTGGCCCGGACAAGCAAACTGACCAATACCATCGTTATCCAAATTAAAAATGCTGTCTCTGGAGGTATAAATAATTTCTCTGAGTTAATTATTAAAGTGTTTTCTTTGATTGACTTTCGCCGCATATTTGTTTGGAATTTGGCGTTCTAAAAGTTATTGCTGGTTAATAGGGAATTAATTATGGACGGACAAGCAAAGTGTGAAATACCACCGTAATCAAAATTTCTGATCTTTTGGTGTAATCAACTTTATTATGCAACAATAGTGCGTTAAAAAATTGGCGTTCAAACTTCATAAATTTCGAAAAAATAGTGTTTTTTTCTTAATTACTCAATTAATTGGCCCGGACAAGCAAAGTGACTAATATCATCGTCATCTACATGAAAAATGCTATCCATAGACATATCATTTGTCTTTGTAGGTTAATATTTAAAAATTTGAAAATACGTGGTAGAGGTTTGATTGGGGTGGTATAAAAAAATTAATCGGGACGGACAAGCAAAGTGGGTACCACCACTCTGTAGGGATTTAATTGTGCTTTATTTTGGTTTAGTTATTTTTTTTGTGAATTGATAAGGAAGGAAGTTATTTAGAAAAAACCTCTTATGGAGAATTACATGTAAAATACTTATTGCTGAAAAACTTATTGCTAACATTTTACCGATTAGGTAACTAAAGAGTAATTTGATTTTTTTACAACTTCTATTTCAACATCCGTAAAATAATTGCAAGATAAATAAGTTTCTGTTTACATTGCACCCCCTAGGTCCAGTTCCGGTGGAGCAACCTTTGTCCAGAGGTATTGTTGTAAATGCAGTAAATGATGATGTGATTGAAAAATGTTTGGCTTGGTTTTGGGCTAATGGTTTGACCACCTGTTTGATGTACCGTTACAGAATTTCATTAGGGGTTATAATATACAAGAACAGTTAGGGAGTGACCGTGCTTTGCTTTAAATTCATAATGAACAGTTAGGATTGCCTTAATTTTTTTTATCATAAAAAAGAACTGTTATTTACCTCTTCGTGGGTAGGGTAGTAAAAGTGGTAAGCAAAAAAATCAACAAAAGAAACACCGATTTATTATTAAGATTTATTTTAGATTATTCTGATTGTATAGACTGGTGAAGCGACCAATTTTTTTTTCTTGAAATTTCCGATTGGTTTGATGAAAATGGGTACTTTTTGTTGAAACAAGTTGTTGGATTATGGTTGCAATAAATTTTAATTGGCAAAAGGGTATGATTTAGTAGCTGACTGGTACGTTCCGAGCACCGTTAATTGTCGTGTTAACGGCGCAATAATTGCGGCCGCGGCGCTTTCCACAATAAAATCGGCTGAAATCGGCCGCTCCCAAGGCCTCCACATGAGATTTTTTGTCACGCGTCGTGTGTTGGTAGGTGTTCGCGGGTGTCCGTTCGGGGGTGTCCGGTCGCGCGCCTTTGAACAGTGGGAACCGGCGCGTTCTCACGGCCTCGTCTCAACCCACTCTATCACTACAACTCTAGATCTACCCACTTTACCCATTTACTCTCGCTGCTCTTCACCAGCCTACCTTTTAAACGCCCGCTCACGCCGTCTTCTCAGACTGCCTCCGCTCTCAAATCTTTAAACAAGATCTCCTTTCTCGCTCCGAACAACACGAGAGATATTTTTTAGCGCCGATGACGAATTCAAAGAGTCGCCGACCACCAGACACATGCCGAGAACGAGAAATTTACATAAAATACCTACAACGCTTGTGCAATTAACTAACCACAATATATGATCACATAATTGTTATCAAAAATTTTAACATACCTCTCACATCAAATTACATCCTTACTTTTATTTTACTTTCTCACATCACTTTACTTGCCAATTGGGAAAATTAAATTGCACCACCAACGCATTTTTATTTAAAGAACAGCCATTATCTAACGCTTGATGCGCTTACCGTTTCATCAAAAAAAAACCCATACAACAAATACAAATACCAGAGCCGGATCTAGGGTAGAGCGAATGGGGCACTCGCCCAGGGTGAAATGCAAAGGGGGCGCAAAAAAAAGCCATTTTTTTCATCTAAAAATACTGCTTATAGCTTGGATAGGTCGATTTTTATTTCTAAAATACCATCTTATGATATAAAATATTTAGTTGCTCTAATTCAATGAACAGATCGGGCAATTACATGGATACAATTTGTATTATGGATATTTTCCAAAAAACCTAGTGGTGAGGAATATATAAAAAAAAACAAAAAGATTAAGGAAAGAAGTAAACAAATCTCAGGCAAATTTATTGAACACCTGGTTAGGAAAATTGGGTAGTTCAAGTTCTGCTACAGAGATCAATGTAACGAAAACTATTGCATGTGCATCGACCGACGACGAAATAGTTCTTGTTTCACAATTCACTGGAGAGGATGGATGATATAAAACAGAAGGCTCAGAACTCAGAAGCTAAATCAAATTACCGAAAACAAGAGCAAGGAAAAAGTTATAGATAACATCAATTTCAACAATCCACCACCTTGGTCAAAAATACGCAAACCTTAAAGAATCTGCTGTAAACGATGAAAGTTTTCGAAGGAATGGTTTAACAAAATATTCCAACGGAGAGGTACGGTTGATTGTAATTGGCTCATTTACTCAAAAACAGCAATGTCGCTATATTGTTTTCAATCTATTCTCTTTGATAATACACAGAATAACCAACTCTCAGAAATCCAAAAAAATTGTGAGTACGATAATTCCACAACCCATCGCAATTCTTATTTCCAATGAAAATTCTTAGAAAAGAAAATTAAAAAAGTCGGTTTAATAGATGATTCACTTAAAAATGGTATCAGAGAGGGAAAGTGACCAAGCATATTAAGGGTGGTGCTATTATTTTGTGCCAAAAACAAACTTTCCTCTAATAGGTATAAACTGAAAATATTGGTAGTTCAAATGCAGATATTTTCTTAAATTTAGAGGAGGTAATGAGCTATTATCATGGTGTTATTGCAGAACAAAACTAATCATAGAAAAAAATCTTAAAATGTTACTTAATTTTTAGAGCGCTGTAAAAAGTTTAAAAAGTTTGGGGCGCCAAATTTGCATTTTGGCCAGGATGACAAAATGTGTAGATCCGGCTCTGACAAATTCCATCGGATGATCGGATCTTTTCATTATCATTTAACTTTAGATAGATCAACACCAATGGCAATGGGTTTAAAATTCATTCACTGGATAATTTTCGAAAACTAACTTTGGATGACTTAAAAATGATCAACGATATCAAAAATTCTCAGTTACTACACCCAGTTTTCTACAAACGATAAGGGTTAAAACATGGTGCTACAAAATTATGGCCAAAAATCTAAAAAATGTGATTTTAGAAAATAATTTATATTTTCCAAACCATCATTGCTACATCAATGAACTTTGGTACCTTTAAAAAATAATTTTTTGGCCTCCTAGATTCAAAGCCGCGATATTCAACTTTTTTATTTCTTATGGCCGCCATATTGGATTTTTACCTCATCAGATAATAAATAATAATACATTTGCAGATTTGCTAATTAAGATTAATGTGTTCCCTTAGAAAATGTGTTAAATTTGAAAATTTGTATAAAAAATTAATGAAAGCAATGTTTTATGGACAGTTTCCATGGTTACCATAAAAATATCGCCTCAAATGAAACTTTAAATTTGATCAAAATTCTAATAATAAAAAAGCAAATACTTAAATCATTTTATTTGTTTAATATTATAAAGACACCTGTTATTACATAAAATGTTCTTATTGCAGGTCATTTGTTTATTATTATTATTTTTTTATTATTAGATCAAATTTGAGGAGATATTATTATGGTAACTGTCCAGAAAATTTTGCTTTCATTTGTTTTTTATACAAATTCTTAAATTTAACACATTTTCTAAAGGAACATATTAAAGTTAATTAGCAATCTGAAAATGTATTATTATTTATTATCTGATGATGTAAAAATCTAACATGGCGGCCATAAGAAATAAGAAAGTTGAATAACGCGGCTTCAAATCTTGGAGGTCTCAAAAAAATTTTTGCGTCAGTTAACAGTCAATAATTTAAAGGTACCAAATTTCATTGATGTAGCAGTAATGGTTTGGCAAATATAAACTATTTTCCAAAATTACATTTTTTGTTTTTTTGGTCATAATTTTACAACGAGTTTAAATATCCTAAATTTTCTTTTAGATTTTTATTGGCCATAAAAATGAGCAACTTTTCTCTAATTTAACCAACCTCGTATCTCCTCCACTTTAAAAGATACCAATGGCGAGCATCGAAATAATCACCACCCTGTATACGTCACTAATTTTCTCGCATAAAATTTGATTTACCCCATGCAAACCTACAAATTGTTAAATTTGAATAGGAAAGAAAAATCTATTGATTAAACCGATGAGTTTTTTTCTGTTATAATTTATAATAGATTCATGATGAATACGGTTCATTTTAAAAGTGCAACTCATTCGAATTCATAAATGCATGCATTGTTACCAACCCTTTCGTTTCCCGATAAACCTTTACGTAGTAGCGACGAAAGCTCAAATATTAATATTAATTATATCCTTTTACTTTTGATCAGAACAGCAAAAGGTAAAAGAGAGTCTTCACAAACACTTTTCATTTCATGTGTCTCCTTTCACAATGGAATAGCCAAGTAATTGGATAAATTCTCGCTTATCACCCCATCTCAATAAATTATTTCAACTTCAACACCTCAGCTTACAACGAGTCTTAATTTTTAAACATTCGATATTTTTAATACATATTTTACTAACAATGGTTTTAGTCCAGTAAAATGGTCGTTTGAAGTGGAAAGATCTGGGTTGTTTACTTTATGTTTTTTGTTCAACAATTTTTTTTCGTAAAATATGAAAAATTATCAAGGGTAATATAACAAGTGGTAAGAATATTATCGAAAAGTTTTTAGAAATGCACGAATTTTAATCTCAACGATTCCAAAGATTGAGATTAAAATTCTCTTGAGAATACAATTCCTGTCACTTTATGTCCTTGTTCATACAAAAAGGCATGTCGATGAAGAGGTAGTGTCGATGAAAAGGTAATGTCGTTGAAAGAGTAGTGTCGATAAAACATCCTTGCCGAAGATAAGGTTTGTCGATGAAAAGGTAATGTTGATCAAACGTCTCTGTCGAAGAAAAGGTGTGTCGATGGAAAGGTAGTATCGACGAAATGGTTGTCGATAAAACGTTTGTATCGATAAAACGGTCGTGTCAATGAAAAGGTAATGTCGATGAAACGTCTGTGTCGATGAAAGAGTAGTGACAATAAAACGCCCTCGTCGAAGATAAGGTTTGCCGATGAAAAGTCTCTGTTGATGAAAGGGTAGTGTCGATGAAACGTCCTCGTCGAAGATAAGGTTTGTCGATGAAAAGGTAATGTCGATGAAAGGGTAGTGTCGATGAAACGTCCTTGTCGAAGAAAAAGTTTGTCGATGTAAATGTAGTGTCGAGGAAATGGTTGTTGATGAAAAGTTAATGTCGAAGAACCCGTTTGTTGATGAAATGGTAGTTTCGACAAAATGGTTGTCGATGAAATGTGTGTGTCGATGAAAAGGCCATGTCGATGAAATGGCATACAGCCTATTTATACACAGGGAACAAAAAAATCGGCATCAGCCATTTATTTTTGAAATTACGCTTTTTTGAGAAAAATGTTTTAAATAAAAGTTGTACCATTCCCAACATATCTTATAACAATCTTTAGAAATTTGAATAATATGGTTGTTCAAAGTCAGTTTGCTATCAAATAAAACATCAAGGCCTTCATATTATGCCACTCTACTTAACATATATTAGATATGTTTTACTTAAATTGAATTGGATTACGAATAAACAATAAAACGCAAAACTTTTTAATGTTTAGGTTAGGTGTCCATTTGCGCGACACCAGTCTATTGATGTCATCGTACAATTCCAGGCTGTCATTGAGATCTTGAATTATCATGATTAATTTTAAATCATCGGCATAAAATAGAATCTATGATTTCACTAAGTAACACCATTAATGAAAAGAAGAAAGAGAAGTGGCCCTAAGGTGGATCATTGAGGCACACAACTTTTAGAAGTGTAAATCCTAGAGCTAAATCTATTGTAAAGAACTTTTTGAGGACGATCACAAAGCATGATGAAATGATACGAACCATACTATGACTTATACCATAATACTGTGGGGTTTCTAAAAGTTTAGAATGACTAATACAATTGAATACTTTTGTAAGATCAGGAATTTGCAGTAATTTGGATAATGAATTAGTTACTTGAGAATTCTCGTTCCACTTTAGTAAGTGAATCTAAAGTACCCGAAATCCGAAATACATTGTGTAATGTTAAATAAATTAGATACTGTAGATCGGTCTTTGATAAATCCATGTTGATATATAGATTCACTTTTGACTATAGTGTTCTTATGTTCTGCCAAGATTGCTTCAAATATCTTCGAAGAGTTGCTTAAAATTTCTATCGGTCTGTAGACTCTGTAGTTCTGAATACATTTTTTGTTGCCATTTTTGAATTCAAGACAAATCTTGACATGAAGGAACAGTATCCAAGCCCATAGTCAATTTTGCTACAAGTTTACTCATATATGACTTTTCACTGAATCATGAATCAGAAAATCACTAAAATGAGTTTTAAAGTTTTTAGTCAGAAAAACGATTTATAATCGCAATAGGATTAAAATGAACTTTATTATCATCATCAAAAGTCTTGACACCAGGAATACAGGAATCACGAATGAAACTTGTTTGATAGAAGTTTTTATTGCCTTGTATCTTCTGAGGTATTTGTCGTTGTATTTAATATTTTAAGATCGTCTAAAGGGTAGTTATATAGGGTGTTGAGCTTAAATGTATTGATACTTTTTAGGGCATGAATTTTCCAAAATAACGTTTTTCAATCAACAAAATACTTTTTCATTCTTTAAATATTATTTAATTAAAATGCTTTGTCTTATACAATAAGGTCAACCCCAATCCCAACACATTCTTTTAAAGGTCGCCAAAAAAATTGAAGAAAAAAGAATGATAACTGACCTAAAGTGGGTTATGACTTGTGCCAAATTTGAAAGCTGTAGTCTAAACAGTTTTAAAATAATTGTGTAATAGCCTTCATTTTGGCAGGTCTAAGTACCTTATAATTTATAAATCAACTTTTACCCAGATGATTTCCTTCTGATTGACCTATTTTGAATTTTAACTCCTTTTGCAAAAGCAACCATAATATGTTGTACAAAAAAATAATAAAAAAATAAATAGTAGGTAATTATTTTAATTCAGCCAAAAACCAAAAAACCTGTGATATTTTGTTTTTTTTTATTAATTCTCATATTTGCTGAAAATTTTTTTTTTTTTGGATTCAGCACCTTAAAAAACAGTTACATCATTTCAAGCCTATTTTGAACATCGTTTTACTTGTCTAGTTTTACAATATACTTATGGAAAATACAAAAAAATTCAATTTTGAAATTTATTTTAGTTTTTTTTTTGTCATGTAGAAAAAATTTATACCATTTAATTAGTCTATGAAAATATTACTGTATTTTTTTGCAAGTAAGTGATAATTTTAATGAAAAAAAATGTTAGGGGCTAGAAGTTAATAAATGGATCAGTGGAGCATTGATCCATGTAACATTAGTTTCATAATAGATTTAGCAAATTCATTGAGCAACGGTTATTAATAAAATCATATTCTACCTGATACCCCTGAGACCAAAAAAATGCTGTGTCAGGTTGATCGGATTTTTAGATAGCACCCCTTTCGCTACCTTAATAACGATTCCTTAACGGGTCATTTATCTAACCATAATAAAATCAATTGGGATGGTTATACCTTCATCAGCAAAAAATTAAGGGAGGTCCTTAACATCCGAGATTCGAGCCCGAAGGGAAGAACCCTAAACTCATTGGAAAATATGGGCACCAACGATTTTCAATAAAATTATCGTTTTTTAAATATTAATTTGATCTTTTTTCGTGAAAAATTGGAATTTTACTAATTTTTGGACGAATACTCCTTACAATAAAAGTTTTTATTATTACAAAAATGGCAAATTTCTATGATTTTTTTTAGTGTTACATAAATGGTTATAAGATGTAAATTACTCGTCGCAGAGCAAAATGTAAGATTTAAGAAATTCGAAAAATTTCGGAGAAAATTCTAAAATTTTCCAGTTTTTGTCAATTTTAAATATGTTTTCGATTTTGGAGTCTGCTGTGATCAGTTTTCGACTTCATAAAAAAATATATGGTTTTTTAACTTATTGGGCTTTTTTTCGTATTATAAAAGCACGTGTTAATTTAACGAAGAGGAAGGAAGTATTAGAAACATGTACAAACCTTTGAGACATAATAAATAGACCCGTTTCATATTTTTATATTGAATTTGGAGGAAGTTAATTCTATGGACGTGTTAATATGCACGTGTTGATGCATTTAATCAAAGAGTGCATTCGTTTTTGTCAAGGGATTTATGTGATTTAAACATGACACAATATCTCACATCCTTAAGTTATTTTTTTATTCTAAAATATACTTCACTACAGTTTAATTTGGAAAAATTTGGCCAAAATTAAATAATTCTTCGTAAAATTCTTTTAAATCCTTTCAAGCAGTTAAAACTTTGCAATTTTAAGCTTCTATATAGACATTCTTATTTTTTCTTCTTTTTCAATCTCGAGGGTGTAGGCTACATTTGGTAGCGACTTTTAAAGACTTAAGAGACCGGTTTTTTCATCATCATCAACGTCCACACGCGTTTCTTCTTCGATCTTCGCCCAGAACCAGAAGATGCATACAAGGCACAGGCGTCTGCTTCCTAATGAACATACCATCACCGTAAAATAAGGATGATGATTTAATAACCATTATTTAAGTAAATAAAATACAAGAATCGCTTTTAAAATAATTTTAAATTTTGATAATCCAGTGAATTTTACAATTGGTTTCTAGCGATTTGGTTCCAAAATTGGTTTAGAATTTAATTTTTTTAGGTGGAAAATAAAAATAATGCTGAAAAATTCCTTAATTTTTATTTGGACAAACATGTCTTGCGTGATCTAAATAACAAAGTGGCTTAGTGCTCTGGAATGGGCAGATATTGTTGTTTGGCTACAGAAGATATTTGCATGTCGATCGGCTTAGTGTCGTCGTATAGTGCAGGTGCTTCACACAAAATAGCAAAAGTACCAGCCAGGGATGCTATCAAAAACATCCACAAAAATAATCTATCTAAGACCATCGCGACGAAACCCCAATCTTGATCTTCCTATAAATAAAAAAAGAACAAATGCCAAAAATCACTGTTACACTCTTTGGTGATAAGTTAATGAAAAGTAAGTGATTAATGTTATGAAATGAAATTTACCTATTTGAAATGAAAAAAAAGTAGCCAGGTGTTGTTTAAGTAAGTTGAATCATGAGCAAAATTTTAGTTATAAGTTTAAAAAAATGTTGCTCATGAAGCACTGTAAATCCTCATCGTGTACCTACATTATTTAAAAATCAATTATTGAAAATAATTTAGATCATATCACCTTTATAAAGACAGTCCACCAATATTTTAGCTCATTTTTTAAAATTAATTTTATTTAAATGGTAAAATTAGACACAGCAATTTTGTATTATCAATTCCAATATATATTCAATAAAACCAATGTAAATTGACAATTAAACTAAATTTCAATGTCTGGTAAATATTGCTGCCGTGCCACGGATGACAATTCCAGATCTATAGGTTTAGTATCATCGTAAAGCGCTGGTGCTTCGCACAAAATGGCAAAAGTACCAGCTAACGAAGCTATTATAAACATCCATAAGAAGAGTCTATCTAACACCATCGCCACGAAACCCCAATCTTGATCTTCCTAAATTAGAAAAAAATGAATAAAATAAATTGAACAGAGCAGGAAAACACACAGAAGAATCTCAGGTTTTTACTTACAGCATTGAACTGATCCTGTCGTTGTATGTGATGTTGAATGAACATAACGTTGTGTATTGCTTTTTCTAATTCGAAAGGATATTTTTTGCGGACACCCGAATCACCTTCATCCAACCCGGAGAAGACTGAAGGAAGTCCATTATAACCCAAACGTCCTCCTAGAGCTCCGGCAAAACCACGAAGTCTACAAAAAAAGATTAGGTAACAAAAAATTGGGTATTTTAGAATAAATCACCTGTTTGTGGTGCTAGTGGAATGAAGACCATTACAACCACTAGGTCTATTCCTTGATGAGCTTGATGACGATGTTGATGACGACGCAGTTGATGGTAACGTTTCCAACTCCCTCTTCGCCATCATCAACCTCCCCGAGGTGTTAATTTTGTTGGCAGCCAATTCCGTGAGAAGGTCCTTCGGTACCCGCATGAGCAAAAGTTTGGGTACGCTTTTTATAAAAAACGAACGCACCCAAGGTGACATTTTATGCGTACTAGGTTTACGATAATGTACATTCAGGATAATAATCGTAATCACTACTGACAAACCTACCAATACCATCGTGAATAGGATATATTTACCTAGTAACGGAAGTGCTAGCGAAGTTGATGGTATAATTTCTGATATTAAAAGGAAGAACATGGTTTGCGATAAAAGGATGTTGATGCACAAAGCAATCTTTTCACCTGAATCAGCTGGGAGGTAGAATACTAATACTGAAAGGTAGGAAATACCAACGCAAGGTACGATTAAGTTTACGGTATAAAAAAGAGTTTTGCGGCGAAGGGTTATGTTAAAAAATATATCTAAAAAAATATGGCAAGTTATTTATATATTTCTTAAATTTTATTTTACCTGGGTAAGGTTCGGCACAACAGGGGTAATATTTTTCGTGTCTCTCAGCTGGTACACCAAGAATATCCCATTCTACACTGGGATAATATTCCCTTAAATCTATTCCTAACTCTACTTTATCTTCACCTATTTTTTGGTTAATATGCTTTAAATCAATCTAAAAAATGATTAAATTAGCCAAATACCAGGGTGATTTTAAGACTACAAAAGTATGCAGCCACTTTTATTTGTAGTTTTGTAATATTGAAGAAAATACCTGATTTCCATCATACGTCCAGGAACCAAACTTCATGAAGCATGTTTGTTGATCAAAAGGGAAATACCTTACATCAATTTCGCATGATGATTTAAAAATCGCTGGTGGTGTCCATAAGACTTTTCCTGTATGACGTAGAACTGCCTTCGTCATCGTTGTGACGACGTACTCACCATCGGCACTAAAATTTGTGGTTAATCAAAATATTTCAAAATTTTACCAATTTTACTTGTTGTAAAGGACAATGTCCGGTAACCAAATGTGTTCTGAAGGAACGTAAAGTTCCGTAACCCCACCGTATTCTTGGGGATCCCACATGAACTTATGATCCGTCCATTCCTAAAAGTTTGATGCGTTTATGGGTGTTAGTAAAGAAAGTTGTAGGTCTTACATGTTCAAGCCAAACATTGGTTGTCAAAATTTGGTCCTTTAAGTTCTGAAAGAAGATACCATATATTAGGTGATTTTAATTTTTTGATGAAACGGAAGTGTATCAAAATTTGGTGTTTTTTTGGTCAATTGGATGAGGGTTAATGCATTGAGTAGTGAATTTGGAATAAAGGTGTGGTTTATGTAACAAAAAATATTTTCCAGTTCAATAAAAGGAATTTACTACGCATTTATCTTATTCAAAACATTGCGTAGGGTTGAGAATACTACGAACATGCGTCAAATTGGACATGTGACGTAGATCAAAATGGGCGTTAACCTTTAACTTATTTAGCTTTTCCCTAAAGAATTACAAAAAGTTGAAAAATTATATAAAAGTAAATTTTCGCTTTTTGTTGGTCGTACTTACTAGTTCAATAAGTTGAGATAATCTTAATCCCAGTTTAACGAGAACAGTGTCGGTGTTATTGCTAACAGGTCTTATCAATCGATTGTAATTACTGAGTAAATCATCGTAGAGTCTTTTGGCGTCGGGATTCGATAACGAAATTTCTACAAAACACAACAAAAACAACAACAGTAAAATCTCGCGTAACATTTTCTTTTATGGTTTAAACTTGGTTTAAATATCACAATTTTTTATTCGGCAATAACAAACAAAAGAAGCCGTCTTTTGTTCTCAATCGCTCGTTATCACATGTTGTAAAATGAGTTTAGTTTTAATTAAACTAGTTAATCTTTTATTTGACATGTTTTGCGATTTTATCCATGCAGGATGGACGGTTACTGGCTGCTCCTGGATGCTGCAGGATCAATAAGGAAACGCGCGCACAAACCACCACTCCTTCAGGAACTTCATTACCAAAATAAATAAGTACAACAAATTATTATCAAATCTACCAAAAAAAAACTCGCTGTAATGTTTCTTCAAATAAAGTCATATTTTTGTGTTTTCTTTATTTATAAAGCGGATTTTGAAGAGGTTTTTTTCATAATTTAAAAAAATCAGTAATAAATCCAGTTAAATGAGTATACAAAATTCTTGTCATGATCCATGGCCTTAATAGTCTGTAAATTACATTAATACTAACGCTGTTAATAAGAAAACTGGCGTTAATTAGGGCCGATGCGGGTTCTTTTGGCATTTTAAAGAAGGCTCGTTACTGGTGTCTGAGAACGAAAGCGCGAACTATCCAATCAATTACTGTCGGTCTTTAGGGGGGAAGTGGGGTGCCATGGGTCTTTGTGCTTGGTCCGCTCTATTCTTGGGCCACTTGCGGCCGAAATTATTTTTGCAAGCCCATGCTATTTAAAAATACGACCTCGACTGTCAGGTCAGGACCCTAATTGGCAATAAAACACGTCCCAGAGTGTTCGATCAGATTGTAATCACTGATACAAGAGTTTATTTAACCGTAATTTACTGGACAATAATTACTTTTTTGTACCTGTTTTTACGTACTTTTACACCGTTTTTAATATTGAAGAACGTCTGAAGAATACCGCAGGAACAAAAGAATCAGGGAAAAATTGAAAATATGTATACAAAATTAATGAAGTAGCTCTTCCATCTATTTCCTAAGAAGCTTGTATTCATACTTTGGAATATTATACCTTAGATCCGCACTGGAAAAAATCGTAGAGAACTACAACTAAATTCAAGGAAGACAGGAATACCTTCAAAGAATACCTGACGTCGTTTCACAAAAGTGAAGTTCCAAAAAAGCTCTTTGAAAATCTGAATTGATTTGTGGTTTGTTGAGAAATCTTTGAATATCCTAGAAACTGGAAAGAAAGTATCATCGAATTAGAGATGTCCTACCGAAGTTCTTGAATGATTTGGAGAAGTTAGATGAAGATCCAATGACGTTTGAAGAATATTGGACCGTTTTAGATGATAGAGAAAGATTTACTGAACTCCCAGAGTGTTCGATCAGATTGTAATCACCGATACAACCGTAATTTACTGGACAATAATTACTTTTTTGTACCTGATTATTATGTTATTTATACGACTTTTAGTATTGAAGAAGGTCTGAAGAATACATACGAATAAATGAATCTGCAAGGCCCGATCCAACTTTTTTGACGACACGAGCAAATTCTCTTTTTGCCGCTCCATCCCAGCACCAACCCGTCCCGTAACCTTTTTAAATAATTATGAATTCCTTGTATTTATTTATAGTTTATGTGATTTCTTTTGCAATTTGTTAGGTTCGTACAGTTTTTCCGATAAGCCCTGAAAAGACAAGCAACTTTGTCCCAACATTTTGATCGTTGTATTTAAAAATATGCCCAATATGGTTCCAGCTATTGTAATCTTCCTTTGATTGAGTAGAAGAAGAAGCAGATTTAAGTAACTTGCAACAAAAGTAGAAGTCCTTTTACACAGAGTAAAAGAACCAGTTCCGAAAAACTTCTTCTCCATAATTAAGACATCTTTTATAGCTTTTAAACGTAAACTTTCAATTTTTTTATCAGAGGGAAAATTATGGTTATTCAGTTGATTCGCAGGCCCCATTTTAATTAAAAATATCCTATATGACTAGGTCAGATCGCAGGGTCCGAAATGAACCATTTTTCATAACTTGTGGTCGAAGCTTATCATCAATTCTAGAAATTCCTAGAGTATCAGAGACATCTGTCCCTACCTGGGCGAGTTTCGGATGTAGTTTTGATTTAGTTTCGGAGTGATACACCGAAATTTGTGATGAAGAACCCTGGCTTCCTTGGTTAAGAAAGGAAGCTCCTCGCTTGTTTTTGAAGCTCCGATTTTCTCTAAAGTTTCCGCTTTTTGTACCGATAGTAGTTTAATTCCATCAAACATTCTGGAAAACTGGGTAAAATATATTTAAAGAACCAATGAAGATATAAAGTAGTTTTCACTTCTATTTCCTACGAAGCTTATATTCCAACTTCGGAAGAACCGGATTAGACTCAAACTCCTTAATTCCGAAAAAAAAAATCGAATGAACTATAACCTAATTCAAGGAAGATCTCCAGAGAAATTCTGGCATCAATTCGAGATTTTGTGGAGCCAAACAACTCTTTGGAAATGTTATTAGGGTTGTGGAAGATCCTAGAAATCTTTGAATGTCCTGTAAAGGTTTGGGTATGGCCGAAGAAAGTATTATCGAATCTTAGAAAGTAGAGATGTCCTACCGAAGTTCTTGAATGGTTTCGAGGAGTTAGATAAAGATGCAAGGACGTTCGAAGAATATTGGGACGTTTGAAGTTACGGAAAGATCAACATATGTCCCAGAGTATTCCATCAGATTGATGATACAAGAGTTTATTTAATCTTAATTTACTGCACAATAATTAGTTTTTGTATCTATTTATTATACAGGGTGACTGGTAAGTGGCCGTATTTATTTCAGGAGGTGATAGACAAGCACATTTGCAACAAATTTAATCATCACATGCATTATCCAAATCCTCATCGCTGAATTGAATTGTTTTGAAACAAATGTAATTTTTACCTCGTGTAATTTTTTTCCATAGAAGCAATTTACACAATTTTTGTTACATAACAGGTACTATTATTTAAACTGATAAGGTGAACCGAAATATTAGAAAAAAAACTTTATACTTTTCTAAAAAATTGCAAAATAGGGATAGCAGGTAGTGAAATTTAAAAAAACTTAAATCCTGGAATATCTCGAAAACGATGAGGATTTGGATAATGCATGTAATAGTTAAATTTATTGCAAATGAGCTTCTCTATCACCTCCTGAAAGAAATACGGTCACTTACCAGTCACCCTGTATACTTTTACACCATTTTGAATATTGAAAAAATCTGAATACTGTACGAACAAAGGAATATGGAAAAAGTTGAAAATATGTTTAATGAACAAAAAAGATACTTACTTATATTCCAACTTCAGAATGTTATGGTTAGATTCAATACCCCTCATTCCGGAAAAAAATCTAAATGACTACTATCAAATTCAAGAAAGACATCCAGAGAAATTCTGACGTCATTTCGGGATATTGTGGAGTCAGAAAAGGCTCTTTGGAAATCTGATTAGGTTTGTGGAAGATCTTGGTAAATCTTTGAATGTACTGTAAAGATCTGGAGACGACCCAAGAAAATTTCAACGAGTGTTAGGATGGTAAAAAAAGTCCTTGGAAGATTTGGAGGAGAGAAATGCAACTAAATTTAAGGAAGACAGCAATACTCCCAAAGAAAACCTGACGTCGTTTCGGGATTTTGTGAAGTTCAAAAAAAGCTCTTTGAAAATCTGATTTTATTTGTGGTTTGTGGAGAAATTTTTGAATATCATGGCAACTGGAAAGAAGGTATCATCGAATCTTAGAAAGTTTAGAGATGTCCTACCGAAGTCCTTGAATGATTTGGAGAAGTTAGATGAAGATCCAATAATGTTCGAAGAGTATTGAGATGTTTTAGATGTTAAGGAAGATCTACAGATGTCCCATGGTATTCGATCAGATTTTAATTACTGTTTGAACAGTTTATTTAATCGTAATTTACTGGATACTAGTTACTTTTTTTGCTTATTTGTTATGTACCATATGTATAGAAGAAGGTCTGAAGAATAACATGCTAACAAAGGAATATAGGGAAAGTTGAACGAATGGAGTCACAAAGTAGCTATTCCTTACTAATTAATGAGCTACTCTAAATCTTCCAGGAACCTCGATAGGACATCTCTAAACTTCCTAATATTCTATTTTTTCTATTTAATTGAAGCAGTCCAAATAATTGTGTTGTCCTTTAATTTATTTCCTAATATTCATTGGTACTTTCTTAGGTCATCCCCAGACCTTTAAAGAACATTCAAGGATTTCCCGGGATCTTCCACAAATGTAATCAGATTTCCAAAAAGTTTTTTTTTAACTTCACAAAATCCCGGAATGATGTCAGAATTTCTTTGGACGTCTTCTTTGAAATTGGTTGTAGTTATTTATATTTTTCGGGAAACAAAGCGCTCGTAGAAGAGTAGAACTTCAAAATTTCAATTCAATGGGCATGATCGAAAAATCAATACAATCACCGACGAATGTAACTTGACGAATTGGTTTCGAGTGCTGCCACTAAAATTAAAATACCCTAACTCCGAAATTGTGAAGTATTGCCAGCGTTTTACGTGAGATTCGGACCTCTCAATCTTCTATTCTCTCTAACTACAACCAAAGAACCAAATAACTACAACAAAGTTTAATAATAATAATCTTTATTTCTTTCTGTATACTATACATACATATACCGGGTGGAAATGAAAACCGGGTCACCTCTATAACTTTTTTATTTATGAATAGAAAAATTTGAAATTTTGCTATGTTCTATGGTTCAAAAAAACAAATTTTATGTGCATTTTTTATTTTCGAAATCACTTCCGGTTTCACCGGAAACACCATGAACTTTGTTTTTTTAAATGTAACATCCCATATTTTTATTCATGGCTTAAAATACTTTTAAAAAAGAAGTGTTTTCATTTCCACCCGGTATAACATAATATATTCGAGATAACAGGAAGAGAAATATGCGATGCTTCAGATTACTCTACTCTTCCAGTATGGCAAATAGAATAAATAGAATTAGAAACATTAAAATATAATAAAAAGCAATTAACATAAGTTAAAAATTAAGTAACACGAAGGTAAAGTATATAACGTAGATTTACAGAAATTGCATTTTATCATAGGTATATCACATTTCATTAAAAAGCTTGACTTTGGTCTATATCAAAAAAGTCTTGTACATAGTACGGTGCTGATTCAATAAGGACCCTAGAGACCTCTATCTTAACGTTGAGATAAAATTTTTCCTTTATCTTGTTAGGTAGAGCATTATATAGGTGTGGGCCTATGAAGTTTGGTTCTATCTGCGATTTGGTGAGCCTGCAGAAGTCGCCCCTAATGTCATCTCGCTTCCGAGTTTCATATTGGTGAATATCAGCTTGTACATCAAATTGATTCAAATTTCGATGAACATACAGTAGACACTGCTGTATGAATATGGATGGAAATGTTTGTATTTTAAGTTTTTTAATTGCATGTAAGCACTCTTCTTTGTAGCTAATTCCAGCAATCACTCTAACAGCTTTACGTTGAATCCTGAAAACCCTGTACGTATCAGCAGCATGACCCCACACCAGAACGGCATAGGACATCAAAGAATGACATAACGAGTAGTAAGCAGTTGTTAGCACCTTTTGTGAGACACAGTTCCATAATGAACGTAGAACAAAGGTATTCCTTGATAGCTTGTTGCACAGTTCATCAATGTGTTTATGCCATCGCAGTCCATAATCCATAACAACTCAAAGACATTTTACAGATTCTGGGTTGTCCCAATTATGCCTTTTCAGTGTAAACATCATTTTGATTGTTTTCTCTTCATTTAGCTTCAATTCATTTCTTTTAAACCAATCGTTTGCTTTGGAGAGTGCCTATGTATTGATAGTTACTAGGTCTTGAACTTTATTACCTTTACAAGTAATTGTTGCGTCATCGGCGAAGAATATCCAGTTCACATAATCGACGTTCTGTGGCAAATCATTACTATATATTAAAAACAGTAGCGGGCCAAGTATGGATCCCTGAGGCACACCCATTGTGACTTTCATCCTAGAGGAGTACACATTATTCATGTACACAACTTGCTGCCGATTTTCGAGGTATGACTTCATGAATTTGATGCTATTTGCATCAAATCTATATGATTCTAGCTTTTCTAATAAGATTGAATGTGATACACAATCAAACGCTTTTGATAAGTCGCAAAAGGTCGACATAGAGTATTCATTTTTTTCGAAGCATTGAATTGTCTTTAATATAAAAGATGATATAGCATCAGTAGTAGAAGAGTTTTTTCTGAATCCGAATTGTTGGTGGATAAATAAGTCATTTCTTTCAAAATATACAGATATTTTATTGGCAACCAATTTTTCAATAATTTTTGAAAAGATTGGTAGCAAAGATATTGGACGATAATTATTCATGTCATCTCTGCTTCCTTTTTTATGAATTGGAATTATCTTTGCAATCTTCATTGACTCAGGAAACACACCAGTTTCTGAACAGTTGTTAATTAACTTGGTAATCGGAAATTCTAATAAGTCTATATTCCTTTTGACTACTGTTATTGGTAAGCCGTAAAAATCGCCCAGCGAGAAGGTTAGTTCAGTATTTACTTTGATTTGTTTTATAGTTATCTTGCTAGCTGTGTTATCAGTAGACATTTTAATTTTGTTTGGTATATCTGTTATTCGCAATAGCCGAAAACGCCCACTGCCCGAATTTTTTACCCACAACGTGTTGTGGGTAACTAGATTTACCCACGACGCGTTGCGACTTCACGTTTGCGGACAGTGGGTAAATTTATTTACCCACAACGCGTTGTGGGTAAATTTGTTTACCCAGGACGGGTTGTGGGTAAACTTACTCACCCAGAACGAATTGTAATAATTGGGCAAGAGGTCTTCGTATTATTCAGAGCACAAAAAATCGAAGTTTCCATACAGGCATAAAACGAACACCATACGAAGCATTGTTTGACACTTCACAACGAAATGGACTGTTGGATACATGCTTAGACAAATCTATCATAAACAAAATTGAGACTGAAGAGCAGCTTGAAGAACAACTGGGTTTGATAGAAAAATCTCTGGAAAAAGCAAATACGGTACATGAAGAATCGGATTCTGAATTTCTGATGAAGAACTTGAAAATGAAGTAGCAAAAACAGAAGCATGGTGATCGAAAATGAAGAGATGAATAAATGTAATATTTGTAATGATATGTACATCCCAGAAAATGTGTGTATTGAATGCAACGAACAGTTTCATGCGACCTGTAGTCCTAATAATGATTTACGTTTGCTGTTAATCAGATTCCACATTGCCCTAATGGGATTGCTAGGTTCCTCAATTAGTTTATCATTTTGCTTCGTTTTCGACTCACAAATTGCTCTTATATAATCAGAGCGACATGAATTTCGCAGTATAAGCAGTTCTGGTGTTCTAGTTTTCTTTAAAGAAGACCTCCAAAGAAATCTTTTGACATCATTTCGGGATTTTTGAAATCTGATTATGTTTGTGGAAGATCTTGGAAAAACTTTGAATGACCAAAGGTTTGGGGATGACCCAAGAAAGTATCAACCAATTATAGGAAGTTTATAGTTGTCCTACCGAAGACCTTGGAAGATTTGGTGGAGTTAGATGAAGATCCAATGATGTTCGATGAATATTGGGATGTATTAGATGTTTGGGAGAGAGGTATATAAGTGTTTGGTGGATAGTAGTAGAATCGGAAGCAAATCGAAAAAGTTAGAGGCTCTTTAAGGTGATTATTATATAATTGGGTTGCAAGGAAGTCTGGAAATTTTTAATCAGTAACCCAAAAATTGCATTCAAATTATTAATTATTCATTGTCTCTACAAACAAGTTCGCATGTTGGGAATTGTTTTGTTCATTAATCGTGCTTGGCATTAATTTGCTGTTATTAATGCTTTTCGAGCGATGATTCATTTGGTTGAAGGAAAAGCAAGCATTGTTTTGAGACGTGCGCGTTTGGAGTCGCAGAGGACTCGGGGCTCGGATCTCTCTGAGACCTGAGATTCCTGAGAATGCATCTCAGAATGATCTATCGGCACTCGACGATCTCAGGGCCACGCGCGCACCTCGCGCTCGCGTTCCTTTCCCACGGTCTCCACACTCCTCCACACTCCTCTTTCCGCTCCTGCTCAACACTTGCACTCACAAATCGCCAACTTTTCACTACCAAGAAAGAGATGAGACTTGAGAATTGAAGACCGGAATATAATACAATATTTTAAAAATCTTCAACACATAAACACTTCAACAGCAAAAATTACTCATCATAAACACAATTTCGCCATGAATACTGGAACGAATTGGAGACAACAAAGGTTTAAAGATTTTTTTACTTCAATTATCGTAAATTTTCCTGAAATGTGGTAAATAGGTGAACTTTTTCTAAAAAAATCTACCAAAAATAATCAATGATAATCATAAATTTTTGTTGTGAATTTGGTTTTGACAAATGTGAAACTAGTAATTATTTGTAAACTAAAAATTAATGGAAGCATTTAAATTTAGGAGCAATTTTCTGGTTGTCATGAGCGTGGAGGTAAATAAAGGAGGAAAGTGGGTTTATTTTAGATTTAATGATGAGCTGTGAGGACATAATTATGTGGTATTTAGATAAAATTAGGGCAGAAAAGGAAAATAATTCAATTATTTTTTTTATCCCTTGACCGAAATAGTAATTATAAAGTTTATTGGGTGGTCCAAATTTTGAAATTGGGAATGACGTTAGATTATTGTTTTTGGGCTTGGGATAGGAGTGAGTAGTTTGCTTATAAAATTGCAGGTTGTTTTCCTTAAATATTAAGGACGACCACACACGATTTGCGATGAAGTCGTTTCAGGTAGGTCTGACACGAACTGCCTCAACGGAAGGAATTTGCACACCAATCCTTCAACATAAATATTAATATTCATCAGGAATAATAAATAATGTAATAAAATTATATTAAAATAATTAAGGAATTAAGGAACGTGCCTTGACTATTGACACGCGGGATTACAGATTCCCTACGGTGGTTTTTGTTGTTGTGGAAGAATTTTTGGTGATGGTCATCGGCTTCTTTTAGCCCCATTGTGGAAGGGTCCAAAACTAATTGTACTATCCCAAAAATAAAGAGCGTTTCTGTTGATTTCTTTTGCAGACGAAAATGACTTAGCAATTTGTCTTGTTAAGCGGATTAAGGAGGTGCACAATTTTTAACCATGGATAACACCGGACAGTGAGAAATGTTTTTTCTTAAGATTACTGATAATGTCGCCAAAACCGAAAACCACACACAATGCCCTAATGTTAAAAGCGATAATAAAGATTAAATCGCTTTTTAAAAAGTTTTCCAAAAAATAGATATTTTACCAAGTGTGATCAAAATCAATTAAATTGAAAATTCATTTTTTTGGAAGCCTTTCTGGTATCCAATTAACAGAGTGTTAATGCTGCGTAGGTGACAAGAGATTGATTTAAAAGCTGTGATAGTCACTTCAAACCTCCATTCTAAGAACTACAAGAGCAAGAAGTCAAATGTAGGAGTCGGAGTGGGTTATGACTCAATTAATAATAAAATAAACAACATCGTGTGCGGTGTACGATCTCAATCTGAGAAGAAAAAAAAAGAAGTGAGATAAGTGTAAATGGTTTTAACTTTCAAAAGCTCGCCTCTTCCCTTATTTATTTAATTTAATCGAATTTTACGGTCGGGAACCAACGCAACAGTCCAATAAAAACGCCTAAATAAGTCAGATAAGTCTCACGTGAGCGTTTATTTCAACAATCAACGCAATTACAGCGATAAAAATTGCCGGCTTTTATAAAAAGACGACTGACTTTCATTTAAAAGGTAGCACAAATAATGGTTATTTCACTCACTCAAAAGGTTCCACCATATGTTCGTTATACTAAAATCTGCCATTACGAAAACGTTGTAATTATTTTCGTATTAAAAGAGGCGAGAAAAAATTGAGATTTCCACTTTTAAACAGGCAGGTAAAACTAATCAAATTATTTTAGAATCCCTGCAAACAAGATTTATGTTGACTAGAATTATTTTCATATTAGCAAGTTTTAGGGTTGAAATTTTTACGTCATAATACGGTTTTATTTTAATTTATTTCAAGAATTTTCTTAGAGCTAACAATGCGATTTTTACCTGGTAAGGGTTATTTTTTGTGATCAACTCAAACCAGTGCGAGCGGAATTAATTCCTTTAGTGATCTAAATCAACCCTAAGCATGACATATGAAGGTGGAACTGTTTTTTTTGCTTCACTCCGCGAAGCACCTGCTGGCACTGGTTAACATTTAAATGTCAAAAAGGAATGCAAATTGGGGATATTAGATTAGATTGTTAGATTACAGTCTCACAACAATAAATTTGAATAATGTTTTATTTAAAACTTCAATCTCATGGGCACAAGACTTCTAATCACAATGACTTTAAAAAAAATTTCGACTAAAAAGTTTTTTCTTTCCAAACTTTTTATTGAATACTCTTAGTAAGTACTTTGGAAGATCAGAAAAATACAATTGGAAATTCAAGTAAGGCACGTTGAGGGAGATCGAAGAAGTTTAAGAGACGGTAAGAGAATATGTAGGAAATTTTTATAAACTAAATTCTTCTTTCGCCGTATCATGATTAAAAATGTGCATAATTTTCAAATCTTTAGAGAAGAAGAGGAAGAAGAAGATGAAGAGGAAGAAGAGATTTGTTGATTCCATAACGCATAATTTTGAAATCTTCAGAGAAGAAGAGGAAGAAGAAGAAGAGATTTGTTGATTCCATTACGCATAATTTTGAAATCTTCAGAAAAGAAGAAGAGATTTGTTGATTCCAAATAATGCCCTCAATCAATTCTCAAGATTAGAAATTTTTGAAGAAAGCTGAAACAAAAATTTAGCTTAAAAAAATGAGAATTTTTGATTCAAAAATGTTGTATTGTAAGTTGATGTTGAAGGAAAAAGGGTTATGCATTTTTTCTGAAATCTAAAATAATTGGTTTCATGAAAAATGAAAAAGTCATGCCCCTTTAATGATGGTGCGATATAAAAATATGTATGAAGTTATAATTTCAAGTGAAGAAGTAATAGTGGGCGTGGCAGTTGCTGATAATTGCCGTGCAGTTCACCTGGGCACCGTGGGCAAGCTTGATTGTCCATCACCTACATGTGTGGTCCACTTAATTCTAATTCATGGCTTTATACCACGTAGGTTTTGGTGATTAATACACGAATATGGTAGTACCTACATCAATATTTATTTTAAAAAAAATAGCAAAATTTGGAAAGAAAATTTCTATAATGCCTAATGTAAAATAGGATTTACTCTAAAAATTGGAAAATTTTACAATTTTAGTATCTCCTAGAAAAATTTCAATTTTCTTAAAATTATAATCAAAATTTTCTTTAAATTTAAAGGTAATTGTTTATTTGATGGTTATATTATTAAGACTTTAATGGTGAGCTCACGTGCGTTTGATCTTATTTTAATGCCGGAATTAATGTGGTAATTTGTAATTAAGCAGTTGGAGGCAGTTGGTAGATGATGTTTTTAATTAGCGTTTTATGTTAAACGTTGTGTGGTCAACTATGCCCAAACAATTAACTTAATCGCTTTTGATAAAAAAATTAACTTTTTTACCCATCTAAATTCAATAAAAATTTGCTTGTTCATAAAACATCCACTTTTATGCTCTAATTAAAAATTGTGCGAGTTAAAATAAATTGATTTTAGTTTTATTTTAAATTAATATTTAATATTCCCATGAGTGATTATGTAATAATTTTTCAAAATTGAATAAACATGCACAAAAGATTAAACCTAACGCCTTCTTTTTGTTTACTTCCAATATTATTCTTTCAATAGATAATCATTTTTACTGATAATTTCTTATCTGCGTTTAATTTTTACTTAAAATATTAACATTTGTTTAAATTTAAAAAAAGTGAACAAAACATCTTCAAAATTTAAGACCCATTTGGATTTTAGTTTTTGTTCTCAAAGGTTGATTTTTATTAAATATTATTTTTGTATTTTATGTAATTTTTCATAATTAAAAATGTTATGTGGATTTACACAAAATCTTTATTTTAATTATAATAGGGTTTAATTAATAGGAGTAATATTAAAAATAAAGTATTTTTTGATTTTTGTTGATTTGAAAAAAATTCAATTGAAATAATCAATTACTGTTACGAGGATTTTCACAAAACAGGTTTTAATTATACTAAGGCTTAATATAAATATTAATTTCAAGTTTGTATTTTTAAAAAAATATTTTTGATGCCGTTTTCCATGATTAAAAATTTTAAAAAAATAGTTGTATTTTCATAAAACCTTTTTTAATAGGTATAGTAGTAGTCCGGTCAATTTGGGCCTAAAAATAGTAGTAAAGGAGCAAAAATTAGCGCAGAGCTAAAAATTGGTATGAATGTTCGGAACACCATTATAAATAAATTCTGAAAAGTCCCCATCGATCCCGTACCTGCAAAAAAGTTTATTCAATGTTAAAGGTCTTAAAAATGTTTTTTTCGCGTTTTTCAGCAAAACGGTAAGTTTTATCATAATATTAGGCCAAACAAAAATTGTAGATCATATAATTATCTATAAAAAATGACTTAATACTTTTTCTCCTAAGAGCCATCGTTTCTAAGATATAACGATTATAAAAGTTGAAAAAGTTGTAATCTTCATAATATGCATAAGTACGCCACGTATACACATCACTGAAGCTGTAATACAAGTAAAAATATTTTTCTATCGGTCAATGTAAGCCATAAATAGTTCTAATCGGCAAACTGGTTCGGTCGAAATTAATTATTTTTTAATTAATCAAAAATTTCATAGCAATTTCTTCGTCCAAAAGTGAAATTTTCAAATTTTCAACGGTTATTCGGTCATAACTTCTAAACGAATAAAGATATCACACCGATTTTTTTTGTGTGAAAGCCTACACAAAAACCTTTAAGATAAGCCATCATTTGTTAAAATCGATGAAGGGGCAGGGGTTTAAAAAAATGGTCAAAATCGCATTTTTTTACAAAGTTTTTTACGCGATTAAAATTTTGAGTTTTTTTTTCGAATTTGAAAAAAGTCAACGCATCACGTAGTATTACTTGAAAATCTAATTCCAACGCATATTTAAGTTACACGGTAGGATGTGTCGTTACCTTACAGCGATTATTTTGGTCGCTGGGGGTTGAAAAAACACATTTTTGAATTTAATAGGTCGGTGGGAGGTGAAATAAAAAGATAGAGATTTCAAAACTTCAAACCGACCTCGCTCGATCAATCCTCTTACAGGTCACGTGTAGCGATTTTTCAGTTTTTGTCTTGTTTTGGCTCCATTTCCTCTACCAATTCTCTACGCGCTATTTTTATCAATATTTTTCTACGCTTTTGGAAAAAAAATCCCGACGCCGCTGGACACCCCGGATAAAACCGATTATATTTCTGAGTATTAACGGTACTTTTAGCCACAATATAAGCCGCGTTTTCTTAAAATCGGTCCAGTGGTTTGGTAGGTACGATTTTTTAAATTTAGTTAAAAAATTTCCAAAATTGTACCCCGATTTTCAAACGTCAGAATATGAGATACATACAAACAAAAATTTATAAAAAGTGTTTGCTATGGGTGCGTAAGTCTGTTTCCTCTTTACGAAAATGCCACCCGCGATTTTTCCCTCCGGCTACAGTCAAAAGCTAAGCAATATTATCTTTTTATTTTTTTTTTCGCTAAAAAACGCGACATTTTGACGTTTTCAAAGAAAAATTCGCCCTCGCCACAGGATTAACCTAGGTGGGTCGGAAATTTTGGATATAGTAAATGAGGATGTGGGAAAAAAGGGGGCCCGATTTGGTCGTTTTGATTTCGAACCCGGCGGAGCTACGATTTTTCAAAGTCGGACGCTCGAAAAAAAATCGCGAAAAATTGACTTTTTCGGGAGCGCTCTTGAAAGCTTAAAAAATCCATTCTTGTAGGATTATAAAATCAACACTCCCCTTTAATTCAAGACCGAGGTTTGGAAATTTGGTTAAAAAATGTACCCCTTATCGTGAATATTAGATGGTTATGGATCTGACGAATAAGGTGCATATTATGAAGATTACAACTTTTATAATCGTTATATCTCAGAAACGGTGGCTCTTAGGAAAAAAAGTATTAAGACCTTTTTTGTAGATAAGTATATGATCTACAATTTTTGTTTGACCTAATTTTATGATAAAACTTACCGTTTTGCTGAAAAACGCGAAAAACCCATTTTTAAGACCTTTGACATTGAATAAATTTTTTTCTAGGTACGGGATCGATGGGGACTTTTCAGCATTCATTTATAATGGTTTTCCGAATATTCATACCAATTTTTAATTCTACGCTAAATTGTTCATCCTTGCATGTTTTGTATTAAAAATATACAAGGTGATGATAAAGTTTGGAACAAAATTCGTAACTAAAGTATTTGATTTTTTTGAGAAAATCGCTCGGATAGGTCAATTTTAGTTTTTAAAATGCCATCTCTTGGTATAGAAAAATATTAATGACGTCACTGAGGATTTAGTAATGACATGTTTAATAAAAAATTGTTAATGTCAACAAAATTTGTTTATAAATGTAATCATTTTTTTATATCATCGTTTAAGTGACATGATTGTCTATCATAATCGAGTAAAAAGTCAGGGTTTTCATTTATAAAATTCGATGATGACGTCATTGCTAAATCACCAGTCATTTATATTTTTTATGTGAAGATAGCATTTTAAAAACTAAAATTGACCTGTCCGAGTGATATCTCTCAAAAATTAAATACGCCAATTACGAATTTTCTTCCAAACTTTATCATCACCTTGTACATTGTAAATTATATTTTTGTATTTTATGTGGTTTTTCATGATTAAAAATCAAAAAATGTTTATGGATTTTTATTCCTATTAATTGATTACATTTTAAAAATAAATAAATGATTGATTTTGGTTCTCAAATGATGATTTACCTGTGGTTATTTTCATAAGACTTTCATAAAATTTTCGTATTTTTTGTGGTTTTTTATGATTAATAATCAAAAAAATATTACGAGGATTTTTACAAAACATATTTTAATTATGTTTGGGCTTAAATATTTATATTAAAAATAAACAATTAATTGATTCTCTTTTTGAAATGTTAAATTTACCCCTTGGAGCCTTATTCTAGAACCACACGCCAGAATGTTGCATTCGACTTTCAATATTCTGTCCTTTTCATTTACATGAAAAAAAATTGTCCTTGTTGTGTCGTGTGCGATATCTTGACGAGTGATTCAAGAATAAGGTCCCTCGTCCCTCATCAGTGACGCATTAAGCCATTTGAGGTAACTATTTTTTTTAGAAAATAGGTTTGTGATTTATAAATAAAATAAGAAGACCTTTTCAGTGGACATCAGTTTCAGACATTTCAGGGATTAATTTATGGAAAAGTTGAACATGCAAAATTTGAGTTTTTGAAATTTTTGTGAAGGAAGGCGTAGCTCCTGATATAACTATAGGCGAAATTTAAAAAAAAATGTCAACTCGGTATTTCGTATTTCAAAAAAATATCATGGAATTAATGTTTGTGAATAATGCCCAAAAGTTAAAAATAAAGAAGAAACAAAATTATACAGGGTGTCCCAAAAGAAGAGAAAAACCTAATAGTCAGGGTTGGAACAGCCCCGGTTTTCTTGACGGGTCTCTGAATTTTGTTCCCACATAAAAGGTCGTAGATTTGAAATTCTGATACAGCTTATAAACTAATATTTGGTCAATTTAAATGGAAAAAATTGTAAAGATAATTAATGCCACTTAGGCTTGAAGCTATAAAATAATCATATGTAATATCACGAATGGTCAAATTTGAGTCGAATATTTTTCACTGTCATTACCACGAATGTCATTTGGGGTTAAGTTTTAATTTTTAACCCCATATGACATACATGAGTGGTAATGTATGAAAAATATTCGACTTACAATTTGAACAAAAGTGCATATTTAAGGGGCTATTTAACGAACATTTTTCCCTTTTCTGTGCAAAATTTGACAGCCAACTTCAAACTTTTTGAAATTTGACATTAACGTCATAAAATAATCGCTGATATTTTTGACGTTTTACTTGTCACTTGTGAGTTGAATAGTCATCAAAAAAGGATTTTGATAGAAGAAAAATATTCTGCATTCAAAAAATTAATGAGATTTCACTTCTTCTATACAGGATGTTTCTGAACAACGGTTAATCTAGGAATGGATTTTTGGACCAATTTTAAGACAAAAAGTAAGAATAATTTTTTCAGCTAAAAGGGAATTTACTCGAAAAACTTCACCCTAGCTTTTTTTGAAATTTAGAAAATATGCGAATTCATCTCAAGGAGGTTGCCAAAAGTAAGGTATTTGCACAATTGTATGTGAGCCAATTATCATTAACAATCTTTTTAAGTTAAAAAATTGAAAAAATGAGTAAACTTCAATGCCCTGCACTTCCAAAATTGAGCGTTTTAGTGGACAAATTATTCTTTTTGTCTTAAAATCCATTCTTAGATTATCCCACACTTGTTCAGAAACACTCTGTATGAGCACTTCTTTTTGGGACACCTTATATATGTATAACCGTTTTATTCGAATCGACAAAATTTTAGAAGGACAGTCTCAAAAATTTTAAGAAAGAGAATCTCTTTTAAAGTCTGCGCTTGCCTGAAACTAGGTTTATGGTTTATTTGAATAGAAGTTTTCAAAAACGACCATGATTGGTAAAAATTTAAAAAAAAATTGTGACTGCATATTTTTTTGAGGCCAGAGCCTCCTGCGCCTGTGCGATAATTGGCCACTGTCCCTCATTAAAAAATATCAAAAAATGAGAAATAATCAGTGACGTTACCAGGAATTTCGGTCAGCAGGGTACTGACTCTAAAAAAGCGTTTAAATGGGGGTAAGGGGGCGGTGTACGATATTTGAAGATCAAGATTTTTTTGAGATTCAAAATTGTAATGTATTCAAATTTACTAAGTTTTTTTTAAATACTAAAATTTTTCAAAATTTTAAATTAAAACGTGATTTCTAAAACTGGAGTGTTCCACTTTTTCCAGCACCTTTTTTAAAGTAGTTTCTCATGAACTGATATTTTTTGGACTCTTTAAGAAATTACACCATTTTTAAAATTGTAAAATATTTAGATTTTGTGCCAGAAAAAGCCGCCTTGAACTGGATTTGGGCGTCAGGGAGTGAAAATCACCCTCTGAACCCCCCGTGGCTACGCCGTTGTCACAGGGCCGTAGTCAGAACCAAATGATGAATCTTTAGGCGGGCAAACATTTTTTATTTATCAAAATAAAAAAAATATAACTCAAAATATAAAAAAAATATAACTTCAAAATATAAAAAAATATAACTTCAAAATATATCATTAGAAATAAATGCAAACATCATCCGCAATGGGCGTGGGCAGAGGAAACTATGATCTTTTAAATGGAAACGTGTATTTTTTACAATTTTCGTTTCGTTCGTTAAAAATAATCAACTTTCTTTAAGTTATGTATTTCCCTTTAAATAGTAATCAAAAAAATTTAAAAAAAGTAGGATATTTTTAACGAATGAAGCGAAAAAAGGAGTTTACAATTAAAAGATTTTCCGGATGGTGGTAATGTTTTAATTTTTCCATAATTTAAGATACCACTTGTCACTTATTTGCATATTATTTTCGTTTAATTTGTTATTTTTAGGCAAGATATTAAAAAAATATTTTGATAGAAGTTGTTTCTTTTTAAAAGACCTATCCAACAATACCATACTCGACCTAGGTTGCCATTTAAAATTTTAAAGTTACTTCCGGTTTGTTTTGGAAATTACGAATTATACCAAAAGATTGTTTAGGGTCACTTTTGTAGTACATTTAAAATTAATTAATTTTATCATCAATATACGACAATGGGTTCTCGAAATAAAGAGGTGGTACTGGTGATCTGGGACACCCTGTATACAATTTGAGTTGCATTCCATGGGTATCTTTGTTATTAATAAAGCTACAGATTTGGTTAAATGAGCAATGTTTTGCAGTTTTTTATACTCATTTAGATGGTATCTAAAATAATCAAAAATTCCGAGCCATTCCGATGATAAACGAAAAAACCGAAAAATTCAATTTTTGAAAAAGTCGATTACCTATGTCATTAACTAAAAAAATGTTTCAGATAAAAGTTATTTGCTTTGTAATGTCTAATCTAAATATGTTTTTTACAAACATACCTATAACAAACTCGGTTTTCAAGATATCATTAGCAGCTTTCTTATTTTAAATGGGCTCATATTAGATTTTCAACAGAGCCGGATCTACACATTTTGTCATCCTGGCCAAAATGCAAATTTGGCGCCCCAAACTTTTTAAACTTATACAGCGCTCTAAAAATTAAGTAAAATCTTAAGATTTTTTTCTATGATTGGTTTTGTTCTGCAATAACACCATGATAATAGCTCATTACCTCCACTAAATTTAAGAAAATATCTGCATTTGAACTACCAATATTTTCAGTTTGTACCTATTAGAGGAAAGTTTGTTTTTGGCACAAAATAATAGCACCACCCTTAATATGCTTGGTCACTTTCCCTCTCTGATACCATTTTTAAGTGAATCATCTATTAAACCGACTTTGTTAATTTTCTTTTCTAAGAATTTTCATTGGAAATAAGAATTGCGATGGGTTGTGGAATTTTCGTACTCACAATTTTTTTGGATTTCTGAGAGTTGGTTATTCTGTGTATTACCAAAGAGAATATATTGAAAACAATATAGCGATATTGCTGTTTTTGAGTAAATGAGCCAATTACAATCAACCGTACCTCTCCGTTGGAATATTTTGTTAAACCATTCCTTCGAAAACTTTCATAGTTTACAGCAGATTCTTTAAGGTTAGCGTATTTTTGACCAAGGTGGTGGATTGTTGAAATTGATGTTATCTATAACTTTTTCCTTGCTCTTGTTTTCGGTAATTTGATTTAGCTTCTGAGTTCTGAGCATTCTGTTTCAAGAACTATTTCGTCGTCTGTCGATGCACATGCAATAGTTTTCGTTACATTGATCTCTGTAGCAGAACTTGATGGTTAGGAAAATTGGGTAGTCCCAATTTTCCTAACCAGGTGTTCAATAAATTTGCCTGAGATTTGTTTACTTCTTTCATTAATCTTTTTGTTTTTTTTTATATTCCTCACCACTAGGTTTTTTGGAAAATATCCATAATACAAATTGTATCCATGTAATTGCCCGATCTGTTCATTGAATTAGAGCAACTAAATATTTTATATCAAAAGATGGTATTTTAGAAATAAAAATCGACCAATCCAAGCTATAAGCAGTATTTTTAGATGAAAAAAATGGCTTCTTTTGCGCCCCCTTTGCATTTCACCCTGGGCGAGTGCCTCATTCGCTCTACCCTAGATCCGGCTCTGGCTTTCAACAATGTATTACAATCCATGTTTGAAGTAACAGACTATGAAATATTTGACATTATTTGAATTAATTTAAGTAAGCCGTAACTTTTTGACAGATCTTCTTTAAACAAATGATGATTCAAGCTGCCACTTTAGATTATTTGATTATTATATTGGTTTATTGCGTACATCAAGTTAAAATTAATAAGTTTTAGTCATTGATACATTGATTAATCATTTACTTTTCCCCTAACTAAATGAACAATATGATATGTTTTGGACATACAGGGTGATGATTATTTCGATGCTCACCATTGGTATCTTTTAAAGTGGAGGAGATACGAGGTCGGTTAAATTAGTGAAAAGTTGCTAATTTTTATGGCCATTAAAAATGTGAAAAAAAATTTAGGATATTTAAATTCGGTGTAAAATTATGGCCAAAAAAACAAAAAATGTGATTTTCGAAAATAATTTATATTTGCCAAACCATTACTGCTACATCAATGAAATTTGGTACCTTTAAATTGTTGACTATTCAGAGTTAAATGACGTAAAAAAATTTTCTTTGGCCAACTAGATTCGAAGGCGCGATATTCAACTTTTTTACTTCTTATGGCCGCCATGTTGGATTTTTACATCATCAGATAATAAATAATAATTCATTTTCAGATTGCTAATTAACTTTAATATGTTCCTTTAGAAGATGTGTTAAACTTAAGAATTTGTATAAAAAACAAATGAAAGCAATGCTATATGGACAGTTTCCATGGTTACTATAAAAATATCGCCTCAAAATTGATCTAATAATAACGAAAATAATATATCAATAATATTAATAATATTATAAATATCTTAATAATGGATTATATTCCAAAATTGAAGATAAGATATATTTTTCGATACCATTTATTCCGAAAGTTTCTTACAAAATTAAAAATATTTTGAAAAACATTGACGACAAAATTATAGTAACTTTTAAAAAACCAACAAATTTCCAAAATATTTTCGTTAAAAACAAAGATCCCATTAGTTGTATGCAAAGAAGTGGTGTATATAAACTTGTTTGTAATTGTGGTAAAGAGTATTGTGGACAAACTGGTAGAAAAATTGCAACAAGAATTAAAGAACACTTGAGCAGTATACAACTAAATAAAACAGATTCAAATTTCGCATTGCACATTAATGATAATAATCATACATTTGACTCTAAAAATTTTTGTTCTATTTTGCATTTTTATAATAAAGGCAAAAAACTTGATTTGGCAGAAAACTTAGAAATTTGTTTTTCAAAAAGAAAAGACCTTAGCGTTAATGATATTATTAATTACAAATGCACAAAATTTTTTGATAAAATAAATTTATTATAAACTTATTATATTTTATTTTATATTTTACATCAAGATTTTATTTATTTTACTTTACTTGTTATTTTAGTTTATAAAAAGTTTATTTTTTATAGTAATCTTTGTGAAACAAAATTTAATTTTATTTATTTATTTACAATTTTTTACATAAGTCATTTTTATTTGAATTTTTAAAATATTTTTCAAGGTAATTTCTATTAATACTTTGTTATAGTACCTATTATTTTTATTTTTATTTAATGTTTTATAGCCTGATGATGATCTAAGGATCGAAAATGCATTAGCTATTTTAATAAAAAATTGTATTTCAAATAAAGGCTACAATTGAAAAGAAATTGATTTGATTTTTACGAAAATAATAATAATAAACAAATATGACCTGCAATAAGAGCATTTTATGTAAATAACAGGTGTCTTTACAATATTAAACAAATAAAATGATTTAAGTATTTGCTTTTTTATTATTAGAATTTTGATCAAATTTAAAGTTTCATTTGAGGCGATATTTTTATGGTAACCATGGAAACTGTCCATAAATTTTCTTTCAGATTTTTAATGGTCATAAAAATGCACAACTTTTCTTTTATTTAATCGACCTCGTACCTCTTCCACTTTAAAAGATACCAATGGTGAGGATCGAAATAATCACCACCCTGTATATCCTATACAAAAATCTAAAATGACAGCTTGAATTGTCATTTGTCAAAAAGTCATAGCTTACATAATTTAATTGAAATTATAAATTATATCAAATACCGGGTGGAAATGAAACTAGGGCCACCCCTGGCATTTCTTTATTTATGGAAATAAAAAATTAAAATTTTAGTATATTACATGATCTAAGAAAACAAATCTTATGGATCGAATAAATTTTTAATTTTACTTCCGGTTTATCAAGAAATGGCATCCACTTTCTTATTTTAAACATAACCCCCTGATTTTTTCTACGTAAAATGAAACATTGGTTAATTTTAAGTATGTTTATGACAAAAAAATATTTTTTTTCAAATAAATTGATGTTAAATTAATTCGATAAAAAATTAATTACAGGTATAAATTTGAAATTAATACATACATATGAGATATCACAGTAACCGGAAAAAAACCCTCTATTTAATTAGGGGATGACCCTTATATCATCCCATTTAAAAAAGTAAAGATATTTCCAAAAATCGCTTCTTGAAAATTAAAAAAAATAATATCTCAAGAACGGTGAAATAAATTTTATAAATTACAATTTATTTTACGTATTTGTATTATTTAAAAATAGTTTTTGTAGGTTTTACTCAAATTTTTTACCAAAAAAATATTCAACATTTTTTCTTAAAGTTTTGAAAAAAAAATTTTTTTTGTCATAAACATACTTAAAACTAACCAATGTTTGATTTTACGTAGAAAAAATCAGGGGGTTACATTTAAAATAAGAAAGTGGGTGCCATTTCCTGATAAACCGGAAGTAAAATGAAAGATTTATTCGATCCATAAAATTTGTTTTCTTAGATCATATAAGATACTAAAATTCTAATTTTCTATTTTCATAAATAAAGAAATGCCAGGGGTGGCCCTAGTTTCATTTCCACCCGGTATTCCGTATTACTTCAAACATGGAGTAATACATCGTTCTAATCAGAAAAAATGCAATTTAACTGGTGAAAAAATTAATATGGCGTCCATTTAAAATAATAAAGTTGTTTTTGATATCTTTAAAACCGAGTTGGTGATATGTTTGTAATAAACATATTTACATTCGTCATTACAAATAACTTTTAACCGAAATATTTTTTATTACTTTTCTAGTTAATGAAATAATCAACTTTTTCAAAAATTGCATTTTTCGGTTTTTTCCGTTTATCTTCGGGATGGCACGGAATTTTTAATATTTTTAAAAGACATCTGAATAATAATTTTAAAAAACTTGAAAACATTGCCCATTTAACCGAATTTTTAACTTTATTAATAACGAAATTACCCATGTAATGCAACTCAAATTGACTTGTGTGAAGCAATAGATTTCATCCATAGATTATATTTCAAAATATATGCAAAATATAAACAAAAAAATTAACCCAAATATAATTTTATAAGTATTTTTTTTGTTTACATTTTGCATATATTTTGAAATATAATCTATGGATGAAATCTATTGCTAACTTCACACAAGTCTCAAATTGGGACATCCTGTATACCGGGTGGAAATGAAAACCGGGTCACCTCGATAACTTTTTTATTTATGAATAAAAAAATTTGAAATTTGGCTATGTTCTATGGTTCAAAAAAACAAATTTTATGTGCATTTTTTATTTTCGAAATCACTTCCGGTTTCACCGGAAACACCATGAACTTTGTTTTTTTAAATGTAACATCCCATATTTTTATTCATGGCTTAAAATACTTTTAAAGAAGAAGTATTTTTGAGATATTACTTTTATTTTTTTGGTAAAAAAAATTTTTTTCAAAAAAACAAAAAAGGTTTTCGAAGTCGGTGAAAAGTACCAAAACTAATTCTAAATAATTCAAATATGTAATTTGAAAAAAAATTTAAGTGGTTTTTGAACTATTAATTTTTAAACTTTGTTAATGAAGATTTTATCAAATATCTTACTTTTTTTAAATGCAATGATGCCGGGTCATTCGACTTTTTAAAAAGAGGATTTTATAACGATTATTTTGGTACCCCATATGTAGGGGTATTATTTTGCATGTGCCTGTAATAAAGATACTTAATAGCTATTATTTGCCAACTTAAGAAATAAATAATTTTACTAGTTCATTTAGCGATCTCCAGGGTGCACCGCGTGGAAGCGAACTAGTTTTACACCCCAAAAAAACGTAAAAATATTCATCAATAAAAAATGATGAATAAAATGAGAAGAATGCAGGTAACAACGATAAAATCACAAAAATTGTTCAAGTAAATTAACTGCTTTTTATGTTATTATTAAACTTATCAAAATGTGTGATATTCAGAAAATGTCAATGCTTTATTCGTGAATATTAAATAAATTTTGATCAACATGTGGCGTCAGCCTTTTCTGTTGAACAAATAAAATTCATAAGAAACATTCAAAAATTTGATAAAGTTTAAACAAATCAGTAATCGTCCAAACATCTTGTGAAGAGTTGTATAATACATTAGATTACTTTTTTGTTTAGATAGTTTTAATTATCAAATCTTAAAAATGTTTTCGCGAGATGAACAAGTTGACATGTTGCTAATTTACGGTGAATGTCGAAAAAATGCCATGGCTGCTAGTGTACTTTATCGCGAAAGACATCCAGAAAGACGTCAGCCACATAGTACCTTCTTTTTTAAACTGGAAGCCAAATTTCGTAGAGAACCTAATAATGCTGAAGATAAATTTATAATTAATCATGAAAGTGAAGTTGATATCATAGCCTATGTCGAAGTTAACCCAACCTCTTCTTCACGACAAATTGCTTTTGAATACGGAATAAGCCACGCTTCAGTTCTAAAGATTTTATAAAAGCATAAGTACCATTCCTACAAATACCAACTTCACCAACATTTGTATGAAGCTGATAACGCACGGGGTCTTGAGTTTAGCCAATGGTTTTTAAATATGATGCGAGAAAATCTACAATTCAATACACAAATTTTATATTCCGACGAAAGTAATTTTACCAACCTAGGATTGTTTAATAGAAATAACACGAGGTATTGGTCACAAGAAAATCCAAGGCTTATTCGAGAAGCCAATTTCCAAGTAAGGTTTAGCTTCAATTGTTGGATAGGAATAATTGGTACCCATATTATTGGTCTCATATTTTTTGAAGGGCATCTGAATGCCCAACGCTATTTGGGTTTCCTTGAAAACGAAATTAATGATTTAATTGAGGAACTACCTTTAATTAATTTGGGCGGAATGTATTTCCAGCAAGATGGTGCCCCTGCACATAATGCAGGAATAGTGGTGGAATATTTAAATAGACATTATAATATCCAGTGGATTGGAACTAATGGTCCAATTCGATGGCCTCCGAGGTCACCCGATCTTACCCCGCTATCTATAAAAATCTTTTTATCTTTGGGGAAAAATTAAAGATGAAGTGTATCTTACTCCACCAGATACATCAGATGAATTAAAAAGACGCGTTAGAAATTCTGTCAATAACATTACTCCAGAGGAATTAAACAGAGTAATTCATTCTACTATTCGTAGACACGAACTTTGTATTGAAAACAACGGAGGACATTCAGAACAATTTTTGTGATTTTATCGTTCGTCTCATTTTATTAATCATTTTTTATTTATGAATATTTTTAAGTTTTTTGGGGTGTAAAACTAGTTCGCCTCCATGCGGTGCACCCTGGATAACGCTAAATGAACTAGTAAAATTATTTATTTCTTAAGTTGGAAAATACTAGCTATTAAGTATCTTTATTACAGGCACATGCAAAATAATACCCCTACATATGGGGTACCAAAATAATCGTTATAAAATCCTCTTTTTAAAAAATCGAATGACCCGGCATCATTGCATTTAAAGAAAGTGAGATATTTGATAAAATCTTCATTAACTAAGTTTAAAAATTAATAGTTCAAAAACCACTTAAATTTTTTTCAAATTACAATTTTATTTAGGTATTTGAATTATTTAGAATTAGTTTTGGTACTTTTCACCGACTTCGAAAACCTTTTTGTTTTTTTTGAAAAAAATTTTTTTTACAAAAAAATAAAAACTAATATCTCTAAAATACTTCTTTTTTAAAAGTATTTTAAGCCATGAATAAAAATATGGGATGTTACATTTAAAAAAACATTTTCATGGTGTTTCCGGTGAAACCGGAAGTGATTTCGAAAATAAAAAATGCACATAAAATTTGTTTTTTTGAACCATAGAACATAGCCAAATTTCAATTTTTTCTATTCATAAATAAAAAAGTTATTGGGAATTTCGACTACGGATAGATGGCGCTATTTTGATCAAGTTTTTTGTGTTTAAAAATTGTGTTTATCTTTTATTGATCAGTGTGTGATATTTCTTACTTGCATAATTGCTTAAGGGGTTAGGGCACTCTAGGATTAAAAAAAAAGAAATTTTAAAACAGGCACGGATCAACTTAAAATCGGTTAGAAAAGAAGCACAGGAGCAGGATATTAATGTGGAAGGCCAATTGTATGGTAGAGGCATCGGAAATTGAAGGTAGGTACATAAAAAAACTTTGAAAGCATTTTTTTCGAAACCATATTTCTCGAATTGGCCGGACTCCTAACTCATACAATTCTTGACCTATTGACTTTAAAATTTAACTGTTTATTCAAAATTACATTCTCTATAGAAGTACGTAGGATTTTTTTTAATATATTGATTTTTTGCAAAAACGGCGCCCTTCTGATGTAAAAAAGAAAAAAATGCCATGAAAAATCGCTATAAAAAGATCTATTCAATATAATAAAAAAATCCTACGTACTTCTATAGAGAATATAATTTTGAATATACAGTTAAATTTTGAAGTCAATAGGTAAAGAATTGTATGAGTTAGGAGTCCGGCCGATTTGAGAAATGTTGTTTCGAAAAAAACGCTTTCAAAGTTTTTTTATGTACCTACCTTCAATCTGCGATGCCGGTACCATACAATTGGCCTTCCACATTAATAGCAGGCTCCTGTACTTCTTTTCTAACCGATTTTAAGTTGATCTGTGACTTTTTTAAAATTTCAATATTTTTAAAATCCTAGAGTGACCTAACCCCTTAAGTACATTGTTTTGGGGTAAGTAATAAATTACAGCCTGTAAAAAATATTATTATTTTAATATAGTAATAATAAACCCAAGGAAACTGATTTATAACTGCACGAAAATAAATTTTACAAAAACAGGTTATGTCAACGTAGACCTTTTCTAGCTTCAGAAAATAACTCCCAGAGGGCGTATCCCAAGCCGAAATTCCCAATAGAGGTGACCCGGTTTTCATTTCCACCCGGTACATAGGTTAGGTTAAAAATAGGTTTTTAAATTTTTAAAATATCACAATAACCTGTACCTGAAAAACTTTCGACAGTCGAAAATCTTTCAGGGCGGGCATTGCCTGCCCTGGCCCATAGCTAGGTACGGCCCTGCGTTGTCACTGTGTAGATGTGATAGTGTTAAGTTGGAGGTGTAAATAATAGATTTTTTTACAATAATTGGAAGACTTTATTGATTTTGTTGCAAAATAAGGCACATTAATCATGTAATGAAAAATTTACAACCTAAAAATAATTCATAATAAGCGCGTTTTAAATATTTACAAATAATAATAAACTCTAATTAAGTAGTAGTACTAAAAATATAAATATAATTCTGTAGAAAATCCCATTTTGTTATTATTTACATGTAGATCACGTCTTAAATTGTATATCACAACGGTGTCCCTTGGAAAAATTGGGTTATTTGTGGCTGGTCTTAATTACCATGGTCTCCAAGGCTTGTCTTCCTCGGGGGGCATAACAGATTTTCGCATGACAAGCGAGAGCGGTTTCTGCATGGGTGGGCTGTAGCGCATCACGTCCATGGGCTCGGGGCTCTCCGCCGGGGAATAATTCGAGGAAGAAGAGGCGGCAGACGCCGTCGACGAGGTGCGGCTGGGTATGGGCACTAGTAAAGGCAACGGAGAGTTGGTGGAAGTCGAAGGTGTCGTCGTGGGTAATACCAGCGCGATGTCGCCGTTGGGAAGTCGCGTGGGCACCAGCTGCACGCCTCCGTTGCCAAGAATTATATTGTTTTGGTGTTGCACATCGGCGGACGGCGTTGGCAAGATGTGGACTTGTACGGGCTGACCCGACTCCTGCTTATTCTGGTTAAGGCAGTTGGCGAGGTGTTGCAGCAGGCGCCGTTTTACCATCGGCTCCATACCCGGGAATCTACCCACCTCACTGGCGCACTCGCTGAAACCAGCTCGGAATTTATTCACCACCGTGGGATCCGCCGCCGCAGACATCGCCGTCTGCTGTCGCTGCAAATTCTGTAGGTGTTTCACTGTCATCTCCAGAATATCCGCCTTCTCCAGCTTCGAATGTCGAGCAGGCTACAACAAAAAACCGCAATTAGCATGTTTAAAAAAAATATCCCTCAAGCGACCCCCGAGAATTATTAATTCAGGTTGCATTTTTCAATTCCCAATTAGCATCAGTAAATACCTTCGTGGAATTATCAACTTTAAGATTCTTATCTTTTACTCTGATACCAATTCATTACAAAATTAAACAGGTAAAAAAACACTGGAATTTACAATTTTAATTAAAACTAAATACCTACTTCCAAAATAATCAATCTTAATTTCAAAAAATTTTTAATCGAAAAATAGATTTGGGCCATGAAAAATCTTTGTATGATCAAAATTGAGGAAAACGTTGCCTTTAATTAGATTACTTTCGGGCAAGTTTCCCAGTGGTACCAAAAAAATGTTGATTTCATTAACAAAAAAACAACTTACGTCTTTTTTCATGGCATCCAAAATAAGCGTCTTTAATTCATTGAGACAATTGTTGATCCTTGCCCTCCTTCGCTTCTCCATAATCGGCTTATTGCTCTGCAATAAAAAAATCTTTCAGACAAAACTCAAACAAACCTCGTCTTGTTATTACCACTTTAACAACCATATTTAATACTGAATAATTTAGACCGCGTGTCGGCGCTTTTGTTTTAATAACACGCTTGCGGCTTTTAAATTTTCAATACTCACGCAAGCCAAGTGTGATTTCTCACGTTTTTTTTTTTATAAAAATTAACTGGGAAATCACGGCTACTCGTGTGCATAAAGAAAACCTTGACACGTACCGTGTAAATCCAGCTTTAGCTTTATCAGCAGACGCTAGGCATGAGTATGAATGTATAAATAATCCCTGGCGCGTGTCAAGTTAGCAGCTTATCAGTAAATATTTATAACAAGCAGATATTACTCGGAAAACGTATTTTTACAAACTACCTTTTTTTGCACAAAAACTTCAAAGTTATTGCTTGTTAGTATTGATCCTAAAAAATTCTTAAACTACATTACTAAAATCGCAAAAAAATGATTAAGTTGAAAAAAAAATCAAAAATATTTTATAAAAATCAAGAATATGAAATTTGGTCAAAAATGTCAAATTATTATTTTTAAATTTTTAGGAAACCTACAAAAATTTTCAAAAATCGTGCAGAAACCCATTTTTGGCAATTTTCCAAAAATATCATTATAGCATTTTAATTTTTGTTTTTATAAATTTTTGTCAAAAGTTTATTTTGAAGTTTCCAAAAATCTATAAACTGAGGCCAAAAATTACAAAATATAAAAATCGCAATTATTTTCAAAATTTCTAAAAATTAAATTGAACGAATGTTACTTTCAATTTATATTGATTTTTTTATATCCAAAATATTTTTTTTATTTTTTTGAATTTTTTTTTTTATTATTATATTTGTTGTCATTTCTTGATTAATTTGAATATTGTAATTTTTGTTGTATAATTGATACTTGGCGGAGTTAAAATAATTTAAAAGTGGTAGTATCGAATGTTTTTTTGGCTGACATTAGTAATTTATAAAAATAAAACAAAAAGCACGTGTTGAACTTACTCGTCGATTGTCCGAGACTCTTCTAGTAATATTAGCCTCGTTTAAATTGGGTGCGTTCGGCATGGTCGCACTGTTAATTGTGGCACTTTGAACCATATTAGTTTCCGCTACCATTGTTCCGCGATAATAGAGCACAGAGGCGCACGTCACTTCCGACCGGCTACCGATATCAACAGGTTTATCGCGTGTGCCCGAGTGGCTTGTGTTGGTTTCGTGCAAGTTGCTTCAGCGGCGATTGCAGCGAGAATGTAGTGGAAGTTAATGTGATCTGCAGCAGCCAGTGCCGTGCGGACGGAGTGGTGGGGGGTTAAGCGTGCGGCGCGCGCGTGAGACAAGGTTGGTAAGCATCTTCCCATGGCGTGCGGCGGGATCCCCCGTCCCGCGCTCCCGCCGCGGACGCACCGCGCCCGTTAACTACCTGCTCAGGTGGGTCTCGAGCCACACGTGTCTCCGTGTGTGACGTCGCCCGCTCGCCGTCCGCGGCGGTGGGAATCGTGGTTCAAGTGGCGGCGGGTGGCGATGCGCACCAAAGAAGCCGCGCGCTGCTGATTCATGAGATGACGGGATGACGTTCCTCCGTATCTGCATCCAAGATCGACATGACTCACGACGGGAATGCTGCCTTCTTGCCTCGCTCCACGCTCTTTGCCTCCTCTACACCTCGCGCACCTCGCTGCAGCTCCAAGAAGATTCGGGTACCATGTGTACACCAACTGAACACCACACAACCAGTGACAGTACTCGGAACCTCAACGATTCAATTACAAAATTTAACAAAAATCAAAAATAAAACGGACGAGTCACTCCTGGTAGACGGACAAAATATCGGTACAAGATTTTCTAACAACAAATCTAGGCGTTGTGTCTGTACCCGGACGTATAGCTTTATCGCAACGGACGTGTGCTGCTCAGCGGTTCATTAGATGCTTTCCAGGAAACCGCTTTGAGTAGTCCAGACCGGTCCAGAGTAATTCCCAACTACTCGAATGTGTTCCAGGCCAATCGGAGTGAACTACTCTGAAGCACTCCATTTTACCTCGTCCCCGTCCCCTGAAGTACCTACCTAAGGCGCTTTCCAGGTAACCGCTCTGAGTAGTCCAGAGCGCTCCAGAGTAACTCCGAACTACTTCAGTATGTTCCAAGCGGATCGGAGTGAACTACTCTGAAGCACTCCAATTTACCTCGTCCCAGAGTAGTCTGAAGCACTCCATTTTACCTCGTCCCCGTCCCCTGAAGTACCTACCTAAGGCGCTTTCCAGGTAACCGCTCTGAGATTCCAGAGCGCTCCAGAGTAACTCCGAACTACTTCAGTATGTTCCAAGCGGATCGGAGTGAACTACTCTGAAGCACTCCAATTTACCTCGTCCCAGAGTAGTCTGAAGCACTCCATTTTACCTCGTCCCCGTCCCCTGAAGTACCTACCTAAGGCGCTTTCCAGGTAACCGCTCTGAGATTCCAGAGCGCTCCAGAGTAACTCCGAACTACTTCAGTATGTTCCAAGCGGATCGGAGTGAACTACTCTGAAGCACTCCAATTTACCTCGTCCCAGAGTAGTCTGAAGCACTCCATTTTACCTCGTCCCCGTCCCCTGAAGTACCTACCTAAGGCGCTTTCCAGGTAACCGCTCTGAGATTCCAGAGCGCTCCAGAGTAACTCCGAACTACTTCAGTATGTTCCAAGCGGATCGGAGTGAACTACTCTGAAGCACTCCAATTTACCTCGTCCCCTAGAGTACCTACCTAATTTTTAGCGTGGAACTACTCCTGGGGAGTGGGGGTTCTGATTCGCGTTCTCATTGGTTATAATTCGGTTTTTGTGGTTATGTTTACAGACCAAACTCCTTACGTGTTCCAAGCGCATTTTTACTTTGAGTAGTTCAGAAGTAACTCACTTCAAAGTGGTTAAAATTTACTTGGAAAGCACCTCTAATTTTTAGCGTGAACTACTCCAGTGGAGTGGGGGTTCTGATTCGCGCTCTTATTGGTTATAAATCCAATTTTGTGATTATGTTAACACAGCAGAATCCTTACGTGTTCCAAGTGCGATTTTATTTGGAGTACTATAAAGCAACTCACTCCAGAGTAGTTAAAATTTACTTGGATAGCACCTAATAACTCCTGGTAAACAGACAAGATGACCAACGAACGTAAAACGCCCCGTGATGTCTTCTTCCAACCAGCCGAACATTATCAAAATAAGACGAAAATCTGACCAGTAACTTTTGTTTATACCAATAATAACAAGATTATGAAACAGAGCCGGATCTAGGGTAGAGCGAATGGGGCACTCGCCCAGGGTGAAATGCAAAGGGGGCGCAAAAAAAGCCATTTTTTTCATCTAAAAATACTGCTTATAGCTTGGATAGGTCGATTTTTATTTCTAAAATACCATCTTTTGATATAAAATATTTAGTTACTCTAATTCAATGAACAGATCGGGCAATTACATGGATACAATTTGTATTATGGATATTTTCCAAAAAACCTAGTGGTGAGGAATATATAAAAAAAACAAAAAGATTAAGGAAAGAAGTAAACAAATCTCAGGCAAATTTATTGAACACCTGGTTAGGAAAATTGGGTAGTTCAAGTTCTGCTACAGAGATCAATGTAACGAAAACTATTGCATGTGCATCGACAGACGACGAAATAGTTCTTGTTTCACAATTCACTGGAGAGGATGGATGATATGAAACAGAAAGCTCAGAACTCAGAAGCTAAATCAAATTACCGAAAACAAGAGCAAGGAAAAAGTTATAGATAACATCAATTTCAACAATCCACCACCTTGGTCAAAAATACGCAAACCTTAAAGAATCTGCTGTAAACGATGAAAGTTTTCGAAGGAATGGTTTAACAAAATATTCCAACGGAGAGGTACGGTTGATTGTAATTGGCTCATTTACTCAAAAACAGCAATGTCGCTATATTGTTTTCAATATATTCTCTTTGGTAATACACAGAATAACCAACTCTCAGAAATCCAAAAAAATTGTGAGTACGATAATTCCACAACCCATCGCAATTCTTATTTCCAATGAAAATTCTTAGAAAAGAAAATTAAAAAAGTCGGTTTAATAGATGATTCACTTAAAAATGGTATCAGAGAGGGAAAGTGACCAAGCATATTAAGGGTGGTGCTATTATTTTGTGCCAAAAACAAACTTTCCTCTAATAGGTATAAACTGAAAATATTGGTAGTTCAAATGCAGATATTTTCTTAAATTTAGTGGAGGTAATGAGCTATTATCATGGTGTTATTGCAGAACAAAACTAATCATAGAAAAAAATCTTAAAATGTTACTTAATTTTTAGAGCGCTGTAAAAAGTTTAAAAAGTTTGGGGCGCCAAATTTGCATTTTGGCCAGGATGACAAAATGTGTAGATCCGGCTCTGTTATGAAACAACGAATTTTGGCGTAAAATACTCCATGATGTGTGTACACGGACAAATATCTTCCTCCGTGCAGACGGGTAAAACAATTCAAGCAACATGAAAAGCAGACCAGAAACGGACAAGTAACTCCTGGTATACGGACAAATTATCCGGATGCAAGATTTTCAAAGAAGGAATCTAGGCGTAAAAGCTTCGTGACACCGACAAATAGCTTCTTCTTCTTCCTAACGGACATATGATGCTCCGTGTAGTCAACTGGCAAGATCAGCCTCAAAAGTTACAACGACAGGTCCCGAACCGTTCTGTGGTCTAAACAAGACGGATATATGGGGGGAGATACTGCGGTGGGAAAGGAACAACATAGTGTCCCACTGGAGACTATCTCCGGGTGCAAAATAGCCGAAGAAATTCATTGATTACTCACCCAAGAAAGCCATGAAGCTTCTCGACCTTAGCAGGAACGAACTAAGGCTAATCACAGACCGTTTAACCGGCCACTGCCCATTGAGATATCACCTCAACAAAATGGGCAAGTCGGAAACAACAACCTGCAGATTTTGTGGCCTGGAGGATGAAACCTCTGAACACATCATCTGCGAATGCGACTCATTCGCTCGCACCAGAGGTGGAAGTCTGTAAAGCTATACGATAGTTTTCGTACAACGAAAAAACCGTTTGTTGACTAAGTTGCTTGGTAACAGATTATCTATATCTCTTCCTTATGCACGTTTTGTATTTATTGAAAAAAGATAAAATACGTCACGATAGAAACATATTCAACAATACTATATTTTCGTTGTACGAAAACAATCGTATTGCTTACAGACTTCCACCTCTGATTCCATCAATTCAGCTGGACAACACTTATTCCAGACGAAAAAATGACCATGTCTCCTAGGGCTACATTAGAAGTAGCTTAATCAAGCATTTAGAGATCACATGGTTGTACTAGAGCAAGGGTTTGAACAAAAGTTCACAGTGGTCGCAATTCCGTAAGGGTCATTGGAAAAAGCCAACCGCCCTCCTATTTAATCTAATTTAATCTAATCTAACTCCTAGTAGACGGACAAAGTATCCGTACAAGATTTTCAAAGAATCTATGCGTAAAATGCTTCCAAATGCTTCCAACATCATAAAAATCTGATTAAGGACGGACCAGTAAATGGTTCTGTACAAGATTTCCAAAGAACGAATCTAGGCTCAAAACGTTCCATGATGTCTCACAGTGGTCGAAAAATCGAAAAAGCTGGCCAAAATTAAAATATATTTATTTTTATTTTTGTAATTTAAAATTTTGATTATTTTTATTTGTATCTACAAATAAATCTTTACAATACAACAAAATGGATTCGTTCAGTGATGGTATGTGTAATTTGATTGTAAAACTCGGAACTCTTTATCTAACTCACATATTTTTATAAATCTACAATAATTTTGTGGAAATCTACTTAAAAAATCACTTAATTGACTTAACATATGACAAAAGTTAATTATCCTGCAGTATCCTGTCTAATAAAAATCTGCATAGTATTCGAAATACATTTTTCTACAAATTTGTGAGAAATCAGCTGCAGATGAATGATTCAATTGAATATTTGTATACAGGGTGTTCATTTTAAAAGTAGCCACCCTAAATAACTCTCTAAAAAACAATTTAATGTAAAAATGTCGTGACAGGTCCATTTTTATATGCAGAGGGACATCATTTTATGATAAAAAGAAGTTGTCATTGCAACCCCCTTCCCTACAGAACCCCCCTTTCATTTTTTCAATAGGAATAGGGGTCGAGTAATATATCATTGGAAAGCATTTTTAACCCTGATAATGGCAGTCATAAATTTTGGGCAACTGTTTGATTCCAAATCTACCTAAAAATTTAAAAAAAGTACTTAATAATTGTATTATTTATGTACTTTTAAATCTGATTTGATTAAATTGTCAGGTTTTGACTACAAGTCAATTGCTCTAACTTAGTAAAAGCCAGTTTTTTATAATTATTGAAAAAAAAATAGTTACATATTTTTTGATTAACTTTTTGTTATGCATTACTTTGTTCCTATTGTGTTTAGTCGTGTCCTGCAAATGACTTAATGAATATAGCCAAAATAAATCATATTTTTATTTTCAGGGTAAAAAAAAACTTTCAAGTGGGTTATCCTACGGTAAGGGGGTTGTAAAGACAATTTGAATTTTATTGTAAAAATATGTCTGCTTTTTTTAATTAAATTATTTTTTGGAGACTTATTTAGGAAGGCTCCTTTTAAAATGAACCCCTGTATGAGTTCATAAATAACTAAGCCTAAATATAATATACCGGGTGTCCACCGAACTGGTACCACCCCTGTAATTTCTTTTTTTATGAAACTAAAATTTTGAAATTTTACTCTATGTTATATGGCATAAGAAAACGCATTTATTGAACAAAAAAATCAATTTTACTTACTTACTTACATCAACTTCCTTATTTTAAATGTAGCACCCAATTTTTTTTGAAGTTATTACACTGGTAATTTCTAAGTATGTTATCGACAAAAAAAATTATTTTGAACTTTCAAAAAAAATTTGGATTGTGTTAGGGTGTTACACTTAAAATAAAAAAGTTGATCTCATTTCCGGTAAAACCGAAAGGAAAATTGAAATTTTTTTAATTAATGCGCTTTCTTATGCTTATACTGAGTTCGTGGAAAATAAAATAAATTTTTTGAAAACCGTTTAAAATTTCGATTAATCTATCTGAATTGACTATTCTGCTTTTAGTTTTGTACTCAGCCACCTCAAAAACTCCTATATACCGAGTTTCAAATAGATTAAATAACTTTTTTTCCAAATTTGTCCGCCATATTGGATCCGCCATTTTAAATTTTAAAAATCTGAATTCAGTATCGTAATCAGCTACTTCAAAAACGTAGTTTTACTAAAAATTATGAAATTCCAATAACACCTTCATATTTTGGCCAGCTTTTTGAATTTTCCGACCACTGTGTGTCTGTACAAAAGCAAATATCCTCTTCCGGAGGGACATGTGTGTTGCTCTGTTCATACGGGTAAAATAATACAAACTTTATTAAAATCAGACGGAAAACGGACTGGTAACTCCTGATAGACGGACAAAATATACATACAAGATTTCCAAAGAAAGAATCCTGGCGTAAAACGTTCCATGATGTTTGTACACGGACAATAGCATCTTCCTAACGGACATGTGTTGCTTCGTACAGACGGGTAAAACAATTCAAACAACATAAAAGGCGGACCAGTAATTCCTGGTAGCAGGACCGGATCTAGGGATTTTCTTGGGGGGGGGGGTGGTTAGCAAAAACAGGATTCTCAAGTTTCTATTTTTTAAAAGATGGGTCAGAATATTTTTTGCGTCCTCGATATCTTTGCGCATGATTGTACATACACTTGCATACAGTACCAACTTATGGCGTAACATTTTTGAATTTGATGTTCCGCTCAATAGCTTAATTATGGCACCTTGTCCGACAGTAGACGGACAAAATATCCGTACAAGATTGTCGAACAACGAATATAGACGTAAAACGCTCCGTGATGTCTATATTTTCTTCCGAACAGATATGTGTTGGTTCGTGAAAATGGATAAAGCAATTTGATTTGCTTTATCCATTTTCACTGGTTTGAACCAGACATAAAACGGACAAGAATGTCCATGTAGACGAAAAAGTATCTTCGTTCCTCCTTGTAAACAGACAAGTTGCCTCATGTAGGAGAACAAAGAGTTCTGAGTTCTGTGAAAAACAGAACATGTAGACATGTGGATCCGTAATGACGGACAAGTAGCTTTCTGCAGATGAAGTTGTTCCATGCAGATGGACAAGTGACTTTAAAAGCTAAACTAGAAAACTTGGCGTGAAACAGACAGGTATTTTTTGTAGACAAATTAAAATAGACCAGTCAACGATCGAAAAATAGCGAAAATGATTTGTGTAGTCGCAAAATTTTGTACGTTGGTAGGGGGTAATGAGGTAAACAACATAATATAAATCCTTACCGTTGGGGGTTGAGCGAAAAGTATGATTTTTTACGTAAAAGTAGGAAAACACTATTTTTAATAATTTACAGTTTTTCTATCCTCTTTATTTCGCAAAGTATTCATCTTAGAGGTTGTAGGAAATTTTATATAGTTTAATTTTGCAGAAAAACAGTTTTTCACTAGAGCCATTTATTAAGAAAAACTCAACCACCGATGTTCAGGATTTTTAGTAGTTGGTCATCGCACTCCTCCCCACCATCGTACAAAAATTTGGGCCTACACGAATTATTTCTCCTATTCGACCTTTTATTGGACTTCACTGGATTAAAAGATCTGAGGTGGAAGTCTGTAACACCTAACGTAACGAGAACGGTGGACTGTTTACTACATTACTATGGTTACGATTTTTATCTCGTTTCCACATATGAACGTTTTTGTGTGTAAGAGAAAGACGTAAAATATCTAACGAGTCAACTCTCAACCGAGATCAACTCGTTAGGGTTACAGAATTCCACCCTGTACAAATGTGTCTCTGTATCGTGGGAGGAGTTACTCCTTGAAGGTCTCTGCAAACAAAGAACTCTTCTTGCATGTGGACATGTGTCCGTCTACATACGGACATATGGATCCGTGAAAACGTACAAAGAGATTCATTCGATTTTATGGACAGATAAGTGATAGGTATATCCAAAAACATTATTGCATAACTTTTGTTTTCAATTGGGAATTTTTTGTTTTTAAATTATTTTTTAAATGCCCCCCCTTTTAAAAAGCCAAGTTACGGCAGTGTTTGAGGTAATTTCAGTTTTACTGAATATTTTGGATTATAATTTCTTTGCATGGGAGAAATTACAGAAAATCAAAATTTAAAATAGTTGTATGTATTTAATATGCAATACTTCATGATTTTAGGTGTTTTTCTATTTGTGTTTTTGATTTTGATCTGTAGGCCACGATGTTTTGTTTAGAACGTGCTACAGTACCCAAACAATCCTCTTTTGTGCTAGTAATTTATTTTAGTTAAATCAACATTCGGTAGCACAATGGCATCATTTAACATGTGTATCAGTGAGTCTAATCAGATATTTACACAAATTTAAGCTACCTCGCTTTTTGTCCATTCTTTTCGCGTGACAATGGCTAAAATCATGGCCGTGCTAAATTAGGTGAGTTCCGTTTCGTCGCGTTTCACTCCAACACAAAAGAATACAATTTTTCAACCGCATCCATCCCAAAATTATTGGTTTCTGTTTAATTAAATCATTTTCCAGCTTTAACACTAAGATTACACAATTAACATCAAAACTTTATAAAACTGAAATACATCAACTACGAAGGTGATTTCACCCTTATCAAAACTGCTGGAGGAACTCTAATTATGCCCAAAATTTTGGGAATATCAAAATTAATCTCTTAAAAGATAGTAAGTAAAAATTGAGCCTTAAGATTGATCCTCGTTTTCTTGTTAGTTTTTTTTGAATAATTAAGAACGTCCCAAAATCGATTTCCGAAATGTCTGCTTGATGCCGAAATTAAATCCAATTTGCTGCTCGAGTGAAGAAGACCGAAGGGGTTGAACGTTGCGGTCTAAACGCTTAGTATAAATTAGAAACGTGAGGGAAGTAGTGGTGAGGTGTCCAGGAAATCTTCTTAATTGCTTCTGGAATTTATACCGTCCGCCATAATATTTATGGATGGGGCTTGTGTGGTTGCAGTTGCGGGAGTTGGGCGGCCACGAATTTCATTGTTTGTTTTATAGAGGGCGAAAGAACCTTCTCAGAAACGACGTGTCGCTCCATTATCAATGGCTTTTACTTCAACCTCAAGAGACGCGAGACTAAAACTCAAAACGACCAAGGATGGACGTGTTGTAAATTATAAAACTCTTTTGTCGTTAAAATTTTAACTACCCACTACTAAAATTATACATCAGTAGTGCTTAAGGCTTCACCGAAAGTAAAACCAAATTTGTAACACTTCCAAATCGAAAACCACTTAGTTTTCATGCTAGCCAAAATCTAAAATGTATAGTATATCAAATTGTGGCCAAAATTATATAAATACTTTAAGTCATCTGTACTGATGCTTAGTTGTGGATGAAAATTGGTCATCAAATTTGGACAATAGTCGTTGCCAAATTATATCAAAAAAGTGTTTTATTTGGTTCATTTTGATATTGTTTGTTTTTGGTGTAAAAAATAAACATAATATCGAGACGACCTTGTTAAAACGGATGCGCTGGTGTGACAAAAAATTCGCTGTGAGATAAGATGTTTTCGAGGTTTGCAATTTAGATAAAAAAGACGAGTTATCATCCCGTGTTTGGCGGACAACGTATAAATAAATAATTGTCTGGTTTTAAGATTGGGTTTACGAGTTACGAAATTGAAGCCATTATCTCGCGTCTGGCCTTTGCAATGATTCGGAATTAAATTTCTGATTGGGGTTTGAGAATAAACGGCGATTAGGTTCGTATTGGCGGCGTATCGAGTAAAAGGTTGATGGGAGTTGAAGAAGCGTGCTTTGCTTTTTTTTGTTTTTTTTTTATTTTCCTCTTTGCCCTCCTACGCGCGCGCCTTTCAAACGAACAGGAATTCGAGACGAGGTATGAGGTGAAATGAGGAGGCGAGTGGAGCGTGGAGCACCTACCATCATCATCGAACACCACCAGTGGCGTTCCAACAAATTTATCATATATAAAAAGAATTACTTCAACATCGTTAATTTCCATCAAAGAAACCATGGTGACATCATAAGTTGTCCAATTTTTCTTAGATTCAACATTTTTCGAGAATTTGTCCAAAATTTATCTTAAAATTTGGATTAGGTAAATACATGTTTTTTTAATTCTTCGAAAGCGTCATGTTGCACGATTTTCGCGGGTGATTATTTAACTACTTAAGTCGTTTGATAAGGTAATTTGATATTCAAAATAGTAAATTATCATAAGTAGTAAACATTTTGATAAAACTTTACTAGGAAAAATTGAAGGCCAAACACCTAGGTAATTAAAATCGTGCCCAACTTTTGAAGTAAAGCAAAATTGGGATGGTTGAAGCTTTTAAGTCATTACTAACCACTTAAGTAATGTTCAAAATTGCCCCAAAATTTAGTTGATTAATGAGATCAAGTGTTGGGCGATTAGCGAAGTTCTTGATTTAGAAAGTCGAATGAGGCACGCGTTTGGCAATAGACAAGTGTGGCATGCGTCGGTGTCTGGTGTCTGTTGTCTAATAAATCATTCATTGACGTCAATCAAAATCCACGCGCGCAATCATGACTCGCTTGAATCCGGTTCCAAGCAACGCGCATAAATTAAAAATAAACTCGCTAATTTTATTATCTCATAGAGCAAAGCAGCGGAACTCGGCCGGAGATTGCACAACGCCGGCAAAAACAAAAAAAAAAAGCTTTCAAAGCGAAAGGAAAGTAATGAGCTAAGCGTAAGCGGCTAAGCGCCATGCGCATCGCGGCGCAAAGTCGCCCCGAAGGCCGCGCAATTATTTTTATTATTTTTTTATTACCCTTTTCTGCATACTTCACCAGGATAATTTTTATTTATTGCGCATTAGGGAAATTTTATAAATTCCATTTTTATTTATTCCAAGAAACGATGCCGCTTTGAAATTATGCAAAGCAGTTTTACGTCCAGCTTATCACTAATCAGCTATCAAAACCACTGTCGAGATATTAAACTTGCTGAAATTATCGCACGCGGGTAAACCAGCCCGTAACTAATCGTCATCCAACTGACTTTTGACACTTGGAAGACGAGAACTTAAAAGATTCCAATTTAATCAAACATTCTTCACTGCATATTATCAAATTCCTATAATATCCATTACGAAGATGAAATTTTAACTTGCAACTTGCAACCAAGAAGAAGAGAATGAAGTGAAGACCAAAAAACTACAAGGAAGAGAAAAACACCTTAGTCTACTGCTAAAAAGCAGCACTTCCTTATTTCCAAATAAAGGAAGGATGATGGATAAAAGACAAAGCACGAAGGACGAAGAACAAATGACGAATAACAAAGGACGAAAAATAAAGGACGAAGAACAAAGGACGAAGAACAACGGACGAAGAACAAAGGACGAAGAACAAAGGACGAAGAACAGGGGACGAAGAACAAAAGACGAAGAACAAAGGATGAAGAGCAAAGAACGAAGAAGAACAAGGGAAGAAGAAGAAAGGATGAAGAACAAGGGGCGAAGAGCAAAGGCGAAGATGGAAGGATGAACACCAAAGGATGAAGAACAAACGACGATGAACAAACGACGATGAACAAAGAATAAAGGAAAATAGGTGAAGAAGATAATAGGGATAAGGAGGAAGTATGAGAAAGAAAGAAAAAGATCAAAAATGACTGCTGTGGATACCAGATTCAAAGTGCAGATCAAAATGAAGAAAACTGGAAGTATACTACAGAATTGGGTACCTACCATATTGTAGGAGGTAGAAATAGAAAATAAAAAATAGAAAGGAGAATCTGGAATAAAGTGAAGAAGGAAGAAGAAAAGGGATATCTCAAAAAGCTGAAGAAGACAATAAATAGCAGTTTATTAATTAGAGAAAATTAAAATTTTAGAGTACAAAGGAGTGTAGTGATATCGAGGGCAAGAGAATTTGCAAAGGTAATAATTAAGAAAAGTAGATATGCGGTGTGGATAAACCAAAATGAAATTGGTCGTTAAAGTGGTTGCTAATTATAAAAACCGATTTAATAACGAGTTGGCAAGCGGTAAAGCGTAAATCTGCGTAAAGCGCGGACAGGAGTGTCAGAGGCAAAGCAAACATGCATTTAACCACGAAGGAGGTGTTCTCCAGTTTCTCGTTCGCCATCTAAAAAACATTGCGCACGTTAATCGCCCTTGCTGCGGGTTTCTATTTATTTGCATAACAATGCACGTTAATTATTGGCTCGTAAAATGTTGAATTTTTCGGTGGTAAGAGGTACCCAAGGGAGAGAGACGCGGTCCTTCACACAGATTAAAGAATACACGTTCCGCCAGAGGTAAGTCAGCTAGGTGAGCCAGGTAATAAGTTTTTTGTGCGTCTCACACCCATATATAACTAGTTAATATTCGCCTCTGGCCACTCACATAAGGTGGTAATCATTCACACAGAACCAGCTACCTGTTGCTTCTCTTCATTTCTCGCAGACGCTATAATCCTTCATCAAAGACATGAATTACCAATAATCATAATTTTGCATCAACAACTCATTGAATATCAAGTACTAAATACCAAAATTTTACTTCCTTCATTATTGATGTAAAATACCAACATTAATCTTCCAACGAGCATTGCAGCCTCATTTTTTGTTTACCTTTATACAAACCTGTAAACTGTGAATGTCGATATTATTACCATTGAGATAGAAGAAGATGGCCTGACCTAGTTTCTGCGTGAAGGAGCTAAAGAAAAGAATATATTAATTTTTTTTGGGTTGAAGAATACTAGTTACCGAAAATAGTTTCAATTGAAATACAAACCCTTCTTCATCTTCTTCTTCAATAAGAAACAACTAAAATCTTCAATTTGAAGTAAAAAATTATCTCCTCTTTTTTTGCTCTTTTATCTTGGTCCTTGACAACTTAGAAAAAAAACTATCTCAAAGTTATATGATAAAATTGTTTAAGATAAAAGAAAATGATATGGCCTGGTTTCTGGGTAAAGGAGTTGAAGATAAAAATGCAGTGGAACGCACCATATTTTTTTGGGGGTTGAACAATAATAGGTACCGAAAATATTTTCTACTGATAATAAACACAGAAAATCTTCAATTTGAAGTATAAAACTATATCTTCTTTCTTCTTCTTCTTTTAAACTGTTATATTGGTCCTTGACAAATAGGACTAAACTATCTGAAACTTATGTGATAAACCAAGAACTTTGGTCCAAATTTTTAAATATGAAATGTCAATATTTTTACTATTGAGATGGAAGAAGATGGACTGGCTTGGTTGTAAAGGAGTTGAAGATAGAAATTTAGTGGAACACAGCATTATTTTTTGGGGTTAAAGGATAATAGTTATCGATATTAAGTTAAATTGATAAGAAACAAATAAAATCTTCAATTTGAAGTAAAAAATTATCTCCTCTTTTTTTGCTCTTTTATCTTGGTCCTTGACAACTTAGAAAAAAACTATCTCTCAAAGTTATATGATATAAAAAAACAGGATACTACACAAGGTGTCCCGTATCGTTATGCAGAAATTTTGTCAGTGTAAACTAGGTTCAATTCTAAGACTAATAAACACAAAAGTTGCAGGTCTATTTTTTGTATTCAAAAGTTACAGCAGAATTTAATTTTCAAACTCCAAAACAGAAAATTCAATTTGAAGACTATTTAAATGAAAACTTAATTGATTTAAAATTTATTTTAAAATTTGAATTTAATTTAGTAACATGTGGCATTAAAATCTCGGTATTTTAAAATTTATATCATTCTTTATGCGATTTTTGTTGTTATTGGATGTGTTAGTTTTTGCTGAATTAAAAATGCCTTACGAGTTTTCTAAAGTAGAGTATGAGTATTTGTTAACTAAAATATATTTTTTTTATAAGAACTTTATTGACAAAATTTCTGCATAACGATACGGGACACCTTGTATATGGTTCTGAAATATTTACCTTAAAAAACCTGTAGAAGTCTTGGGTCCAAAATTATAAATATGAAACCAATTCCTAGGTCGATATTTTTACCTCTAAGAAGAAGATGGTATGGCCTGGTTTCTGGGTAAAGGAGTTGAAGATGTAGCGAAACGCACCATAATTTTTTTTGGGGTCAATGAATAATAGGTACCGAAAATAGTTACAATTGATAATATACAGGGTGTTCATTTTAAAAGGAGCCACCTTAAATAACTCTCCAAAAAATAATTTGTTGTTAAAATGCCGCGACAGGTCGATTTTTACTTTCAGGGGACATCTTTTTCCAATAAAATAAGAGTTGTCATTGCAACCCCCTTCCCTACGGAGCCACCCTTTCAATTTTTTTAAATGGGAATAGGGGTCGAGTGATATATCATTTGAAAGCATTTTTTACTCTGATAATGGCAGTCATATTTTTTTTGGCAACATATTGATTCCTAACCTACCTAAAAATTAAAAAAAGGACTTAATAATGGTATTATTTATGTACTTTTAAATCACATTTGGATAAATTTTTAAGTTTTGACCATGAAACAAGTCCTTTAACTTAACAAAAGCTAATTATTTATAATTATTGATTATTGAAAGACAAATCAGTTAGCAAATTTTTTTATAATATTTTTTGTTATAAATTACTTTACTAAAATAGGGCCAAAACAAATCATATTTTTATTTTCAGGATAAAAAGACCTTCAAAATGATGCGTCACTTGACCCCTATTTAAAATAATCAAAGGGGTGGTCCTGTAGGGTAGGGGGTTGCAAAGACAATTTTAATTTCATTATAAATAGATGTCCCCCTAAAAATATAAATTGACCTGTCACGACATTTTTACATTAAATTATTTTTTCGAGTGTTATTTAGGGTGGCTCCTTTTAAAATGAACACCCTGTATAACTAAAATCTTTAATTTGAAGTAAAATATAAAAACATCTCCTGTTATTTTAAGCTGGTATCTTGGTCCTTGACAACAAGGAAGAAACTATCTCAAAGTTAGGTGATAAAATTGTCAATGATATAAAACAACTACAATACCTATAGAAAAAGTTGTTTGGAAATAAGTAACATTAAAAATCCTTATTAATACCAACATTATTCTTCCAACGAGCATTGCTGCCTCATTTTGTATTTACCTTAAAAAAACCTGTAGAATTCTTTGCTCCAAAATTTCAAATATGAAGCCAATTCCTAGGTCGATTTTGTTACCACTGAGAAGAAGACAGCCTAACCTGGTTTCTGGATAAAGGAGTTGAAGATAAAAATGCAGTGGAACGCACCAGAATTTTTTTTTGGGTTGAACAATTATAGGGTACCGAAAATATTTTCAACTGATAGTAAACACTGAAAATCTTCAATTTGAAGAATAAAACTATATCCTCTTCTTCTTCTTCCTTTTCTTCTTCTTCTTTTACGCTGTTATCTTGGTCCTTGAAAACTAGGAAAAAACTATCTCAAAGTTAGGTTATAAAATTGTCAATGATATAAAAAAACAGGATACTGTATGTGGTTCAGAAATAACTGCAAAATCTTAAGCAAAAATGTTTGGAAATAAGTAACATTAAAAATACTTAATACCAACAATATACCTTAAAAAACCTGTAGAATTCTTTGGTCCAAAATTTTAAATATGAAGTCAATTCCTAGGTCGATTTTGTTACCATTGAGATAGAAGGAGACAGCCTGACCTGGTTTCTGGGTAAAGGAGTTGAAGATAAGAATCCAGTGGAATGCACTATACCTACATTTTTTTGGGTCGAACAATTAATAGGTACCGGAAATATTTTCAAATGATAGTAAACACTTAAAATCTCCAATTTGAAGTGTAAAATGACTATCTTCTCTTCTTCCTCTTCTTCCTCTTCTTCCTCTTCTTCCTCTTCTTCCTCTTCTTCCCCTTCTTCCTCTTCTTCCTCTTCTTCCTCTTCTTCCTCTTCTTCCTCTTCTTCCTCTTCTTCCTCTTCTTCCTCTTCTTCCTCTTCTTCCTCTTCTTCCTCTTCTTCCTCTTCTTCCTCTTCTTCCTCTTCTTCCTCTTCTTCCTCTTCTTCCTCTTCTTCCTCTTCTTCCTCTTCTTCTTCTTTTTCTTCTTCTTCTTCTTCTCTTCCGCTGTTATCTTGGTTCTTGAGAACTGAAACAAAACTATTTCAAACATATGTGATAAAATTGTCAACGATATAAAAAACATGATGCTTTATATGGTTCAGAAATAACTACAATACCTATAGGAAAACTTGTTTGGAAATAAGTTATATTAAAAATACTTAATACCAATACAATTCTTCCAACGAGAATTGGTGCCTCATTTTTTTGTTTACCTTAAAAAACCTATAGAATTCTTTGGTTCAAAATTTTAAATATGAAACCAATTCCTAGGTTGGTATTGTTACTATTAAGGTAGGAGAAGAGAGACCACCTTGGTTTTTTAATAAAGAAATTGAAGATAAATATGGAGTCGAGCGCACCAATTATATTTTTGGGTACCGAAGTTAGTTTCATTTGATAATAAACACCTAAATATTTTAAATACAAAACTATGTCCTCTTCTTCTTCTTTTGCGCTGTTATCTTGGTCCTTAGCAACCTGGACAAAACTATCTTAAGTTATGTGATTAAATTATCAACTATAATAGAAGAATACTATATGTAGTTCAGAATTAACTGAAAAAAATGTTTGGAAATAAATAACATACATAATTTTCATGTGGTCCTGGAAATTTTCCATGATTATGTCAGTTGGTTGTTTCGAAATCTTCCCAAAATACCCCGACATCTCAAGTATTAATTTAGATGTGATTTTGATGTTTCAAAAATCACCAAAATGTTCAAAAGTTTAAAATTTAATTTAATAAACATTACAGAAAATACTGAATTCTCATGTGTTTTTTTAATGATTATGAAAAATTATTTAAGAATCAAAATTTGCATTCTTTTGTTATTTGGATAAAATAGGTTGATACTAGTTAGAAAAATGTGTTTAATTTTATCGTTGTTTGTTTAGAATTTTAAGGTCGGTGCTGTTAAAACAAATGCAATTTCCTGCATCCGTAAAAAAAGCCACCCTAAAAAAACAGGCGCGACCTTGTAGCTGTTTCAAGTGGGATTGTTTTTGTGGCTAAAAGGTCGCAGACAAAAATCTGGAAATATCAATCAGAAGTCGGTGAAAGCAGGCCTTGTGATTGAAAAATCGTCTGCTGCATGAGTAAACAGAAATAAGTGCTCGCTTGAAACTTAAAATAATAAAAAAAAATATTATCGCGTTATTTTTAGAAATAACTAGGATTGTGGATTAGGAATTTAGGATTTTGGGTTTCCATTTTTTTGTGAGTTAGAGATAGAGGAGTAATAAATTTTAAATATAAAGATCAAGGTTCATGTGGGAAACTTGTTAAAAATAATTTGTACGCAATCCACACACGCGCCACGACGTCAAAACACGTGCTTCTTATCTTTGACGTCGTCCTCAGACCCCAGACGGAATATCTCATCTAAGTTCAAGTGTTTTTCAAGTCAATAGTCAATCAGACGGGTTATATTTAATAATCAAAAGATAACATACACGCACGACTCTTTTATTAAAAAAATAATTACACTTTAGCTTTGCCCCATTGTTATTTTTTTGTGGAAGCCCAAATTTTGGTTAAATTTGGTAAAAATTAAGCTCACTAAAAAATTAAAAAGAAAATAATAACCCCGCCCAGTTTCATCTGATAAACAAGAAGATTCTTCCAATTTTCAGAATTTAAACGTTTTAGTAGCTTGAATGATTTTCGAAATTTTTTGGTCAAAATTGGTTTTTTGTACATTTCTCTATTATAACTCAGAAATAAAAGGGGCTTTTTAATAGTTTACATAGAAATTGTAAATTACGAAAAAAAAAAATGGTTAGGTATAAAAATAAAAACTACTCTATTTTTTTGAAAATCTTCAAAAATTTTAGAAAATCATCATTAAAAGTTCTAGTTAGATATATGAAAATATGTGGCGTGGTGTGATTTTTTTAATCGACTTGAAAATATTATAATTGCGGAGATAATCACTTTATTATTATTATTTTCTCAGCATAAAAACAACTGAGCGCGTGGATAATTCTTAGTTCACGTTTTTCGTTTGAGTCATTTCTCGGTAGTCATTAATGGCATAGTCAGCAAGGTCGCTTTGTTTACAAATTTGTTTACGCCTTGCTTTGCTAGGAAGCATGCGTTTCACTTTTTTTCAAAACATAATTAACGGGAAGTTAAATCAATGCAAGGTAGTTTCCTCTATTTTCTCACTCTAACAAAATACCTCACTTATTTACTTACAATAATATTGCTTATATTTTTTTCACATTAGAAATTAACAAATTTAATTAAAAAAGTGAAATGTCAAAAACAGAAATGATGGAAAAATGATTTTTTAGATTTAAGAAAAATCTCAAGTCATGATTGACAAAAAAAACCTATTTACTACTTTTTAAATAAAAAAATAGACATATTTCAGGTGTGTTCCAACAGCTCGAAAAGCGTACATTGATGAGCCCGGTCATGCGCAATCGATTAAACCAAACTTAGGCAGTTGTAATTTTTACATGGAACTGCTGTAATAGTTACCGGCGAGATGCTAGCAATAAAACTTCCAGCAATAGAAATTTTACCTCTAATTCTCTTACATTCTATTTAAACTAGAAGAAAACAATATACATCATTTGAAAGCTACATTCAAGAGGATTGCACAGGTATAATTGGCTTTGCTTGTTCGTTCCGATTTACCTAATAATCAGTGTAAAAACAAAAACCCTACCGAAAAATTCATTGAAAATAAAAATTAAGTCAGAATAAAGTTTGACCACTCAAATGAAAGGATTTTTCCTGTAGATTAACGTGGTGTAGGTGGTTTTGCTTGTTCATTTCGATTTAATAAAGAAAACGCAAAAAACTTACTTTTTATGACATTTTTCTATAAAAATTTATGTTTAAACTTGAATACAATTTTCTGCACACGTTGAATAAAAAAGCTAATTATACCCAAAGATAGATAATTTAATTCTGAATCCAGGTGTATATGTCGCTTTGCTTGTTCGTTAGGATTTAAATAGTGATCGAACCAGCAATAAAACTACACGAATTTCAAGAAATTTCAAAATTATTCGAAAATTCTTGAAATTTGCAGCGTAGAGTTTTATTGCCGGTTCGATTGCTAATTAAATCCTAACGAACAAGCAAAGTGACCTATACACCTGGATTCAGAATTAAATTATCTATCTTTGGGTTTAATTAACTTCTTTATGCAACGTGTGCATAAAAGTCTATTCACGTTTAAACATAACTTTTTATGGAAAAATGCCATAAAAAGTAAGCTTTTTGTGGTTTTTTGATTAAATCGAAACGAACAAGCAAAACCATCTACACCATGTTAATCTACAGGAAAAATGCTTTCTTTTGAGTGGTCAAACTTTTTTATGGGATAATCGAATCTGAAAATATAAAAGCTTGTTTTTATTCGAAATTTCTTGAAATTCGCAGCGTAGAGTTTTATTGGCGGTTCGATTGCTAATTAAATCCTAAAGAACAAGCAAAGTGACATATACATCTGGATTCAGAATTAAATTATCTATCTTTGGATATAATTAGCTTTTTTATGCAACGTGTGCAGAAATTATATTCAAGTTTAAACATAAATTTTTATACAAAAATGCCATAAAAAGTAAATTTTTTTTGGTTTTTTGATTAAATCGAAACGAACAAGTATAACCACCCACACCATGATAATCTACAGGAAAAAAGCTTCCTTTTGAGTGGTCAAACTTTTTTATGGGATAATCGAATCTGAAAATATAAATGATTGTTTTTATTCGAAATTTCTTGAAATTCCCAGCGTAGAGTTTTATTGGCGGTTCGATTGCTAATTAAATCCTAACGAACAAGCAAAGTGACATATACATCTGGATTCAGAATTAAATTATCTATCTTTGGATATAATTAGCTTTTTTATGCAACGTGTGCAGAAATTATATTCAAGTTTAAACATAAATTTTTATACAAAAATGCCATAAAAAGTAAATTTTTTTTGGTTTTTTGATTAAATCGAAACGAACAAGTATAACCACCCACACCATGATAATCTACAGGAAAAAAGCTTCCTTTTGAGTGGTCAAACTTTTTTATGGGATAATCGAATCTGAAAATATAAATGATTGTTTTTATTCGAAATTTCTTGAAATTCCCAGCGTAGAGTTTTATTGGCGGTTCGATTGCTAATTAAATCCTAACGAACAAGCAAAGTGACATATACATCTGGATTCAGAATTAAATTATCTATCTTTGGATATAATTAGCTTTTTTATGCAACGTGTGCAGAAAATTGTATTCAAGTTTAAACATAAATTTTTATGCAAAAATGCCATAAAAAGTAAAATTTTTTTGGTTTTTTGATTAAATCGAAACGAACAAGTAAAACCACCCACACCATGATAATCTACAGGAAAAAGCTTCCTTTTGACTGGTCAAACTTTTTTGTGGGATAATCGAATCTGAAAATATAAAAGCTTGTTTTTATTCGAAATTTCTTGAAATTTGCAGCGTAGAGTTTTATTGGCGGTTCGATTGCTAATTAAATCCTATCGAACAAGCAAAGTGACATATACACCTGGATTCAGAATTAAATTATCTATCTTTGGGTATAATTAGCTTTTTTATGCAACGTGTGCAGAAAATTGTATTCAAGATTAAACATAAATTTTTATGCAAAAATGCCATAAAAAGTAATTTTTTTATGGTTTTTTGATTAAATCGAAGCGAACAAGTAAAACCACCCACACCATGATAATCTACAGGAAAAAAGCTTCCTTTTGAGTGGTCAAACTTTTTTATGGGATAATCGAATCTGAAAATATAAATGATTGTTTTTATTCGAAATCTCTTGAAATTCGCAGCGTAGAGTTTTATTGGCGGTTCGATTGCTAATTAAATCCTAACGAACAAGCAAAGTGACATATACATCTGTATTCAGAATTAAATTATCTATCTTTGGGTATAATTAGCTTTTTTATGCAACGTGTGCAGAAAATTGTATTCAAGTTTAAACATAAATTTTTATGCAAAAATGCCATAAAAAGTATTTTTTTTATGGTTTTTTGATTAAATCGAAACGAACAAGTAAAACCACCCACTCCATGATAATCTACAGAAAAAAGCTTTCTTTTGAGTGGTCAAACTTTTTTATGGGATAATCGAATATGAAAATATAAATGATTGTTTTTATTCGAAATCTCTTGAAATTCGCAGCGTAGAGTTTTATTGGCGGTTCGATTGCTAATTAAATCCTAACGAACAAACAAAGTGACATATACATCTGGATTCAGAATTAAATTATTTATCTTTGGGTATAATTAGCTTTTTTATGCAACGTGTGCAGAAAATTGTATTCAAGTTTAAACATAAATTTTCATGCAAAAATGCCATAATAAGTAATTTTTTTATGGTTTTTTGATTAAATCGAATCGAACAAGTAAAACCACCCACACCATGATAATCCACAGGAAAAAGCTTCCTTTTGAGTTGTCAAACTTTTTTGTGGGATAATCGAATCTGAAAATATAAATGATTGTTTTTATTCTAAATTTCTTGAAATTCGCAGCGTAGAGTTTTATTGGCGGTTCGATTGCTAATTAAATCCTAACGAACAAGCAAAGTGACATATACATCTGGATTCAGAATTAAATTATCTATCTTTGGGTATAATTAGCTTTTTTATGCAACGTGTGCAGAAAATTGTATTCAAGATTAAACATAAATTTGTATGCAAAAATGACATAAAAAGTAATTTTTTTATGGTTTTTTGATTAAATCGAAACGAACAAGTAAAACTACCCACACCATGATAATCTACAGGAAAAAAGCTTCCTTTTGAGTGGTCAAACTTTTTTATGGGATAATCGAATCTGAAAATATAAATGATTGTTTTTATTCGAAATTTCTTGAAATTCGCAGCGTAGAGTTTTATTGGCGGTTCGATTGCTAATTAAATCCTAACGAACAAGCAAAGTGACATATACATCTGGATTCAGAATTAAATTATCTATCTTTGGGTATAATTAGCTTTTTTATGCAACGTGTGCAGAAAATTGTATTCAAGATTAAACATAAATTTGTATGCAAAAATGCCATAAAAAGTAATTTTTTTATGGTTTTTTGATTAAATCGAAACGAACAAGTAAAACCACCCACACCATGATAATCTACAGGAAAAAGCTTCCTTTTGACTGGTCAAACTTTTTTGTGGGATAATCGAATCTGAAAATATAAAAGCGTGTTTTTATTCGAAATTTCTTGAAATTCGCAGCGTAGAGTTTTATTGGCGGTTCGATTGCTAATTAAATCCTAACGAACAAGCAAAGTGACATGTACAGTTGGTCCCAGCTGGAAGTAGGACAAAAGTAATCACGCTCGCGTATTCTTTGTCCTACTTCGAGCTGGGAGCAACTTTACATCTGGATTCAGCATTAAATTATCTATCTTTGGGTATAATTAGCTTTTTTATGCAACGTGTGCAGAAAATTGTATTCAAGATTAAACATAAATTTGTATGCAAAAATGCCATAAAAAGTAATTTTTTTATGGTTTTTTGATTAAATCGAAACGAACAAGTAAAACCACCCACACCATGATAATCTACAGGAAAAAAGCTTCCTTTTGAGTGGTCAAACTTTTTTATGGGATAATCGAATCTGAAAATATAAATGATTGTTTTTATTCGAAATTTCTTGAAATTCGCAGCGTAGAGTTTTATTGGCGGTTCGATTGCTAATTAAATCCTAACGAACAAGCAAAGTGACATGTACAGTTGGTCCCAGCTGGAAGTAGGACAAAAGTAATCACGCTCGCGTATTCTTTGTCCTACTTCGAGCTGGGAGCAACTTTACATCTGGATTCAGCTTTAAATTATCTATCTTTGGGTATAATTAGCTTTTTTATGCAACGTGTGCAGAAAATTGTATTCAAGATTAAACATAAATTTTTATGCAAAAATGCCATAAAAAGTAATTTTTTATGGTTTTTTGATTAAATCGAAACGAACAAGTAAAACCACCCACACCATGATAATCTACAGGAAAAAAGTTTCCTTTTGAGTGGTCAAACTTTTTTATGGGATAATCGAGTATGAAAATATAAATGATTGTTTTTATTCGAAATTTCTTGAAATTCGCAGCGTAGAGTTTTATTAGCGGTTCGATTGCTAATTAAATCCTAACGAACAAGCAAAGTGACATATACATCTGGATTCAGAATTAAATTTTCTATCTTTGGGTATAATTAGCTTTTTTATGCAACGTGTGCAGAAAATTGTATTCAAGTTTAAACATAAATTTTTAAGCAAAAATGCCACAAAAAGTAATTTTTTTATGGTTTTTTTGATTAAATCGAATCGAACAAGTAAAACCACCCACACTATGATAATCTACAGTAAAAAAGCTTTCTTTTGAGTGGTCAAACTTTTTTATGGGATAATCGAATCTGAAAATATAAATGATTGTTTTTATTCGAAATTTCTTGAAATTCGCAGCGTAGAGTTTTATTGGCGGTTCGATTGCTAATTAAATCCTAACGAACAAGCAAAGTGACATATACATCTGGGTTCAGAATTAAATTATCTATCTTTGGGTATAATTAGCTTTTTTATGCAACGTGTGCAGAAAATTGTATTCAAGTTTAAACATAAATTTTTATGCAAAAATCCCATAAAAAGTAATTTTTTTATGGTTTTTTGATTAAATCGAAACGAACAAGTAAAACCACCCACTCCATGATAATCTACAGGAAAAAATCTTCCTTTTGAGCGGTCAAACTTTTTTGTGGGATTATCGAATCTGAAAATATAAATGATTGTTTTTATTCGAAATTTCTTGAAATTCGCAGCGTAGAGTTTTATTGGCGGTTCGATTGCTAATTAAATCCTAACGAACAAGCAAAGTGACATATACATCTGGATTCAGAATTAAATTATCTATCTTTGGGTATAATTAGCTTTTTTATGCAACGTGTGCAGAAAATTGTATTCAAGTTTAAACATAAATTTTTATAGAAAAATGTCATAAAAAGTAATTTTTTTTGCATTTTTTTGATTAAATTGAAACGAACAAGCAAAACCACCTACACCACGTTAATCTACAGGAAAAATCCTTTCATTTGAGTGGTCAAACTTTATTGTGACTTAATTTTTATTTTCAATGAATTTTCGGTAGGGTTTTGCTTTTACCCTTATTATTAGGTAAATTGGAAGGAAAAAGCAAAGCCAATTATAAATTTGCAATCCTCTTGAATGTAGCTTTCAAATGATGTACATTGTTTTGTTCTAATTTAAATAGAATATGAGTTATTTAAGAAAAACCTCTTATGGAGAATTACATGTAAAATTTCTATTGCTGGAAGTTTTATAGCTAACATCTCGCCGGTGTAATAGTTTACATTACAATTTTTAAAAAAATTTATAGAAATTATTTGATAATGAAAAGAATGATCTGAAATGACTATTTGCTTGTTGGAATTTGGCTTCTTTAAGAAAATATTTGAGGAGTTAACTGCAAGTGCAGACGTAAATGTTTATTTAAAAGCAAAAGAGTTTACATAAGTATGCTAATAACAGAGACAAGCTGACATCTGCTAAATCTCTGAAAAGACAAATTGCCGACCGGCAGAAACCCGGCAACCACCAACCACGTCCTTAATGCAATAAACACAAAAATATATTTATATAGCCCCTCTAAAAAAGGGACTATGTCCCCATCTTTTTAAACGAAACATTTTTAACCTGAAATTTATCACTTTACAACGCGTGCTTGGAAAGGAAAAAAGAAAAAATGTTTTACAATTGTGCAATTTCGAGAAATTGCGTATTTTTTTGCTTTATTGTAGAGCAATTTACGGTTGTGCAAATTTTTTGGAGTAGTTTCATTTATTGGACGGTATAAATTTAAATGGACTAATTCGGGGAACGAAAATCAACTTCAAGGACCAAAAGTGCGTCGGTGTTGTAAAATTATAAAAGGGTTGAAAGTAAAAGGGTTCTAAGAAGATTGGGGTAAATAAATGTGTTATACAGATTTAGAGCAGTTTGGCAATTGCGAAATGAGGACATTTTCGTTTTATTGCAGTTGTATAATATTTAAATTTTCGAAAAGGATTCATCCGGAAGAAACTTTGGGTGTAATAAAAATTTCGCAGTATACCATTTTTTGTAGACGTAACGGCTGAAAATCAGCGAATGCCGAATAAATTATCTTATTTATTTCGCAGGTAGAAGACGTGTATTTAATGTCGATATTTTTTTTAATTCGGGCCTGAATGTGCCAAAAAACGACTTTAAAAGGACTCAGTTTTTGCCGCCTCGTTATTATGGGTGATCGTCACAAAAAAATATTAATACCTCTTCTTGTCCAAATCAACGCGGTAAAAATATTACTTTATTCATGTTTTAAATTATAATAATAAAAATAAAATAATTTAAGAAAATCGTCAAGTGCTATTTTAAAATTTGACCTTAGAGGTTTTTAAAAAAAATTTAAATTTCCAATTAAATAAATTAAAAACAATATTTAAAAAAAATTACCATAAAAAATGAAAATAAAGTTTATTTTTTTTAAGTTTTTTGTTAATTTACAAAATTATTTTTTTTTTCGAAATTTTCGTTTATTTGGCGTAATCACTTTAGATATTAGTTATTAAAAGAAAGTAAATACCCCCCAACAAAATACTTTTATTTGATTTTCATTGACAAAAAACCCAACAGTCGGGGTCTGAACACCCAGTTTTTTTTTGACGGATCTTTGAATTTCGTTCCCACAGAAAATGTCGTTAATTCTTTCATAATTCATGTAAAGTAAAGCTAATTAATTTCACTTTGGGCTGAAGTTATAAAATCATTATTAAAAAAATATTTTGATAGAAAGAACTATTCTCCTTTCTAAAAATTATTGAGAACTCACTTTTTTTTCTTGATATGTTCGTTCATATCTTTGAAACTTTTTTACCCCCGCAAAACTTGACAGTAAACTCTATCAACTAAAAAAGGATTCAGTGTTGTATCTCTTTTAGTTTAGGAGCAACGCTGGTCAGAAAAATACTGGGCTGTTCCCACCCTGACTACTGGTTTTTTTTTGTTATCTATGATATATCTCGTTTACTTGCTAGAATTTTCTTCTGATCACTTCTTTTTGGGACACTGGACACCCTGTATATATTATTTAATTTTATAGGAAAGCAGCCTTATCTTTTTTTAATTAGCAACCTCCAATTTTTATTGCATATTATTATAGCTTGCTTTTAAAGGTTTACGGAACATATTTTTCTATTTTTCTAAAGTAAATAGTTTAAAAGTTATAAGGTTTTAAATTTTCAATACATAAAGTTCGGCAACGCTGCCTTATTTTGAAAATTAAGCATTTTACAGAAAAATGTTTCAAATAAAAGTTGTACGATTCTTAGTGCCATACTTTTTAGAAAAATTGCCATGACCTTGAACAGCATGTTAAAGGTCAGGCGAAAATCACTTAACTTTTTTTAAATAGCAACCGCCCATTTTTTGTAATCGTGGTATTCTTACCGTAGTATTGTTATTGTTACTGTCAGCGTGGTACTGTCAGCGTGGTATTATCAATAGTAATACTATTAGGAGGTTGAAATCCGCAATAATTCTGTCAATTTATTGACAAATAAAATTGCGTTACAAATTACAGAATTATTATAGTGATTTCAAACTACGAATGGGTCTTTTCCCGATTTTGATTATTTTAGTTTTATTATAAAGATTAGCCCTAACTGAACACTTATATTCAATCAGTTTTTTGATATGTTTTTTTATAAAAGTAATAAATAATTTCTCTGACGTTACAACTTTTTTTACATCTAACAACGCTGCAGGTTGTCTATACTATTGTTGTTCTGTGGTTGATATCATCGGCTGCAGTCGGCTCTGTCGGTTTTATTAACGAAAGAGAAGGAAGTGATTTGCTTTGGATAAGTCAAATTTTGATAAAAAGAACACACTTAATGACGTCGGAAATTAGCTTCGGTGCCGATCGTGAATGTTCGTAAAATATTACAACGTTGCCGGGCAAAATAGAAGTTGTTACGTCACGAATCCTTAAATTTAAAATTAATAAAAATACAGGGTGTCCCTAAAAGGTCTGTACAAAACGATACCACATACTCCTGAGACCAAAATATGATGATTTAACCAAACTTATCTCTATCCAAAAATTCTTCGTTAAGGTGCTACAGACCATTAAAGTTCTTAAAACTATTTTGTATTTTTTAAATTACTAAAAATTGGCTCATACGATCATAACATAATTTGGTATGTGGCTATGTAATGGATAAAAGTCTTTCTAGATAATTTGTTTTTACTTTTTTACGTTATGTAAGTGGTCAAAAATAGGTCATCGACACTCTAAATTTCTTATAACTTTTTAATGGCCGAATAAAAATTCATAGAACTTTACTTGTAGCTAAACAGTGTAATTATAAACTTTTTTTGTCTCTTACAAAATTTTTCTATCTCCTTTATTTTAGACAGAAAAAAATTATTTCCATGTGGTACATAACCTAACTTTGGAAAAATATTTAAATTTTTCGCTAGAAGGTATGTACAAATTAACACAGTATATTCTTGAGACCAAAATAGAACGATTTAACCAATTTTATCGTTATCCAAAAGTGCTTCGTTAAGCCTCTATTGACCATGAAAGTTATTTAAAAAGATAAAAATTTTCAAGGCCGTTAGACACTTAACGAAGCACTTTTCGATTAAAATAAGTTTGTTTAAATATATTTTATTTTGGTCTTAAGAATATGTGGTGTTACTTTGTACAGACCTTTTGGCGAAAAATTTAAATATTTTTCTAAAGTTAGGTTATGCACCACATGGAAATATTTTTTTCTGCCTAAACTAAAGGAGTTAAAAAAATTGTATAAGAGACAAAAAAAGTTTATAATTACACTGTTTAGCTACAGTTAAAGTTTTATGAATTTTTATTCCGCCATTAAAAAGTTACAAGAAAATTTGCATGTCGATGACCTATTTTTGACCACTTACATATCGTGAAAAAGTAAAAACAAATTGTCTAGAAATACCTTTTTTCATTACATAGCCACATACCAAATTGTGTTATGATCGTATGAACCAATTTTTAGTAATTTAAAAAAAACAAAATAGTTTTAAGAACTTTAATGGTTTGTAGCGCCTTAACCCTTAACGAAGAACTTTTGGATAGAGATAAGTTTGGTTAAATCGTCTTATTTTGGTCTCAGGAGTGTGAGGTATTATTTTGTACAGACCTTTCAGGGACACCCTGTATATTGATCGAATTAAAAAAATAATTGGCCGATGTAATTATTTCTTAAAGGGCTATCCGTGACAAAAAAATATTAAAATCCGTTTCACCTGAGAAAGGCCCATTGTATTTGGATAGATTATGTCAAGCCTTATTTCTGCAAAATATAAACAAATGTTTGTAAATTTTAACGCCAGTCTTAACTTCAAATGTCAAATTTGAAATTTAAACACATGTTATGTATCTAAACGTCAAAACGTTGATAATTTAGGTAGGACCCTAATTATCCCGATAACCTAATGGCAAATGGATCAATCAGAACGCTTGTCGGGACAAAGGCATGAAATAATCAATTTTTTTTTTAGAAACGCACGAATTTCAATCTCAACTCTACGCACTCATTGAATTTTCCAATATTGGGATTAAAAATATTTAAGCATTTTTCAAAAAATATATCGATAGTTATTCTTACCGCGAGTGAATTTTGTAAAGAGAATATAAAATTCAGTTTATTAATTAAAAAAATTGAACGTGGTAAGCGAGGTATTGTCAGCGTGGTATTGACAGCGTGGTATTTTCAGCGTAGTATTTTCAGCGTGGATTGTCAGCGTTATATTGTCAGCGTGGTATTGTTAATGTGCTATTTTATTTTCACTTATTAGGAATTGTTTTCTGAGCGTTGTACTTTCAGGAATTGTATTCTAAATATTATAAATATAGAATGAAAATAAAATTAATATTAGTTTCAATGGAATTTTGAGAAACAATTTTTTTGGTCCCAAATTACCTGACGAACTATGCCACCTAGTTCTTTGAGAATATTTATACATATTTTTCGTTTTTGGAACTATAGGAAACAAGAACATTGCCAGACGTTACAAATCATCAGAATTCCAATCTGAATCATCTATCATTACTCATTACATTTACTCCTGTAGTTCACCTTGTATCAGATTTATTTAATCCTCCAACATTTTCAGTATCTTGGTCTGAAGTAAAGTGATAATTTTGACAATTTCCAATCTTTTCCAAAAATAAAAGAAGTGTGAGTGAATCTTGTGGTACCAAATGAAACCACACTAAATATAATAAAATTACTAAAAAATTAGAAAATACATACTTGGCATTTAGTAAAATAGAAACAAGAAAGCGTTTACACAAAAACACAAAAAAAATCAACTTCTTTATTTTTTATCACAATGTACTTAGGTTATTATAGGGTGGCACAAAAGTAATCACTCTATTGGAAGATGCTCTTATTTTTGCAAATGGTGTCATCTGTTATCGTGACTTTGGTATTTGTACAGAAGACAGTACATGCCAACAAGTCATGGAGCATTATACTCCTAATTTGCAAGATTTGACTGATCCAGACTTCTTTATTTGGGGTTATTATACAGGGTGAGTCGAAATTAATCCGCCAAAAGGTTTAGGCAGATTCTAGGATTAATTTTAAGATAAAAACTTCAAATTAACATATGTCCGATTTTGCTTCCTAAGGGAGCTACAGCCCTTCCAAGTTGTTGAGGAAAAGAAAGGTTATAAAAATTAAAAATACCCTTAATTTAATTAAAATATACAAAATAATCAAATAAAGACATAGATTTTATTAGCTACCTAATAATAAAAGACGTGTATTGTAGAAAAAAGTAGATTCCTAACGTGCTGTAAAATATCGTTAAAACGTCCAGCGCGTGATTATGTGCATTTTTCTCTAAACTGGTGCATTCTACAGAGTTCGTACAAGAATACCTTTTTTATCTGAAATTGTTTGGCCAACATTATTTTGAAAAAAAAAATTTTAAAAAATGAACCCCTAAAAAGTTATCAGAGTTTTTATTACCATCCCTCTCCAAAACTACCCTTTAGAAGCATGCAAAAAAATTCAAAATAATCAGGGAAGCATATCCAAAGCGTATTATGATTCACACCAAATTTGAAGTTTCTACTATAAAGCGTTTTCAAATAAAACTACAAAAACCTTCTTTTTTACACCATCTTTGAAGGGCTGTAGCTCCCTTAGGAAGCGAAATCGGACATATGTTAATTTGAAGTTATTATCTTAAAATTAGTCGTAGAATCTGCCTAAAAATTTTGGCGGTTTAATTTCGACTCACCCTGTATATCGCCTGAAGTATTGAGAGTTCTGAAAAATTCTCTAAAACGCGCACAAATGTACAATCACGCGCAATGATATCGAGGACACAAAAGAAATATTGTGAACCAAAAACAAGCCTTCGCAAATACGAAATCACTCGAAATTCAAAACAACCGATTTTTTTCATTCACTACAAAAGCTTTAGCTTTTGGAAATCGGGTGATTGCTTTTGCGCCACCCTGTATAACTAGAAATTTTTGCATCTTACGCTGTCTTTTAGCAGCACCAACATATGGTTCTATTGACCGCCCGAAAAAATACATATGGTTTTTGGTTCGATGGTGGAACCACTGGCACACTGGTTAAAAGATTTGCTTTGGTATCTGGAATTCTTAAATATTTACAGCTTATTCGTTTCATTTTTTCCTGTTATTAATTTTATAAAAAAATATACAACAATTTATTTATGGCTCGAATTGCGCACTTGCCCCAATTTATGGGTTAGGTGCATAAGAAGCATTTATTTTAGGTTTATTTTATTCAATCGAGATATTAAGGTATGTGTGTATATCCTAAAGAACAATGATTCTGTGGTTTAAAGAAATTTGGAATTTTGATGGTAAAAGACTGTGCAATTTTGAAGCAATATTTCTGCCCCTGAGCAGTAAATTCCTTGAAGAAATTGAAATACAGGTAAACCTCGTTTTGCGCCGGTTCGATTTACGCCGATTCAGAATTATACGCAGGTTGGTGCCGGCGTGGGATTTCCGAGTTAGTTTTCGTTTTGTTTTTAAGAAAAATAAAAAGATAAGATAATATTTTTTATTTTATTATACATATAATTAAAAGAATATTCAATTCGTAGTTTCATTATGGGCGACAATAGTGATTCAGAACCCAACATTGTGCGACAAAAGCACGAAAAATGTATGTTCATTTTACGCCGATTTTATTACACCGGTGTCTCTCCGAACGGAATCCCGGCGTAAAACGACGTTTTGAGAATTTCAGACACTTAACTCATCTTCAATACATTCTGAGGAGCTTAGAATTATCTTACTCTTTTTTTTCAAATTTTTACATCCGAATTTACCTTATTGTGGGGCAAGTCAGAGCCGGATCTAGGGTAGAGCGAATGGGGCACTCGCCCAGGGTGAAATGCAAAGGAGGCGCAAAAAAGCCATTTTTTTCATCTAAAAATACTGCTTATAGCTTGGATAGGTCGATTTTTATTTCTAAAATACCATCTTTTGATATAAAATATTTAGTTGCTCTAATTCAATGAACAGATCGGGCAATTACATGGATACAATTTGTATTATGGATATTTTCCAAAAAACCTAGTGGTGAGGAATATATAAAAAAAACAAAAAGATTAAGGAAAGAAGTAAACAAATCTGAGGCAAATTTATTGAACACCTGGTTAGGAAAATTGCGTAGTTCAAGTTCTGCTACAGAGATCAATGTAACGAAAACTATTGCATGTGCATCGACAGACGACGAAATAGTTCTTGTTTCACAATTCACTGGAGAGGATGGATGATATAAAACAGAAGGCTCAGAACTCAGAAGCTAAATCAAATTACCGAAAACAAGAGCAAGGAAAAAGTTATAGATAACATCAATTTCAACAATCCACCACCTTGGTCAAAAATACGCAAACCTTAAAGAATCTGCTGTAAACGATGAAAGTTTTCGAAGGAATGGTTTAACAAAATATTCCAACGGAGAGGTACGGTTGATTGTAATTGGCTCATTTACTCAAAAACAGCAATGTCGCTATATTGTTTTCAATATATTCTCTTTGGTAATACACAGAATAACCAACTCTCAGAAATCCAAAAAAATTGTGAGTACGATAATTCCACAACCCATCGCAATTCTTATTTCCAATGAAAATTCTTAGAAAAGAAAATTAAAAAAGTCGGTTTAATAGATGATTCACTTAAAAATGGTATCAGAGAGGGAAAGTGACCAAGGATATTAAGGGTGGTGCTATTATTTTGTGCCAAAAACAAACTTTCCTCTAATAGGTATAAACTGAAAATATTGGTAGTTCAAATGCAGATATTTTCTTAAATTTAGTGGAGGTAATGAGCTATTATCATGGTGTTATTGCAGAACAAAACCAATCATAGAAAAAAATCTTAAAATGTTACTTAATTTTTAGAGCGCTGTAAAAAGTTTAAAAAGTTTGGGGCGCCAAATTTGCATTTTGGCCAGGATGACAAAATGTGTAGATCCGGTTCTGGGGCAAGTGGAGATTTCGACTTCTAAAATAGAATAAAAATTAACTAATCAATGATAAAAGATAAAGGAGAGGATGAGAATTTCCAAAATAACCGTTTTTGAGCGAATTCGACCATTAAAATTTCCTTCCAAAAATGTAAAATCAATCAAACTTTCGACGAAAGCTTGGAAATGTGATTTAAAGCGTGCGAGGAGATTAACAAAAGGACAGCATTTTTGAAAGGGCCTAAGGGTTTGGAGGCTTGAACAAGGAACGTAAAGATCCAACAAAAGATATTTGGGCATGGGCGGAAGCGTGGAAAAAGACGCGTGACCGCTTAAAGCCACTTCGAGCCGATTTTACGCTTTCATCGAAAAAGAATAACGCTTTGTTACATAATTTCAAGGAGGGATGCATTTTAGTTCAACCCCGAACCAAAATTACACGACCAAATCATCAAAAGATAAGTGAGGAGTGTGGGATGGAAAATGGTTACTTCTAAATCAAACGAAATTAAGTTCGTCAAACACTTCATATTTAAGGTGTGACCAGAAACCAAGAAGATTCAAAAAATTTTGATGTCAAGTATTTTTTGACTTTTCTAAACTACTTCTATCCAACTTTATTACATTATGTATATTAACATAAAAGCAACAGGTTTCGAGGATATATAAAACCCATCATCAGGCCTTAATAACTTTGATTCGTTTCAAAGATGCAAAGTCTTCAACCTTTGAGATAGAAGCATCTATGACAAATTAGTTGAAGGGATAGAGTAGTGAGTAGTCAATCTTTAAATTATTTTTATAAATGTCTATCTGAACACCGAATTAGGCTTAAAAATATATGCGGATGTTTTTGGTAAAGACCGGAGTATTTGATGTGAACTCCTTCTATCTTATAAATTTGTACATAGTTTTCGATGTAATTAGTGTATATCCAAATCTACAAGTACCTACTTATTATGTTCTAGTATTTAGTTCTCTAATTTTTTTAGGTTACTATCAAATTTTTCTCTTTGTTATTGAAGGAGCAAAAAATCGGAAAACCAATTCTAATTAATCATTTAGTATCCGCTCATAAAAATGAATGATTATAGTTGCTCATTTGAAATATTTACAACTCTCATAAAATCTGTGTTACAACTGTAGAAATGATTGAAGCAGTGATTTTTTTTTAAAAATTGGCATTAATAGTGAATCGTATAGGTGATTGTTAAAAAGCTGTTCCAAGAATAATATTTTATAACCCGACAATTAAAAAAAAGGAAAAGGAAATAAACCAATTATAACCCATAGAAAATTTCAATGCCGAATATTAAAGGCGCTATTTATGTGAGAATGCGACACCGACAAACGTAAATAGTCTTGCCTCAACTTTACGATTCCAGACGTTACAAATGGTCGGACAATCGGACATCAAAAACGCCGAAAAGTTGACCTTTACGAGAGGAGGCACTCGATGGCCGTTTTTGAAAAATATTACGGCCCACAGCACGCTCCATGGCCAAGGAGACATATTTCAAAACCCACCAATAAATTAATAATTACAAAAAATTTAAACTACCTCAATAGTTTTAAATACTTCAAAAGATTCATAAATGTAGTTCCACTGATTTTCGGGCACGAATTCGAAAAAAATTTGATGAGTAATTTTTGGTGAAGACTTGATTTGTAAATTAATGCTTGTGAATGCGTATGTGGCGAAGATTTATTGCAAATTGTGTGTTATGGAGATGAAGGTAACCCAATTTAATAATTATCGTAATTTTCGAATTTATCTCACGTCTGGGCCGTTCCGCTCGAACCAGAATTAATAGATTACGAGCGCTTGTTGTTTGATTAGGGTGTAAAATAGATTGGCCGGAGGTGAAAAATCAAATTAACATAAATAAATACCAAGAAAGAAAGAACCTGGAGGATGGATGGTATCGGGCCGAGTTTTCGGCTCTCTTCTTTCTTCAGAGCCTAGTTAAGGTGCTAATCTGTTGGCACGACAGGCCAGATATTCATCACCTGCTGTTATGTAATTATAGAGCACCGCGCGAGAGAAATAAGAGGTCCAGAGCTCAAAACCTGCATCTCACCAATCATCTCTTCTTATAATTATGGCCCGGTGCCCTCAAGGACCAAGGAACGCTGCCCAATCCGTGTTCTTCTGCCCTTATTTATTAAACTCGCGTTTGCTTTTCCTCCAAGATCCCAAAGGCGGTGCCAAACTTTGATATAGATCAAATATATTAGCGTTTGATTAGATAATGATCAGCGTTCAGTTTGTTTTCTCTAACAACGTCTACCGACATAAAGTAAACACTACCTACCCTACCTTTTTAATCCTCAAATTATTTGATCGATTTCTTACACACCCAACACCTTGCACCAATCCTATAATCAACAACACCACTAGCTTTCTTTCATTTTTCAATCAATCCTACTGAATATCTTTTTTGTACAAAACCTAATCAAGATCATCATAGTACTCCAGATGAAGTAATGATGATGCTCCTATGGACTCGGTTGCCTTTGAAATCCTTTCCAAAAATTTCCAAATCGAATCATCTTCTTGTTTTTACAAAAAAGCCCTGGTTTTCAAATTAAAAACAGTAGTTAATAAAATTTTTATGGGTTTGGAGTTTTCTTTTGTGCATGTCGGTGCTTATTTGTACCATTTTGTTAAGATGATTTAGTATCACATGTTGGACAAAGCTGTGTGCCAGAATTCTTGAGAATCCTCATGTAACCCAATACGCCCGCTTGAAAAACATGTGGAGACCAAAACAAGCACATAACAATAAAAGAAGTGTGCCGCTCCACCGAAGAGCCTAACCTACTGTAAATTCAAAAAGAGACCGCCCTCTGCTCCACCAACAGAATTCATTAATTCCCAATTGTTTTTTCCAATACATGTGGGCGGAAGCCGGCAGGTTTTAGTGCCTCCACTAATTAGGAACAGTTAAATTGGATACAAAAAAAAAGAAAAAACAGTTACCAAATTATAATTACGGAATTCATTGTATAATTCTACAATAATGTCGACTATAATAAATTCAGTTTCTATAACATTCAGATATCAATATATCGGATAAATCTGGCAATTGTCTGTACAGTTCGTCGCAGTCAGAAGTAGGACACAAAAGAATAACGCGTAAATACTGAGATGTCACGAGTTAGTCAGGGTATCGTCTCACTCCCACGCAAGAGAAGTCCTATACTTCTAAAGTAAGAGCGAGATAAAAGAGCTGATGAGTTGCATCTGGGAGCAACTGTACACCTACATTTCTTATATTCGAGATATAAATTAATCGTCCTGAAAAAATCAGTAGACTAATTTTTTGAAAACATAAATTAATGAATTATTTGTTTTTTTTCTCTTCCATCTAATCAAAGTGAATAAGGGTGGTTGTTTGTTAGAAAACCTCGTTAAAATTGAAGTACTTTTATTTGTTTTGGCATTCTTTAATGATACTCCTGTGCAGAGGTGGTGTAATTTTAACTCATTTATTGTTTCAACAGGTTGAGAAGAGGACGTGCCATCTTTACCAAAAACTCGAATTATCGGCTAGCTAACGAGCCTACGCTCTCTTAACCCCCTTATTAGCCCAAACACTTTCGGTGATAATTATTTAAATAAACAAGCCGCAACCGGACTAACTACACACCTTCGTTTCTTCTTTTTTCCAACTTTGTTGCCCTCGTGCATATAAATTCTTTCCAGTTTACAGCTGCAGAGAAGAAAGGGGCATTAGTGTCGTTGCCCAAATTAAGATTGTTTTCAATTTGCAGAAAATTATACACATGATTTATAAATCATAAAAGAAACGAAATACATACATTAATCACGATTTTTTGCATTTTCTTTTTTTGGTTGGACTTCGAATTTTTCGCTTCATGAAAACATATTCTATTTATACAGGGTGTCCGGATTTATCCAGTACGATGTTGGGGACCTCAGAAACACACCCTGTAAAACGAAGAAATCGATTCTCTTTAATCGATTGATAAAATAAATACTTTTGGAATTATCTATTTTTGATCAAAATATAATTTAAAAACGAACTTTTTCATTTTTTAGATATATTTTGGGCTAAGTATATTAATCTAGGAACAAAATGTGGTACCAAATCAGGATCCCGGATTAAAAACCTTTTATGCTAGAGGGTTCGACCCTCATTTGGAAATTTTGAGTCCTATTATCTCTTATGACTTGATTGGATACATACATTCCAAAATATTTACATTATAACAAAATGTACACATTGATTTAGTCAAAAACGAACTTTTTCATTTATTGGACACATTTTAGACAAATATAACATACTTAGGAAAGAAACGATATATCAAAGTATTTTTTTCGGGGTTAAATATAAAGGATGAAATAAGGTTTAAGAAGAACTACTATATGTAAAAATATATTTTGTAAAATCGGCCGAAAAGATTTAAAAAAATAGGTAATGTTAGGTTAGGTTAAGTTTAATTCGTATGAAAACAATCCTGGAGGCCGCATTTCTAGTCCAATTAAAAGTGTTATAATTTTTTATGACATAGGGATTAACCCTAAAATTTTTGAGCCCACTTATAGCTTAAGCGTAAGTTTTTTGTATAAACCAACAGAAAAGTCCTTTTTTTGGGGCTTCGTGGTAATCCAGATATTTCAAGAACTACAGAACCGATATTGGTGAAATTTTTTACATATTTTCTCCATATAAGTGACTTGTCTTTGAACGAAGGAATTTTGATTTTATTGAGAGCTTTATTTATAATTATAAAAAATATAAAACACGATAACGACATTTTTACACTTTTTCGATTAAGCCAAAGCCATTTAATGAATACATTTTTTCCGATTTTGGACAATAACACAGGATAGAAAAATAAGGCGACCACAATACATTAAATATGACACGCCGACCATAAAAAGAACTATTACAGGTTACAGGTTGAAATATATTTTGTAAAATCGATTTTCAAAAAATTGGTATATCGCAATGTTTTGGTTTTTATTCGTATACAAACGATCCCGGAGGAGGAATTTCTGATTCGATTAAAAACTTTTTAAATTGCAAAGATTTCGTCCTACTCTATTTGATATTGGGTATTTGGGATTTTGGCTTTTGCGGACGAAGAATAATTTTAAATACATTTAAGCTCTGATGAAGGTTTTAAACCAATAAAACCGAAACTGGTTAGCTACAAATCATCTAATTATTTTTTACCATTCCGCAAAAGCCAAAAACTTTTAAAACTCTTATGATAAAGGGCTCCACCCTGAAAATTATGACCCCTCTTTTGATATGATTGGATAAATACTTTTAAAAATATTCACTTTTTAGTACTTAAAATGTATTAATTCTTAGACAAAAGCAAACTTTTTAATTTTTTAGATACATTTTGGGCTTTGGCCAAAAAAAGAATAAAAAGAAATATCAGAATGAATCTTGTTTAGCCCTAAATGGGACGTAAGAACATTCAAATGGAGATGTAGAATTCAAATGAAAATGTAGAATTCGACAAGTTAGATTTTTTTGTATAAAGACGATCCTGGAAAGTGAAATTGTGGTTCGATTAAAATATTTATAAGAGTTTCTAATAAATGTACTCCTCATGTTGATTAGTCAAATAGTTTTCATAAAATCTTTCTTTTTTTAAATTTTTGAGCCAAATTTTTATTATAATTTATACAGGGTGTCCCTAAAAGGTCTGTACAAAACGATACCACATACTCTTGAGATCAAAATAAGACGATTTAACCAAACTTATCTCTATCCAAAAGTACTTCGTTAAGGTGCTATAGACCATTAAAGTTCTTAAAACTATTTCGTATATTGTAAATTACTAAAAGTTGGCTCATACGATCATAACATAATTTGGTATGTGGCTATGTAATGGAAAAAAAGGATTTCTAGTCAATTTGTTTTTAATATTTCACGTTATGTAAGTGGTCAAAAATTGGTCATCGACATGCAAAATTTCTTATAACTTTTTAATGGCTGAATAAAAACTCATAAAACTTTACTTGTAACTAAACAGTGTAATTATAAACTTTTTTTGTCTCTTATAAAATTTTTCTATCTGCTTTATTTTAGGCAGAAAAAAATTATTTCCATCTGGTACATAATCTAACTTTAAAAAATTATTTAAATTTTTCGCTAAAAAGTCTGTACAAATTAACACAGTATATTTCTGAGACCAAAATGGAACGATTTAACCACTTTTATCTTTATCCAAAAGTGCTTCCTTAAGCCTCTATTGACCATGAAAGTTATTTAAAAAGATAAGATTTTTCAAGGTGGCTAGACACTTAACGAAGCACTTTTCGATTAAAATAAGTTTGGTTAAATAATTTTATTTTGGTCTCAAGAATATGTGGTGTTACTTTGTACAGACCTTTTGGCGAAAAATTTAAATATTTTTCTAAAGTTAGATTATACACCACATGGAAATATTTTTTTCTGCCTAAAATAAAGGAGTTAGAAAAATTTTGTAGGAGACAAACAAAGTTTATAATTACACTGTCTAGCTACAAGTAAAGTTTTATGAATTTTTATTCGGCCATTAAAAAGTTACAAGAAAATCTGCATGTCGATGAGCTATTTTTGACCACTTACATAACGTCAAAAAGTAAAAAAAAATGTCTACAAATACCTTTTTTCATTACATAGTCACATACCAAATTTTGTTATGATCGTATGAACCAATTTTTAGTAATTAAAAAAAATAGTTTTAAGAACTTTAATGGTCTGTAGCGCCTTAACGAAGAACTTTTGGATGGAGATAAGTTTGGTTAAATCGTCATATTTAGATCTCAGGAGTATGAGGTATTGTTTTGTACAAACCTTTCAGGGACACATTTTATGTATAGGAAAATCCGCGGGAACAAACTGAAATATTCAAATAATTTTTTTAGGATTTAACAAAATAAAAGGGTCTTTAAAAAGACCCATCAGACTTAAATACCGAATGAGGGTAAAGTTAGTAAATATTTGCTTAAAATTCGAGTTTTCGAAAATTAAGCCATCAGTTTTTTTTTTGCTATTTTAAGACAAAAGTAGATGATGTACAATTACACTCAAAGATATCGAGGACAAAAAAGAAACATTCTGACCCAATTGCAAGCGATCGATAACTCGAGATGACGCGAAATTTCAGTTTTTTCAAAAAGTAAAAATGGTCAGAAAACATATCAACACTTAAACCAATTTTCCGATATAAATATCTTTCTAGTATGACATACAACACTACAAAGACAAACCTAAATGACAAGGGCAGAATGAAGAAAATCGAATGCGACTTAGTGTCGATTTGTTCAAAAATGTGCCAGCAATTTCTAAAATCTGTATCACTGCGAAATTTCAAAGATTCACAATTCCAGGAAATTGTACCACAAATAAAATTTTGGCGGTAAGTGTTTGCAATTTTTAAAAAGTAAAGGGTACCTTTATAAAAATATAAAGAAGTGTATTTTTCCATCTTCAAGGACTAAAGTTTGCAAAAGGGTTTATATCTTAAAATCCCCTTTTTTACAGCTTTAAAAGGATTATAAAAGTTCGCACTTTTTTAATAAAAGTTGATTCCATAGAAAGGCGCCAAAAAATGACTTTTTTTAAATGCAATCTTAAAAAAATTATACGTTGTATTTTCCAAACTTAAAAAACCATAGAGTGGGTGGTTTTCGTTTGAACAATATTGAGTTTTTAAAATTGAATATCTGATAAAAATAGCCACACACGCCCAAATTCCAAACTTTATTTGGGCATAACTTCCGAATCCTTTCAAAATAAAAATCCCCTACGCGCTACCGGAGGTAGAAATTATTCCTTTATAAGAATAAAATTATGTTGTTTAAAATTAAAAATAAATAGAATTTCAAACTTGACAGTCACGTGATATATGTAAATTTTTTAATCTTAAAACATTTCATAGATAACATAATACGTATAAATTATATTATCTATGCAACATTTATATGAATCATTTCTTGATCAAGCCAATATTAAAAAACTAAGCCCTACTGATTTTAAGATAAAGGCGATTTTTTTTTTATTTTTAAACACATTTTGGGTTATAACACAAGAACAAAGGAGATTATCAAAATGAATCTTTCTTTCTGTTAAATCGGACATAAAGACCTTCAAATGGAGTAATTAGATGTAAAATTTGACGAGTTAGATTTTTTTAAATAAATAAATACATTTTATCATTTTTTTTATAAAAACGTCCCTGGAAAGCGAAATTGTAACTCGATTAAAATATTTTTGAGTTTTTCCGGTAGAAGGACTGCTCCTGTAAATTTAAAACCATCTTAAATTTTGATTAGTCATATGGTTTTAGTAAATTTAATTTTTTATTAGAATTATTGGTGGACCCTGGGCAAAAATTGTTGGGGGGCATACTACAAAACTGGTCTCATCTCGAGGAACATCCAAGGGGAACATTAGAAAATTAAGATTTTGTAAAAATTTCAATATTTAGTTGTTGAAATTGTAAGATGACTTTCAAAAATTTGTAAAAAAATAACCACTTCAGCTAGAATAATTAATTTTGCGGTTTATTTGAATAAATTAAAGAATTCTCCAAAAAATGAAACCAAGTTGAAAAATTCTAAGAGGAACATTAAAAAATTGAGATTTTCTAAAAATTGCACTATTTAACTTGTTAAAGCTCCAAGATGATTTTTAAAAATTTATAAAAGAATAACCACTTGAGCTAGAACTTATTTTCCGGTTGATTTAAATAAACCAGAGAATTCTGCCAAAAATTAATCCGAGTTTATTGAATAATTCCAAGGGGAACTTTAAACAAATTGAATTTTTATAAAAATTGCAGAATTTTTAATTGTTGAAGCTGTAAAATGATTTTTAAAATTTTTAAAAATGTAACCAAGTAAGCTAGAATTAATTTTGCACTCGATTTTAATAAATTAGAGAATTCTACAAAATATAAATCCGAGTTTGTTGAAAAATTCCAAGGGACACATTAAAAAAACTGAGATTTTATAAAAATTGCAGTATTTTACTTGTTGAAGTTAAAAGTTAAAGTTAAAAAATTATAAAAAAATAAGTAAGGAAGCTACAAATAATTTTGCGATCGATTTAAATAAATTATAGAATTCTGCAAAAACTTAACCTGAATTTGTTGAAAAATTCCATGAAGGGCATTAAAAAAATGAGATTTTGTAAAAATTGCATTATTATACTTGTTGATGAAGCTGTAAAACGATTTAAAAAATATATAAAAAAATAAACAAGTGAGCTAGAATTAATTTTACGGTTGATTTGAATATATTAGAGAATTCTGCAAAAAATAAACCTGAATTTGTTGAAAAATTTTAAGAGGGGCATTAAAAAAATGAGATTTTGTAAAAATTGCATTATTATACTTGTTGATGAAGGTGTAAAACGATTTTAAAAAAATATAAAAAAATAAACATGTGGGCTAGATTTAATTTTACGGTTGATTTGAATATATTAGAGAATTCTGCAAAAAATAAACCTCAGTTTGTTGAAAAAAAGTACAAGGTAACTATCAAAAATATATGGGATTTTGTAAAAATTGCACTATTTTATTTGTTGAAGCTGTGAAATGTTTTTTTCGAAATTTATAAAAAAATAACCAAGTGAGCTATAATTAATTTTATGTTTGATTTTAGTAAATTAGAGAATTCTGCAAAAGGTAAACTCGAGTTTGTTGAAATAATCCAAGGGGAAAATTAAAAAAAAATGAGAATTTGTAAAAATTGTAATAGTTTACTTCTTGAAACAGTAAAATGATTCTTAAAAATTTATAAAAAAATAACCAAGTGAGCTACAGTTAATTTTATGGTCGGTGTGAATAAATTAGAGTTAAAAATAAATCCGAAATTACATTACATTAAAAAAATTTAGATTTTGTTAAAATTGCACTATTTTACTTTTTGAAGGTGTAAAGTGGTTTTTAAAAATTTACAAAAAAAATAACTAAGTGCGTTAGAATTAATTTTGCGGTCTATTTAAATTTATTTGAGAATTATGCTCAGGGACGGATTTAGCACTTGGGGGCAAAAATTGCTATGGGGCCTCGGGATACTACAAAACTGGTAATTTAACTTTTTGGGGGTCCTAATAAGTTTGGGGGTTGCAGCCCTATTAGAACGTATATAAATCCGCCTCTGGATGCACATCATTAAAACCGTTTTCGGATGATCTTCATCAAATACTGCTGAAATTATTTGATTGAAGAATTTGTTAAAGATCTGATTATACTTTTTGGTTTATGATTAATTAAAATTAAGCACTTATGAATGTAAATCAAACATGTTTAATTTACATTAATCAAAGAACAAAAATTAAAATCATTTACAAATTCAGCAGTATTTCAGCAGTATTTGATGAACATCATCTAAAATATAGCCTATTTTTACTGTCGAGCTGTTAGAAGCTTGGTTCTTAAAGTTACCGAACATTTTTTAATAACAAATCACACGATTTTGACTTTGTAAACTCAAAATTGGCCCTGATAGTTTCAACTTAAAGTCATCATCAGTCAGCTCACTTAGTTATTTTATTATAAATTGTTAAGAATCACTTTACTGTTTCAAGAAGTAAACTATTAAAATTTTTACAAAATCTCATTTTTTTAATTTTCCCCTTGGATTATTTCAACAGATTCCAGTTTATCTTTTGCAAAATTCTCTAATTTACTAAAATAAACCATAAAATTAATTATAGCTCACTTGGTTATTTTTTTATAAATTTTTAAAAAAACATTTCACAGCTTTAACAAGTAAAATAGTGCAATTTTTACAAAATCCCATTTATTTTTGATAGTTACCTTGGATTTTTTCAACAAACTGAGGTTTATTTCTTGCAGAATGCTCTAATATATTCAAATCAATCTTAAAATTAAATCTAGCTCACTTGGTTATTTTTTTATAATTTTTTTAAAATCGTTTTACAGCTTCATCAATAAGTATAATAATGCAATTCTTACAAAATCTCAGTTTTTTAATGCCCCTCTTGGAATTTTTCAACAAATTCAGGTTAACTTTTTGCAGAATTCTATAATTTATTTAAATCAACTGCAAAATTAATTATAGCTTGCTTAGTTATTTTTTTTATAATTTTTTAACTTTTAACTTCAACAAGTACAATAGTGCAATTTTTATAAAATCTCAGTTTTTTTAATGTGTCCTTTTGGAATTTTTTAACAAATTCAGGTTAACTTTTTGCAGAATTCTATAATTTATTTAAATCGACTGCAAAATTAATTATAGCTTGCTTAGTTATTTTTTTTATAATTTTTTAACTTTTAACTTCAACAAGTACAATAGTGCAATTTTTATAAAATCTCAGTTTTTTTAATGTGTCCTTTTGGAATTTTTTAACAAATTCAGGTTAACTTTTTGCAGAATTCTATAATTTATTTAAATCGACTGCAAAATTAATTATAGCTTGCTTAGTTATTTTTTTTATAATTTTTTAACTTTTAACTTCAACAAGTACAATAGTGCAATTTTTATAAAATCTCAGTTTTTTTAATGTGTCCCTTGGAATTTTTCAACAAACTCGGATTATTTTTTTGCAGAATTCTCTGGTTTATTCAAATCAACCGGAAAATAAATTCTAGCTCACGTGGTTATTTTTTTTATAAATTTTTAAATATCATCTTGGAGCTTTAACAAGTTAAATAGTGCAATTTTTAGAAAACCTCAATTTTTTAATGTTCCTCTTAGAATTTTTCAACTTGGTTTAATTTTTTGGAAAATTTTTTAATTTATTCAAATCAACCGCAAAATTAATTATTCTAGCTCACGTGGTTACTTTTTTACAAATGTTTGAAAGTCATCTTAGAATTTCAACAACTAAATATTGAAATTTTTACAAAATCTTATTTTTTTAATGTTCCCCTTGGATGTTCCTCGGGATGAGACCAGTTTTGTAGTATCCCAAACCAGGGGTGTTTCCGGCCAACTGTCTTAGGAGGGGGGTAATTTAAAAAAAAATAATGAAATATTGGTAATTTTTAAGAATAAAAATAAATAAGCGAACAAGAAATTCTTAGGGTGGTAAACGAAAAATTCTTAGGGGGGCAATTACTCAAGCAGTCCGTCTACAGGAAAAACTCAAAAATATTTTAATCGAGTTACAATATTGCTTTCCAGAGACGTATTCATAATAAACAAATGATAAAATGTATTTATTAAAAAAAATCTAACTCGTCAAATTTTACATTTAATTACTCCATTTGAAGGTCTTTATGTCCGATTTAACAGCAAGAAAGATTTATTTTAATATTCTCCTTTGTTCTTGTGTTATAGCCCAAAATGAGATTAAAAATAAAAAAAAATCGCCTTTATCTTTTTTTAATATATTGGCTTGACCAAGAAATAATTCATATAAATGTTGTAAGATTATGGTAAGATTAAAAAATTGACATATATCACATGACTGTCAAGTTTGAAATACTATTTTTTTTTTAATTTTAATCAACATAATTTTATTCTTAGAACGGAATAATTTCTACCCCCGGTAGCGCATAGGGGATTTTTATTTTGAAAGAATTCGGAAGTTATGCCCAAATAAAGTCAAAATTTTGAATTTGGGCGTGTATGGCTATTTTTATCAGATATTCAATTTTAAAAACTCAATACTGCTCAAACGAAAACCACCCACTCTATGGTTTTTTAACATTGGAAAATACAACGTATAATTTTTTTAAGATTGCATTTAAAAAAAGTAATTTTTGGCGCCTTTCTATGGAATCAACTTTTATTAAAAAAGTGCGAACTTTTATAATCCTTTTAAAGCTGTAAAAAAGGGGACTTTAAGATATAAACCCTTTTGCAAACTTTAGTCCTTGAAGATGGAAAAATACACTTCTTTATATTTTTATAAAGGTACCCATCAGTGATGATGACTTTAAGTTGAAACTAGTTAAAAAAATTAACAGTGCGAAATTTCAAAGCTTCATAAATTTTAAAATTCCAGGAACTTCCACCAGAAATTAAGTTTTGGCGGCAAGCTGCAAAAAGTAAAGGGTACCTTTATAAAAAAATAAAAAAAAATTTTACATGTTCAAGGACTAAAGTTTGCAAAAGGGTTTATATCTTAATAACTCCTTTTTACGGTTTTAAAAGGATTATAAAATTTAGCACATTTTTTTATAAAAACTGGTAATAAGTCACGATTATTTTATCACTTAATTTATGTTTCATGGTGGTTTAATTAGACGGTATTAAAGCATAAGTGGTTCAAGATTTTGTAGTATATTTCGCAACTTTTATAGCACTTTTAACCCTTAAATTGGCTCATCATAAACAACTTTGCGCCTTTTTCACTTTTATTGTTGCACAATAAAATTCGGAACGGGTTGCAATTTTAAAATGGGAAGGGTGATTCAAGTGTTTTCGAGACCTTGGAATCCTGGAAAAATTGCGAATATAAAACTCAGATTTGGACTTTCGTTTATTTTCGCCGTGACGAAGAATTTTGCTTTATAGCCCGCTGTATTACCATAAACCAACGACGATTACAGGTTTTTGTTTGGATATGTATTCGCCATGAAATGGCATTAATAACAATGGTTAAATTTTAAAAAGGTATATAGTAGTTATTTTGGTTTTATTACCTCGTATACACGTGTTTACCTTTATTCAAGTATAATTATTTATTTGAGTATAAAAAATGTAGTTTGCACGAATTGCAAGTTCGTAACTACTAAAATTAAACTATTTAATTAATAGATAAGACTTTTTTGTTCTTACTAATTTACTACTAATTTTTGAAATTAAGGAGGTAACCTTTGTATCTTATTTATCTCTCCGTAAACTTAGTAGTATCAATTTTTATGAACTCTCCAGTCACTTAAGTCTCGAGTCTCGACCCAACCTCCAGACTTTTTTAATTGCTGATAACAAAATATATAAGCACTTGTTTATTATTACTGTAATCACTGCATTGACACAAATGCTTTTAAGTGAAGCAAGCGAAATTACTCAAATTTTTAATTAAAATTTTAAAATTACCTTTGTAGGTTTTTGACCCTCAAGCTTGAGTTATTGGGTACTATTACTTACTTTTTGTAGACCCACCGCGGTTGGGGCCAAAAAAATCATTGCTTCAACATAAATCAAAACTGTTTAAAAGTGGTCCTTTATTAAATAAGCCGTGGTCTACGCCGCTTTTTTTCCCCGGAAGTCAAAACAATCGAAAATAGTTGTTTTGGTTTTGTTTCCGTTCGTCATAACACCGATAGCTGTTATTTTCAGCAGTAACTCATCGAAAATTGCGCAAACGTTGCCTAATCAAAAATAAACGCCCATGTATATTTTCGACCCTAGTCAAAACACTACAATAATTTTGCACCAATGATTTATTTTTGCTATATTTTTGATCAAAACATGAAAATCTGGAAGGATGCATGTTGAAGATGAAGATAAGATGCTTGTATGTATATTGGGTACCTCCTAATTATAATTTTCATCATATAAATAATGAAGGTTTAAATTATTAATTATAGGTTTTTAATTTAAATATGATAAATAGCCGATGTAAAGTTGTAGGCTGTAATCTTCTCATTACGATACAAGGCGAATTTTCCATTCGATCAGCCATAAGTAAAATTGGCCGATTAATCTAAGAGCCGATTATTCCTCGTTTCACAAACGAGGTAAGTTAGGGCAAAAAATAAAAAAGACATCGTCGAAATTGTTGGGCATCCGCGCTGCCGATTTAGCATTTAATCGGATCGATCTTGTCTTATCGTCGATCTACAATCTTTCTTAATACGGCTTTATTATTAAGCGTTGTGATTTCGGTACCTTTTTGGAACCGTAAAGTACTTATTTTTATTACCACCATGTTCCATGTTCCACTTTTATTGCATCGCAATCTTTCCCCAAACGAGATCTGCAATAAAAACACCGACAGCTTTCACTTTCGACGGGTATACATCAATTGATAGTGCTTAGTATATTTTTATGACCAACCATCATTCAAGCAATGAGCTGCTTAAAACATAAACCCATTTTAATTTTAAAAAAAAGATAAAGATGAATATTTTTATCTCCCTCCATAAACCCTGATAAGTTTGATTTAACCCCATAATAGCCAGATAAAATTGTCAGGGTTCTTACAAAATATAGGAGGTAATCTGAAAAAATTACCAATATTCGATATGAATTAAGAAGGTCTAGGAAGCCACATTTAAAATTTTAAAAAAATAAGAAATATTAACAAAGGATTTTATCGCCCAAAAATTGAGAAATTTGAGCAATTATTTAGCACCTTTATTTAATCCAAAAAAAGATTCATTTTGACACCCCTTTTAGTTTGTTTTTCATGACAAAAGTATAATCAAAAAATCAATTTTTCGCTCAAGAATTTTAAGTACTAAAAAATTTTTGAAAATATTTGCTCAATTAAATGATAAGATTACCCATTATTATTTAATGGGATGTTTCATCTTCCATAAAAGCTCAAAAATATTATAATTGGACCAAAAATTACCCTTCCAAAATGGGTTTTGAACAAATAAAAATATCAAAATTCTATTCTTGAAAATGTACAGCCATTTAAAAGTTCGTAACTTTTAAACTACTCGTTGTAGCTCAATTTTTTGCGTTCTCCGTAATCGGCAGAGCGAAATCTATAAATATAGCCTATCAGTTATATACAATTCGAAAATTTAAAAAAAAAATGTATTTTTCAAATTTTCCATATTTTAGCAATTTTCAAAACGCTCTAGCTTAAAAAGTACGCGTCGGATCGCGCTAACAATGATTAGCGTTATCAGCGAACCCAAATCTATTAGATGGAGTCAAAAAATTGCGAAAAAAATTCATAATTTTTCAGTTTTATTTCTATCATTTTTGGGGGGCATAAAAACAGCCGTAATTTCTAAACTACTGGTCGTAGCACAAAAATTATCAGTTCATCTTAATCAGCAAACCTAAATCTATAAATATAGCCCTTCAGTTATATAAAATTCGTAAAATTTTAGAAAAAATTAAGTATTTTTCTAATTTTCGATATTTTAGTAATTTTCAAAAGCACGTGTCAGACCGCACTAACAATGGTTGCAGCCAACCCTAATCTATAAGATAGAGCGAAAAAATTCAAAATTTTTCAGTTTTATCTCTATCGTTTTTTGGGGACCATAAAAACAGCAGTAACTTCTAAACTACTGGTCGCAGCACAAATTTTTTTAGTTCTCCTTAATCAGCAGACCGAAATCTATAAATATATCCTATCAGTTATACATACCGGGTGGAAATGAAAACCGGGTCACCTCTATAACTTTTTTATTTATGAATATAAAAATTTGAAATTTGGCTATGTTCTATGGTTCAAAAAAACAAATTTTATGTGCATTTTTTATTTTCGAAATCACTTCCGGTTTCACCGGAAACACCATGAACTTTGTTTTCTTAAATGTAACATCCCATATTTTTATTCATGGCTTAAAATACTTTTAAAAAAGAAGTATTTTTGAGATATTAGTTTTTATTTTTTGCGAAAAAAATTTTTTTTTCAAAAAAAAAAAAGGTTTTCGAAGTCGGTGAAAATTACCAAAACTAATTCTAAATAATTCAAATACATAAAATAAATAATCGTTATAAAATCCTCTTTTTAAAAAGTCGAATGACCCGGCATCATTGCATTTAAAAAAAGTGAGATATTTGATAAAATCTTCATTAACTAAATTTAAAAATTAATAGTTCAAAAACCACTTACATTTTTTTTCAAATTACAATTTTATTTAGGTATTTGAATTATTTAGAATTAGTTTTGGTACTTTTCACCGACTTCGAAAACCTTTTTCTTTTTTTGAAAAAAATTTTTTTTCCAAAAAAAATAAAAACTAATATCTCAAAAATACTTCTTTTTTAAAAGTATTTTAAGCCATGAATAAAAATATGGGATGTTACATTTAAAGAAACAAAGTTCATGGTGTTTCCGGTGAAACCGGAAGTGATTTCGTAAATAAAAAATGCACATAAAATTTGTTTTTTTGAACCATAGAACATAGCCAAATTTCAAATTTCTTATTCATAAATAAAAAAGTTATTGAGGTGACCCGGTTTTCATTTCCACCCGGTATACAATTCGAAAATTTAAAACAAAGTATTTTTCAAATGTTTTATATTTTTTATGTTTCAAATGTTTTGTACTCTAGCTTAAAAAGTACGCGTCGGATCGCGCAAACAATGATTGAAACGTTATCAGCGAACCCAAATCTATAAGATAGAGTCAAAAAATTGTGAAAAAAATTCAAAATTTTTCAGTTTTATCACTATCATTTTTCGGGGGCCATAAAATCGGCCGTAACTTCTAAACTGGTCGTAGCACAAAAATTATCAGTTCATCTTAATCAGCAAACCGAAATCTATATATACAGGGTGGCCCAACTAAGAGTTCCCACCCAGGTTATTTCCAAAACTAATAATTTTTGAAAAAAACCCTGAAACCGGTCAATTTTTATTTGGCGGGGGACCAATTTTTATGGTTATGCAAGGGACAACCCTTCACCCAGTTATGCAGGGAAACTGCCCCTTCAGAAATCTTAAATGGCAATAGGGGTCGAGTGATACATCATTGTAAAGCTCCGACTATTCTCTATACAACTGTCATATTTTTTTTAATTTGATGGAATTTTTGAGAAGTTATAGCATTTTCACGTTAGACATGTAAAACGTGTTTTAAATAGGTGACATGGGCTAAAAAGGGTTTTAAAGCTTGATTTTGTTAAAAATAATTACAATCATACTTTGATTCCCCATTTAATAAGGATTGACCGGTTTCAGAGTCTTTTTTCAAAATACTTTTAGTTCCCACCCAGGTTATTATGAAAGCAAGTAATTTTTGAAAAATAGCCTTAAACTGAACAATTGTTATTTAGTGGGGGTTCAATGTATGGCTGTATTTATTTTTATTGTAACTTTTAACAAAATCAAGCTTTAAAAGCCTTTTGAACCCATGTTACCTGTTACAAACACGTTTTAGATGTCTAACGTGAAAATGTTACCACTTGTCAAATATTCCATCAAATTAAAAAAAAATCTGACACCTGTATAGAGAATAGTAGGAGCATTACAATGACTTGACCCCTATTGCCTTTTAAGATTTCTGAAGGGGTAGTTACCCTGCATAACTGGGTGAGGGGTTGTCCCTTGCGTTACCATAAAAATTGGTCCCCCGCTAAATAAAAATTGACCAGTTTCAGGGTTTTTTTAAAAAATTATTGGTTTTCGAAATAACCTGGGTGGGAACTCTTAGTTGGGCCACCCTGTATGTATCTCTACAGGGTGTTGAAATTTCTTTTTATTTTTACTATTTATTTATTTTCTCTGGATCGGCCAAATGAAAATTAATAAAAATTATAGGGTGGGTACTTCCCATAGGTAGTCATTTTAAGCTATAACTTTTATCTTAATTTAACACTCCAGCGGCGTAGAAACGGATTAAGGTGTCCCATTTTTTGATCTTATTTGATACGCCACTGCAAACTTCTACAATTTTGTTTAAATTTTTAAATTCTTGATTTAATTTACCACAAAAAAGTATACCTAGTGGTATTCCAGTAATTTTGTACCATTTTTAAAATCAAACGTATTTTCAAAATTTAAAACAAATTAAATCCAAATTAGGAAAATTAAAATTAAAAACATTTTGTTGGTGTATTCAATTAAAAAAAACATGTCAGAAACACCTAATTTTTGAAAAATTTTGAAAATTTTTATTAAGTTTAAATAAAGCGTTTCTGATTTATTTATTTATTTAAAACAAAAACTAAAATCTTTTTATTTTGTTAATTTAATTCTTTGTTTAAAATTTTGAAAATTTGTTTGATTTTTGAATGAAAACTTAACAGGTATACTTTTTTTGGTAGATTGAATGAAGGTTGTAAAAATTCAAAGAAAATTGTAAAATTTTGCAGTGGCGTATCAAATAAATAAAAAAAAGGACTTACTTAACCTGTTTCTACGCCAGTGGAATGTAAAATTAAGACAAATGATGACTACCTATGAGAAGTACTCGCCCTAAAATTTTTATTAATATTCATCCAACCAATCGAGAGAAAATAAATAAAAAGAGAAAATTAAAAGAAATTTCAACACCCTGGGTAACAGTTGAGTTTTGGAAAAATGTTTGTCTTATTTTTACTTGTAGTATAAGCACACAAGCCCGTGCCCATCATTTTAGAAATACCCTGTGCCCATCAGATATATAAAAATAGAAAAATTTTAGAAAAAATTAAGTATTTTTCAAATTTGCAATATTTTAGTAATTTTCAAAATGTGTTAGACCGCAACCCAACCCAAATCCAATCCCAATCCCAATCCCAATCCCAATCCCAATCCCAATCCCAATCCCAATCCCAATCCCAATCCCAATCCCAATCCCAATCCCAATCCCAATCCCAATCCCAATCCCAATCCCAATCCCAATCCCAATCCCAATCCCAATCCCAATCCCAATCCCAATCCCAATCCCAATCCCAATCCCAATCCCAATCCCAATCCCAATCCCAATCCCAATCCCAATCCCAATCCCAATCCCAATCCCAATCCCAATTCTTACCACGAGTTATATATGATATTTGGAAAAATTGAAAATATTTGTATTTTTACTTATTAATACGTCAGAAATACATTGAAAATTTTGTATTCCTGTGCATTATCGATTTTTATTTTGCCATTTTGAAGTTTAAACTTTAAATCAAAATACTTAATATCACTCACTCTAATTTTTAAAACCACCTTAATTTCTATTTATTGTCCAAAATGTGTCCAAAAATGTTCAGTAATGTAATGTAATGTAACATTGGAATGAAACATTGAAAAAATGTTATTCAGTAAACATTGTATCAATGGTAACATTGCATGTTTCCAGGAAACATTTATAAGATGTTATTTTGTTTACTGGGAAAGGGTTTAACATTTTTGAGGGTTATCCCTATGTGATAAAAAAGTAAAAAGTTTATAATCGGGTTAAAAATTCGCCATCATAAGATGACTCTAAAGCCGTTTTTGTACGAAAAAGTATCGAAAAAGTTGCGATTTTTATCTAACCTAACCTAACCTAACTCGAAATATTTTTTTACATGTAGTGGATGGTGCTTGAGCTTGTTTAATGCTAAAAGGACATCCCTTTTTATTTTATGGCCGAAAGTCTGTCCTAAAATTTCGAAAGACTCGGTTTAATATTTTTTTATTTAATCAATTAAAATAATGAGACTAAAAATCAAATTTCCAAAACTTTACCGTTGTTACTTAAAAATTTAACATACGATGATTTTTTAAAGTAAATATTATAATAATATTATAATAAAATTATTTTCAGTGTTCAGGCTCGAAATTTAATATTTCGAAAATTTTTTGAGAAATTGCAGGGTTTGCTTTAGCAATTCGAAACTTTCTGGAAAGATCCTTTTGCCATGGTAAACATTGTAAATAATTTATTTATCGTATTTGATGGTTTTTGGAAGAAATGAGAATAAAAACCAGAAAAATAATTTTATAAGATTTTGTTTTTCTTTTGGTTATTTTTTAAGTACACATAAGTGTATACACATATAACTAAATATTAAATAAATTATTTATTATTTTCAAAAAATTATTCCTTACATTGTTAAAAATAAATTCATTTTTTATAAATTAAGTTTACTATTTGCAACTTTTTGTACTTAAAAGCGTACAATAAGTTGCATAAGTCGTAAAATTTTTAAAAAACAAAGCTTGTAATACCAACATTACACTTGATACCTTTTTAAATAAAATAAAATAAATTATTAAAATAAAATAAAGATTTTAAATATCAAAAACTTAAATACTTGTATTTATTATATGCAATTGTTATTATAATTATATATTATATGCAATTAAATAACGTTTGCGTTTATTGAGTGGCCTATATTTAAACCATATTTTGACAACATAACCTATAAGTTTTAAAGGTTATGTAATTTTATTAAAAACAATTTTTATAATAATTTGTTTGAAGCTTCCATAATGTTCACAATTATTAGAAACAAAATATTATCAACGACTTGTAAAACCGTAATTAATTCTACAAAAATAAAACCAAAAATTATACGAAAATACAAAACACTGAATTTAAATCAAGAAAATGTTCCTCGTAAATTCTGCAGTTCTCATGAAGCAATTTCAATATCGACAATTAGAAATAAATCCTCAAAATCGAAGAAACAAAAGCAATCAGACTCATCAGATGAAGAAGAGGAACCCGAAGAACCCTCACATGAAGAAAAATTATTGGATAGAGGTTCGAAAGTCATGAATTTAAACGTAACATCAATGCGACTCGATTCAATCCTTAAATCAGGACTTGGTGTTTCCAGGAATAAAATTGAAGTATACTTTTACGAAAGTAAAGTTCGATTAAATGGGGAGAAAATTTTAAAGAAGAGTGTATCCGTTTATCCTGGAGACGAAATTGATTTGATTAAAGGAATCAGCCCGAGTAATCCTAAATTTTTAGTAGTGTCTCGGGTGGAAGTTATCGATGCAAAAGGAGAAGATGAGAGTATTACTGTTAAAGTGAGGAGGACTAAAAGTTTAACGATTGAGAATTATAAGGATATTTGGAAAGGAACTACGGTGGCTTAAAATTTTAGTGATAAAACTAGCTTAATTGTATAATTTGGGTTAAAAATATATTATTTTTAAGTAAATATGTTGTTCTTTTGTTGTTTTTTAACAAAAAAATTTTAAAAATAAAAATGATGCAGGCAACTAAGCTTACGTATAGTTTGGTTGCAATCAAGCTGACGTTTAAATTAGTTGCAACCAAGCTTACATGTAGTTTGGTTGCCTAGTTTTGACAGGTTTATTTTCTTCTTAGTTTAGTTGTTTTGGACTAGATGGCGTTATAATCGATTGAATTAAAAACGTTCAATATTTCGTAACTCTTCTATTGCAAGTAACGAGAATCTTCTCTCTTTTATTATCAGCATCTGTGTGGTGCATAGAAATTTGTTTTTGTCAGTGTACGGATATGAGTTGGTTGTTATTGTACGTCTTTTCGTCTTCCACGCCGCAAAGTTGACTAAAATTAACAATACTCAAGTTGGATTAAATCGTTCGTATTACTTTTCCGGGTAAATCGTTCTGGCTGTGACCGGAAGGAAGTGTATTGTGTATCGTTTCATTCATAACGCGGAATTAAATTGGCATTCGCAAGAAATTGACCCACCCCCACAGTCCTTTAATAAAATAACACTAGTGATTACAGCTTCTTATAAAAATTAGGTGGATTTTTTAATTTAAGTGCGAATTATTTTAATTAAACTATAATATAAATACTCTTTAATTAATTGGGATTTTTTATTTAAAGATTTATTAAGAATATATTAGGTAAGATATTTTATTTAATTAGTTAATTAATGCATGGCTTTAATTTAAACAGGAACTTCTTTGTTTGCTCACATATTAATTCTTGCCTGTAATGTCTATGAGTTATGAATCGACTTTAATTATTCAGTTGTCGTTACTTTTAATATTTTCATCATAAAAACAAATCGTCATTGATTTTCCAGTTTTTATGCTTAATTACCATGTATTCTTTGCAAATATTGAACAAACTTGCCAATTAAAATGTCGATAACTTAGATTTATTATAAAAATTATAAATAAAATCTGCCTTCTTTTGCGAATCGACTATATATTTTGATATGCACATCAATGAGCTAAAAAGTGATAGAGTGAATTTATATGCGCTACAGATTCTGCGCATGCGCTACTTATTCTAATGAAACGCAACCAACATTACACTATTTAAAAAAAAATAATTTGGTTTTCCAATGAAATTAAACAATATAAACTATGTATTGTTTAGTTATAATAATTATAATATTTTCTATTGTATATTTTCATATTAAAAAAACGAAAAAAATTTATTATAAAAATTATGAATAAAATCTGCCTTGTTTTGCGAATCGACTATACAGGGTGTCCCAATTGACGTAGTTTTCTTTAAAGAATTTGAGGTTAAATTCGAAATATTATTTACGTTTTGACTAATAACTTCTATATTTTTGAATATTATTGTAATGTTTTTTTTTTTTTTTTTATTTTTGGCTTTGCGGTGTCAAATTAATATTAAAACAATGCCCAAAAGACAAATATAAAAATGTTAATTTTAACGAGATTTATTTATAGCAAATTTTGCTTGATATTTATCTTGCTATATATCATGCTATTTATTAAAAAAAATAAATAGCCTCTATTTAAGCATCACTAGATTTTTTCGAATAATAATAATTCAATTACAAAAGAATTGAATATCGCATCGTTCCAACGCTATCTTGAAAACACAAGAAAATGCGATTTCCAAAATATGGCTATAACTTCCTTATTTTCGGTGGTACCAAAAAAAATTTTTGACTCAAGAGACAATTTTTTGTGTACAATGCAGTAAAACAAATGAATATTTTTTTTCGCCAGCGGATTGACCGGAAATGAACCAAACTTATTTTTTTATTATGGCAGCCATATTGGATTTACACATATTCGGAATTAGTGTATTTTTCTGAGTAATTTGATATATCATATGTAATATTTTAAGAAAAATAGAAATAATTTTATTTTACTAACCAAAAATGGCCTAGAATAGATGTAAACTGTCAATACATATGTGTTAAGATTTATTTTATATTTAATATTTTAAATAGTTACATTTTTGTTATTGACAATTTACATCTCTTAAAGTCCAATGTTAGTTTGTAAAATCAAATAATTTAATTTTTTTTTAATATGACATATGATATACCAAATTACTCAGAAAAAAATACTGATTCCGAATATGTGTAAATCCAATATTGCTGCCATAAGAAAAAAATAAGTTTGGTTCATTTCCGGTCAATCCGTTAGCGAAAAAAAATATTCATTTGTTTTACTGCATTGTACACAAAAAATTGTCTGTATTATGTTCAAAAACTTTTTTGGTACCACAGAAAATAAAGAAGTTATAGCCATATTTTAAAAATCGTATTTTCTTGTTTTTTCAAGATAGCGTTGGAACAATGCGATATTCAAATTTTTTGTAAATGAATTATTAATATTCGAGCAAATTTCTACTAGTTTGTCCATTTAACCGACTTTCTATCTCCAATAATAACAAAGATACCCATACAGTCCAACGTCAAATGGGACACCCTGTATATTTTCATATGCACATCAATGAGCTAAAAAGTGATAGAGTGAATTTATATGCGCTACAAATTTTGCGCATGCGCTACTTATTCTAATGAAACGCAATCAACATTACACTATTTAAAAAAAATATACTGGGTGGAAATGAAAACCGGGTCACCTCTATAACTTTTTTATTTATGAATAGAAAAATTTGAAATTTGGCTATGTTCTATGGTTCAAAAAAACAAATTTTATGTGCATTTTTTATTTTCGAAATCACTTCCGGTTTCAACGGAAACACCATGAACTTTGTTTTTTTAAATGTAACATCCCATATTTTTATTCATGGCTTAAAATACTTTTAAAAAAGAAGTATTTTTGAGATATTAGTTTTTATTTTTTTTGTAAAAAAAATTTTTTCAAAAAAAAAAAAAGGTTTTCGAAGTCGGTGAAAAGTACCAAAACTAATTCTAAATAATTCAAATACTTAAATAAAATTGTAATTTGAAAAAAAATTTAAGTGGTTTTTGAACTATTAATTTTTAAACTTAGTTAATGAAGATTTTATCAAATATCTCACTTTTTTAAAATGCAATGATGCCGGGTCATTCGACTTTTTAAAAAGAGGATTTTATAACGATTATTTTGGTACCCCATATGTAGGGGTATGTGTTTGTGATACATTTTTAATTTTTTTTTAATTTTGAAAAATCCCGAGTACAAAAAATATGATAAACTGGGACAAGTAAATTGATTGCACCCTACATATGGGGTATCAAAATAATCGTTATAAAATCCTCTTTTTAAAAAGTCGAATGACCCGGCATCATTGCATTTTAAAAAAGTGAGATATTTGATAAAATCTTCATTAACTAAGTTTAAAAATTAATAGTTCAAAAACCACTTAAATTTTTTTTCAAATTACAATTTTATTTAGGTATTTGAATTATTTAGAATTAGTTTTGGTACTTTTGACCGACTTCAAAAACCTTATTTTTTAAAAAAAAAAAAAATTTTTTACAAAAAAAATTAAAACTAATATCTCAAAAATACTTCGTTTTTAAAAGTATTTTAAGCCATGAATAAAAATATGGGATGTTACATTTAAAAAAAACAAAGTTCATGGTGTTTCCGGTGAAATCGGAAGTGATTTCGAAAATAAAAAATGCACATAAAATTTGTTTTTTTGAACCATAGAACATAGCCAAATTTCAAATTTTTTTATTCATAAATAAAAAAGTTATAGAGGTGACCCGGTTTTCATTTCCACCCGGTATAATTTGATTTTCCAATTTAATTAAACAATATAAATTATGTATTGTGTAGTTTTAATAATTATAATATTTTGTATTGTATATTTGCATATTAAAAAAACGAAAAAAACTCAAAATATAAAAATTAATATACAGAGTGTCTGGGAATTTTATAATTCTACACGCCCTCTGGTGGCAAAAGTACAAAATTTGGTTTAAACACAATTATTGAAACTGACATGTACTTATTTTCTTCCATTTTAAGCAATTTAAACCGCCATCTACCGGTAGTTAAAATTTTCAATAAAAATGTAGGTATATATTTAGTAATTTATGTTTATTTATTAGAGATTTGTTAAATAAATTAATAATAATGAACAATGAACAGTGGCGTAGCCAGGAATTTCTCCCAAACTTAAATTATAGTTCCATTTTTAATTTGAAAAATTTTTGCATTTTTTTAAACTACTATTTTTTTAATTTTTTTTGCGCTACCAATATACCTATATAGGTATATACAGGGTGTCCCATTTGACGTTGGCCTGTATGGTTATCTTTATTATTATTGGAGATAGAAAGTCGGTTAAATGGACAAAGTAGTAGAGAATTTTTCGAATATTAATAATTCATTTACAAAAAAAATTTATATCGCATCGTTCCAACGCTATCTTGAAAAAACAAGAAAATGCGATTTTCATAATATGGCTATAACTTCGTTATGTTCGGTGGAACCAAAAAAAAATTTTGACTTAATACAGACAATTTTTTGTGTACAATGCAGTAAAACAAATGAATATTTTTTTTTCTATTTTTCTTAAAATATTACATATGATATATCAAATTACTCAGAAAAATACACTAATTCCGAATATGTGTAAATCCAATATAGCTGTCATAAGAAAAAAATAAGTTTGGTTCATTTCCGGTCAATCAAAAAAATATTAATTTGTTTTACTGCATTGTACACATTAAATTGTCTGTATTATGTCAAAAAACTTTTTTGGTTCCACAGAAAATAAAGAAGTTATAGCCATATTTTAAAAATCGCATTTTCTTGTTTTTTCAAGATAGCGTTGGAACGATGCGATATTCAAATTTTTTGTAAATGAATTATTATTATTCGAAAAAATTTCTACTACTTTGTCCATTTAAGCGACTTTCTATCTCCAATAATAACAAAGATACCCATACAGTCCAACGTCAAATGGGACACCCTTTTGTGGCTCGCATTCTTTAAAAAATTAATATTTTAAATATCATTGGACCGATTGGATACGACTATAGGGTCTTCAGATTTTGAAGAGCACTTCTTCCTTCTTCTACAAGAAGAAATAAAAAAAAAAATAAAAATAAAATGTGCCTTCTGAGAGTAATTACCTACTTAAAAATAAAAAAAAAACACATTTTCGAAAAATACTAAATGGCTGATTTTGATAAAAACGATTTTATGTTTTATGAATTTTGGCTGTGGCAAATAAAAATTTCAGGCTGGAACTATTTGTAGATACTTTAAAAAAAAAATAAAAACCTATCTAAAAAAATCCAGATAAATTATGCTTTAAAAAAGTTGAAAAACATTGTAATTTATTTGCTTTTTTGACTCTACCTGGTAGCTCCAAGGCCTACTTTTAAAAATACTGTATTTTGAATACACAGGGTTCCCATTTTTATGGATTCAGCTAAATATTTTGTAAACGAACCCCCTAAAAATAGAAAACTTATGGCATTAATAAATGTCCTCTCGAAACGCTACAACTTTTGCCTGAAAGATTTTTTATAAAGTCACTTGAAGTTTCAAGATATTCAGATGGATCGATTAAAATGAAACACCCTGTATTAAAATTGAAAATTTTTGAACTTCACATAAAACTAAAACTAGATTTTTGTTTGCTGGTTACTGATACATAAATAAAAAATTTTGCTGTGTGAGCCATTTTTTCTACCGCTAAAAAAATCAAATTTAAAAAGGGTAAATGGTAACTCAAACATTCGATGTTAAAGTAACAATTTCTTTATTCTTTAATTTTTAATGAAATTATGATGATTACTGTTGTAATTGTAGTTTAATTCAATTTTTTCTTTTATGAGTAGAGGATAAAAAAATAATCAACGCAATTTTTGTAATTAAATTCTCAAATTACGCGACAAAATGTAGGTTGGCAATTAGAGGAAGTTTCTCTGAATCGTAAAATTCCTGGCTCGAGAAGTTTTGTAATAAAATTCTGGAAAATGCAGAAAACTCGTCTTAATTGTCGCGATTCATGATTATTTCCCTGAAGTTGCAATTTTTACAGCTCCTGCAATCATTTCCTTATTTATAGCTTGATTATCAATGGCGTAGCCAGGGGGTGGGGTTAAAAGGGTGATTTTCACCCCACGGAGCCCAAATCCAGTTCAAGGCGCCCTTTTTTGCATTTCTACAAAAATTTCAAAATTGGTGGTGTAATTTCTTAAAGAGTCCAAAAAATATTAGTTCATAGGAAATTTTTAGTTCTGAATGACATTTACTACTTTAAAAAAAGGTGCTGGAAAAAGTTTGACGAAATTGAAAAATTTCAAATTTTTACCCTCAAAAGGCGGTATTGAAGAAAAAAACGCTTTTTTCCCGCAATTCAATAAAGATTGAACCAAAATTGGGTGTAATACTAGTGGTTAGTTTTGATAATTTTTTTGTAAGTATAAATGTATAACATTGTTATTATTTTTATTGAATCATACAAGGACGCCTTGAAATCGAAGCAAACAACTTTCCACATTAAACTAGCATATTATTTTACGCCACCTAATCTAAATCTATAATTACATCCTAATTTATTGATGTAATAACTATTAACAGTTAAACTGATTTTTCTAAATCGTGATTAAACCAAAAAGTGAGGCAGGAAATTAATAATCGTAACTATTAATCGAGATCGTAACCATTACATTTACTCGTTAGGAAATCTATTTATAAACAAACGACAATAATTTAAGATAATTGTTATAATTATCTGAATTTATGTCGGAAAATATTCCACCTAAGCCATCAGTTAGAACTTAAGTGGGCCAAGTTCATTTCATTCTCAATTCTCGCTCTTGAAGCTTACATAACACGAATGCACCATGTAATAATAGACTTGGGTCTACTATCTAGACGAAATTTAATTTAACTTCATGAGTTATTATGGACCTGGACTACCTGTACCCGAGGGTTACAACAAAACACGTTATGGGAATTTTCAAAAATACTTACGAACGAATGTTTTTGGAGAAAAAACAGTTAAATAAAGTTTTATTATAATAAAAAAATAAAAAAAAACATTTACAGTAGATGAAAAAAGTAGAGCAACTTTTAACGCAAAACTGGAAAATGTAGTTTTTCTTCAAACGTCATTAAAGTACAGTCTTCTGTGACGTTTGACAGGCTTTAAAATGTCACTATTTATGTTCGTTGATTCTATAGTCACTTTGTACTGCCTAGGAGTAGAAATTACTACTTTGCACTGACAAGGAATCAAAGATCGGAGTAGAAATGAATTTTAGGCAACCCAATATACACTATCATTGTATTGTGTGTTGTATGTAAATTAAATGTCAAATTTTAAAATTATTTATTATATTACTATTTTAAAAATTTGAAGAAAAAATAGCATGTTTTATTCGGAGTAATAGAACTTTTTGTGGTTCGCATGTATCCACATGCTCGCCACAAAAAGTAGTTCTTTTACTCCTAATAAAACAATATACTATTATATTTTTGAAACAGCTATTTGTAGTAAATTAAGACAACGTCTTACTTGCAAAATTATAGATTAAATGGCCTACACTCGAATAGATTTGGTTGGGTGTAAGGCACATTTGTAAGTAAAAGTGTGATAAAGGGCGATTTGTTGAAGATGTGGACGTTATTATCGATAGCTACGTAAGAAAAGATGAAAAAATTGGGAAAGAAATTCAATCTGTTTTCTTTCAAAAATCCAAAAAAAAATAAACTTCGCGAACACCATCTTGAAGAATCTCAAGTACAGATTTTTCAAACCTGTGAAATGCACAAAATATGCGGTACAAACTGCAGAGACACCCTTATTCCACACAAATAAAAATTTAGCAGTCCAAAAACTCACGCTATCAGAACGAGAAGACCGAAAATGGTACTTGAATCTATTAAAAATCGGAAATAATCTTTGGAACTTGCTGCTGGTTTATTGGAAGACATTAGAAGGCCGATCGAATGACAAGACAACGACTCCTATAAACAGGCCTGCAGCCTTATTCTTGGGCCGGTCGAGATCATGTCGTCGACGAGACTATAAGTGTAAGATCATAGAGAGTTGTTTTGTTACATGACACGTTTGTTGGTCTTAGCAACAATCAGTAATTAAAGTTACTACATGATATAAAGTTGTATTTATAATTATTGTCCTGTTAATAAAATATTTAAAAGTACAACTCGTTACAATAAGGATAGACAGATTAATGAATGTCGTCGACGACACGATCTCGACCGGTTCAAGAATAAGCCCATTGAAGAGGTGTAGCGCGAAGAAAAAGACGTGGTTATCAGAGCATTACAGAAAATCTGGTCTAAATGGATTCTTCAATGCCAAGTAAAGTCTTAAGATCAATCAAATCTGGTTTGGTTAGAACAGTAGTACTTTGTAGCGGGCCTTCTTTGGTTTTCTATAAACATGTACAACTATTGTTGTATGTACCATTTTATTAAGTAGATACTAGTGTCAGAATGAATATTTTTTTACATCTCAAAGTGTTTAAAACTCCTGGTGTTACCAAACGTAAGGTAAGAAGAGTTTATGGTACCCTCAGTGAAATATGGGGAAGGCAGTATTATGATTTATGATATAGGCATGTATGGATTTTGGTGATGACGAAGAAACGTTCATTTACTAGGGTAACATAAACAGGATCAAATACATGTCCTTAGAATCAGTGCTACAGCCATCAGACGATTAAGAAGTCTGATCGACCAAAAAAGACTACCCTACGTTTGGATCCCGTAATTATAAGCACAGCTTTTCGGAATCAGCGTCCACATGGTTCAACTTGGTGGGGTGATCGGATGGTGCCGGACACTCGACGACTCAATCTCCCAACTTGATTGACAACAAGCCTCCATACGATCCGACTTAACATCGGTCAATACCAAGAGGTATCCGACCAAATTAGACTGTGTGTATATGTGTGTATTCTTGATTACAAAGGGTTCCAGTAGTATTGAAAAAGTTGGGAACTACTAGTTTAGAGGAAGGGGTTATCTTCAGATTAACAAGTCTGGGCGACCAAAAAAAGTACTCCACATTTATATCGAGTAATTTTAAGCATAGCCAGAATCAAAGCTGTTTTGTATTCTGGCCGTATTCCGTATTAGGGAACAATGGGACTTTTTATAACTCCATGTACTACAAGAAATCGTCTGATTGAAAAAGTCGATTTCCAAAAAGCGACTTAGTATTGCTAGAAATTATTTGAACTTGACCAGAAAAAAATGTAATTTCTAGTGATGAATTATAATTTATTTTATGGTGGTGTAATTAAGAATTTTGTATGTTCGTCGTCCAGTGAGGAAAAGACTAAATCCAAAATCTAAAAAACTAATCGTGGTCGAGGGGCACGACACTTGAGGAAGTCCTTGTACATGCTTAAGCAAGTCGAAAAATTTTCGAAATCATCAAAATTAATTCCGAAGTTCCGGGAAGTCCGTGGAAATTCCGGGAAGTCTCAAGAAAGTCCGGGAAAGTACATTATAATGCGCGCCCGGCCTGAGGAGCGAATTTCGGAAGACAATTTTCGATTTTTTACGAAACATGCACGTTCGTCAATATTAATACGGAAGTCCGTGGAAATCCCAGGAAGTATGAGGAAGTCTCAAGGCACTCAAGGGAAGTAGGTACATTATAAAAGGTATATGACATTTTGGCACCAGACGACTCGTCAATTTTAAGTCGGCACTGGAGGACTCGGCATCGGTAATTCGGTACCGGATATCTCGGCACTGGGTAGGTCGGGACTCGGAGTAAAAAAATCTTCTTACCGCAGTGTCGACCTATCCAGTGCCGACTTATCCGGTGCAGATATATCTGGTGCCGTGTTCCTATTATAAAAGGAAGTCCTTGTACAATTTTTTTACGTTGTCGTACGCGAGGTAATCCCTGTAAACGCTTAAGGAAGTCCGAGGAAGTTCTCAGGAAGTACTAAGCAAATTTCGTGCGTCAAAATGAATGCGGAAGTCCGTGGAAATCTCAGGAAATATGAGGAAGTCTCAAGAGAGTTCAGGGAAGTCGGTACTTTATAATTCCAAGTCGGCAATGGAGGACTCGGCATCGGAATAATTCGGTACCGGATAATTCATCACCGGATTTCTCGGCACTGGGTATGTTGGGAGTGTCAGACTCTTACTGACTAAAAACTCTCCGGTCCTCTACGTCGAAGTGTTGAGACAGGGGCTTTTTTTTCCAGTAAGGGTGGAACCGCCGTTAAGCATTACTTCGTCCAAACTGGTCACTCCACCATCCGCATATGTCTTTCTTTGGTCGCAGTGTCGACTTATCCGGTGCAGAGCCCTCCGGTGCCGAGTTGTCCGTGTTCCTATTATAAAAGGAAGTCCTTGTACAATTTTTTTACGGTTTCGTACCCAGGTATACGCGAGGTAATCCCTGTAAACGCTTAAGGAAGTTCTCAGGAAGTCCCAAGCAAATTTCAGAAGACGATTTTTGATTTTTTTTCGAAACATGCACTACTCGTGATTCCTTTATGTCCTACTTCCAACTGGAACCAACTTTACAATTTTTTACCGTTTCGTACACCTCAAGTATGGTGGAGGTTCTGTGATGGTACATGGCTGCTTTTCTGGATTTGAGATGGCACCATTTCATCGCATAGAAGGAATCTGCCATATGCAGATGAAAAAATACTTCGACAGCTTTGTGTAACAGGATAACGACTTTAACCACAAATCTAAGCATATTTTTCAGTGGTTCAATTATGAAAAACTTATAGAAAACCTATGGAATCATATAAAAACGTAACAGATTTCTTTAGGGCTTTACAAAATGGTTGACTGTTTGCTTGAATCTATGCCGGAAGATGTGATCAAATTATAAAAAAACGAGTAAAAAAATAATAGATAAAATCGTGTCCTACTATCATCTCACTCCCACTCAAGCGTGGGTCCTATACTTTTGGTGAGTAAGAGCGAGATAAAAAGCTGACTTGTTCGTGACAGATTATACTTTGGAAAATAGTAGTACCTAATTAAATAATTTTACGTTTTAATGTACAGGTAAACGTCGTTTTACGCCGGGGTTCCGTTCCGAGAGGCACCGGCGTAAAATGAACACACATTTTTCGTGCTTTTTTCGCACAATGTTTGGGTTCTACTACAAATTGAATATACTTTTAATTTTATAATAAAATAAAAAATGTAATCATACCTTTTTATTTTTCTTAAAAACAAAACGAAAACTAACTCGGAAAATCCATCGCCAGCACCAACCGGCGTAATTGTGAATCGGCGTAAAGCGGACCGGCGCAAAACGACGTTTACCTGTATTCATAAATAAAATTACTTTTTTTTTCGTAAACATCACACTTTTTTTTTAAAAACCCTGATGCATGATACGATAAAACTGATGATAGATAGTAAATGATTTTATTCTTGGTTTATACCGGGTGGAAATGAAACTAGGGCCACCCCAGGCATTTCTTTATTTATGGAAACAAAAAATTAAAATTTTAGTATATTATACAGTGAGCGGCAAAATTATGGAATAAATTCAATAAAACTGAAACCATTGGTTTTTCAAAAAAAAGTTTCGAATAAAAGTTGTTTGGTTTAAAGGTATAATCACTAAACATATTTTTATTTTTTATTTAAAATTTGTTTTCAAGGTCATTTCAAGGTCAACATTGTTTTTTTAAATGCAAACCTATATTTTTTCTAAAAGAAATTTACACCTCTTCAAAAAATAAACAATTTTTATCTAAATATCTTTTTATTTTTCTTAAAAACAAAACGAAAACTAACTCGGAAAATCCATCGCCAGCACCAACCGGCGTAAAGCGAACTGGCGCAAAACGACGTTTACCTGTATTCATAAATAAAATTACTTTTTTTTTCGTAAACATCACACTTTTTTTTAAAAAACCCTGATGCATGATACGATAAAACTGATGATAGATAGTAAATGATTTTATTCTTGGTTTATACCGGGTGGAAATGAATCTAGGGCCACACCTGGCATTTCTTTATTTATGGAAATAAAAAATTAAAATTTTAGTATATTATATAATCTAAGAAAACAAGTCTTATGGATCGAATAAATTTTTAATTTTACTTCCGGTTTATCACGAAATGGCATCCACTTTCTGATTTTAAATATACCCCCTGATTTTTTCTACGTAAAATCAAACATTGGTTAATTTTAAGTATGTTTATGACAAAAAAAATATTTTTTTTTCAAAACTTTAAGAAAAGAATTTTTTTTTGGTAAAAAATTTGAGTAAAACCTACAAAAACTATTTTTAAACATACATATGGAATATCACAGTAACCGGAAAAAAACCCTCTATTTATTTAGGGGGTGGCCCTTATATCAACCCATTTAAAAAAGTAAAGATATTTCCAAAAAAGGCTTCTTCAAAATTAAACAAAATAATATCTCAAGAACGGTGAAATAAATTTTATAAATTACAATTTATTTTACGTATTTGTATTATTTAAAAATAGTTTTTGTAGGTTTTACTCAAATTTTTTACCAAAAAAAATTCAACATTTTTTCTTAAAGTTTTGAAAAAAAAAATTTTTTTGTCATAAACATACTTAAAACTAACCAATGTTTGATTTTACGTAGAAAAAATCTGGGGGTTACATTTAAAATAAGAAAGTGGGTGCCATTTCCTGATAAACCGGAAGTAAAATGAAAGATTTATTCGATCCATAAAATTTGTTTTCTTAGATCATATAAGATACTAAAATTCTAATTTTTTATTTTCATAAATAAAGAAATGCCAGGGCTGACCCTAGTTTCATTTCCACCCGGTATATTAATTTCAATTTAAATAAAATTAAAAGCTGCTCTACTTTTTTCCACTACTGTGCGTTAGTGATTAAATTGCATATTTTTTTATTCATATTTAGTTTTTATTTAATATTAAACCAACATTAATTACATTTTATTTAGTTATTTTAAACTTTTTAATAAATAACGAAGAATTTTTGCAATTTAATCATAAAATTGTAATTAAAAACGCCAGGTAGTCAGGTAGTTGTATTTATATAAATAAAAGGACCCTTTTTCTGTGAGTGTTTATAAATGTAATTACTCGTAAATTTAATCTCGTGTTTTGAAAACACCAGAGCGTAATAAACACAGTACACACTTATTTACATGCAGATGCTAATTTAGCTAATTACACTTTTGTAAAATGTATAATTAAACCAACCTTTTTATTAATTTAATGAAACTACTAGCTGAAAACTGATAGCTACTTTCAATTACCTACAATTAATAAGATTGGAGGTAAAATAAAAACTTTGGTTGGCTCCTATACCGGGTGGAAATGAAAACCGGGTCACCTCGATAACTTTTTTATTTATGAATAAAAAAATTTGAAATTTGGCTATATTCTATGGTTCAAAAAAACAAATTTTATGTGCATTTTTTATTTTCGAAATCTCTTCCGGTTTCACCGGAAACACCATGAACTTTGTTTTTTTAAATGTAACATCCCATATTTTTATTCATGGCTTAAAATACTTTTAAAAAAGAAGTATTTTTGAGATATTAGTTTTTATTTTTTTTGTAAAAAAATTTTTTTTCAAAAAAAAAAAAGGTTTTCGAAGTCGGTGAAAAGTACCAAAACTAATTCTAAATAATTCAAATACCTAAATAAAATTGTAATTTGAAAAAAAAATTAAGTGGTTTTTGAACTATTAATTTTTAAACTTAGTTAATGAAGATTTTATCAAATATCTCACTTTTTTAAATGCAATGATGCCGGGTCATTCGACTTTTTAAAAAGAGGATTTTATAACAATTATTTATTTTATGTATTTGAATTATTTAGAATTAGTTTTGGTAATTTTCACCGACTTCGAAAACCTTTTTTTTTGAAAAAAATTTTTTTTTTCGCAAAAAATAAAAACTAATATCTCAAAAATACTTCTTTTTTAAAAGTATTTTAAGCTATGAATAAAAATATGGGATGTTACATTTAAAAAAACAAAGTTCATGGTGTTTCCGCTAAAACCGGAAGTGATTTAGAAAATAAAAAATGCACATAAAATTTGTTTTTTTGAACCATAGAACATAGCCAAATTTCAAATTTTTCTATTCATAAATAAAAAAGTTATAGAGGTGACCCGGTTTTCATTTCCACCCGGTATTTATTCATTGCATATGAACTACTGTGTTATTTGTTTTTTAAAGAACCTCACTATAATAAAGATAAAAAATATATGATAACACAAAAAATTATATTATGCACCAGTAAATATTTTTAATTATAATTTTAATTAGTGTATGCAACTTTTACAAAATTTCAAATAAAAAATATAGCCTTGTAGAAAATTTATTCTTTTATGTCATTACATATTTTAACGAAAGCAGAACTCTATATTTTAAGAGTAAAGTAATTTTTTCAACCAGAAGAACGCAACAACGGTTTTAATTTAATCTACGAAGTAGCAGACACGTTAATTAAAATTACTCATTCTACTTCCAGTTTCCAGTTCCAATGTTTAAGATGGTGAATTTACGAGGTGCGAAAAAAGAATTAATTACAGCCAAGATCCATTGAATAATAAATACCTCTAAATTTAACAATTCTATTTATAAATATTCCACATTTCACACAAATAAGTGTTGTAATGTGTACTAATGACAAATGAATAATTTAGCATTATTTTTACTCTTAATTAGTGCTAGGTTTTGAAATGAGTTATTTTAAAATTTTAAAAGTCTACTTTTATTTGAGTGATAGGTAAAAATTTACATTGGGTAAATATTGGCGGTGCCACAAAAAATTTAAACACGTGTGAGGAATTGGTTTTAAATTAAAACATCCTTTTAACTTTAAATTGGATTCAAAAATAGGAAATATGGAAACTTCTCGAGAAATACATCACCTCTACCTCAATTACTCCGATGTAATCAGTAATCACCAAAAACCAATCTCAGTTGCAATTTAAAGAAACTCTCACTAAACTCGTCTTTGATTGAACACCTTTGAAATTTGTTTACTTTAAAATTTTGATTTAAATTATTATTTAAAGTGAATTATAATTGATTATGAGGGGTCATTATTTTTTTAAGAAAAAGGCCTGGACGGTCAACTTTACAAGTGGTTTAATGTAGCGATTAATATTTTAGCGAAATGTTAAGTAATTTTAGTGAACAACCATGCCCTAAATAAGTACAAGAGCTATTTGGGAGCACAAGAATCGATCTTGTTCTTGTTACCTGTTACCACCCACACGAATTGGCTTAATTACGTTATTTTCACCTCATGCTAATGCTTTAAAGACGTGTTTTAATTGATTTCTAATTAAGTAAGTATATTTATTGATTTTTTAGTTCGAAAATCGTAAATCTGTTGAGTTGAATTATTCAAAACTCTCCATGGAAAACACATCTTTTTTCAAATTCATAAAATGTCACACTATACTGATAGTACCTCGGATAGTACTAATTTTGAGCCATTGGGTGATATGAATAAAAATGAGTTTATACTCGGAAGTACCTACTCATGAGCATGAGCATAAAGTGCGAGTTTATACTCCATTTCGTATGAATAAAAGTGAGTAAGCTTGAAAAAGTATATGCTCCTTTAAATTGAGTAGATGCTCTTATTTACTTTGAATGTTACCATTAGCCAAGGCGCTATCCCATATCCTTCATCTCCTAAAAGTAGTGCTTGGTTGTTACCAAAATTATCTCTCGCTACCTTAAAAATCTCTGAGTTTGACCAAATTCTAGAATCATGAACAGACCCTGGCCATGAAGCGTCCACGCTTGTAAACCACTCATCCGAATTACAAGTAGCTTGTACATTAATGCTAAGATACGCTTTTCGATTTATATATTCATCACCATGAATCGATGGTATTTTTATTCTGATATGAGTACAATCGATAACACCCAAACAGCTAGGAAAATTATAACGTCTGTGCCAATTTTCTTTGGCTCGCATTATATCTTCAGCATTTTGTGGAAATTTTACCCAATGACCACTTTTTTGAAGAATTTTAGTTATAACCGTTCTTAAAATTTTGGAGACAGAAGTTTGATGAATCCCAACATCTTCACCTACTCCTGCTTGAAAGCCGGGATCTCCCACATATCTTAAAAACATTTTCATTTTATCCAGATTAGATAACGCGCCACCTCTTCTCTCCTCTGACTCCTCGCCCAAAAAATGGTTTGCTGTCCACTCTACATTTTCCTTGGAAAATCTATATAAAACTTTGTAGTCACGGTCACAAGTAATTCTTCTGGGCTTATAATATTTTTCGGATCGCAAATTAAACATGAACTCCGCCATCACTCGATTTAAAAATTCAACTGAGTCTGCTATACAGCACACTCAAATCAAATGGAGTAGATACTCATGTCATTGAAGTATACACCTTACTTTATTCATATGAAATATGAGTAAATACTCATACAAAATTGTATATAAGAGTACTTGCTCACACTGAGCATCTGCTCTGGATTTTTATTCTTACGACTCGGAGTATATACTTCAAAATTTTGAGCATAACGTATATACTCATTTTTATTCATATCACCCATTGAACTTTCTGATCTGCATTACAAAATTTGCTTGTCACAGAGCAAAAAATGTTATTTGACCATATTCAGCAGACCAAAATCACGTTTATGAAAATCGAAGAAATTGAAAAATCGTAACTTTTTCAAAAATTTTCAGTTTTACCAATTTTCCAAATGCTTTATTTTAAAAACCACGCATTGGGTGATATGAATAAAAATGAGTATATACTTTATGCTCAAAATTTTGAAGTATATACTCCGAGTCGTAAGAATAAAAATCCAGAGCAGATGCTCAGTGTGAGCAAGTACTCTTATATACAATTTTGTATGAGTATTTACTCATATTTCATATGAATAAAGTAAGGTGTATACTTCAATGACATGAGTATCTACTCCATTTGATTTGAGTGTGCTGTATAGCAGACTCAGTTGAATTTTTAAGTCGAGTGATGGCGGAGTTCATGTTTAATGTGCGATCCGAAAAATATTATAAGCCCAGAAGAATTACTTGTGACCGTGACTACTAAGTTTTATATAGATTTTCTAAGGAAAATGTAGAGTGGATAGCAAACCATTTTTTGGGCGAGGAGTCAGAGGAGAGAAGAGGTGGCGCGTTATCTAATCTGGATAAAATGAAAGTGTTTTTAAGATTTGTGGGAGATCCCGGCTTTCAAGCAGGAGTAGGTGAAGATGTTGGGATTCATCAAACTTCTGTCTCCAAAATTTTAAGAACGGTTATAACTAAAACTCTTCAAAAAAGTGGTCATTGGGTAAAATTTCCACAAAATGCTGAAGATATAATGCGAGCCAAAGAAAATTGGCACAGACGTTGTAATTTTCCTAGCTGTTTGGGTGTTATCGATTGTACTCATATCAGAATAAAAAAACCATCGATTCATGGTGATGAATATATAAATCGAAAATCGTATCCTAGCATTAATGTACAAGCTACTTGTAATTCGGATGAGTGGTTTACAAGCGTGAACGCTTCATGGCCAGGGTCTGTTCATGATTCTAGAATTTGGTCAAACTCAGAGATTTTTAAGGTAGCGAGAGATAATTTTGGTAACAACCAAGCACTACTTTTAGGAGATGAAGGATATGGGATAGCGCCTTGGCTAATGGTAACATTCAAAGTAAATAAGAGCATCTACTCAATTTAAAGGAGCATATACTTTTTCAAGCTTACTCACTTTTATTCATACGAAATGGAGTATAAACTCCCACTTTATGCTCATGCTCATGAGTAGATACTTCCGAGTATAATCTCATATTTATTCATATCACCCATTGGATCGCACTAATATTGCTTGATTCCTTATCAGCGAACCCAAATTTATAAGATATGTATGTTCAAAATTTTTCGATTCTTAATTCTATGTGATGTGATTTTTTAGTGTTACAAAAATGGCTGTAACTTCTAAACTACTCGTAGCAGAGTATATTTTTATTTAAGTGTCAATAGAACGTATATTAAGTTGGAAATACATTTATAGCAACCTGCAAAAAAAAATGTTGAGGGAATTTGTTACTTGTTTGTTACTATTTTGTTACAATAACAAAAATTTGTACCTCAAAATTTTTTTGGAGTTATCTCCAAACAGCTGACTTAAATTTAAAGTTAGCAGTCATCGCGATTACTTGGTGAATATTCACATGAGGACAATCATTAGGGTATCCAAATTTGTTACTTTTAAAGTACTTCAAGATGCACTGGTTGTTTTTTTGAAAAAAAAAAAAAAAATTCCAAAAAAAAAGTAAAATGTAATAGGTTCATAAATAAAAAAGCAACTTTATCGCTAAATTAAACTTGTACTGAGTATATCCCACCTAAAAAAATAGTAACAAATTATGAGCTGACTTGAGAATGATCAGCAATGCCAAATCAAATATCAGAAATTGACGTTGACTTACTTTGTTTTTATTTTGTAACTTTAGCTGCCAGCAAGATTTTTTATTTTTTTAACTTGATTTGGCATTGCTGATCATTCTCAATTCAATTCGTAATTTTTTACTATTTATTTCGGTATATGTATCCCCTAAACAACGATATTATAAAATAACAGAAAATAACGTTGACTTACTTTGTTTTTATTTTGTAACTTTAGCTGCCAGCAACATTTTTTATTTTTTTAACTTGATTTGGCATTGCTGATCATTCTCAATTCAATTCGTAATTTGTTACTATTTTTTCGGTATATGTATCCCCTAAACAACGATATTATAAAATAACAGAAAATAACGTTGACTTACTTTCTTTTTATTTTGTAACTTTAGCTGCCAGCAACATTTTTTATTTTTTTAACTTGATTTGGCATGCTGATCATTCTCAATTCAATTCGTAATTTGTTACTATTTTTTTTCGGTATATGTATGCCCTAAACAACGATATTATAAAATAACAGAAAATAACGTTGACTTACTTTGTTTTTATTTTGTAACTTTAGCTGCCAGCAACATTTTTTATTTTTTTAACTTGATTTGGCATTGCTGATCATTCTCAATTCAATTCGTAATTTGTTACTACTTTTTTTCGGTATATTTATCCCCTAAACAACGATATTATAAAATAACAGAAAATAACGTTGACTTACTTTGTTTTTATTTTGTAACTTTAGCTGCCAGCAAGATTTTTTATTTTTTTAACTTGATTTGGCATGCTGATCATTCTCAATTCAATTCGTAATTTGTTACTATTTTTTTTCGGTATATGTATGCCCTAAACAACGATATTATAAAATAACAGAAAATAACGTTGACTTACTTTGTTTTTATTTTGTTACTTTAGCTGCCAGCAACATTTTTTATTTTTTTAACTTGATTTGGCATTGCTGATCATTCTCAATTCAATTCGTAATTTGTTACTATTTTTTCGGTATATGTATCCCCAGAACAACGATATTATAAAATAACAGAAAATAACGTTGACTTACTTTCTTTTTATTTTGTAACTTTAGCTGCCAGCAACATTTTTTATTTTTTTAACTTGATTTGGCATTGCTGATCATTCTCAATTCAATTCGTAATTTGTTACTACTTTTTTTCGGTATATTTATCCCCTAAACAACGATATTATAAAATAACAGAAAATAACGTTGACTTACTTTGTTTTTATTTTGTAACTTTAGCTGCCAGCAAGATTTTTTATTTTTTTAACTTGATTTGGCATGCTGATCATTCTCAATTCAATTCGTAATTTGTTACTATTTTTTTTCGGTATATGTATGCCCTAAACAACGATATTATAAAATAACAGAAAATAACGTTGACTTACTTTGTTTTTATTTTGTTACTTTAGCTGCCAGCAACATTTTTTATTTTTTTAACTTGATTTGGCATTGCTGATCATTCTCAATTCAATTCGTAATTTGTTACTATTTTTTCGGTATATGTATCCCCTAAACAACGATATTATAAAATAACAGAAAATAACGTTGACTTACTTTCTTTTTATTTTGTAACTTTAGCTGCCAGCAACATTTTTTATTTTTTTAACTTGATTTGGCATTGCTGATCATTCTCAATTCAATTCAATTCGTAATTTGTTACTATTTTTTCGGTATATGTATCCCCTAAACAACGATATTATAAAATAACAGAAAATAACGTTGACTTACTTTATTTTTATTTTGTAACTTTAGCTGCCAGCAACATTTTTTATTTTTTTAACTTAATTTGGCATTGCTGATCATTCTCAATTCAATTCGTAATTTGTTACTATTTTTTTTTTCGGTATATTTATCCCCTAAACAACGATATTATAAAATAACAGAAAATAACGTTGACTTACTTTGTTTTTATTTTGTAACTTTAGCTGCCAGCAAGATTTTTTATTTTTTTAACTTGATTTGGCATGCTGATCATTCTCAATTCAATTCGTAATTTGTTACTATTTTTTTTCGGTATATGTATGCCCTAAACAACGATATTATAAAATAACAGAAAATAACGTTGACTTACTTTGTTTTTATTTTGTTACTTTAGCTGCCAGCAACATTTTTTATTTTTTTAACTTGATTTGGCATTGCTGATCATTCTCAATTCAATTCGTAATTTGTTACTATTTTTTCGGTATATGTATCCCCTAAACAACGATATTATAAAATAACAGAAAATAACGTTGACTTACTTTGTTTTTATTTTGTTACTTTAGCTGCCAGCAACATTTTTTATTTTTTTAACTTGATTTGGCATGCTGATCATTCTCAATTCAATTCTTAATTTGTTACTATTTTTTTTTCGGTATATTTATCCCCTAAACAACGATATTATAAAATAACAGAAAATAACGTTGACTTACTTTGTTTTTATTTTGTAACTTTAGCTGCCAGCAAGATTTTTTATTTTTTTAACTTGCTTTGCATTGCTGATCGTTCTCAATTCAATTCGTAATTTGTTACTATTTTTTTTTCGGTATATGTATCCTCTAAACAACGATATTATAAAATAACAGAAAATAACGTTGACTTACTTTGTTTTTATTTTGTTACTTTAGCTGCCAGCAACATTTTTTATTTTTTTAACTTGATTTGGCATTGCTGATCATTCTCAATTCAATTCGTAATTTGTTACTAATTTTTTTTGTATATCTGTTTCCCTAAACATCAAAACTTGTGTTAGGCAGAGAGAGGCGTAAATCGCGTTCTAGGATTTATGACCCCATACTATCGTTTTCCTTTAAAAATGATTTTTATCAACGCCAACGTAACAAATTAAATTTAGGTGGGATATACTCAGTACAAGTTTAATTTAGCGATAAAGTTGCTTTTTTATTTATGAACCTATTACATTTTACTTTTTTTTGAAAAAAAATTTTTTTTACAAAAAAAAAAACCAGTGCATCTTGAAGTACTTTAAAAGTAACAAATTTGGATGCCCTAATGATTGTCCTCATGTGAATAGTCACCAAGTTATCGCGATGACTGCTAACTTTAAATTTAAGTCAGCTGTTTGGAGATAACTCAAAAAATTTTTGAGGTACAAATTTTTTTTTATTGTAACAAAATAGCAACAAATAAGTAACAAATTCCCCCACCATTTTTTTTGCAGGTTGCTATAAATGTATTTCCAACTTAATATACGTGTCAATAGACCAAAATCTATTGCTGTAGACCACTATTTTTATTAAATTTGGAAATATTAGATGTGATTTTCTAATTTTTCTACATATCTAATTTTTGACAATTTTGTTTTCTGTTATTGTACGAGTTGGACATAGATGGATTCGGGGTCATTACGGCATAAGGCTAATGAAAAATAAGAACAGAAACAAACGATCAATTTAAGTTCTCAAAAAAATTTCACCTGGGTTTGACTGAACGGGTACACCACGGTAAAAAATGTTCTACAAGGACTTCCATTCATAATGTACTTCCCTGGACTTTCTTGGGACTTCCTCAGAACTTCCCCGGACGTCCTCAGAAGTTCCTCGGAACTTCCTCAAAACTTCCTCAGGAATTTCTCAGAAAATCCTCGGGCTTCCCCGAAATTCGTATTTCAGTATTACGAAAATATTTAGTATTAACGTATTTTTAAATTAGAATTTGAAAATTTTTATTTTGTTGTTTGTGAAAAAAATCAAGTCTTTACGGCGTTTGAAATATTATAATTATACAGGGTGTACAAAAAGTTCGGCTACACCCGTTTAATTTTGAAATGAAGCATTTTTGAAAAAAATGTTTTAACTAAAAGTTGAACGATTCTTAGTGATGCACTATCTGGAAATATTGACTATGCCCTTGAAGAGCAAGATGAAGGTAAGGCAATAATTTCTTAACTTTTTTTAAATATGGGCAACCCATTTATATTGCGTATTATTATTATTATTATTATTTTAGAGGTTTACGGACCATATTGTTTTTATTTTCCTGAAGTAAATAGTTAAGAAGTTTTAATAGGTAAGTTCGGCAACCCCGCCCCGACCTATTTTGAAAGTATGCATTTTTGCGAAAAATGTTTCAAATAAAAGTTCTAAGGTTTGTGTTTATTTCAAAAAAATTTCGGCGCGGCGTTGTCGAACTTACCTATTAAAACTTGAAACTATTGTAACTTCTAAACTATTTACTTCAGTAAAATAAAAAAATAGGCTCCATAAACCTTTGAAAGCAATCTTTAATAATACGCAATCAAAATGGGTGGTTGCTATTTAAAAAATTTAAGTGATTATCGCCCGACCTTCAACTTGCTGTTCAAGGTGATGGAAATATTTTTAAAAAGTGCGTCACTAAGAATCGTACAACTTTTATTTTAAACATTTTTCTGTAAAATGCTCAAATTCCAAAATAAAGCAGCGTTGCCGAAATTTATGTATTGAAAATTTAAACCGTTGTAACTTTCAGACTATTTACTTCAGAAAAATAAAAAAATATTTTCCGTAAACCTCTGAAAGCAAGCTATAACAATATAGAATAAAAATGGGTTACCCCATTTAAAAAAAAGTTAATTGTTTATCGGCTGACCTTCATCTTGCTGTTCAAGTTCATGGGCAATATTTGCAGATAGTGTCACTTAGAATCATACAACTTTTATTTGAAATATTTTTCTCAAAAATGCTTCGTTTCAAAAATAAACGTGCGTTGCCGAACTTTTTGTACACCCTGTATAACAAAATTTCATACGCAACGGTTTCTAAAGATTATTGATATTTTCAAAACAAATCATAAAAATATGAGTATTGGCGATTCAAATTAATTTAAAAATAGGCAACCACTTCTGCTATGACCTCAGTTTTAGGTCGGAGCTAAGCGACATAACCTCCATAACAACTGACACTCAAATAGCAACTAACCTACTTATGACGTCATTTCATTATTCCACGCCAGCCGCAAGAGGGATATCACTTGGCTGCTTGAATAGCCAATTTTTGAGGTACTTTACTTTTTCTAAAAATTTCAAAAAAAAACCGAATGTGTGAATGGTTTTGTTTCAGAGGTGTACGACAAGGTAAAAATTTTTGTACAAAGACTTCCTTTTATAAGTACTTCCCAAGATTTCCATGGATTTCTTTTGACTTCTCTTGAATTCTCAAAGCTTCCGCATTATTTTTAATGTACGTCAACGTTCGTTAAACTTGAATATCATCGTCTCCCCAATTTTGCTTGAGACTTTTTGATGCACATGCATGTTTCGTAAAAGTTTGGAAATCATCCATTCGATAGAGCTTTTAAAATGGACTTCCCGGTCCTTCTGCATTATTTTTAATGCACGTGAATAAATTCCAAAATTTGCTTGAAACTTCGTGAGGACTTTTTTTAAATTTCCAGAACTTCATGGGACTTCCTTTAATGTACAGGGTGTCCCATTTTAATTAATCCAGCTGAATATCTTGGAAACTAAGCGATTTCATTAAAAATGTTTCAGACAAAAATTGTAGCGGCTCGAGGGGGACATATAATTGAGCCATGGGTTTTTAATTTTTAGGGGGGTTTTATGGGAAAATTTTTTTTTTCAAATGGGAACCTATAACTTTTATTATTGATTCACAATGCATGAAAAATAATAAGCAACTTTTGGTTGAAAATATTTTTTAGGAAATTTCAATTTTTCATGATATTTGCCAAAATTAACAGACATTTTGAGATTTCGATTCAGGTTTTCTAGAAAACTATTTTTTTTTAAGAAAAATCCCCAAAGGCAAAAAGTGTTTAAATTAATGTAAAGATTTAGAATGCAAGTAAAAAGTTTTTTAAATTTATTTCATTTGTTTTTTCAATTTATTTAAAAAAAAAATATTTTTTTACGAAAATGTAAAATTATTTTTTTAATATTAAAATTAAAGATAAGGTCAAAGATCATCATAAAGATCACTTTTTGCCTCTTGCGATTTTTCTTTAAAAGCTTTAGTTTTCTAGTAAAACTGAACCGAAAATCTCAAAATTGATGATTATTTTGGTGAATATCACGAAAAATTGAAATTTTCTAAACAAATTGTTCAACCAAAAGTTGCTTATTATTGTTTAAAGATTACGAATCTACAATAAAAATTATGGGTTCCAATTTAAAAAAAATGTTTTTCCATAAAAACACCATAAAATCCCATAAAAATTAAAAACCCATGGTACTATTAAACGTCCCCCTCGAAACGCTATAATTTTTGTCTAAAACATTTTTAAGGAAATCGCTTAGTTTCCAAGATATTCAGCTGGATTAATTAAAATGGGACACCCTGTATACAGGGTGGTCACTCTTACGGTGCACACCATTGGGATCTTGTGAACCTAAAGAGTTACAAAGTTGCTTAAATTAGAAAAAAGTTGCCCCTTTTCAAACTTCTTTAGAATCTATTTAGAAATCCGAGATATCTTGCTCTAGTCCTGAAATATCATGAAAAATCTGAAATTTCGCATTTTCGTTTTCCTTCCATATTTTTGTAATCGCTTAACTTTTTCGATTGCAATTTGGCAATTTTACATGATTTGACATTCTCTATCGATTGGCCGTAAGAAAAAAATTTTAGGTTAACTAGATTTCATTTATTTTAAACCAACTTTTGATTTTCTTATGGGCGCGATATTTAATTTTTATACCATGGGATAGAGAAAAAAAATACAATTTAAATGATGTAACACACATTGTTCTTTTACTTTAATTAAAAAAAAATTGAAAAAAATATTAAATTTTTATTTACAAAATTAAGTTGGCATAAAATAACAAAAGAATAATTTTGTTATTTTATTTAAAAATAAACACATGTTTATTTTATGCCAACTGGATTTTGTAAATAAAAATTTAATATTTTTTTTCAATTTTTTTTACATCATTTAAATTGTATTTGTTTTTCTCTATCCAATGGTATAAAAACCAAATATCGCGCCCATAAGAAAATCAAAAGTTGGTTTAAAATAAATGAAATCTAGTTAACCTAAAATTTTCATCATAAGACCAATCGATAGAGAATGTCAAATTATGTAAAACTGCCAAATTACAATCGAAAAAGTTAAGCGATTACAAAAACATGGAAGGAAAACGAAAATGCGAAATTTCAGATTTTTCATGATATTTCAGGACTAGAGCAAGATATCTCGGATTTCTAAATAGATTCTAAAGGAGTTGTAAAAGGGGCAACTTTTTTCTAATTTAAGCAACTTTGTAACTCTTTAGGTTCACAAGATCCCAATGGTGTGCACCGTAAGAGTGACCACCCTGTATAGGGTGTTTCTGAAAAAGTGTCGGAAAATTTAGAAATGGATTTTTGGACCAATTTAAGACAAAAATTACGTATAATTTTTTTCCGCTAAAAAAACTCAAAAAACTCACCCTAACTTTTTTTTGAAAATTTGCGACTTCGTCTCAAGGCGGTTGCCAAAAGTAAGGATGTGCAAAATTATTATTATGTACAATGTAGGATTATGTTAAATTTTTTTAAAAAATAAATAAACTTGAATGCCCTGCATTTCCGAAATCGAGTTTTTACTTTTTGCCTTAAAATCGGTCCAAAAACCCATTCTTAGATTATCTTGTTCAGTAACACCCTGTATAAGGACTTTATCGCGTATCGTACCCCTCGAACCATTTATTGGAGCTTTTAATTGGACTTCCACATTATTCTTAATGCACGTAAATGTTTCGTAAAATTTCGAAAATCATCGTCTTCCAAAATTTGCTTGATGCTTCCTCAGACTGTCTGAGCACTTCCTCGAACTTCGCAGAATTCCCTTGTGAGTTGGCCAAACTTTCCGGGTTTTACGCATTATTTTTGATGCACGTGCACGTTTCGTAAAAGTTCGAAAATCATCGTCTTCCTCGAACTTTGCAGAATTTCTCCAGACTTCATTAAACATTTACAAGTACTTCAATGAGTGTGGTACCCCTAAGACCATTCAATAAAGCTTTTTAAATTGAAAATCCTTAAAAAATGGCCTGCCTGGAGACGGGAGCCACTCGACCCTAAAATTAATACTTTGACTTTGTTTAGGCATAATTTTCAAATCAAACGACACAATAAAAATGAATCAATGAATCTTCGTCTTCGGAAGATTTTAAATTTATTTGGGGCTTCAAGGATTTCCTCGGATTTCCCTCGGGATTTCCTTAGGACTTCCTCGGTCTTCTTTAGGATTTCCTTAGAAGTTCCTCGGAAATCCTTGAGAATTCTCAGGACTTTCTTAATGGAAACTCAATGTTAATTTGGTCCTAGACTCAAGATAATGAGGCCGACGAAGTATTTTACTTAGTATTTACTCATGATTCTTTTAAGTCTTAACTTTTTGAACGGAAAACATTTGGCTGGTCCAAAAGCTTTTTTAGCCTACATGGTATTCTGGAAATCTGTAAGAAAGACGATTATAGTTTCGTATATGAGATGGAATTCTGTAAAATAATCGTTTGTTGACTAAGTTGCTTGGTAATAGATTTTCTATCTCTCTTCCCTATGGATTTTTGTGTTCATTGAAATAAAGCAAAATCCGTCATTTTATTGGAATACGAAAACAATCGTCTATCTTACAGACTCCCACCTCTGGAATTGAATTTTGCCAATTTTGCTAGATTCGTCATCAGATGACCTCAAAAAATAAATAAACGAAATATTTTAATTCTGTCGTAAGAGTTACTTTCTTATAATATTTGGGGATAGAAAAATTTGATAAATATTTCCCCCAGGAAATCGTAAATAATATTAAATGAAGCTTTTACGATAGCCGAAATCTTTATGGAATTTCTTATCGAAAAAGTAAAATTTATGTCGACGTGAAAATATTTGGAATTATTTTTATTCTCAATTCTCCACGGTAATTACAAACTTCTTCAAGGTCATCACGAAATGCTTGTAATGCTAATACTTAACTTTTATTTCTTCGCTATTTTTAAATATCACCCACTCGTCAAACAAATATAACTCATGCATAAATTGCGTGTACTTTAACATTTTTTTTAGAAAAATCATGATGACTCATTTGCTTCGCGAAAAGTTCGTATTGATTGGTGGTTCAAAATTAATCGAAAGTAGTTCATGGCTTATAATTTAATTAAAGTTTTTAGGATTTGTTTTTATTGAAGTCCAACACGGCAGTAAGGTGGTGGGTGGTGCAGCTTAGTAAACAATCCGTTGCTTTTATATTAAAAAAAGTACGACTGGAAGCCTCGCTGGAAGCGGTGTAAAATTTTATAGGAAATCAATAGGTAGAATGCATTATTTCGAAATATATTTTAAATTATAATAAGAAATCCGGTATTAAGTATGTACAATAAAATTTTACTGGAGGAAATGAATTTTTGGCATCAAACGAATCAGATTTGCATTTAAAAAGTTTGAATTGCAGGGGTATTCATGAAAAATTTATAAAACCAATAAGATAAAATAAATTTTGTATGAAGTATTTATGTAACGTGGAAGTTTGTTAATGAGCAGATTTGTTGATAATGTAACCAACGAGTGGCAAGGTTCACCAAAGCAAATAAATGAAGTAGTTATTTGCTTATTGGATAATGCGTTTTCCAGGAATTGTAATTTAAGTTAAACATAATGGAAGCCATTAATTCTTTGACTTAAAAGCCATGCCTATGTTAAAAGGGTGTCTAAGATTAGAAGACTTTCGTGTTCTTGCTTTCAACACCAGAAACAACAAATCTCCAAACCCAACACAAATCTTTCTTTAAATTAACTTGTCGGAAAATTACACTCACTAAAATAAAACATTAGTAATTTTTCACTTTAACTAGAGTTACTTTAAGTTTCAGTTGCCAAAATAAAACAGCTTTCAAGGTATCAAAAAATTTGTAATTTTTGTATTTGAAATAAATTTATTTTAATAAAGTTGTGTACTTTTCCGTTGTAAATAAATATGCATATTATCCTTATCATTTCAGTAATGAGTTAAAGTACTTGAGTTTTAATAAAAGGCAACGTAAATTAACAATAAATATTCATAACAGTTTTCATTAAGGCGGAGCAATATTTTCTCCTTGGCGCCTTTGCAGATTATGCTTCTTTAAATAGACAGACCCAAGACCCAACTATTCAAATTGAAATTGTAAAGTATGCAACGCTGCATTGGGGTTAATTGATTAATTTCGAAATTGCAGATAAATATGTTAAACCAATAATAAATTTAAATGAAGGAGAAAATTAACACTAAGGGTAAAAATATGGTGTAGCACCTACTCAAGCGTATTTAAGAAAAATGTGTTTGTGTTTACTGCTTGAGTTGGTGCTGTGCCATGTTTTTACCCTAACCACTCAGAGAGCAATTTTTGTCAAGGTGCCTTTTTTGCATTTCTACAAATATCTAAATATTTGAAGGAACTGAGTGAGGTAAAGTCTTCAGAAAGCCAAAAATCGGAAGACAGTTGTTACAATCTTTATTAAAATTAACCTTTGTTGTCCTAATGCATTTCGCAATCTTCAGAGAACATGCTCTCTTGATTGCGAAATGGATTAAGACAACAAAGATTAATTTTAATAAAGATTGTAAAAACTGTCGTTCGATTTTTGGCTTTCTGAAGACTTTACCTCACTCACTTCCTTCATCATGCCTAGCCAAAATTATGGAGATTTTCACTTTACGATCTAAATATTTTACAATTTCAAAGAGTCCAAAAAATATTAGTTAGTCTGGTCAATTTAGTCATGCAAGGGTGCACAAATTAGCGTAGAGCTAAAAATTGGAACCTGAAAAAAATTTTATTCAAGGTCAAAGGTCTTAAAAATGGATTTTCCGCGTTTATCAGCCAAACGGTAAGTTTTATCATAAAATTAGCTCAGATAAAAATTGTAGATCATATAATTATCTATAAAAAATGTCTTAATACTTTTTTTCCTAAGAGCCACCGTCTCTGAGATATAACGATTACAAAAGTTTAATCTTCATAATATGCACATTATTCGTCAGATTCATAATCGTCTAATATTCACGATAACTGGTACATTTTTAACCAAATTTCAAAAACCCGGTCTCGAATTAAAGGGGAATGTTTGTTTTATAATCCTATCGGAATGGATTTTTTTAAGCGGTGGGAAAGCTTTCAAAACCGCTCCCGAAAAAGTCAATTTTTAGATAATTCGCCATATTGGTTTTTTGGACATTATTGGCTGTATTTAAAATAAGTGAACGACGAGGTTAAATTTCCCTCGGTAAAATTTAGCATCTTATTGGCTTAAAAATATACAATATCCAAAGCATACTAGATTTATATAAAAAAAAATTAAAATTAAGTGAAATTTATATATATATATAAATTTATATATCCCACAAAAATCAAAAAAATTTTGAAATTTTAAAATTGCAGTAACTTTTTAAGGAGTCGAAAAAACATAATAGTTCATAGAAATTTTTTTGTTAAGGCGATAGTCGGCAAATGCGAGCGCTTGATTTTGAAATTCGCTTGATATTTGGGGTTTTGCTCATATTTTTTTTCTAGGGTAGGAAAAAAACAGCATTAACGAACTCAACTCTTTATTGCTTTGTTAAACAATTAGGCCAACGTTTCGACGGTTAGTTGCCGTCTTTATCAAGGCTACAAAAATTCAAAAAAACAACATTACATTTTACAAATTTTTCAAAAAATATTTAAAATTTTTTGGAGAGTGGTATTGATTATTATTTCACATTCAAAATTACAAAGTATGTAGTAATTTAACTAATTAATTACCTCTTGCAAGTCTCGCAATAGTGTCGTGATTCTCCTTAAATTCGAACACATCAAAAAAATGGTTCACCATCAAAGTAAAGTATCGGAAACAAAGTAACTTCCATGTAGACGAACGCAAAATCTATAATTTTTGATTGATTAAAAATAAAAAATTAAAAGGATTGATTATTTAATCAAGGATTACTTTTTGGCAACGATTAGGAAGGTTATTCACCACCATTAACATCTGATGTTTGACATACAAGATTACCAACTCAATAAATCTAAAATCCAAAAATTTTCATTACCAATCCTTTTAAGTCACATGAAGTTTACAACAGAACGTATTAAGTTATGTAAGTGTAAGTAATGTACAACGTTAAATTGGTGGTCTAATCCAACTATCAATCAAATATGAGTAGATTCTACTGAGATTCTGCGTGTCTGTCTTCAAGTTAACTGCATTATGACCTGCTTTTTTAATGTGAATCATCTCACTTAGTAACCTTTTCCTATAATTACTCTCATAGTCACAAACTTTATATTTTTCAAAGTTAAAATTGTGGTTATCAGTGAAATGATGCAAACTAAGAGCAGTTTTGTTCAGTTTCTTAGTGTTAGCCGGTTTACAGTCGTATATGTGGTTTTTTATCCTATCCTCTACATGTTGTTTAGTCTGTCCTATGTATATTTTCGAACAGTCTTTGCAATTAATGGAATAGATTACATTTTTCCTTTTGCCTGGTGGCAACTTAGTTTTTAACTTAGAATACAATTGATCATTACATTTCAAATTATAAAACGCTATTTTAGTGTTATTTATACTTAAAACCTTTTTAATCCTTTGTGACACCCCTTGGATGTAGGGACATTTAAAGAAACTAGGTTTTGTTACAACCTCTTCGGATGGTACATCCTCAGGAGGTTTACTAAACTTAAATTGATTCACAATTGACTTGACAAGGTTTGTAGGGTAGTTATTGAGTGTATTTTTTTTCTATTGAAGTTTTTTTAAAATTTCTTTTTTTGGTACACAGAAGAGTCTTGTGGCTACCAATTTCTTCTGGTTTTGTTTTTGTAAGTCACACCAAATACTCATACGGCAGCAGTAAAATTGGCACTTTTAAAAAAACCTGGTCCTAGAAAATACCATTTTTCTTTAACAAGGGACCTTCAAATTGAGATTTGTAAAATTTTTTCTTATCTAAATACACAACTTCACAAAAGTGTTATTCTGTTTTTCCGATTATATCGAGTATAAGGTTTAAAACAGCAAGCAAAACTTGCTCATTTTTAGGTCAGATTTGATTGTCTATAAATCTAAAAATTCAATAAAAAATACAAAAACAAAATAATAGTCATGTTATGCCAAGTATTAATGAACTACTACTACAAAAAAAAAACAGAATTTCATTTACTGGTTTGTCTAAAAAATGGTATTCCGTAGAGTCACATTTTACGCTCACAAAATTTCGCCGACTATCGTCTTAAGAATGACATTTACTATCTAAAAAAATTTTGCTGGAAAAAAAGTGAGACACCCTGCATATAAAAAACAAAATTGCTTAGCTTTTGACTGTAACCGGAGGGAAAAATCGTGAATGTCATTTTCGTAAAGAGGAAACAGACTTAGCCAAAGCGGAGTACTTTTTCGAAATTTTTGTTTGTATCTCATATTCTGACGTTTGAAAATCGGGGTACAATTTTGGACATTTTTTAACGAAATTTAAAAAATCGTACCTACGAAACGACTGGACCGAATTTAACGAAACGCGGCTTATATTGTGGCTAAAAGTACCGTTAATACCCAGAAAATTAATCGGTTTTATCCGGTGCGTCCAGCGGCGTCGGGATTTTTTTTTCCAAAAGCGTAGAAAAATATCGATAAAAAACGGCGCGTAGAGAAAATTGGTAGAGGAAATGGGGCCAAAACGGAACAAAAAATAAAAAATCGCTATGCCTGACCTGCAAGAGGATTGATCGAACGAGGTCGGTTTGAAGTTTTGAAATCTCTATCTTTTCATTACACCTCACACCGACCTATTAAAGTCAAAATTGTGTTTTTTCAACCCTCAGCGACCAAAATAATCGCTGTAAGGTAACGACACATCCTATCGTCTAACTAAAATATGCGTTGGATTGAGATTTTCAAGTACTACTACGCGACGCGTTGACTTTTTTCAATTTCGGAAAAAAACTCAAATTTTAATCGTGCAAAAAAACTTTGTAAAAAAATGCGATTTTGACATTTTTTTACCCCCCGACCCTTTCATCGAACGAATGATGGCTTATCTTAAAGGTTTTTCCGTAGGCTTTCACACAAAAAAAGATTCGTTTTGATATCTTTATTCGTTTAGAAGTTATGACCGAATAACCGTTGAAAATTTGAAAATTTCACTTTTGGACGAAGAAATTGCTATGAAATTTTTTATTAATCGGAAAATAATAAATTTTGACCGAACCAGTTGGCCGATTAGAACGATTTAAGGCTTACATTTACCGATAGAAAAATATTTTTACTTGTATTACAGCTTCAGTGATATGTATACGTGGCGTACTTATGCTTATTGTGAAGATTACAACTTTTTCAACTTTTATAATCGTTATATCTCAGAAACGGTGGCTCTTAGGAGAAAAAGCATTAAGTAATTTTTTATAGATAATTATATGATCTACAATTTTTGTCTGACCTAATTTTATGATAAAACCTACCGTTTTGCTGAAAAATGCGAAAAACCCATTTTTAAGACCTTTGAGCTTGAATAAAATTTTTTCCAGGTACGGGATCGATGGGGACTTTTCAGAATTCATTTATAATGGTGTTCCGAACATTCATATAAATTTTTAGCTCTACGCTAATTTTTGCACCTTTACTACTGTTTTTAGTGTTAAATTGAAATAGGAAATTTTTTGTTCAGAATGACATTTACCTACTACTTAAAAGAAGTCGCTAGAAAAATAAACCGGTGTCGGTTGAATTTTGCAACGCCCTGTATACATTTTATTTTTTTTTTGTAATAAATAAAAAATTTTTTATTGAAGCACCATTTTTTAGAAATCACGTTTTTTACATTTAAAATTTTGAAAAATATATTACTCAGTATTATGAATTTTGAATCTCAAAAAAAATCTTGGCCTTCAAATATCGCCGAACGGTTCTTGATTATTTAATGGAATATTAGACTTGTTTCAGTTTTAAATATTTTAGATTTTATTGACATTTTTTTAAAACCTACTAAATTTTAAAATTACAAAAAAATAAAAATTACAATCAAAAATTGGTATTTGTCTTAACACATGAAAAAATAAAGGTTTTATGCACCAAATTAATCAAGAATTATTAAAATCGGTTGATAAACAAAAGAGTTATACAAGAATTTCGATTTTTAGAACAGATATTTTTTTAATTTTTGTCAAAAAGGTGGTTTAAAATCATTATAAAAATAAAAATTACTTAAATTGAAGTTCGAACTGCAATTAAAATCTCTTTTGTAATTTATTTTTTAATATTTTTGGGTTAAATTGGGCTTAAACTATGATTTAGTTTAAAAATTTATCGATAAATATTAATAACCTGGAACTATTGCTTTTGAAAAGTTTTGTTTGAGTTTTAATTTTTTCGTTTTTATCGCCGTTTTTTTGAAACCTTTAAAATCTGAAAATTACAAAAAAAATTGAAAATATATACAGGGTGAAAATGAAAACCTCTATAACTTTTTTATTTATGAATAGAAAAATTTGAAATTTGGCTATGTTCTATGGTTCAAAAAAACAAATTTTATGTGCATTTTTTATTTTCGAAATCACTTCCGGTTTCACCGGAAACACCATGAACTTTGTTTTTTTAAATGTAACATCCCATATTTTTATTCATGGCTTAAAATACTTTTAAAAAAGAAGTATTTTTGAGATATTAGTTTTTATTTTTTTTGTAAAAAATTTTTTTAAAAAAAAAAAAAGGTTTTCGAAGTCGGTGAAAAGTACCAAAACTAATTCTAAATAATTCAAATACCTAAATAAAATTGTAATTTGAAAAAAAATTTAAGTGGTTTTTGAACTATTAATTTTTAAACTTAGTTAATGAAGATTTTATCAAATATCTCACTTTTTTTAAATGCAATGATGCCGGGTCATTCGACTTTTTAAAAAGAGGATTTTATAACGATTATTTTGGTACCCCATATGTAGGGGTATGTGTTTGTGATACATTTTTAATTTTTTTTTAATTTTGAAAAATCCCGAGTACAAAAAATATGATAAACTGGGACAAGTAAATTGATTGCACCCTACATATGGGGTACCAAAATAATCGTTATAAAATCTTCTTTTTAAAAAGTCGAATGACCCGGCATCATTGCATTTAAAAAAAGTGAGATATTTGATAAAATCTTCATTAACTAAGTTTAAAAATTAATAGTTCAAAAACCACTTAATTTTTTTTTCAAATTACAATTTTATTTAGATATTTGAATTATTTTGAATTAGTTTTGGTACTTTTCACCGACTTCGAAAACCTTTTTTTTTTTTTGAAAAAAAATTTTTTTACAAAAAAATAAAAACTAATTACTCAAAAATACTTCTTTTTTAAAAGTATTGTTAGTCATGAATAAAAATATGGGATGTTACATTTAAAAAAACAAAGTTCATGGTGTTTCCGGTGAAACCGGAAGTGATTTCGAAAATAAAAAATGCACATAAAATTTGTTTTTTTGAACCATAGAACATAGCCAAATTTCAAATTTTTTTATTTATAAATAAAAAAGTTATCGAGGTGACGCGGTTTTCATTTCCATCCGGTATATTTTTTTTAATTTAGCACATGAGATTTTAAACACAAAATAATACAAGAATAATCAAAATCGGTTAATAAACAAGAAAGTTATACAAGAATTTTGATTTTTACGACATAAATCGGCAATTATTATAAAAATGGCTTAAAATTGAAAGGTTTTGTAATTTTAGTCTTTTTTATCCCTAAATCGCGAGTTAACATAAAAATTGATATTTTTTCGAAAAAAAATTATAATTCCGACATTTCTTAACCAAATTTTGACTTTAAAAAATCAATAAAAACCAATAAGTATTATCTTTACAGTAATTTATTAAACTCTTGTGTGGTTTCAATAATATTTATTCTATTTTAAAACAGAATGTAATTTAAAAAAATTGCAAAAATTATTCAAATTAAAGTTTTAGTTTAACTTTACCCTGCTGACCGAAATGCCTGACTACGCCACTGCTAAGGGTAGAAATATGGTGCAGCACCGACTCAAGCACTATGTTTACGCGTATAAGAAACAATCTGTTTGTTTTTAATGCTTGAGTTGGTGCTTGGATTGGTGCTGCACCATGTTTTTACTTTTTTGTAGAAATAAAAATCTTTGAAAAACAATTTTCTAAAAATTAGGTATTTTGGTGAAAGGAGTTTTGACCCAAAAATTGGAAATCTGAAATTGTATTCAATTACAGTTTTCGTGAAAAATTATCCTAAGATGATAGGTCTCCTAATCTACGTTAATGATGTTGGTGATGAATAAAAAACGAGGAACAAATGCAATAAAGTACATATGTTTACTGTGTATTATGATGTCGACAGGATAATTACAATGTGTTGCGATTTCGCCTGCGAGGAGATTTGGCCCAAGTCCAGCAAATGACCATAATAATAATTAAGTCCTGTCGTAATTATAACGACCTGTAAAATAAAGGTGTAACGAGCCTGTCTCGTTGGTGATTACACCATGAATAAACTGAAAATTACCAACGAGATATAAATTCAAGAAAAACGACCCAGGGGAAAGCATTCCAGAAATAAAACAACACAAAAAATGATTGATTAAGAAGTTTATTTTTTAAATAATTAAAAATATTTTGATTGTTTTATCATCTTCATAACGGTAAATCAGCTTCTTTTAAAGCCACAATCTTGTTTTGTGGTGGCAATCTTTGTTTGGATTCAGGATTCAACGAAGCATTCATCTCAAACGTCATAATGCAAAGATCTTATCTACACCACGACAGTTTCCCATAACCGCAGAGATAAGAACGCCTCGTTAATTTACAACCTCAGGACAGACAGTATGTCTACAACAAACAAAAAATTTTAACCCACAATCACAAAAAAAATCACAAATCAAAGAATAATTCTAATGTTTTGTTAGTAATTTTTCTTGCTAAAAATACTAGATTAATAAAAAATACGTTCTTGACTTTTAATCCTTCAAGATTATCACTTCAACCCAGATTGAATAATGTCAAAACAAACGTAAGCAGTAGCCTTAATTTTATTTATCTTGCTCTAAAATAATAATAAAATTATTTTCAACAAAACATGCAATTCCGAGTGTAATTCGTATTCCAGAAATACTTTGTACAATAGTTTGCTAGAGTTTCGAGCACACAAAAAGCAAAGGGGTAAAAGCAATCGAAGAAATGGAATGTTTTCAAAGTCGTCTTTAAAGTTCAGAAGTCTGGAGCTACAAAGAAGGCATTCAAATTTGTTAGACTTGCCATGACTAAAGTAACAAGAATCATTTATTTTTCTTACAACAATAGTAAATTAACTCGTTATTGTTTTATGGTTCCTTGTTCCTTCAAAATGCTTGATTTATTGAAATGAAAATTTCAAAACCTATAATTATACTGTTTATACCAAATTAATTTTTTAATACTATTATTGCTAAATGAGGAGATATAAAATTGATTACTATTTCTTGCCTAATTATTAATATAACCTTAAACAATTTTAAATGAAATGAAAGTTTTATTTAACACATTAAAATTTATAGAAAACAAAAAATATACAGGGTGATCATTTGAAAACGATCAAACTTAAATAACGTCAGTTTGATGAGATTATAAAAATTCGGTGAGATATTTAAGGTGGATCTTTTTAAAATGATCACCATGTATAAATATATTAACAGTTTATTAATAAATAATACTCCTATAAAATTTATTATTAAATAAAATGCATGTTATTAAATTTAACGAGGTTCTAAATAAAACAATATAAAATAAAATTATCCAAGAATGTCAACTATTTACAGACCATCATTATTTCGTATAATACATGTGCGTTTGTAAAATAATTATTTTAGATGTAAATTTATATAATATTGCTATAAAAATAATATGAGCGTGCTATATAAAAAAATAGATTACTTTTTTTTTATTGATGCTTAAAACAAATACTGAAAGGTTAAAAGTTAATTTCCCACATGCCCAGCTTCAATTTCACAAAAACATCTCTATAAACCCCAAATTATAAACATTATGTCATAAAAATAAATATTTTAACTTTCTGTTTATTTTTTTTAAATTACCTTTTCTTAAATGTTTCTTAATATTTATTCAAAATTGTTTCGAATTTTTAAAATAGTGTGTTTAAAATTACGTCTAGTAAAATTATAAAAATAATTTTTTGATTTAATCATCAACGGTGTCTTGTTAAATTCAAGCGTGAAAAATGAAAAGAAAAATAAAGGAAAGCAACAACACGTGTTTCAAGGAAGACCCTACCGTCTTGTAATCCTCGATGTATTCTAAAATTAATTAATAGATCCATTCTAATTTTAAAATTCACATAAAACTCAAGACACATGCTCCATTATTAAAGACGACAAAAAAAAAACAACCGGAAAACAGCTTTCACTTGTAAAATTTTGATTTTTTAATACTTTTATTTAGTAATTTTGGATACCGTCTTGTGGTCTAAAAAATTAATCAAATATCCATTTTTTTTAAAATGCACGAATTCAGCACTTGTTGCATTTTCTATGATTAAAATGAGCATTTTAACCTTTCGGCGGACGCGTCCGAAATTTTTACATGAGCGGGCGCGCTGTGTAAATTTTGCACAATGCTATATTTTACAGCTCAACAAATTAATTGATTTTTACGTAGACTAATCACAAATGGATAAATTAATGTTTCAAAACAATAAATAAAACTTTACTTTTTTAAGTATTTTTTTATTTAAACAGATTGGCTTACATGTTTTTTCAAGTTTTGAAGATTAATTTGCAAATTTTATTATAAGATGAAATAAAATTAAACCAAGAACATGTAAAAATATGATAGGAATAATATAATAAAAATTTAAAAAATATACAGGGTGTCCCACTTTTTTTCCAACAAAAAATTGTTTAGATAGTAAATGTCATTCGGAACAGAAATTTTCCTATGAACCGTTCTGTTTTTTGACTCCTTAAAAAGTTACAGCAAATTTAAAATTGATAAATTTTCATGAATTTTGTAGAACACCCTGTATAATATTCTTTCTAATTATATATTTTTTATTTAAATCAATTATTATTTGGAATTTTGTATTTAAAATAAGTGAACGACGAGGTTAAATTTCCCTCGGTAAAATTTAGCATCTTATTGGCTTCAAGATATACAAAATCCAAAGCATACTTGATTTAAATAAAAAAATTAAAATCAAATCAAATTTATACAGGGTGTCAATCATTAAATTTTTAAAATTTTAAAATTGCTACAACTTTTTAAGGAGTCGAAAAAACATAACTGTTCATAGGAAAGAACATAATATTTCAAAGGAAAATTTTTGTTCAGAATGACATTTACTATCTAAAAAAATTTTGCTGGAAAAATAGTGGGACACCCTGTATATTTGATCAAAAATGTAAAATCGCAAGGATGTTAATGGGATAAAAAAGCTTGTTAAAAACAAAACTATAACTAAAAAAATCAACCGCGTCATTCTAATTACATGGGAAAATATCTGAGGAATAGAAACCAAATTCCGTATGGTTCATTTTGTTTAAAAGGTTTTCTTAAGTTACTGTTTTTTGTGTATATTTTAAACGTGCGCGCCCGCCGGAAGGTTAAGGAAAAATAAGACCTTGTGTTGTTGTCGTTCGGGGTAGAGGTCTAAATTTTTAAAAATTGTCAAGGTCAAGAATCTTCCGGCCACTTTAAAAATACAACTTGGTATCGCCTTTTTTAAGGAAGTTCCCGGTGCTGGATAAACGTTTTTGGAGTATGTTTAATTGGACAATGTTGTGCCTGTGTTTACTCATTTAAATGCCATCTAATATAATCAAAAATTCAGGCCCATTTAAGATAAGAAAGTTGCTATCCGTTATCTTGAAAACCGAGTTTGTCATATTTTTTTAAACATATTTAAATTTCTCTTAAGAAAACGTGCAACTTTTATTTGAAACATTTTTGTAACATTAATGTAACATCTTTGTAACATTTTTATGTAATTATTACATTATAAAAATTTCAGAATTTGGGACGATTAATGGATAAACGTCATTTAAGCGATTCTAAAATTTTTTTGAACCTCGCTATCCTTTTAGTTATTCTTATTTTATCAAACCAAATCATAAAGACTAGAAAAATGCACCGAAAAAACTTGTAAAATTTCGATTTTTAAATACTTTGTTTTAGCAATATTTGGATGTCGCTTTGTTTTAACATAATTACATTTTTTTGCAATAAAAGATTGGTTAAGATTTATAAATGTTAACAAAAAAATCGCAAATTTCTGTAATTTATATATTTATTATTATCTTAAAATAGAAATTGTTAAAGAACTGATGATTTTCAATATCGAAGAATTTGTTTTTATAAATTTATATTATTTCTGCTATCGCCTTATTTCGATTCATCATCATTATTATTATCGCTACTATCATCGTTGCCATTATTACCAGAATCATTGTTATCACCATCTTCGTCGTCGTCATCATCATCAACATCATCACTATTTTTGGCATTTTTCTTGGTGTCTTCACCGGCATCGCTAAATTTCCCTCATCAGCATCTTCATCATCATCATTATTTTGAGTCTTAGTTATTACATTATTATCGCCATCATCATCGGTTTCATCTTGGTCATCATCTCTTGGACTTGGCGCTTCTGGCGGAGTAGGATTTTTAGGTCCATTTTGTTCATTAATTTTTGTCCCCGCCTCTGGAGTTTCTAAAAAGGTGCAAACATATAACTGGGCAAGACAGGCAAATAAAGTCAAGGTGGTATTCATATTTAAAATTTTTGAAGTGATTTTTTTGATTTAAATGGTTTCTGGCCTTGTATGAACCAAATTTATAAGTTGAACTATGAATACATAAACAATATTAAAAATTTATGGGCGGAACTATTTCAGTACATAAAATTAAAAAAAAAATAATAAACTTATACTCCTAAATTATATCAAAATTTTGATAAAAAAATGTTTTTAATGATAACACATGTAGCCTTGCTTATTTTAATCTAAGATCTTCAAAATTGTCACGATTTTTAAAAGAAAGGTTTAAAAAAACTGGTTGAAAAAATTTAAATTTTCTAATTTACTTTGGTTTTTTACAGTTCTAATTCAATATCAAAATTTTATTCCTAGAATATTTAAATAGGACTTTATTACCAATAAATAAATTTTATTTATGGAAAAAATTGGTGGAATTGTAATTAGACAACGTCTAAAATTTTCAAATAAATACACTTGTTTTTTAGGTATAGTGCACTATTAAAACCTGTTATCTAGATCAGTCAACACAAAAACTTGAAAAAATTAATATTATCCTCTTTATATTGGTGTGCCTTGCCCTGGTAATAATATTTTTATTTTACTTATAATTTATTTTTTAAATTAATTTTAGTTTTATATTATTTTCGCTCAAACCGCTCCTTTTTTGTATGAGAAAGAAGATTATGGTACATGATGCTGCAGGCTTATTCTTGTGCCGGGCGAGATCGTGTCGTCGACGAGAATAGAAGAGTACTCTTATTTTTTCATGTAAATGAAAAGGACAGAATGATGAATGTCGTCAACCGCACGATCTCGACCGGCCCAAGAATAAACCTATAAATAATAATAATGATGACGAAAACTAGCAAGAGTAAAACTAAAATTCGAGAATTTATAATTGATATATTGCTAAATCCTGTTACAACAACAATAATGTTTTTAATCTCAGAGTTCTACAACCCTAAATTAATAATTTGATATTATTTTTTTATAATTATTATTCAAAAAATAAATTTAATTACTTTTAATTTGTAAGAGTTGTTTAAATTTAATATAATTAAATATACGCTGCGACACCCTGTATATAGGATGTCCCAATTTCCGTTGCATTACATTGGCATCTTTGTTATTAATAAAACCGAAAAATGAAATTTTTTAAAAATTACTTCGGTAAAAACAAAAGGTACAAAAAAATTTTCGGATAAAAGTTTTGTTACTTTATTATCGTCATCATCATCGATTTCATCTTCGCCACCATCTCTTGAACTTGCTGCTTCTGGTGGAGTAGGATTTTTAGGTCCATTTTGTTCATTAATTTTTGGTTCCTATCTATGGAGTTTTTGAAAAAGTGTAAAGATACATCTGGGTAATAAAGACCAATAAAATCAAGGTAGTCTTGATATTTAAAATTTGGGAAGTGATTTGTTGATTAAAATGGTTTCTAAGCTTGTATGAACTAAAAATTGATCAACAAATAAATTTTTTGATATTGTTAATTATCTTCATAAATCATAAAGACTACAAAAAGCACCCTTTTAGCAATATTTGGTTCTCGTTTTATTTTAACCTAGATAATTAAATTTTTTTTGCAATTTAAATGTTATCAAAAAAATCGGTAATTTCCATAATTTATGTAATTTGTATGTTTATTATTATCTTAAAGTATAAATTATTAAAGTAGTGGCATGATTTTCAATATCAAGAAATTTGTATTTATAAACTTATATTATACTCCTATAGACTTTTCTTCGCTCTCGCTTTCCCCTTTTTTCGCTTTTGTGTCATCATCATCGTTGTCCTCATCAGCATCATCGCTACCATCATCGTTCTCAGTATTATCAGAATTATCATCATCGTCGTTGTCATCATCATCACTATTGTTGGCATTTTTCTTGGTGTCTTTACCGGCATCGCTGAATTTCCATCGTCAGCATCTTCATCATCATTATTTTGAGTCTTAGTTATTACATTATTATCGCCATCATCATCGGTTTCATCTTCTCTTGGACTTGCCGCTTCTGGCGGAGTAGAATTTTTAGGTCCATTTTGTTCATTAAATATTATAATTTTTCTTGGTATTTTGACCGTCATCATTGGTGCCATTATTTTTCCCTTGTCAGCATCACATCATCATTTTGAGTCTTAGTTACTTCATTATCGTCACCATCATCGTTTTCATCTTCGTCGTCGTCTCTTGCACATGCCGCTTCTGGTGGAGTACGATTTATAGGTCCATTTTTTTATCAATTTTTGTCCCTATCTCTGGAGTTTCTGTACAAATTGGCCAACAAATAAATGCGTATTTAAATACGTTAAGAAATGATTTAGCACAAGTATTATTGTACAACATAAAATTTGAAATTTTGTATATAGGTTTAACTTAAGTAATTATAACATTATAAAAATTTCAGAATTTTGGGACGATTAATGGATAAACATCATTTAAGCGATTCTAAAATTTTTTTGAACCTCGCTATTCTCTTAGTTATTCTTATTTTATCAAACCAAATTATAAAGACTAGAAAATGCACCGAAAAAACTTGTAAAGTTTCGATTTTTAAATACTTTGTTTAAGCAATATTTGGATGTCGCTTTGTTTTAACATAATTACATTTTTTGCAATAAATGATTGGTTAAGATTTAACAAAAAATCGCTAATTTCTGTAATTTATATATTTATTATTATCTTTAAATAGAAATTGTTAAAGAAGTGATGATTTTCAATATCGAGGAATTTGTATCTTATTTATAAATTTATTTCTGCTATCGCTTCCGTCTTGTTTCGGTTCATCATCATTATTATTATCGCCACTATCATCGTTCCCATTATTACCAGTGTCATTGTTATCACCATCTTCATTATCGACGTCATCATCATCACTATTTTTGGCATTTTTCTTGGTGTCTTCACCGGCATCGCTGAATTTCCATCGTCAGCATCTTCATCATCATCATTATTTTGAGTCTTAGTCATTACATTATTATCGCCATCATCATCGGTTTCATCTTGGTCATCATCTCTTGGACTTGGCGCTTCTGGCGGAGTAGGATTTTTAAGTCCATTTTGTTCATTAATTTTTGTCCCCGCCTCTGGAGTTTCTGTAAAGGTGCAAACATAAAGCTGGGCAAGACAGGCAAATAAAGTCAAGGTGGTATTCATATTTAAAATTTGTGAAGTGTTTTTTTTGATTTAAAGGTTTCTGGCCTTGTATGAACCAAATTTATAAGTTGAACTATGAATACATAAACAATATTAAAAATTAATGAGCGGAAGTATTTCAGTACATAAAAAACATAATAATCCTCCTAAATTACATCAAAATTTTGATAAAAATTTGTATTTAATGATAACACATGTAACCCAGTTTTTCGAAAATAAAAGCATTACTTGCTTATTTTAATCTAAGATCTTTAAAATTGTCACGGTTTAAAAAAACTGGGTGGAAAAATTCTAATTTTCTTTGTTTATTACAGTTCTAATTCAATATCAAAATTTTATTGCTAGAATATTTAAACAGGGCTTTATTACCAATAAATATATTTTATTGTGGAATTGTAATTAGGCAACGTCTAAGATTTTCAAATAAATACACTTGTTTTTTGAAATAGTGCACTATTCAAACTTCCTATCTAGATCAGACAACACAACAACCTGAAAAAAACATTATCCTCTTTTTATTGGTGGGCCTTGCCCAGGTAATAATATTTTTAATTTTATTTTAATTTATTTTTTTAATTAATTTTAGTTTTATATTATTTTCGCTCAAACCCCTCCTTTTATGGATGAGGAATAGAATTATGGTAGATGATCCTGCTGCTTTATTCTTGGGACGGGCGAGATCGTGTCGTCGACGAGACTAGAAGGATACTTTTATTTTTTCATGTAAATGAAAAGGACAGAATGATGAATGTAGTCGACCACACGATCTCGACCGGCCTAAGAATAAGCCTCCTGATATATGTACATATAACGACACCGTAAACAATAATGATGACGAAAACTAGCAAGAGTAAAACTAAAATTCGAGAATTTATAATTGATACAGCACTAAATCCTGTTACAACAACAATAATGTTTTTAAACCCAGAGTTCTACAACCCTAAATGAATAATTTGATACTGTTTTTTAAAATTATTATTTACAAAATAAATTTAATTACTTAATTTGTAATAGTTGTTTAAATTTAATATAATTAAATATACAGTGCGGTCATAAAGTAAATCCCCCCCTGCTAACTTTTGGACGGTTATGTTTTTGATTCTGAAAATTTGTCTACGAAGGAATCTAATTGTGAACTTTCTAATAAAGGTATTTTTGATTTTTTAGAACTTCTGGTTATACCGGAAGTGGATGGCAACTTTCTTATTTTAAATGGAACACCCAGTATATTTTTGCATTTTTGTGTTCTCCATAAAAATACCATTAAATTGACCTATCATAGTGTGGTCCACGATTAATACTTTCGGAATTACGCCCATTTTAAAATCGTATTTTTATGCAACTTCATTTACACCGGAAGTTGGACACAACTGCCCCAACTTCGTTATTTTCAATGAAATATTTTGCAATTAAGTTAATAATATTAAATTTAAACAAAATTATGTTTAATAGTAAGTTCGTTAATTTTGCTGATTACCATAACCACCTTCCACGTTTTGACAGTAATAAAATTTAGAGGAAATCTCTTGGATAAAAATTTTGTTTAAATTTAATGTTATTAACTTAATGGCAAAAAAAATCATTTAAAATAAGGAAGTTTGGGCATTTGGGTCCAACTTCTGGTGTAAATGAAGTTGCATAAAAATGCGATTTTCAAATGGGCGTAATTCCGAAAGTATTAATCGTAGACCAAATTATGCTAGGTCAATTTAATAGTATTTTTATGAAGAACACGAAAATGCAAAAATATACCAGGTATTCCATTTAAAATAAGAAAGTTGCCATCCACTTCTGGTATAACCGCAAGTTCCACAAAATCAAAAATACCTTTATTAGAAAGTTCGCAATTAGATTCCTCAGTAAACAAATTTTCAGAATCAAAAGCATAACCGTTCAAAAGTTAGCAGGGGGGGATTTACTTTATGACCGCACTGTATGCTGCGACACACTGTATATAGGATGTCGTGTCATCATCATCATCATCGTTGTCCTCATCATCATCGCCACCATCATCTTTCTCAATATTATCAGTATTATCATCATCGTCGTCGTCATTATTTTTTCCCTCGTCAGCATCTTCATCATCACCATTATTTTGAGTCTTATTGTTAGTTACTTTATTACCGTCATCATCATCGCTTTCATCTTCACCATAATCTCTTGGACTTGCTGCTTCTGGTGTAGGTTTTTTAAAAAATAGAAATTATTAAAGAAGTGATGATTTTCAATATCGAGGAATTTGTATTTATAAATTTATCTCGAAATTTATATTATCTTCGCTATCATTGCCGTCTTTTTTCGATTTTATGTCATCATCATCGGTGTCGTTGTCGTCGACATCAGTATCACTGTTATCACCATCTTCGTCGTCATCAGCATCATCACTATTGTTCGCATTTTTCTTGGTGTTTTCACCGGCATCGCTAGATTTCCATCCTCGTCTTCATCATCATCATTATTTTGAATATATTACATTATCATCGGTTTAAATTAAAAAAAAAACATAATAATCTTATACTCCTAAATTATATCAAAATTTTGATGAAAAATTGTATTTAATGATAACACATGTGGCCAGTTTTTCGAAAATAAAAGCATTACTTGCTTATTTTAATCTAAGATCTTTAAAATTGTCACGTTTTAAAAAAACTGGGTGGAAAAATTCTAATTTTCTTTGTTTATTACAGTTCTATTTCAATGTCAAAATTTTATTGCTAGAATATTTAAATAGGACTTTATTCCCAATAAATAAATGTTATTTATGGGAAAAATTGGTGGAATTTTAATTAGACAACATCTAAGATTTTCAAATAAATTCACTTTTGTTTCTTGATACAGTGCACTATTAAAACTTGGTATCTAGATCAGTCAACACAAAAACCTGAAAAAATGAAAATTATCCTCTTTTTATTGGTGTGCCTTGCCCAGGTAATAATATTTTTATTTTTATTTATTTTTTTAATTAATTTTAATTTTACATTATTTTCGGTCAGACTAAGCCTCATAATTATGCGGAAGAGGATTACGGTAGATGATCCTGCAGCCTTATTCTTGTGCCAGGCGAGATCGTGTCGTCGACGAGACTAGAAGGACATACTCTTATTTTTTCATGCAAATGAAAAGGACAAAATGATGAATGTCGTCGACCCCACGATCTCGACACCTTAAACAATATAATGATGATGACAAAATCTAGCACGAGTAAAACTAAATTCGAGAATTTATAATTGGTACATCACTAAATCCTGTTACAACAACAATAATGTTTTTAAACCCAGAGTTCTACAACCCTAAATGAATAATTTGATATTGTTTTTTATAATTATTATTTACAAAATAAATTTAATTACTTAATTTGTAATAGTTGTTTAGATTTAATATAATTAAATATACGCTGCGACACCCTGTATATAGGATGTCCCAATTTGCGTTGCATTACATGGGTACCTTTGTTATTAATATAACCGAAAAATGAAATTTTTTCAAAATTTCGGTTACTTCGGTAAAAACAAAAGTTACAAAAAAATGTTCGGATAAAAGTTTTGTTACATTATCGCCATCATCATCATCATAGATTTTATCTTCGCCACCATCTCTTGAACTTACCGATTTTTAGGTCCATTTTGTTCATTAATTTTTGATCCTACCTATGGAGTTTCTGAAAAAGTGTAAAGGTACATCTGGGCAATAAAGACCAATAAAATCAAGGTAGTCTTGATATTTAAAATTTGGGAAGTGATTTGTTGATTAAAATGGTTTTAAGCTTGTATGAACTAAAAATTGATCAACAAATAAATTTGTTGATATTATTAATCATCATAAATCATAAAGACTACAAAAAAGCACCTTTTTAGCAATATTTGGTTCTCGTTTTATTTTAACCTAATTAAATTTTTTTCAATTTAAATGTTAACAAAAAATCGCTAATTTCCATAATTTCTGGAATTTGTATATTTATTATTATCATAAAATATATATTATTGAAGTAGTGGTATGCTTTTCAATATCAAGAAATTTGTATTTATAAACTTATATTATACTCATTTCTATAGACTTTTCTTCGCTCTCGCTTCCCTCCTTTTTCGGTTTTGTGTCATCATCATCATCGTTGTCATCATCCTCATCATCGCTGTCATCATCATTCTCAATAGTATCACTATTATCGTCATCGTCGTCGCCATCATCTTCATCATCACTATTGTTGGAATTTTCCCTGTTGTCTGCATCATCATCTTTATCGCAGACGTCATTATTTTTTTCCTCGTCAGCATCTTCATCATCACCATTATTTTGAGTCTTAGTTACTCTATTATCGTCATCATCATCATCTTCGTCATCATCTCTTGGACTTGCTGCTTCTGGTGTAGTAAGTTTTTTAGGTCCATTTTGTTCATTAATTTTTGTCCCTGCCTGTGGAGTTTCTGCAAAAGTGTAAACGTACAACTGCGCAAGGCAGGCCAATAAAATCAAAGTGGTTTTCATACTTTGTTGATCAAAATATTTTCTAAACTAAATTTCAACGTTGGAGCTATTTATACTTAAACCGATTTGGAGTTACAAATTGACCAACAAATAAATTTTTTGATAATAAATGGCTATTTAGATTAGTTAAATATTTAATTACCACAGGAGTTGCCACATCAATTGTTGTACAACTCAAATTTTGAAATCTTGGGTATAGGTGTAACATAATTAATTATTATTTATTATTAAAAGTGATTTCCTAGACGCCCGCGATAATTAGGAAATATAAAATCCACCCTATTTTTCTGGAGCTTTGTTGCCAATTATCAGTGACTATTTATTAATGGCGGCCGCTAGAGAGCGCATGAGTTATCATGAAATCGAGCATTACGGGAGACAAAATATCTCAAGTTTCCTCCATCATATTTTCAAAAAGTTTTCTGATTTATAAGCTAATTTCTTTAGAGTCCAATGTTAAGGTACGTTTAGGTCATTATATTTTTTTTTAGTATATTCTCGATTTTTTCCTTCATTTGAATCTTCTATAAAAAAATATTTGCCGGAAATCACTCTTAAAATTTCAGGATTTATTGGAAAAAAATGCAATGAGGCCTTAGAAATATGAATGGGCAAACGTCCAAAAAGTGTAACTTAAATGGTTCATTATAAATTAAGCTGTTTTAAAGTATTTTTGAACCCTGCCTCTTAATAATCATCATATTATCAAACAAAATGATGAAAAATATTTTATCAGTCAGGTGTTAAATTTGACGATTTTTCCAATGTGAAACAATTGTTAAAAATAAAATCTAAACCGTTGGATTAAGCTTTTTTTAAATCCCTTTCCTCCTGATTGATTTATAAAACGAGTTCGATGAGGCAGCCGTAGCAAATATTTTATGGCTGGTAGAAACAAACTTTGTAGGGCTTAGATCGATCAAGTATGAATGTGTGTGCAAGGAAAGGTGATTTTAAAAGAGCTTTCAACGCAGCCTTTTCATTCAAAAAGCGTGTATAAATCGCGATTCAATACTTGCAATCTCCTATTTCATGTCCACCATTCGCATTTTTATTATTTAATCACAATTCCAACTATGCTTGCGTCAATTCAAGCCAATAACTTCAATTTATTACTATTTCAAAGCAAATATTTACCATAAATCCACTTCAAAATTAAGTTTTTATTAGTATTATTTAATAAATTTAGTGTAGAATTTTTTGAAATAGTGTAAAACTTGGTGAAACTTGAAGCATCTTCTTAAAAGTGCATCGCTTTGCATGTTTCAAGTCGAGGAAGCGTGAGAAGGACATCATTAAAGGCCATTAAGCTATTATCGCTATCTGATGACTTTTTCCTCTCGGAATTTCATGGTTTTTCTTTCCGCATGGTTTGTTCTTTGTCCATTTTTTTCCTCCTAGCGCATTGTTGATGATTGCAAATTGTCTTGCGGTTTGATCAATCATAGATTTATTTCCGTACAAGAGTACAGTCAAAAAACAAATAGAACAATCTTATCTTGTATTCGGCGATGTGAGTAAGGTTGGGAATTATGCAGAGATAAAAAATAATTTGATAAGTAAATATTTGGTAGAGTAATTTATTTAGTGGATTTAAAACGATGTAAATAAGTGAATCACTATAAGTACAATTGTACAGTTTGATTTTATTGATCTATGTTTTCCACTTGCTTGGCATTTTTTAAAACCCTATTACAAGTATCAAGGCTAATTAAACGTCAAGTTTTTTTAAATTTATTTACTTGTTTACAAAATATTATTATTTCCTATTTTTGCGGTATTTTTTTTTACTTTAAGTATTGATTTAAACATTAATTTTCTTAAAATACCAAATGCGGGATATTTCTAGCGTGATAAGTGCTAAAAAAGTTCATTTCTTAGTATTCACTGCTAAAGACCTTTTTTTAACGAAAATTACAAACCCTTTTGTGTTAAATTAAAGTGTAGATAAAAGTCTAGACGGTAAAATTAATGCAAACAGTTTACGATTGAAATAATGCGAAAAAAACCATTAATGCATAAAAATTATTTTGATAAACATTACGCATATTAACCCAATTTTTCGAAAATAAAAACATCACTTCGTGTCCCTTTTTAATTTTATTTTATTACTAGAATATTTAAGCATGTCTAGGTATATTACCAATAAATAAATTTTACTTATCGTAAAAATTGGTGAAATTGTGGTATACAATTTTCAAATAAATACGCTTGTTTTTGGATATCGTACACCATTAAAATTTGATACGTGGATCAATCAACACTAGAAAACTAAAAAAATGAAAACCCCCCTATTTTTATTGGTGTGTCTAGCCCAGGTAATAATTTCTTTATTTTATACCTAGTTTAATTTTACTTTTTTTAAATTGAATTTTAGTTTTATATTATTTTTGCTCAAGACTTTTCGGATGATTTTTCAAAACCTGGTGATGTTGATGATGAAGTTGAGTATTTTGGCCCTATAAGTGATCATTATTTAGTTGGCGACTCAGATGTTGGCGGTGAAGACATTGATGATAATGATGATGATATAATACATAGAAGATAGAACTTGGGCACAATACAAATTAAAATTGTAGTTGGGACGTGGTAATATTGTAGGAACATGTAAATATTTTGGATCGTACGGAATTGTTGTGAAAATATTGTGAGCCAATATTTGGGAAATATTGCAGTAAAATTCTGACAATGTTGTATTTTAAAAATTGTTCTAGTATTGTGGTTTAAATATTCTGAAATGATTGTAGTCTAAATATTGTGTTCATGTTTCATTATAATATTGTATGAAATACTTTTAATGTGTACACAATATTGAGGAAAAATTCTGAACACAATATAATATTATGTGCACAATTTTGAAGTAAAAAGTCACTATCGACTTTTTTTAATATTTTCAAATACATCGATAATTTAATGTGTATATTCACTCGGTAATCTGGCCGATTTAAGTCGATTAAATTTTCAACTATTTGCTTTATTTTGTGTAATTGTACATGCTTAGAAGTCTAAAGGTCCACGGCTCAAACCCCGGTCCCATCTCTCTTTTTTTATGTGTCAGAATATTGTCACAGGCACGTACAACAACTTGTGATAATGTCTCAGCACAATATTATCGCCGATCAACATTTGCTGATTCCATAATATTGTACACAACCTTATCACAATCTTTTAAAATATTTGACAACTTCGGTTTCTGCTTGGGAAGTAAAAGATGATGATGATTTAACCCAAAGGCGTTAAATAAATTGTCAATAAAATATTCCAGCGACAGTTAATTTATTCCTGTCTCATCGTGATTTATTGGATTGTTTGAGCAAAAATAAAACTAAAATTCGAGGATTTACAGTTGATTTAAGCGGAGTTGATTAATTATTCGTATTTCGCACCGTGGCCGCCACTTATTCATTAATATCATTATGCAAGTTGCACACTGTTCATGAACAACCTTCAGCTTAATTGTACAGAGTTAACACGCTCAATAATAGGATTAAAACGGGAATATTTTTACATACCTCCACGTGCATATGTCACTAAATCCTGTTTTAACTACAATAATTTTTGTAAACTCAATATTCTACAACCCTAAATTAATAATTTGATATTGTATTTTTATAATTATTATTTAAAAAATAAATTTAATTACTTAATTTGTAATAGTTGTTTAATTTTAATATAATTAAAAATACGCTATGACACCCTGTATATACATGGTGTCCCAATTTGAGTTGCTTTACATCCGCTCCTTTTTGTTATTAATAAAATTACAGATTCAGTTGTGCAATTTTTTATACTCATGTAGATGCCAACTAAAATAATCAAGAAATTCCGAGCCATTTCAAAAATATACAGAAAAAACGAAAATTCAATTTTTAAAAATTTCGATTATTTCGATACAAAATCACAATGTTTCTTTACTCAACTATATTGTTTTAAATGCGATCGATATCGAGACATATTTTCATCATCAGGCAATCTATACTTAATTATATGTATTAATAACATACAGGGTGGAAAAAAAGTTCGTTAATTTCAATTTACATTCGAATTGAAGAGTTCTTCAGAAAAATGTTTCAAATAAAAGTTGTATGTTTTTTAATGGAACATGATGTAGAAATATTACCATAACCTTGAATTAGAGGTTGAAGGTCACGCGTAATTCACTTAACTGTTTTGAGTAACCTCTCATTTTTTTGTGATTTTAACGTCACTGAAGTATTGTTTATTTCTCTGTGGCCAATTGCGACAAACTTAGGTATCCTACCAAGAAAATCACAAGTACCATGTTTCTTTTGAAGACCCGGTATTACAATCTATGTTTGAAGTTTATAGTAATCCAGACGCAAGAATGGATCCTGGAAAACCCCCACTTCGATATAATTTGCAAAAATGAATTTCGACAAATGAGACATTTTTCTAATGATGATGCATGATAGACCAGTTTTTCGAAAATAAAAACATCATTTGCTTATTGTAATCTTCAAAAGTGTCAAGATTTTTACAAGCAAGGTAAAAAACGAAATGAAAATTTTCAATTCTATTAAAGTTCAACTTAAATATTAAAATATTTATTGTTAGAATATCTAAACAAATCTTTATTGCCAATGAATAAATTTTAATAATAAGAGTAGTTATCGTCCACAAAATTGGATAGGTAGAATTTTGTTGGCTGTTAGGACCAATAAAATACAGTTTTACATTAACACTTTATTTTCTAGCTAGAAAATACAGATTTACATTAAAACTTTATTAAATAATTGGATAGGTAGAATTTTGTTGGCTGTTAGGACCAATAAAATACAGTTTTACATTAATACTTTATTTTCTAGCTAGAAAATACAGTTTTACATTAAAACTTTATTTTCTAGCTAGAAAATACAGTTTTACATTAAAACTTTATTTTATTCTACCTATAAATAAATTCCCCTGCAGGACCCAAACGACGGCCTGGATAAATAAATACACAGTACTCCTTTATTTTATGTAATATAAACAAAAATATTAACTCACACTATTATACTTATACAGGGGGTTGGAAAAGTCCTGCAAAATGACTATAACTTTTTTATTTATGGTTTTATCAAAAAAAGTATCATATGAAAGTTGTAAGGTTTAAAAAATAGGATTTATCTGTAACCTTGATTATTTGTTACCACATCAGGTGACTGAGATAAGACTATAAACTTTGTAATCTTAAATGCAACTTTTTTTTTATTAAACCATAAATGAAAATGTTATAGCCATTTTGCAGGACTTTTCCCTCACCCTGTATACTAATTTTTTTGTAACTGTATGTATTTTACCCTAGATTTTATCATATGTATGTATGTAATCAAACATTATTATATATTAATAAATTAAATATACAATACCGGGTGGAAATGAAAACCGGGTCACCTCTATAACTCTTTTATTTATGAATAGAAAAATTTGAAATTTGGCTATGTTCTATGGTTCAAAAAAACAAATTTTATGTGCATTTTTTATTTTCGAAATCACTTCCGGTTTCACCGGAAACACCATGAACTTTGTTTTTTTAAATGTAACATCCCATATTTTTATTCATGGCTTAAAATACTTTTTTAAAAAAATTTTTAAAAAAAAAAAAAAGGTTTTCGAAGTCGGTGAAAAGTACCAAAACTAATTCTAAATAATTCAAATACCTAAATAAAATTGTAATTTGAAAAAAAAATTAAGTGGTTTTTGAACTATTAATTTTTAAACTTAGTTAATGAAGATTTAATCAAATATCTCACTTTTTTTAAATGCAATGATGCCGGGTCATTCGACTTTTTAAAAAGAGGATTTTATAACGATTATTTTGGTACCCCATATGTAGGGGTATTATTTTGCATGTGCCTGTAATAAAGATACTTAATAGCTAGTAAATAAAAAAGTTATAGAGGTGACCCGGTTTTCATTTCCACCCGGTATAGGGTATCCTTAATTAATTGTGACAAAATTTTTGGTGTGATGGGGAGGAATTAAAACTAAGCATTTTGACTTGTGTGAAAAAGTATCGCAAAAATGCACCCGGTATACAGGGTGCTCCCAATTTGAGTTGCTTTACATGCGCACCTTTTTGTTATTAATAAATTTACAGATTCGGTTAAATGGACAATCTTCTGCAGTTTTTTATACTCATGTAGATACCATCTAAAATACCAAAGATATGCAGAAAAACCCGAAAATTCAATTTTTAAAAATTTCGATTATTTCGATAAAAAAATCACAGTGTTTCTTTACTCAACTATATTGTTTTAAATGCGATCGATTTCGAGACATATTCTCATCATCATGCAATCTATAATTAATTATATAAATAACAAACAGGGTGGAAAAAAAGTTCGTTAATTTCAATTTATATTCGAATCGAAGAGTTTTTGAGAAAAATGTTTCAAATAAAAGTTGTAAAGTTGCTCCCAGCTGGAAGTAGGACAAAAATACGCGATCGTGATTACTTTTGTCCTACTTCCAGCTGGGACCAACTGTACGTCCCTTATAGTGACACGTTAGTTGTGTTTTTACTAGAGAGTTCATTTCTCTTAACTTTAAATTCAAAAAGTTCGGCAACGTTCATTTATTTCCAAAAGCATTTAAAAAAATGTTTCAAATAAAAGTTGTATGTTTTTAAATAAAACATGATGTAGAAATATAACCATGACCTTGAATGACAGGTTGAAGGTCAGGCGTAACTCACTTAACTGTTTTGAGTAACCTCTCATTTTTTGGGATTTTAACGTCACTGAAGTATTTTTTATTTTTCTGTGGCCAATTGCGACAAACTTAGGTATCTTTTCAAGGAAATCACAAGTATTATGTTTTTTGAAGACCCGGTATTACATCTATGTTTGATGTAATACAGACCCAAGAATGGATCCCGGACAACCCCCACTTCCATATAATAATGCATGATAGTCCAGTTTTTCGAAAATAGAAACATCACTTGCTTATTTTAATCTTCAAAAGATTTTTAAAGCAAGGTAAAAAATGGGATGGAAATTTCCAATTCTATTAAATTAATTCTATTAAAATATTTATTTTGTTAGAATATCTAAACAGATCTTTATTACCAATAAATAAATTTTATTTATCGTAAAAATTGGCGTAATTGTAATTACTAGGTCTAAAATTTTCAAAAAAATAGGCTTGTTTTTTTGAAATGGCACACCATTAAAAGTTGCTTCGTAGATCAGTCAAAACAAAAACCTACAAAAATGAAAACTCATTTTATTGGTGTGCCTTGGCCAGGTAATAATAATTAGTAATATTTTTTAAATTAGTTTTATTTTTTTATTTAATTTTAGTTTTAGATGATTATAGTCATGTTAACGCCACGATAAACAATACCAATGAAAACGGTCATAATGACAACACAATAAAAAATAATGACGATGATGAAACAAATATCCGTGATCCTGATAATGGAGGGCGATGAAGAATACAAGGGCATGAGACAATAACTTTTTTATCAAAAAAAGTTTCATATGAAAGTTGTAAGGTTTAAAAAATAGGATTTATCTGTGGCCTTGATTTTGTGTTTCCACATCAGGTGACTAAGATAAGACTATCAACTTTGAAATCTAAAATGCAACTTTTTTGATAAAACCATAAATGAAAATGTTATAGCCATTATGCAGAACTTTTCCCGCACCCTGTATACTATTTTTTTGTAACCGTATGTATTTTACCCTAGATTTTATCATATAATGTAATCTAACATTATTATATCAATTAAAAAGCATGGGACTTTCTTAATTTGTAATAGTTGTTTAAATTTAATATAATTAACTATATGCTACGACGCCCTGTATATACAGGGTGTCTCCCAATTTGAGTTGCTTTACATGCGCACCTTTTTTTGTTATTAATAAATTTACATATTCGGTTAAATGAGCAATGTTATGCAGTTTTTTATACTCTTGTAGATACCATCTAAAATAATCAAAAATTCCAAGCAATTTGAAAGATAAGAGGGAAAAAACAAAAATTCAATTTTTGAAAATTTCGTTTATTCCGATAAAAAATTCACAATTTTTCTTTACTCAACTATGGTTTTAAATGCGATCGATTTCGAGACATACTCCCATTATCAGGTAATGTATAATTAATTATAATAACATACAGGGTGGAAAAAAAGTTCGGTAATTTCAATTTATATTCGAATGGAAGAGTTTTTGGGAAAAAATGTCCATTTATTTTCTAAAGTATTTTGGATGTTTTAAATAAAAGTTGTATGTTTTTTAATGAAACATGATGTAGAAATATTACCATGACTTAACCATCACTTAACTTTCTTGAGTAAGCTCTCATTTTGATTGCATTTTATTCTATCTTATTTTTAGGGGTTTAATGAATATATTTTCTTATTTTTGTTGAATAAATAGATTGGAAGTTACAAGGGTTTGAATTTCCAATTCAAAAAGTAGTTGCTGTTTATAAGTGACTATCGCGTGACCTTCAATCTGTCATTGAAGGTCATAGTAATATTGCTACATAATTTGTCTCTAAAAATCGTAGAACGATTAAGCAAATTTTCTTAAGTGATGACAGAGTTAAACAGAGTTTTATAGTTAACGTATTTTAAAGCAAGACGTATGTAATTTCGATATTAGTCTGGAGTTCAATGCCAAGAAATGTGACTTTAGTTGTGATATCATTAAACATAATAGGTATTTGGTTTTTTTGCAATTATTCTCTACTTTATACAAAAAAGTATGAAATTAGTCATATTGGTATTTGGATATAATCCGTTATATAAAAGGCATTCGTTTATTTTTTTTAAATATTCGTTGCACTTTAATTCAATTTCACCAATAGATGTCGCAAATGTAAAAACTGTGGTTTTGTCAGCATACATCATTAGGAAAGCATAATGGAGCAAATGAGAAATATCATTAATATACAATGTAAGCAATACAGGCCCAAGAATGGATCCTTGCGGAACACCCACTAAAGCCAACGATCGACATGCCCCACTTCCTTATGAGCTGCAAAAATTAATTTCAGTGTTTCTATTTGTTGAGAGTGCGGTACACAATCAAACGCCCTGCTAAGGTCACAAAAGATAGCCGCAGGAAATCCTTTTTTACCTATGATCATTCATACCATTTCATAAAAAACTACATGTGATGTTTGAGTCGATCTTCCAGAACGAAAACGGTTTTATAGTTATAGTGATTTTAGTTTCGGTTTTACCTACATTGAATTTTGACTTTTTTATAGCCAGCGGTAATTTATTTGAGCTTTGGTATGATGACTAGATTGAATAGATATTTGATTAAAATATAATATTGCAGTTTCTTAAAAAAAATTTGGATAAAATAATCATAAAATTTTTAAATCATCCTCATGTTTACCATCAACTCAACACATCGGTGCTTCATACTATTCTCAATTAAATTGCATTTTTGTTTCTGCTTCAACGATGTACAGGGAATTCAATTAGGACTGATACTAAAACTGGGCAACCAAATGTACTTTGTAGTAATTTTTAGGGATTTTAATGTTACAAGGCTTGTGTACCAACTAAACTTATATTTGATCTTTTATTTTAACCAAAAAGAACATCTCAGCAGCTTTATTTTTGGGTATTACTTAAATAATAATAAAGAAAAACTGATATTAAAATTCATCTCATTTTGTTTTTTTTTAAACGTCACTGAAGTATTTTTATTGCACTGTGGTAAATTTCGACAAATTTAGGTATCCTACCATGAAAATCAGAAGAATCATGCTTTTTTGAAAACCCGGTATTACAATCTATGATTGAAGTAATACAGGCCCAAGAATGGATCCTTGCAGAACACACATTGTCAACGACAAGCCCCACTTCAATATAAGCTCTAAAAATTAATTTCCAGTTTTTAGTCCAGTTTTTCGAAAATAAAAACATGTAATCTTCAAAAGTGTCAAGATTTTTAAAACCAAAGTAAAAAAACCTGATGGAAAAATTCCAATTCTATTAAAGTTCTAATTAAATATCAAAATATATGTTTATTGTTAGAATATCTAAACAGGTCTTTATTACCAATAAATAAATTTTATTTGTCGTAAAAATTGGCGAAATTGTAATTACTAGGTCTAACATTTTCAAATAAATAGGCTTGTTTTTTGAAATAGTGCAATATTAAAAGTTGCTTCGTAGATCAGTCAAAACAAAAACCTACAAAAATGAAAACTGCGCTCTTTTTATTGGTGTGCCTTGCCCAGGTAATAATAATTTGTAATATTTTTTATTTTATTTTTTTTATTTAATTTTAGTTTTATATTATTTTCGCTCAAAACCCTGCTTATGATTATTTTTCAATACCTGATACGGATGATGGTGATGAGGATGTTGTGGACGTTGAGCCTGTAGATGATGATTGTGATGATAACGCCAAGACAAACAATACCGATGAAAACGGTCATGATGACAATACAATAAAAAATAATGGCGATGATGAGACAAACAATGGTGGTCTTCACCGTAATCCTGATAATGATGACGCAGAAGAGGGCGATGAAGAAAACAAGCCCCTGTTTGATTAATTTATTTAAATTGTTAATAAAAATATTCCAGAAAGTGTTCGTTTATTCCGCTGATTCTTCGCGATTTTTTGAGCAAAAATAAAACTAAAATTCGAGAATTTATAATGGATTAAAGTGGAGTTTATTAATTATTCGTATTTCACGCCGTGGTCACCGTTTATTCATTAATATCATTATGCAAGTTGCATACTGTACATGAGCAACATTTACCTTAATTGTACAGTTTCTGCCAATCGGAAATAGGACACAAAAAAATCATATCTAAATTGATTCTTTTGGGTCTAGGATTAAAACGGGTATATTTTTGCAGACCTCCAAGTATTACATTTGTATTCAAAGCAGTTTTTTGTAACTTTTCTAGTTGCCGAAATAATCAAAATTTTTAAAAATTAAATTTTTCAGTTTTATCGTTTATCTTCGAAATGGCTGAGAATTTTTGATTATTTTAGATGGCATCTAGATGAGTATAAAAAAACTGCACAACTGCAATTTAAGTGAATCTGTAACTATTAATAATAAATGTTCCCAATGTAAAATTGTAATGCAACTCAAATTGGGACACTATGTATTTATAACACGGCTTTTATGCAGTGACTGAATACGCCCTTTTCAAGATTTAAAATAATTAATTTAATTTGTACCCCGTATAATTTTCGAGAAACCAAATTTTTCGAAAAAGTCTAAAATTTCGGGACTAAATTTTACTTTAAAGTAAGATTACTGAATTTCCACAAACGAGACATTTTTCCTATTTCCTATTTGATTATATTTTAAAATATATTTGGTGAAAATCGGTCAATTCGTTTTTCCATAATAAAATTGCAAAATATTTGCTAAAATTTGGGCACAAATCCGGCCTTGGAGAGTTTATTTGAAGACTTTCAAACATTTTATTAAAATGAAATTCTTTTTTGGCTGAAAACTTATTTAAAACCCCTTTTATATAAAACTACAAAAGTTATCAACACTAAAATTTTACATTTTTATTTACTTCCCATATTAATAGATTAATGGATGGATGGAAATGTGGGTGTTTATGAAAATTTTTATTGGGACACCGTGTATACCAGGTGGAAATGAAACTAGGGCCACCCCTGGCATTTGTTTATTTATGGAAATAAAAAATTAAAATTTTAGTATATTATATGATCTAAGAAAACAAATGTTATGGATCGAATAAATTTTTAATTTTACTTCCGGTTTATCAGGAAATGGCATCCACTTTCTTATTTTAAATATAACCCCCTGATTTTTTCTCCGTAAAATCAAACATTGGTTAATTTTAAGTATGTTTATGACAAAAAAATATTTTTTTTCAAAACTTTAAGAAAAAAATTTGAATTTTCTTTTGGTGAAAAAATTGAGTAAAACATACATATGAGATATCACAGTAACCGGAAAAAAACCCTCTATTTAATTAGGGGGTGGCCCTTATATCATCCCATTTAAAAAAGTAAATATATTTCCAAAAAACGCTTCTTGAAAATTAAAAAAAATAATATCTCAAGAACGGTGAAATAAATTTTATAAATTACAATTTATTTTACGTATTTGTATTATTTAAAAATAGTTTTTGTAGGCTTTACTCAAATTTTTTACTAAAAAAAAATTCAACATTTTTTCTTAAAGTTTTGAAAAAAAAATTTTTTTTGTCATAAACATACTTAAAACTAACCAATGTTTGATTTTACGTAGAAAAAATCAGGGGGTTTCATTTAAAATAAGAAAGTGGGTGCCATTTCCTGATAAACCGGAAGTAAAATGAAAGATTTATTCGATCCATAAAATTTGTTTTCTTAGATCATATAAGATACTAAAATTCAAATTTTTTATTTTCATAAATAAAGAAATGCCAGGGGTGGCCCTAGTTTCATTTCCACCCGGTATTCATAGCGATACTTTTGTAAAAAAAATAAATTCATACAAATCATAAAAATTTAAGGATCACAAAATTTAAACAATTTTTAAATCAATGAAAAGAATTCGTTATTAAAAAATATTAAAAATGTTTGTACAATTCGTTATCAAGTTATGTGTTAGGAAACGGTTCATAACTAAAAGCTACTTATTTTAATTTATTTAAAACGATAACATTTAAAGTAAGTGCCATATTTTAATATGTAAAAATAAGTAATTAAAACATTGCGTCATTCATTGAATTATTGCAATTGAAAATCTGGTAAGTAATTTTTAAACAAATTTATTAAAAAAATTTTAGCAACAATAATAAAAAAATTATACAAAAAGTTCTATATCTTAGATTTTTAATTTACAAATGAATATAAATAAATTGTGGCGGTATTTGCTGTTATGTTTGTTAATATTGATGTTGAGGGTTGAATGAGTATAACAAAAGTGACGACAACAAACGTACGAAAGATAAGAAATTTTGTGTAATCCAAACACGTAAATATTGTTGTTACGCGTGTAATAACAATGTAATCTCCTGCTCGTAATGTTTAAAAGACTAAAGGCATTCATTAAGTGTGTCAGTGCCATGCCCCAAAAGTTCTCTTTCGCAACTGGGTATTGATTGGATTGTAAATTGTTATTTATAATCATTTGCTTCAAAAGTACCCAATTTTAAGTAAAAGCCTCGTTATCTCAACTTGATAATACCTGTTTCCGCCATTTCACATTTACTGCTTCGATAATAAATTTAAAAAAATTTAAAACCTAACTCCCACTGAGTAATATCACACACCTAAACCCATATTCCCACGACTTAAATACTTAAATTAGTAAAATACTCGTAACCAAATTCCATTTATTTTAAGTTATTTTTAAATTATTTGAAAAATTATTGTATACGACTGGAATATTATTAATGTTCTTTTATTGTTGTTTCAGGTCGTTGAAATGGCGTAGTCATCTAGAAAGTTGGCAATAAAAAGGGGTAGTTTTTCCAGGATGATTTTGTAAGGATGTGGTGTGTGGTAATCCACGTAGAACTGGGAGAATGTTGTACCCGGCGCACGAAAGCTCCGGCTATTTATAGGTTAGTTTATAATAGAGAATTTCATCCATTTAAATAATTAGGTTGCCTCATGTTCAATTCCTTTTCTTTATTGCCCCTGGCACGCTCTTTGTTTCAAATTTATATTATTTCCTCATGCACCATACGCAGGATTCTCTTAAACAAAACGAAATCTTATCAATTTACACAAGTTTAATCATTTTACGAACAATAAAGACCTGCTTTACCCCTACGCCTTTAATCCAGCTTAAACCTTATGCAAAACTCACTATGGTTCATTTTTGAGTAACTGGTTGGAGGAAAGGTTTCAAGAGGAAATTTCAAGAAAATAGTATATTCTTTGCTATTTTTTCTTCAAACGTCGAAAGTTATAAAATAGTAATATAAAAAATAATTTTAAAATTTGACATTTAATTTACATTCAATACACAATACAATATCAGTGTATATTGGGTTGCCTCAAATGCATTTCTACTCCGCCTTTCTAATCCTTGTCAATTGTAACCGATTTACTTCCGAAATGCACGAATATGACCATAGAGTCAAGGAACATAAAAATGACTTGTTGAAGCCTGTCAAGCGTCACATAAGGCAGTACTTAAATGATGTTTGAAGAAAAAAGTGTTTAAGCGACGGATAACCTCGAAAAAAGTTACTCAATCCCGAACGAAAAATCATCCCCTAAGTGTCCGAAATTCACCCCGAGTCGCACAAGATTTTAGTATGTCGCGGGGAGGGGGGGGGCATACAGATTCTAAATACGATGATTAAGGGGGCGAGATACAACCCCGAAACCGGACGTTTTTTGCGCGGAGCCCCGAAAAGGAGGTATTTTTTGGTCCGATTTTAAAAGTTCGAGTTGAGTTGTAAAGGGATATGTTTATTCTAAGCGAGGTAAGAATTTTAATTTTTTTAGACCACCGGAACACTTTGAAAAAAATTCTCGAAAACGACCGATTCTTCTTGCTTTTTTTTCCGGTTTCCGACGGTGTCAATTTTGAAACAATGCTGCTCCGGCGAGTTTTGAAGGGAAGCGACGAAATTTGGCCCCTTTTATTCTCATATCCTGGAGATAGACCAGAATCATTTTTAAGTCACCAGGCGCAACGGTGCGGCGTCACGGCCCTAGCACTTTTATCTATACCAATTCTCAAATTCGGCCAATAAAGAAAAATCGCGTTTTCCCAATCTTCATACCCGTAACTCCCTAAAATCGAGCGCTTTTTTTCAAATCTCATTTTTTTCTGTACTTTTGGGGCCCCCAAACTGGAGGTTTGATTTTCGAGCTTTTTCGACCCCGAGTTTGAAAATTTGTAACTTTTGATTGGGACCAGCTATAATAGTTGAATATTTTTTAGTTTGCTTACTGCGTTACTATTTATGAGTAAAAAAATCAACACTTCTAAATTTTCATTCTAAGCTTCAGAAAAAAATCGAACGTAAAATGTCCGAAAATCGCGCCACTGGCGCCTACAGGTTTTAAAATTTTCCAAATTTTACTTCAAATTTTACTTTATTCAAGAGGATCTGCATGGGATAGACTATTTTTATTCTCGAACGCGTCAGGAAGGTATGCCAAAATAAAGTCAAACTTTTGAATTTTGGGATGAGCGGCTCATGCCGGGCCAGTTTTTAACGGATTTTCAAAAACCTCCCACGTATAGCTGTTTTTAAATATCGAAAAAAACAACAAATAAAATATTTTTGTTAGACCACATTTAAAAAAGTTGCAATTTTTTTGAAGTGTTTCGGTTTAATCAACTCCTCAGATTCCATTTCATCAGTGTCGGACTGGCCCACCGGGCAATCGGACAAATGCCCGGTGGCCCTTTCCAATTGCTTGTGGTGGCCCTGTCAGTGACTCCAAAAAAGTATAATCTTTTTGAATTTAATAATTTTTTTAATCTAATAAAGATTTAACATTTAAAATTTTGCAAGATGTTTGAATTTTAGTTTTATTTTCTATTTCATTTTTTTCCTAATTTTTTAAATTAAGTATGTGACTGCACAAATTTTATCATATACTTCTAAAAAATAGGAAAATTTAACCAAAAGTATTTCCATTAAAAATCAAAAATTAATGCATTTAGACGCGATTACATATCAAACGGTTTAAAAAATATACAGGGTGAAACAAAAGTAACGCATAACAGCAGTAACTGATTAATGTAATGTAATTAAAATCATATTTTTAAGTTTTTTGAAGTTACTCGTGGCGTACTATGTCGTTTTTTTACACCGAAATTCATAAAAAATCAATTTTAATCTTAAATTATTTTGGAGAAACTTGGAGTAACGTTAGAACGGTGCAAGATTTTTCAAAAATTTTTTATGCGTTATGAGCTGCAATTCAATAGGTAATTAAAACTACATTTTTACATTTTTTGGAATTACACAGTGGCGGCCAGGTCGTTTTTTGCACCGAAATTCATAAATTATCAATGTTAATCCTACATTATTTTGGAAAAACTTTAATAACTCTAGAACGGTGCAAGATTTTTCAAAAATTCTTTATGCATCTTGAACTAGAATTCAATATAGGTTATTAAAATCACATTTTTCAATACTTTGTAGTTACTCAGTGGCGTACCATGTCGTTTTTGGCACCGAAATTCATAAAAAAATCAATTTAATCTTAAATTATTTTGGAAGAACTTTAATATGTTAAAATTTAGTGATATGTTCAAGTTAGACTTTCTAAGTGCATAATCCATATTCTGCATTATACCAAATTTTTTTTTCCTGATTTTCGAAAAGTGAACGATATTGATCCCATTTCCCACAAATGCCCATTGAAACACCATAAAAACGTACCCATTTTTAAGGAAATCACTTAGTTTTCACGATATTCATCAGCTGGATTAATTAATATTATTATTTATACAGTGCGCGCCAAAAGTAAGTCCCCCCCCCCCTGCTAACTTTTGAACAGCTTAATTTTTTATTCTGAAAATTTGGTGACAGGGGTAGTTGATTGCGTGGTTTCTAAAAAACGTATTTTTGTTTATACGAACCTTCCGGTTATGCCGGAAGTTGACAATAACTTTCTTATTTTAAATGGAACGCCCTGTATATTTTTGGATGTTTTAAATCTCCATGAAAAGCTGATTCAAAAAACCTACCATAGTAAGGGTAGAAGGTTGATAGTTTTGGGATTACGGCAATTTGAAAATTGTATGTTTTGTCCAAAATACCTTAACCTAACCATAATAATCTGAAAAACAAATTCATCTTGTATTACAATTTTCAGTCCTTTAATCAGAAAGTTCATATAAACAAAAACACGTTTTTTAGAAACCACGCAATCAACTACACCTGTCACCAAATTTTCAGAATAAAAAATTAAGCTGTTCAAAAGTTAGCAGGGGGGGAGGACTTACTTTTGGCGCGCACTGTATAATAAATAATAGGTCCAGATATGGCGAGTTCTCCAAAAGGTTGGGGTCCCCAGGCACATGCTTGCCCAGTTGGCCAACAATGAGCCAGTCCAACACTGCATTTCATCAGTGTTGCCAACCAAAAAAGTGATACAGTCGCGCAAGGTAGGGTAAAATTCCGCTACTTTCCGCTACGCATCCCCAAAAAATATTTCTCATGTTTTTTAAGGTAGAAAAACCAAAAAAAGTAGTAAAAATGTATTAAATTTAAAACATGAGAGCCAAAATTAACATTTGAATACATAAAAATAACTATACAAAAAAGTATTTTCTTATTTAAATAAAATTTTCGAAATAATGCACCTTCACTAAAAGGTCAAGGTTCACTAAAAGGTCAAGGTTCACTTTACGACCAATAAAAAATCACTTCGCCATCTATTTTCGAGTGATGACTGAAAATGTAATCAAAATTTCCGTTTTGAGCCAAAATTTCGGTCTGAAATTTTTTACTTTTTACAAAATAATTAATATCTTCAAAATTATTAAAACCACCTGTATGTTTCGAACCTTAAAATTTGCACTGTCACCTCCCTTGCAAAAATTTGCAAAAATTATAAATTTCGAATTAAAATTGCGCCAGCCAGGGTCGTATTTATACCAAAATGTTGTCAAAAGTTTGCGAATTTTTTACTAAGAAAGTAATCAACCGATTTTAACATAATATTCTTTAAAATGCCTCTATCCAAGGTGTTTACCTTTGCTGAAAATTTGAAACCGCCAACTTTTATAGTTTTCGAGAAAAAAAAAATAAAAACCAATTTCCATGAAAAATTTCAAACCCTTAAAATATCTTAAAAATTTTTTTTCTATTTTTTTCAAGATTGATCCCGCAAATGAAAGATAATAGAAAATGGATGAACTGTGGGGAAGTTATTTACCCTCTACACCCCCAGAAAAGCTTTTGACACCCCAAAAACTAAAAAAAATCAATATTTTTTAGGTACCTTAAAAAATAAATAAATTTTAAGAAATTTAATAAGATAATATCGATAATCTTCAGAAACTTAACTGTACGAATTGTTTTAAATTTTGGTTAAAAAGCGAAATATGAATTTTTCAAAATATGTACACATTTACTCATTTATCAGAATGTCATATTTTATATAAAAATTTATAACTTTTGAAAGAAACATCGGAGAGACTTGATTTTTTTTTTTTTTTTTCTACTTCCTTTATACAGGTAAACGTCGTTTTGCGCCGGTTCGGTTTACGCCGATTGACAATTACGCCAGTTGGTGCCAGCGTGGGATTTTCCGAGTTAGTTTTCGATTTGTTTTTAAGAATAATAAAAATATATGATTATATTTTAAAATTAAAAGAATATTCAATTTGTAGTTTCATTATGGGTGACAGTAGTGTTTCAGAACCTAAACATTGTGTGGAAAAAGCACGGAAAATGTGTGTTCATTTTACGCCGATTTTTTTTACGCCGGTGTCTCTCGAAACGTTTACATCTGTACTTTAAATTATTAACTTTCAAATTTAATTTGAAAACGGTCAGTTCTAGTTAAGCTCTAATTAGTCAATGAAAGAGTGGTGTCATATTCAGTATACAGCGTGATCATTTGAAAACGATTCATCAACCGATTTGAACATAATATTTTTTAAAATGCCTCTATCCAAGGTGTTTACCTTTGCAGAAAATTTGAAACCTCCAAGTCTTATAGTTTTCCAGAAAAAAAATGAAAACCAATTTCCATGAAAAATTTCAAACCCTTAAAATATCTTAAAATTTTTTTTTCTATTTTTTTCAAGATTGATCCCGCAAATGAAAGATAATAGAAAATGGATGAACTGTGGGGAAGTTATTTACCCTCTACATCCCCAGAAATGCTTTTGACACCCCAAAAACTAAAAAAAATCAATATTTTTTAGGTACCTTAAAAAATAAATAAATTTTAAGAAATTTAATAAGATAATATCGATAATCTTCAGAAACTTAACTGTACGAATTGTTTTAAATTTTGGTTAAAAAGCGAAATATGAATTTTTCAAAATATGTACACCTTTACTCATTTATCAGAATGTCATATTTTATATAAAAATTTATAAGTTTTGAAAGAAACATCGGAGAGACTTGATTTTTTAAATTTTTTTTTACTTTCTTTATACAGCTAAACGTCGTTTTGCGCCCACTCGGTTTACGCCAATTCACAATTACGCTGGTTGGTGCCGGCGTGGGATTTTCCGAGTTAGTGTTCGTTTTGTTTTTAAGAAAAATAAAAATATATGATTATATTTTTTATTTTGTTATAAAATTAAATGAATATTCAATTTGTAGTTTCACTATGGGCGACAATAGTGATTCAGAACCTAAACATTGTGCGGAAAAAGCACGAAAAATGTGTGTTCATTTTACGCCGCTGTCTCTCGGAACGGAATCCCGGCGTAAAACGACGTTTACCTCTGTACTTTAAATTATTAACTTTCAGATTTAATTTGAAAAGGGTCAGTTCTAGTTAAGCTCTAATTAGTCAACGAAAGAGTGGTGTCAAATTCAGTATACAGGGTGATCATTTGAAAACGATTCATCCTAAATAAATCGATGTAATAATTTTTATACATCTTATCAAACTGTAGAGATGTATTAAACTTAATTTATTTTGGGTGGGTTGTTTTCAAATGATCACCCTGTATTTTATTGCTTGGAGGAATCGATTCGCAACCAGATTTATCTAAAGCCTGATCCACGTGGCGTTTAAACGCCGTGGGATCCATACTTTTATTCTACATATAATCTTTAATTGAAATCAATTTTTACGTTTAAACCTACAAAGTAACATTTCTTAATGGGTTTTAATAAATTGTTAATAAAAAGTGTAAATTACTCGCGCAGATTCCCATGACCATTCATATTACAAAATTTATGATTTGTGTTCATGCAGTTCACGAGTTATTAAATTGCAATGCTTTGCAGCCATTATTCATTCTGCCAGATTAAAATAAATCCGTTTACGGATAATATTAAAATCCCTATAAATTTGATTAAATATAAAAACAAACACAAATATATTTTGTGTAATTTCTTAAAATGAAATTACAAAAAAATTTATAGTAAAAAAGAACGCTTTACACAATTTTATTCCAGAGATATTTTTTTGAATTTACTCTTCCTTCAAAGGTGAAACTGGCAATGAACAGTAAGTTGAAGCAAAGCCCTTTTTAATTAGCTCGTACATAATAAATAAACTCTCGCTCATTTTGAAATAAAGGTTGAAATAAGGTTTGTATTATTAACCAGGGAATTAAAATTAGATGTAGAAATTTTGGATGTAAACAGTGCGAATGGGTGGAGAATAAAAATAGCGTGTCTTGTGTAAAATATGGTGTCCCATAAAAGCCAGCCTTTACTTTGTCGTAAACTTTTAAAAACGTAAGAAAGTAGAGCTTAAACTTGGAAATAATTTAAAGCGACGTTTATGTTTCGCATAGGTTTGTTTAATTTATTGGCGCACAAGATTTATAACTAAGTAAAAATATTTGTTTTATTTTACAATATTTACTTGTATTTTCCTGGAAGCAAACGAATAATTAAAACCACGATAGGCGATTTTAAATCACGGCCGGAATTTTATAATCATTATTTTTACTTGCACGTAGCTCAAGTAACACCTCTTTCTAAACCTAATTTCAAGTGTAATTATTTTTTGATTTTTAAATTACAGGTTTTGTAGAAAATTAAAAATTTACCCGAATTGTTTTGCCCAATTAGGCTTTAATTTAATTATAATTTTAACACTTTCAATTTCAATGTTTAATTTAAAACAAAATTGTAGCCATTGTTTAAAACAATTACTCGGTTATTGCTATAATTATTTTTGGGTGTATTTAATTTGGCTGATAATATCAGTAGTACCGTAACACTAAATCACCTACGAATTTTCTTCTTTTTTAAGCCATTACTTTCATTAAAAATTATTTTTTCTGACCTTATCATTTTTTTGCCTTAAAATTTTAATCAAAAAGCTAAAAAATAATTAATCCATATAGAAACATATAAAATCTTTTATTTTTTGTAATAATTTAGCTTTAAATTTTCAGTTACAAAAGCTGCTTTTTATTTTTAAAATATTTTTTTTTTCAAAATCGTTTATCGTTCTAGTTCTACTATTTATCTAGAAATCTAATAGAAACTTTGGAAAACTCTTGATTTCCTAAGTTATTCTTGCAATTTAGGTCTGATTTTTAATAAAAATATTAATAATTTTTTTATTTTTATATTTTTTTGTAAATCTTTTCAGATTCGTTTAAAATTCTACTAATTATAGATGGTACAATTTTTGCTGGAAAATTCTTCTAAAAACTTTGATTTCTTAAATAATTCTTGTAAATTAGCTAATTTTTCATAATTTAGTTACAAAAATATAAATAACTTTATTAGTTTTTCTACAAAATCTTACAAATTCGTGTACTAGTACTACTAATTACCGATGTTAATTTTTTGGTGCAAAATTTTTTTCTGAAAAAAATCCTTTAAAAGATTTGGAAAACTCTTGTTCTTCTTTTGCGCTGTTATCTTGATCCTTGGCCACCGGGCTGTGGTGACCAGTCACAATCAAATAGAAATATGAATAACTATAACAACTTACATTATTGAGTAATTTCTAAGTAAAAGCAAAAAATTAACAACTAAAAAGATGTGAGAATTGTAAGTAAATAACACAGTAAAGGCAAAGATAAAGATATGTTACAGAAAATTGAAGCAATAGACAAAGGATCAAAATACAGCTTATCACATTGAACTCTAAAATCACCACAATCAAATAAAATGTGAGACAGATTACCAACCTCACCACAAGAACAGAGGTCAGAATCCAATACAACTATCATATTCAGATGAGAGATGAGAAGCACTAATCTCATCTCATCCAACAAATTGAAGAACTAACGAAATCCAAAAAATTTAGAACTCCTATTAAGGCTCGGGAATCGCGCGGTGATACATCTTTATGATTTGTCTAGTATCGCTTTAGAAGAAAATGAATTTTAGTCAGCCAAGTATAAATGTCAAGTAAAGCACTTATTATTATGGTATATGCGATTAGATTTTAAAATTTTGCAGAAATAGCTTGATTTACGAGTAAACTTATTTCCATCCCACTTTTTTTATTTAATTGCATTTTTTAATTCTATTTATAAAAAAGCTTGTTTTTTTTAACTTTATTTATGACATCCCATGAACAAAAATGTAAAATATGAAAAAAAAAATTGATTCAATTTTTTTTTGAATTTAGTATGTCAAAGAATATATTTTTCCTTTTACATTAATAGTGCTTTTTTTAAATCAATTTAAATAAAAGAAACTGGGAAGGAAGTCGGAAAACATTGCGGATTCCCCAACCTTAAACCACGGAAACTGAAGAATATCACTTTGAATTTGATGATAAAAACTGAATGGAATTGATGAAGTACACATATCTTGCCACTTAATTTTACAATTTTAAAACAGAAACGTCAGAAGAACATTTTTAGTCTTTCTATCTACTAAATCATTACCTGAAATACCAACATGACTAGGAATTTGAGAAAGGATAAAAGTAACCAAAAAAGTTCCTGCGGTTTTTGATGGAAAAATTTATTACAATTTTTGTATTCCGCTATTGTAGAAATCTTCGGATGTAGAATCAAAAAAATGGCGGACTGAATTTATAGCATCATCTCGAGTTTTGTACTGTCTATGCCTCATACAATTGTCAATAGACAGGAACAGGTGGTAATCAAATTGCAAAATGTCAGGAAAATATGGTGGTTATGCAGCCTTATTCTTGAACCAATCGACACGATCTGGCCGACCACTGTTATCATTTATCATTCTGCTCTTTTCGTTTACATGAAAAATAAGAGGGCAGAATGATAAAAGTGGTCGGCCACGTCGTGTAGACGGTTCAAGAATAAGGCTGCTGGTAACGTTTCCCAGCCAAGTTCACAAATTATTTCCCGAGTCACCTCTTGCGGTATGAGCTTTAGCAATTGATCAAAGATTTATGGATGAGTGCTGCTTGTACTTGATGAAGCTGATTACAATAAACGACAGCAGTGATGGTATGAGCTGTTTTCAAGAACTCATAATTGGCAATTCCGGCTGCTGTCCACCCAACACAATAAAATCTTTTTTGGGTGCAAGGAATTCTTTGGATTGTGTGGTATTGGATCAGTTGTTATCAACCAATCATAAAATCGCTTAGAATTGGAGTACAGTATCCACCGATCAAGAAAAAGGACATTTTTATAGCCCGAGAAGTTTACAAATAGTAATGCGGCTTAATTTGATATCACCTGACAATTCATGTAAGACATCTTCCCTTGCCTAGTGAAGGTACAACCGAATTTGCCTCCACAACTTCTTTATGATCCTCAATCCTCCTATGATTTTTTTTAAACCACTTTTGTGCTGTCCGATCACTTCATCGACAGTCCATTTAATCGACAACGGTTTCATAGACATGACCTTTAGATCGACACAACCGTTGCATAGACACGAACGTTTCATCGACATGGACAATTCATCGACACGGACATTTCATCGACATTACCTATTCATCGACAACCATTTTATCGACACTACCTTTGTATACCGTTTCTTCGACAATACACTTTCATCGACATAGCCTTTTCATCGAATGCAAGTTCATCGGCAGTCCGATTCATCGACACTACCGTTTCATCGACAAATCTTTTCTTCGACAAGGACGTTTCATCGACATTACCTTTTCATCGACAACCTTTTCATCGACACTACCTTTTCATCGACCAACAATTTCATCATTATTACCAATTTTTCGACAATGTCGTTTTATCCACCACAGTCGATTGGAGATGAGATGCTTTGGCGATGAAACATTTCTTTGCGATAAAAAGGTAGTGTTGGTGAAACGAAATTTTCGAAGAATTGGTAATGTCGATGTCGATGAAACGGTTATGGATAAAAAGGTAACCTCGATGAAACGTCCTTGTCGATGAAAAGGTAGTGTCGATGAAACGGTTGTCGATGAAACATCTGTGTCGATGAAAATGTAGTGTCGACGAAATGGTTGTCGATAAAAAGGTAATGAAACGTTTATGCCGATGAAACGTCTGTGTCGATGTCGATGTCGATGAAAGTGTTTTGTTGATGAAACGATATACAACCGATCACTTACAGTGTTATCTCGGAATGCAGTACATATTTTTCATCGCCTTGGCCACTTTGGTGCCAAGTTTGTACTCATAGAGTAAACAACTTCGAATTAATGTTTTGTTTGTGGGCATTTTCAATTATTTCACAATAGGAATTAAACATGTGTGGCAAAATTTGTACGCATCATTTGAAAGAGGAATTTATTCGAAAGTAAATAAACTTTTTTGGTTGCCTGATAAAACCCAAGTTCATAGAAACCTCATAAATTGAATTTCTTATTTTATGAACTAGATAATTAACTGAAGAAACATTTTCTTTGGACTTAATACTTTCCAAAGAAGACTTAAAATCAGTGAAAATAATCACCTTTTTAAGACTATTTATAAAAAATCTGTAAAATACCAAAGACTTCTCCGGAGAAAGTTCCAACCCAAGACTGCACAGCCAAACTGACCATTACATTATGCTTCGATTAACTCTTTTAAAATTATCTGTGTACAGGTAAACGTCGTTTTACGCCGGAGTTCCGCTCCGAGAGACACCGGCGTAAAAAAATCGACGTAAAATGAAGACACATTTTTCGTGCTTTTTTCGCACAATGTTTGGGTTCTGAATCACTATTGTCGCCCATAATGAAACTACAAATTGAATATTCTTTTAATTTTATAATAAAATAAAAAATATAATCCCACGCCGGCACCAACCGGCGTAATTGTGAATCGGCGTAAATCGAACCGGCGCAAAACGACGTTTACCTGTACTGCAGTGAATGCTTCAAGTACCTTGATGAGAGAGTAGGACAAACCTATAAAAGATGACCTGCACATTGAAAAAATAGGATCTTTACTAAGAAAAAGATTTTTTTTCGGAAATGTTCCCGAATGCAACGAACTAAATTACCAGGAATATTTAGTCTTCAAACTCTTTTTTTTCTATATTGTAATATTTAGCTATGTTTTTTCATACTTTAGTAACAAAAATATTAATTATTTTTTTATTTTTTGAAATATTTTGAGACATTGTTATCTTTGGTGAAATTTGTTTTATTTATCCCAAAATTAATAGCGACCTTTTAAATAGTTTTGTAAAAAATCAATCAAGGATTAATTTATTGATTGGAAGTAAAAGAACCTGATGGAATGTAGGGCTTTGGGTATTCAGTGAAAGAAAAATGGTGTTTTATCGACGGACACGAGCTCGGAATCCGTAATTGGAAGAGTTGGAAGTAATGAAGCAGGAAAAGGACATAGTGTTTTGACCAGTGAGATGTGAAATCACTTTCAGCTGTTCATGAGCGGAAGCTTTGAACCTATTGCTGTTAGTAAACCCATCACACCTGATTGGTCAGATGATTATACCTGTGTAGCTATAATTAAGACAGCTAGAAAAATTATATCGTCCAAAATTAACCTATTGTTCTACTAATTTTGTCTACGATAACAACCTCAGACGTAGCTACAAACTCAATTTTATTTAAATATTCATTTATGTAAAATTTAAGTAATTAATATTAAATTGATCCAATTTGGGTAAATGTTTGTTTGGTTTTGTGGAAACAATGTGCAAATGTAACTTAAAGAAAATTTGAGTTGAAACGACTTTGTTTAACAACGTGGGTAGAGTTGAGGGAGCCCTTTCTACAAAGTTGCTGTAATTAGTTCTTCGTCATTATTATGCCAGGATTATAAGGTGCTTTCGTCAGTGTTTCAACTCATTCATTCATTATTCTACCCTTCAACTTCAGAATTACAATAGCAGACATTAGTTATTACATGGATTACAACAATCCACGTGATGTTTATTAACATATACACCGTGAAATAAATTTTTTAGTTTCAAATTCACGTGTATCCATAAGCCATTATTATACTGTCTTCTTTTTACTCAAATCAACCACAAAATTAATTATAGCTCACTTGGTTATTTTTCTTATAAATTTTTAAAAAACATTTCACAGCTTCAACAAGTGAAATTTTTACAAAATCTCAATTTTTTTAAACATGGATTTTTTCAACAAATTTTTTGCAGAATTCTCTAACTCGTTCAAATAGCCGCAAAATTCATTCTTGCTTGCTAAGTTATTTTTTTATAATTTTTTAAAAATCATTTTTCAACTTCAACAAGTAAAATATTTACAAAATCTCAGAATTCTCTAATTTATTTAAATCAGCCACAAAATAATTTCTGGCTCACTTGGTTATTTTTTTATAAATTTTTAAAAATCATCTTACAGCTTCAACAAGTAAAATATTGCAATTTTTACACAATCTCATTTTTTTAATGTTCTCCTAGGTATTTTTCAACAAACTATGCTTTATTTTTTGCAGAATTCTCTAATGTATTCAAATCAATCACAAAATTAATTCTAGCTCGCTTTTTTATTTTTTTATATATTTTTAAAAATCATTTTACACCTTCAATAAGTAACATAGTAGAATTTTTATAATATCTTAATTTTTTTTAATGTTCTTCTTGGAATTTTTCAACAGACTCTGGTTTATTTTTTGCAGAATTCTCTAATTTATTCAAATAGACCGCAAAATTCATTCTAGCTTGTTTCGTTATTTTTTTATAATTTTTTAAAAATAATTTATCAACTTCAACAAGTAAAATATTTACAAAATCTCAGTTTTTTTAATATTCCCCTTGGAATTTCTCAACAAAGTAAGATTTATTTTTTGCAGAATTCTCTAATTTATTTAAATCAGCCAAAAAATTATTTCTGGCTCACTCGGTTATTTTTTTTATAAATTTTTAAAAATCATCTTACAGCTTCAACTAGTAAAATAGTGCAATTTTTACAAAATCTCATTTTTTTAATGTTCTCCCAGGAATTTTTCAACAAACTATGCTTTATTTTTTGCAGAATTCTCTAATGTATTCAAATCAATCACAAAATTAATTCTAGCTCGCTTTTTTATTTTTTTATATATTTTTAAAAATCATTTTACACCTTCAATAAGTAACATAGTAGAATTTTTATAATATCTTAATTTTTTTTAATGTTCTTCTTGGAATTTTTCAACAGACTCTGGTTTATTTTTTGCAGAATTCTCTAATTTATTCAAATAGACCGCAAAATTCATTCTAGCTTGTTTCGTTATTTTTTTATAATTTTTTAAAAATAATTTATCAACTTCAACAAGTAAAATATTTACAAAATCTCAGTTTTTTTTAATATTCCCCTTGGAATTTCTCAACAAAGTAAGATTTATTTTTTGCAGAATTCTCTAAATTATTTAAATCAGCCACAAAATTATTTCTGGCTCACTCGGTTATTTTTTTTATAAATTTTTAAAAATCATCTTACAGTTTCAACAAGTAAAATAGTGCAATTTTTACAAAATCTCATTTTTTTAATGTTCTTCTCGGAATTTTTCAACAAACTCAGGTTTATTTCTTGCAGAATTCTCTAATTTATTCAAATCAACCGTAAAATTAATTCAAGCTCTCTTGGTTATTTTTTTATAAATTTTTGAAAATCATTTTACAGCTTCAACAAGAATTATAGTGCAATTTTTACAAAATCTCATTTTTTTTTAATGTTCCTCTTGGAATTTTTCAACAAACTCGGGTTAACTTTTTCCAGAATTCTCTAATTTATTCAAATCGACTGCAAAATTAATTCTAGTTTACTTAGTTATTTTTTTATAATTTTTTGAAAATCATTTTACAACTTCAACAAGGGTAATCGTTAACTTTACAAAATCATAGTTTTTTAATGTTCTCCTTGGAATTTTTCAACAAACTCGGGTTAACTTTTTGCAGAATTCTCTAATTTATTCAAATCGATCTTAAAATTAGCTCTAGCTCTCTTAGTTATTTTTTTTATAATTTTTTAAAAATCATTTTACAACTTCAACAAGTAAAATTCTTTAATTTTTACAAAATCTCAATTTCTTAAAGTTCCCCTTGAAATTTTTCAACCAACTCGGATTAATTTTTTGTAGAATTATTTAATTTATTCAAATCAACCGAAAAATAAATTCTAGCTCTTGCAAGTTAAATAGTTTAATATTTAATAATTTTTTGAAAATTTCAATTTTTATAATGTAGAATTTTTCAATAAAGTCGATTTCATTTTTTACAGAATTCTTTAATTTATTCAAATTAACCGCAAAATTAATTCTAGCTCACGTGGTTCTTTTTTTAAAAAATTTTGAAAATCATCTTTTAACTTCAAGAAGTAAAATAGTGCAATTTTTTTAATGTTCCCCTTGGAATTTTTCAATAAACTCGGATTTATTTCTGATAGAACAGGGACAGATTTATATACGGTCTGATAGGGCTGCAGCCCAGGACCCTCCCTTTTTTGGGGCCTTCAAAAAGCTAAATTGTCGAGAGTACAAAAAATCTGAAAAAATTCAATGAAAGTTAAAAAATCCTTGATTTGTTTTATATTTTACTTTCACGAGTTTTACACATCATTTTCTAAATTTGTTTATAATACATAACAATCGATTTTAGTTTGGTATTTTAGTCATGTTTTTTTGGATCTTCTTAGTATCAATAACATAATACTCAACCCCTCATTATTCCCTCTTGAATTTTCTCTTCGATAAAACTTGGGGAAAAAGAAACGAGACAAGAGGGTGGTATAATTTATAGGAAGGTTATAAAATTGATCTGAAACGAATTTCCTCAATGAACTGCTTCGTCCGCTTGCACTTTTCCTTGTTTCGTTTTGTGGGAAAGCAACCGAAAGTAATAAAGGAGTGTTTCAGAGTCCCATAAGTTAGGAACATGCTCCTGCATTGCAATAGGTCCAATTTGACCAGGGGAGTTTTCGATCATCCAAAGAAATTGCAGTAAAGTAGATTTTTCACTCATACGGATTTTCCTTTATAGCGTTTACAAGTTCAATTGTTTTTATTAAAAATTCTTGACTTGCTGTGCCAGCTTTTTGTGAAAATAAAAATTTGCATGAACAATTTCAGGGTGTGTTATGTAAACTTTTGTGGGTGAAAAATTATTAAGTAGGAAATTCATGAATATTTCCACCTCAAAAATGAAGCGTATTTATTTCCAGCAGCGCACCTGTTCCCTTTTTCATTATTCATTAACATTTCACCTTGCATATCAAGATCGCGTTTATTTTAGTAATTTTAAAAGTTATTTTAGTCAATTTTACGAAATAATATAGTATTTTTAGTTTCCTATCAAAACATGCAGTAATTTTAAAATTTTCTACATCAATTACGCCACGAAATAAGATAAAGAGGGTTATGAATAAAGTGATTGATATTTTTAATTACTTTGCAGATTGTGTTTAATGAAACGTTTATTTATGTCATGTTCAGAAATTTATTAACATCATTATCAAAATAAGTATTCAGTCAATAAATCAATTTTATTTATTATTTATTACCTTACAATTAAGCTTTATTATCTGTAATTTAAGTTCAACTATTGTTTTTAAATTCAATACTTTACTTCAAATATTCAGTAAAAAATATTCAGCCCAACCCAGTTTATCTGAAAAAGACCTATCAATGGCAATAAATGGAGCTCATAATTCAATGATAATATTTGTTCAAAAGGTGGAAATTAAATTTGAAAGGAAAAAGCGAGGAAAACAGGTGCTCTTTTTATATTTCACGATGGCTTAATCTCCCCAAGTGTTTTTATCACAAATCATATTTCCTTTTCACCGTTTTTTCCATAATTTCACTAAATTGACAGCCAATTATTTTAAATATTTCACAAAGATCCTTAAAACCTTTTATCGCTTTTATAAAACAAAATTTAAAAAGGAAAAAGTAATCTCGTGAAAAGGGTTCTTTCGTTAGGGTCTTCATTTGTTAGATCGATGTTTACTGTTTTTAGGAGTAGCTTCGGTTTTAATTGAGAATAATTATTATGCCAGGAGTTTTTGATTCCCTTTCAATTTTATTCGAAAGGTTCGAATCTCCACAAGTGCGGTGCGTTTCAATTTAAAAATTTTAAAGTTAATAATTTTGAGGTGTAGTGTACAGAAATTAGAAAAAAGAAAAGTAAAAAAAATCAAGTTTCTACGACTTTTCATTCAAAAGTAATGAATTTTTATAGGAGCATAAAATATACCATTTTGACAAATGAGTAAATAATCAAAATTGAGAAACAAAAATTCGTAGATGTAAGTTTCTAAAAATTATCGATATTTTTATATTATTTTTTTGAGTTCTTATCGAAGCCAAAAAGTTTTGGTACCGCCCAAAAAACGTCCAAATTGTACACGTTGCATTTCTTCGCATGGAGACTTAAAAATTGACTGCGATTTTTCAAAATTTGACGCCGCCGACGATCGAAAAAAAGCAATAAATATCAACCGTTTTCGGGAATTTTTTGCAAAGTGTTCCCGTGCTTCAAAAAATTTAAAATTCATACTCGACTTGGGATGAACATCCCCCCTTTAAGATGGATTTAGAACTTTTAAAATAGGATGAAAAAAACAGCCTTTTCGGGACTTCCGGCCAAAATCGTCCGATTTCGGGGTAAAAATACAAATAGAGGCCTTCAGAATTAGGTCTTCCACAACATACTAAAATTTGGTACGATTTGGGGTGAATTTTGGACACGTAACTTATTTTGGGGTGGCTTTCATACTTTCGTCTTGGAATTTTTTCGTCCATCTACCTACAAAATTAAAACTCTATACGTAAAAAACACCTTTCTTGGAGCTTACGGTTTTAGTATTATTCATGATATCGATGACCAAACCCGAAAATGTAATTTGTAATCTGCGATAATAATTTTCTTTTTCTCTTTTTTTCAGATATGACCCGACGAAGAAAACAAAAGCGTAGAGACGCTTATTGACCGGCAATTTTTTAAACCGCCGCCATGGATCATAGCGTCAAGGCGATGACATCGCCGAGGATCGTTTCTCGGGTCCTAAATCCTCACCGTTTTGAAAATGATGAGTTGGAACTACTCTATCAAAGATACATCTGCAAGTTGCAACATTCCAGTGTTGCGGCGGTTGTCGCGTTGTTCGTTGTGTTGACAGCAGTTTTAGCCAATCTAGGTTTGGTCTACGCCCAAACAGCAACAGCTCAGGTAAAAACCATACATACCCCCAAAATTTTTGGTTTGAAGAAAAACAAATTTCTTATTTTTTTTTAGGTTGTATATCATGCAGCTCATTGTATACTCTTCGCGTTGTTGCTGGCATTTCTGCACACAAGATACATGCAAGATGCTTACCTCCTCTGGGTTTGCTACGCAGTTCTCTTCTTCCTCGCTTCCTTCTGCGCCTTGGCACTTCCTGTTTATGGAGGTGCTACTAAAGTTGCCGCTGAAGGAGTTTGGCAGGTGGTCTTCGTGGTTTTCCTAGCCTACGCCATGATGCCACTGAAAGCTTGGGTAGCAGCACTTTTTGGTCTTCTCCTTTGCGCAGCACACGCAGCAGTATCCGTGGTTTTCGCCAAAGATTTTCCACACCTACTATGGCAACAAGTGAGTATTTACTTCTAAAAACAACTACAATCTTCAAATTTCCAAAAAAACGTAGGTGTACAATAATCCAGTTCTATAGGATTTATTTTTTAATTCATTTGAAATTAGGAAATTCCTGCTCTTTTGAGCTTTTAAATGTTTAGGTAGCTAAAGTAGTTTTTAAAAAACATTTTTTTTTTCGAAAAAATTAAAGAAAATGGTTAAGAAAAGAATAAATTTATTAGTGTTAACAACACTGTACAGTGTCAATAAGATTATACTAAAACATAACTTATATGCACTCTAAAATTTAAAAGATAAAATTTCAATTTTAAATTAAATTTCGATATTTGTTTTTACATACATTAGTCAATTTAAGGTGTAGAAAAATGGATGCGTCAATATTTTGTTTCTAATAAACTTTTCTTTTACATCATCCGTAATTATTCTTATAATTCGTCGTTGCCATTTAAAGACTAATAATAACAAGTCCACACATTTTTCAAATCCACATAATTTTTGAGACATCTTAAAAGGAAACAATAAAGGTCCAAACGCCGACCCTTGTGGAACCCAACACCTTACTGTTAATGGGGTGGATACATTTTATTCAATAGAGACCTCGACCAAAGTCGAACATAAAGTTGATGGCGTTTTTGGAAAATTTATATTATTCACATTTTGATTTCATGTGAAACGCAATAGAAGGCACAAAAATATGCCTTGATTTGGCGATTATTTTCAAAATCTATTGTGATTTCATCCATCAAATTCAATAAAGCTATCAATGTCGTAGCCAGGGTGGATTCAGACGGTGATTTTTACTCCCCTGGCCCCCAAATCCAGTTTTAGTCGCCTTTTTTGGCATTTCAAAAAAATCTGAATATTTTACAATTTTAAAAATTAGGAAACTCCTAGGAAATTTTTGGTTCAAAATGAGATTTACTACTTAAAAAAACTTGCTGGAAAAAGTGGAACACTCCAATTAATCGGTGTCGGTCGAATTTTGTAACGGCCTGTATGCATTTTTATTTTTTTTTGTAATAAATAAAGAAATAATTATTCATTGAAGCAGCATTTTAAATTATTAAAGTTATTATTATGTTATACCCAACGGATAATTTTGGATTTATACATATTATAGAAGAACATATGAGGAATATTTGACAAAAAAATGGTGATTGTCCCCCTAGTATAAAATATTTTTTTTTATTTTTGAATTTTTATTTTGATTTTGTTTATTTTCCTGTAAACCAAAAATCGTAAAAAATACCACTTATATGTATTTAGCAACTCTATAATATATTTCATTCCAGGAAAATTTCCAACAACTATTACCGAAAATTTTTTTTTCAAAAAATCAATATTATTTTTTTTAAAGAAGACCATGTTCATTTCGAAGCCAAAATTTGAGGAAACTTAATAAGGCATCTCTGAAAAAAATTCGCAAAATCGGTGCATAGGCACATTGCCCATGCTTCCCCGGCTACAGCCTTTGGATACATATTACTCAGTATTATGAATTTTGAATCTCAAAAAAAATCTTGACCTTCAAATATCGCCGAAAGGGGGCACGCCCCTTACCCTCACTTGAGTGCTTTTTTAGAGTCCATACCCTACTAACCGAAATTCTTAATCATTTTAATTAAAACTTTTTCAAAAAACGTTGATAACTCCGCCATTTTTAAACCAATTTTTGATTTTAAACGCACATTAAAAACCTACATTTATTGACTTTTTAATGGAATATTGAACTTGTTTCCTACTAGATTTTATAATTACAAAAAAATAAAAATTACAACCAAAAATTTTTCGTTGGCTTAACACATGAAAAAATAAAGGTTTAGTGCACAAAATTAAACAAGAGTTATTAAAATCGGTTGATAAACAAAAGAGGTATACAAGAATTTCGATTTTTAGAAAAGATTTTTTTTTAATTTTTGTCAAAAAAAGTGGTTTAAAATCATAATATAATTTAACAAAAATAAAAATTACATAAAATGAAGTTAGAACTGCAATTAAAATCTCTTTTGTAATTATTTAATATTTTTTAATACTTTTGGGTTAGTTTGGGCTTAAACTGTGATTTAGTTTAAAAGTAGTCAATTTTAAGTCCAAATTTCTCGATAAATATTAATAACTCCGCCATTTATTAACCAAATTTTTATTTTAAAAACACTTTATAAACCTTGAACCTATTGTTTTTGTAATGTAAAAATAAATTTGTTTGGAGTTTTAATTTTTTCGTTTTTAGTGTCGTTTTTTTAGAAGCTGTAAAATCTAAAGGTTACAAAAAAACGAAATTACCACAAATAAATCGAAAATTATTTTTTTTAGTTTATCATGAGATTTTAAAAACAAAATAAAACAAGAATAATCAAAATCGGTTGATAAACAAAAAAGTAATGCAAGAATTTTGATTTTTAGGACAAGAAATCAGCAATTTTATTACAAAAATGGTTTAAAATCGAAATGCAATTTAATAAAATTGCAAAAATTACTCAAATTTAAATTTGTACTGTAATTTAAGCCACAATTGTAGGTTTGGTAATTTTAGTCCTTTTTTAGCCCTAAATCGCGAGTTAATCTAAAAATTGATAATTTCACATCAATTTTTTTCGAAAATTCGCCATTCCTTAACAAATTTTTGACTTTAAAAAATCAATAAAAACCAATAAGTATTATCTTTACAGTGACTTATTAAACTCGTGTGTGGTTTCAATAATTTTGATTATATTGCCGATTTTCTAAGATCCTGCGAAATGTTAAAAAGCAAAAAATTACACTAATATATTAAATTTTATTTTTTTACATTTACACCAAAGTATAATAAAAACTTTTAGGTACAAAATCAAAAAAGAACTATTAAAATCTGAGGATAATTAAAAAAGTTGCAAATCTTTTGATATTTAGAACAAAAAAATGTCATTTTATAAAAAAAATATATAAAATCAAAATGTAGTTTAAAAAAAATGCAAAAATTATTCAAATTAAAGTTGGAACTATAATTTAAGTTTTGAAGACTTTTTTAACAGTGCCGCCTTTTTAGATTCCCTGCTGACCGAAATTCCTGGATACGTCACTGGATATAACTGATTTCATGAAATTTAAATCTTCCTTGATGATATAATTCTTGACTTCAGTATGTCAAAGGGTCCATTGCCTTGCTTGGAATTGAGTTTCAGCTTCCTTTGTGGATAACTTATTAAATTCGTCTGTTTTAATAGAATGTAGCAGTAAATGGCTCCCCCAAAAATTATTGTGATGCTCTAAGCTTAGCTATAAGGTACTGCAAAAACAGGATCCACGTCCAATAACTATTTACGGTTTAATTGTGTGTTTTATAGTATTTTTTATTGGGAGGAAGATTAAATGAAATATTTGTAAATGTTACCACGCATAGCAAAAAAAGTGATTTAAATTTACGAGTCCTCTGAACGTAAACTTGATGCTTAGTGTGCAATTAATGGCTGTGACAAGGCACCAGATTGCCAATTCCGATAATTTATAGCAGCTGAGATACGAATAAAGTAATCCCAATCAATTACCATTGATGCCAAGATTAAAACTACCCAACGCGTTTTAATCACCTTAATTAGAGCAAAAATAAACAAACCGCAAACAATTATCACATCAAAAATGAAAGCTGCAAATAAATCTTACCTTGTTTTGAATTAAAATATGTTAAAAATGTTGGACTAGTATTTGATCATTTTTTCCTTTTAGATAACAGCAAATGTGATTGTTTTCTTCTGTGTTAACGTCGTTGGGATTTTCATGCACAATTTAATGGAGCATGCTCAACGCAAGGCCTTTTTGGATACTAGAAATTGCATAGCAGCACGACTGGAAATGGAAGACGAAAATGAAAAACTTGTAAGTAACATTCTTCTAAAAAGACCAAAGTTATAAAATGTGATTTGGGGTAAATCGATCTTAACACAAATACCACAAAAATTACATTGGCCCCTTTAGAATCACGCCCCAGAATTATTTTTGGACTTAATTTTTCCAAAAACAATGAGGTACAAAAATACCACTAAATTATCAAAAAAGTTGAGTTTTGGAAATTATAGATAAAATAAAATGAACCCATATTTTTATTGAACATCAATTTTCTTTACAGATTTTTTTAATTTAATAAAAATAATATTAAATTTATATTTCAAAACCTAATAGATTATTTAGGTTTTTTATTTTGTAGTTTTGTGTTTTCGTATTGGGTTTTATATTTTCAAAGCAATCTCTCGTTTGTAATTTTAAATATAAAATCGTACATTTCTAGAAAATATATTGATTGTCCTTCCATCCTTCCTTTATATTCTGGGGAATTGAAAACTTGCAAGCTTTGAATGCAAAAATGTGAGCGTATTTTTGCAAAGCCTTTGAGGGAATAGTGTAACTTCAGACTTAAGTAAACAAAATCCTTAAATTTCTTTACTGATATGTGATATCAAATAATAACACACACTTCTTTATTCCTTACTAAAAAAATAAGGCATCGAGTATTTTTTAACTTTTTGTAACGGTTTTTCTGCATTAATATTTTTTAAGAGTTAAATTTACAATAAAAGTAAGTTACGTGTACGAAATGTTAATTTGAAACTAAAATAGTTTTCACGTTTATAGTAGTGCTTACATAAGCTTCAGACGTAATAAAATATATTTCCAGAAGTTACGTGATCGGAAATGATCTCAAACAACATTGTATTATTTTTTTTTCAATTCTACGTGTTATTTTACAAAAACATAAATTTTTTCTGCATATTAGTTAGGGTGTATCAAATTTGAGAAACAAAATTCCTAGCCATTCTGAAGATAAACGAAATAAACCGAAAAATGCAATTTTAAAAAATTTTAATTATTTCATTACCCAAAAATTCATAAAAAAAATTTTCGGATAAAAGTTTTTTGTTTCGTAAGGATGAATTAAAATATATTTTTTACAAACATACCACTAACTCCGCTTTCAAGATATCCGAAGCATTTTTTTGTAAATTTTCTAGTTAACGAAATAATCGATTTTTGAAAATAAAATGAAATTTTTGATTATTTTAAATGACATCTGAATAAGTATAAAAAAAACTGCAAAACATTCCCTATTTAATCAAATCTCCAATTTTATTAATAACAAAGATGCCTATATAATGTAACTTAAATTGGGACACCCAGTATGTGAAATATTGATAAAAATGTCATTCCCACACCTTTTTAATTATTTATTTATTAATTCATGTTTTATAAAGCAAATTTCTTAAATTAATTAGCTGGAAGCTGGTTGAGATTAGGGTATAAAAGTTTTTTGATTTTTGGTATTGTAAGTTGCTTAATTGTTTTCAGTTATGAGCTCAGCTCAGGTGTTTTATCAAAGTATCAATTTGCTTTTCTAATCAAATTGGGTCATTGTAAAGGGTAGCTTTAATTACTCCCTAGGGGGGCTGGCGTGAACAAAAGGGAACTTTAGAGTTTTCCTTGCAAAGTGCCTTCGAACCCACGCATTTTACTCGCTCATCATAATAATGACGCAAGCTTACCAAAAGTTCACAAACAGAGATTTTGGAAAATTAACGGATTTATATAATTATTCAAGAAATTTTTCTAGAGGCAAAATTTTATTGTAAAACATTTTCAGTTATAAAAACTACATATTTATGAAATGATTTTTTAACTAGCTAGGGATTAAAACTTGAAGTTGGGTGTTGAAAAAATAAATTAATGTAAATGTATACATTATACTCAAGTTACAAATTTATTTCCGCTTCAATAAATTCTTGATTTTTTGTCGTGCGCCTTCTTGTAAGACACGCGCCAATTCTTGTGCCTAATTTGCATTTCTCCACTTTCAGGAAAGACTCTTGCTCTCAGTGCTTCCTCAACACGTCGCCATGGAAATGAAAAATGATATCATCTCACCTGTAGAGGGACAATTTCATAAGATTTACATTCAAAAGCATGAAAATGTCAGGTATGAAAATAAATTAACTTTATATTCAGTGGCGTAGCCACGAATTTCGGTCAGCAGGGTACAGACTCAAAAAAGGCGGCACTAACGTCATCAAAACTTAAATTATAGTTCCAACTTTAATTTAAATAATTTTTGCACATTTTTTAAACTACATTTTGATTTAAAAAAAAATTTTAGATGAAATTTCTGTGTTCTAAAAATCAAAACTTTTGCAGAACCTTTTTAATTATCCTCAGATTTTAATGATTCTTTTTTCATTTTGTACCTAATAGTTTTTATTATCCCGTGGAGTAAATGTAAAAAAAAACTTAATGTATTAGTGTAATCTTTAGATTTTTTTTAATTTTAACATTCCGCAGGTTCTTAGAAAATCGGCAATAAAATCAAAATTGTTGAAACCACACACGAATTTAATAAGTCACTATTAAGAAATGGCGGAATTATAACTTTTTTTCGAAAAAAATTGATGTGAAATTATCAATTTTTAGGTTAACTCGCGATTTAGGGTTAAAAAAGGACTAAAATTACAAAACCTACAATTGTGGCTTAATTTCAGTACAAATTTTAATTTGAGTAATTTTTGCAATTTTATTAAATTGCATTTCGGTTTAAAACCATTTTTTTAACAAAGTTGCTGTTTTCATGTCCTAAAAATCAAAATTCTTGCATTACTTATCAACCGTTTTTGATTATTCTAGTCCGGTCAATTTAGCCCTAAAAATAGTAGTAAAGGTGCAAAAATTAGCGTAGAGCTAAAATTGGTATGAACGTTCGGAACACCATTATAAATGAATGCTGAAAAGTCCCCAGCGATTCCGTACCTGGAAAAAATTTTATTTAAAGTCAAAGGTCTTAAAAATGGGTTTTTGGCGTTTTTCAGCAAAACGGTAAGTTTTATCATAAAATTAGGTCAGACAAAAATTGTAGATCATATAATTATCTATAAAAAATGACTTACTACTTTTTCTCCTAAGAGCCACAATTTCTGAGATATAACGATTATAAAAGTTGAAAAAGTTGTAATCTTCATAATATGCATAAGTACGCCACGTATACACATCACTGAAGCTGTAATACAAGTAAAAATATTTTTCTATCCGTCAATGTAAGCCATAAATCGTTCTAATCGGCCAACTGGTTGGGTCAAAATTAATTATTTTCCGATTAATCAAAAATTTCATAGCAATTTCTTCGTCCAGAAGTGAAATTTTCAAATTTTCAACGGTTATTCGGTCATAACTTCTAAACGAATAAAGATATCAAAACAAATCTTTTTTTGTCTGAAAGCGTACGCAAAAACCTTTAAGATAAGCCATCACTCGTTAAAATCTATGAAGGGGCAGGGGGGTAAAGAAATTTGTCAAAATCGCATTTTTTTACAAAGTTTTTTGCGCGATTAAAATTTTGAGTTTTTTTCGAAATTGAAAAAAGTTGATGCCTCGCGTAGTAGTACTTGAAAATCTCATTCCAACGCATATTTTAGTTAGACGATAGGATGTGTCGTTACCTTACAGCGATTATTTTGGTCGCTGGGGGTTGAAAAAACACAATTTTGACTTTAATAGGTCGGTGTGAGGTGAAATGAAAAGATAGAGATTTTAAAACTTCAAACCGACCTCGTTCGATCAATCCTCTTGCAGGTCACGTGTAGCGATTTTTCATTTTTTATCCCGTTTTGGCCCCATTTCCTCTACCAATTTTCTCTACGCGTCGTTTTTTATCGATATTTTTCCCCCTTTTGGAAAAAAAATCCCGACGCCGCTGGACGCGCCGGATAAAACCGATTATTTTTCTGGGTATTAACGGTACTTTTGGCCACAATATAAGCCGCGTTTCCTTAAAATCGGTCCAGTCGTTTGGTAGGTACGATTTTTTTAAATTTCTTAAAAAAATGTCCAAAATTGTACCCCGATTTTCAAACGTCGGAATATGAGATACAAACAAAAATTTCGAAAAAGTGCTCCGCTATGGGTACGAAAGTCTGTTTCCTCTTTACGAAAATGCCATTCGCCATTTTTTCCCTCCGGCTACAGTCAAAAGCTAAGCAATATTACCTTTTTGTTATTTTCGCTAAAAAACGCGACATTTTGACGTTTTCAAAGAAAAATTCGGGCTCGCCCCAGGATTAACCTAGGAGGGTTGGAAATTTTGGATATAGTAAATGAGGATGTGGGCAAAAGGGAGCCCGATTTTGTCGTTTCGCTTCCGAACTCGGCGGAGCTACGATTTTTCAAAATCGGCGCGGACAACCCTCGAAAGAAACCGCGAAAAAATCGATTTTTTCGGGAGCGCCTTTGAAAGCTTAAAAAATTCATTCCGATAGGATTATAAAACAAACATTCCCCTTTAATTCGAGAGCGGGTTGTTGAAATTCTGTTAAAAATTGTACCCGTTATCGATTATGAATCTGACATCTGACAAATAATATGCACATTTGAAGATCACAACTTTTATAATCGTTATATCTCAGAAACGGTGGCTCTTAGGAAAAAAAGTTTTTAGACATTTTTTATAGATAATTATATGATCTACAATTTTTGTCTGACCTAATTTTATGATAAAACTTACCGTTTTGCCGAAAAACGCGAAAAATCCAGTTTTAAGACCTTTGACGTTGAATAAAATTTTTTCCAGGTACGGGATTGTTGGGAACTTATCAGCATTCATTTATATTGGTGTTCCGAACATTCATACCAATTTTTAGCTCTACGCTAATTTGTGCACCCTTGCATGTCTAAATTGACCGGACTACATGTGATAAATTAAAAAAATAATTTTGAATTTGTTTGTAGTAATTTCGGTTTTTTTTTGTAATATGTTTTTAAAATAAAAATTTGTTTAGGACATAGCGGAATTATGAGATCACCCTCTTAACTCCCCCCTGGCTACGCCATTGTTTTTATTGTACAAATAATTGCTTATAAACTGTCATAATTATACCTCATTACAGAAATATGTAAATAATAATTTTACACTAGAAAATAACTAAAATTGCCGGAGCAACAATTTTTTATAAAATAAATACATCAATTGCTTCAATTACAGTAATTATTTGTACAATGGTTTAATTTTTAAATCCATGTACTTTATATAAATTGGTATAGTTTAATATTACATGGAGTTGTCACTCAAATTGATTTGAAACTACTAGTAATTATTAGTGTGGTAATTAAATTATTGAAATGGAGTATTGAAATTGAAACATTTCTCTGAAACAAGAGCAAAACGTACCTAATAAATTTGTAGCAGCTCCTTTGAAGGGTTCTGAACTTGAGATTAATTAACTTTTTGAATTATTACGTGGCACATATTCCCAACTAATCTAAATTGTTTTGTGCGAAACTGGGATAGATTAACAAAATTAGTAGTTATACGGTATTGTAATCTTCTTTCATGTGGGTGTGGGCACTCCAATTTAACCTTAGAAGCTTAATTGAATTTTCCCATCTACCAATTTTTCAATTTCAAATTTGTTTCGAACTTAATTAATATATTCATTTATACAACTTTATACAAATCTAGTAAAATTCCAGTCATCTCTAAATTTTAGATTTCATAATTTTTTTGTAAAAATTATGTTATGACCATTTTTTTATATATGCTTGAATCTTTTTGGAATATCCTACACGTTGTTGGAAATATAATCAAGGAAAATTGAAATTTTATGCTCTAATTCAATTTATGACCAGTTTGCATAATATTTATAAAGTCTTATCTTATGATGTTAGAATAACAAAAATAATCAAAGAAAAATTGAAACTGCATCTTTAATTTATGATACTTAAATTAGTTATAAATAATTCTAATAGCCACATTGGAATTTACACGCATTCGTAATTAAAATTACGACTGTCCTCCTTTGGGAATGCAATTATTGTTGACACAAATTTAGCGCTAGTGTACACAGATTTGCAATAATAATCCCTATCGTGAAAACACACCTTTAAGGATTGACAAGTATTTGAGTTATCGCATTCCACGGTATGCATTTAACATCATTACTGATAGGATATACATAATTTGTTAGTGATTGCTGGCTTATCAGTTAATAACCAGCGCTTCCTGTACTCCAAACACAATTCCTGCGAATAGATTAAAACAAAGCTATTATTTATTTAAATCTGATATAACACTTAAAAGCGCAAAATTCTTATAGTCGTGTCTTTTGATAAAAGACACGTTTCAAAGGTTTCCACAAATTCATTCTGCTTCAAGCAACTGAAATTGCATGCAGCCTTCAGCAACTTGCAATTACAATTAGGAACAATGAAGTCCTTTACTCACAGCAATAAAGCGTTTTATTGCAAATAATCTCGTCTCCGCCTTTTTAATATTTTCTGCTTTAATTACTCATGTTAAAACGTAGGATAAGGATATTCAAATCAGTCATAAAAAATTAATTAAATTATTGTTCGCTTCAGGTAAAAGCATTTTCAACATTGAATTCTTTACAAAACGAATCAATTATAATTTTATTAAGCCAACAATCTTGACGTAGCAATGGAAAGTCGTACCAAATATTATACAGTGAATTCAAATAAGATTGATACCGCATATATGCAACCAAACATACAATTTTCATTCAAACTTAAATCTGATCTATCTTTTTCAAGTTATTTCTCAGTGTGTTGTAAATTATTTAAAACAGTTTTTTTTTCAAAACTAAAATTAGTGCAGTTAAAATATTCTCGATGGTTTTTTACCGGGAACAAAGTATTTATTTCAGTGTAGCCAACTGGGGGAAACTTAGGTTTCCTACCATGCAATGTCAACAGTATCAATCATTTTTGAAGACCGTGTATGAAGCAATTACGTGATCAAAGAAAAATGTAACATGAAAGTGCTTACTAATTTTGAACCTATCTGCTCTCATTATATAACCATATTTATTTTGATTCAATCGGGTCTAGTTTTTTTGATACAGTATTACCAGTAAACATGTTTGTCGTTTTTCTTTAATTAAACCTTCTGGAATCTGGAAGATTATTCTAGAATCTGGACCATTATACCTCTAGAACCTTCGGGAGTTTCTTCTAAGCTTGCGCGTGTAGATATTCCAGAATCTTCTAATTTGTGCATTTCCAAGGAAGCGGAGAAAAACCTAGAATACTCAGTTAAGAAGTAAATTCCTAGTGAACGGTTGTGTCTTATAACTTGCAAGTTAAGTGATTCTTGAGTAATGTCAAGAAAGTGTAAAAATTACCCTGGCAGGTTTTGCTACGTTATTTTGGCTCCAATGTAAAATTTGGGTTCCTCACATCTTTTGTATTACGTGTGTTGGGCTAAGAACCCCAACCAGTAAGAACTGGATGGGCAAAAAGATCTCGATCTATACCTTTCGGAATTTCTATGATTTGGATGGAACCCATAGACCATTTATCAAATTATTATTTTTGGCTTACTGATACAAAAAGTATTACAATAAAAACTAAATAAAACACTGCGAAGAACTACTTTTACTACCTATACCAGAATTACCAGAAGAAACTCAAAGCTCTAATGTGTCTGTTGAATCAGAGGAAGAAGATGTTTTATCCTGATTTTCAAGAAACTTCATCATCTTTGTCCAAACAACAGGTAGAACTTTTGGGATCTCGATTAAAGGAATGGAGTTTGTTCTAACCAAGAACAAAAATATGTTACTTTCGGCATCGAGATAAAGAAGTAAATTTTCGGCAATTAGAACCGATGTTCATTGAAAATCCAAAAAGATTACTAAATCTTCAATTAAATTATCCGGAATACTCATTATTTCTGAAATACTGTAAGGGATGACTAATATATTTTTTCCATAATCTCAAATTGTATGCAGATTTTGTATAAAGTGTTCCAACAATAACACGGCACTTCCTAATAACAACCAACGAACGATTCACTAATTGTATTCTCATTCATAAAAACTGTATTTTTCTAAAACCTAAAATATCATATTGGGTAACTATTCGTATATGAAATATTTTAATCTCAAGTCTACTGTAATAAACCTGGTTTCTAACATAATTAGTCGGAATTTCCAAAAACAAAAACCTCAGGAATGTAAACAAGGCCACTTGAAGAGTCTGGAGTCTCTAGAACCATGTTTGGAGTGGTTGTCCAAGATCGTCAAACGTTAAAACACATGTTATAGTCCGGTCAATTTAGACATGCAAGGGTGCACAAATTAGCGTAGAGCTAAAAATTGGTATGAATGTTCGGAACATCATTGTAAATGAATGCTGAAATGTCCCCATCGATCCCGTACCTGGAAAAAAAATTATTCAAGGTCAAAGGTCTTAAAAATAGGTTTTTCGCGTTTTCAGCAAAACGGTAAGTTTCGCTAATGGCATTTTCGTAAAGAGGAAACAGACTTACGTACCCATGGCGGATAACTTTTTCGAAATTTTTGTTTGTATCTCATATTCTGACGTTTGAAAATCGGGGTACAATTTTGGACATTTTTTAACGAAATTAAAAAAATCGTACCTACCAAACGACTAGACCGATTTTAACGAAACGCGGCTTATATTGTGGCTAAAAGTACCGTTAGTACTCAGAAAAATAATCGGTTTTATCCAGCGCGTCCAGCGGCGTCAGGATTTTTTTCCAAAAGCATAGAAAAATATCGATAAAAAACGGCGCGTAGAGAAAATTGGTAGAGGAAATGGGGCCAAAACAGGACAAAAAATCGCTGCACGTGACCTGAAACACAATTGATCGAACGAGGTCGGTTTGAAGATTTGAAATCTCTATCTTTTCATTTCAACCCCCAGCGACCAAATTAATCGCTGTAAGGTAACGACACATCCCATTGCCTAACTAAAATATGCGTTGGAATGATATTTTCAAGTACTACTACGCGACGCGTTGACTTTTTTCAATTTCGAAAAATTAACTCAAAATTTTAATCGCGCAAAAGACTTTGTAAATAAATGCGATTTTGACAATTTTTGTTACCCCCCTGCCCCTTCATCGATTTTAACGAATCTTATCTTAAAGGTTTTTGTATAGGGTTTCACGCAAAAAAAGTTTCGTTTTAATATCTTCATTCGTTTAGAAGTTATGACCGAATAACAGTTGAAAATTTGAAAATTTCACTTTTGGATGAAGAAATTGCTATGAAATTTTTGATTAATCGGAAAATAATTAATTTTGACCAAACCAGTTGACCGATTAGAACGATTTATGGCTTACATTGACCGATAGAAAAACATTTTTACTTGTTTTACAGCTTCAATGATGTGTATACGTGCCGTATTCATGCATATTATGAAGATTACAAATTTTTCAACTTTTATAATCGTTATATCTCAGAAACGGTGGCTCTTAGGAGGAAAAGTATAAAGTCATTTTTTATAGATAATTATATGGTCTACAATTTTTGCCTGACCTAATTTTAAGATAAAACTTACTGTTTTGCTGAAAAACGCGAAAAACCCATTTTTAAGACCTATGAGCTTGAATAAATTTTTTTCCAGGTACGGGATCAATGGGGACTTTTCAGCATTCATTTATAATGGTGTTCCGAACATTTATACCAATTTTTAGCTCTACGCTAATTTCTGCACCTCTACTACTATTTTCAGGGCTAAATTGACCGGACTAGTTAAATCACTTAGATCCCAATGCATCCTTGTCCAAATCTAATGATAGGACAGGTATAGGCATCTATGGACCCAATGATAGGGTTTCTTTGGTCTTTCGAACCTCCCCAAGCATTACACTAGCAGAAACTTTGGCTGTGAATTTCCGAGCTCAAGAATGCTTAAGTAGAAGGAACACAAATATACATATTGAGCTAGGCAACGATTTGAACTTTGAGCATGGGAATGGGAATGCCCGAAATCCTTGAAGCAACTGGCTTGTTCTTATATGGGTGCCATGGACCTGGGAATGAAAGGCAATGAAATTGCTTATGAGTTGACAAGATCGGCCTCAAATCTTTCACCGACTGATCCAGAACCCTGCAGTGGTCTAAACAAGACACTTTTACGGGAGGAGATTCTGCGGAGGGAAGGAGATAATATAAGTTGTGTTTTTTACCAAAACTTGAATGAATTGCTCGAGTCACTTTCTCCTCTTTTCAGTTCTTTAGGAGAAAGTGAGATAGAATATGATTTTCTCGAGCAAAATTGGTAAAAAGAACACAATAACCATAATGTCCCACTGGAGTCAAATTCCGGGTTCAAAACAGGCGAAGAAATGCATTGATTACTCACCTAAGAAAGCCACGAAGCTTCTCCAACTAAGCAGAAACGAACTAAGGCTCACCACAGACCTTTTGACTGGTCACTGCCTATTGAGGTATCATCTCAACAAAATTGGCAAGTCGGAATTGAGAAATTGTAGATTCTGTGGACTGGAAGATGTTTGGACAACACTCATTCCAGACGAAGTCAAGACTATGTTTCCTAAGGATCTAATAAGCTTTGTTAAAACATCCCAGGACTTCACCAGAGTAAGGGTTGAACAAAAGATCATATTGGTCGCAGTTCGATAAAGCTCAATCGAAACCAATCGCCTAATCTACTCTAATATACTCAGTTAAAAGTTTTCATGTTTCATACAAATGGTGACTAGTATTATTGTAGTGAACGAAAGTCGCATTGATTTATTTTTACTGTATTGAACTATACCGGGTGGAAATGAAAACCGGGTCACCTCTATAACTTTTTTATTTATGAATAGAAAAATTTGAAATTTGGCTATGTTCTATGGTTCAAAAAAACAAATTTTATGTGCATTTTTTAATTTCGAAATCACTTCCGGTTTCACCGGAAACACCATGAACTTTATTTTTTTTAAACGTAACATCCCATATTTTTATTCATGGCTTAAAATACTTTTAAAAAAGAAGTATTTTTGAGATATTAGTTTTTATTTTTTGCGAAAAAAAAAATTTTTTCAAAAAAAAAAGATTTTCGAAGTCGGTGAAAATTACCAAAACTAATTCTATAATTCAAATATATAAAATAAATAATCGTTATAAAATCCTCTTTTTAAAAAGTCGAATGACCCGGCATCATTGCATTTAAAAAAAGTGAGATATTTGATAAAATCTTCATTAACTAAGTTTAAAAATTAATAGTTCAAAAACCACTTAAATTTTTTATCAAATTACAATTTTATTTAGGTATTTGAATTATTTAGAATTAGTTTTGGTACTTTTCACCGACTTCGAAAACCTTTTTTTTTTTTTTAAAAAAAATTTTTTTACAAATAAAGTAAAAACTAATATCTCAAAAATACTTCTTTTTTAAAAGTATTTTAAGCCATGAATAAAAATATGGGATGTTACATTTAAAAAAACAAAGTTCATGGTGTTTCCGGTGAAACCGGAAGTGATTTCGAAAATAAAAAATGCACATAAAATTTGTTTTTTTGAACCATAGAACATAGCCATATTTCAAAGTTTTTTATTCATAAATAAAAAAGTTATCGAGGTGACCCGGTTTTCATTTCCACCCGGTATACTCGATTACTGTCGATAATTTGTCGCAGCGACCAATTGTTGTGTCGTAGGTGAAACAACTCGCTTTAACTCTAAATCTTGTAAATGGATAATCAATTATAATTAATGTAATAATTTTATTTTCAGCATTCTTTTTGCGGATATAGTAGGATTTACAGTATTGGCCTCACAGTGTACTGCTCAAGAACTGGTGCGTTTGTTGAATGAACTTTTTGGGCGATTCGATCAGTTGGCTAATGTAAGTTTAATATTTTCATCAAGAATTCCAATCCAATTTAAATAACCTTTCGCTCCCGCAATCAATAAGCTAATGTAAATAACTTCGTTTTAATTAATACAAAACCACTTTATTAAACGAATCGCTACAGTTTAATATTTTAAGTAGTTCTTTTGTAAACCAGCAAGGAAAACAATTTTTTGTTCAATTCTTGCTACACGCGAAACTTTTAATCCAGCGACATTTGCGATTACATTTTTACTTTGTTAACTGGAAGCGTAACTTTAGAGATTTTAATTAAAGTTTTCATTAAATTCCTGCTTTTATGTTTTTGTTTTGCGAAACTCACTTTGCCTGATTTCTTCAGATTACCTGGAATTAAACGCCTTCGCAATTTTTCATTACCTTGGATTAAATTTAATTCCATTGTACTTGAGTAATTGATAACATTATTTTTATTTTTACTGCTTTTTTGTAGGATAATCATTGTTTGAGGATAAAAATTCTGGGTGATTGTTACTACTGCGTTTCGGGTCTTCCTGAACCACGATCAGATCACGCTCATTGCACAGTTGAAATGGGTCTCGATATGATCGACGCAATCGCCAGCGTCGTTGAAGCAACTGACGTGCAACTAAACATGAGGGTGGGAATTCATTCAGGACGAGTTTTATGTGGAGTCCTTGGATTAAGAAAGTGGCAATACGACGTATGGTCCAATGATGTCACTTTAGCTAACAACATGGAAGCCGGAGGAGAACCAGGGTAAAACTACCACTCGATTCTATAATTGTAGTCGTATGCGACCAATTTGGTTGCATCGATGATAAAAATAATAAAACAACCTGTATTGGTTATGTTTTTTATTTGACTTACAAATTGGGGGGAGTAGTTTAAATAATATCCCCCCGGAGAATACTTAGGTGATAAAGAATTCCTAAAACGTTATTTACTTCAGTCCCCATTAAATGTAATTTTCTCAAGTTTCCTGTGTTTGGTAGTGAGCCACTGAATTGAGGTGGTGTCAATAAATTTGTTTTCCCTCGTAATTCCAGTTTCTTGCGTGTGTAAGGACTCTTCGCGAATGTATTTATGTCTTTTTTCAGGAGAGTGCACATAACTCAAGCCACCCTGGACTACTTAGGAGGAGAGTACGAGGTGGAAGCAGGGATGGGGGCGAGTCGAAATCAGTATCTGCGTGATCACTGCGTCACCACGTACTTCATAGTGCCCCCCGCGAGGCGTAGAAAGGTATTTACATTTATGCACGTGCAGACTGACGTAAAAGGTTTTTTGCAGAAAATGGTCGGGTTTTTTTCAATTATTTAACAGAAATTCACGAGGCATCGCCGGTGTGCTTTTATATAAAGATTTAACCGCCCCCGTAGGTTTACGACTCGTGCGTTTCTAAAGGGGACGATTATTGCAGGTTTTATGTCCTTAACCTGAGATGTTTGGATTTAATGAGTTTCACCATCATGAAGGGGCTTTACTTTCTAAATTTGAAATTTACTGTTAATACAGTTCCTCCCGGAAATAATACTCATAATTCAAATTTTAAATTGAATATTTTTGCAATTTGATACCTGGAGTATAATATTTTACATCGGTGGTGCCTCCTGAAAATTAATTACATCCGTATTTTCGCGTTAATCACGCCAATTTATTAGTTCCAAATTTGGGCCAAACAAAACATCTTCAAAAAAGGTACATAAAACCCCTTAACTGTGTTGGTATTTAATTCAGGATTTATTGCGGTACATAAATTTTGCCCCGAATATACATGAGTGTAATCTCGTAAATAACGTTAGCATGTATTGATGATTTTTGTTTCATGTTTTTGTGCTTTAATTTTTATTGCAGTTTCATTTGTATTTGCGAAGTTCTGTTTTTAATACAAATAGAGGCGATATAAATTATTGTGGTTTATTGCCAATTAAAGTTTAATTAATATAAAGCGCGGAAAGTTTTAAATCGATTAAAAAGGGCCACAATTACTGATCGTATATTTGCCTTATTACATTTCACTAATTAACTGCAAATAAAATTAGAGTAACCACTAACAATCAACAAACGGCACATCGTTACAACAATTAAAGTTCTAAATCCGCTCTTCCATTAAAACTCACTTGTAAACTTAATTCGCCACTTAAACCTTGGCACTTCTTATAAGCACTTTTCCAATTTCCTCCTTCTTTTTTTGTTTGTTTTTTTGAAAGAAGGGATTTTAATCTGGCGAGTTTTGTAACGGTGTTCTTAATCTAAATATTTTCATGTTTTATCTTTCTGTTGATACTTCAATTGTGCTTAATTCTCTTCCTTTTTGTGCCCCAGTTAGAGTAGTTAGACTCTTATTTGTTTGCACTTTTGTTTTCCTCATTACTTCATTAACTTCTTCACTTGATGTCTTTCCCAAACTTTGCTAAACAAATTACAAACTCTACAATCATTAATTGGGTTCAATTAAATATTTAGGAACAAATTGATTCAATGATTTGGAAATTTACGGAAACATGATGTCTGTGAAAATAAGTTTGTGCGCACAAAACAACTCGGTGGATATTCTTGAAGTTGTTGAAAGTTCTAAAGTATTTTTAGAATGATATAAAAGATATGATAAAATATGCACAGGGCAGGTTAGGCGATTTTCCAACATAAATTTTTTGAATTATTTACGTGGTTGTTGTTGAATTAACAATGCGTTTAGGGTTTTTCTCTAAAGGATTTATCACCTGAGTTTTTTCATTCCACTGCTTTGATGATTTATCCTAAACAAATCATATTTTAAAAATATTGCTGAATTACCTCAAAGGTTTTTGATTTAATTGACTTATCTACGAGGTTTTTAGTTCTGATAGGAACATTATATCTTCGAATATTCTAAAGAAATCATCTCTCTAGAAACTCTTCTAATAATTTTGCCAAAAAAGTTCCCAAATAAGTGGTCCATGATTTTCGATTTATAAAGTTTTAAGTTCTGATGTCTTCATGATCTTCGAATATTCTACAAAAGTCGACGATTCTACGATTCACAAGAAGTTTTCAAAAATTTCTCATATCCAACTCTGTCCATTTCTGAAATTCTTCAACTGATCCAATGATCCTCTTTCTCATTTAAAAGGTTTTGAGGTGTGACGTCTTCAAGATCTTCTTGGAATATTCTAAAAAGTCGAGAATTCTGGTATTCCCAAAATATTTTCAAAAGTATCTCATATATTCTCTGCTCATATCAGATGCTCTTCAAGGGACCCAATGATCTTCTTTCCGATTTACAAGGTTTTGAGTTCTGAAGTCTTTATAATCTTCTTTCAACAATTCTAAAAGATATCGAGAATTTGCTATTCCCAAAATTTTTTAAAAAGTATCTATTTTGACTTGTGATATCTTCATGATTTTCTTGAATCCCAAAAATTTGTAAAAGTTTCTCATACTTCGACGAGGAATATAAATCTGTTCATTTCTGAAGTTCTTCAAGTGACCTGATGAACTTCTTTTTGATTTATAATCTTTTGAGTTCTAGTGCCTTCATGATTCTAAAAAAAAAAATCGAGGATTCTGCGATTCCCAATAAATTATCTAAAGTATATCATCTCTTCGGCGCGGAATAACCAACTTTATTAATTTCTGAAGTTCTTCAACTGACCTGCTAATCTTCTTTCCGATTCACGAAGTTTTGAGTTCGGATGACTTCATGATCTTCTTGGAATATTCTAAAAAATCGAAAATTCTGCAATTCCCAAGAAGTATATCATATCTTCGGTGAGGAATATCCAACTCTGTTAATTTTTGAAGTTCTTCAACTGACCTGATGAACTTATTTCCGATTTACAATGTTTTGAGTTCTGATATCTTCATGATTTTCTTGGAAATTCTAAAAAAACGAGAATTCTGCAATTCCTAAGAAGTTTTAAAAAGTATTTCGTATCTTCAACGAGGAATATCCAACTTTGTTAATTTCTAAAGTTCTTTAATAATAAACTTCTTGCCAATGTTGGGATATCTAAAAAATCGAGAAATCTGCGATTCACAAAAGTTTTCAAAAGTATCTTCGGCGAGGAATATCCAACTCTGTTTATTTCTGAAGCCCTTCAACTGACCTGATAATCTTTCTATTTACAAGGTTTTGGGTTGTGGTGTCTTCATGATCTTCTTGGAATATTATAAAAAAAAATCGAAAATTCTGCGAGCCCAAGAAGTTTTCAAAAGTATGTCATATCTTAGTGGGAATATCAATCTCTGTTCATTTCTGAAGTTCTTCAACAAACCTTATGATTTCCTTTCCCATTTACAAGATTTTGAGTTCTGGTGACTTGGTGATTCCCAAGAAGTTTTTAACATTATCTCATCATATCTTCGGCGTGGAATATCCAACTCTGGTCATTATCGAAGTTCTTAAACTCACCTGATGATCATCTTTCCGATTCACAAGGTCTGAGTTCTGATGTCTTCATGATCTTGGAACATTCTAAGAGAATCGAGAATTCTGCGATTCCCAAAAACCTAACCTGGTCAACTTCTTTTTGATTTATAATGTTTTAAGTTGTGATGTCTTTAGGATCCTTTTGGAATATTCTAAAAAAAATAAAGAATTCTGTGAGCCCAAGAAGTTTTCAAAAGTATCTCATATCTTCGGTAAGAAATATACAACTCTGTTCATTTCTGAAGTTCTTAAACTAACCTGATGAACGATTTACAAGGTATTGGGTTGAAGTCTTCATGATCCTTTTGGAATATTCTTAAAAAATCGAGATCTCTGCGATTCCTAATCATATGTAATATAACGAGTGGTCAAATTTAAGTCGAATATTTTTCACTGTCATTACCACAAATGTCATTTGGGGTTAAGTTTTAATTCCCCGACTGCGTAGCAGGAGGGGAATTTTTAACCCCAAATGACAAGAGTGGTAATGTATGAAAAATATTCGACTTATAATTTGAACAAGAGTGCATATTTAAGGGACTATTTAACGAACAGTTTTCACTTTTTTGTGAAAAATTGGACAGCCAACTTCAAACTTATGGAAATTTGACATTAACGTCATAAAATAATCGCTGATATTTTTGACGTTTTACTTGTCACAAAAAATAATCACTTGTGAGTTGAATAGTCAAAAGTATTTCATATTTTAGAAGGAATATCAATCTCGGTTCATTTCTGAAGTTCCTCAACTGACCTTATGGTCTTCTTTCCCATTAACAAGGTTTTGAGTTCTGATGACTCTTTGGTCTTCTTGGATAATTCTAAAAAAATCGAGAATTCTTTGATTCCCAAGAAGTTTTCAACACTATCTCATATCTTCAACGTGGAATATCCAACTCCGGTTATTATCGAATACCGAAGTTCTTAAATTCACCTGATGATCATCTTTCCGATGCACAAGGTCTGAGTTCTGATGTTTCATAATCTTCTTGGAATATTCTAAAAGAATCGAGTATTCTGCCATACCCAAGAAGTTTTCAAAAGTATCACATATTGTCGGTGCGGAATATTCAACTCTATTCATTTCTGAAGTTCTTCAACTGACCTGATGAACTTCTTTTTGATTTATAATGTTTTAAGTTGTGATGTCTTCATGATCCTCTTGGAATATTCTAAAAAAATAGAGAGCTCTGCGAGGCCAAGAAATTTTCAAACGTATCTCATATCTTCGGTAAGAAATATCCAACTCTATTCATTTCTGAAGTTCTTAAAATAACCTGATGAACTTCTTTCCGATTTACAAGGTATTGAGTTCTGAAGTCTTCATGATCCTCTTGGAATATTCTAAAAAAATCGAGAACTCTGCGATTCCTAAAAAGTTTTTTAACGGGAATATCAATCTCATTTCAATTCTAAAGTTCCTCACTAACCTTATGGTCTTCTTTCCCATTTACAAGGTTTTGAGTTCTTATGACTCCCTGATCTTCTTGGATAATTTTAAAAAAATCGAGAATTCTTTGGTTCCCAAGAAGTTTTCAACAGTATCTCATATCTTCGGCGTGGAATATCCAACTCTGGTCATTTCTGAAGTTCTTAAACTCACCTGATGATCATTTTCCGTTCCGAGTTCGGATGTCTGCATGATCTCCTTGGAATATTATAAAAGAATCGAGAATTCTGCGATTCCCAAGAAGTTTTCAACAGTATCTCATATCTTCGGCGTGGAATATCCAACTCTGGTCATTTCTGTAGTTCTTAAACTCACCTGATCTTTCCGAATTACAAGATCTGAGTTCTGATGTCTTCATAATATTCTTGGAAGATTCTAAAAGAATCAAGAATTCTGCGAATCCCAAAAACCTAACCTGATGAACTTCTTTTTGATTTATGATGTCTTTAAGATCCTCTTGGAATATTCTAAAAAAATCGAGAACTCTGCGATTCCTAACAAGTTTTCAAAAGTATCTCATATCTTAGCGGGAATATCAATCTCTGTTCATTTCGGAAGTTCCTCAATCTTCTTCCTATTTACAAGGTTTTGAGTTGTGATGACTCCCAAGAAGTTTTCAATATATTCGGCGTGGAATATCTAAGTCTGGCTATTTCGGTAGTTCTTAAACTCACCTGATGATCATCTTTCCGATACACTAAGTCTGAATTCTGATGTCTTCATGATTTTCTTGGAACATTCTAAAAGAACCGAGAATTCTGCGATTCCCAAAAACCTAACCTGGTGAACTTCTTTTTGATTTATAATGTTTTGAGTTGTGATGTCTTCATGGTCCTCTTGGGATATTCTAAAAAAATTGAGATCTCTGAGTGGCCAAGAAGTTTTCAAAAGTATCTCATATCTTCGGTAAGAAATATCCAACTCTCTTTATTTCTGAAGTTCTTAAAATAACCTGATGAACTTCTTTCCGATTTACAAGCTATTGAGTTTCGAAGTCTTCATGATCCTCTTGGAATATTCTAAAAAAAATCGAGATCTCTGCGATTCCTAAGAAGTTTTCAGAAGTATGTGATATCTTAGCGGGAATATCAATCTCTGTTCATTATTGAAGTTCCTCAACGGGCCTTATGGTCTTGTTTCCCATTTACAAGGTTTTGAGTTCTGATGACTTCCTGATCTTCTTAAATAATTCTAAAAAAATCGATAATTCTTCGATTCCCAAGAAGTTTTCAACCGTAGCTTCGACGTGGAATATCCAACTATGGTCATTTCTGTAGTTCTGATGATCATCTTTCCGATTCATGTCTTCGTGATCTTTGAATATTCTAAAAGAATTCCCAAGAAGTTTTCAAATGTATCTCATATTTTCGGCGAGGAATATCCAACTCTATTCATTCTTAAACTGACTTGATGAACTTCTTCTTGATTTTTAATGTTTTGAGTTGTGATGTCTTCGTGATCTTCTTGGAATATTCTAAAAAAAAATAGAGAACTGTGCGATTCATAAGAAGTTTTCAAAAGTATGTGAGCGGGAATATCAATCTCTGTTCATTTCTGAAGTTCCTCAACGAACCTTATGATCTTCTTTCCCATTTACAAGGTTTTGAGTTTCGATGACTTCCTGATATTTTTGGATAATTCTAAAAAATCGAGAATTCTTCGATTCCCAAGAAGTTTTCAATAGTATCTCATATCTTCGGTGTGTGGAATATCCAACCCTGGACACTTCTGTAGTTCCTAAACTCACCTGATGATCATCTTTCCGATTCACAAGGTCTGAGTTCTGATGTCTTCATGATCTTCTTGGAACATTCTAAAAGAATCAAGAATTCTGCGATTCCCAAAAACCTAACCTGATGAACTTCTTTTTGATTTATAATGTTTTGAGTTATGATGTCTACATGATCTTCTTGGAATATTCTAAAAAATAGAGAATTCTGTGAGCCCAAGAAGTTTTCAAAAGCATCTTATATCTTCGGTTAGAAATATCCATTTCTGAAGTTCTTAAACAAACCTGATGAACTTCTTTCCGATTTACAAGGTATTGAGCTCTGAAGTCTTCATGATCCTCTTGGAATTTCCTAAAAAAATCGATAACTCTACGATTCCTAAGAAGTTTTCGAAAGTATCTGATATCTTAGCGGGAATATCATTCTCTGTTCGTTTCCGAAGTTTCTCAACGAACCTTATGATCTTCTTTCCCATTTACAAGATTTTGAGCTCTGATAACTTCCTGATCTTCTTGGATAATTCTAAAAAAATCAAGAATTCTTCGATTCCCAAGAAGTTTTCAACAATATCTCATATCTTCGGCGTGTGGAATATCCAACTCTGGTCATTTATGAATTTCTTAAATTCACCTGATGATCATCTTCCGATCCGAGTTCTGATGTCTCCATTATCTTCTTGGAATATTCTAAAAGAATCGAGAATTCTGCAGTTCCCAAGAAGTTTTCAAAAGTATTTCATATTTTCGGCGAGGAATATTTAACTCTATTCATTTCTTCAACTGACCTGATGAGTATTTTGAAACAATCGTCTTTACATTTTTGGAGTACTTTGTTCGAAATTAAAATATTTCTAGGAAAAGAGTTTTATAAAGTATCTTTCCAGCTGTAGTGCTTTCAATTATTTAGTGTAGTTATCTTTAAATTTGGAATTGTAGTCTTTTCACTTTCTAAAAACTCTTTAATTTAGCAATTAAGTAGTTTGAGTAGGAGAATCAAACAAACGTGGCTGTGCATAACCACGAGACATTATGTAAACATGGTCTTTAATTACCCTGTGCACATGAACACAATACCAAGTAGTGCTAACAACCCCTTGTGACTAACCTGCATATCCCCGGCATTCCCGGCGGATCTCTTCCAGCCACTCTTGTTCAACACGCTGCAGGTTCGTTCTGCCCTCGGCGCCGCTCAGCGAAGGAAGTTGAGCTTCAAGAATGTCTCCAACGTCGTGGTCCAGCTCCTCCACTCCATCAAGTACTCCATGGAAGTGCCCTTCAGCAACATGGCGTTACAACCAAACGACATCAAGAACTCCAACGCAAGAAAGGTGAGATCAAAACCCTTTATAAAATTTTATCAACTGTCAAAATTTAAGTAGTCGATTAACCCAATTTAAATCGTATTGTCTTAATAATCTTTATAGAAAATAATTGATTTCTGATCTGGGATAATTTATCTTAAAAACTTTTGCACAATCACAATTATTTCGCACATTAAGCATGATTTACTGCTTTTATTAAACACTCTACACTCTCAATTGAAAGATTTATTACACCATTATCTTGTTTACAATTCGCGTAAATATACAGGGTGTCCTAATTAACTACGTATTAGTTACGTAATATTTATTTTTATTTTAAAACTTTAATCAATTTTATGTTTTGAGTTTACAAGCACGTAAAATACTTGCATATTTTAATTAAAACGTGAACATTTTATTGAGAATTCACAGGTGTTAAGTGCAAATCTGGTATTCCTCAAGGCACGACTATAGAGCCTTTTAATAAATTATTAACACTGAAAATAAATTTAACGAAAATATAATTTTAATGCGCTTCATTAACTTTTTCTATTAATTAATGAAATGAACTGTAAATAAAGTATGACTATAATAAAAGCAATTTGCATTAACATTTGCAATAACAACAAAGCAAATCTGTTTATCAAATTACAACTGTTTGTGTTGCATGTTTGTTGTGTTGTTTTAGGATGTGGTAAGTGTCTCCACTCTCTACACTTCTACAATCCCACTATCTTTACACCACTAGTACACAACCCCCTAAAACCTATTTTTTCTAAATGTATGTGTTTAGTAGAAGATTTTCCGGTAAGTGAACATGACTCGTTTTTATCGCACGTGTGGAACGGGGCGCTGGGGCCAGGAATTTGATTTAAAGCATCAACCCTAATACAATTTTCCTGGAGATCGATATGCATATGAGAAACGTCACTTTGGGTCAAAGTTTACGCCAACAGGCACTCTTTTACTACATTTTATGATGACTTCAGCTCTCTTTATGAGGATGCATTACTAACAGTTTAATAAGTTAATAACTAAAGTATATTAAAGTTAATGATTTTAACTTTCATGGTTTAAACCATAAACTTTACGATTTATGCTTATAAAAACCGGCCTCGCCATATGCGCCTCTTCGTAAATCTAATTTATAAACTAATTAAGATAAAATTAGTATAGAGGTGACATATAATTTAAAATCTCTGAGATTAAACTGGGCTTAGGGTAGTTTTTACTACCCAAAACGAATGCATAATTAAAGTTAGCTTTTCGGATGTAAACCATACTTAAAGGCTTTTTTGCAGTTTATAGTCAATTTAGACATGCAAGGGTGCAAAAATTAGCGCAGAGCTAAAAATTTGGTTTGAATGTTCGGAACACCATTATGAATGCTGAAAAGTCCCCATCGATCCCGTACCTGGAAAAAATTTTATTCAAGGTCAAAGGTTTTCAAAATGAGTTTTTCGCGTCTTTCAGCAAAACGGTAAGTTTTATCATAAAATTAGGTCAGACAAAAATTGTAGATCATATAATTATCTATAAAAAATGTCTTAATACTTTTTTTCCTAAGAGCCACCGTTTCTGACATATAACGATTATAAAAGTTGTAATCTTCATAATATGCACATTATTCGTCAGATTCATAATCGTCTAATATTCACGATAACGGGTACATTTTTTAACCAAATTTCAAAATCGAATTAAAGGGGAATGTTTGTTTTATAATCCTACCGGAATGGATTTTCTTAAGCGACGGGAAAGCTTTCAAAAGCGCTCCTGAAAAAGTCAATTTTTTCGCGGTTTTTTTCGAGCGACTTTGAAAAATAGTAGCTCCGCCGGGTTCGGAATCGAAACGACCAAATCGGCCCCCTTTTTTCCCACATTCTCATTTACTATATCCAAAATTTCCGACCCTCCTAGGTTAATCCTGTGGCGAGGGCGAATTTTTCTTTGAAAACGTCAAAATTTCGCGTTTTTTTAGCGGAGAAAACCAAAAAGGTAATATTACTTAGCCGGAAGGAAAAAATTACGAATGGCATTTGGGTAAAGAGGAAACAGACTTACGTACCCATAGCGAAGCACTTTTTCGAAATTTTTGTTTGTATCTCATTTTCTGACGTTTGAAAATCGGGGTACAATTTTGGACATTTTTTAACGAAATTTAAAAAATCGTACCTACCAAACGACTGGACCGAGTTTAACGAAACCCGGCTTATATTGTGGCTAAAAGTACCGTTAATACCCAGAAAATTAATCGGTTTTATCCGGTGCGTCCAGCGGCGTCGGGATTTTTTTTTTCCATAAGTGTAGAAAAATATCGATAAGAAATGGCGCGTAGAGAAAATTGGTAGAGGAAATGGGGCCAAAACGGGGCAAAAAAATGAAAAATCGCTACACGTGACCTACAAGAAGATTGATCGAACGAGGTCGGTTTGAAGTTTTGAAATCTCTATCTTTTCATTTGACCTTACACCGACCTATTAAATTCAAAATTGTGTTTTTTCAACCCCCAGCGACCAAAATAATCGCTGTAAGGTAACAACACATCCTATCGTCTAACTAAAATATGCGTTGGAATGAGATTTTCAAGTACTACTACGCGACGCGTTGACTTTTTTCAATTTCGAAAAATTAACTCAAAATTTTAATCGCGCAAAAAACTTTGTAAAAAAGCGCGATTTTGACAATTTTTTTACCCCCCTGCCTCTTCATCGATTTTAACGAATGAGGGCTGCTCTTAAAGGTTTTTGCGTAGGCTTTCACACAAAAAAAGATTCGTTTTGATATCTTTATTCGTTTAGAAGTTATGACCGAATAACCGTTGAAAATTTGAAAATTTCACTTTTGGACGAAGAAATTGCTATGAAATTTTTTATTAATCGGAAAATAATTAATTTTGACCGAACCAGTTGGCCGATTAGAACGATTTATGGCTTACAGTGACCGATAGAAAAATATTTTTACTTGTATTACAGCTTCAGTGATGTATAACGTGGCGTACTTATGCCTATTATGAAGATAACAACTTTTTCAACTTTTATAATCGTTATATCTCAGAAACGGTGGCTCTTAGGAGAAAAAGTAGTAAGTCATTTTTTATAAATAATTATATGATCTACAATTTTTGTCTGACCTAATTTTATGATAAAATTTACCGTTTTGCTGAAAAATGCGAAAAACTCATTTTTAAGACCTTTGAGCTTGAATACATTTTTTTCCAGGTACAGGATCGATGGGGACTTTTCAGATTTCATTAATAATGGTGTTCCGAACATTCATACCAATTTTTAGCTCCTCGCTAATGTTTGCACCTTTACTACTATTTTTAGGGCTAAATTGACCGGACTATTTACTCCAGTTTTTAACTTCTCTGCAAATTTTTTTAATTTTCTCTAAAAACTATGAAATTTCTGAAAATACCTCTTGATTATCTAAAATAATTTAAATTCTCTGATTTATGAATAATTAGGCTTGATGCTTTTAATCACTTGTTTCCTTTCACAAAAATAATCTTCACACTTTTCTTTGTGTTTATTCTTCACTCGGGGTGTACTAGACAAACTTCTAACTTGAGCACAATGTATAGAAATTTTGGGCACATGCACAATTAAAATAAATTACGGGGCTATTATTGGTGTCAAGGGGGTGTAATGATTTCGCTTGTAGGTGTTAGACCTGCAGAGGGCCCTGCACGCGGAGCCATCTACCGGTGATCAGTCTTTAGAACCAACAGACGCCAAAGTGAGTTCATCCCCTTCACCCACTTTTGCTTTCAAAAACGCTTCAATTTACGCTTGCATTACACAAAACACAAACACAAACGCACAAAAAATTCACACTCAGTTGATACTTTAATAAACCACAAGTTTGTTCCAACATTTCAAATCAAAAAATAAGATTTTTTGACTAAAGTTATACACCTAAAATTTTCCAAATTTTTATTGGATTTGCTGAATGTTGGACCAGATATAAAGTAAATTTACCTGTAAATATTATTTATGAAAAATCAATTTAAAAACTGTTCTATAAATATGGGTTTTAATTTATTAAATAAATCACTCACATTTCTGTAAATCACTGATAATTTTCAAGTTTTTAAAAAGAAATGCGAGTGAAAAACAACTTTTTAGCAAGACTAATATCACATGTTTGCAATAATTCTATTAGTTATTTTAGCTTTTTGCTGTAGACAGAAAAATAAATTTGGATTTTTATTCTTTTAAAATTTGTAAATGTCATTTATAGGTTTTAGAATTTAGAAGGGCATTGCTGTCTGAAAGTGTCGCCTGTACGAGCGAAAAAACTTCACCAGTTGTAGACATCTTCGTGGAAGTGAGTTATTGAGAAGCTCACTGGAATGATGAAACTTTAGAATTTTCATAACTTTTTCGAGTTCACTATTCTTTGATTTCCAAAAAATTCCTTACAAAATCTTTTAATTTTTTACGAAACAATTTTTTACTTCATAATATTTTTTTTATATTTTAACTAAAAAAAAAATCTTATAAACTGAGATTTAATGTATTTTTTGTAATGATGAATACGTAAAATGATTGTATATTTTAAACTCGACTACTAATCCTAAAAAGTAGAAAAGTTGCGATATTGTTTGTCAATTGATTGCATTTTTTATTACGAATGGTTTTATTTTCAAAGTTGGAAATGCACGAAATGATTTTATACTTAAACATATTTACCACATTTATTACTCAAGCTTAAAAGTTTGGATTTACTCGCTTCTTGTGATGTGTGCTTTGTGTTGTGTGATTACGATTTTTATGCAATTTTTACATTTACAATGTTTCATCTCATCAAAATATTTTAAATTCAAACCATAAAAATAAGTACTATATTCGTATCATTTCAATTTTAAGACTAAAAAATATTCAACTGAATTTAAATTGCATGTGTTCCTTACGAATATTGAATAAAATTAAACGATTAACAATTTTTCCTGACTTTTCTTCCATTTTAACCAAAAATATCAAAATAAGCATTTAAAATTACAAATTTTTATCCACTTCTGCATCAGCTTTGCTTGTTTGAGTTTTACTACTGATGACACATTTTTTGGGGTTGCAACATCTCTTAATTTCAGCTACTGTAAAATACTAATTTAAAAATTGTGTTTAGAATAAAGTGACTGAGAAATTCAAGAGGCCATTTAAGAAACGACACTCAAGCGTTTATCATCAACCTTCGAATAGAGTGAATAAGTATTTAGCACAAGCCATTGAAGCCAGGAGTGTTGATCGGGAAAAATCAACACATGTAAATTTATTCACGCTCTGTTTCAAAGATAGTTCCAAAGAAAATCAGGTGAGTTTCTTATATTATCCAGCAAACACAGTTATATAAATTCTATATAGTGTGTACTTCAACTAATATGTAAAATTTACGTAGCATACAGGGGGGTAATGTAATGTAGAATTTAGAAATGATGTAAAATCTATATTACTTTTTAATGTAGAAACTATGTAACATTACTATGTACTTATTACATAAACCTGTTATATACTTATTATATACACATATTTATATATATATTGTTGAGGATTGACAGCAACCGTAAGCTAGGCAACGAGATAAAAATAATAAATAAATAGACTGATGTCATAATTAATAATTGTAACAATAATCATCGTGCGTGTTTGTATTGAATAAAATAAAAGCTTATTGATACGAATCTTTGTTAATCCACTGTACCAATTAACTATAACAACAGGTTATGGGCCCAGGAGCTAATAACAAATATAAATCATAAGTATAAATTTTTTTTTACGAATCACCATGAACGCGATGACAAGGATCCAGCCATTGAACAAGTCCAACTATGACACCTGGAAAATCCAGGCAGAGGCGCTGCTCATAAAGACCGGAGGATGGGAGTATGTAAATGGCTCGAAAACAAGACCAACAGCAAACTCATCAAACCAAGCCGAAGTCGCAGAAGTCACGTCTTGGGACAACAATGACCAAAAAGCTAAGTCAGACCTTATATTATCTATTGAAGTATCAGAATTGCGAGACATAAAATATTGCAAAACTTCAAGAGAGGTTTGGACCAAGCTTTCCACGATCCATGAATCAAAAGGTCCCGCCAAAAAGGCAAACCTTCTGAAGCAACTACTGTTCACGAAGATGACTGAGGGGGAAGACACTCATGCTCATCTATCCAAGCTGGAGACAACTGTCGATAAACTCCGTGACATGGAGCTTGAAATCAATGAGGAGTTACTCTCAATAATTCTCCTATACAGCTTACCAGAGTCCTACGATAACTTCCGTGTAGCAATTGAAAGCAGAGATGTACTACCAACGATGGAAAGCCTTCGAATAAAGATTCTTGAAGAAAGTGAATCAAGACATGACAGGCAAGAAAAACAACCATCTAACAGTGCATTGGTAGCATGGAAACAAAAAGGATCAAAGCAACAAAGTTATCAACAACAAATAGGGAACAAAGGTAACAAGAAATTCATGAAATGTCAGAAATGCAAAAAGAAGGGACATCTAACAGCTGACTGCTGGTTCAATAAGAAGAATGCGGAATCCTACGTTGCAGTTGAACAATGCACATCAGTGCATGAATATGTTAAAAAGAATAATTGGATACTAGATAGTGGATGCACTTCACACATGTGCAATGAAAAAGATAATTTTATAGACTTAAAACCATCCATTAAGAAAGTGAATATGGCAAATGAAACAAATTCACAAACTATTGGAATTGGATCTGTAAAATTGAATGTACTAGTTGGAAACACATTAAAAACATGTGATTTATCCAATACATTATACATTCCTAACTTGAATCTAAACTTAATGTCTGTATCCAAGTTAACTGAAAAAGGTTACAACGTTACATTCTATCATGATAAAGCGATCATTCGCAACTTGAAAGGAATTCCCACTACAGTAGCAATCAAACAAGATAATTTGTACGTCATCAAACAAAGCAACGAGCAAATAAATTTATGCAGTATGAAGCAAGATAAAGACTTCGATCTTTGGCACAATCGTTTCGGTCATGTGAATAAAAAGACGTTAAGCGAAATGATATTAAAAGAATCTGTACTTGGGATTAAACCATTGCCAAGATACATGAAAACTGACAAAGACTGTGAAATATGCATTCAAGCAAAAATGACACGAAAAGAATTTCCTAAGTCATCATTGAATAAAGCAAACGAACTTCTAGAGATCGTTCACACTGATTTATGTGGACCAATTCCCGTAATGTCAAACGGAGGAGCTCGTTACATGGCAACATTCACCGATGAATACTCGAGGTACACAGTTGTAAAAATGCTGAAACAAAAATCAGATGTGTATGACGCCTTCGTAGCGTACCACAAAATGGCTGAAGTAGTAACAGGCAAGAAATTAATGTACTTACAGTCTGATAATGGTCTAGAATTCGTCAATACGAAAATGAATGACTATTTGACAAAACATGGCATACAAAGAAGACTAACAGCTCCCTACACGCCACAGCAAAATGGTATAGCTGAGCGTAAAAATCGTACACTAATGGAAATGGCCAGATGCATGTTGATCAAATCAAAATGCCAAGCCAGTTTCTGGGCTGAAGCTGCATCAACAGCAAATTATATCCGAAACAGATGCGTCTCGAGAAGCACTTATCCGAAAACACCGTACGAAATATGGCTAGGGAGGAAACCAGTCGTTACTCACTTGAAAACGTTTGGATCAAAGGCGTACGTATTAAACAAACGACCAAATAGAACTAAAATGGAAGCAAAGTCCGAACTTGGTAAATTTGTTGGGTATAGCGACGAAAATAAAGCGTACCGGATCTGGATGGAGAAAGAAAAACGTATCGTCATTAGCCGAGATGTTAAATTCATAGAAGGAGAATTTCATGAGGATAAAATGACAAACAACGAACCATATAACATCATTGAATTTAATTTATTGCCGCCTAAAGTTGAAACACCTCAAGATAAAAAAGAATCCGTTCAGGAAGAAATTGAACAGGATAAAAATGAATCCCAACCGGTAACATCATTCAGCAAATTTCTTGAAGAAGAAGAAAATCAACAAGGCGAAAGCAACGATTCGGAGTATAACCCGAGTGATGACCAAGATGAAACGCAAACACCAGAAGCAGCATCAAGAAAATCAGAAAGAAAACCATGCCCAAAGCAATGGAATGATTACTATTGTAATGCCGTAATGGAAGAACCACATACGTTTCAAGAAGCATCAAAAGGAGAGGAAAAGAACGAATGGCAAGAAGCAATGAAAAACGAAATCAAAGCCCTATATAATAATCAAACTTGGATATTGGTAGACAAGCCTAAAGATATTAAAATATTAAACTGCAAATGGGTCTACAAACGAAAGACAGACAAATTTAAGGCAAGACTAGTTGCTAAAGGATATTCACAAATCAAAGGGATAAATTATACAGAAACATACTCTCCAGTCATAAGACATGAAACAATAAGAGTACTATTCGCTCTCTCGGCAAAACTAGGAATGAAAATACACCAAATGGATGTTGAGACCGCATATTTGCAAGGGAATTTGCACGATGAAATATACATGCATCAGCCCGAAGGGTTTGTGAACCAAGATGAACCACAAAAAGTATGCAAACTCCTGAAACCCATCTATGGTCTGAAGCAAGGGGGGAGAGAATGGAACCGGAAATTGAACGATGAATTGATCAAAATGGGCTACAATCGAAGCAAATCCGACCCATGTTTGTATCATCAAACCATCAAAGACGAGATAATCATCATTGTGATCTACGTAGACGATATTCTCATTTTCTGCAAGAATGAAGACTACATTCAAAACTGTAAGTTAACACTAATAAAAGCATTCAAAATCAAAGATCTAGGAACTGCTGATAAATTCCTTGGAATAAGAATCAAACAGAATCCAAAAAGAGGAACAATCAGTTTAGACCAAACTGAGTATATAAATGCGATATTAGAACGATTTGGACTATCAGAATGTAATCCAGTAAAGACACCAATGTCAATTGGAACCAAATTCGAAGAAGAAAACGAAGAAGAAGTAGACACAAGATTGTACCAAGAAATGGTAGGATGTCTAATGTACGTCTCCTGTGTAACCAGACCTGACATCACGTACGCAACCACGTACATGAGCAGATTTGCCAAGAAACCACTGGCAACACATCTAAATGCAGTAAAAAGAATTTACAGATATCTTAAAGGAACTACACAAATCAATTTAACGTACAAAAGAAATCAAGACCTTGATTTGAATGTCTACTCTGATGCCGACTGGGGTAATGACCCGTCTACTCGTCACTCAGTGACAGGCTACATATTAACGCTCCAAAATGGAGCCATCTGTTGGAAAAGTCGACTCCAGAAGACTGTCGCGCTTTCTACGGCAGAAGCAGAGTACATGGCGCTCGCCGAGGCCGTGCAAGAATTAACGTGGGTTAAAAACCTACTGAGGGAGGTATTACCAGAAAAAATAAAGCCAACACCAGTTTTCTGTGACAACAAATCAGCAATTTGCTTATCTGAATCAGAGGCTATCAAGCAAAGAACAAAACACATAGACATCAAATTTCATTTCGTAAAGGAAAAGGTTGCCACCAATGATGTCCAAATAAACCATTTAGAAACCAATGAAATGGTGGCTGACTACCTCACCAAGGCCGTCAATAAAGAGAAGCAAGTCGCATTCAGAACTTCGAGTGGACTTGCGTTCAGGGGGAGTGTTGAGGATTGACAGCAACCGTAAGCTAGGCAACGAGATAAAAATAATAAATAAATAGACTGATGTCATAATTAATAATTGTAACAATAATCATCGTGCGTGTTTGTATTGAATAAAATAAAAGCTTATTGATACGAATCTTTGTTAATCCACTGTACCAATTAACTATAACAACATATATAATACCTAATTGTATTTACATACACTAACTATAATATAAAAATCATGTAACTTGTGGACTGATATTAAAATAAAACGAATTTGGTTCATTCGTCCATTGTATCAAACGGGAATATTCCTTATCAAAGTAGACTGCAACAACCCACGAGTAGCAGAGAGATGGACACGTGTTTCGTCCTTATATAAGGACTTATCAGCATCCTAGACTGCTAACTCTTAAGTATGACCTGCATTAAGTGGAAATCATGACTTTAGTTGTTGCAATTGAATGCCTCACTCTTATAGTCAAGCACTCTGAGTAGAACTTATCAGCGCCATCCAGAGTTCATTTTGGAACTACTCGGGTTAACACTTGACAGTTTCCCATTTATGTAACATTTATATAACACTGATTATATAACAGATACATCACAAACATTTATAAGAGAGACAAAACTTTTGTTATATTCTTTACTTGTGATAAAACACAACATTAGTTATATAACAGATGCATCACAAAAGAAGTATATTATTTCTAACAGTTACACAAACGGTTTAAAAAACTTTTGTTAAGTATTTGTTTATACAGGGTGTCCCATTTGACGTTGGACTGTATGGGTATCTTTGTTATTATTGGAGATATAAAGTCGGTTAAATGGACAAAGTAGTAGAGATTTTTTAGAATATTAATAACGATGCGATATATTATAAAATTACATCTATTTGATATAAATTCTATATTAATAAGAAATATATTAGCTATGTATGTTTTAAACTACCTAACATAACCCAACCTAACCAAACGTTTATATATTGTATATATGTTTTTGTAATTACTGAGATTGGTTTATTAATTTTTTAATTAATTTTTTTTAGTACCATGATGATATTGATGTTGGATATAGTTCATCCCTGGCGTGTGCATTGGTACTATTAGTACTCCTAGGTTCTTTACAAGCAGCAGTGTTGCCACGCACTATTATTTTGTTATTATTATTTTTAACTGCATTCGTGTGGATATCAGTGGTACTAATGCTCCTATTGGCTGTGAGATTACGATGGATATTATGGGATATTTCCAAGTGTTTTGTGCTCAGACTTGCAATTACAGTTTTTACCATTGTTTTAATTTACACTGTAGCGCAAGTGAATGTTGTAAGTTGAAATTGAAAACAAGCAAACACAATTTTAATTTTTATATTTTAGTTTACATGCCGTTCTGATATTCCCTGCATAATACATTCGACTAGTAATGTAACGTTAGATGGAGGTACTCTAGAGCGTGATCACAGAGCTTGTCCATTACCACAATATATCGTCCTATCATGTGCTTTAGGCTACCTAGCTGTCGCTTTATTTCTAAGATTACCAATTTTATTAAAAACCTCATTATTAATCGTCATGTCCACGGTATACATTCTTTTAATCGAATTATCACATATTGATTTATTCATGTGTTATGACCTACGAGTAAAGTAAGTATTTTAAATAATTTAATAAATTATACTAACTAATAATTTTGTAGCTCAATTATACCTGCTCACGTACTTAGCGTTGTTGAAATCCTAATGTTTGTACTAGCAGTTTTATTACACGGTAGGCAAGTAGAATGGACGGCTCGATTAGATTTCCTATGGCAAATTCAAGCGAATGAAGAAAAACGTGAAATGGACGCACTTCAACATTCAAATAAACGAATTCTCTTCAACTTACTACCATCGCATGTGGCAACACATTTTTTAGACAACCAATTCCGCAGCAATATGGTAAGTATATCATCAACGCATGTACATTTTTTGCATTTTAAAGTTGTTTTTCCCCTATTTTATTTCTTTCCAATACTGCTTCACTTTTCACCACGCATTTTCATTCTTACTATGTACTGTGTAGCCTAAAACAACTGTCTAAATACTACGCACGTAAGTCCACAGCACGTAATTTTGAATGTATTTTTATCGGATAATAAATTAATTCGTTGCTGTATCTAGTTTGGACCATAAAAGGCTGCACATGCAATAAACATTGGATGATTCATTTACAGAATACTCTATCGCAGGAACTCTACCATCAAAGCTACTCAAGAGTAGGTGTTGTCTTTGCCTCCATTACAAACTACCATGAGTTTTATACAGAGCTCGATGGAAATAATCAGGGTGTCGAGTGTCTTAGGTTACTCAACGAAATCATCGCCGATTTTGATGACCTTCTCAGTGAAGAACGCTTCAAAGCTATTGATAAAATTAAAACTGTTGGATCTACTTATATGGCGGCAGTTGGGTTAATGCCTGATCTAAGAATTTTGGATGATGATGAATCCACTGCTGGATTACACCTGAGCACACTTGTCGAATTTGTTTTCGCTATGAGGGATCGACTGCTCAATATTAATGAGAATAGTTACAATAATTTCATGCTTAGAGTTGGTAAGATTTTTTACTATTTAATTTTAAAAAAAATCTTAATAATAATAATAATTTAATAATTTAGGTATTAACATTGGTCCAGTTGTGGCTGGTGTAATTGGTGCTAGAAAACCGCAATATGATATTTGGGGTAATACTGTTAATGTAGCAAGTCGAATGGATTCCACAGGGTTACCAAATCATACTCAAGTTACCGAAGAAGCTTACCAAGTACTTAAAACATACCCATATGAATTTCAGTGCCGAGGGAAAGTGAAAGTTAAAGGCAAGGGTGATATGACAACATATTTTCTTATTGATAGAAAACAACCGGGAACGATAAGAGTTGAAGATTTAAACAACTTCCGAAATACTAATCCTGGTGGTAATCAAAATGGTGAGTTGATTTTTAATATTTTAATCAAAAATTCTTGATTCATACTCTTGGGTTGTTATTTTTTCCAGAACCGGCATTTGAGATTAATTTATAAAATTTTAGTTTTTAATAATTTATTTGTTTTGTAAGTAAATTGATTGTTTTTTTTTGAGTTACAATAGGATAGAAGTTTTATCACGTTGTTTTATTTTAATTTTATAGTAGTAGCACATTTTATTTTCATTCCCCCACTACCACTTTTTACTTTTTTACTGTAGTATTCCGTAGCAATATGTGTATATTTTCCACACTAATTTATCAAAATGTAAAAAATATAAATATTAACTTGTTTCTTATTTTTTTATAGTAATGAATAACATGTATGGTGGTGTGGCTACTCCCCTGGCTCTACTGCATGGAGAAGTAAATGGTCGAACAAAACCACATGCACTGCATAGTCGTTCAAACTCACGTGATGAAAGTTACGTGCTACGAAACGCAATGCGATTGCCTCCACTTCGAGAAACAAATCATCGAGAAACTAACGCCGGGTGCGAAAACGAACCCTTATTACCAGTTCCTCCTAAAACCAACAGAAGCGCTAAAAAGCATGAAGATAATAATATAACGGCGCCCCCATTGCCACCTCATAAAATGCTATACCCTCGCCAGTTAGACATGAAATACACACCACCATGGCCTCGTGGACCCCCAAACCCCTATTCCAGCCTTTCATCCCAAGTAGATAATATAAAACCGTACTTAAAACCCTTACCAAAACCCCCTGGCAAAGAATCGCCGAATAGACATCGAAAAAATTTATCAGCCACGAATATTCAAGTCAACCACATAGTTAACAACTTACCACCAATTTGTATTAAACCCGAAACACCAGAGATGCGAAATAAATTCCAAAATCGCCACAATCAATTACAAACAAGGTGTAGTCCTTTACGAAATCGAAGCCCACATCACAACCCACTTCAAAGGCATTACTCTGATGAAAGTTTAGGAGGTATGTATCCCCCAAGTGCACCGCAAAGAATACATAGCTCAGCTGATGAAATAAGCTCCTTAAATCATTCACCGAGCATAAGCAGTTCTGATGAAAGTTACAGTAGAACAACCGATGCAGATGCATCACCGTGCGTCTCACCACCTCTCCCAATTGCTGATGCACAGCAATTTATTTTCCCCTCCGACATTCAAGTGAATCCTTGTTCCTCACCTGAAACATCACCTAGAGCATCACTTGATTACATACCTCCTAATTGCTCCCTACGAAACAATTCAACAGACCGCAACGGCAAACGAAATAATCTACCTCCTGGAGCTGTATTAGCCCTTGCAGCCACCTGCAATACAGTAGATTCATCAATTATCACCAGCCCCCCAGTCCTTGATGGAGAGGAGAGTTATAGAGGTGAAAGTTGTGCTAGCTTCGAATTTTTAACAAAACCCAAAAAACCAAATTCGCTACTCCGAGCAAACACCGCAAATGGTGCTAAAAAACAAAGAAGTTTAGAAAAACGAATAAGAAATGATAGTGATTCTATCCTCGAATGCAATAAAGTTTCGGCCAATTGTAAAAGATCTCCAAGTTTTAAAGAAGCTGAAGAAATTCAGGAGCTACTTAACAACGATTACCGTTACGCTAGTAGCGATAAAAGTTCTAAAAAAGACGGTTGTTGCCAAACTGATAAAAAAGACATTAGAAGATTACGTACATCTCCATGTGGTCGCGAGAAATTATCACCAAACGTAAAATTAAATAACACTGAAAATATTGGACCGTTCGAGCGGGAAATACAGAAATTATTGGATGAACAGAACTTACTGCAAAATATACCCCCTAAACTCGAAGTCACGCAGACGAATAAAGATATCGTTTTGGAACCACTTGTAAGGTATAACAATAATCATCAGGTCGGACTAGCAGCTATACAAGCGTTGGCGCTGGGATTACGTGTAAACCCTACTGGGAGTGTTACCTTGCAGTGCATGTCCCCTCCCATAGTAAGCAGCAAGGAGGGATCATTAAAACGAGGGCCTTCTCCACCTGGCCCTTCGCAGAACTGTAAACTACAAAAAGTTTCGCCTCTCGACAGGTACATTTTAGCAACACTTAGTTGGTTTATGGAGAGCATTTTGTAGAATGCATGATATTAACAAAATAACACTGTAAGAAAATTATTAACACCAATACCACTAATAATAACCGGTATTTTTAAAATAATTCTTGTTTGTGTGGATTTTTAACAATAATAATTTAGTGTATATAATCAATATTGGTTTAAATCCTCGTAAACTTTTGGTACAAATTTTTGTTCTTTGGGGATAGGTAATTGAAAATTATAAGGTTTAGGTTTCACTGTAAATATTAAACTAACATTACAAGCTTTAATACTAAACACTGTAAATCCACTCCATGCTGCTTGCTAAGCACATCACGCTTGCATAGTCGTTATAGCTAATCCATCTCATTTAGTAAAAATTTAATCAATCAAAAGGTAAAATTAATGATAAGCTTAAATTGTTTTGCTCTAAAAAATTAATACTTTATTTACTTACAAATAATAGAAGCCCAAATCCAAAGACTGAAGAAGATGTAGATCGTGATGAAGATTGTGTGATGTTAGAACATAAAATTGATGATGATACTGATATTGAAAGTTTTGAAAGAGCGGAGCAATTAATGGAGGAACAACAAGCTGAGGTAAATATTTAAATCATAAATTATTTATTGTAAAATATATTTTAAATAATTTTTTTGTCATTGTTAATGCAGCCTATTGATAAGGAACTGGTAATTATAAGTTACTAGTTTTGATTTCAATTGTCTTATATTTTTTAACAACTCTAGGAAGAAGAAGTAAAACGTTTGTTGGAAGAAAAAGTACAGGAAAAGTTGCGAAATCTCGAGAGTGAAAAAAGACAAGCTGCAGAAGGAAGCCAATCCGAGTGGAGTGAAGATGAGGAGGGTGGCGCTTCTGAACCTCTTTTGAATGATCGGGAGTCAACTGGTTACACCACTGATGATCCAGCCTTAGAAAATATCTCGATGATGAACGAAACAGGGTTAACTGATGCAGAAGGTAATTAAAAAAAATTTTAACTCACAAGATTTATGCAGAAAGATATTTATTTTTATTTATTTAGGTATAAATTGTGGAAGCTAGAGCTGGTATTAACTTCTTTTATCGAACTTATTATTCCGTAAGACTAATATTACCCATTTATTTTTCCTTTCGTTGTAACATTTTCGGTACCATCGTAATTAAAATTGACCATAAATTCATGTAGGTACCTGTAAATTGCACTTTTCTTTCCATATTTGCATCAACGTATTTGTTTAAAAATTTTTTGATTTCACTGTTAAATTATGAATTATAGGTGCTCTTAGCGATGTGAATTCCGCTTATAACGATCATAATCACGAAGGCGACATGGATGATAATACCAGCATGTCTTCACGAGCATCGTCTCGAATTTTCGATTCAGATGCAATGATGTCACTTGATTCACTTAGTGCACTCTACGATTCTGAATACGACAACTGCTACAGAACGGATGATGACCTCAACGCCATGCCCGACTTAGATAGACTGAATTACTTTTCAGTGCCTGTTAATGAGGTGCATTTAGCTAATATTAGATCCATGAGTGAAAGCATTACACGAAACTTTGGACAGCCGAGAAGTGAGACGGATCCTGATAGTGATGTTTGAACATATCTTGTATAAAAGAGACGGTTAAAGTGTAAAAATTAGTGAATGTGATAACGGTTATTTTAGAAACTTATTTATGTAATGTATTCCTATACAAAATTTTATTATTAATCGTGTCAAAAATGATATTTATAAATAGGTTTTGTAATTTCGGTATTTAGATACTTTGAAATTTTTGAAATTGTAATCTTAATACCGATTTTATAATACTTTAGACTGAAAGTCCTTAATTCATTAAAGTTTATACTTATATTACTCTGTCTACAAAACACAGCTTTCATAAAATTAAGACGATAGTCGGCAAATGAGAGCGCTTGATTTTGAAATTCGCATGATTTTGCGGTTTTGCTCATAATTTTTTTCCATTGAAGCTTTTTTAAAATTTCTTTTTTTGGTGCACAAAAGAGTCTTGTGGCTACTAATTTCTTCCTGTTTTGTTTTAATTAGTCAAACCAAATACTTATACAGCAGCAGTAAAGCGGACTCCTTACATATAACTTTCGCTTAGCTTTGTTTTCCACAAAAATAAAAATCTAATTGAAATAATATTTTTTTTCCAACGCTAGCAATAAGTTAAGGTATAAACGAAGAGTTTGACGTTTTGTTTTTTGTTGCAAGTATATTTTTAAACTTTTTACACCAACCCAAATTTTAAGAAATTTTTGGAGAGCTGTAAAAAGTTTAAAAATATACTTAAAACAAAAAATTAAATGTCAAACTCTTCGGTTATACCTTAACTTATTGCTAGCGTTGGAAAAAACATATTATTTTACTTAGTTTTTTATTTTTGTGGAAAACACTGCTAAGCGAACGTTTTTTGTAAAGAGCCCGTTTTACTGCTGCCGTATGAGTATTTGGTTTGACTTACTACAACAAAACCAGAAGAAATTGTTAGCCACAAGACTCTTTTGTGTACCAAAAAAAAAAATTTTAATAAAGCTCCTCTGGAAAAAAAGTTATGACCAAAACTGCAAATATCAAGAGAAATTCAAAATCAAGCGCTCAAATTTGTCGACTATCGTCTTAACCTGATTTCAGTACTAACTGAATGTAAGTTATGATGTAAATTTCTTGAATTTCTATCATTTATCAACACTAATCACAAAAAATATAATACACACATAACTTTTTTTATCAAATGTGATTATTATCTAATTTTTGACTGCACTTAGTGCAGTTATTGTACAATAATAATGTCCTACTATTCAAATTTTATTTATTGATATTTGCTTTATTGCATTAATGCACAATTATTATGAATTCCTGTAGTTACCAATGTCCTAAACTCATGAGTATGAGCAATATTAAAAGAAATTGCCTAAAAAAATGAAACTACTTACTCAAAAATGTATAAGTGATAAAGGCTACTGTGCAATTTTATACCTTTATTGCCTCATGTTTCGTTAAAGAGGTATTTTTTGTTTTTTTTTAGATTTTGTGATGAATGTATAAAAGTATATAAATAAAAAGTAGAAATTTTTACAACAAATTATAGTAATAGAGCGATCGATAATGAGCAGCATGATTTTATTAAAGTATGGTACTTGTTAAGTGATTAACAGTCAAGGTCGGATCAATATTTCCTGATTTTGAAAGGTAAAAAGTATGAAGGTGCCTATTATAACATGTTTTAGTAAAAAAATTTAACGAAATGTTTTTTCTTAAAATTTATACAGTGATATTTGATAATAATATGCAAAATTTTGTTCCTTATTCATTAAAATTATTGGTCAAAAATACTTTTTGTGAAATTTTTTTATTAATAAATGTACTTATTATAATATTTAGGCATTTAAATATCTCGAAAAATTAGTTATTTTTTTATATATTTTTTAATAACATTTTTATTTTATAAATTACTTGTATACCAAGTTGTTTAATTTTCATGAATGATATTAATTTAGTTTGCTGTTGTAAATTAAAAAACTTCGAACAGTAGTCATATTTTTACTGATGCTAGTACATTTGTAATAAAAAACCTGGACTTAATAAATGTAATCTAATTTATTATCTGTGATTTACTCATGCAATTTTTAAAATTCACACGAATCAAAAGATTAGATGTAGCACTTGTAGATGTATTTTAACGAACATCTAAGTGGTGTAAATAATTATAGATTAATCTTTTCGTTTGATATCCGATCTTGATGTTTTATAAAAAAAATGTTGTTTCTCATATTTACATTAAATGTTATTTTACTCGATATATTTTTGGCTGTAATATATTTCAATGTAAAATGTTTTCTTTTTTAATTTTGTTTATTAAAAAAGCTTAACCGTATTATGTATTTTTTATATTATTTAAAAGAATATTTGAAAAATAAAATACCTACGTATTAAATCTTGCTTTCCTAAATATAACCCAATAATAATTAAATAATCAATAACCAAAACCTACATTTGTATATAATTATTTTATAAATTTTTAAAAATTTAATTTTGTGTAAAACCACTTATTATTTCTTCAACCAACATAATCTAAAATCAATAAATAAATAATAGCATCTTCATTATAATTTTGCTTGAGACACTTTAAATTGTCATGCCTGTCATTAAAAGTGACTTTAAACCAAAAAATGTCTTCGATTGAAGTAAACAGCTTGACAAATTTTTATTCGAATAAAACCATTTTAATTACTGGTTCTACAGGATTTTTAGGGCTTATACTTGTTGAAAAAATACTAAGAAGTTTTCCTCAAATTAAAGAACTACTTCTCATAATCAGGACTAAAAACAATAAGAGCAGCAAGGAACGGATTGCGGAATATTTCAATAATGAAGTAAGTAATACAACAAAAAAATTAAAATATAATAATTTAGATTAATTTTAGATTTTTGAGCGTTTAAAAAAGGAACGGCCTCAAGTATTAAGTAAAGTTGTTGGTTTGGAAGGCGATATAACTTTAGATAATTGTGGTTTAAAGCTGGAAGAAATAAATCATATTTTAGAAAAAGTTAATATAGTCATTCATGGAGCGGCGACAGTTAGATTTACAGAAAATCTTAAAAACGCTATAAATACTAATGTTAGAGGTACTTTAAATGTTCTTCAACTCGCTGAAGGGATTAATAATTTACATGTACGTTTACGAAAATTGTTAAATTTTTGCCAGTTTAATTAAATTTGTAGAGTTTTTTGTATGTTTCATCAGCGTACAGCAATTGTACCAATGCAGTACTCGAAGAAAAAATATATCCGCATCCCATAAGTCCTGAAAAGTTACTAAAACTATCCGAAATTTTGGATGAAGTTGTTTTCGAGAAAATATCACCTGTAATGATTAAACCTTGGCCTAATACTTACACCTACACAAAGAATGCTTGCGAAAACTTAGTTTACACCTACCAAAATTTGATGCCAATTGTAATATTTAGACCCAGTATTAGTAAGTTTTATTATTATTACAACATTTTAAGTTTTTGCAATAAATTTTTTATTTAGTAACAGCTACACTCGAAGAACCAGTACCTTCATGGGTTAATAAGTTTGTAGGACCTTACGGTTATATGACTACTACTGGTTTAGGTTTAAACCGAGTTGTTTATTGCTCAAAACCTGACTTGAATTCGAATTTAGTTCCTTGCGATTTAGTAGCTAATGCTATCCTCGCTGCAGTTTGGGATATCAGTTTTAAAAGGTAAAAAAAACCAGTTTAACCAAATTTTTATATTTTTTTGAAAAGCGCATTAAATAAGTTTTCACCCAATAAAGAATAATTTTGTTCCCACTTTTGGTTTTTGAGTTCTGAACAAAAATGCATCTCACTTACAAGATACAAAAACATTTAAGAGCTCAAAATTTAAGGATTGAATTATATTTTTCAATCATTCTAATAAAATGTTTGAAAGTCTTCAAATAAATTCTCCAGAGGTGGAAGTCTGTAAGCTATACGATTGTTTTCGTACAACGAAATTATCGTTTGTTGACTAAAGTTGCTTGGTAACAGATTTTCTATATCTCTTCCTTATGCACGTTTTGTATTGATTGAAAGAAGACAAAATCCGTCACCTTAGCAACATATTCAACAAACGATTTTTTCGTTGTACGAAAATAATCGTATAGCTTACAGACTTCCACCTCAGGGCCGGATTTATGCCCAAATTTTAACAAATATTTTGCGATTTTATTATGGAAAAACTAGTCAACCGATTTTCACGAAATATTTTTTAAAATACGTCTAGGTGCTATACGTTTCTGGTATAAAATTTTGGTGTTGATAACTTTAGTAATTTTCAAGAAAATTATTGAAATCAAAAACTTGGAAAATATTTAAATAATAAATTCTTAAAAAAAACTTTAAATTTATTGATTAAACTAAAGTTTTATATGTTTTTGGAATGGGCTTTAGATACATTTTTAGTAGAAAATAGAATCATTTTGTTATCACTTTTCGTTTTTGAGTTCTGAACAAAAATGCATCTCACTTTCGATTCAAATTTAGTCCAGAAATTTTAGATATTTCAGAAAAAAGTTGATTATCCAAAAACTATACGAGGTACGAAAACATTTAAGAGCTCAAAGTTTAAGGATTGAATTATATTTTTCAATCATTCTAATAAAATGTTTGAAAGTCTTGAAATAAATTCTCCAGGGCCGGATTTGTGTCCAAAATTTTACATGTATTTTGCGATTTTATTATGGGAAAACTAGCTGACCGATTTTCACCAAATATTTTTTAAAATAGATCTAGGTGCTCTACGTTTATAAAATGTTGGTGTTGATAACTTTAGTAATTTTCAAGAAAATTATTGAAATCAAAAACTTAGAAAATATTTAAATAATAATTTTTTTTTAAAACTTTAAATTTACTGATTAAACTAAAGTTTTATATATGTTTTTGGAAAGGGCTTTAGATAAATTTTTAGTAGAAAAAAAATATTTTCTAATCACTTTTCGTTTTCAAATAAGTAAATCCTGAAGTTTTAAATTTTTTAGAAAAAAGTTGATTCCTTGAACAATATACGAAAATATAAATGAAAGAAAAAACACGAACAAAATCCCCCGCCCATTTGTCTCCGCCACTGTCATTTCTTTTTATTTTTCTAGGTAATTCACTAAAAATTTGTTTTAGGCAACCGAATATAAAAATAATAAACTACTCTTCGGACAAAAATCCTGTAGGATGGTATATATTTTCAAAAAAGATGATGTCAGGTTACAGGACAACTCCATTTTTAAAAGCGACTTGGTACCCTGTTTGCCTGGTATTAAAAAATCAAAAAATTTATGAGATTTTAAACTACACTCTCCAAATTATCCCGGCTTACATTACAGACACACTTTTAAGTATCATAAATAAAAAACCATTGTAAGCAATCAAAAATGCAAAAGTTAAAGAATTGTAATAATTCTTTATTTCAGTTATATTTCTTTTATGAATAAAACTCAAAAGAATTTACAAGACGTTTCGCATTTTTTAAATAACGATTTTTTCATCTACTGTGAGAATATTGCCGATATTTGGAATCGATTAAGTGAAGCTGATCGGAAGTTGATTAATTTTGATATTAACAGAGTTAATTGGGATGATTATTTATGTGATTCCATGAGAGGGATTAAGAAATATTTGTTGAAGGAGGATATGAGTAACGATGGAATTAAAAAAGCCAAATTAAAAATGTTTTGGTACGCTGTTTATTTTGAAAATTTTTTAAACAATAATTTCAACTACTTTAGGTAACTTAAGGATCTTAAATTGTTTTTTTTTGTTTTAGGTTGTATGTACTGCACCAATTAGTGAAAACTGGATTCCTAGCATTATTTATTTATTTATTAAAAAATATTTTGCGGTTCGTACCTTAAAACTGGCCTCAAAAGTTAATAATTAAAGTGTTTGTAAGTTAGAATTGATTTTTAAGATTAAAAACTTTATAAAATTAATTGATTTTTTTTTAAGTTTTGAAAAAACCCGAAGACTGTATTTGCTTTTTTGCTTTTAACATCTGAAATGGTAGTGAATTTGATTTTTTTTTGAAATCATAAAATACAGCAACTTTCAAATTTTCTGGTTTTGAAAAGAAGGAAGTTTTTAATATATTTTTAAATTTTACCAAAATTATAGTATCTTCTAAAATCTTGGTCCTAGAACGTACAAATTTTGCTTTTGTAGTTTGTCGTAATGAAATACCAGGAAATCTAAATATTTTCAAAAACTTAAAACAACTGGAAATTTTAATATTTTACAATTTTTTTTAAAACATATTTTCTGAATTACAGGTTCTTTAATATTTAAGGATTTTTTATTATAAAATCAACTTTTAGAATGTATCCAAAAAATCTTGTGTACTTCGAATGCCTGAACGAATCAGTTTTACTTCCTCATTATAGAAGAGATAGAAGATCATTCAAAAAGTAGAAAATATTATTTTTTTCGAATTTTGGAAGTATGCATTAGGATGTTCTTTGAAATTTTACAAGAAAGGCTATATTTTGAATATAATACAGGGTAATTCACATTTATGTTAAAATCTCTCGGGTGGTGATTCCTCGACTAAAACTAAGAAAAAAAAATCCTATAAATATGGGTCCCGAAATGCTTCATTAGGGAGATATTTCAACTTAAAGAGGGACGCAAGAAATGTTATTTTTGTTAATAAAAAAGTTATTATAAGAGCTATTACTTTGAAAGTTTGGCAATTGTTTTCTGATATTTGGGTGCATGTTCTAGTCCATTAAGAGAGTTTAACAAAGTTTTCGGGGATGGTAAAGTCGAGGATGACTACCATTATTTTAAGCCTAACAATTTTTCCTCTAACTTTTTGGTGGTTTCAACTTTACTAAAATAATCCCTGCTCATTTCTCCACAGAAAAGGCCTTTTGACTCATTTCGCCAATGTTCTTCATTTTCTTGTAAATACGGATTTTATTCTACTACGTCAGGTGCTGAAATTTGTAATTTTCTAGAAAATCACAAAGCGAGTTAAATATTAAAACACGATATTCAACTTTTTTAACAATTACATAAAGTGGCAAGTTAGGCAATTGCTTTGTGATTTTCTAAAAAATTAGAAAACACATGATGTAGTTGAATAAAATCCGCATTTACAAGAAAACGAAAAACATTGGTGACAAGAGTGAAAAGACCTTTTGTGTGGAGAAATGAGCAGGGATTATTTTAGTAAAGTTAAAATTTACAAAAAGTACGAGGGAAAATTGTTATGTTTAAAATATTAGTAGTCATCCTCGACTTTACCATCCCCGAAAACTTTTTTAAACTCTTTTAATGGACTAGAATATGTGCCCTAATATCAGGAAACAATTGCCAAACTTTCAAAGTATATAAATTTCTTGTGTCACTCGTTGAGTTGAAATATCTCCCTAACGAAGCATTTCCGGACCCATGTTTATAGGAATATTTTTTCTTATTTTTATCCAAGGAATTACCATACGAGAGATTTTAACATAAATATGAATCACCCTGTATATTCATCATCAAAACATCAGAAAGTTGTAAATATCATTTTTTTTCGAATTTTGGAAATATTAGGGTTTTTTTTTTAAATTTTACAAAAAGAGCAATATCTTCTAAATCAGTATTTGTAGATCAAAAATTTTTGCTTAGTTGTGATGAAATGTTCAAAATCTATCGATGTAAGCCAAATTTTTTGGAAAAATTCCAATTTTTTTTAGCCAAAGCTCATGTGGTGTTATGGAAGTTGCCTACAATTGAGTTAAAAACCAGGTATAGCTTATGTTATAGGATTTACCTTTAGTTTACCTTGGTTGTCACCTGGCGGTTTACTGAAAGTTGAAGCTAGGGGCCGGCGGCGCGTGTTTTTCCCCTACTCCCGGCATTCTTGGCGTAGTTCAAATAATTGCCGCTTGAATATCGTCCTTGTGATTGGGCGAATTCGCAGGTAGGCAAGCAGCGTCGTGGAGGGGATGAAAACTCGTTTTAAATTTTTAGTTTGTAAAATGTTAACCGAATGAAAGCATACGCGCGTTTTCACCTTCCAACAAAAACAATCAACAATCCACGAAACATGCGACGCGAACGATTTAATAAAACGAATAAAAGTACGATAAAACAATCGATAAGAATAATTCCGCACGTTATTAATTAGTAATTTTATTAAATTATTAGTATTATTAAATAATATTGTGATATTGAGTGTGTGTGTTGGCGAGTGTGTAATTTTTGTGAATATGAAAGTGACCGTTTGTTTTGGAAGTGTTCGTGTGGTAGTGCCTTGTGGTGATGGAGATATCCTCGTTAGGGATTTAATTCGGGAGGCAAGCCTAAGATACAAAAAAGCCACAGGAAAGGTTAGTGCTTTTGTGATTAGTGTTTTGTTTACGTTGCCATGGCGCTCAATTTCATTTAGTTTGCGCGCTTTTGCGTGCTTAATCAACGAATTCGGACCAATTTTTGAATTTATTGGGATTGGGTGGGTGATAAGGTGTTCCACATTTCTAATCTACAGCCTGCGACTTTATTTGCTTATTTACTTTATTGTTGAGTGTTAAATAAGCGCACGTGGTTTCTTAATAAATATTGATTTAAGTGGAATGCTAATTATCACGGTTTAGTAGGGTAAATCGAAAGTTACGTTTTGGCTCTATATTTTAGTTTGCAAAACTTTTTTCCCCATATGTATTTTCATCAAAAAATGTAGAGCAATTCGTTTCATTTGATTAAAATATTGATTACAATATTCTATTTTTAGCCAATTTTAAAATTTATTCGAATGACTATAAGATTATTATTAATACACTTTGAACACGAATTGGAAATTTGCCCAAAGGTAACTTTAAGATTTTGAAAAATGCCCGTAATAGTTATAGTCACTAAATACGTAAATTTTTGAAAAAGAGCAATTTACAATTTTAGGAAAAGCAATAAAATCGCTTAGAAGTTGAGATTATAAAAATTTAAGTCGAACAAATTCAAATTCAGGTAGTTAAAGAAGAAACACGAAAAAGTTCGTACCACTTCGTACATTTCCGACGTAGATCGGGCATACTTTTATTGCTTAGGAGAAAAAATTTTTTTCTTATTTTTTTAAATTTTTTTTATTATTATTACTTTTTTTAAATTTAATTTAATTGTTTTTTTTTTATTTTTGAGTTTTCAGTTTTTTATTTTTTTAATTTAAGTTTAATAATAAATTAAAAAACAAAACTTAAAATAAATAAAAAACTGAAAACTCAAAAACAAAAAAAAAACAATTGAATTAAATTTAAAAAAAATTAAAAAAAAAATAAGAAAAAAAATGAATTAAAAAAATTATTGGTATAATTGGTTTAGATTATTTTTGTTAATGATTTTTTTCAATCGAAAAAAATATGTTGCCATTTGAAAAAGAAAAGTTGCCTGCTCCTCCTCTGATGTTTTTAAAAATAAAATTAATCTTTTATTATCTGATAGTAGAATTCTCCAAACCATTTAATTTGACATATCACTTATTAAAATCGGATAAGAAATAACGAAGCTACATCGTTGGCCGTTTTTTGTGCACCCCTCTGTATGTATAAAGTTGGCGTTTTAAGAAAAATTAAAAAATAGCAAATGTTTTATTCGGAGCAAATGAACTTTTCTCCTAATAAAACAATATACTTTTTTTATTTTATACAGGGTGACTCACGGGGGACGTTGGACTGCATGGGTATCTACATACATACAGGGTGATGACAAAGTTTGGAACCTAATTCATAACTACCGTATTTAATTTTTTTGAGAAAATCGCTCGGACAGGTCGATTTTAGTTTGTAAAATCCCATCTCTTGGTATAATAAAAATATTAATGACCTCACTGGTGATTTAGTAATGACGTCATCATCGATTTTTTTAAATGGAAACCCCTACTTTTTTCACTGGTTTTTGATAGACATTTATATCACTTAAAATTAATTTGTACTATTAAATTTGAAAAATTTGAATGTTGTATAAGATTTATTTTGGCCGATTTCAATAAATGGTAAATTTAAAATTTTATTTTTTGTAAATTTCCTTACATTTAAATGGAATCAAAAAATTAGATTTTCAAGACTATTTATTAAATTTTGATAAATACATTTAACGTTATACATTTGCATTAGAATGCGCATTATTTAAACATTTACTTTCTTTTGTTATTATTGGTAACTTCAAATTCATTTTAATTTATTTTTATAAAACCTTTTTCGTTAAAATAAAAATTTCCTTTTTTGTATTAAAAAGATTTTTTATTCAAAAATTTGTTTAAAAATTTAATTGTTTTTTATATCATTGTTTAAGTGACATGAATTTCTATCGATAATGAGTAAAAAAAGTGGGGGCTTCCATTTAAAAAAATCGCTGATGACGTCATTGTTAAAGCACCAGTGACATCATTAATATTTTTTTTATATCAAGAGATGGCATTTTTAAAACTAAAATTGACCTGTCCGAGCGATTTTCTCAAAATAATTGAACACGGCAATTATGAATTATGTTCCAAACTTTATCATCACTCTGTATGTATGTATATTATCATCTTGAAAAATCTGATTTTAAAAACATGACTATTGTAACTTTTTTAAATTGGGTCAAAAAGGTGGACCAAAATTTTTTTTTGACCATAAAGAGGCACTTTTTTGGGTACAATTCAGTATGGGAAATTATCTTATTTCTTCTCCAATGGATTGACTGCAAATAAACCAAACTTTTTTTTTGCTATGGCGGCCATATTTTTATTCCCCTTTTTTGAATCAGTGTTTTTTTTCTGAGTATTTTGGTATAGGTACCATCATATTTAAAAAAATAAAAATTATTTCATTTTACAAACTAACATTGGTCTTTAACATTGTCAATAACAATAACGAAAGATTAGTGATTCCAAATATATGTGTAAATCCAAATCCAAATTATAGTTTTTTTGGTTTTTAGTTGACAAGTGGAAGAATCTTCAGAAATAAATTATAATAAAACCATTGATGAAGAAGCTCCACACACAAATTTTAAATTTAAAAAAAAAATGTATTTTTTATTTTATTTGTGTTCTATTTTCATTGAACAAATCCAGATTTTAGGTTTTTTGGTTTTTAATTATAATAAAAATATTTTGGAATGAAACATTTTTTTTATTTTTCCATTCAAAACATTCTAAAAAAGTCATAAAAAATGATTGCTGTGTTTTATACAGGGTGTTTCTAAAATGATGGTCACGGGCTCGTGTGCTTATATTACAAGTAAAAATATAAAATAAGACAAAAAATACGTATAATTTTTTTTCCAAAACTCAACTGTTATACAGGGTGTTGAAATTTCTTTTAATTTTCACTTTTTATTTATTTTCTCTTGATTGGCTGGATAATATATTATTAAAAATTTTAGGGCGAGTACTTCTCATCGGTCATCATTGGCTTATACTTTTGTCTTAATTTTACATTCCAATGGCGTTGAAACAGGATTAGGTGTCCCCTTTTTTAATTTATTTGATACGCCACTGCAAAATTTTAGAATTTTTTTGGATTTTTTAAACCTTCATTCAATTTACTAAAAAAAACTATACCTATTAAATTTTTATAGGAGTAGTGGTATTTCAGTAATTTCAAATTTTATGGTCTAGTGACCTTGCTAAAATCAAACAAATTTTCAAAATTTTAAACAAATTTGAATTAAATAAACAAAATTTTGTTTTAAATAAATAAATAAGTTAGAAACACTTATTTAAATTTAATAAAAAATAAAATTGGGCAGCCATTTTCAACATTTTTCTAAAATTTAAAATTAGGTGTTTCTGACATGTTTTTTTATTGAATACACCAACAAAATGTCATACCAAGAGTTTTTAATTTGAATTTTCCAAATTTGAATTTAATTTGTTTCAAATTTTGAAAATTGGTTTGATTTTTAAAAAGGTACTGGATTATAAATCACCAAATTATTGGAATACCACTAACGCTATCAAAATTTAATAGGTATACTTTTTTGTGGTAAATTGAATGAATATTTTAAAAATTTAAACAAAATTGTAGAATTTTGCAATGGCGTATCAAATAAGTTCAAGCACAAGGGGACACCTTAATCTGTTTCTACGCCACTGGAGTGTTAAATTTAGACAAAAGTTATAGCTAAATATGACTACCCATGGGAAGTACTCACCCTATAATTTTTATTAATTTTCATTCAGTCGATCCGGAGAAAATAAATAAAAAGTAAAAATAAACAGAAATTTCAACACCCTGTATCTCGTACTTACTTTTTGTCTTATTTTTACTTGTAGTATAAATACACGAGCCCGTGACCATCATTTTAGAAACACCCTGTATAATGTCAAAACATTTTTTTATACAGAGTGTTCTGGAATAATTGTGACAATTTTTAGGGGTGATAGAGGAAGTAAAACTAAGCATTTTTGACTTATAAAGTATTGCCCGGAAATGCTTCCTTAAAAAGTTATACCACTTGAAAAATAAAAAAAAATAGTTTTTGTAAATACAATAAATATTACAAGAGATATTAATTTGAAAGTTTGGCCACAGTTTTTTCACATAAGGATACACATTTACGACCAATAAAAGTTTTAAAAATATTTTCAGGGGCGCTACATTTGGGGGGGGGGGTCTTCAACTTTTTTTGATCATATCTTTTGTTTCTTTAGGTTTCTGATAATTTTCGACTACTTTGTCAATTTAACACTTTCCATCTTCAAAAATAATACTATACAGTTGTAAGTCAAAATTACAGAAAGTAAAAAATAAAAAAAAAGATCCTTCGAGCCGGATTTGAACCAGCGACCTATGGATATCCATTTGCTTGAATCAACTACAGTCCACCGCTCTACCAACTGAGCTATCGAAGGTGTAAAAATACTGTAAGTTCGGTCCATACAAAAGTAGATCCTTCGCTATTATTAAAAGCAAAATAGGAAATTGTTTATAAAACGAAGCTACGTGTACCTTTGCATATTTAATATTTACAATAAACAATGGCGTTGTTTGTTTATGTTAAAGACTTGTCCTTTGTTGAGCTTCAAGAATGGAATTAGTAATTGCAAATGGTAGAGTTAGTGTTAGTACTTATGACAATGCGATGATTAAGATTTTCCTTGGTCAATAAAAATATGCAGTTATTTGTACATGAGTTTGTATGAGTGTATACTTACTTCTTAGTCATACATGTTATGCATATTCAATAAAACATATAACATATTTATTAGTCCTTTTCATATGGCAAAACTATTCTAATTTATTAAAATATTCAAAGTGACGTCACTTCAAAGTTAAACCACATAAATGAGCAGAATTTACAATTTCGATTTCAAGACCAGTAGCTACATTATAATTATTGGTCAATTTTGAGAACCACAGGTATAAAATTTGAAATGTGGTCAGGAATTAAAATAAATATTATAAATAATTGGTTTTTTACATTTTTAAAAATTTCATTTGGACCATCAAAATTTCTTCATAAAAAACTCAAATTTTGTATAAATTAGCTGAAACGCTCCTAGGACGAGTCCTAGGACCTTCAAAGACTTTAAGGAGAAGCTATTCCAAAAAATACTTTTGAACTAATTTTGGAATGAAATTCTCACGCTATGAAGTATAAATATATTTAATATCCCTGGACGAAAAAGTCTTAACAAGCCATTTCTTGAAATTACCACTGAGGAGTTCTTTGCATTTCCCACCTGTTGTTAAAGTTGTTTTAACTTCCACCGAGATAAACTTTAAAATGAGTCATATAATTATTACCTGCGTATTTTTATCTCAAACAAGCGACTTATTTACAGCAATGAACACGTTTTATTACGCGATAAAAGCACAGAAAAGCTTTATTTAGTCTGCGACGAGATTACAAATTTTAACATAAAGAGGAAATTGATGAAGTTTGTACACTTGGAAATGATAAGACTTCTGATATGTTGATAAGAAAGAGGTTTGGAATGTGTCAGCGCAAATATTACACCTTCAGCAAATAATTTGCTCACCAAATTTATTATAAATCAGTGATAAAAAGTTTTTTAAACAAAATTTTTATTAAAAAAAGTATGGTATTATAATTTTACCAAAGTTGGGCAATTTTGATTAAATCCTTCAAATATTTAACGTCCTTTTTTGAAAGACCAACTTGATCCACTAGAATTTTTTTTTACATGTATTGAAGAAAAACCATAATAATTTTTTTATTTTACATTCTATAACAAAACTAATTTCACCACTGGAAAGCTCAAAGAATTATCTACATTACAGTAGTACTGTCAACACTTGCCTCATAATAATAAATCCGTAATTTGCAATTAATCAGATGACTACCTTAAAAAATTACTTAGAAATTTGTGTTTTTGGTTAATTAATATGTTAATAATTAGTGGCTGGTATTGTTTTATATATGAAAATGTAGGGAATTTAATGCAGATTCCTTTGATCGTTTTATTTTAGTTGTAAGTTTATTTAAATAAAAGTTACACCCATTTAAATGTTTTTGATATTTTAGGGTAGTCATCTATTTAATTACCAATTGCGGTTTTATTCTTATAAGGCAGTAATTGAAAGTGGTACTGTAATCTAGATATTTCTTTTAGCTTTGTAGTGGTATAATTAGTTTTCTTGTACAATGTATAATAAGAAAGTTATAATGCTTTATCTTCTTATGGAGAAATACATGTAAGAAACTGTGGCTGCAAATATTATGGCATCTTCTCACCAGTGAAAGAAAATATGGAAGCGATGATTTAAGTTCTCATTTTAGAACTTCTTCCCAAAAAAATGATGATGAGACCATCAAATTTTTATTGAATCAGGCAACGAAATCCGTAAAAGTAACCACATTTTTTTAAATTCCATAAAGTTGTTTAATTTCGTAGAATTTGGGTTAATTTTGATAGATAGGTTGAAATCAAGTGATTATTCATGAATCAAGTATCAGGAATTGAGATGTGAGTAATCTGAGCGATTGTAGAAATTCCAAAGGTCGTCCCACGTGAAAGATGGTGTTTCATTTAGCTGGTGATTTAAAGGTCGGGTCTCCGGACGTTTGCCTGCTTCCAACATCCTTGCCTTTGGCGTTGTTACAAGCCAACACGGTCCTCTTCATCCACTTCGATCTCGATTCCCAACCGGTATCTACAAAAAAACTAATGAGCAAACCCAGATGAATGATGGAGGAAAAACGAGCACAAGCTTCTACTTCTACGTCACATACCAAAAACACATTTCTCAGAAACCAAATGACTAATATTTAAATGTTTGGATACAACGATTGGTTTAAAAAATTTCCTAGTACTAAAATTTAAGTTTTTTTCCTAATTGGGATTTAGATGCAAAGTTTAAGGTAAATCACACATCACATGTGAATAACAGTTGTTATTGTTGTTGTATAATTGTAACATAGAGAGGTCTGTGCACTACGGTAATGTTTCGTTAATTAACTCATTAACATTGCTCACATAAATTATCATTCGTCATTATTATCCCACAATTAGATGATACAAAATCCTCATTTGTGGTCTTTCTAACGGTTTAATTTTTTGCATATTTTTGCAATAAAAACCTAAACTTTAGGAGAGCTAATAAATTTTGGCTTTTCATTCATTAAAAGCTCAGTGGCTCTTTTTTATTTTGAAATTTGTATTCAAGGCTTTTTTAATTTTGCTAATGGAACTTTTCATTTTTTCCTTGTTTCTAAATTAGATTCATGTTCTAAGAAGGACAAGTGCTTGTTTCAATATGATAAATGTAGGAGACACGGTTGTAGACACATTGGAAGGAAGCAGGTGCATCCCATACCCTACCCAACCTACCCAATTTACAGGTCACCGTCATGCTAGGCTGACCTGGATATGAAAACACCCCAAAACTAAAACAGCACCAATAAGACTAAAAACTCTGAATACAAAATCACTTCAGGAATAAATGTAAAAAAAATTATCAACTATTTTTGGGTTGATCCAGTCAATTTTTGATTTGATTATTGGAATTCGATAATCAAAAGTCTTGACAATCAATCAAATGATTGTCAAACACTTGAAGAAATTAAACAATCACAGATTAAGACCAAAAAACTTCTCCGAAATTACCAAAAAATGGGTATCAGAATATCATCACTATTGATGCGTTTATTTCCGAAAAAACAAATGAGAATATTAATGGGTAATTTATCTAAATTTATTTTTAGGAGTTGATTTAATTAACAACAATTTTAGTTGGATTAGATGCGGCGGGGAAGACCACCATATTGTATAAACTTAAATTAGGCGAAGTAGTCACTACAATTCCAACGATTGGTTTTAATGTCGAAACTGTTGAATACAAAAATATTTGTTTTATCGTATGGGATGTTGGAGGACAGGATAAAATTAGGAAGTTATGGCAACATTATTACCGAAATACTCAGGGACTGATTTTTGTAGTTGACTCCAATGATAGGGATAGAATCAAAGAAGCACAACTCGAATTAGAAAAAATGGTATGAAATAGTGTCTCAATTAAATTGAATAACTGTTTCATTGTAGCTTATCACTCCAGAATTGGAAAATTCGGTTTTATTGGTTTTTGCTAATAAACAAGATTTGCCAGAATCGATGAGTGTGAAGGAAATAGCTGATAGATTAAAACTCCATGAAATGAAGGGCCGTAGTTGGTATATTCAAGCTGCCTCAGCGAAATCACAAGATGGACTTTACGAAGGCCTTGATTGGATTTCCAAAGAACTTCGCAAAACTGAAACCAAAACTATAGCGAAATCGCACAAATTCACTTTTAGTTTTAGAAATTAAGATATAAAAAATGTTTCCAAAATTTTGTCAGGTTTTCTGGAAAATGTTCAAAAATTTCGTAGTAAAGTCAGGTGATCAAAACCGTTACATTGGTGATATTTGAATGTGAACAAATTATTCAGTAATGAAATTTACGATGTTTCAAAATATGTAACTCGATCACATACGGGCGGAAATGTTAAAACACTCATTGGGGCCTGCTGAATGTAATGGGCCCAGAAGTGTCGAGTTACAAAATCTGCATTTAAAGTGCCGTTCCATGCAGAAATTTAATCTCCGACTGGTTTCAAACAATCATGTGAAACTGTTGATATTTGTCGATAATTTAGGCTTTAGGCACGCCGCGGTTTCAATTTCAACAACTTTTTTTGCACTTTTTCGCACACTTAACACAAACCGAGGAGTAATTCTCGGAAAGTTCCAAAGAGTTCATAAAGAAATTCTTGAAACACCCACAAAGATTGCTGTATTATTTACGAGTTCTGAAACAATACCTCATTTTTTTGACCAAAATTCTTAGAAGACTTTTAGTTCGTTTGAGGTGTTCTCAAAAATTCAACATTGTTGCCCAAAAATGTTTTAATGGCGAAAACATAAAATGTAAAGACGATAATTAAATTTTTGTAAAGTGCATCGTAATGGTTTCACTTTTCAATAAAACCGCAATGCTAGAAGCACAACTTTTTACGTAACACGTTGGTATTGGTGGGCAGTAAGTGCATTACAAGCGATTACGTGCAAATCCAGGAATGCACCATGGAAAAAATCACAATACAAATCTCGGAACACGGCACAAATTATAAACGAAAGCGAAGACCTACATGTGCTCAAAGTCCTCAATCCGTAATCCTCTTTGCACTATCATTACTTCATTTTTGTTAGCGAATACGAGATAATAATCATCCAACTCTTTGCTTCGCATAATTTCCAACGATGGTCGATTCATAAGGCAAAGAATGCTCATTGTTTTACCCAGAATTGTGTTATATACTCTGATTCTTTGTTTTATTGTTTACTTTTTTAAATGCTGATTGCAGTTTGAATTTTAATTATTTATTTTTCCTGCATCAAAAATCCAATATTAAATTTAACGATTAAAAACCATTTTTGACAGACATATTCTGCTACCAAAATTTTGTTCCCAAATCGACTCAGATGCAACTGCGCAATGTGCAGTTGCATCTGAGTCGATTTGGGAACAATAAAACAGGCCTTTATATTTAAAGCACAAAATAAGTAAGAGGTAGCCTCTAAAAACTGAAATAAAAACAAAATATTTCCATTATCACTCCTTTCTCTTGGTATTAACAATCTAAATTCTTTATTTCCCGCTGCAAGGTATAATTAGTAAATGGAATTAAGAAGCCATAAAATTGTTTATCCGCCAGAAAATAAGCTGTGCTTTGAATTTTATTTATTAAACTCTATCAATGTTACGTTTACTTAAAACGAATTGAAAAATCCGGTTTGATCTCGATTTTTCAACAAGAAAGTAAGCAAATTTGAGGAAACGAGCGATTAATTATTGAAAGTTAACAGAGAGCACGGAAATTTCACCATGATTATTCAATTGATTAAATTATCCAATCAAACGCTAGAATGAACTCGAAAACAAACAGATTTTTTAATCTCAATGAAGTGATTAGATTAGGATTATGTTAAGTTTTTAAATAGGAAGCTAGAGGTGATGGCTGTTAACTATTTATGAATGAATTTGTAAACGAATGTTTAATATTAATTTATTTAAATTTATTTTTATTAAAAAAAGTGAATAATTATATCATCGGCCTCGACCTACAAAGCTTTCCAAAAAAATACTTTAAAATTGTGTGGGTCATTTTATAGATATGCACGAATTTTTGATTTCTTTTTTTTCCTATGAAAATAATGAAACCCCAATTTTTAATAGGGTCCAAGGATCGAAACCCAGATTTTCCGGAACTTACGTTTTTATTCCTAAGACCCATAAATATCTACTGCAAAATTTTCAAATTTCTACAGGGTGTCCCACTTTCTTCCAACAAATATTTTTTTTAGTTAGTAAATATCATTCTGAACAAAAAATTTCCTATAGACTAATATTCTTTTTCGATTCCATAAAAAGTTACAGCAATTTTAATGATTTTATTGGGACACCTTGTATTTCATTTTATTTTGAATTTTTTTATTTAAATCAAGTTTACTTTGGAATTTGTAATTTAGTTTAAAAATAGCCAATAATGTTCAAAAAACAAGTTGGCAAAGACAAAATCTAAACCATAATTTATTTAAATAAAAAAATTTATGATAAGAAAGAATATTATACAGTGTGTTTCACAAAAATCATAAAAATTTGCCAGTATTGACGATTTTTATATTCTAGACGCCCTCTGGTGGAATTTTATGAACTACGCGAAAGAAGTAAATGTCAAAAAAAAATTACGTTTCAATTAATGGTTTATGAGCCAAAATAATTGAATAATGAGGTTTTGTTTAAAATATAAAAAATAGGATTTTTTTTACTGCTTTAGATCAGCTGTTTCCGTTAAAACAGCGCCCCTACAGGTAGGTAAAATTCCCAATTAAAATTGCTGTAACTTCTTAAGGAGTCGCAAAAAATATTAGTTCATAGAAAATTTTTGTTCAAAATGACATTTACTATCTAAAAAAATTTGCTGGAAAAAAAGTGGGACACTGTACATATTTTTTAGATTAAAAAAGAAGTTTCCTGAAAAAGGTTTTTTAATTCCTTTCGTTCTTAAAAGATATCATTTTTATATTATTGTTCGTTGATGAGTTATAAAGAAGAATGTAGACCAAAATTCTGTTTACCATTTGAATTTTTCAGTTGAAAAGTATTTTCATACAATACTTAGTTTTGGAAATATTTTTTCCTAGGATGAGGTTTGTTTTGTTTTTCTTTCATATTATCTTTCAGCATTTTTTCTGTTTACCATTTGAAGCAGAACACTTTTTAGTTGAAAAGTTTTTTCATAGAATACTTAGTTTTAGATTTATTTTAACCTTACATGAAGTATGTTCGGCGTTATTTCTTTCATTCGTCTGCTTTTTTTCAATGTTGGCCGTTTGTAGTTCTGACTTTTGTCTGTTTACCATTTGAAGCGGAACACTTTTTAGTAGCAAAGTTTTTTCATACAATACTTTGTTTTAGATATACTCTAACCTTACATGAGGTTTGTTCAGTGTTTTTTCTTTCATTCGTCCACCTTTTTTCAATGTCGGCCTTTTGTCGCTCTTCCTTTCGGCCTTTTGCTTCTTAGCCATTTGAAGGCGAACACTTTTTAGTTGAAAATTCTGCATACAAAACTTTGTTTTGGAAATTTCATGCAATACTTAGTTTTGGAAATATTTTCACCTTAAATGAGGTTTGTTCGGCGTTTTTTCTTTCATTCGTCTGCCTTTTTTTCATTGTCGGCCTTTTGTCGTTCCGCACATTATCTTTCACCCTTTTGTCTGTTTACCATTTGAAGCCAAACACTTTTTAGTTGAATTTTTTTTTATACAAAACTTAGTTTTAGAAATATTTTCACCTTACTTGAGGTTTGTTCGTCGTGTTTTTTTTAAATTTTTTTTTCCATGTTGGGGTTTTATCGTTCTGCACATTATCTGTCGACATTTTGGCTGTGTCAAAATATTTGCCTAATTCGGCCATTTATTCAAGTGGACCTCTTATCATATTCGGCTTTTTGTCGTTCTTCCTTTTGTCCAATAAGGCCTTTTGTCTGCGTCGAACTTTTGCATATGTGAACCTTTTATCCTTTTCTACCTTTAGAGATCCAACCTTTTGGGGTAGACCTACGAAAATTTCATTTAAAAAAATAATTTTTCAAAAACTGCTTGGATTGCCGAATCGTTTAAAGGCTCAAAATTTGAGAAACTAGAAACTATGTCAAACTAACATAAGCCGGTTTTTTTGTCTAAAACATCAACGCTGATTTTCTCTATAAAATTCAAAATATTTTTGAAAAATAAGGGTAATTTGAACCCTGTAAATTTGAGAAATTGTCCAATATATCAAATAAACACAAATCAGTTTTTTTTTTAATTTATAAGCAAACATTCCAGGGGCGACTTGGGCCTTAATTTCATGCAGAAATTTTCAATTTCAAAAAAATTATTTTTCAAAATCTACTTGGATTGCCGAATCGTTTAAAGGCTCAAAATTTGAGGAACTAGGAACTACATACTATGTCAAGCTAATATAAGCCAGTTTTTTTGTCTAAAACATCAAAGCTGATTTTCTCTATAAAATTCAAAATATTTTTGAAAAATAAGGGTAATTTGAGCCCTGTAAATTTGAGAAATTGCCCGATACATCAAATAAACACAAATCAGTTTTTTAAATTTGTAAGCAAACATTCCAGGGGCGATTTTGGGCCTTAATTTCATGCAGAAATTTTCAATTTCAAAAAAAATATTTTTCAAAATCTTCATGGATTGCCGAATCGTTTAAAGGCTCAAAATTTGAGGAACTAGGAACTACATACTATGTCAAGCTAATATAAGCCAGTTTTTTTGTCTAAAACATCAAAGCTGATTTTCTCTATAAAATTCAAAATATTTTTGAAAAATAAGGGTAATTTGAGCCCTGTAAATTTGAGAAATTGCCCGATACATCAAATAAACACAAATCAGTTTTTTAAATTTGTAAGCAAACATTCCAGGGGCGATTTTGGGCCTTAATTTCATGCAGAAATTTTCAATTTCAAAAAAAATATTTTTCAAAATCTTCATGGATTGCCGAATCGTTTAAAGGCTCAAAATTTGAGGAACTAGGAACTACATACTATGTCAAGCTAATATAAGCCAGTTTTTTTGTCTAAAACATCAAAGCTGGTTTTCTCTCTAAAATTCAAAATATTTTTGAAAAATAAGGGTAATTTGAGCTCTGTAAATTTGAGAAATTGCCCGATACATCAAATAAACACAAATCAGTTTTTTTAAATTTATAAGCAAATATTCCAGGGGCGATTTTGGGCCATAATTTCATGCAGAAATTTTCAATTTCAAAAAAATTATTTTTCAAAATCTTCATGGATTGCCAAATCGTTTAAAGGCTCAAAATTTGAGGAACTAGGAACTACATACTTTGTCAAGCTAATATAAGGCAGTTTTTTTGTCTAAAACATCAAAGCTGGTTTTCTCTATAAAATTCAAAATATTTTTGAAAAATAAGAGTAATTTGAGCTCTGTAAATTTGAGAAATTGCCCGACACATCAAATAAACACAAATCAGTTTTTTTTAATTTATAAGCAAACATTCCAAGGGAGGATTTGGGTCTTAAGTTCATGCAGAAATTTTCAATTTAAAAAAAAATATTTTTCAAAATCTACTTGGATTGCCGAATCATTTACAGGCTCAAAATTTGAGGAACTACGTACTATGTCAAGCTAATAAAGCCAGTTTGTTTGTCTGAAACATCAAAGCTGGTTTTTGAAAAATAAGGGTAATTTGAGCCCTGTAAATTTGAGGAATTGCTAGATATATCAAATAAACATAAATCATTTTTTTTAAGTTTATAAGCAAACATTCCAGAAGGGGATTTGGGCCTTAATTTCTTGTAGAAATTTTCAATTTCAAAAGATTATTTTTCAAAATCTACTTGAATTGCCGAAACATTTGAAGGCTCAAAATGTAAGGAACTACCTATTTCATATGTCAAGCGAACATATAACAGTTTTTTTTACCAAAACTCATACTTATCTGGTATAAATCTTTAATAAAACTACCTTTTTTAGTTTTATAAAAAATAAAAATTTTGGAACTTTATTTTTAGTGCATTATATTTTTCTTCAAATAATTTTTGAATTAACAACGTTAACAAATTAATGCTCTTAATTTTAAAATTAAACTTTTTTAGTTAAAAAAAAAAATAAAAACTTTAAAGCTGGTTTTCTCTATAAAATTCAGAATATTTTTGAAATATAAAAATCCCTGTTTTGAGGAATTGCTACATATATTTTAAATAAACATAAATCAGTTTTTTAAAGTTTAAAAACATTCCATGGGTGGATTTTGGCCTTAATTTTATGCAGAAGTTTTCAATTAAAGAAAATAATTTTTCAAAAAGTACTTGGATTCGAAGACTCAAAATTTGAGTAACTACCTCTACTACATATGTCACATGTCAAGCGAATATAAAACAGTTTTTTTTACCTAAAACTCATATTTATCTGGTATAAACTTTTTAAAAAAGTACCTTTTTTTAGTTTTATAAAAAAAGACAAAAATTTTCAAACTTAATTTTCAGTGCATTTTTTTTTTAAATTTAGCAGTGCGATGTTCTTAAAATAATTTATATTTTTGAAAAATAAGCTCTGTAAATTTGAGGAATTGCACATTGCACGATATATCAAATGAACATAAATCAGTTTTTTTTAAGTTTAAAGGCACAAACATTCCAGGGGTGGATTTGTGCCTTAAGTTCCTTAAAATATTTGGATTATTTATTCCACAATTTGAAGTACTATCTTCACCAATATTTTTTAAAATATGCCCAATGCTCTATCTTTTCTGGTCTAATTTTGTTAAGAGTTAAAATGCCACTTTTTAAATTTAAAAAGAAAGTAGTAAAACCTCGTTTTGTTTCTTTAAGATTTTATTGCGAATTTAAAAGCCCCATTTTCACCATTTTTTTTTAAATTGTGCTTAATGCTCTTTCATATCCAGGGTTGCATAAAAATCATATTTAAAAAAAAAAATCAGAACACTGGATTTAAATCAGATTTTTTTGATTTTTTCAAAAAAATATGAAAAATGAAGAAACTATTATAGTTATTTATGAAACAAGTGCTAAAAGTGGATAATGTTTGAAGTGCAAATATGCTTTTTGCACGAGTTGCATACATTATTTTGTCTATAATGGATAATAATCGAAAATTTCTTAAAAACAAGAAATTAATGACACGAGATTGTCATTTCTAAATTTGTCATTTATGATCAGTGCATAAAGTCATGGTTTTTTGCTCTAGTGCAGAAAAACATTACTTAAATCGTGCTTCTGTGCACTTAGTGCACTGCACTAGAGCAAAAAAAGATGACTGTATGTACTGGCAACTGATTATAAATTGGCCTACCTTTTGCACAATCATAGAAAAAATAATTTTATGAAACGTTATGTGATGTGAAAGAACGTCGAGACGAGTGTCTAGTAAATAAGACCCTGATGATGCTCTTATAAAAGCGAAACTAGTAGCACATTTTGTTTTCTGTTTTACTTAATTTGTGGTAATAGTTGGGATCTGAATTATCATTCTTCGTTCAAGATTCTGAAAAATTATTTAAATCAATGATTTAAAAAAATCAAGGTGATTTAATTATTTTTTTCTTCAAACGTCATTAAAGTACAGTCTTCTGTGATGTTTGACAGGCTTTAAAATGTCACTTTTTATGTTCGTTGATTCTATGGTCACTTTCTACTGCCTAAGAGTAAAAATTACTATTACAATTAATTGCACTGACAAGGAATAAAAGGGCGGAGTAGAAATGAATTTTAGGCAATCCAATATACACTAATATTGTATTGTGTGTTGTATGTAAATTAAATGTCAAATTTTAAAATGATTTATTATATTACTATTTTAAAAATTTCGACGTTTGAAGAAAAAATAGCATGTTTTATTCGGAGTAAAAGAACTTTTTGTGGCTCGCATGTATCCGCGGGACTCGCAAATCTAGCCACAAAAAGTACTTCTTTTACTCCTAATAAAACAATATACTATTTTACCAAATATTTTTTAAATTGTCCTTAAAATTCATACGAATCTGCTCTACAATATAAGTAATTCTACCTTTTTTAGTTTTTTAATAAATAAATAAAAACTAAAATTTTAAGAAATATGATTTCATCAGTAAATAAAGAAACAATAATGAATACTTAACAAAAATTAAAAAAAAATCATATTTTGAGGTATCTACAATTTAAATATTTTTTATATTTCTATTTTTTGTGTTCTTTGTGTATGTACTGCATATTTTAAAATGAAAAAAGTTTTTTCTAAGGTAATAAGCATTCATTGTAAAGCCTCAGATGTTGAGTAATCTCAAAGATATTTATCAAGTTTATTACTTTAAAATTTATTTACATAATACATAAGTTCCTTCCTCACAATCGTAATTTTAATTGAATCTTGAATATTTAAATTTCGATTTAAATTATAATTTCCACTCACTCTAAAAACCCAAAATTTAAACCCTTATGTTTTTTTAAACCATTTTTCCACGACAATTGAATAAACGATTCATTACGTTTGAACTTTTTGATAAGTAATGAAATTCATTACTATATTTTTGACATTATTCAACATGCTCGATCTGTGCGGACCAATCACAAACCTGCAGTATTGCCAACCCATTGAGTAATGAGCAATGGATTATGAGTAATTTCATTTATCTACGACTATTGAATAACATGTTAATTACGTACCCATTTCTTATTAATTAATGACAATCATTACAATTTAGCCGTGTGTTATATCTCCATTTAAATCAAATGTCTCTCCATAACACACTAGCTGGAACCAATCACGAGACAGCATTTTCAAAACATTTATCATAACAAACGGGCTGAAGTTGGCTAAAAACCGACCGAATACGAGGTTACACGAATAGAATGTGACGGCGCCATCTTCACTTGCGTGCGCCGCTGTCAAAATAATTTCAATTTGAAATATAAATTTTTTAAAGAAAGTGAATCAAAGTGAATTTACAATTACATTATATTAATAAAAGTAATTATTTATTGCAAATTAAAAACATATTTCTTAAAAAATATAATTACAAAAATAATAAAAAGCGTGAGTGGATTCAGAAAGTGAAAGTTGCACACCCCCAGAAATACTAGAAACTGCGCTAACAACAACCCAAAATTTATTACCAAATAAATCAAAAGACAGGTATAATATGGCATACAGAGCCTTTATGGATTGGAGAAACATTAAAAATATAAGAAATATAATTAGGTGTCAGGTGATTTTAGAGGTTAAATTGGGCTGTCAATTTTACGCCATAGAACTAAAATCTAGAGTAAACATAGGTGTTTAATGAAAATAACGGCCAGCAAAATGACAATAATAGATAGGAATCTAAAAGTGAAAAATCGTCGTAGATAAAGTATAGTATTCTACTCGCGATTAAATAGCCATTACTCACTCAGACCTTTTACGACACTCGCCTGCCGGCTCGTGTCGCAATTTCGGTCTTCGTGAGTAATGGCTATCTTTACTCGCTCGTTGAATAATATACTATAATCACTTGGCAGTATTGCCAACTCATTGAGTAATGAGCAATGGATTATGGGTAATATCAAGAAATGTCAAATGCCGTGTTCGTGAATAATGGCTATCATTTCTCGCTCGTTGAATAATGTACTATTTTTTAATAAAAACAAGTAAATTTTCTGGTAAACAAGTGAATAAATAAAATGTAGGTACTTTTTTTAGCTTGATAATCGAAGGTTGGAATTGGTCCTTGTAATAAATTCATTCAGTAACAATCTAATAACAAATAACATCCTCAATTTAAAAAATCGACGAGTTTGTCAGGCGTTTCAGACTGTAAATAAATAATTAATGTGGCCGCGCCGAATGTTTATACATCGCAACTCGTCAAAAAGGTCGATTACTAAATTTCAGGTTAATAACACCTTCATACATAAACAATTAACACTTATTATAATTATTATTAATGTACAAATATCACGTTTAATTTTGACATACCAAGAATTTTTCTTTTTATTCATTTTTTCCATAATTTAAATGTGGAGAAAACATGAGTAATTTTAGTACGTGGAATAATTTTTTGCAACACAAGTTGGGTATATTTTTAAAATTCGGCCTTGGCATTAAATTTTTTTTTAAATAATTCGCGTTCAAGATCCTTGCAAGGTGTTATAATTAACGACCTTGACTGGTTCGTATTAAAATGTATGCATATCACATTATACATCCTGAGCTTTTCAAATTAAAACATTTAAATAAATGTCTTCATTAAAATAGTTACTCAATAGAATAAATTTAAAAAAAAATCATAAATTTAAAATAAAAGTGAATTTTTAATCATAGTTCTTGATGAAATTAATTTTATTAAATTATTTTTTGTTACAGGTGAGTTCAATCAGTGAGAAACGAGTCGGGATCTTCTTATTACTGGTTTAGCTGACTTACCACATTGGAGAAAAAAGGAAAAAACCCTTTATAAAGAAATTTCATACAAATTGCAACTCTTTACTTCGTTTCACCGGCATAATTTTTGCAATCTGCAAGATAAACCATAAACCGCAAAGTGTCCCAGTGTCCCTGACCCCGGGTCACGACAGTTAAACCTGTGGAACTGAAGACCCCTCGGGACAGGTAAAAATGTATAAGTGTGCCCCCAACGGGCTTTCTTGGAATTTTTAGTGGGTGTATCATTATTGCATTGTCTGAATTGCAACGCAACGAATATTAAATTAGGTAAAGGAATTTAAAAAGAAAAATAATCATCTGAAGCTCGTTTTTTACTCTTCTTCATTTTATCATGAAATTTTAGTGGTATAATTTATTTTAATTATGGTAATTAAGTAGACTAAGGTAATTAATGAAAGTAAAACCCGAGGTAAAACTGTTATAGTTTATTAAATCATACTACTCATTGAATGGATAAAATGCAAATCGTGTAGTAGTGCTTCTGGCTTCGATTTCATTTGATTCTCATGACGTGTATACTAACGTATTTGGTAAAGACAACCCGTACATAACTTGATTCTTAATAAGTGCATAGACACTTACTTACTCATAAAGTTTATATAAAATACTTGATCATGGTGTTATTCACTTTTTACATTTCAAGGAAATGGAAAGAGGATGCTGACCGAACACCTTACCAGTTACAGCCTGTAATTTTATCACAAGATAAATAGATAATTATTATTAAAATTAGTTACAATGTAATTCCTTCATTGTCCTTGATTTAGCTTGGTCTAACGTACAATCATCGGCTCGATCTTTTAATGCACAAAGAAGTATACTCACTACAAAAAATCTTCTCCCACCACTATTTATTTGGGCGTCCAAACCTCATCGACAGTCCGTTTCATCCACATGACCGTTTTGACAACACGACCAGTTCATCGACATTACCTTTTCATCGACACTATATTTTCATCGACGAATATTTCCTTCGACAAGAACGTTTTATCGACAGTTCTTTATGTATGGATAAGGAAGGTTCATCGTCATTGTCGAAGAAATGGTAATGTCGATGAAATTGTATGTCGACGAACCGACAGTCAGGCAACGATTTGGACTTTAAAGGCCCACACCCTTGAGTCCAAATTGGCCTGGGAATGTCGAAAATCCCTGAAGCAACTGGCAAAAGGAAACAACCTTGTCCTAATGTGGGTGCCAGGGCACGAAATTGCTGATGAGTTAGGGAGGTCGGCCTCAAACCTTACACCGAGTGGTCCAGAACCGTTCTTTGGGCTGAACAAGACAGCCTATAACTATCCATCAGCTATCTCAGATCATGAATCCCAAATTATAAAAATATATAACCAGAACAGTACAATTGAACCAAAAAGGAAATCTAGATCGTACTCCAAAAATAATATCAAACGCTTTACAGAATCAATTGAGAAAGAGAAATGGGAAGAGGTTTACTATAATATCGATAACCCAGATGCATCCTTTAATAAATTCCTCTCAACATTTCTTCATCACTTTGAGGAAGCTTTCCCAGAAAAGAATACCAAATTAATACCAAAAGTATACCAATTATTGAAACTCCAGAGCTTCGAGATATGAGGGAAACTATGAATTTTATGTACGATTGTTACAAGCAGTCTAAAGACCCCGAGTACAAGAGCATCTACCTAAACTATAAGAAGTCATATAATGAATATATGGATCAACAGCGGAAATTACAGAACACCAATGCTATCATGGAAGCAACAAACACTCCAAAAACTGTATGGCAAATAATAAATAGAGAGACCGGTAGAAGGAAAATCAGAATGAGTGAGGCAGAATCCCCAACAGCAGAAGAATTTGGGATATTTCTAAGAAACATTACAAATATTACTCTAGGCACAATTCCAAGCACGAACGTTAATCCCATGGATTACCTAAAAGACCGAGCAGATAACTCAATTATCCTCTTCCCTTGCACTGAAAATGAAATAGAAAAGCAGATTGGAAATATTAAAAGAAATTTTCTAAGGATTTCCATGGGTTATATACTTTCATTTTAAAATTAGCTAGCAAATATATTTCACAACCTCTTTCCTGTGTTATTAATGCCTGCATAGAAAAAGGAGTTTTTCCAAATAATATGAAAGTGGCTAAAGTCTGCCCAATACACAAAAAGGGTCCAAAAACAAACCCAGGAAACTTTAGACCCATCTCCATCCTTCCAGTATTCTCAAAAGTATATTTGAGGCAGTTCTTCTCGATAGACTAGTCGGTTTCTTTGATGATAGAAATATTCTAAGTTCAAACCAATTTGGATTTAGAAAAGGTCTGGTAACTATTGATGCAATGAAATCTTTTGCACGCTATATTAGCGATGCACTCGAAGATAAGGAACATGTCAGCACTGTTTTCTGCGATTTAACGCGAGCTTTTGACTCGATGCAACATGACATACTCCTGGAAAAATTGGAATTCTATGGTATAAGAGGCAATTGTTTAAACTTATTTAAATCTTACCTATCAAATAGAGTACAGATTGTAGACCACAATGGATTAAGAAGTACTCCGCAATGTATTGAGCATGGTATCGCTCAAGGTTCTTTGTGTGGACCGTTTTTATTCCTATTATGCATAAATGATCTGCCATTAAACTTAGACTCATTCGCAGTGTTATATGCCGATGATACCACACTGGCAGTGAAAAACAAAGACCTGGAGGAACTACGATCAAACACTGAACATATCATCAAAACAATTTCTGAATGGTTCATTGCTAATAGGCTAGCCCTCAACGAAAGTAAGACACAACAACAATTCTTCACTTCCAGCAGAAGAAACAGAGAACTTCATGGTGGCATCACGAAATTCCTAGGGGTGTACTTCGATTCACTTCTAACTTGGTAACCTCATATAAGCGAACTATGTATGACTCTTTCAACAGCAATTTATGCAATCAGACGAACCAGAGACATTGCAGGTTTAGATGCAGCCAAGACGTCTTATTTTGCACTATTCTACTCCAGGATTAAATACGGCGTTAGATTGTGGGGTCTCAGCAGTCACGCCTTCAAAGTCCTGATATTGCAAAAGAAAGCCATTCGAGCCTTGGATAAGGTGGATCAACGAACCTCATGCCGGCCCCTTTTTTAAAAATTCGGTCTCCTAACTCTTCCGTCAATTTTCCTGTTAGAAGTTCTATGTGAAGTAAAAACAAACCTCAACTCGTTCCTGAAAAAGTCAGATGTCCAGACCCACAACATAAGAAACAGAGAACAAATCTACATTCCTCATCATAGATTGAAAACAAACGAGAGTTGGGACATTGGACTGAAGGCATTCAACAAGCTGCCAAACAAGTGAAGAGATCTACCTCTACCAAGGTTCAAAACAACATTAAAGACGCATTTCCAGGCAAATGTATTTTATTCCATCCAAGAGTTCTTCGACAGCAATCTGTGATATATATTTTAGTCTACCTTCTTATATGTATATTTCAAATTTTCTTCTGTTTTGTCATTTTATACTGTAAATATCCTCATCAAATTGTTTTATTAAGCTTATTGACAAGTGCTTATAATTACATTATCATTTTTTTTGTATTATGATGTATGTTGCACAAATAAATTTATACTTGATACATCTACGGGAGGAGATCATACGGTGGGAAAGGGATAGTATAATGTCCCACTGGAGTCATACTCCGGGTTCAAGACAGGCGAAGAAATTCATTGAATACTCGCCCAAGAAAGCCACAAAGTTTCTCGACTTAAGCAGGAACGAACTGAGGCTCATTACAGGCCTTTTAACTGGACACTGCCCATTGAGGTATCATCTCAACAAAATGGGCAAGTCAGAAATTAAAACTTGCAGATTCTGTGGCCTAGAAGATGAAACTTCGGAGCACATCATTTGCGAATGCGACGCATTAGCTCGCACTAGATTTGATCACTTTGACTGCACAACTCTAATTCCTGACGAAATCAAGGCTATGCCTCCTAAGGATTTAATCAGCTTTATTAAGCGTTTAGATATCCCAGGACTCCACTAGAGTAAGGGTTGAACAAAAGATCAAAATGGTCGCAGTTCGGTAAGGCTCATTTGCAGCCAATCGCCCTCCTATATAATCTAATCTAATGTCGATGAACCTTGTCCATACAAAAAGAACTGTCCATGAAAAGGTAACGTCTGTGCCGATGAAACTGCATTCGATGAAAAGGCTATGTCAATGATAGTGTATTGTCGATGAAACTATATACAACCATTTCTTTGTGAGCGCTTCTAAAAATCTATAGGTATCATCATCATCAACATTACCTTTTCACCAACAGTTGTTTTTGTATGGACAAGGAAAAGGTTCATCGACATTGTCGAAGAAATGGTAATGTCGATGAAATTGTATATTGATGAAAAAATTGTGTCAATGAACATTCCTTGTTCATACAAAAAGAACTGTCTATGAAAAGGTTATGACGATCAAACATGATTGTCGATGCAATAGTAGTGCTGATGGAACGTCCTTGTCGAAGAAGGCTTGTCGATGAAACTGTTGTCGATTAACGTCTGACTCGATGAAAAAGTAGTGTCGATGAAACGTCCTAGTCGAAGAAAGGGTTGTCGATGAATTGGCCATGTTGATGAAACGTCTGTGTCGATGAAACGGTCGTGTTGATGAAACTGACTGGTGATGAAATTGCATTCGAAGAAAAGCCCATGTCAATGAAAGTGTATTGTCGATGAAACTGTTTACAACCTTTTCTTTGTGAGCTCTTCGAAAAATCTCTATAGGTATTGCTTTACTTTAGTGGTGGGAGAAGATTTTGGGATGTTCCCTACCGCAGGAAACCTCCCTATTGGTGATTACAATACTTCTGTATATCTGCACAAGATTGTACTTTTACAGGCTACAGCACAAACTCAAGAAAAAATCGTGCACGATAAAATCAAGAAAAATGCAGTGTATAAACAATTTTTGCATTAAACTAATTATCGTCCAATAAATTAATAATAATGATAAATACACAATTAAGAAATACTTTCTAATATATTTTAACCATCGATCTACTTACATGTAATAACAAACGCTATTAATTATAATTAAATATTATTAACTTTGACGTCACAAATGCACCACCTGTGATTTGTAATTTACAAAATTTATTAGCAAAAGCTTGTTGTGTAACATGCGGTAACATGTCCTTCATTAGAATGTAGGTATTAAGTGGTATTATCACGTAGTTGGTAGTTATGTACTTACATACTCCATTAATTATTGTTAAAATAAAAATAATTTACTACTTTTTTATACAAAATTACTTAAATGCGACAAATTTTTAGCAATTAATATAAATGCCCCCTTAATTAAATTTTTTTTATTAAATCCAATTTTCGTGTTTGTTTGTGATAACGTAGAATTTTTTGATTACTGAAGTGCATATATGATGTCAGATTTCGATTAGGGATTGGGGTTTGTGTTATAGTTTATAGACATAGGGGACAGGGACAGGAATAAGGGAGGGAATTTGGAACAGGACGCGTGTCTTTTGAGCAAAAACCACGTGCCAACGCCAACGGTCGTACCACCTGGCGCCCAACCGTTTTCATCGTTGATTATTTTCTAATAAACTCACCCAAAACTTTTAATAATTTACAAACTCGTGTAGAAAATTTGAGCAATTTTCAATAATTGCATAATACAGGATTATTCCAAATTATGGAAATAGAAATAGGAAGATAGGAGTAGCTTTTTTGTTCAGGATTAATGGGACAATAATTTGAAAAAAAATATGAAAACGTAGTCATGACTGCATCATTATTTGTACCAAATTTAAAATCTCTACTCCCATTTCTTTTAAAATTAACGAACAAAAACTTACTTTCTATCAACACCATCAAAAGGCTCTAACTTCTCTTTCCATTTACACGAAAGAAATCTTCCGACATAATTTTGAATCACCCTGTATACAAATATTAAATTAAAGAAGTTTAATTTGCAATGTGAAAGAAAAAGGGAATTATTTTATATTTTAACGCTTTTTTTCTTTAAATTTGCCATTTTGTAAGATTTCATTTTATTGTATGCAACCATGTATGCTGCTAGTGGTGTTGTCTATGTTGGTATACATGCAATTCTAACCTATAGTTGCGGGTTAGGTTAGTTAATTATTGTTTCCGTTGGTGCCTAATTCATCTACCGCAATTATTTTAAATTCTTAAATTTACGACCGTTTTTACGAATAACCTTTTAGAGTTAACATAATTATACCCATTTTAATTATAAATTGCTCAATAGCACAGTCATACTATATGCAACCAACCTTACACAAAACTTTTTATAAATTCAGGCAACTTAAATAACAACAAGTGAATATGGTTGCATATAATCTAACCACTATTATAAATAATTATTACTTGGATAATTATTTTTGAAGGCTCAAATTACATGGGATATTTTTAAAGATGCGCAATAAATATGTAAATACACTTTAAAAATTATTGCATGACATCATTAATTAAGATATCGCATTTTTATAGTCAGACAAGCAACGAGACGTAAAGTTATAAATTTAATATTTTTTCTATTTCAATATTTTGTGTACAATAAAACGATGCACAGGAAACAAGGTGGTGTAACTCATACATAAAATACACCTTAGACCATGAAATTAATTCACCACAAGTGCAAAATGCAAATTTACACGATTTAGAAAAAATGCAACAATCTTCTTCAGTTCATTAAGTATTCAAGAATGCAGTGAATTAAATTACAAAGAATATAGTTAATAAAGTAAAAATACCTGAAATAAAAAACTCTTATAATAAATATCCCATTCTTTTTAAAATTTATTGATTGCTAAATCCGGTTGATTTTCTACCCGTTTTTTTGATTTTTCCTTTTTTGGTGAATTCAAAAGTTTTTGCAGTTATCACCATTTGTTGTAAATTTTTTGTTTGTGTTTTAAACCAAACAATTTTAACCAGGGGAGGCTTTGGAGGGCACTGGGCTAAAATACCTTTGGGCCCCTCGAGTACTGAAACATGCTCCAAACTTAAAAAAATTCAAAAAAATCCCAAAATACAACACTTATTTTTTTCTAAAATCCTTCCAATTGTAGCTAATAAACAACATGAGGACACTAATATATTTTTGGTATTTTTTACAACGCTTCCAACTTAAAAATTCTTGAAAATCATAAAGAAATGAAAAAAATACAAACTTCATTTTTTTATGTAAAATCCTTAGAACTATAACTAATAAATGAAATGAGCAAACAACGACTTTATAGTACCGTACATTTAGTATAGTATATGGTAGACCTTATAGTACACCATAAAAAGAAAATTGAAAAAATCATCAGGAGAAAAATAGTTATGACCTATTGCGTAGGTAATTTTTTGAAATTTTTGTCATTGTGGAGTAACCTAAAATGCCTTTTTATAAGTTAAAACCTTATACATACAATTTTAAAATGTGTTAGATTATGGTTCTATGTTTTTCCCGTTGTGCAAAATCACCTCGAAAATCACATCTAGCAATTTTGGATCGAATTCAGTTTTCAGCTTTAAGGTTGGTTACAGGTGCTATGAAATCAACTTCCACTGAAACTCTTCAGGTTGAATATGTTGAACCTCCCTTGAATCTAAGGAGATTGTTTCTTGTCAGAAAATTTGTTCTCAAATGCTGTATGTCATATGATCAGGAAGGGTTGATTTCGCTGATTGAATCTCTGAGCGATGTTATTCATGATTGTCCTTATTGGCGTCTTAAAGATCCTCGTTTTTTGGTCAGGGCATTTTTGGAGAATCGCAAGTTCCCAATTTTTCAGGATGATTTACTCCCATGTTTTAAAACTGGGTTCCAATCTTTATTTTTTCATATTAATCCTGTTGTTAACCTGGGTTTGAAAAAGTCACATGGTGAAGATCCCCCTTGTCTTAATAATGCAATTTTTAATTTTTAATTCCTTAGTCGGGTCTAGATGGCCTGATTCGGTAGCTGTATATACTGATGGTTCAGTGGACCCTCTTTCTTTGAGGTCTGCTTTTGGTATTTGTATCCCTTCCAAAGGTATTTATATTTCCCGAAGGATTTCAGATGGCAGCTCTATTCTTTCTGCTATTTTTGAGGCTCTTGTTTTTTGTCAATTCAAGTCCTTTAATAATATTGTGATTTTGTCTGATTCTAAATCGTCACTTGATCTTATAGCTAAAATAGGGGTGGATAACTCTATTAACTTCATGGGTACTAAAATCAGGCAGTTAATATACAAATTGATTATTGAACAGAGTTTTCTTTTTTCTCTCTGTTGGATACCAAGTCATATTGGTATTAAGGGTAATGATCAGGCAGATTCTTTAGCTAAAAATGGGGCTTTATCAGATCAGGTAGTTAAATATAGAGTCTTTTGGCCGGATTTTATTTTGGGGATTAAACGTGACATTAAAAGTTTGTGGCAAAATGTTTGGGATAATACCAAGTATCAATTTAGTGTTTATCGATCTATTCAGTCTGGAGTGCCTTCAGTTCCTTGGTTTTCAGTACTGCCTAAATTTCCGGGCTCAATTGTGTCGAGTCAGGTTTGGTCATTGTTCCTTCCCGTCTCATTTATATAAGATCAAAGTTATTGATTCAGATTTATGCAGCTGTGGCGAGGTTGGTGATTTACACCATATATTTTTTTCTTGTCCTTTTAACCTTTGTTACTCCCTTACTTTGTATAACATTTTTATAGATACTCTAAAGTAGGAGTACTTTAAGGGCCTTTAAATATACACTTACTGTTAATATTTTTATTTTTTTACTTTTTTCTCCGATTTTGTTCATTATAAATATTTTTTAAAGCTACCAAAATTTGGTACAAAAACATAAAGTGGTTTAGGAATTATCCACGCTCCCGAAGCACCCTATTTAGCATACTTCAAAAATGACTCTTAAGAACAACAAAAAAAGTTTTCAAGGAAACAATAAATAGTTTTCAAAAATATTAACCAACTTACGTTTAAAATTTTGAATTATCTTGTATTTTTGTATTGCTTCCGTTTTCATATTCAATAAAAAAAATACACAAAAAGGAACTAAGAAAACATGAGATCAATGTATGGTTCTCATAGTAAAGTGATTGTGTAAGCCGAAATCTTAGAAGGACCCACCCTATGAGCTTTATCTTAATTGTTCTTGGTATGGATTACGTCATTTAATTTTTTCTTTTCTTGCTCTAACTAAAAGTGCCACTTCAAACTTGAAATGAAATTTAAACCGTGTGAAACCAATCCATTTCAGTTAACAACATAAAAATATGGGTCAACCACATATTTATGAATTTTTTATAATTCTGCTCGAATTACCAATAAATGTTTACTCAAAATTCTAGAATGTTCCCATGTCTAAGAATTTATAAAAAGAGAAATTGATTGAGTACAATCATGTGATTTTACATCAATACAAATTTATTACAAATTGTATAAACAAAAGTGCATAAATTGCAGGAGAAAGCAAATGCGTTTTTAGTAATTTTGCAATTACACCTTTTAAATGTTGAGGATTGTGGATGGAAAATCACAATATTCGTGACGAAATTAAATTGCAAAGTATTTACCATTTCTACTTATAAATATTTAGATTAGTAATTACTAGAAATTATTTTTTTTTACGATTTTCACTAGAATTAAACCATTTCTTAAAATGTTCAAGATATTTATAACAATTTCTAATTTATTTCCAAAAATTAATTTTTTTTTCATATTTCTTTTTAGTTAAATGTAAATAAAACAAAAGGTCATTGGTGTAACCTTATTTTAGTTATTTATTTCATTCAACAAACATGCACTTTCTGTTTATCAGTGTTTGCGCATTTTATCATCGTTATCGAATTTTTAGAATGTAGGTGTAGGTAAAACTTCAAGGTAAAAATGTACTACTTTCAGTATCATTAATAAATCCCTTTGTTGATTTTATGATCAATTAAATCATTCTTATTTGAAGAATGCGTGTTTTGATTTTTAATTTAAAAGAGCTTTTAACCAATTAATCCTTTTAATTGTCCCATTTTCTCATTATTTATTGATAATTTTCTATTGTTTCATGAAATTCTACTTGTTGTTGATTTTTCTATACGAATAGAAATTTTAAAGTTTTCTAGTTGATACGTGTACGAGCCTTGGAAAAATTTAAAAAATATTTGGTTAAAAATTAAGAAAAAGTATTTAAACCGAGGTTTGAAAATTTAAATTTTTTGAAAAACTAAAGATGGTAGCGTTTTAACAATTCTAGATCAAGAAAATATTTGGTTTACCAGCACAAAAGATTCCTAAAGTTTAAAAAAAAATGGCACAAAATTGGCCCATTTGCGATTTTAATTTTTAACTTTGACCCCCCTGCAAATCTCCAACTTTTAAACCTTCAAACGTCAAGGTAGGAGGTAGGTCAAGTTTTTTAGAAATATATGATACGATTTTGATTGAAAATCGTTTTTTTTTTTCTACAAAAAACAAAAATTGATACCAAAATAATGAACATTTTTCCATATAGAGCATTTGTTTTTTATTTTAAAACATGTAAATATATTATAGGTACATAATTTAAAGAAAATTGTGAAAATTGGTTTTCTGGATTTTCTAAAATTTCTAAAATTTTAAAAACATTTAATGCTCCCAAAACCTGTGCTTAGTGGTCTTAGACATATTTAAAAAATAATTGGTAATTGGTAATAATCGTTTTTGGATTTTCCACAAGAATTTTTTCCATATTTCGATAGTTTAGATATTCAAGAATATCTCCTTAAAAGGATTTTTCAAAATTCGAATTATTTTTAAAGTTATAGTCATTTTAGTGACGTTCTTGTCGTCCAGACAGATCAAAAAACGGAGGTTCAGGCAATCAACAAGAAACTCTGGATGACTTTCAACACGATGATCCACCACTTACTGTTAAAGTTTCAACAGTTTTAAAATCTATTTACGAAAGTCTGTCAGATGATTCTTTATTCGAACGAATCACTAAATTCTTTGATATGGACGTTTGCACCCAAACACATCCATGCTGGAGTCCAGACAATCGAAATTGCTACTTATTTAGCAGTCGGTATTTTCAATGAAGGTTTTAATCCCATTTTAAATATTATGAAACTTAGGGGATGAAAATTGGTAGCGAAACCCATGGGTTTGTTGTTAGGCGCAATGAAGTAAGAATGCAACGTTCTGAAGTTCGATCTTCAAATGCTTCAAAAGAAGGAAGAACTGCTCGTCTTGCGGAAAGAAGCTGGGGTGGCTGATTAAGTAAATGCAAGTTATATGTAAAGTTGCTCCCAGCTGGAAGTAGGACAAAGAATACGCGATCGTGATTACTTTTTTCCTACTTACAGCTGAGAGCAACTGTACGCATCTATCAGTTACACTGCCTGAAACTTTTTTCGATGCGGTTGACATAATATCTGAAGTTCTAGTCGACCGATTTACTTGAAATTTGGCATGAATATTCTTTATATATTCCTCTATCGTATGAATCAATAAAAAATAGGCATTCTTCATTTTTAATATTTTTAAAAAATTCGGGAAAGTTAAAAAATTAATGGGAAAATCGACCTCTATTTTTGAGTAGCCGCCATTTTGCGAAAAAAATTTTTTTTTCACATTTTCTGGTTCATACGATACTGGCAATTATACTGATCAAAACTTTCCATAATTTTATTTTTCAAGTGACCAGGAGGGTAGATATCATGACGACCGGGACAATTTTAATATTTTAATATTTTTTTATGTACTCTTGAAATATGAATAAATAAGCCATTAAAAAATGGATAGTAAAAATATCAATTGTTTTTTTTAATGATTCCTCAAAAAACGCTCGAAATTCGGGCTTCTAGACTAGAATACCCCCTTAAAGCAGGAAATTTCTGAAATTCTGAGCTTCCAATTGTTTTGATTGTTCTCATAATTTTTGAGTATTTTATCTTCTAAAAAATTGATCAAATTTTGATGGAAAGTAGTTTTTTATATTTTTGTTATTAACTGAAAATCAAGAAGTGATTTGAAAATAAAGATAAAGGGGACTGAAAGATCTTTCTCACTGTGTACTAAAATTTTTCAAAAATTATGGAATTTTACTGAAACGACACGATATTTGAAAACAAAAAGTTTGTATTTGTTCCTTTGTTGTGATTATATATTTTATTTATTTTTTCTACAAAATAAAGTATAATCGACTTGTCAAGTTCAATGCCAAACTGGAACACCTTGGACCAGCGTCAATCTTGAACCCAACTGGGAACTCTTTTCCTGTTCTCCTCTCGGGTCTTTCCAGAATTCCTTTTTGGATTAGTTTTGGAAGGTGGGGAGAATGGTAAAGTCTTATTATTAGTTAATCTCTAATTTGAGAATTCCTTAAACCTTTTCAAATTAAATTTCCAAATAATTCTTACCACTAAAATTTATTCAAATTTCAATATTTTTCTTCCTATTTTAGTAAAAATGAGAAAATTTCACACCAGATCCGATTAAGGATTGTCGTTATGCTAAACATTTTTGTACAAGGACTTTTCCGGATTTCTAGCGATTTTACCGAATTTTCCTGGACTTCAATAGATGAGGCATGTGCATGTTTCGTAAAAGTTCGAAAATGATCCTCTTCTGAAATTTATCAGACTTCCTTCGAATTTCTCTGGACTTCCTCGAGACTTTCACGAATTCCCAGGACTCCCTCGGGCTTTCCTAGACTTCATTGTACTATCTAAGAGCTTACCAGGGTCTTTCCGAGACTTCATTGGACTACCCAAATCCTTCCTCGGACTTTCCAGAAATGGAACTGAAAACAACAACTTTGTATTTGCTCCTGGAAGTTCTTGGATAATTCTCGAAACTCTTTTCCTGTTCTCCTCTCGAGTCCTTCCAGAATTCCTTTTTGGTTTTGGAAGATGGGGGAAAGGTTAACCTTTAATTTAGGACTTCCTTAGATCTTTTCTGAATAAATTTACAAATATTTCTTACAACTAATGACGGTTGGTAGTAAATTACACACCAAATTTATAAATATTTCCTTCCCATTCTAGTAAAAATGAGAAAATTGCACACCGGATCCTATTAAGGAATGTCGTCATGCTAAACATTTTTATATATGGACTTTTCCGAATTTCCAGGGACTTCCCCGAATTTTTCTGGACTTCAATAGATGAGGCATGTGCCTGTTTCGTAAAAGTTCGAAAATGATCCTCTTCTGAAATTTATCAGACTTCCCAGGACTCGAATTTCTCTGGACTTCCTTTAGAACTTCCTCGAAACTTTCACGGACTCCCCAGGACTCCCACGGGCTTTCCTAGACATCATTGTACTATCTAAGGGTTTACCAGGGTCTTTCCAAGACTTCATTGGACTACCCGAATCCTCCCTCGGACTTTCCAGAAAGGGAACTGAAAGATCTTTCTCATTGTGTACTAAAATTTTCCAAAAATTATGGATACGACATTTGAAAACAACAAGTTTGTATTTGCTCCTGGAAGTTCTTGGATCATTGTCGAAACTCTTTTCCTATTCTCCTCTCGAGTCCTTCCAGAATTCCTTTTTGGTTTTGGAATATGGGGGAATGATTAAGCTTTCATTTTGGAATTCCTTGGATCTTTTCTGATTAAATTTACAAATATTTCTTGCAACTAATGACGGTTAGTAGTAAATTGCACACCAAATTTATTAATATTTCCTTCCTATTCTAGTATAATAGAAATGAGAAAATTGCACACCGGATCCAAAAAAATGGAATGGCGAGGGGTAAATTTTTCCCAAGAACTTTCCAGGTTTCCAGGGGTTTCCCCGAACTTTTCTCGACTTCCTCGGAGTTTCCTTGACTTCAATTTTTTTAGGACTTTATCAGACTTCCCAGGACTTTCTCAGAACTTCCACGGACGTCTCGGTACTCCCTCGGGCTTTCCGAGATTCGTTTTCTAGTATCTAAGGAATTCCCAGGATGCCCTCGAACTACCGGACTTCCTTAAGCATTTACAAGGACTTGCATACTAAAATTGGTCGGTGTGATGTTTACGTAGATAATAAAGCGTTTATTTGGTATGACATGTACTAGATACAAACACTACGATACCCCAAACTGTTTCGTTAGATTTAAAACTTATCCGAAGGAGCCATAAGCTCATTGTTCAAGCTGAGGATTAAGAAAAATGTTCATTTATAAATGCATCTTTATGACCTATCCTAAAGTAATAAAATCACGGATGCAAAAATTAAAGAAATAAAATATGCAATAGGTACAAAATAAATTTAAAACCTGAGGGATAATCTTACAGGTAATATTTATAACAATGGTTGGATCAAAACGCGGCATTAAAAGTGTTTATGATTTGGGAAAACTTGGCACCGTCCTGGATTAGGATTTAAATATTTATAGCAATTCTCGGCACCAACCAAATTTTATGGTTGAAATTTGAAGCAACACTCGCCACCAACTTTTTAGTTAATTGGAAAAAATCGGGAACCCATTTAAAAATAACTATTAGGAGGTCTTTTCTAGGGGAACTTTTTACAATGGTTTACTCATTTTAATTTAAAACAAATAACATCACATTCTTGAACCATTCCTTCTGGAATCTCTTGATTTTCTGCCGGTGGATGAATTAAAATCCATGAATTTATATAGTTGAATGCAAAAAACTTATTTTTTATTTCAAAAGTTAGTTTTTCCTTGAAGATCCAAAAATATCAAGAAACTCAAATGATGTGTAGGTGAAGTTTCGTGTGGTTTTTGATATTTTTCATGAATTATTGGGTAATACAAGTGGTTTTTTTTAAACGTGTCAATTGGTGTGAAAAATTAGGTATTGTTGTTATGAAAACATAAAACCAGAATATCGCAATCAAAAGTGCTTCCACTCCAACCCAGCGCTAAATGGTTGATTGCAATTTATTGCAACATTTGTAATGGAAGAAAAAGAAGCAGCATATATCCAAAGCTAATGTTAATCAGGTATTATTATTACAGGTAGTGGCTTTAGGTATTCCAAAGGCGCACCTAATTTAATTTAATCTCCACGCTGTTAAAGCTATAGCTAAACCGTTGCTGCACGTGCATGTGTGCGTGTAGTGTATCTCTATATTATTTTACATTTTTCGCCACAGCTCGTCAACTTCCTGCATAAAGCATAAACACAATATGCAAATTACAAAAGATTACCAACTTGTAATTTTAAGTAGTGCCTCAGGAAGAGTTTCCTACAAAACTCGCTTCTAAATTACTTTTTTCTTAGAAAAATCGCAACTCACAAATTCAAGAATAATCTCCTTGGAAGTGAAATTGTGACCGCCGAGAAGATAGCCAAAAATTTCCAGCCACAGTTTTTTACATGTATTTCTCCATAAGAAGAAAAAGCATTATAACTTTTTTATTTTACATTGTACAACAAAACTAATTATACCACCAGAAAGCTCAAAGAAACATATACATTACAGTACTACTGTCAATGTTTGCCTCATAATAATAAATCAGCAATTTGAAATTAATCAGATGACTACCTTAAAATATCCAAAACACTTTTAATGTTTTTATTAATTAATAAGATAATAATTAGTGACTGGTATTGCATTATATATGGGAAAGTAGAAAATTTTATGAAGATTCCAGTAATTGTTTTATTTTAGTTGTAAGTTTATTTTAAAAAAAGTTACACCTAATTAAGTGTTTTTGATTTTTTAAGGTAGTCATCTGATTAATTGCAAATTACGTAATTATTATTATGAGGCAAGTATTGGTAGTAGTACTGTACTGTAGATAATTCTTTGTGCTTTCCAGTTGTATAATTAGTTTTGTTATACAATGTAAAACATAAAAGTTATAATGGTTTTCCTTCTTACGGAAAAATACATGTAAATAACATTTTTAGGGCTAACTTCTTAGTTGCAAATTACGGATTTATTATTATGAGGCAAGCATTGGCAGTAGTACTATAATGTAGATAATTCTTTGAGCTTTCTAGTGGTATAATTATTTTTGTTACACAATGTAAAATAAAAAAGTTATCATGTTTTTCTTCATATGGTAAAATACATGTAAAATACATGTAAAAAACTTTGGCTGGGAAATTTATGGCTAACTTCTCGCCGGTGAAATTGTGTCCAAAAAAAATCAAAAATATTTTTTTCACTTTTTTCTAAAATTCAACGAGGTAATTGGACGTTGGTCCAATTTTTTTGGTATTTTAGATTTATGTGTTTAGAGTGGATATGTAATAGGAGCTTTTGATGTCTGCTCTCTATCTGTAGTCTCTGGTAATAAGGCAAAACACAGGAAGTGGAAAGAGAGGGAACTTTCAATAGGCAAAGCCAAGCCAGGTTCGCTTTGCCAACTACTAACGACAAACGACAGTTCGGTTTTACCTGTTTTTACGGACGCACAGGTGGAAACGATAAATTCGCTACCGGAATTTTTCCGACCATTACCATTAAACGTGCCGCTGTTCGTTTTGCGCAATAACTCTGTTAACAATTCTTGTGGTAATAAAGTGAATAGAAAAATCAAATCTGGTGGTTAGTGAATTCTTTTGGTTTTTTTTTAAATTACGCCTAGAGAAAGCTGGGAGTGTTATTGCATGTTGCGATTGTTACTCGGAAATGTTTTAGATTTTTAAATAAAAGCATGTATATGTTGATACTTCTAATTGCTCTCAGGTCGTAACGGTTCAGGTTAAAGTATGAAAGTTTAAAATTACACCGCACTTGCAAATTATGCGTACTGTTTTTACTTAAACACCAACATTTTATAAAATTTTCAAAGAAAATTACTGAAATTTAGAATTTTCCTCATTTTCAATACCCTAAAAATAATTATAATCACATTTCCTGCGAGCTTATAAAAAAGTTTTGGAAATACCCAAAGTACCATTATTTAAATCGAGGAATAAAAATGGATACTTAGGGATAATCTTTATTTTTCGGCAACAAAGAACATTTTAAAAATTTTTGATTACCTAATTTTAAATTCTTCAAAGCCTTGCTCACTCAACTCAAGCACTGATTAAATTTTGATAAAATTGAATATCCAAAATCATATCTTAATATGCTACATTCACATGTAAAAAGTTAATTAAAAATAAAAAAAATTTTGCCCACTTCCTGGATTTTTTTACTGGATAATCTTCCTGTGAATAAATGCATAACGTAGTAATTCTAATACAAAATCAAGTACTTAATTTAATTTCCTTGAGAGACTTATGCATGATGTGCATTGAAGATCATTAAATCATCTACCAATTAAAGGCGCCAATTTTTTAATCAAAACTTTACCCGTGACGAATTAATTGGCTTCATTATTAATTAGCTTTTAATTATTATTTTTTTGATTTTATTTTAATGACGTTGCAAGTTTCAACTATTTTGCAAAATTGCTACGTAATACGTAACCTATAAAAACCACAAATATTTGAATATTTATCAAGTGATAAGATAAATTTCTTGTGAGTCACATTTTTTATAATAAAAATGCTTTCCTTCTATTTTTAAGATTAGAGGGCTGCGTAGATTAATTAAATGCACAATTAGAAATCATTAAATTTTAAAAAAGTATACTCATTAATTTTTATATTTTCAAAAATTTTGTATAAATATAAAGAGATTATATTATTTTTTAACATTTTAGTTTTATTAATTAAAAAAGAACGGATATTGTGGTGAAATTTATGCTTAAATTGATAAGGTTTCATGCGGGCGAAATTTAATCCATATTTATACTGCTTTGTTTAAAATATCATTGAGAAATCTCATAACCGTCTTTGGTTTTAAGTTATTGTTTTTAAAATCTCTTGTCTGCATACAAATCATGAGAAAACCTAGTCATAACAAGAATTTTCAAATATTTCTTTAATTATTAATAAGAAAGTACTGTCAAACTTCCTTACTCAAATCTTCAAGGGACTTTAAGAAAAATTCGAGATATAGAAATTATTTCGCAAAGTTAAAAACGAATATTTTTACAAACACATTCGACTTATAGAAGTTCAAGTTAGGAAGTTCGACTGTATTTAATTTTAGTATTTTTTTATTAAAAAAAATTGGTATTTAAATCGTTTTATTTTGGAAAGCAATTTTTCTTAAATTTATTACCAACCTGATGGCCATGAATTTGATTTAGGTTTCCATGACAAAAAATTTTGAAAACATCCAAAAATTTTGTTACTTGTTTTACTAAAATTTGGATTTTTTTAGAAAAGACTATTTTATAAACCACAGAAATTTTGAAAAGCTCAAAATTTTAGGAATTACCTGCTTTATTAGTTAATCTTAAACAGATTTCTTATGTTTAAACCTCAGTTTAAATCTAAACCTCCCCGGGTCTGATTTGTGCCTACATTTTTTCAAAATTTTATAAAAACTCAAATGCCACAAATTTTTTTAAATTTTGATTTTTATTAAAAAAATTAGTAATGAAACTCGTTTTTGGAAGATTTTTTCCCCAAAATCATTAACCTGGTCTTCAGTCTCATTGATTTAAAGATACTCATATTTTCGTTGCTCGTTTTACTAAAATTTGTATTTTTTTGGAAAATTTCGTTTCAGCTTTAAATAGCTCTTTTATCTTCTTCAACCTTAAAAAATTATTATTTTAATGTCACTTTATTTTTCTGAGTTGTAAACAAAAATGTAATTTCCTCCAAAATTTTTCGATTTTCCAGAAAAAAAATAATATCTCGAAGAATATTTTAGCTACAGAAACTTTTAAAACCTCAAAATTTGAGGAATTTTCTGCTTTATTAGATAAACCTTAAACAGATTTCCTATGTTGAAAACTAAACTTTCCAGGACCGGATTAGTACCTACATTTATTTCAAAATTTTAGGAAAACTCAAAAGCCGCAATACCACAAAAAATTTTATTTTTATTAAAAAAATTAGTAATGAAACTCGTTTTTGAAAGATTTTTTTTCCCTAAATCATTAACCTGGTCTTCAGTCTCATTGATTTAAAAATACTCATATTTTTGTTGGTCGTTTTACTTAAATTTGTATTTTTTGGAAAATTTCGTTTCAGCTTTAAATAGCTCTTTTATCTTCTTCAACCTTAAAAAATAATTATTTTAATGTCACTTTATTTTTCTGAGTTGTAAACAAAAATGTAATTTCCTCCAAAAATTTTCAATTTCCCAGAAAAAAAAATTCTTTAAAACTATTTTAGCTACAGAAACGTTTAAAAGGTCAAAATGTGAGGAATTTTCTGCTTTATTAGTTAAACCTTACACCAGTGGTGTGCTGTAGGGGGCTCGCGAGAACCCCTTCTTAAAATTTTTGGAAATTTGCGAGCCCTTTGTTAAAAGGATAATTTCCAGATTTTTTTATAAATTTTATGTCATAATAAATAATACTAATAATACTGTTTTTATATCAAAATAATACAAGTCCTTAAAAAATGCAAAAAATGCATGTGAGGCATACTGGGAAGTGCCTCGTTAAAAAAACACATTCTTAGAAACGCCCAAAAAATTGCGAACCCCTTGTTAAAATTTTCACAGCACACCACTGCCTTAAACAGATTTCCTATGTTGAAAACTAAACTTTCCAAGACCGGATTAGTACCTACATTTGTTCCAAAATTTTAGGAAAACTCAAAAGCCCCAATACTACAAATATTATAAAATTTTTATTTTTGTTAAAAAAATTAGTAATTAAACTCGTTTTTGGAAGATTTTTGTTCCCAAAATCATTAACCTAGTCTTGAGTCTTATTAATTTAAAAATATCCATATTTTCGTTGCTCGTTTTACTATATAATTTGTATTTTTTGGAAAATTTCGTTTCATCGTTAAATAGCCTTTTTTATCTTTTTCAACCTTAAAAAAGAATTATTTTAAGGTCACTTTATGTATCTGATTTGTAAACAAAAAAGTGATTCCATCCAAAATTTTTCGGTTTTCCAGAAAAAAAATAATATCTCGAAGAATATTTTAGCTACAGAAACTTTTAAAACCTCAAAATTTGAGGAATTACCTGCTTTATTACATAAACCTTAAACAGATTTCCTATGTTGAAAACTAAACTTTCCAGCACCGGATTAGTACCCACATTTGTTTCAAAATTTTAGGAAAACTCAAAAGCCGCAATACCACAAAAATTTTTAAATTAGTAATTAAACTCGTTTTTCGAAGATTTTTTCCCAAAATCATTAACCTGGTCTTGAGTCTAACTGATTTAAAATATCCATATTTTCGTTGCTCGTTTTACTAAAATTTGTATTTTTTGGAAAATTTCATTTCATCTCTAAATAGCATTTGTTATCTTTTTCAACCTTAAAAAAGAATTATTTTAAGGTCACTTTATGTTTCTAACTTGTAAACAAAAAAGTGATTCCATCCAAAATTTTCGATTTTCCAGAAACAAAAAATAATATCTCGAAGAATATTTTAGCTACAGAAACTTTTAAAAGGTCAAAACATGAGGAATTGCCTGCTTTATTAATTGAATCTTAAACGGATTTTTTATGTCGAAACTTAAACATATCAGGGGCTGATTTGTGCCTATATTTCCTTAAAAATTTTAGAAAAACTCAGAAACACAAAGGCCACAAAATATTTTTAATTTTTTATTAAAAAAATTAGTAATTAAACTCGTTTTTGGAAGATTTTTTTTCCCAAAATCACTAACCCGTTCTTGAGTCTCATTGATTTGAAAATATCCATATTTTCGTTGCTTGTTGTACTAAAATTTGTATTTTTTGGAAAATTTCGTTTCATCATTAAATAGCCTTTTTTTATCTTTTTCAACCTTAAAAAAGAATTATTTTAAGGTCACTTTATGTTTCTGATTTGTAAACAAAAATGTGATTCCATCCAAAATTTTTCGATTTTCCAGAAAAAAAAATAATATCTCGAAGAATATTTTAGCTACAGAAACTTTTAAAAGGTCAAAACATGAGGAATTGCCTGCTTTATTAATTGAATCTTAAACGGATTTTTTATGTCGAAAATTAAACATATCAGGGGCTGATTTGTGCCTATATTTCTTTAAAAATTTTAGAAAAACTCAGAAACACAAAGGCCACAAAATATTTTTAATTTTTTATTAAAAAATTAGTATTTCAACTCGTTTTTGGAAGATTTTCCCAAAAATTATTAAACTGGTCTTCAGTGTCACTGATTTAAAAATATCTCGTTGCTCGTTTTTCTAATACATATTTGTATTTTTTTTGGAAAGTTCGTTACAGCTTTAAATAGCTCTTTTAATCTCCTTTAACATTAAAAAAGAATTATTTTAACGTCACTTTATTTTTCTGAGTTGTAAATAAAAATGTAATTTCATCCAAAAAATTTCCAGAAAAAAATATCTCGAAAACTATTTTAGCTACAGAAACGTTTAAAAGGTCAAAATTTGAGGGATTTTCTGCTTTATTAATTAAACCTTAAACGGATTTCCTATGTTAAAAACTAAACTTTCCAGGGCCGGATTACTACCTATTAGTAGTAGTAAAATTTTAGAAAAACTCAAAAGCCCCAATCCCGGCTCCAATACGATAAAAAAAATTTTTTTTATTAAAAAAATGAATAATTTAAATCACTGTGGTAGTACATTCCATCCAAGCTGTAAAAACTTTTGGCGAGTTACCAAACTTATATGAGGAACAAATTTCGTACATCTTCAACATCAAAATTGCCGGAACGAAATTTTGCCCACCAGTTTTGGCACTAGCGTTCTGTCAGTACATCTTCTCCATACACATCCAATTTTTTCTTGCTTGAACAGCATTTATACCTTTTCTTTAGTAAAAAAGTAAAATATGCAGAAATGTCGCTTTAGACTTTCCACATTTGATAGGGCACCAAACAAAAACTATTTTGCAGAATCAAACAAAAATTTTCACAAAAAAGTCTTGCTATATCAGCTGTAAAAATATATAATGACAATGCGGCTTAAGTGTGAAGCTGGGCCTGGAAAAATACAAGTAAGTCCTCTGTTGCGAAAAAACGAAATAACTTTCCGAACAACCTAATAGTTGTTTTATTTTCTTCAACCTTAAAATGAATTATTTGAATGTTACGTAGTTGTAGCTAAGCAAAAATGTAATTTCATCCAAAAATTTTCGATTTTCCAGAAAAATATCTCGAAGACTGTTTTAGCTATGGAAACTTTTAAAAATTACTTACTTTATTAGTTAAATCTCAAAAGTTGAAAACAAAAATTCCCATGGTCGGATTAGTAACTACATTTGTAATTTATTTCAAATTTTTTTGAAAACTCAAAAGCTCCAATACCACAAAATATTTAAAAAAATAGTAAGTAATTAATCTAGTTTTTGGAAGAATTTTTTTTCCCAAAATTATTAACCTGGTCTAATTAAGTGAAGTTTCCATAACAGAAAATTTTAAAAATATGCTTGTTTTACTAATTTTTTTATTTTTTTAGAAAAGTTCGTTGCAGTTTTAAATAGCTCTTTTAATCCCCTTAAAAATTAAAAAAATAATTGTTTTAATGTCACTTTATGTGTCTGAGTTGTAAATAAAAATGTAATTCCATCCAATAATCCGGATTGAATTAAAAAGCGATACACTCAGTCCGCATTTTTTACGATATAAACACGTAGGATTGGATTGACTTTCAGGATTCAGTTTAATAATCCAATCCTAGAAAATCATGGGATTGGACTTTGTAATCGCGATTGAATAAAAACTTGTAACGACATAAACGCGATTGACTTTAGAAAAGTTACTAGTAAATTATGTTATCGAAGTTGGCACATCTGACTGCTGACTAACAATTGCAAAATACACGTAATTTTCTTCCATTTTCCTTATTTTCAACGTTTTTAATTAACATAACCTCTTCAATAAAATACGAAACATCAGAAATAAAATCAAAGTGAACAGACCACTTAAAGACCACGCAAAAAATATTTTAGGAATTTCCTTTCTCTTTAGTTGGTAACTATAGGATTAATAATATATTGAAAAATTCAATCCAGGCCAAATGAGATAAACGCGTTGTTTACGTGATTGACTGAATCCTGTCATAATCCTATTTTCAATCCAATCCGGATCGAGTTACACGAGATAAACGTAGTCAATGATTTAAATTTCCAAGACAAAAAAATGTTTAAAATATCCATAATTTTTGTTGCTCGTTTTACTTAATTTTTTTGGAAAAGTTTGTTTCAGTTTTTTCTTCGACCTTAAAAAAAGAATTATTTTAATGTCACTTTATGTTTGTAAATATTTGTAAATATTTTATCCAAAAATTTTGAGAAATAAAATAATATCTCGAAAGTCATTTTAAGTAGTTGAACCTTAAAAAAAATCTTGAAAGCTAAAACCTTCCAGGACCGCATTAGTGCCTTCATTTGTTTCAATTTTTTAGGAAAGGTCATAATTGTGATAAGTTTTCTTGACAAATAATAGGTTTGTTCCAACAATGAGTTCTGACCTCTGACCGTCACGAAACCGTTACCAATAAACTGCTAATCGAGTTATGCGCTTGCGCTAACTTCGTACAGACCAAAGGGTTAATTTATATTTTATTTGTTTTTAATTTAGCAGTATGGTTATGGTTTCGTAACGGTCAGAACTCGTTGTTGGAACAAAGCTAATGTTAAGAATATACATATTTTTTATTGCTCGTTACTCGTTGTACTCTTAAAATCGCCTTCAGCCTTATTTTAATGCCACTTTATACTTTATGGCACTTTTTAGGATTTTTTAAGTGAAAACCCCAGAAACCCAAATTCCCGCCCAAATTTCAAAAAATGTTTTTTTACTTTATCCTTACATTGTTCCGAATTTCTGGAATATTCTGTTGTGTCAGAAAAACAAAACTTTAAAAATTAAAAAGCAAACCAGGGTAAAATTTGTGCGAAAATTCTATTTTCTCTAAATTTTTTTCAAATTGAACGCCAAACCTTTTATGAAAAATATAAAAATAATACAGGGTGTCCAGAAATTAAACGGCCAAACTTTAGGAGGCGATTCTACAACTAATTTTTAGAAAAAAACTTCCTATAAACATGTGTCCGATTTCGCTTCCTAAGGGAGTTACAGCCCTTTAACTATTGTGACTAAAACTAGGTTTTTTGTCATTTTTGTGAAAACGGTTGGTAATGAAGATTTGAAATTTGGTGTGAGGACTAATACGTTTAAGATATAGTTTCTCAATTTTTTTCAGATTTTTTGAAAGCTCTGAAATTTTTTGAAAACTTTCAAAAAATCTGAAAAAAATTGTGAAATTATATCTTAAACGCATTAGTCTTCACACCAAATTTCAAATCTTTATTACAAACCGTTTTCAAATAAATGACAAAAAACCTAGTTTTAGTCACAATATTTAAAGAGGTGTCTTAGGAAGCGAAATCGGACACATGTTTATAGGATTTTTTTCTTAAAATTAGTTATAGAATCGCCTCCTAAAGTTTGGCCGCTTAATTTCGGGACACCCTGTATATTAGATTTTTAGATTTCGTTTTGAATTGGTCAGTGTTTCTTTGTTTTCTTTCCCTTTGCGTGTATTTGAAATAAAAGGTAGGAAGAGAATAATTTAATAAGTCACCGATTCAGAAATGAATAAAATTTGCTAAAATTAAAATGATTATAATAAAAATTTTCAGTGAGAACAATGACCGTTTTGTAAGAAGTAAGAACGTTCTTTTGCACAATGTAACTGTTTCCATCCTGGTATAATTTAGTATTGTGCAAAATAATCAGGATTTGTGCGTATAACCGCGATTCCATATTCCGCGAAGGCAAAATCTCAACCCAATTGACCAAAAAAGGGCCTATAACGTTTCGAAATTATTTCTTCAATTCGCTCTTCACGGCCGGAAGATGTGGGAAAAACCTCTCAACTATTTGCTTTTTTCCTGTTCTGCAATGCTTGAGGAACGTTCGATGAACTGTAATGGCTGTCCTCTTTGGATAGTAAATATACTTATCGTTTACTAAGTATGTGTACTATGACTTAAATGGAGGGGCCATTAGGCCTCATGATGAATTATTGTTTTAAGTGCGTGTAAAAATAAAACCACGTGATAAAAACTTAAATCATTAGAAACATATGTAAATTTTAAACCGTTAACAACTTCACCACAAATTTTAACATTTTTATCCACATTTCAGTAAAAAATGTGGTTATTACATTTTGATTTTGTTAAATTTAATTCATTATAATAATACTTAATACTCTGACGTGAAGATATTAAAAGATCAAATTTAAATACAAGAAATAATCCTGAATGAAGTCGAGCCTACCTTGAGGAGAGGCTCGCCTGTAAAATTCGTTACATTGTCAATTCAAATTTATTCATGTATTCAAATTTTTAACTCGTAATAACTTTAATGGCCTGCATTTTCTTTTACTGAATATTAAATTGCCACACACCCATAAGTAAATTGAAAAACATTAAAAAAAATTAAGGACTACAATAAATTGGCAATAAATACCAGACTTCATGGTAGATAACTTGGCCTATTATAAAATTAAAAATTTTCAAGTAAAATGATTTTTTTTAATTTTTTTATCTACATATGAGGATTAGGAAGATATTAAAAAATATTTGGTTAAAATCGGGCCTTTAAATTTTTCAAATTTTTATTCCAAAAATGTTTTAGTAGTTATTTTTGAAAAATTGTTTTTATGAAAAATCGAAAATTTGTGGATGAATTTTTCTTCTACATTCTTTGTCCATAATAACTTATGATATTAGTAAACAACTTTTTTAAGAGGATACTCGGTGAAATGTGTAACTCCGCATTTCGCCCGCAAAAGTATTGAAAAATGGTGATTTTTCAAACCATTTGGTGAGATTACTAATTGAGCAAAATGAAAAGTTTTAATTGCATTAGAAAGAACGTTTATTATGTTAGTACGATAGAAGACGCTTTTTTCTATTTTTTTACTCAAAATTGTGCTAAAAAGGTCTAAAAAATAGCATATTTTTGCATATATCAAGATTTTTTCTTTTACAATTTTGAGTAAAAAAATAGAAAAAAGCGTCTTCTATCGTACTAACACAATAAAACTTATTTCTAATGCAATTAAAATTTTTCATTTTGCTCAATTAGTAATCTCACCAAATGGTTTGAAAAATCGCCATTTTTCAATACTTTTGCGGGCGAAATTCGGAGTTACACATTTCAGATTTCACCGAGTATCCTCTTAAGGATGAACGGGATTAAAACAATTTTTACGCATGTGAGGGTAAAAACTGTCTTTATAGACGTCAAAATCATGTCTAAAGTCAATCCCCTAGGGATGAAAAGTGACATAACGTGCTCTAGGGAGTAAAATAATTTTTGACTGAAATGTCATAAAACCGTCACCAACATTTTATTTTATTTAGGGCCGGTTGCACAAGCTTAAGCTTCAACTCCAATGGCGTAGCTAGGGGGGGGGGGGTTGTCAGAGGGTGACTTTCACCCCTTGGCGCCTTTTTTTGGCATTTATACAAAAATCTAAATACATATTTTACAATTTTAAAATGGTGTATCTTCTGCAAGTGTCCAAAAAATTCATAGGAAATTTTTATTTCATAATGACATTTACTACCTAAAAAAAGTTTCTGGAAAAAGTGGAACACAAATTAATTATTTATTGAAGCACCATTTTTTTTTTTTAGAAATCACGGTTTAACATTTAAAATTTTTAAAAATGTTGGTATTTAAAAAACTTTACATCTGTAGTAAATTTGGATACGTATTACAATGGTATTACTCAGTATTATGAATTTTGAATCTCAAAAAAATCTTGATCTTCAAGCTCATTCTTTTTTCGCGTTAGTTGTGTCGATTTCAAAATATGTTTAATTATTTATATGCTACATCAGTTATTCGAATTAGTATTATTAAATTATTTCAGTTGTTGTATCCTGTATTTTTGCCCTGTAATTGGAATTAAGTTTCTGTTGGGTAAAGTAAAGTAAAGCCTTCCCCTTGCTCCCACTTGAGTGCTTTTTTAGAGTCTACCCTGCTATCCGAAATTCTTAATCATTTTAATTAAAACTTTTTGAAAAAATTTTTATAACTCCGCCATTTTTTAACCAATTTTTGATTTTAAACGCACATTAAATACCTAAATTTATTGACTTTTTAATGGAATACTAGACTTGTTTCAGTCTTAAATAGTTTAGATTTTATCGAAAATTTTAAAATTACAAAAAATAAAAATTGCAACCAAAAATTTTTCTTTGCCTTAAGATATAAAAAATTGCAAAAACTATTCAAAATAAAGTTGGAACTATGGTTTAAGTTTTGATGACGTTTTTTTAACAGAGTCTCTGCACCCTGCTGACCGAAATTTCTGGCTACGCCACTGTTCAAATGAAATTGAGTTTTATTTTTCAAAAAACCAAATAAGTAGTAATTTAATAAATGTTATGTTTTGTTCTTAAAGAACTTAAAACTTGAGCAATTTAAAAATGAAAACCAGATTCCTTTGAGATAAAAAAATATTAAATTGAAAACAGCATATAAATTAAAAACGGAAAAATTCTTTCCTTATAAGTGTCTTAACCTGAACCGTGAAGACGAAGCAACATTCTTGTGTGCATTTCTCAAAGTAATTCGCATAATTGGATTAATTTTAGCAACAAAAACGGTTTGTTAGTGATGATATGTTCGATAATTGCACTTCGTCGTACGTGGGACCAAAGTGCTCAGAAGTGGCGGAAAAACTGGTGCAAATTTTCGGATGGAGGCACACTTATAATGTAGAAAAACTGCAGAAAAATGTGCCTGGACGTGACACCACTCGGATTTCCATCACGAGACCGTGTCATGGCTACATTAAGGCGCAAATTGGAGAGAAGGTAAATTGGTTCAAATAACGAATAACGAGGTTTATATTCGCCTTAATGACAACTAAATGGGTCAGTGTGTTTATAAATATTGAAACCGTGTGGGAAAATTTATTGGTTGGAATTCTATTTGATAGTTATTGGTTATTGGTTATTACCAGCACTTCATTTAATATGCCTACTTTGTTTTATTTCATTACCACTAAATGTGGGTTATGAATAATATACAGTTTTCCAAGAAAAAAATTTCAAAACATAGTTAATGATTGGTGGTAATTTTTTTTCTGTTCAGAAATTAGCGAAAAATACTAAGGAAGTTATTTTTTAATTCAAAAAATTAGCATAATTTAAATAACATCTGGAACTGAATTATGAGGAAGCTAATTAATTTCTTGAAGATTCATTGTGTGGAAGAAGTTTTGAGCGGAAATCCTGTGAAATCAAACTAGAATCCTTGAAAATAATTATATAACAACGACTGGTTTACGTTTTTCTTTAATTATTTTCACGCGTAACTTGTTACTGAGTAACTCGGTATTGAGGACAACTTTTTATTTTAATTGTTGTACACAGCCATAAAAAATGATAACAAACACTTGACATTGAAAAAGACCATTAAAAATTAATCTATGACAAAAATATAAATTTAGCGCACTTGAAAATAATTTATTAAAAAAATTCCGTACTATTATTCCATTATTAATTTATTTATTAACAAAACCGCAGACTGGTTAATATTTTTATTAATTAACGGATAATCTAGGAAATTTAATTAGCCACACTCAGGTGCATATTAATTTTTGCAAAATAATCGAAAGTTGGAAAGAGAAACTACTTTTTCTCGCTGAATTATTCAAGCGTAAAGTTGTGAATATTTAATAGTCATCGCCCAAAATTTAAACTAAAATGAAATTTACCAGAAATTTAATGATAGGCAGAATTTTTAATACTAAAACGTTTATTACAACAATACAAGGTTTTTCAAAATTTAATTTAATGTTTTTTTTTAATATTTATACAGGGTGTACCAAAATTGGCTTTTTCTCGTATTTTTTTTAAGGAAAATATGAATAGGAAAAAAAAACACTTTCACCACTATGTCAATATTTTAACAAAACAAATAGAAAAAATGTAAGACCTGATTTTTTTTTTAATTTTACACATACCGGGTGGAAATGAAAACCGGGCCACCTCTATAACTTTTTTTATTTATGAATAGAAAATTTGAAATTTGGCTATGTTCTATGGTTCAAAAAAACAAATTTTATGTGCATTTTTTATTTTCGAAATCACTTCCGGTTTCACCGGAAACACCATGAACTTTGTTTTTTTAAATGTAACATCACATATTGTTATTGATGGCTTAAAATACTTTTAAAAAAGAAGTATTTTTGAGATATTAGTTTTTATTTTTTTTGTAAAAAAATTTAAAAAAAAAAAAAAAAAAGGTTTTCGAAGTCGGTGAAAAGTACCAAAACTAATTCTAAATAATTCAAATACCTAAATAAAATAGTAATTTGAAAAAAAATTTAAGTGGTTTTTGAACTATTAATTTTTAAACTTAGTTAATGAAGATTTTATCAAATATCTCACTTTTTTTAAATGCAATGATGCCGGGTCATTTGACTTTTTAAAAAGAGGATTTTATAACGATTATTTTGGTACCCCATATGTAGGGGTATGTGTTTGTGATACATTTTTAATTTTTTTTTAATTTTGAAAAATCCCGAGTACAAAAAATATGATAAACTGGGACAAGTAAATTGATTGCACCCTACATATGGGGTACCAAAATAATCGTTATAAAATCCTCTTTTTAAAAAGTCGAATGACCCGGCATCATTGCATTTAAAAAAAGTGAGATATTTGATAAAATCTTCATTAACTAAGTTTAAAAATTAATAGTTCAAAAACCACTTAAATTTTTTTTCAAATTACAATTTTATTTAGGTATTTGAATTATTTAGAATTAGTTTTGGTACTTTTCACCGATTTCGAAAACCTTTTTTTTTTTTTTTAAATTTTTTTAACAAAAAAAATAAAAACTAATATCTCAAAAGTACTTCTTTTTTAAAAGTATTTTAAGCCATGAATAAAAATATGGGATGTTACATTTAAAAAAACAAAGTTCATGGTGTTTCCGGTGAAACCGGAAGTGATTTCGAAAATAAAAAATGCACATAAAATTTGTTTTTTTGAACCATAGAACATAGCCAAATTTCAATTTTTTTTATTCATAAATAAAAAAGTTATCGAGGTGACCCGGTTTTCATTTCCACCCGGATATTCCTAAGTTTTAGGCTACATAAAAAGTTTATTCAAAATCAGACTTGAAATCAAAAAGTTAGCAAAAAATGAAAATAAATAAAAACTTTATCAGATTTTATTTTTTTAACCGGAAACAAAAAATTTAAGGGTGCAACTTTTTATATATCGTTACATATACAATAGTCCTAAGAAAGAAAATATAAAAAGTTTATTCAAATTCAGACCCGAAGTTAAAAAATTAAAAAAAAATTGAAAACAGTAAATTTTTTAGATTTCAGTTTTTTAAACAAAAACAAAAAATATAAGGGTACATTTTTTGTCCTTCGTTACACATACATATCTACAGTCTTAAGTAAAACTACATAATTTTTTTTTTCAAAATCAGACCAGGAATAAAAAAAATTAGAAAACAAAAATTAAAATAAAGAACCATTTTTTTAGAATTTGTTACATGTAGAAGTAAGTACATGTAAAACTAAATAAAAGTTATTTCAAAATCATACCGGGAGTCAAAAAATAGGAAAAATCAGAATTTTTTTCAGATTAAACTTTTTTAATTCAATGTAACAACGTAATTTTTTTATATTTTGTTACACGTACAGTCCTAAGTAAAACTACATAAAAATATAAAATCGAAAATATTCTTATTTTATATTTATATTTTTTTTAATCGAAAACAAAAAATGTAAGGACATTATTTTTTTATATTTTGTTACACTTACAGTCCTAAATAAAACTAGATAAAAAGTATATATTAAATGAGACCTGGAGTCAAGAAATTGAAAATAAACAAGTCACTTTTTCAGATTTTATTTTTTTTAATCGAAAGCAAAAAAAATGTAAGGGCCCACTTTTTATATTTCGTTATACATACAAACTACATAAAAAGTTTATTCAAAATCAGATCAGGCGTCAAAAAAAATAGAAAGAACATTAAAATAAACAGCTAATTTGGCAGATTTTATTTTTTTAATCGGAAAAAAAATGTAACGACATAATTTTTTTATGGTTTGTTACACGTATAGTCCTAAGTACAACTACTTAAAAAGTTTTTTCAAAATCAGACCAAGAGAAAAAATAAAAACAAAAATCGCTCACATTTTCAGATTTTATTTTTTTTTTATAGAAAACGAAAAAATGTAATGGCTCAATTTTTTTATATTTTGTTACAAATACAGTCTTAAGTAAAACTACATAATTTTTTTTTTAAATCAGACCAGGAATAAAAAAATTTAGAAAAAAGAAAATTTAAATAAACAACCAATTTTTTAGAATTTATTTTTTTAATCGAAAACAAAAATGTAACGACGTATTTTTTTAAATTTTGTTACATGTACAAGTAAGTACATGTAAAACTAAATAGTTAATTCAAAATCTGATGTGAAGTCCAAAAATGAAAAAAAATAAGTCACTTTTTCAGATTTTATTTTTTTAATCGACAGCAAAAAAATGTAATGGGCCATTTTTTATATTTAGTTACACATGCAGTTTAAAATAAAAGTTTCATAAAAACTTTATTCAAAATCAGACTAGAAGCCAAAAAAAATTAGAAATGAATTAAAATAAACAGCCAATTTTCAGATTTTATTTTTATAATCGAAAAAAAAACTAAAGACGTAATTTTTTATATTTTGTTATACGTACAGTCCTAAGTAGAACTACTTAAAAGTTTTTTTCAAAATCAAGAGAAAAAATGAGTTAAAATCGGTCAGTTTTTCAGATGTTATTTTTTTAATATAATTGAAAACAACGAGGAAAACAAAAAAAATGTTAGGGCTCAATTTTTTTATATTTTATAATAGTCTTAAGTAAAACTACATAAAATTTTTATCCAAAATCAGAACAGGAATAAAAAAATTGAAAAAATAATTAAAATAAACAATCAATTTTTTAGAATTTATTTTTTTGAATGGAAAACAAAAATGTAACGACGTATTCTTTTTATATTTTGTTACATGTACAGTCCCAAGCGAGGTCCTAAGTAAAACTAGATTCATTAAGTAAAACTAGTTCATTCAAAATCAGACCTGGAGTCAAAAAAAAATTAGAAATAAAAAATTAAAAATGTTGTTTTCGATTAAGAAAATAAAATCTGAAAATGTGACTAAGTACAACAGTCGAACTCGGTTATAACGAGCATCAAGGGATTGTGAATTTTGCTCCTTATAACCGTGAAAATCTATTTACCTGTTATTATTCTACTTCGAAATATACAGAGTGTTTCTTACCAAGTGGGAATTGATTTTTTGACCAACATTAAAATAAAAAGTAAGAACACATTTATTTTCTAAAAAGCCCCATTTTCGAAATATGGATGTTAAAGTTTACTCATTTTTTTGAATTTTTTAACATATCTACATTTTAGTTTTTAGATAAAATTGAGACTATTCAAAAAAAATTTCAAGATGAATATTTTTCGGGGGCATCCATCCTCTTTATCCATCCAATTTTTTTGGTCGACGTTTTAAATATTAATTGAAAGTGCACAATGCGAATTTTATAAATGAAAAAATATTTACTCGGTATATCCGTCAAAGAGTTCGTAATAACCGTGACATTTTGAATAGGAACCAAAATATGCATCAGGATTCGACTGTATTTACATTTATTTTCACCGGACTGAAGTTACATTTGAATGCATTTATTTTTATATACATATTTTTTGATTCGAAAATAAAAAAATCTAAGGGCTCCATTTTTTATATTTTGTTACACATATAGTCCTTAGTAAAACTGCAAAAAAAATTTTAATTTCAAAATCAGACCAGGAGTCAAAAAGTTTAAAAAAGAGATAAAATAATCAGTCACTTTTTCACATTTAATTTTTTTAATCGATTACAAAAAATGTAAGGGCTCATTTTTTATATTTTGTTACACCTACAGTCCTTAGTAAAACTGCATCAAAAGTATTTTCAAAATCAGACCAGGAGTCAAAAACTTTAAAAAAGAATGAAAATTCACTTTTTTGCATTTTTTTTTAATAAGAAACAAAAAAATGTGCGGGCTAAATTTTTTATATTTAGTTACGTATACAGTACTTGGTAAAACTGCATAAAAAAATTTCAAAATCAAACCAGGAGTCAAAAAAATTAAAAAATTATGAAAAAAATCACACTTTTTCAGATTTTATTTTTTTATTCGAGAACAAAAAAATGTATGGGTTTAATTTTTTTATATTTTGTTACGTATACAATCCTTAATGAAACTGCATAAAAAGTTTTTTTCAAAATCAGACCAGGAGTCACTGAAGAAATCTGAAAAAGTGACTATTTTTTTACATTTCTTAAATCCTGGTCCGATTTTGAAATAACTTTTTATGCAGTTACATTTTTTTGTTTTTGAATAAAAAAATAAAATCTGAAAAAGTGACTGTCATTTTCATTTTTTTTTTTCAATTTTTTTGACTGCTGGTCTGATTTTGAAAAATCTTTTTATGTAGATATACTTTGGACTATGTGTGTAACAAAATATAAAAAAATTGAGCCCTTACATTTCTTTTACTTTCGATTAAAAAAAAACAAAATCTGAAAAAGTGACTGATTTTTCTTATTTTTTTTATTTTAAATTTTTTGACTCTTGGTCTGATTTGATATAAACTTTTATGCAGATTTACTAAGGACTGTATCTGTAACAAAATATAAAAAATTGAGCCCTTACATTTTTTGTTTTGGAATAAAAAAATAAAATGTGAAAAAGTGACTGTCATTTTCATTATTTTATTTTCAAATTTTTTTACTGCTGGTCTGATTTTGAAAAATCTTTTTATGTAGATATACTTTGGACTATGTGTGTAACAAAATATAAAAAAATTGACCCCTTACATTTCTTTTACTTTCGATTAAAAAAAAATAAAATCTGAAAAAGTGACTGATTTTTCTTATTTTTTTTTATTTTAAATTTTTTGACTCTTGGTCTGATTTGATATAAACTTTTATGCAGATTTACTAAGGACTGTATCTGTAACAAAATATAAAAAAATTGAGCCCCTACATTTTTTTTTTCGAATTATTTTTTCTATTTGTTGAAACTGGGTATTGGGAATCATTTTCAATGAACTTTTTGAATATTTTTACTGTATTATTTTTAATATTATGAAAGGCTAAATTTTGGTTATTAAATTTATGTAAAAAATTACCCACTTTTTTTGTTAATAACTTAAAAAAATATTGTGAATATTTTTCTACTTGACAACCACTTGTGCTAGTTTTGTGACACCCTGTATTTTAAAGCGAAAAGTTTCTATTTACAGAAGTGGTTTACGGTTATTGAATTCTCGAAGAAAAAAGGTAAAAAATGAAAACAATTATGAAATTGGTTAGGAATTTTAATTGTATGTTGCAATTGTTTTATGCCTTTCCTAGTCGAAGTAAGCAATTTGTGAATGCAATAATTCATTTCCTAGTTACTTATTATTTTAATTACTAAAAAAAAAAGATTATTTAAAACCTCATAAAACATAATTACGCTGATTAATACGTTTTCCCTAAGTATATGTTTACTTGATGTACCATTAAAATTTATTTACTCATATTTGAATTTTATTCAATTATTAAAGATTTTATTTGAAGTTTTTTAAATTCTATTTTTAGAAATTGTTTAGGTAATAATTATGGTATTTGAAAAGATGCAATTGTGGAAAAAAATTTAGACAAACAATTCCAGTGAATTTCACCTCCTAATTACACTTAATCCTGATAAAAACAGGTAAACTCGTCTCTAAAAAGGCATCAATTTACTAAAAGTGCTATTTTTCAACAAAAATTTAATTCCTAAAAAATAAAAACGTAAGTTCTTGTAATTAAGGTATATTTTTACCAAGAATTGATAATAATTTTGGTTACTAAATAAACCAGTTTATATAATGATTAATTACTTTTATCATGACAATAAATTAATGTCAGATTTTATAAAATATTTCTATTTAGACTACTGCGTGGCTGTGACTAATAAATTTATTAGTGAATTTAGTTGCGTTATCAACTAATGGTATACGTGATATGATGCAAGATAATCACCGTCATTAAATTAAAATCTTTCAGAAATTTAGTGAGTAAATTTATAAAATAATTGAAAAGCATAAATTACAAAAAACTGCTTGGATTAAAAATGATGTAATGATAGAATGATATCAATTCAGCAATTTCTTACTTTTAATAAAATGCGCCGACGATATTCAAGGATTACGATTTTATAACCATTTCATTGGAATTAAAATTCCTTGTAGTAATAAAACAAACATTTTTGTTAATAAATTTTAATGCAATACATAATTATAAACTTTTATGGTACCATTAATTTATTTTCGATTAATTATAAGTTGTGATACTCTTAATTTTATTAATTGTTTTATCTTCATTAATTTACTAAAAGGTGATTCATCCGAATTCTCAACGTTTAAAGTGTTTTTTCACACATCGTTGTATCATTTGAATTTAAACCCCTTCTTTAATTCAAGTAAAAATATAGTTAATTAAAAGTAACTGAACCGTATCTCCAGATATCCTTTGTTTTCGTTTTCTTTCAACCGACAATCTTAAAGCATCTCGTCTGGGAACCTGGGAACTTCCACTTTTTCCAAAAAGAATCACAATTAGACCCCAAACGCCATGAATTGTATAATTATAACCTTTACAGTACCTAAATCAAGTTAAAATGCTACAAAAAAATAAGTGGTAGATAATTTTTTGAATAATCATAAAATAGTATGTATTGTTCAGGTTTTTTAAGTGTTTAGAGCTGGAAAATAAAAAAAATCGCTCTTTACTCCACTTGAGTAGGAATTAACAGGGGCGGATGGGCACCTGACTAGCGGCCCGGGAAAAAATATTTGTCGGCCCATTTTTGATTTTTCGATATGAATAAAAAAGGATATACAAAGTGCCAGTTTTTTCCCTTATTTTTTTTTCTAATATATTGAACATCCAATATATTGTCACTATTCAGAACATGTCAGAGAAAATTTGGAGGAGAGTAACAATCTTAAAATGAAGATTGAATCAGAATCAAGCTAAACGTATTAAATACTTGATATAGGTATTAAAGTTTGGAACGACTTTTAGCTAGATTGGTTTTGGAATAAAAACGAAAATCGAAATAATAATTTGAAATTTGTCTATATTTTATGGTTAAAAAGAAAACGTTTTGCCTCAAATAACATCAAGATATTTTTTTTAATGTAACACCATTTCTTAGTTCAGATTGAGGGTATTTAAAAAGAATTAAATTTTTGTGAACATCATTTTAATTTTTTGGTCAAAAATATACCGGGTGGAAATGAAAACCGGGTAACCTCTATAACTTTTTTATTTATGAATAGAAAAATTTGAAATTTGGCTATGTTCTATGGTTCAAAAAAACAAATTTTATGTGCATTTTTTATTTTCGAAATCACTTCCGGTTTCACCGGAAACACCATGAACTTTGTTTTTTTAAATGTAACATCCCATATTTTTATTCATGGCTTAAAATACTTTTAAAAAAGAAGTATTTTTAAGATATTAGTTTTTATTTTTTTCGAAAAAAAAATTTTTTTCAAAAAAAAACAGGTTTTCGAAGTCGGTGAAAATTACCAAAACTAATTCTAAATAATTCAAATACATAAAATAAATAATCGTTATAAAATCCTCTTTTTAAAAAGACGAATGACCCGGCATCATTGCATTTAAAAAAGTGAGATATTTGATAAAATCTTCATTAACTAAGTTTAAAAATTAGTAGTTCAAAAACCACTTAAATTTTTTTTCAAATTACAATTTTATTTAGGTATTTGAATTATTTAGAATTAGTTTTGGTACTTTTCACCGACTTCGAAAACCTTATTTTTTTTGAAAAAAAAATTTTTTACAAAAAAAATAAAAACTAATATCTCAAAAATACTTCTTTTTAAAAGTATATTAAGCCATGAATAAAAATATGGGATGTTACATTTAAAAAAACAAAGTTCATGGTGTTTCCGGTGAAACCGGAAGTGTTTTCGAAAATAAAGAATGCACATAAAATTTGTTTTTTTGAACCATAGAACATAGCCAAATTTCAATTTTTTTTAATCATAAATAAAAAAGTTATCGAGGTGACCCGGTTTTCATTTCCACCCGGTATAACATATTTTGGTTTAATATTTATTAAAGTAATGTAGAACTTGCGGAGATTTGGATAACCAATTGAGAAATAATTATTTCTTAATATTTATTATTGTAAAAAAGAATTAGTTATCTAGAATCTAGATTCTAGATTAATTGAAGAATCAGACCCGTTATACCCATTAGGACAAAAAGGCAATGGCCTATGGCCCGCTTTCAAAAAGGGCCCGACGCCCGACCAACAATAAATTTGTGTTTTTGTTTGTTTTGAATATAACATTTATTTAAAATCTACACTATCCGAATCGAATGTCGTAAATTTCTAAAAAGAAAAGATTTTTTGCAATTTAAAATTATCTTCAAATGTATTGCATTTTGTGAATTTTATACAGGATGTTCCAAAAATGAAAAAGTTGTTCAATACGTTATTATTTTTCCAAGGGTTCCCAATAAAGTACTAAAGAGTCTTCCGCCATTTATGGGACAGCCTGTTCTATTAATTAGTTTTCTTGAAATTTAAGAAAAAATAACATTGATAATCTTAAAAATTTGTTTTAAATTCAATAAGTAAAATATAGAACTTTTTAAAGTTTGTGAGAGTTTTACTTAAATTTACAATAAAATACATATTTCAAAAATTCATGATTTCTCCAAAATTTAAGTATAAAAAATAATTCAAAGCTCATCACTTTAAATTCCAGGAAATTCTTTCCTTTCTAAAGTGAAAAGAAACGAAATTTACAAGAAATTCGTAATTTCTCTTTCAGAACCCCTTTTCTTTTAGAAAAATTTGGGGCGAGTTCTTATTAGTTCGAAATCTCGATTTTGTGTGCGGTTAAAAAAATAAAAATTTGTGAATATAAACGCGATGGCCAGAGAGAAACAAAAAAGAAGCGGTTATCCAAATAAAAAAGGGATACAAATACTATCATTATAACCCTTTGATAATTTTTCGAAAAAAATCGTTTTAGACGAAACATGTGGGGCCCGTGAAAGTATCGTGGCCTAGTGCCCGGTTAACTGATAAAACTGCACTGTGAAGAGTACTTAAGAACTACTTTCAGGGCCGCGTCTAGATCCTTTCGGGACCTAGGCACAAATTTTAATCGGGGGCCTCTTGTAGGGGCGGATTTAGCACTTGAGGGTCCTAGGCAAAAATTGCTATGGGGACCCCGGGATACCACAAAATTAGTCTAATCCCAAAATATTATCACTTCATTTTTAATTTTTTTTAAGTTGCAATTTAGCTTTTTAAGGGCCCCAAAAAAAGAGAGGTCCTATTAGACCGAATATAAATCCGTTCCTGTTCTGCCAGAAATATATCCGAGTTTATTGAAAAATTCCAAGGGGAACATTAATAAAATTAAAATTTTGTAAAAATTGCACTATTTTACTTGTTGAAGTTGTTAAAAAATTGTAAAAAAAATAACCGCGTGAGCTAGAATTAATTTTGGGGTTAATTTGAATAAATTAAAGAATTCTGCAATAAGTGAAACCGACTTTATTGAAAAATTTTAAGGGAAACATTAAAAAGAAATGAGATTTTCTAAAAATTACACTATTTAACTGTTTGAAACTGCATGATGATTTTTAAAAATTTATATAAAAAATAACCACGTGAGCTAAAATTTATTTGTAGGTTGATTGAATAAATTAGTGAATTCTGCAAAATAATAATCCGAGTTTGTTGAAAAATTCCAAGGGAAACAATAAAAAAACTAAAATTTTGTAAAAATTGCACTAATTTTACTTGTTGAAGCTATAAAATGATTTTAAAAAATTTATAAAAAAATAAATATGCAAGCTAGAATAATTAATTTTGTGATTAATTTAAATAAATTAGAGAATTCTGCAAAATATAAACTCGAGTCTGTTAAAAAAATCCAAGGGGAAAATTAAAAAAAATGCGATTTTGTAAAGATTTTACTTGATGATTTTTAAAAAATTTTAAAAGAATATCCAAAAGAGCTAGTTTTAATTTTGCGGTCGATTTGAATAAAATAGATAGTACTGGAAAATATAAACCCGAGTTTCCAAGAAGAACATTACAAAAATGAGTTTTTGTAAAAATTGCAGTATTTTACTTTTTGAAGCTTTAAAGTGATTTTTAAAATATTATAAGCAAATAACTAAGTGCGCCAGAATTAATTTTGCGGTCGATTGAATATATTTGAGTATTCTGCCTAGGGACGGACTTAGCACTTGGGGACAAAAATTGCTATAGGAGCTCCGGGATACTACAAAACTGGTCTCAATGTTAGCAGTAATTTTTTATTTTTTTTAAGTTGCAATTTAGCTTTCTTGGGGGCTTCAAAAAGAGAGGGGGCCCTGGACTTCAGCCCTATTATTTGACCGTATATAAATCCGCCCCTGGCACCTGCATGTACTTTTTAAAAACATTTTTTAACCATGTTGATTTTTTAAATTTTTTTGTATAAAATAAGAAGTTTACTTCTTATTTTATACAAAAATTTGTTATAATTTAATTCTACTTTGTTATATTTTTTTATCATTTCTGTTTATTTATTTATTTTATAATAGGATCTGGGCAAAATGAAAATAAATAATTTATTAAAAAATCTCAAAAACTGGCCCCTTTTTGCGGTTCCTAGGCAAGTGCCTACTTTGCCTAGTGGGAAAGGCGGCCCTGACTACTTTTTCGAATGCTATGAAGCTTTGAAATTCAAAGTACGCAAATCCAATTTTTTGACTTAGTACCTTTTGCTTGCTAGCCCTCGAAATAATAGAAGTATACATAATTAAAATTATTCCAGCAGTTTTCGAGATATTATTTTCTTTTTACTTTTTTAAGAAGCATTATTGCAAATAATTTTTTGATTTTGGGTTCTTTCGGCCACCGGCCCACCGGGAAAATTCCCATTTTCCCTTATGTCCCATCCGCCCCTGGGAATTAATCTTTAATACAACATTTTATTTTTTTGTGTGTTTACATTTATACGAGCGTAATTTTTGAACTGGTGTGTATAAAATTTGGGTCGCAACAAAATTATGAAAATGCATACGTTGTTACAAGATGTGAGTGTGTGGGAAGTAAATTTTCTAACAATTTGTGATGAGTACTTAAGTGTAGCATGCCCATTTAAGCGTTTAGCGATAAATAATGTGAAAGAATCGACGCCATTCTAATTCCCGAGTCATCAATTAATAAAAAAGCGAAATTAAAGCTGAATTCTCGAGCTGTGAAAGTTTCGACGGTTCGAGATCAAAGAGAAAAAAGCAAAAGGACGTCGGGGAGCGCAACTTTCTTCCAAGGTCTTTCACCTAAATGCAATTACTGTCTGCTGAAGATCGTTTTGTAGCCGCAAGTCTCGTTAATTTAATCACCCGAGGAATTGTCGCCGAAGTAACTGAATAATCATTGAATCACGTCATCAACTCGCACTTTTAGGCCATTTCGTTCGTACCATGTCATTATAAATTAATGGAACAAAAAGAATTGATGGTTATAATTAAATTCATTTGAAGTTTTTTTGAATTAGCCTAGAAAATCATTGCGTGTAACTAAAATAAGTGCTTTTTCGATTATTAGGTTACTAGGCTTAAATCGCTTGTTTTGAATTTGAATTCTTTAAAATTTAATTATGAATATGTGTTGTGTACCCACACATACTTATTATGTCTACATTTTTTATATGTTCAGTTGTTGGGAACCTTCTTGGGTTCCTCAGAAAACATTGGCCAACAAAAATTCACCTTTTGTGTGTAACATGAAACATTTTAACTGATATGTTAGGAAGAAGGTTTACTACAGTAGACTTGAGATTAAAATATTTTTTTTTCAAACGTCATTAAAGTACAGTCTTCTGTGACGTTTGACAGGCTTTAAAATGTCACTCTTTATGTTCGTCGATTCTATGGTCACTTTGTACTGCCCAGGAGTAGAAATTACTACTTTGCACTGCCAAGGAATAAAAGGGCGGAGTAGAAATGAATTTTAAGCAACCCAATACACACTAACATTGTATTGTGTGTTGTATGTAAATTAAATGTCAAATTTTCAAATTATTTATTATATTACAGTGAACATTTGATATAGTCAACTTGACTGACAACAATATTTCAAAAAAGTTGCCTTTATAAAAAAAGTTGATTATTTCAAGGTGAGTAGTCAAAATTAAAAAAAAATAATTAAAGTAAAATGTTAGGAAGGTAACATGAGTTTTTATTATTAAAAGAACATATTTTGTAATAACATATATGTATATTCAAACTTTTGAAGAACTGCTTTTTCTCGAATTTTTCTTAGGAGGAGAATGTCATTTATAGGAAGACAAACACTATCTGACCACTCAATAACTAAATTGAACGAGTTGATAACTTTATCAAATACCATATTTGAAGATTGTTCCTCTCATCTAAATTTTTTTCGACATGTTCATGACGGAATCTAAATCATGAAAGTGAGATAGTTCATTTTGTCCTTCCGCCCATTCCATTATTTCATCACCAGTTGCGACATTTTCTCTTATTGCTGAATTGAATAATCTAGCAATAGGAATATCATCCTCTTCTGTAAAATGGCCAATTGGTGATTTAAAATTGAAGTCTTCAGATGATGAGTACAGCTTAAATGCTTTTACAATTACACTCTGTGGAACTTCGTTCCAAGACTCCACTGCCATATAATCTACATCTTTAAGCGTAATTCTGTTTAAACCAATGTTAATGTCCATAAATTGGGACGCTACTGTTATTAACAAATGCTTGCGGTAACGAACTTTAAGAGATTTGATTATGTGCTGATGGAGGGGTTGTAGGTAAGGGGTCATATTTGGAGGGAAAAACAAAATTTTGAAATTTTCATTTCCAATTGCTACATGACACGTTGCATTATCGATGATTAGTAGAGCTTTGATAGGTAACTTTTTCGATTTTGATCAAGTACGATGTTACTTCAAGAATAAATTGTTTCAAAAACCATTCCTGAAATAAATTTATCGTCTGCCAGGCATTTTTGGATGATCGATAATATAATGGAATTGTAACATTTTTGAAACACCTTGGATGGACTGCCTTTCTTATCATCATTAAAGGTAATTTGTGCATTAACACAGAGCATTAAAGTAACCCTTTAATTTCTATTTTTTCGACCAGGAGCTGTTACTTCATTTCGATGAACGTTAGTTTTATTTGGCAATCCTTTGTACACTAGTCCTGTTTCGTCACAATTGTAGATTTGCTCCATTAAATATTGTTTTTCATTAATTATTTCTTTAAAATTTTCTAGGAAAACTGGAATTTGCGAAGCGTCGCATGACAGTTTTTCACCGGATATAGTTAATAAGCGAATGCCATGTCTTTTTTTAAAGTTGTTCACCCACCCATCACTTGCCAAAAATGTCCCAGTAAATCCCATTTGAACATAAATTTCCTTACCCTTTAATTTTAAAATTTCATTAGTGACGATATTTTTCAAGTCCCGCTGTTGAATATAATGCTTTCTCCATTTCAGGAAATTTCGAGATTCTCATCCTATTTTTCTTTTTTGGAATACTACAGCATGAGGCGATGTAGGTTTCTAAGTTTTCTTTATTTTTCACAATTTTTGAAATTGTACATTTAGTCACATCAAAAACAACACACAGCGCTTTTATCTTCGTTCCCTTTTCGATTTCATTTAAAATATTAAGTTTATGTTCAATAGTTAATGAATGTCTCTTGTTTTTTACATCTTTATTAGGGTCTATAGGGTTGAAAAGATTATTTTATCGAATATAAAAAACTTATTTTTTCAAAGCTATATTGAATGACAGAAAACTAAAATTGTTTACTATATTAAGGGTTGCTTATAGCAAAAGTTTCTTTTATCAAAGGTGACTATATTGAATGTTCACTGTACTATATTATAACTTTCGACGTTTGAAGAAAAAAATACTCCTAATAAAACAATATACTATTTTATAAATCCATTTTTTGCTTCAGAGTTTTAATGCCCAACAGTTGTCCGCTAGCATACTTTGGGTCCACTTCCCCTGGTATTGTTTTTTAAGGACTTGTTACAACCCAAAACCTTATAAGTAGTTAAAAGCTTCTGGATAATACTTTTATAGTTACTTGTTCGGTGATTTCCGATAAAACTTCCATGAAAGATTCCCAAGTTGGTTCTTCCTGATCACTAAGTTTTTCTTTAAATATTTCATCCCTCATCAATTGCCTGATTTGTGGATCTACAAATACACTCTCTATAATCTTGGGATCACTGATTTTGGGGAAATCTATTATCTTTCAAGTATAAAAATCCAGCACCATTAGATTCACAACGTTTAGAGGTGATAAGAATGGTTGTACTAGTTCTTGGTTTTAACAAATTCTATCCTTTGGATCGAGGTCTCGAAAGTTCTGCCTGTTGTTTGGACAAATTTAAATCACGAATCAAATCATTGAGATCTTCTTGAGATAGTAGATATGTGATCCATTATATAAGGAAGCTTCTTGAAAATCTGGATCAAACATTAAGTGTTCTGGTTCAACAACACATTGGTGCTCTGAGTTGGTTCCGATATAGCTATTAGTAGTTCTTTAGTGTACCGTATCGTTTTTTTAGCCGATCAGAATACTTAACCTTTTTTTGTAGTTTTTATTGTAATACCTTTTGATAAATAACACTGGAGATAAAAATTGATTCTAAATAATGTTAACTAATTTTAATTTGTCTTGACAAAGATACCTTTTGTATCAGTATGGTCTGTGAACACGTTGTGACATTTTTTTTATTTTAGGGTCCCGAATCTTGGTTGAGTGTCCAAAACTTGCAAACGCAAGGTGGTGGAATTTTGGACCCCGACGATCGTTTAAGCGATGTTGTTGACGACCGAGAGCAAATCTTGGCAAGTTTTGAAGATGGTGATGGCGCCCATCATCACGGCGGAGGCGACGGGGCAAGCGGAAGTTCCGTGGGTACTGGGAGTCCCGATATTTTTCACGTGAGTACACCATTTTTTAATTAGCGTCGAATGTAGTTAATGTAACTGATAAAATGAATCATGTGTCATTGAACGCGATTTTGCGTGTGAAAACGCAAAAGCCACTCTAACAATGTCTGCTAATAAATCCGGTTCGTTTTTTCAGGACGGGGAACATAAATATGGACCTGGATATTCGCGAACAGATATTGAGGTGACTGGGGAACATTTGGCGAATGGGGTTGGGGGTGTTTTACAAGTGCGAAGGGGTAGCGAACCAGCTCTTAACCAGTTACCAGCAGGACCACCGCCTCCTACAGAACACACGAAACGCTGGAGTGCCGCACCTTTAATTTTAGAACCCCCCAATATTGGAGAGTACCTGAATATAAGTACGGATTGGGCTGATGATTCAAGGGAAGAAGAAGATCAGAAGCCGGGAATTAGGAGAATTGCAAGGGATGGAAGTAATCGCTTATCAATGCAATTTTTGGGAGAAGGAAATGGGTAAGTTTATCACACTACAGGTAAACGTCGTTTTACGCCGGGGTTCCGTTCCGAGAGAAACTAACGTAAAAAAAATCAGCGTAAAATGAACACAAATTTTTCGTTCTTTTTTCGCACAATGTTTGGGTTCTGAGCACTAACCGGCGTAATTGTGAATCCGGGTAAATCGAACCGGCGCAAAACGACGTTTATCTGTACCATCCCTCTTTTGGTAACTTACTTAATCATGAACTTTTCCAGGTATAGGTGGGCGGAAGCAGCGGAACGAGCTGCTAATGCCAGAAATCATGCATCACTTCCAAGGGATCAAAAACGAAAAGAACCACTTGGGCAAGCAAATAATTCCACAAGCCCAATTTCGACTTTAGAAAAATCCGAACGGTAATTTTTGATAATTTCATTATTTTTGTGATTAATGGTTTTTTACATTTTTAGAGGTGAATTAATTGTAATTCGTAATGAGCCTGGACCTTTAGGTATTCATGTGGTTCCTGATTATAATAGGCAAGGGGAAGATAAGGGACTTTTAGTGCAAGGAATTGAACCAAGTGGTCGCATTGATCGAGATGGACGCCTTGCTATTTGCGACAGAATCGTCGAAATTAATGGGCATAATTTGCTCAATTTACCCTTTCAGAGGTAAAAATAATTTCCAAAAATTATTTTGAAATACTTTATTCTTATTTTTTAGGGTGCAAGAATTATTTAAACTCTCCTTAACGTCGCCTGAGTTAAGGCTTAGAATTTTAAAGTCAAATGCAGTTGATACTTTTATCAAACCTCCTCCACCAGTATACCCGAAACTACCTGATGACAAAGAAAATATTGAAAAATTAGTCGAAGGTGAGCAAAAAGGTATGTTTACATTTTACATGCAATAATCTGTGTCCTCAAAACACTCGATTTTCTTAAAACCTAACAAAATCCAATTTTTATATGATTTTAGATTGTAATATTTTTGCAGTAAATTCAAATACTAAAGTAGCAACAGTCTCGCCTACAAAAAAAGTGCCATCGACTACCCGAAATTTGAGAACGAACACAAGAAAAATTGGTAGAAAAATCGAGCTGGAATTGACGAAAGGATCGCATGGGTTAGGTTTCAGTATTACAACCAGGGACACACCTGCTCGTGGGAATTGCCCAATTTACATCAAAAATATTATACCCAAAGTAAGTAACCCAAATAATTTTTTTTATTATTTGGAAATTCAAAAAATACGTTTTTCTTCAAATGTCATTAAGTTACAGTCTTCTGTGACGTTTGATGGGCTTTAAAATGTCACTTTTTATGTTCGTTGATTCTATGGTCACTTTGTACAGCCTAGGAGTAGAAATTACTACTTTGCACTGATAATGAATAAAAGGGCGGAGTAGAAATGAATTTTAGGCTACCCAATATACACTAATATTGTTTTAAAATTATTTATTATACTACTATTTTAAAAATTTCGACGTTTGAAGAAAAAATAGTTTTATTCGAAGTAAATGAACTTTCCCGCAAACCTACATGCTCACCATAAAAAGTACTTCTTTTACTCCTAATAAAACAATATACTATTTATTATTTGGAAATTCTAAAAACACGTTTTTTTTTATTTCGAAAGTCAAATGTCTAAGGAATGAGCAATGAGAACTGATAATAATAATACTGAGATACGACACGGTATCAAATTTTGTAAAAGGACTTCCTTTTATAATGTACTTCCCCAGACTTCCTTGAGATGTATAATACTGAATTAAAAATAAAATGGAAATGAAACAGCTCAATTGATAAACTTGTGCAAAACTAACGACACAAATAAATGAATATTTCGTAAAAGTTCGTCTTCCCAAATTTTCTTGGGATTTCCTCGGACTTCCTGAAAATTCCTTGGACTTGCCGGGAATTCATCGGACTTCCCGAGAATTCCTCGGGCTTCCTTAACCATGTACAAAACTTCCTTGCGTGTCGTATCCCTGTAATTATACACGAAGTAAAAATATTTAAATTTTGTAGGGTGCTGCTGTTGAAGATGGAAGATTAAAAATTGGAGACCGGCTTCTAGAAGTAAATGGTGTAGAAATGACAGGCAAAAGTCAAGATCAAGCCGTTTCAGTGTTACGCCAAGCTAAACCGGGAAGTAAAGTAAGAATAGTAATATCAAGGCAAGAAGATGTAGAAGATAATTCCTTACCCAGAGTACTTGTAAGTAATTTAAAAATAAACTAATTAAAGCACTCACCTAGCTAGCTTAGCTTGCAATTTTGTCGTGTGTTGTCACTTTTAGCTTTAGTTTTGTTTATTATTATTTAGGGAGTGGATCCTATTGTTGAACATTGTGAACCCCCTGATGAGGTTAGGGAAGAAATCGTCACACCACCTACAATTCCACCACTTCCACAAAATCATCACAGGCAACAATCACAGGATAAGGCCAGCAATGTGGCCAAAATTATCTCCCAGTTCCAAGAAGCTGCAAGTGTTAACTCTGTAATTATTATTTTTTAGTACAGTTGCATGCTTTTGCTTTAAATTATGTGCACCATACCGAAAATTTGTTGGTTTTATCTGTAATATCAAATTTCAAAAAATAACATTTAAAAAACATAGATAGTAAAATGTAGATTTTGCACAAATCCACTTTAGTTACAATAGAATTCAGAAAATCCTGATTTTATCTTCAATTAGTTACAGATTTAGAGACTTGAAGGGTCGCTTTGTTTCTTATAAAGTTGACCGCTTAGGTTTTTCTGCTAGAAAAAAGAAAAATCCAAAAGTTTTATCCATAGTTTGATGATTGTTCATTCTTAACAAAATCAAGAGATGCAAGTTGAAAACCTAGTAATTTACATTCAAATCTCAAAGAATCGTTGATTTTCACTAAAAAGATCGAAAGTCTTCCAGCTCTGATAAAATTTTAGAACTTTACTGAAGTAAATCAACGATAAATTTGGAAAACATTTATGAATTGACATTAACATCGTGGAATATCATCAATTTGCATTAATATTTCGGTAAAAGAGGAAAATTCTTTAAATTTTATTCTTTTTTGGTAAATTTTCCTCTTCAAAATTAAGTTATATGTTTTGAAAATTGACATTAAATCCTCAAAAATCAAGATTCCTCAGTAAAAGAGGAAAAAATTTTGGTCATAACTTTTTTACAGGGGAGCTTTTTTAAAATTTCTTTTTTTGGTACACAAAAGAGTCCTGTGGCTACCAATTTGTTCTTTTTTTGTTTTTGTAAGTCAAACCAAATAATCATACGGCAGCAGTAAAATGGACTCTTTACAAAATACGTTCGCTTAGCGGCGTTCTTCACACAGATAAAAAAACTAATTAAAATAATATTTTTTTCAACGCTAGCAATAAGTTAAGGTATAAACGAAGAGTTTCCCATTTCCCGCTAAGTGAACGAATTTTGTAAATATTCCGTTTTACTTCTGCCGTATGAGTATTTGGTTTGACTTACTAAAATAAAAAAAGAAGAAATTGGTAGCCACAAAACTCATCTGTCTACCAAAATAACAAATTTTAAAAAAGCTCCCCTAGAAAAAAAATTATCACCAAAACCGCAAATATCAAGAGAATTTCGAGCACCAACTTAGAAATGCTCAACAATCATCAATTTGCATATGTATTTTGGTAAAAAGAGGAAACTTTTCTAAATTTTCTTGAAAAATTAAGAGATACGTTTTGAAAATTTATGTTAAAATCTAAAAAATCACGAGTTCTTCACTGTAAATCGGAATAATTTAAAATGTATTTTTTGTAATATTTATTTTATTTTCCTTATAGCCCCCAGATAAATCAGACGACAACTTATCCCTACCTTGGAAACATAAAGACCTAGTGACTTTAAACATCCCAGTACATGATTCTGAAAAGGCCGGTTTAGGTATCAGTGTGAAAGGAAAAACGAGCGGTAATCAAGATTTAGGTATTTTTATTAAAAGTGTGATCCATGGTGGTGCTGCTTCAAGAGATAAAAGGTTGAGGACTAATGATCAACTACTCAACGTCAATGGAATCTCGCTTTTAAATCAAAGTAATAGTGATGCCATGGAAACTCTTCGTAAAGCAATGTGTCATACTGAAGGACCTGTGCCTGGAAATATCACTTTGACTATCGCAAGGAGGGCTCCAAGTCCTGGTTTAAATCGAAGTTATGGCAATAAAAGTTTGGATAATAGTTTACTAAATACTTCAGGAGGTAAACTTGAAATTGTTTTGGTATTTATTTTTTTAATCCATTTATATTTCAGGAACTGAAATTTATGGACAATTAAGCAATGATTCAGATCCTTCATCGATAACTGATAATTCTGGAGGATCGACGAACACAGTTATTTTCAACCAACATAAATCGCCCCCCATTGTTGATTTTAACAAACACCAAAATCAAAATATAAATCCACTGATGAATACTTGGAACCCTGTTTTGGATCGATTAATGGGAAATCACAAACAGTTAAGAAATGAAAGTTATTATAAGGTAATACAATTTTTTCACCAAATTTTGGAAAATTCATTACTTTTATTTATAGGCAACGAATGATTCTTGGAACCAAAGCATGTTTTCACCTAATCAAACCATGCTTAACACGACCATGGTTTTACCTTCAGGTGAACCAATTTTAATTGAAGACGATTATGGGTCACGAGTGATGCAACAGCAGTCCAGGTATGAATTAAACTCAATTCATACAAATGCTAATAGGTAATTTATTTTAATTAATCATAAATCGATTCACCTAAATTATCCTGATGTATTATTTTTTTAGAAATAAAATGCTTCCACCTCCATTAAATCTTCCGAACGTTAACCTAAATAATAAACCCGAAAAAGACGCTAATCAAAACCAAACTCCCAATAACTCAATAGTGAATGAAAGTCGGGAAAAATCGACCGAAGTCTCTCAAACGACTGATGCTACTTACGCCAGTCAATTATCCTTGGAAAATCCTGCAGGATTTAGTAGGGACGCATTTGGTAGGCAAAGTATGTCAGAAAAAAGGCATGCAACTTTAGATGCGAAAAGTACTGATACCTATCAGAGGACTAAAAAAATGCGTGAAGAACGCGATAAACAGCGTGGTAAAGAAAGTAAGCATCAATAATTAAAATTTAATGCATTAATTTATAACTCATCTCATATTTTTCTTTAGCTAATCTTGTTCGAGTGGGATCTGTGGAATCAGTTATAAGTGTTAATCGATCATCTGAACATCCTGAATGTAAGCAGCTTACTAACTTTAATCACCCCATTTTTAACAAAAATCATTTTAAAAACATTTTGTGAGCTTATTGTGCTTTTATCATTTTTTGTTGATGAAAAATGTCCACATCTGAGCACGTACGCGAACAAGGCAAGCCGAGGCATTGCTTTTTCTTCATTGCCTCGCCTTGCCTCATTCACGTACGTGCTCAGATGTGATGCGCCTATGGTACGGATTCTAATAATTTTATTAAAAATTTAGGTGCTGATAAATTAGGACCATTGGGACCTTCGTTGGGAATGAAAAAGTCGTCTAGTTTAGAATCGTTACAAACGATGGTACAAGAAATTCAGATGCAAGAAGAAGGTGATCCTGCTTATAGTTATAGAGGACCAAATGGTGCTTTAAAAGTTATTCGAGGTAAAGGCTGTGAGGAGAGTTTTCGTGCTGCTGTTGATAAGGATTATAATAATCAAATTGATCCAAACCATCGAAGTGAAATAGGTGCTAAAAAGCATTGGTTGTTAGATCCACCAATTGATTATGAGAGAGAAGTTGATGGTTTTACCAATACTAGAGGAGGCCCCAGACAATCTTCATTAAACGCAGCACTTGATGCTAAACATAAAAATACACGGAAAAAACCTAGTATTTTAAAAGGAATTGGATCAATGTTTAGGTATTTATTTTTTTAGTTATTAATTAACTAAAATTTAATTGGTTTGTGTTAATTAAAAGGTTCGGTAAACATCGCAAAATTGATTATCCGATTGAGACCCAGCATTATCAAGCAAACGAATTTGATAGTGAAAATGTTGCATCAAAGCAGGGAGAGCAAGCGGAACAAAAGCAGGATAATGTACAGAACACTAATAATAATCCTGAAAATAAAATACCGGAACAACAAAATCAACATCTGCAATCCCATATTTCTCGTGAGCCAATTTATCAAAGACATGGTTTTGTTCATCATCATGCAGAACAAGTTCAAGTAAGTTTACTTATTTTTTAAAACTGAAAATAAAATATAAAAAGTTTATACCCGATTTCGAGAGTTTTTACGATTTCATAATTTTTTGAAGATTTTCTCAACTAAATTAAAGAAAAATTGTTCAAAATTTAGTAATGGATCAATTGCCATTGTTTTCATTCAAATCTGCAAAAAAAAGATATTTTTCACATTAACAATTTATATAAAACTTCAGAAGTTAAAAAAATCATCAGTTTACATACAGGGTGCACAAAAAGTTCTGCAACGCCCATTTATTTTTGAAATGAAGCATTTTTGAGAAAAATGTTTCAAATAAAAGTTGTACGATTCTTAGTGACGCACTATCTAGAAATATTTCCATGACCTTAAACAGCAAGTTGAAGGTCAGGCGAGTCCCCTTGCCTTTTTTAAATAGCAACCACCCACTTTTCTCATAGCTCTCATAGCTTGCTTTCAGAGGTTTATGGAACATATTTTTCTGAAGTAAATAGTTTGGAAGTTACATGGGTTTAAATTTTCAATTCTTAAAGTTCGGCAACGCTACTTTATTTTTAAAATTAATTTTACAGAAAAATGTTGCAAATAAAAGTTGTACTATTCTTTGTGACAAATAAATTACGAATGTTTCCATGACCTTGACCAGCAGGTTGAAGATCAGGCGATACTCACTTAACTTTTTTTAAATAGCAACCACCCATTTTTATTGCGTATTATTAAAGCTTGCTTTTAGAGATTTACAAGAATATTTTCTTATTTTACTTAAGTAAATAGTTTAAATTTTTTATATGTAAGTTCGACAACACCGCACCGATTTATTTTGAAAGTAAGCATACTTGAAAAAAATGTTTCAAATAAAAGTTGTACAGTTTGTGGTTATTTAAAAAAATTGAGCGCGGCGTTGCCGAACTTATACATTAAAAATTTAAACTCTTGTAACTTCTAAATTATTTACTTTAAAAAAATAAAAAAACATGCTCCATAAACCTCTGAAAGCAACCTTTTATAATATGCAATAAAACTGGGTTGTTGCTTTTTAAAAAAAGTGAAAAATTATGGTGTGACCTTCAACTTGCTGTTCAAGGTCATGGTAACATTCATAAATAATTCTTCGGTAAGAATCGTACAAACAACTTTTAGTTGAAACGTATTTCAGTAAAATGCTTAATTTCAAAAGTAAAGCAGCGTTGCCGTACTTTGGCCATTGAAAATTTAAACCCTTGTAACTTTCAAACTATTTACTTTAAAAAAATAAAAAATATGACCCAAAAACCTCTGAAAGCAAGCTATAACAATATGCAATAAAAATGGGTAGTTGCTATTTAAAAAAAGTTAAGTGATTATCGCCTGACCTTCAACTTGCTGTTCAAGGTCATGACAATATATCTAAATAGTGTGTCACGAAGAATCGTACAACTTTTATTTGAAATATTTTTCTCAAAAACGCTTCATTTCAAAAATAAATGAGCGTTGCCGAACATTTTGTACACCCTGTATATGTTTTGAAACAAAAATCCAAAAAAAAATTGTCGATTCATTTTCTAACAAAATTAAGAGATACCTTTAGAAAATCAATTAATTCACATTCAAATCTCAAAGAAACGTTTTCTTTAGTTTTTCAAAAAAATAAAAAAATAAATGTTGAAATTTGAGAGATTTTATCAATTAAAGGATTAAAGCAACGATCAATTCGTTCAAAATATAACAAGTAACATTTAAATATTTTAGTACTGCTTTACATTCAAAATATTCTTCCTTTAAACAAAAAAAATCAAGAGACACCTGACACCTTTAGAATATCAATTAATTTACATTTAAATATAAAAAAAACGTGAGTATTCTTTAGTTTTCAAAAAAAAAACCAAAAATATGGCAAAATATGCTTTGGTGAAATTTAATTATTCGATCGTTTGGTAATTATTGATTATATTTTCAAAAAAATTGTCGATGATTGTAAAATGTAAAAAAAACGTGAATCCAATAGTTTTATCGATGGTTGGGTAATTCTGGATTTTTTTTTCAAAAAAATTATCGATGGCTTAGTAAAATTTCATTGATTTTCTAACAAAATCAAGAGATACATTTAAAAAATAGTATAATTCACATTTAAATCTCAAAAATCCTGAGTATTCTTTAGTTTTTCAAAAAAGGAAAAAATCAAGAAAAATACGATTTGATGAAATTTGAGAGATTTGAGGTAACGATAAATTTGGTCAAAATATAACAGGTGACATATGTATACTGTTTTACTTCCAAAATTTTCTTGCTTTAACAAAAAAAAAATCCAAAATTTTTTCGATAGTTTGATAATTATTGATTATTTTTTTTTTAAAAATCATCGATGGTTTAGTAAAATTTTAATGGTTTTCTAACAAAATCAAGAGATACCTTTAGAATATCAATTCACATTCAAATCTCAAAACGTGTGAGTTTTCTTTAATTTTCAAAAAAAGGAAATAAATAAGATTTGGTGAAATTTGAGAGATTTACTTAATTAAAGCAACGATAAATTTAGTCAAAATATAAGAACTGACATTCAATTAATCTAGTAAAGCTTTACATTCAAATTTTTATCGATATTTTGGTTATTTTCGATTTTTTTTTTTCAAAAAAATTTAATAATTGCCATTAAAAAATTATTTTCAAGAAAAAAAGTCAATCAAAACAATATGTTGAAATTTTGTATTTACAAAACTTGTATTTACAAGTTTAAAAATACTGTAATTATTAAAATTTTTTAGGTTATTCCTGAAAATTCAGTACCACCAAATACTATCCGGTATAGAAGCAATAACAACCAAAATAGTGAAAATCATAGAAGTAATTTAATGAAAGCACATGAGCAGAGAATGGCTGCTCGACATTCGTACTATCCCATTGATGAAAGGGAACCACAACCACATTATGAGCAATTAAATCGACAGGTAAATTTAAAAATGGTATTGAAATCGTGATTTATTTAAATTATATGAATTTTTAGAGAATGGATCAGCATAATAATATTTATCCTGAGTATGGAAGGCCTGGGAGTAGATCAGGAATCACAGAATCAGTGCCATTTACTCATTACGTCAATTATAATGAGTTACAATCGCGAATAAGGTATATTTAATTAATATTTTTAAATTCAAAAAATACATTCATTTGAAGCTTGCATGCTTTTTCTTTAACAAAAATCCATGTTATGGTGGAGGAATTGTTATTTTATTATAAACATTTATGTTTTAACACATTTTTTTTATTTTTTGTTATTATTTTCGTAATGTGATTAACATCTTTGGTGTTTTGTCCCCTCGCAGTCCTTCGGAATCGCTGTCTGAATCTCAGATAGTTCAAATGCGCCTGCAGGTGCAGCAGCAGAGATTAAAGGTGGAGGAAGAAAGGTACGCACTATTTTCAAATTGCACAAACTTTACTTCGCTTTTGCATGCCATTATTTATTTTTTAAGTATTCAAGCTACGGTCTAACTGAAGTATTTTCAGTTTTTGACCTGGCACCAAAATTTACGAATTTTCCTCGCTGTGTGGACGAGGCATTAAATGAAAAATGTGTCAAGCTTTTAAAAAAATGTTTCCTTTTTAATACTGCATAGAAATGTAATGAAAAATTTTACACCAAAGTTACATTTTTAGACATATTTTGGTACCTATTTCTTATGTACCATATTTTTTGATATTCATCAACTTAAAAAAATTGTATAGTTTGAGCTTAAACTAATGTGTATTTAGGTAATTTAAAAAATAAAGTGATCAATTTTTTTAGTCGTAAGCAACACCAGTACCACTCACAGAGGCAGACGAGGCAAGAAACCCAGTTGAGGCCGATGTCGAATTTTTACGAATATGAAAGTGTCCAATCCTTATTAAATACTAGAGGAAGGCCTCCGAATCAGCCTCATGGTCCACAGCAACAGCAACAACAGCAGCAGCAGCCACAACAGTACCAAGAAAATAGTTCGAGACAACAACAGAGATATGCGAACAATAGAAATTTCCACCAGCAACAAGGGCGAGGTCCTTTTGTAACGCAAGTTACAATAGGTGACGCATCGGGCCAAAAGAATGGTACTAAAGTATGAATCAAAAATTAATTGAAATGGTTATTGTACTTAATGCTTTAATTTTAAATAATTTGTGTATACTTTAATTTTATTTTAATTAATGTTATTCATTCCATTTATTTGTAGTGCTCATATAATTTAAACAAATGATTTTCTAGCAATTTTAATTTATATTTTTATATTGTAATTTAAGTAACTTGTAAATATCGTAGATTTTAGAGCCTATATATTTTTATTATAATGTACATAAATATTATATTAATTAAAAGATTATTTTACCTAAAAATAAAAAAAGGAAAACAATTTTATTTTAAAGCACTTTTTATTATTAGATGACCTATAATCAGGGGCGAATTTACCAGAAAGGGAGGAGTCCTGCACTGCAGCCCTATTACACCGTATATAAATCCGAGTGTATTGAAAAATTCCAAGGGAAACATTTAATACAATTGAGATTTTATAAAAACTGCTATTTTACTTGTTGAAGCTTGAAATGTTTTTTAAAAATTTATAAAAAAATAACCAAGTTAGCTATAATTAATTTTGTGGTTGATTTGAATAAATTAGAGAATTCTGCAAAAGATATACTCGAGTCTGTTTAAAAAAACAGGGGGAAAATTAAAAAAAAAATAATTTTCTAAAAATTGCAATATTTTACTTGCTGAAACAGTAAAATGATTTTTAAAAATTTATAAAAAAAAAACCAAGTGAGCTAGAATTAATTTTGCGCTCGATTTGAATATACTAGAGAATTCTGCAAAAAATAAACCCGAGTTTGTTGAAAAACTCCAAGAAGAACATTAAAAAAATGAGATTTTGTAAAAATTGCACTATTTTACTTGTTGAAACAGTAAAATGATTTTTAAAAATTCATAAAAACATAACCAAGTGAGCTACAATTAATTTTTCGGTAGATTTGAATAAATTAGAGAATTCTACAAGAAATAAACCCGAGTTTGTTGAAAAATTCCAAGAAGAACATTAAAAAAATGAGATTTTGTAAAAATTGCACTATTTTATTTGTTGAAACAGTCAAATGATTTTTAAAAATTTATAAAAATATAACCAAGTGAGCTACAATTAATTCTGCGGTAGATTTGAATAAATTAGAGAATTCTACAAAAAATAAATCCGAGTTTGTTGAAAAATTCCAAGAAGAATATTAAAAGAAATGAGATTTTGTAATAAATTGCACTATTTTACTTGTTGAAACAGTTAAATGAGATTTAAAAATTTATAAAATCAAAACCAAGTGAGCTACAAATAATTTTGCGGTCGATTTGAATAAATTAGAGAATTCTGCAAAAAATAATTCAGAGTTTATTGAAAAATTCCAAGAAGAACATTAAAAAAAATAAGATGTTGTAAAAATTGCACTATTTTACTTGTTGAAACAGTAAAATGATTTTTAAAAATTTATAAAAACATAACCAAATGAGCTACAATTAATTTTGCGGTCGATTTAAATAAATTAGAGAATTCTACAACAAATAAACCCCAGTATGTTGAGAAATTCCAAGAAAAACATTAAAAGAAATGAGATTTTGTAAAAAATTGCACTATTTTACTTTTTGAAACAGTAAAATGATTTTTAAAAATTTATAAAAACATAACCAAGTGAGCTACAAATAATTTTCGGTCGATTTGATAAATTAGAGAACTCTGCAAAAAATAAACCAGAGATTGTTGAGAAATTTTAAGAACATAAAAAATTAGATTTTGTAAAAATTGCACTATTTTAGTTGTAAAAACAGTTAAATGATGTTTAAAAATTTATAAAAATATAACCAAGTGAGCTACAATTAATTTTGCGGTCGATTTGATAAATTAGAGAACTCTGCAAAAAATAAACCAGAGCTTGTTGAAAAATTCCAAGAAGAACATTAAAAAATGAGATTTTGTAAAAATTGCACTATTTTAGTTGTAAAAACAGTTAAATGATTTTTAAAAATTTATAAAAATATAACCAAGTGAGCTACAATTAATTTTGCGGTCTATTTAAATAAATTGGAGAATTCTGCAAAAAATAAACCAGAGATTGTTGAGAAATTTTAAGAACATAAAAAATTAGATTTTTTAAAAATTGCACTATTTTAGTTGTAGAAACAGTAAAATGATTTTTAAAAAATTATAAAAACATAATCAAGTGAGCTACAAATAATTTTGCGGTCGATTTGATAAATTAGAGAACTCTGCAAAAAATAAACCAGAGATTGTTGAAATATTTTAAGAACATAAAAAAATGAGATTTTGTAAAAATTGCACTATTTTAGTTGTAGAAACAGTTAAATGATATTTAAAAATTTATAAAAACATAACCAAGTGAGCTACAAATAATTTTGCGGTCGATTTGATAAATTAGAGAACTCTGCAAAAAATAAACCAGAGCTTGTTGAAAAATTCCTAGAAGAACATTAAAAAAATGAGATTTTGTAAAAATTGCACTAGTTTAGTTGTAGAAATGATTTTTAAAAATTTATAAAAATATAACCAAGTTAGCTACAATTAATTTTGCGGTCGATTTAAATAAATTAAAGAATTCTGCAACAAATAAACCCGAAAAATTCCAAGAAGAACATTAAAAGAAATGAGATTTTGTAAAAAAATGCACTATTTTACTTGTTGAAACAGGAAGATGATTTTTAAAAGTTTATAAAAATATAACCAAGTGAGCTACATTTAATTTTGCGGTCGATTTAAATGAATTAGAGAATTCTACAACAAATAAACCCGAGTATGTTGAAAAATTCCAAGAAGCAAATTAAAAAAATGATATTTTGTAAAAATTGCACTATTTTACTTTTTGAAACAGTAAAATGATTTTTAAAAATTTATAAAATCATAACCAAGTCAGCTACAATTAATTTTGCGGTAGATTTAAATAAATTAGAAAATTCTACAAAAAATAAATCCGAGTTTGTTGAAAATTTCCAAGAGGAACATTAAAAAAATGAGATTTTCTAAAAATTGCAATATTTTATTTGTAGAAACGGTTAAATGATTTTTAAAAGTTTATAAAAATATAAACAAGTGAGCTACAATTAATTTTGCGGTAGATTTGAATAAACTAGAGAAATCTGCCAAAAATAAATCAGAGTTTGTTGAAAAACTCAAAGAAGAACATTAAAAAAATGAGATTTTGTAAAAATTGCACTATATTACTTTTTGAAACAGTATAATGATTTTTAAAAATTTATAAAAACATAACCAAGTGAGCTACAAATAATTTTGCGATCGACTTGAATAAACTAGTGAATTCTGCAAAAAATAAACCAGAGCTTGTTGAAAAAATCCAAGAAGAACATTAAAAAATGAGATGTTGTAAAAATTGCACTATTTTACTTGTTGAAACAGTAAAATGATTTTTAAAAATTTATAAAAATATAACCAAGTGAGCTACAATTAATTTTGCGGTAGATTTGAATAAATTAGAGAATTCTGCAAAAAATAAACCAGAGGTTGTTGAAAAATTCCAAGAATAACATTAAAAAAAATGAGATTTTGTAAAAATTGCACTATTTTACTTTTTAAAGCTGTAAAGAAATTTTTAAAAATTTATAAGAAAATAACTGCGCTAGAATTATTTTTGCGGTCGATTTAAATATATTTGAGGAATCTGCTCCGGGACAGATGGAGGCAAAATCCTGAAATATTAGCACTTATTTTTTAGTTTTTTTTTAATTTAGCCTTTTGGGGGCACTCGGCTGCAGCCCTATTAGACCGTATATAAATCTGCTCCCTGTCTATAATAATATTTACCTAAAATATTTGATAAAACTTGAAATACTATTATAGTAAAAATGCAGATCATTGTCGAACTTGTTCACATTTTGCACTACATCAAGTGCCTAAAAAATTAATTACAAAAGATACTTTATCTGAAGAGCTTAAATTTAAAAGATAGCCAGGCTCATAATATTAAATGAGCACAAATTAAACTATTTCCTTCAACAATAAATTAATAAAAAGCTTATTTTTATACCTTTTATCTTTTTTTATTACCTGCATTTTCAATCTACGTTTAAAAACTAATTTTTAATTTTTGTTCCACATATTATTAAAATTGCAAAATTACAGATAAAATATTGTTTTGTTTATAGCCAGCATTAAGTATGTACCTGGAAGGTGAATTAGTAAATATTAAGCACCTGACTGTGTATTTTTTTTAGTAAAGTGTCATCTTAATAATTTCAATTATTTTTAGATAAGGAATTTTATCATTCAAATAAGTATTTTTGTTTTTGCTAATTAGTATTGTTCTACAATTACACCCAAAGAAATAAACTGTCTACAACTGCTCTCTTATAAAATAAAATAGTGTATTATTATGTAAGTATTTTAATAAAATGGTAAATTATAAAGTAAAATTGGTCAAATTCTCCTCAAAATTACATTAAAAGTCCTATAAAAATCAGAAGCGTATTTTTTATATTTTTGGTTTAATAGGGCTGCAGCTCTCTCTTAGATAAAAAATATATAATTTAAATTTAGTTGCTCATTTTAATTACCAATTATAAATGTAAGGATATTTTTAGAAGTTTTTAAGTTTAAAGTATAGGGTAACCATTTTTGTTTTGGTCAAATCCAGGATATGCTGTTAAGACATAAAATTTCCTTAAACAAATAAAAAAATCAGATTATCTTAAAATAAAATAAAACATCACATTGTTTAAAAATAAATAATAAAGTCTTTTTGATTAGATAGCAAATGTGTGATTCTATTAGATTAAATAACTGAAAAAATTCAAGAAAAACCCGGAAAATTTATTTACACGATGCTTACTGATCCGGGACATTTTCCGGGCAGTGGCGGATCAAGAGTAAAATTTTATTCTGGGAGGGGGGGGGGTGGGGGAAAGCAATTATACTGGATCTCCTACTTTTTTTTGAAAATCATCGCAAATATCATTCAGAAAACAATTTTCTATCAACTTATTTTTTTCCGACTCCGAAAAACAGCTATTTAAAAAAAAAATTTTAATGATTTTTTGGGATCCCTGTATAATTTTTTTATTAGATGCTTGGGATTTTGTCTTTAAATTTCATTCAGATACGTTAATTTTAATGCGGGAAATTTAAAAAAGGTCCCTTTTAGTTTTAAAAACAATTACATCAAAAGAAAATCCAAAAAGTATACTCGATATGAATTAAAAAATTAACGAAAAGAAGGAAATTATATAGGGTGTTCCACGCAATTCATAAAAACTGTTTGCAAACTGAAAAATTATTAGTTCATAGGAAGTTTTTGTTCAGAATGACGTCTACTTTTTTGAAAAACTTCATTTTGAAGTTAAAAGGGAACCCTTAGCTTTAAAGGGTTCTATGCTAGGAATTCTGAAACTACATTATTATCCTTACAAATCATGAAAATTTTGAGTTTATCCTTCATTTACCAAATCAAAAAAAAGAAACAAAAAAAACGTCCAACTATTCAAAAATTATCCAAAATTGTTTTAAAAAATTATTAAAATATTATTATTATTATGGAATGTTTTGGTATATGAAAAAAAAAAGAACTAGGAACTCAACATTTTCTTGGTTTCTGGGGATAATAATGTAGTTATAGAAGTCAAAATATATTCTCCTAATTCAATTTTTTTAGAAATAAACAAAAAACTAAAAAAAACGTTTTTTTTAAGTTTTCTCTGAGCTTTTGTCGAAAAGACATATTACTTCAAGGAAATTTTTTGTTCAGAATGACATTTATCATCTATTTTTTTTATGCTGGAAATAAAGTGGGACACCATGTTCCTTTATAGCAATAAAAATAAATATTGTTTTTTCTAATATTTCCAGTAACTTTCATAATAATTTCGAAAAGTCTACTGTGGTTGTTTCAAATTCCATGCCGCCTAAATTTATAAATAATTGAAATTACGCGCTGATCCAAAAAGTTCTTTAAGTTCTTCAAAATTTTACTGTAAGCTGGATGAACTTTTTAATCACACTAAGGAAACTAGAAATATTAGCAAAAACTAAAAACTGTAAAGTTTGAAATATGAGGGTATAAAAATTCTACAACTCAAGAGAAAAAAAATGCACATTTTTTGGGTGTCTACGGGGGCGATCGCCCCTATCGGGCCTCCCTCTGTATCCGCCACTGCTTACGGGACGTTACTCGTGCAGGACACAGAACCCGAATCCGGGACTTTCCCGGAAAATCCGGGACGAATGGTCATCTTAGATTAATACGTTGTAATTAGGGACGAATAGGGTTGCAACACTTCCAGTGGCGGACCCAAAGGGTGTCGGAGGGTGATTTTACCCCCTGCCGAGATATATTAATTGATGACGCCTTTTTCAAGAATTAAATTAATTAAATTTGTACTCAATATTTTTTCAAAAAAAATCTAAAATTTCTGGACTAAATTTGACTCTAAACTCTAAAGTGGGATTTTGTACATTTTTGTCCATAACTCAAAAACGAAAAGTGATAACAAAATGAACCTTGTTGTTGGCCAAAATCTTATCTAAAGATCTGTCAAAAAACATCTAAAACTTTAGTATACATATAAAGTGTACACAATGTATTTGCTAAAATTTAGGAACAAATACGGTCCTGGGGCGTTTATTTGAAGACTTTCAATCATTTTATTTGAATATTTGGAAAGAACAATTAATTCCTTAAATTTTAAGCTCATTTTTGTGTTCCGTATATCTTTTTTCTGAAAAATTTTAAATTTAACAACTAAATTTATTGACTGAAAAGTTATTGAAAGCTATCAACACCAAATATTTCAAAAATGTAACAATCAATTAGTGAAACATTTATTGAAATTTATTTTGGGTTGATCGAATTTAATTGATAGACACAGACATCCTAAATTGATTCATCAGTTCAATGCTGAATTCGCGCTTCGAATAGTAATTTCAGCACGCTTTTCCCATTAAAAAAAAATAAAATTTCAACAATGAGTACTTTAAAATTACGAAAAGTAATGGACGAGATTTTATGGAGTAAGTTAGAAACACGTAGATTTTATCACTATAAATACAAAATATTTGTATAAATATAACAAATCTGGAAAATTCATACTTGCTAATTAATTCATAATTATTATTGAATTATTTCATGATTAGTAATGGATCAATATTTTTATCATAAACATTACTCATAATTGAAAACACCTCCATAATAGCTTCTTTTATTGTAAATTACAATTACAAGTATTAATAACATCTTATCGAAAATCATAACAATTCTCTCCTCCAAGCTTAAAAACTTTGTTCAAATTTCTGGTGTTAGTTGTACAGGATTATTTGGGAGACGACATGTATTTCAAGCCCAAAACATGGATGGAGTTTACGCATGCTTTGAAGAGGAAAAAAGTAATCCACGCGGAAAGTGAAACAAAATTGGCCCGTGTCTTGACAACCACAGATTTAACAGCTTTAGGAATTGGAAGTACTTTAGGTGTAGGTGTATATGTTTTAGCTGGGGAAGTTTCCAAAAATTATGCAGGACCTGCTGTAATTTTGTCTTTTCTTATTGCTGCCATTGCTTCAGTTTTTGCAGGTATGATAAATTTAGAATTTGAAAGATTAGAAATTAGAAAATACTGTAAACTGAGGTAATTTTGACCCAAATTTTGGAAAAAAGATAGTTTGATCTGGTGTTAGTATTCTGATACGAACTGAAGGACACACTTAAAATAGTTAGAAAATGTGTTAAATGAAAGTTGGTAACTATAACAATAGATCAAAATATCTTTTTACAAGATTTGGGCCAAAGTTACCTTTAAAGGCGAAACTGACCTCAGTGTACGCTACCTAAAAAATATGTTGCAAAAATTCTTGTTTCTCAATTTCAAAAAATTTTTTTGAAAATTTTGTAATCCAATTTTTTAATTTGAGGTTTATGTTATGCCGAATTTGGAGCTAGAGTACCTAAAGCAGGTTCAGCTTACGTATACAGCTACGTGAGTGTTGGCGAATTTATAGCTTTTATGATAGGATGGAACTTAATTCTTGAATATGTAATTGGTAATTATCCATAACTTATTATAAGCAACATATCAAGAAGTTTAATTCTTTAGGTTCTGCAAGTGTGGTGAAAGGTTTATTTACTTACATTGACGCCCTGGTGGATAATGCCATGTCTGATTTTTTCCTGGAAAATATGCCTATGGATGTTCCAAACATCGCTTCTTTCCCAGATTTTTTTTCCTTGGGAGTGGTGATAGTATTTTCACTTGGGATTGCTTTTGGCGCCAAAGAATCTTCAGTGGTCAATTTCATTTTTACAGTTGTTAATTTGTCAGTCGTTATTTTTGTTATCATCAGTGGACTTTGGAAAGGTAACTAAAATCTGCCATTTAGAATTTTCTTCGTCCATCTGATTAATCAAAATTAATTTTGGTTCTCTTCCTCGTTTAATGACTTAAAAGATCGATTCTGTGCAAACTAGAGCAAAGTCCTTACAGGAAATATTTGTAAGGTAATTACAACCCATATAACAAACCCTACAGATATTTTGCACAGAATTGCACCATTAGTTATTTTTGGTTAAAATATACCTACTTTCAGTTAATGCTGATAATTGGTCGTTATCAAAAGAAGTAGTAAATAATGGGACTACTAGTGACACTTATGGAACTGGTGGTTTTGCTCCTTATGGTTTCAGTGGAATAATAAAAGGTGCTGCTACTTGTTTCTATGGTTTTATCGGTTTTGATTGCATTGCAACCGCTGGTAATACTTTAGCTTTTTAAAACACCAACATTTTGATCAAAAATACTTTATAGGGGAAGAAGCTAAGACTCCACAAAAGTCCATACCTATAGCAATAGTTGTTTCGTTATTAGTCGTGTTTTTGGCTTATTTTGGAATTTCCACAGTTTTGACGATGATGTTACCATACTATTTACAGGTATTATTATAAACTTGGAGATTGGCAATTTATTAATACAAAATTTTAGGATGAGGAAGCTCCTTTTCCCCATGTTTATGATGAAGTAGGGTGGGTTTGGGCAAAATATATAGTTTCTGCAGGAGCACTGTGTGGATTATTTGCGAGGTAAATTGATAATATACGTGTTAAAAATAAGAATTTGTAATGATCGTGATAAGTTTACTAGGTGCCATGTTTCCTCTTCCACGTATAATTTACGCCATGGCTTCAGATGGTTTAGTCTTCAGATTCATGGGCAAAATTCATCCAAAATTTCAAACACCTTTCTTTGGTACACTACTAGCTGGAATTTTTACAGGTAAGATCACCAAAATTGTACTTTCCAAATATTTTTTTTATTTCGTAGGTGTTTTGGCGTGTATTTTTGAGTTACGGCAGTTATTTACAATGATGTCAATTGGAACTTTAATGGCTTATTCCATGGTGGCAGCATGTGTTTTGATTTTAAGGTATGGAGATTCAAAAAATAGAAATAATCTAAATCAATTATTTTTTAGGTTTGAAGTTAATGCAAATGATACTTTTACGCATGCTCCATTAAAAAGACATTGGATCACCCAACTTTATAACACTAAATTAAAAATACCTACAGAACAATCATCATTAATAGTCACTTTTGAAGTAGCTTTTTATTGTAAGTTTTTTGAAATTTTTGCTTGAAATTGAGATGTCTACAAATTTTGATTTTTAGGTGCATGTTGTTTTGGTATTGCTGGTATTGTTAGTCAAATGGAGGATGAGTTAGTGAATGGAGAAACTCTTCCAATTGTTGGGGTTTTAATTTTTGTAATTCTTGGAGTTCTTCTGCTTTTTTTAATTAGTTCACAACCGAGATCTACTGTAAAATTGTCCTTTATGGTAAATCTCCTTTCAATAGATTTATAATTAATTCTTTTACCTAAAAGACCAAAATTGTCAACAAATATTTTTATAATTAGGTTCCACTTGTTCCATGGGTACCAGGAGTTAGTGTACTGATAAATGCTTATCTGATGACGATGTTGGATTCAGCTACGTGGATTAGATTCGTAGTATGGATAATTTTAGGTAAATAAATTTAGAATAAATCAGACACATATTTTAGAAATCTATAAATATTTCTGTAACTGAATTTTTATTAATTTTATAGGATTGATAATATATTTCGGTTATGGATTATGGAATAGTAATGAAGAAACCGATCCAATAAACCCAAGAAAGAGTCAGAATCAAAATAATAACGAAAATGTAGATAATAAAAAAATAGAAGAAGTTATTGAACCAACTAGGTATTAAAAAAGAATATACTTTTTATTATCTAGTTTTTATTTTTTTCTAATTACGTGCAAGATTGCCTTTAAGTTTTCTTATTTATTCCAATTTTATACACGTGTTATTTTGTAAAATAAAATTACTTTAATCTTTTTTTGGGTAGTTTTCTTCTTTACACTACATAATATGTTTTTGGTGGTATTATAATTAATTTTTCATCTCTGTAAAGCCAGCAAGGTCCTCGTCCATGGCTTTTATGTTTCTTTACTTTATTTGATAAATAAGGGATATAAGGGGGTTTATCTGATGAACTGTTATCAATATGGATTAATAATTTCGTTTGTATTAAATCATCCACAGTTATCTTCGGACACGTACAGGTATAGTTGCAAGTACAAGCCATGGCGGAGAAGAAAATCTTTTTTTAGTGAAATGATTATGACAAATTTCAAATTTTGATTAATTATTAGTTTTTCTTTTTTTTGTAACCTATAAAAAATCTAGATGTTTTAATTTTACCAGAAAAGAAAAATACAGGATGTCCCAACTACAATCAGAAATTTCGAGAAAATGATGAAACATGACAACTTTTATTTATGATAACTTCAAATTTCTACTTTCAACCCCATAACACCAAAATGATTTTCGCCCCCTGACGCCCAAATCCAGTTCAAGGCGCCTTTTTGCCATTTCAACAAAAATCTAAATATTTTACAATTTTAAAAATGGTTTACCTTCTTAAAGAGTCCAAAAAAATATTAGTTCATTGGAAATTTTTAGTACAGAATGACATTTACAATATAAAAAAAGTTGTTGGGAAAAATGGAACACTCCAGTTTAACGGTGTCGATTGTTGCAACGCACTGTATACATTTTTCTTCTTTTTTGTAATAAATAAAAAAATAATTATTTATTGAAGCACCATGTTTTTAGAAATAATAATCGAAGCAATCAAAATCAAATACCTTGTACATACTGAAAGAGACAAAAACAATAAAACTATCCAAGACTATAAAAAGACAATTACTCAAAAACTTGAAGTGCTAAGAGAAAGATTGAAGAGATACAAAAAGAGCAATAGAAGAAAAAATGATAACAGACTCTTTGTGAAAAATCAAAAGATGTTCTACAATAATATCAGTATTGATGTTCATAATGATACCCCCTTAGAAATACCCAGGAAAAAGGATACTGAAAGGTACATGGAGTCATGATACTAGTCATAATAACGAAGCACATTGGATAAAAGACCTAGAGAGATTCTCTAAAGACATTGCAATACCTGAAAATACAAAAATAACGGAATCGGAGGTAAATGAACACCTAAAAAATGCTTTAATGATATCATTGAAAACCCACAACTCTTACCCAAACAGATTTGCGAAGGAATTACATACCTTTATATCGAAAGACAACTTAAGAACTAAAGACCCATCTGCTTATCGACCAATAACGTGCCTTTGCACCATATACAAACTTTTAACAACATGTGTATTTAAGTGCCTACAAGAACACGCTGAGAACAACAACCTCATCAACGAAAACCAGAAAGGCTGTATTCAAAGATCCAAAGGATGCAAAGAACAGCTTATCATCGATTACGTTATAATGAAACAGGAAAAAACAAAAAATAGAAACTTATTTGCCACATACTATATTCAGTATCCTGAAAATCTACACCGTTAACCCTGTTCTAATCAAATTTCTAACAACACTCACAACAAAATGGCAGTTAAGCTTTCAACTAAAACACCAAAATGGGACTCAAAAAATAAACCAAATACCGGTGAAACGAGGAATATTTCAAGGTGACACCCCAAGTCCTTTCTGGTTCATAATGGTTGTAAACCCCTTGAGCACACTACTGAATAAGTCCACCTATGGATTTAAAGTTAAATCCGGAAAAAGTACATTCGCCATGTCCCATCTCCTTTACGTGGACGACATCAAAATATACGCATCCATACAAAACCATTTAGAGCAACTGGCCAAGACTGCAAAAATGTTCAGTGATGACATTAACATGTCCTTTGGCCTAAGCAAATGCTTAAAATAAATAAGTGCATTGGGAGAGAATGATCAGTATAAGTATTTAGGATTTAAACAACTAAGAGATATAAACAACGTTCAAATGCGAAACGAGCTTGAGAAAACATTTGTTAAAAGATTAGAAAGTGGTTTAAACGGAAAAAATCTGATACAAGCAATAAACACATACGCACTCCCAGTAATCACCCATTCTTTCGGCTTAATTCATTGGCCTAAAACTGAAATAGAAAAACTAAACCGTAAAATACGAACAACCCTTACAAAATATTGCCAGCACCACCCAAACTCAGCTGTTGAAAGACTAATTCTCCCCAGGGCTGTAGGTTTGAGATGACTGTGTAACCTGAACAACAACTGCAAAAGCAAACATCGTCACCGAGGGAATACTTTATATCTCGAACAGATTCAATGCTACACCAAGCAATTGTTACAGCTGATGAATACACACCGCTTTATCTGAGTCAAAACAATCCGACCATTAAATCTAACAGCACCAATGAAACTCTAGAAAACTCATGGTCTATGAAAGAACTGCGCGGAAGGCACCATAATTTTATTAACCAGAATAACGTCGACAAGATAGCATCGAACTATTGGTTAGTAAATGACGGTATATTTTCTGAAACAGAAGCTTTCATGTGTGCTATACAAGACCAAGTAATTACTACAAGGAACTATCTAAAACATATAACCAAAACCTCAAACGTCGAAGATATATGCAGAAAATGCAAGAGACCGAACGAAAATATTGATCACATTATTAGCTCCTGTGCACATATAGCTAACTCCGAATATTTAAGAAGGCATAACCACGTACCCAAAATAATTCATATAGAATTAACTGAGCAACATAATTTTCCCAAAGTTAACGAGCCTTATTACAAATACTTACCAGACTCGACCATGGAGAACGAAAACTTCTCAATTTTATGGGACAGGTTCATTAACACTGATAAAAACATCCCTGCAAATAGACCGGATATTACTTTAAAAGATAAAATAAATAAACATACGTACCTACTTGATATCTCTGTCGTTAATTCTAGCAACCTGGAAAAATCCTATAATGAGAAAATCAATAAATACTTACCACTTAGTGCTGAAATCAAAAAGATATGGAAACAAGAAAAGGTTATCATCTTACCTTTTATAATCTCTGCAACCGATGTTGTTCCTAATTCGCTAATTTTACTTCCTTCCATTTCTCAGGGAAAATAGCAGTTTTGAGAATTTGATTAAAAAGATATGTAAGTGGTTCAGCACAAATTTTTCAAAAAGATTGTTCAATTTCATGTAAAGCAAGTCACACACTAAGTTAACATCAGTATTAATATATGTATATATATATCATTCCAGTTTACTAAACAAAATTCATTGTACAGGCCCAGTGGCGGATTAAGCCATTTGGAGACCTGAGGCGCAACCTGATTTTGAGGCAGCTATTTTTTAGAAATAAAATAAGATGACCTTTTTAGTTGACATCAGTTTCAGACGTTTCAGGGTCTAGTTTAAGGAAAACTTAGAAGTGCAAAATTTGAATATAGCCATAGGCGAAATTTAAAAAAAATGGCAGGTCAAGCATTTTCAGATACTTTGGCAGAACATCTCGGTTTTCTCTTTTTCAAACAATTTCATGGAATTAGAAGAACTGTGAAATATAACCAAAAGTTAAAATTAAAGAAGAAACTGAATTATACAAGGTGTTCCAAAAAGAAGTGTTCAGAAGAAAATCTTAATTAACAGAGTTTAATGTAAAGTTGTACGGATATAAAAAATGGTACCTTTATGGTGCTTGTTTCAAAGATAGTGAAAATATCAAAAAGGTGAAATCTCGTTAATTTTTTGAAAGATTCTTCTGATGATATTTTTTAACTTCAAGCCAAAGTGGCATTAATTAGTTGACTTTTCAACTGATTTCTTTTAAATTGATCAAATAGTTTATGAGCTACAACAAAATTTCGAATTAACGACATTTTTTGTAGGAACAAATTCAATGACCTATCAAAAAAGCTGGTCCTACCTATTAGTTTTCTTGTTGATGAAACCTCGTCTATTGTCTAGGATTTTTTTCTGAGAACTTCTTTTTGGGACACCCTCTATATGTATAACTGGTTCGTTCGAACCGACAAAATTTTAGAAGGTGGGTCTCAGAAATTTCAGAAAGAGAATCTTTTTTAAAGTCAACTTGCCTGGAGCTGGAAAGAAAAGCTCCTTTGTATAATTAGTTTGTTAGGTTTATGGTTTATTTGAATAGAAGTTTTCAAAAACGACCATGACTGGTAAAAAATGTGACTGCATAATTTTTTTCAATTTTTTTTAGGCCGGTTCAATTAGGAGGCCACAGGCTAGCGCCTCATGCGCCTGTGCGATAATCCGCCACTGTACAGGCCTATGTAGTAAGCCTTTTTAAAATTAAAACTATTCAAGAAGTTGGAACCAAAATTTGATATGTTTGCGTCAGCTAAGGTGGCGGTAATAAAAAGTGATGGATGGTAGTCGTCTTCTTTTACAAGAGGTTCATAATATCTGTTAACGGAGCAATTAATCGACCACTACTGTTTTCAATATGATTATTTTGAACAAGATCATTGTATTCAATAAAATTGTGTAAACATAAGACTTTGTCATCAAATTGATGGCCAATAAAAACATCTTTATAGTTAACAAGATTGAAATCATCAACAATAATCATCAACAATAATCATCTTAGATAATTCCTTGGAACTTACAGCTTCAATTGTTTCAAGAACGGAAGTATAATGTTGAACTGATAAAGAAGGGGGTATACAACAGCTAACCAATAGTATAGAATTATTTTTAAAAGAAAGTTTAACGATCACTATTTCAACATCCGGAATTAAAGTTTGAAGCTTAATTTCTAGCTATTAAAACTTCACCCCCCCCTCTTCTATTAATCCTGTCAGCGCGGAATATAAAATAATCATCAGGGAAAAGTTCAGTATCATAAATTCCTGGATGTAGCCATGTTTCGGTGATAAGATAAGTATCATAATGATTCCTTGACATTAAAAAGTTATTAGAAAATTCATTAGGCTTCTAACATTTTGATAGAAAATTTTTAAATCAAAAATAAATTTATGCTGTTGGGTAGGAACTAGTTTTTTTAGACGCAGTAGCAACAATCTTTGGACAACCATTGATTTATTTTAGCCTCAAATTGCTTTCTCCAGAATTCTTCCTCGCTTTAAGATGTTTTAAACAATCCTTGAGATCTTGGCGTTGAAGTAATGTTCTATCAGATTGAACTTTATATCTACCAGTAAGAAGTCTAATGTTTTTAAAAATAGTAACAACTTAATGTTTATTACAAAAATAATTGTTATTATCCTCTCTCTTTCCCAAGCGGAATGCAGATTTAATTTCAGGATCAACCAATATTGGACTGAGAACAGATTTGATCTGTTGAATTTCTGACGAATAACGGCATTGACCGTGGAAATTGTTCCAATGTAGTAGGAAGTTCAGGAACGTTGTGCAATATAATATTACATTTCCTAGATTTCCTTTCTTCAATTTCTTTTACCGAATCAAATCTTATCGAGTCAGTTGAATTGGTTCCAGCACTAGATAATAAATTCTGCTCCATGTTATCAATACGAGCTGTAAGTTCATTCACTTTACTATTTAATTTATCATTTTCATCTTTCAAATACGATCATAGTTTTTAGTTCAGCAATTTAAGTCTTACAGCCATCAAATTCAAATAGGAGTACTTTCACAGTTGAGTGAAGATCTTTCATAGTAGTGGAAAGTTCAACCAGAGCATTTTTATCAAAAGGAAAATCAAAGCCTGAATTAAGGGGAGTAGGTGTAAGGGGTTGACTATTGCAATTTCGCGCAGAGCAGCAATCAAACTCATCATTATTAATGAATTTCCCCAATTTTACTCGTGCTTAACAGCTGATATGATAAGTAGCATTACAGATAACACAATCCACACGAGCCTTCGATACAGTTTTATCGCACTTAGAACAGATGCGCTTATCATTATCACCCATTGTAGGTGTTTTATATATCAATCTAAGAAGAGGTATGAGGTATGAGACAAGGAACAAGGACACTAATTTCTTCACACAAGCTCGGTCATTAGCAGTGACTTATAACATACAAGAAGACCACGGATAGGAAAAACAAAATATGAAAAAAACAGAGGAATTAAGGACACACATTCAAATAGTTGCATTTATGACACCGATTAATTTGCAATTAAAACAAAGTTATAGAACTATCAACACATAACATGTTTATCAATAACACATAGGCGTACCAAAAAAAAATTATGATTTTTGAATCTCAAAAAACATCTTGAGCACGCCTTCCCTTTACCCCCACTTGACCGCTTTTTTAGAGTGTCTACCCTGCTAACCGAAATTCTTAATCATTTTATTTAAAACTTTTTCAAAAAATGTTAATAACTCCGCCATTTTTTAACCAATTTTTGATTTTAAACGCACATTAAAAACCTACCTTATTGACTTTTTAAGTCTTAAATATCTCAGATTTTATCGACAATTTTTTAAGAACCTACTAAATTTTAAAATTACAAAAAATAAAAATTACAACCAAACATTTTTCTTTGGGTTACCACATGAAAAAATAAAGGTTTTATGCACAAAATTAAACAAGAATAATTAAAATCGGTTGATAAACAAAAGAGTTATACAAGAATTTCGTTTGTTAGAACAGATTTTTTTTTATTTTTGTCAAAAAAGTGGTTTAAAATCAAGCACTCCTTTTAATATAAAAATTGTCCTGTTTTATTATTTTCACGAAATTCTTAAAAATATCAATAATTCAGAGACTACGAATATTATTTGGGACACCCTGTATAAATGCATGCTTTGTTTACATGTAATAAATTTTGTAAAAAACTTAATTAAGACACATTTATTACTGAAATATTAAAATTAAAATGCAATAATATTTTTTTATCATAAATACAAATCATTAAATGCAATAAACAAAAAATTATATACCTTTTAATAATTTCACCTTGATCATCATTTTTATAAAAAAGTGATCTTTACTTTTTAAATTTTAGTGCAAAAAACGGTTCACTCTGTTATTAAAACCGACTTCCAATGTCATCAAGTCCTCGAAATTATAGTTACATAAGATGCAATTAATGAAGCTAGTTTTTAAATACGATACCAAGATTTCATTCATTAGTCATTAGTTTGGTGATTACTGCTCGATATTGCGATAACCAACATTTTTTATCGCCACAGCTCTATTGTGTTACATTTGTGATGTTAGTTTTGAGAGTAGTGTAGGAAAAGTAGTGTTGTTACTTGGTATGTTTAAATTTTAAAATTTTTTAAAGTATTAAAATGGCTTAAATATTCTTTCAAAATTGTAATTTTTTTAAATGATATAAATCTGAAGTCCATTCCAAAATAAATCTTTAATTTAATTGGTGAAGTTTTTTACTCCTATTATTTAAATATTTTCAAAGTTTTAGAATTTAATAATTTTCTTGAAAACTACAAAAGTTATCAACACGAAAATTTTATTCCAAAAAAATGTAGCACGTAGATATATTTAAAAAAATATTTGGTGTAAATCGGTCGATTAGTTTTCCATAATAAAATCACAATGTATTTGCTAAAATTTGGGCACAAATCTGGCTCTGGAGTGTTCATTTGAAGACATTTAAATTTTTTATTAGAATATTCGAAAATAACAATTCGTTCCTTAAATTTTGAGCTCTTAAACATTTATGTATACAGTATAGTTTTCGAGGAATTAACTTTTTTCTGAAAAACCTAAAAATTCTTGACTAAATTCTCAAAATGTCTCAAAAATGAGAAATTGTACACATATTTGTTCAGAACTCAAAAACCAAAAGTGATAACAAAAATCTTCTTTTTTGGTTAAAAATAAGTTTAAAGCCCTTTCCAAAAAAGTATGAAACTCTGGTTTAATTAGTAAATTCAACAATTTGTTACTGCTTGTGCATGGTTAAGGTTAAGTCCAATTTTCTCGAATACCGAGGCTTACAAAAAATCTAAAAAATATCATGAATTTAACATCAAAAAATCAAAATCAAATCAAAATCTTTATTACACTTTAAAATATACAGAAGTATACATAGCTTCGTCAAAAAGATATCAATTTAATAATTTGTTTTACACTTAGGTATTATTCAGACAGACATACAATTATTACCGACAACGAATAAAATATATAATCAGAATAACACAATCTAGTTATATCTATTAATACTTTATTTAGTTGCTTTTGAAAATGTTTGACTTTAGTGTATCTGGCAGAATGTTGTAGAGATAGTTTCCAGAATATGTTGCGTATACAGGGTGTCCCCAAAAGGTCTGTACAAAACGATACCACATACTCCTGAGACCAAAATAAGACGATTTAACCAAACTTATCTCTATCCAAAAGTTCTTCTTTAAGGCGCTACAGACCATTAAAGTTCTTAAAACTTTTTTGATTTTTTTAAATTACTAAAAATTGGTTCATACGACCATAACAAAATTTGGTATGTGGCTATGTAATGAAAAAAAGGTATTTGTAGACAATTTTTTTTTACCTTTTCACGTTATATAAGTGGTCAAAAAAGGTCATCGACATGCAAATTTTCTTGTAACTTTTTAATGGATGAATACAAATTCATAAAACTTTACTTGTAGCTAAACAGTGTAATTATAAACTTTTTTTGTCTCTTATACAATATTTCTAACTCCTTTAGTTTAGCCAGAAAAAAATATTTCCATGTGGTGCATAACCTAACTTTAGAAAAATATTTAAATTTTTTGCCAAAAGGTCTGTACAAAGTAACACCACATATTCTTGAGACCAAAATAAAATGATTTAACCAAACTTATTTTAATCGAAAAGTGCTTCGATAAGTGTCTAGCGACCTTGAAAAATCTTATTTTTTTAAATAACTTTCATGGTCAATAGAGGCTTAAGGAAGCACTTTTGGATAAAGATAAAATTGGTTAAATCGTTCCATTTTGGTCTCAGGAATAGACTGTGTTCATTTGTTCAGACCTTTTAGCGAAAAAATTAAATATTTTTCCAAAGATGGGTTATGTACCACATGGAAATATTTTTTTCTGCCTAAAATAAAGGAGATAGAAACATTTTGTAGGAGACAAAAAAAGTTTATAATTTCACTGTTTAGCTACAAGTAAAGTTTTATGAATTTTTATTTGGCCATTAAAAAGTTATAAGAACTTTATCATGTCGATGACCTATTTTTGACCACTTATATAAAGTGAAAAAGTAAAAACAAATTGTCTAGAAATATTTACTACATTACATAGCCACATACCAAATTATGTTATGATCGTATAAGCCAATTTTTAGTAATTTTAAAAATATAAAATAATTTTAGTATGTATTATCGTTTTATACAGACCTTTTAGGGACACCCTGTATATTAAAATCTTATAGATGTATATGTCGTAGGCTAATTGAAAAATCTGGCTTATTGCATTTTACAATGCGCCCGGCTGATTGGAAAATGATCGAGCAGTTTCTAATGAGCCGGGTATTTTTTAGGCTTATTGCAATAAGCCCATACTTTTTTAGGCTAATTGGAAAAGTAGTTACTCAAACAGCCAAACTCACCAAAGCTTATTGCATAGGATAGTGTAGGATCATTAAAAAGTATGTAAATAAAGAGATTATTACTTCAGTGATTATCTTAGAGAAATTTTGAATTAGCTACCAGTTTCTTAGACAAAATATAGGTTTATTGCAAACTATATGTATAAGTTCCAAAACAAATGGGACATATTTCTTCTTCTAAATTAACAACATGATTTTCTTCTTCTATTTCTTCAGGTGTTGCGTTTCCATTTTCCTTGCTGCTTTCTTTAAACCTCTCCAAATCTTCTTCGCTGTAAATTTTTTATAATAATGTTTCTGGAATATCGTTGAGCTTAATCCCAACTTTGGTTCTACTCCAAAAAGTGCATTGTAAGGACATCGTCCTATATGACTCTATGTTTTGATACAATAGGCGACTGGGCCAGCATGATACAATAGGTCTGATTGAGCAACCGAAGTACATTTTCCAATAAGCCTAAAGATGTATGGGCTTATTGCAATAAGCCTAAAAAATACCAGGCTCGTTAGAAACTGCTCGATTATTTTCCAATCAGCCGGGCGCATTGCAAAATGACGGCGCCCTTTCCAATAAGCCGGATTTTTCAATTAGCCTACGACATATACAGCACATCCTGTCAATATATTATTAACATGGAAAACCTCTCTGCATGAATTGAGTGGTTTTAATCCAAATATTTTTCTGGTGATTCTTTTCTGGTGGATGAAGATTTTATAGAAATGATTAGATCTTCCCCACGAGAGAATGTTATAGGCTATTGTAGAATAAGCATACGCGTAATACACATCTATAAGACCTCTATTATTTAATTTCGACTTTAAATTTGATATTAGAAAGTAACACTTGTTTAGTTTCTGACAAACTCTTTCTGCATACTGCATCCATTTCGATTCCTAAAAAGCTAGTACTTTTACTAAACGATATATCTGAATTATCAAATTTGAAGTTATTTAAACAGGGATTCTGGTATTTCGAATGGAATTCCATAAATACGGTTTTGTTTAAGTTGATAATTAAGTTGTTTTTGTTACACCATTCATTAAAGGAGTTCCTTTAATCTTCTTAATAAGTTGGTCTTTATTTTTATTAGATACAATGATAGTGGTATCGTCAGCATACATAAAAAGTTGACCATATTCAACGTATTCGGGCAAGTCATTGACATAGAGTAAAAAGATTAGTGGTCCTAGGATGCTCCCAGGGCTAAGTGTGTACGGGTTTGTGAACTTTCCCCTGGACATGTAAAAAGTTCTTTCTATTTTGCAAATAAGATTTTATTAAATCATTTACAATATTGAAAATTGTTTACAGAAATAAAAAAATTGTATGACGCTGATATAAAATTTATAACAATGGAGAGAGACAAATTGTACAAAGTTGCTATTTTAACAAATCATGTAGATGACTGGAATATTTATAAAATATGTAGAAATGATACTACAAAATTAATAAAATTTAAGAAAAAATAATAATTTTCATCCAAAATTTATTCCTTTCAAAAAAACCCTAACCAACTTTAGAAAATATTAAATGAGGCTATTGGTGTTCAAAATAATTATACTTTGACTAAAATGTCTTTTGATGGTACAACAGTTATGAATAATTTACTAATAGCTAATAAATTTAATGAATATGTTACATCTAGAATTGAAAAAAATGTTAACAATAATATTAATATTAATTTAAATCACCGGAATATTAATGGAGATAACACATTTCATTTGGATGAAATTAGTGAAGAAGACGTTAAAGAAGCAATAAAAAATATGAAAAAAAGAAATTCTACTGATAAAATTAATGATAGATTACTAAAGAAATGTGGTGACTTTTTAATTTCATTTATCACACACATTTTTAATAAATCCTTAAAAGATGGTATTTTTCCTGAAAAGTGGAAAGAATTCATAATTATTCCAATACCAAAAATTAAAAATTGTATTAAACATGAATTTTTAGACCTATTAATATGTTGTCATACTTAGAAAAATTATTTGAATCCATTATTTATTCCAAATTATTAAATTTTGGTAATTCAAAAAATTTACTAGTTCATTTTCAATCTGGCTTTAGACATAATCATTCGTGTGAAACATCTATTCAATATGTTATCTCTAATTGGAAAAATGGTTGGTCAATGAAAATAATGTTATTGCTTCAGTATTTTTAGATTTGAAAAGAGCCTTTGAAACTTTAGATAGATATATTTTGATAGAGAAACTTCAAAATTTTGGTATTACAATAGGGAAAGAAAATGGTTTGAATCATATATTTTTAACAGAACGCAGGTTACTAAAGTAAATAATGATTTATCCAATCCATTATTTAATAATTATGGTGTTCCACAGGGATCAATTTTAGGACCATTATTATTTATTTTATATATTAATGACATAGGTAGTTGTTTAGATTTAGATGATAACCAAAATATTAATATTAATTTGTTTGCTGATGATTGCCTTATTTCAGTTCAGGATTCAAATTCTGCTTTAGCAATTGATTCACTAAATTTAAATTTGCTTAAAATAATGAAATGGATTGAAGATAATGGATTAATAATTAACATAAATAAATCAAAAGCTATGTTATTGGGTAATTTCAAAGAAAATGAATCGATATATTTTGATGATAATAAATTAAATTTTAAGGTTCATACAGATGAAATTGCAATAAAATTTAAATATTTCTGGAGAATATCTCAATCTTTAAATTTTTATAGTAGATTAACACTATTTAAATCTTTAATTTGTCCATATTTTTATTATTGTCCAACAATTCTTTATTATATTTCGAAACAAGATATGAATAAATTACAAGTTTTGCAAAACAAAGGACTAAGAATTATCTTAAAAAGTAATAGATACTCTAAATTTATTGTCTATAAAACAATTTCTTTTGGCTCAAAATTTAATTTTTATACATAAATTAAAAAATAGATTACTTCCGGATTATTTATCAAATAAATTAATAAGGCAAAATCAAATTCATGATTATTACACAAGAAATTTTAGTAATATTTATATAAATTATGCAAAAAAGGAAGCCACCAAAGCATCATTATTTTATGATGGAATTAATTTTTATAATACTTTAACTAATGATTTAAAGAATGAAGTTAATGTACTTAAATTTAGAAAAAAATTGTTTGACTTAATAAAATCCACAGAAATTTGAATATCCCATTTATATATTTTCTTAATTATTTATTTTATTTGTTTATGATGTGTTAATTTTTTCTTATGTTATTGTATTTGTTTTATTTTTATATTATTGTTCTTTTATATGTACTTTGTTACATTTAATAAATACTTACTTACCTCGGATTCCAAGATTATTTAGTTTGAAGAGGACCGCATCATGATTCAATTCAACAAACCCTTTCGCCCTTATCTATTTGATCCCAAATATATTACCGGCGAGAAGTTAGCCATAAAATTTCCAGCCACAGTTTTTTACATGTATTTCTCTATAAGAAGAAAAATCATTATAACTTCTTTATTTTACATTTTATAACAAAACTAATTATACCACTGGAAAGCTCAAAGACATATCTATATAACAGTACTACTGTAAATGCTTGCCTCATAATAATAAATCCGCAATATGCATTTAATCAGATGACTACCTTAAAATATCAAAAACACTTTATTTAAATAAACTGACAACTAAAATAAAATAATCAGTAGAATCTTCATTAAATTCCCTACATTCTCATGTATAAAACAATGTCAGCCACTAATTATTAACTTATTAATTAACCAAAAACAGTAATTCCTTAGTAATTTTTTATTCTAATGGCTACCAAAAACTGGCCATAAAAAAGTTATTGATTCCATTTGATAGAAAATTTAAAAAGCTTTCCAACGATATATCACACAATGCTTGCCTCATCATGATAATTAAAAATTTGAACTTTTAATTAAATTCGCCGCGAAAACTAAATAATGCATTATGCGCTGTAATTTCTAAGAAAATGATAGCAGAAAAAAACTAAGACCACTTTTGGAATCTATATTAGAAAATGAAAATAATGATGCTAGCCATTAGAACCAAAAATTGCTCAAAAATTAGTGTTTTTGGTTAATTAAAAAGTCATTAATTAGTGGCTAGCATTGTGTTACACATCATTATTTTCATTTTCTAATATAGATTCCAAAAGTGGTCTTGGTTTTTTTTTGCTATCATTTTCTCAAAAATTAGAGCGCATAATGCATTATCTAGTTTTCGCGGCGAATTTAATTAAAAGTTTAATTACCGTGATGAGGCTAGCATTGACTGATATACCGATGGAGAGTTTATTAAATTTTCTATCAAATGGAACCAATAACTTTTTTATGGCCGGTTTTTGGTAGCCATTAGAATAAAAAATTACTCAGAAATTACTGTTTTTGGTTAATTAATAAGTTAATAATTAGTGGCTGACATTGTTTTATACATGAGAATGTAGTGGAATTTAATGCAGATTCTACTGATTATTTTATTTTAGTTGTCAGTTTAATTTAATAGAAGTTATACCCATTTATGTGTTTTTGATATTTTAAGGTAGTCAGCTGATTAAATGCAAATTGCGGATTTATTATTATGAGGCAAGCATTTACAGTAGTACTGTTACATAGATATTTCTTTGAGCTTTCTAGTGTTATAATTAGTTTTGTAATAAAATGTAAAATAAAGAAGTTATAACGATTTTTCTTCTTATGGAGAAATACATGTAAAAAACTATGGCTGGAAATTCTATGGCTAACTTCTCGCCGGTAAATATATTTGTAGCATCTTCCTAGACACCCGCGATAAACTTTCCGTTGGAGATAAAAACAAGGAATAGAAAATCCATCCCACTTTTCTGGAGCTTCTTTGCAAATTATGACCAAATAACTGATAATTATGCGAATCCCTATAGGGCGCGCGAGTTTGGGGGGAAAAATTGTGAAAAATCATGAAATCGAGCATTAGTTCTGCAGTCATAACTCAACTTTCCCTCGTTAGATTTTCAATTTTTTTTTTAGATTTATAATCTTAATTGATTAGGCTACATCCTGCCAGAGAGCTACCTTCGGCAACCTAGCACTAAATTAATTAGAGGGGTTCAAAGTTAAGGTACTTTAAGATCATTATATTTTTTTTTCCTTCTGGCAGGAATTAAAGAAATGACTTCTAAATCATCTACAAAAAAATTATACAAAAATGTTGTTCGTACTAGCTTTTATGACTGCAGAACTAAACCACTACCTATATTTTCCGTTTAGGAAATTGCTCTTAAGGCCGTTTCCGTTGAGAATCCATTTCAAAACCATGCTGACTACAGCTCAATATATTGTTTTTCATAATAAAATCAGTTAGTCGATTATATACAGGGTGGTGATAAAGTTTGGAACCAAGGTCATAACTTCCGTAAAAAATTTTTTTGTAAAATTCGCTCGGACAGGTCAATTTTTGTTTTAAAAATGCCATCTTTTGGAATGAAAAAAATATTCATGACGTCACTGATAACTTCACTATGACGTCATCATCAATTTTTTTAAATGGAAGCCCCTACTTTTTTTACACATTTTTCATAGACCTTTTTATCATATTAATGATCACATAAAAATATTTAAAAAAATTTCAACCATTTTTGAAAAAAAAAATAAATTTACTCAAAAAAATATTATTAATTCTCAATGAAAATATTACAAAAAAAAGTAAATTTTTAATTTACAAGTAACAAATTTTAACGAAAATGTTCAAATTGTTCCCCATTGACCATTTGGCATTGTCCCATTCGAGTGTAGACACTCTGAATACTATTGTTAATAGCTTCTTCGTCAATTTGTAGCAATTCCGTCCTAATTCTAAGCTCCAATTCTTGTAAATTATTAGGTCTATTGAAATAAACTTTTGATTTTAAATGTCCCCACAAAAAAAATCTAAGGGCGTTAGGTCGGGAGATCGCGGAGGCCACTCAATTGGTCCCCTCCGACCTCCGACCTATCCATTTGTTGGGACACGTGGTGTTAAAGAATTCTCGCACCGCCCTGCCAAAGTGTGGAGGAGCCCCATCTTGTTGATTTTCATAATTGGGGAAAATACGAAGTAAAACTTGTAGCAAATCAGTCCGCAAAAAAATCAAGTATCTTTCGGCAGTAAGGTTTTCATTAAAAAAGTAAGGTCCTATAAAACGTCTGCCAATCATTCTCACCCATACATTTAACTTTCCCTGTCTTTGACTATGGGATTCTACGGCCCAGTGAGGATTTTCCTGTGACCAATACCTACAATTATGTCGATTCACTGATCCATTCGATTGAAAGGTAGCTTCATCGGAGAAAATTATACTACTTAAAAAATTTGGATTTTGATCACATCGCGCCATCATTTCTTCACAAAATTGCAGTCGGCGATCGGGATCATCTTCATTTAACTCTTGTATGAGTTTTATTTTGTATGGGTGATACTTTTCCTTTTTTAATAATTTTGCGACATAGGAATGATCCACATTATTATTTCTTGAAATATCTCTTGTTGAAATATTGGGATTTTCTTCAATCGCAAGTAATAAATTTAATTTGGTTTCTTCATTCACTTGAGGCCGTCCTTGTCGAGGCAAATCTCCTACAGATCCTGTTTCTGCAAATTTGGTAACTAACTTACTTACTGTAGATCTTGAGATTTGCGGTCTATTTGGATATTGCTCATTAAACAAAGCACAAGCTTCCTACCATAATTAAAATTTCGATTCTTTCGCGTTCGCTTAAACGAGGCATTTTTAATTTCGCAAAACTTAATAATTGTTGATTATTATTAAACAAACGAAGTAAGCTATTCAAGCATTGGTAAATGGATTTAAAATTTTATTTGCCATACAAAATAACGTCAACTAAAGCACTTTTATAAAGGCAATTTTTATTACAATAAATTTTGAATATCAAAAGCTTTTTCAAATTTATAATAAATTACAATTTTATTTAAAGTTTATTATTACTCAAACATTTTATTTTAATTACCTTTTTCATTAAAAGTTATTTAAAATTAGTTTTAAGAAAATTCCAATTGTGTAAAGAAGAACAATTCGAATATTTTCAATAATAATTTGTTATTTTTAAACTAAAAATTAGTTTAATTTATTTTTCTTGCCATATTTTCATTGAGAATTAATTATTTTTTTTTTGAGTAAATTTATTTTTTTTTTCAAAAATGGTTGAAATTTTTTTAAATATTTTTATGTGATCATTAATACGATAAAAAGGTCTATGAAAAATGTGTAAAAAAAAGTAGGGGTTTCTATTTAAAAAAATTGATGATGACGTCATAGTGAAGTTATCAGTGACGTCATGAATATTTTTTTCATTCCAAAAGATGGCATTTTTAAAACAAAAATTGACCTGTCCGAGCGATTTTTATAAAAAAAATTTTTACGGAAGTTATGACCTTGGTTCCAAACTTTATCACCACCCTGTATAGCCTGTTCGAGTATTTTAGCCAAGCAACTTAGAACAGAAATCGGGCGATAGTTGTTCATATCGTCTTTTTTATCCTTCTTATGCACTGGTACTACTCTTACATGCTTGGCTTCATAGGGAACTTGACCAGTTTCAAAACATATATTAATTAATTTTGTAAATATAGGTGAGAGTTCTTTATGACAGTATTTTATTAGCTTAGTAGGGATTTCGTCCATGCCTGTAGATGATTTATTTTTTAGACTTAGTATCAATGAGGGGACTTCACTTTCAATCCAGGGTAAAAAATAAAATGTTTTGTCTTGGAATTTTGAGGACCCAGTTCAATTTTTTACATTAAAATCTCCTTTAAAGTAGTTTTGTAGTTGCTCATCAACAACATTACTAAAAAGGGATGCAAGATGCAAAAGTATTCGCTATATCCAGAGGGGATGTGATAGGATTATTTTTACCCTTTAGAGTAATTTTTTGTTTTGAATTTTTGTTAAGATTTTTGTTGACTTCATTCCAGAGCGCTTTTGCTTTATTGTCAGATTTTTCAATTTTATTACAGAGGTAATTTTTTTTTGCTATTTTAATTTTTTGTTTGTAAATTTTGTTTGTAGTTTTATAAGTTTCTACAATTTCAGGAGTTAAAACAAAATGTAAAGTGATTAATAAACGCATCATATATCGTATTCACTTCTTTAGGTAGATATGTTACTTTGGACTGTTCTTTTCTAAACATATTTTTAAATTCGTTCATTGCAATTTAATTGAAAACATGAGTTTGTACCGCATTAAAGTTGATTGACTTGTAATCGTCATTATTTAAATGGAATTTTATTATTTGAGCCATGTGATCAGCTAAATGCGCATCCATTACACCAAAATCACAGATTTCAAAATTTGTAAAGATATTTTTTTGTAATATACGATTTTAAATTATAGAGAGATAAAAGTTTCATTTGGTTATTATACTTTTACCTCCTTTAAATGAGTTAGAGTATCCTTTGTTTGGAATTTGTTCGATAATAATATTCGTCTTTGATTGTATTTTTCCGCTGAGATATTTTTGCAGATCATCACTTGAATACGAAGGACGGTATTTGGACACAAAAAAAATATCAAATTACAAATCTCTACTAGAATTTACAAAAAAATTACGAAAAACCCACTTTTACACACAATATTTTTGAAAGAGAAATCGAACATATGTTTACGGGAAGTTTATTTTCTTCAAACTTGACCTAGAATTGGCTGCTTCATTTCTGGACACCCTGTATAACTTCGACTTCCAGAACATTTTTATTCGTTTTTTTAACTTTACAATTTTTTTCCTGAAAATCTAATTGGTTGAAAATTTAAGAAAATGGTAAAAAAATATAAATTATGCGAATACTCTGTATACCTAAGAATTATATTCATAAATTTGTATTCATAATATCATTTGTTTACAAATATATTAAAAGTGGTAGTAATATTATTTATAAAACTCTTGTTTTTAGAGAAAATCACGTTTTGGTCATTCCAATTTCATATGCTGGCCATAGACAAAAACATGCATTTTAATCACTAAAATAGATTGGTTATGTATGAAAAAATATACAAATAAAAAATTTTTAATTATGAAAAATTAGATACACAGGATATGGCATTTTAATTGATCAAGCTAAATATACTGACAACCAAGTGATTTCCTTATTTCTTTCTAGACCAAAGTTGTAGCTTGTAGCTTTTGTAGCTTTTCGTAGGAGACATTTTATAATTCCAAGGTTTTTTCGGACGCGCTCCTGAGGAACCAAGTGCCCAGGCCCAGATGAAGTCATTAGAGTTCAAGCTTCGAGAGAGTGATGTCAAATATCAGTCTTAGTTAAAAAACAACAGTTTCCGATTCGGCCAATTTTTTATTATGTGAACTTTTCAATTTTTCAATTTTTGATCATATTTTACTAAAAGTATTCCGCTCGACGATTTCGTCGTCCGAGACCGAAAATTTTCGTCGCTACCAAAACACACCTTAGCTGGTTCAAGTGTATTTTTTTATAATTTATCGTATATTCCTATAAAAGTAATTTTAATAAACAAAACTCTACTCAAATTACTTTTTTTAATTGAAAACTCGACAACTGTTTAATCTTATTCCCTACGTCAGGTCCAGGTATGATAAAAGATAAAAAATATCCTATAGTGCAGTTGTTTTTCATTTACAAAGATAAAAAATCATCCCATGTTGCACCTATTTGAGCAATATTAATGATTATAAAATATTTAATAAATTTGTCACTTCAGTTTTCAATGATTTTAATACTTTAATCTTTAAAGAAATGTGTAATTGAATAAGTTTTCGTAATCTATTATTTTAAATAATCCAAGGATTAAATAAAATCTATTGTTAATCAAAATCCGATTTAAGTCAGTGATGGATATCTGGATTAAGGAATTAAGTAAAAAAATTTAGGAATCTTTAAAGACTTAAAAGAAGCCTTTTTAAAGAAAATTTTCGATTATTATGATTAGGCTACAATTAAATTTATCAAAAGATGAAGTGAGTTTCTTTTATTTTAATAACAAACTATGATTTTATTATTATTTATTTTTCAATAATATGTATTTATTACTTTCTTAATAATTTTTTATCATCAAAAAAATGTTGTCTAATTTATTATTATTGCTACTTGTTTTTTCTTGGAATTTTAATAATTATGATCACTACTTATAAAGCAAAAATTGTAACATATATTTATAAAATCTACATCAGTTGCTATGAATATTTTTAAAAAATTTACCGAATTTCTCTTTGAGAGATAGAATAAATTTATTTGCCCAGTAATATAAAAATATATGTAGGTATATCATATCATATGTAAAAAATTTTAAACGTTTTTTTAGGTTATCGACATGGATTTCCTCTACATTTTTCTTCAAATTTCGCTTTTTCTTGCGCCAATTTTATTGTACCTCATCTGCGTACAAGAGGACAAAAGTGGTAAATATTCCAAAAAAAGTAAGTCATTCTCAACACTATTTTTTATTTAAACTTTTGACTTTGACCCGTCTTCTAATTTTACTATAAAAATAAACAAACTAGATAAAAGCTATATTTAAAATATTTACATTAGATAATCATATTTTAGATCACTTTAATTTATCATTCAATCATTGCATCGCAGCGTCATGCTTCAAAATGTTTAGCATTTATGAGTTCATTGGATTTCATGTTTTTATTATACAGAGGGGTGCACAAAAAACGGCCAACAATATAAGTAATATGTCAAATTAAATGGTTTGAAGAATACTACTATCAGATAATAAAAGATTAATTTTATTTTTGAAAACAATAGAGGAGGAGGGGGCAACTTGCAACTTTTCTTTTTCAATTGGCAACATATTTTTTTCGATTAAAAAAAAATCATTAATAAAAATAATCTAAACCAATTATACCAATAATTTTTTTTAATTAATTTAAAATATATTTTTTTTAATTTTTCTTTATTATTAGTTTTTTTTTAATTTAATGTTTTCAAAAATAAAATTAATATTTTATTATCTGATAGTAGTATTCTTCAAACCATTTAATTTGACATTTCACTTACTAAAATCAGATAAGAAATAACGAAGCTACATCGTTGGCCGTTTTTTGTGCACCCCTCTGTATAAAAATGAAAAAAAACATATTTTTTGTTAATATTATTGGCCAGTTGGGTACAAAATTACAATCGTTACATTTTTTCTATTTTTTACACACATTATATACTGGTATTGGTAATATGTAGAGCAACATTTATTTTGTTTAAATTACCGGCTACAAAAATTAGTAAGACGTTTCGGAAATAAATTATTACCCTCTTCAGTACTTTCCTGCCGGTTCATTAGACTCGATTGATTATTAAAATTATTTTTATCCAGCAAAATTCGAAGAAATCATCTATTCGATTTATACAATTATTTTAAAGCTGGAGATCAAGAATCATTTGATGATTTATTAAAAATAATCACAGATAATTTATAACTGGTGAAAACACTTTCGCAAACATAATATTAAAAATTACGATAAAATAATATTACGTCGAATAAAACCATTGTTATTCATCGACAGTCCATTTCATCGGCAGTGCTTTTTCATCCATGTCGAAGAAAAGATTTGTCGACAAAAGGGTAGTGTCGATAAAACGTCTGTGTCGATGAATTGGTCGTGTCGATGAAAAGGTAGTGTCGACGAAATGGTTGTCGATGAAAAGATAATGTCGATGAAATGTGTGTGTCGATCAAAGAGTAGTGTCGATGATACGTTTAAAAATTGGACAATATATTTCTTTATTTTCAGCATGGTATTTCCTGATTAAAAAACTGTTCGCCTTCAGAAAATTGAAAGAATATTTAAACCACAATAAAATCAATTTAGATTGGAATAATTTGGAAGTACCTTCAGAAATATATTCACCTACGGTGAGTTTTTATAATTACCAAAACCAATCCTCACCAATATTTTTGTAGAAAGAGCAAGTTCAAGAATTCAAGTGTTCTGATCAAAAAGGAAACACGGTTTTCATCAAATTTACGACACGAGCCGAACATTTATCCGAAGTTATTTTGCAAGTAAAATTAAGCAATGGACATATTTATGAGCTACCAAGTTAGTTTTTTCAAATATTTGATCCACAAATTTCGTTTTATTTTTATTTTTTAAGGTACACCAGAAAGCCTTTTACGTCGTACAAGAAGACCCGAATGGAAAGCTGCTGGATTGGAAATTACATGCCTTGAACCATACAATAGATACAGAATTTTTTACAACGGTTTTCTTAAATGTGGCGAAATTGTATCCCATTGTAAATTTAGTTTCTTGTAAGTCTATAAAATTTACTTTTGTATATTCATTTTGGTAAATATTTTTTCCAGTTGGAAATCCACGAGTGGTCCCCAACTTTTTCCAACGGAATTCGAACCGAACCTATTCTTAAACGCGATTTCAACCGAACAATGGAGAAATCCCTATTGGATTAACATGCTGCAAGTAGACTAAGTATAGGAATACTTAATTTTTTAATTTTATTTTATAATAGAGGTGATACGAAAGGTTATAACCACTTTGGAGTACTTCACGGCGAGTTCGCTTGTCCAACTTTAAAAGACGAATGTGTTCTAAATTTACCAGGACATAGGATGAATACTTTAGGAACGGCTAATCGCCATCATTCTTACAGGGAGATTGATCTTTTAATGGTAGCTGCTGAAGGAACATGCATGCACTTATCACTAAGATCATTCACCAAGGGTTGCACCTTGTAAATAAACCAAATCTTTGTAATATATTAAATTAAACAACAAATTTCCAGGTTAAAATATGGAAGTATCTATTACGGCACAGGTGAAACTACAAGTATCAAAGACACTGATGTGACTTTAGAAACATTTGGGGAAAGCGAAAGTATTCCAACATACTTCAAATTTAAAATTAAAGGTACATATTTAAAAATGATCAAAATGTAATGGCTAATCACATATTATATTAGGTAACAAAAAAGAACACATCTGCGAAATCATTGGTTTATCCAAAAATCGTAACAATATCAACAATAATGAAGTTAGGGGTGGTAAACAAATTTTAGCAACAGCTAAATGCACTTTTGATCAACTTGATGGCAGAGCCATAGTCTCATTTTGGTATCAAATGCGAGGAAAGGGAGTGATTTATCCAAAATCACTAATTAAAGAATTTAAATGTCAAAATTTGAATGAACTAATTCTTCCTTTAGATCGTGATGAATGCAGAATTACTGAATTTACTGGAGGAAAAGCTACCTCATTAGCTGCTTTGAAGAGCTTACAAACAGATTTGGTATTAAATTAAATTTTTTGGAGTTAAAAAATCTTTATTTTCCGTATTAAGTTTTCAGTTCCTGATGGTTTTGTTGTAACAGTGGCTTCGTTTAAAAAACAAATTAATAAAAATGAAGTTTTAAAACAAGCAATTCAATTGATAAAAAAAACTTCAAGTAAAAACATAAACGATTTTAAAGAATCATGTCAAAAGTACGTAAAATTTTTAATTGTTTTCATTCCTTATTTCAAAGATCTTTTCTGAGAGTTTTAAAACGATCTATATTTTTTAAGGGTGGTTGAATTATTTTCGAAACAACCTATCGATGAAGAAATATCAAAATTGATAACACAAGAGTTAAATAAACATCAAATTAAATCAACTAACGAAAAAATTAAGTGGGCAGTTAGATCATCAGGTAATTTTTGTAATAAAAAATGCCACCGGTAATTGCAAATTTATATGTAGGTGTAAATGAAGATGGTGAAGAATTATCAGCGGCAGGTCAAAATGACACGTTTTTAAGTCGTGATTCAAACGAGCAAGTTTTGGAAGCTGTTTCTGCTTGTTGGGGCTCACTATACTCATTCCAAAGCGTTCAATATAGAAGGTAATTCAATTTAAGCAAAAAAAACTTTTGTAAAATTCATATTTTTAGACTACACGGTTTACCAATCATCACTGAAATCGGAGTTGTAATCCAAAAAATGGTACCTTCCTCTTCAGCAGGAGTCCTATTCACTTGTCATCCCACTACAGCTGATACCTCAAAAATGGTTATCACTTCAAATTTTGGATTGGGAGAAGTAATTATCTTTTTATTAAAATTATCTTTAAATACAAAAATATTTTATTAGAGCGTTGTGTCGGGTCAAACCGACCCTGATACAATAACCCTGACGAGGACTTTTGATGGAAATTTGAGTATTGAAGTGGTTGAAATTGGTGAAAAGAAGGAACAAGTGTTTTTAGATGACAACAAGAAAATTGAAGAAAATGTTTTGAGTATCACCAATGAACAAGCGTTAATTCTGGGAAAAGTTGGGATGTTTTTGGAAAGCAAATTTGGATCACCTAGAGATATTGAATGGGCGTTTGTTAAAGTAAGATAGAAGAAACTAAAACTTCTTTTTATTTTTTTAATAAATTTTAGGAAAAGTTGTTTTTATTACAAAGTAGACCAATTACTTCAATAACAAATTATTCAAGTTATGATTTGGAAAATGAACTAAACGAAGCTTTAACTTCAGAAAATAGTAAGAATATTTTTAAAACATTGAATAATTTAAAAACATTTTTTTTAGATTTAATTACTACTGCAAATGTAAAAGAAGTTTTTGTGGGATCACAAACTCCATTAACCCAAACTCTAGTAACTCAATTCATAGATAATGCTGGTAAATTATTACTAGGTGTTGATAATAAATTCACACCAAGTTTAATGACAACTTACAGACACCACACGTTCCTTGATATCTTGAATGTATTCATTAGAACTCTAAAAAAATTATTTTTTAATGTTATATTTTTAGAGCTTGCTAAAAATGCCTCCAGACGAAATTAACGTTATGCTACTTGCAACTGATTTATCCATATTTGGACATCCAGTCACCAATGAAGAAATGCTTCATGTTGCTACTTTACGCAATGGTCGACCAACTCCCGCTAAAAGAATAAAAATGTTGAGAGTCATCTTAAGTTACTTATTCCAATCGGGAGATGCTGCCAAGAAAGCGGTAGAATTTGGAAAAATTAATCTAGGTATGTATGGGATTACGCTCTAATTATAGAAAACCGTTCATTAAAGAAGTAAAAATTCAGTTAATTTTTTATAACCTCGATATAAAATATTATGTAAATTTTACAAAATGTTATTTTTAGATATTAATGATGGCGATTCAATTCAAGAAGTTTTTGATAAAATTACTAAATACCTCACAGTAATACAAGAGTTATCTAATTTTCATATACTAACATCAAGAGCAAGTTCTTTTTACCAAATTTTTTCAACTGGTTTATTAACCAAAAATAATACAGGTATTATTTTTAGTATTTTTTATAGTTTTTTTTATACTGAATTTTTAGAATTAACTAATGAGAACTTCGGGGATATATCACTTCTATTTTCTTCCTGCACCGATGTAATTTCCGCTGATATCCCAGTGGCTTTGCAGAAAATCGCAACGGAAATTAAAAAGTCATCAAAATCTGAAGAGTTTTTAAAGGTTTCTTCTGTTGATGGTTATAATTGGTTGAAAGAAAATATTCGCGATGCAGCAGATTTATTTGATCAGTTTTTGGATGTTCACGGACATAGATCAGCTAGAGAAGTAAAGAAAATACCCAAAATCTGCTATTTTTGTAATTAATTTTGTTTAGTTCGAATTAGCGGCTAAAAGTTGGTCATCAACTCCTGAAGTAATAATATCTACTATACAAATGAATGTTAAATCAACTCATGTCTCGGCCAAATCACCGCAATTGTCAGCTAAAGAAACGATTGCAAAATTGAAAACTCCTTTAACTGGCCTTTCTAAGTAATTTTTTTTAAATAAATTTTGAAGGAAATAATTTAATTTTTGTAGGAAGATTTTGCGGTTTTTGGTAACACGTTGTAGGAAAGGCGTTTCGCATCGAGAAACCACTAAATGTGAAGTGGTGCGTAGTATTTCAAAATTAAGACCAGCTTTAAGGCGATTGGGTGTTTTAATGACACAAGCTGGATTAATTCCTACAGAAGATTTAATTTTTTTTTTCACAGAATTTGAGCTCAAGTATTTATTCAATAATAGACATCCTGCGTTAGTATCAAAGTAAGTACTAACAAAGTTGGTGATTTTTGACTAATTTTTATTTTTAAGAGCAATTCGTCGCCAAAAAATGTACCCCATTTGGGATAAATTACATTTTAATGAAATAATTGAGGGGTTACCTACAGCAATTCAAGAACAAAATTTAATAGAAGCAAATAATAATGATAATAATAAACGATTGATGGGAACTCCAGTTTATGTTGGAGAAATCAAAGCTCGCTGTTGCAGTATTACAATTGATGAAATTGACCAAATTCAACCAGGTTTTAAATTGTCAATTTCCAAACATCCATTTTGTTTATTAGTTTATTTTTTAGGTGACGTTCTTGTTACTCATAGTACCGATATTCGGTGGTCCCCAATCTTCCCTATATTAGCAGGGGTTGTCACTGAATTGGGAGGACTTATATCACATGGTACGAAAATTTTTTTACCAAGTTGATTGGTCAATAATATTATTGTTTTTTAGGTGCTGTAGTTGCAAGAGAATATGGTTTACCATGTTTGGTTGGAGTTAATGGTGCTACAAGACTTTTCAAAACTGGCGACATTGTTTATTTATCAGGAAAGGATGGATATATCGAACTTGTTGAAAAATATAAATCCTAATAATTTTAAAATTTTTTAACGCATTTAATGTAGTTTAATTATATTATTTTCAAGCCAATTAAATCAATAATTATTAACCCATTAACGTCAAATTTATTAAAATTATCCCGTACCTTTTTTTACTATTTTAGAGCAATATGTCAATCCTCGCGACATTGGGACATCCAGTATAAGTGAAAAGTTGCATAAATCAAAATATTTTTTCAGGTTTACGATCTACGCAAAAAGGCGGAATACCTAAAGGTCGAAACAGACAAAACGCCAACAAGGACCGAAATGAATAAGGTTGAACGATAAATCGCCGAATTGGACAAATGGCCGACTTGTACAAAGACCGAAACCGCTCTTTCATTTGTCCAATTCGGCTCTATTTATCCTTCGATCGGTGCTCTTACGACAATTCGGTCTTCTTGAATAATGGCTTTCATTTCTCGCTCGTTGAATAATATAGTATTATTACTTATCAACTAAATTTTTTAAAAAGTGACCTTTCTAAATGTTAATGCAAAAAACGGTTTACTCTGTTATTAAAACCGACTTCCAATGTCAACTCCCTGGATGTATAGTTATATAAGATGCAATTAATGAAGTTAGTTTTTAAAATCGATATCAAGATTTCATTCATTAGTCATTAGTTTAGTGCTTACTGCTCGTTTTTGCGATAAGCTATATTTTTATCACCACAGCTCTATTGTGATATTAGTTTTGAGAGTAGTGTAGAAAAAGCGTGTTGTTACTGGTATGTTTAAATTTTAAATTCTCCAATTTATTTGAATTAAGTACTTATTAGGATTCTCTCGAAAAAATTACTCTTCCCTTAATAAATAAATTTATTTACGAGTGGTATTTCTGTGGATTATAAATAAGAGAAATAATTTGAAGCATCCCAAAAATAAATTAGATTATTTATAATTATCGATTAATTATTTTTTACATAATAAAATTGCAAAATATTTGGTAAAATTTGGGCACAAATCCGGCCTTGGATAATTTATTTGAATACTTTTAAAAATTTTACTAGAAGAATCCAAAAATATAATTCATTCTTTCAATTTTGAGCCCTTAAACATGTTTTTACCCCGTATAGTTTTCGAGCAATCAACTTTATTCTAAATAATCTAAAATTTCTGGACTAAATTTGATTTCAAAGTGGGTGAACTTGAATAAATTTTCGTAATCTATTATTTTAAATAATACGAGTATCAGCAAAATAAATAAATAATATAGTAGAAGCGGTGGCGACACTAAGTCTAGTGTCTAGTATGATAAAAGTTTTCAAGGTCGTACATTTTATTCGTTACGTCATTGAGGGGAGAACACAAAATGGCACTGCTGCCACGTGTAGACCGAACGCCACTATAATTTTTTTTTTCAAAATTTTTATTTTTTTTAATATCTAGTATCATAAAACTTCAGGATTTTGATTATTCCTCGTGACAGGGGAGGGTTAGGGCTATAAAAAAATGCCCCCAAACCTGACAGGAACCGAGGCAGCAACCCGAAAGTGGGAATCATTTTCAAAAATAAGCAACCACTTTTACCCTTGTCTTTTACGAGACGTCAGTAATAAGCAACCACATTTACGAGACGTCAGTAATAAGCAACCACTTTTACGAGACGTCAGTAAAAGTGGTTGCCAATTTTTGAAAATCGAATTTGTGAGATCTCTTATTTTCCTGCTCCCACTGATAAGCGTTCTCACGGAGACTGGCAGCACCGCATTTTTTATACCCCTAACCCTCCCCTGTCATGAGGAGAAATCAGAATCCTGAAGTTTTATGATACTAAATATTAAAAAAAATAAAAATTTTGAAAAAAAAAATTTTATAGTGGCGTTCGGTCTACACGTGGCAGCAGTGCCATTTTGTGTTCCCCCTTAATGACGTAACGAATTATATGTACGACCTTGAAAAGTTTTATCACACTAGACCTAGTGTCGCCGCCGCTTAGACTATTAATCCAAATTATGTAAAATTTTCTATACGTATTTTTTTAGGTTATCGTCATGGATTTCCTCGACATCTTACTTCAAATTTCGCTTTTTCTTGTACCAATTTTATTATACCTTATCTGCGTACAAGAGGACAAAAGTGGTAAATATTCCAAAAAAAGTAAGTCATTGAAAATTTTCGTCTGTGAATCTAATCACCTACCTTCAGAAAGTCTTATTATTATAAGTAGGGATGGAATTAAATATGTAAGAGCTCTTGAAAATAAATTATTAGATTTTTGATATGTTGGTTCTACAGTTAAGAAGATAGTCGACGAAATGTTTGAAAAGCATACTTTTCGCCAGTAAAAATTGATTTTTGGGTATTTGTAATCAAAAATTTAACAAAAACGATGCCTAGTGCCATTCAAATTGAATTTAGTTTTCATATAGAATTTTTGTTTTTCATGTAGAGTCTATGATAGAGGCGTACTTTTTGAACAATGATAAAAAAATGCGTTTTTGTTTTTATTCAAAAAGTACGCCCCTATCATAGACTACATGAAAAACAAAAATTCTATATGAAAACTAAATTCAATTTGAATAGCACTAGGGATCGTTTTTGTTAAATTTTTGATTACAAATGCCCAAAAATCAATTTTTACTAGCGAAAAGTACACTTTTCAAACATTTCGCCGACTATCTTCTTAAGCGTCATGGTGGATTATTGATATGCCGTGGGGAAACTTTTTTGGTTTTGGGATGAGTAAAATTCACCAATCAGCGGATAAATCTCAAAATGGTTCACTTTATGTACCAAAATATTTTGAATAAGATTATGGTTCCATATGCAGACAGTTATGTCCTATTGGGATATTGCATTCAATACAACAATGATCTGAAGCATTTCTCATAAAACTAGCAAAATTGAATTATTTTCAGTGTATCCAAATTCTTGTTATAAAATATATCCGATATTAACTAACAATCTTTCGAAATGTATGTCCAAAAGACATTAACGGGTCGTATCCTCATTTTCGGGGAAAAAAGACGTGGTCAAACAAAATACTCGTTAGTTATTGGTTTCTCCCCGAAAATTAGAATAGGGGCCCTGACGTTTTAGGAAACAATGTTTATTTGGCAAAATAATGGTTTACCTTTCTGTATTTTTTATGAATAAATACAAAATTCCTAAATGTTGCTCTACTTTCTTCCATTCCAATTATTTATTTTTTTATAAAACATGCATTTTTTATTTTATTTAAGAAAATATTTCAGAAATACTGTATATTTCAAAAGAATTTATTATGCGATATAAAATTTATGTTTTAAATAAATAATATTGTGAGATATACATAATTTAAAAACAAAAATAAAAGTTCCACTTTTTTCCAATACTGTTTATAGGAAAAAAGAGGATTCGTGGATCAATTGCAGTATTGTTAAAGTCTGTATTATTTTTCAGGAAATTTAATAATTTTTGAGCAAATCTACTACAAAATACAATTATTTCACAAAAAAATTAAATTAAAAATTGGACAAGATATTTCTTTATTTTCAGCATGGTATTTCCAGATCAAAAAACTGTTCGCCTTCAGAAAAGTGAACGAATATTTAAACCACAATAAAATCGTCTTGGATTGGGATAATTTGGAAGTACCTTCAGAAATTTTTTCACCTACGGTGAGTTTTTATAATTACCAAAACTAAACCATCCAAAAATTTTATTTTGAATTAGTGTTTCTAACCAATATTTTTGTAGAAAGAGCAAGTTCAAGAATTCAAGTGTTCTGATCAAAAAGGAAACACGATTTTCATCAAATTTACGACTCGAGCCGAACATTTATCCGAAGTTATTTTGCAAGTAAAATTAAGCAATGGGCATATTTATGAGCTACCAAGTTAGTATTTTTAAATATTTGATCCAAAAATTTCGTTTTGTTTTTATTTCTTAAGGTTCACCAGAAAGCCTTTTGTGTCGAACAAGAAAACCCGAATGGAAAGCTGCTGGCTTGGAAATTACATGCCTTGAACCATACAATAGATACAGAATTTTTTACAACGGTTTTCTTAAATGTGGCGAAATTGTATCCCATTGTAAATTTAGTTTCTTGTAAGTCTATAAAATTTACTTTTGTATATTCATTTTGGTTGAATATTTTTTTCCAGTTGGAAATCCACAAGTGGTCCCAAACTTTTTCCAACGGAATTTGAGCCGAACCTATTCTTAAACGCGATTTCAACCGAACAATGGAGAAATCCCTATTGGATTAACATGCTGTAAGTAGACTAAGTATAGGAATATTTCATTTTTTAATTTTATTTTTCAATAGAGGTGATACTAAAGGTTATAACCACTTTGGAGTACTTCACGGCGTGTTCGCTTGTCCAACTTTAAAAGACAAATGTGTTCTAAATTTACCAGGACATAGGATGAATACTTTAGGAACGGCTAATCGCCATCATTCTTACAGGGAGATTGATCTTTTAATGGTAGCTGCTGAAGGAACATGCATGCACTTATCACTAAGATCATTCACCAAGGGTTGCACCTTGTAAATAAACCAAATCTTTGTAATATATTAAATTAAACAACAAATTTCCAGGTTAAAATATGGAAGTATCTATTACGGCACAGGTGAAACTACAAGTATCAAAGACACTGATGTGACTTTAGAAACATTTGGGGAAAGCGAAAGTATTCCAACATACTTCAAATTTAAAATTAAAGGTACGTATTTAAAAATGATCAAAATGTAGTGGCTAATCACATATTATATTAGGTAACAAAAAAGAACACATCTGCGAAATCATTGGTTTATCTAAAAATCGTAACAACATCAACAATACTGAAGTTAGGGGTGGTAAACAAATTTTAGCAACAGCTAAATGCACTTTTGATCAACTTGATGGTAGAGCCATAGTCTCATTTTGGTATCAAATGCGAGGAAAGGGAGTGATTTATCCAAAATCACTAATTAAAGAATTTAAATGTCAAAATTTGAATGAACTAATTCTTCCTTTAGATCGTGATGAATGCAGAATTACAGAATTTACTGGAGGAAAAGCTACCTCATTAGCTGCTTTGAAGAGCTTACAAACAGATTTGGTATTAAGTTTAATTTTTTGGAGTTAAAAAATCTATAATTTCCTTATTAAGTTTTCAGTTCCAGATGGTTTTGTTGTAACAGTGGCTTCATTTAAAAAACAAATTAATAAAAATGAAGTTTTAAAACAAGCAATTCAATTGATAGAAAAAACTTCAAGTAAAAATATAAACGATTTTAAAGAATCTTGTCAAAAGTACGTAAAATTTTTAACTGTTTTCATTCCTTGTTTCAAAGATCTTTTCTGAGAGTTTTAATACGAACTATATTTTTTTAAGAGTGGTTGAATTATTTTCGAAACTACCTATTGATGAAGAAATATCAAAATTGATAACACAAGAGTTAAATAAACACCAAATTAAATCAACTAATGAAAAAATTAAGTGGGCAGTTAGATCATCAGGTAATTTTTGTAATAAAAAAAACCACAGGTAATTGCAAATTTATATGTAGGTGTAAATGAAGATGGTGAAGAATTATCAGCTTCAGGTCAAAATGACACGTTTTTAAGTCGTGATTCAAACGAGCAAGTTTTGGAAGCTGTTTCTGCTTGTTGGGGCTCACTGTACTCATTCCAAAGCGTTCAATATAGAAGGTAACTTAATTTAAGCAAATAAACTTTTGTAAAATTCATATTTTTAGACTACACGGTTTACCAATCGTCACTGAAATCGCAGTTGTAATCCAAAAAATGGTACCATCCTCTTCAGCAGGAGTCCTATTCACTTGTCATCCCACTACAGCTGATACCTCAAAAATGGTTATCACTTCAAATTTTGGTTTGGGAGAAGTAATTATTTTTTTATTAAAATTATCTTTAAATACAAAAATATTTTATTAGAGCGTTGTGTCGGGTCAAACCGACCCTGATACAATAACCCTGACGAGGACTTTTGATGGAAATTTGAGTATTGAAGTGGTTCAAATTGGTGAAAAGAAGGAACAAGTATTTTTAGATGATAACAAGAAAATTGAAGAAAATGTTTTGAGTATCACCAATGAACAAGCGTTAATGCTGGGAAAAGTTGGGATGTTTTTGGAAAGCAAATTTGGATCACCCAGAGATATTGAATGGGCATTTGTTAAAGTAAGATACAAGAAGCTAAAATTTCTTTTTATTTTTTTAATAAATTTTAGGAAAAGTTGTTTTTATTACAAAGTAGACCAATTACTTCAATAACAAATTATTCAAGGTATGATTTGGAAAATGAACTAAACGAAGCTTTAACTTCAGAAAATAGTAAGAATATTTTTAAAATATTGAATAATTTAAAACCATTTTTTTTTAGATTTATTTACTACTGGAAATGTCAAAGAAGTTTTTGTGGGATCACAAACTCCATTAACTCAAACTTTAATACCTAAGTTCATAGATAATGCTGGTAAATTATTAATAGGTGTTGAAAATAAATTCTCACCAACTTTAATTACAACTTTCAGACACCACACGTTCTTTGATATCTTGAATGTATTGATTAGAACTCTAAAAAAATATTTTTTAACGCTATATTTTTAGAGCTTGCTAAAAATCCCTCCAAAAAAAAATAACGTCATGCTACTTGCAACTGAATTATCCATATTTGGACATTCAATCGTCACTGAAGAAATGCTTGATGTTGCTACTTTACGCAATGGTCGATCAACTCCCGCTAAAAGAATAAAAATGTTGAGGATCATCTTAAGTTACTTGTTCCAATCGGCAGATGCTGCTAAAAAATCGGTAGAATTTGGAAAAATTAATCTAGGTATCTTGAAACACGCTCAAAATATATTTTACAAAATGTAATTTTTTAGATATTAATGATGACGATTCAATTCAAGAAATTTTTGATAAAATTACTAAATACCTCACAGTAATACAGGAGTTAACCAATTTTCATGTACTAACATCCAGAGCAAGTTCATTTTACCAAATTTTTTCAACTGGTTTATTAACCAAAAATAATACAGGTATTATTTTTAGCATTTTTTAAAGTTTTTTTTTAATACCGAATTTTTAGAATTAACTAATGAGAACTTCGGGGATATATCACTTCTATTTTCCTCCTGCACCGATGTAATTTCCGCTGATATCCCAGTGGCGTTGCAGAACATCGCAACGGAAATTAAAAAGTCATCAAAATCTGAAGAGTTTTTAAAGGTTTCTTCTGTTGATGGTTATAATTGGTTGAAAGAAAATATTCGTCATGCAGCAGATTTATTTGATCAGTTTTTGGATGTTCACGGACATAGATCAGCTAGAGAAGTAAAGAAAATACCCAAAATCTGCTATTTTTGTAATTAATTTTGTTTAGTTCGAATTAGCGGCTGAAAGTTGGTCATCAACTCCTGAAGTAATAATATCTACTATACAAATGAATGTTAAATCAACTCATGTCTCGGCCAAATCACCGCAATTGTCAGCTAAAGAAACGATTGCAAAATTGAAAACTCCTTTAAGTGGCCTTTCTAAGTAATTTATTTTAAATAAATTTTTAAGTCATAATTTAATTTTTTTAGGAAAATTTTGCGGTTTTTGGTAACACGTTGTAGGAAAAGCGTTTCGCATCGAGAAACCACTAAATGTGAACTGGTGCGTGGTATTTCAAAATTAAGACCAGCATTTAGGCAATTGGGTGTTTTAATGACACAAGCTGGATTAACTCCTGCAGAAGATTTAATTTTTTATTTCACAGAATTTGAGCTCAAGTATTTATTCAATAATAGAAATCCTGCGTTAGTATCAAAGTAAGTACTAACGAAGTTGGTGATTTTTTACCAATTTTTTATTTTTAAGAGCAATTCGTCGCCAAAAAAGGTACCCCATTTGGGATAAATTACATTTTAATGAAGTAATGGAGGGGCTACCTACAGCAATTCAAGAACAAAATTTGAGAGAAGAAAATAATAATGATAATAAACGATTGATGGGAACTCCAGTTTTTGTTGGAGAAATCAAAGCTCGCTGTTGCAATATTACAATTAATGAAATTGACCAAATTCAACCAGGTTTTAAACTGCCAATTTCCAAACATCCATTTTGTTTATTATTTTATTTTTTAGGTGACGTTCTTGTTACACATAGTACCGATATTCGGTGGTCCCCAATCTTCCCTATATTAGCAGGGGTAGTCACTGAGTTGGGAGGACTTATTTCACATGGTATGTAAATATTTTTATCGAGTTGATTCATCAATAATATTATTGTTTTTTAGGTGCTGTAGTTGCAAGAGAATATGGTTTACCATGTTTGATTGGAGTTAATGGTGCTACAAGACTTTTCAAAACTGGTGACATTGTTTATTTATCAGGAAAAGATGGATACATAGAACTTGTTGAAAAAAATAAATTCTAATAATTTTAACAATTTTTGACGTATTTAATGTATTTTAATTAAATTATTTTCAAGGCAATTAAATCAATAATTATTAACCCATTAACGTCAAATTTAATAAAATCAACCAATGCCGGGTACCTTTTTCTTTACTATTTTAGAGCAATTAGACCAGAGCTCGCGACATTTTTGGTCTCCGATTTCATACAGCATGCCTTTTGGAGGAGAGAATACTTACACTATAAGAACAAAGTAAAGCGGGTACTATACCCCCTGCACGCTTTCCGATCATAAATTTGGTGTTTTTCTCCGATTTAATATTGCATGCTCTTTTAGCAAAAGATAGTTAAAATAAATTTAAGTCTTGAAAATTATATGATGCTGAAGTTTGGTGAAAATTTTAATTCCACAATACTTTTTCTAAATTTTCCATCCTTAAGCCAACGAGGGCCGCATGCCAATTTTTTATGGGGGTTTTATGACATAAACTTTAATTCTTTCCATTGGCATGCATTATGGAAACGCGGAAAATCATATTTTTTTATTATAAGATCAAATGACCGTTTGAGCCCTTTGGGAGCTTGCGAATGGCATGCCTATAATTTTCAAGACTTAAATTTATTTTAACTATCTTTTGCTAAAAGGGCATGCAATATTAAATCAGAGAAAAACACCAATTTTTTGTGAAAATGGAAATGCAATTTTCCGTATGATCGGAAAGCGTGCAGGGATTTAGTACCCGCTTTTCTTTGTTCTTATAAGGCAAATATTCTCTCCTCCAAAAGGCATGCTGTATGAAATCGGAGACCAAATACTGTCGCGAGCTCCCGGTCTAAATATGTCAATCCTCGCAACATTGGGATATCCAGTATCCAGTATATATGTAAGTGAAAAGTTGTATAAATCAAAATATATCTTCGTGTTTACGATCTACCCAAAATGGCGGAATACCTAAAGTTCGAAACAGACAAAACGCCAACAAGAACCGAAATAAATAAGGTTGAACGATAAATCGCCGAATTGGACAAATGGCCGACTTGTATACCATTCTGTGTGTATACCCAACAAACACAATTATATAGATTCTACGTAGCGTGTACATTAACTTTTGTGTAATATTTACGTAGCAGATAGGTGGCTAATGTCAGCTAAATAGGATTTAGAATTGTTTCTAAAGTGACACAACTCAAAAAAAAAGTTTTTAGAAAAGCGCAAAAAAATGTTTATAAAATTTACTTAAAACAAAATATTATTCTTAAAAATATTACCTAATTAATATTTTGTTTTAAGGAAACTTTATATACAGTTTTTTTGATTTCCTGAGAAACATAATTTTTTGAGTTGTCACTTCAGAAGTACACGTGTGCAATATGGATTTTATTCCAAGTTTCATATAAGCATGGGTTAAGGATGAAGCACTTTTTGTCATATTTAGAGGAATCTTTTACTTAAAATAAATTATACATATACACATTATACAATACATACAGGGTGAGTTTAATGTTAGGAATAAAAATCATAACTACGTTATCTTTTGGAATTTTTAAAAACCGTAAAAGTCGTTTCGAATTGTTTTTAGTAACCTTTATTTTGAACACAGCAATATTTCAGTTGACATGACGTTATTGTGACGTCATAAATTCTTTTTTAAATGGATTGATATGGTTTTTATACCATAAAATAATACCCTATTAAGACTGTTTTACATCGGTACCAAAAAGCAGGTTATATCAGCGCCATCTTCCGGTTTTTAAAAAAATTATTAAATTTCCCCTTAAACATTAGTTTAAAGTAAGGCATAAAAATCATAACTACGTTATCTTTTGGAATTTTTAAAAACCGTAAAGACGTGTCGCATTGTTTTTGAAAACCTTTATTTTGAATTTCTCAGTTGACATGACTTTACCTTTAATTCAAAATAATTGATGCTACAGCGTCTTTTTGATCTATCTAAAATACGTTGCTGATGGAAAATCCTGGGATCGCCACTGATTAGATGCACGGTAGAGTATTTCTAGGTTATGTTTCGTTTGGAAACATATAATTTAGAAAACAAAATCACTTTTATATTATATTTATACACTATACAGGGAAGTGATTATTTCGATGCTCATCATTGGTATCTTTTAAAGTGAAAGAGATACGAGGTCGGTTAAATTAAAGAAAAGTTGCGCATTTTTATGATCATTAAAAATCTGAAAGAAAATTTAAGATATTTAAACTCATTGCAAAATTATGGCCAAAAATCTAAAAAATGTGATTTTAGAAAATAATTTATATTTATACTAGGTATATTGTTGACTATTCTGAGTTAAATGACGCAAAAAAATTATTTTTGGACCTCCTAGATTCGAAGCCGCGATATTCAACTTTTTTATTTCTTATGGCCGCCATATTGGATTTTTACCTCATCAGATAATAAACATTTCCAGATTGCTAATTAACATTAATGTGTTTCCTTAGACCCCCCCCCCCCAAAAAAAAAAAGATGGGAAAGTTCTAAACCATCTCAGAAAGTAGTTTTTATGATACTGTATAAGTATGCAAATTTTTGAAAAAATATATTCACGCAATCAAAAAATACAGCGCTGTCCCGGGACTTTTGGCGGACCCTGTATAATTGTTACATCTGTGTTTACTGGGTAAAGACCGAAACCGTTCTTTCATTTGTCCAATTCGGCTCTATTTATCCTTCGGCCTAATTTCTCTCAGCTTTCAGATGAAGAATCGGTCTTTTTCTGCGTCTGCTTTTGTCCAATCGTCATTTTTATCATTCGGCCTATAAACCATGTCAGCCTTTTGTCTAAGTCGGCTCTTTGTGCATGTCGGTCTTTTGACATTCGGCCTATTAGGGACAATATATTATTCGCCATTTTAGAATTTCTCTCGCCCTCGCCTTGCTTATTGTATTGGTAACCGGTTGGTGGGCAAACTAAAACCAAAAATGTCGCTATTGAATTTTATCGTTTGGTCCTTATTTGTCCAATTCGGCTATTTATTGTCCAGCCTATTTTTCTGCGTCAGCCTTTTGTCTAATTCGCCTATTATCAGGATCGGTCTTTTTTGTTAAAATAATCCAATAATTAATATTTGTTAATTTAGCTTTTTATTTAGAACACCCTGTATAAGCCGACCAATGGCGAAATAAAAATAAACCAATCACATCGCAGGATTTAAAACAGATCTAACCTATAATTTTATTTGGCACTGCCAACTTGGCATCAGTTACATGGCCGTCATTTTTCATACACTGATTTGATCTAGAAGTTCGATTTTGTTTTAAATTGAGTGCCACTCAAGATGCAAGATGCGATCATGTTAATCAATCGTATTCCCCGTAAGATATTCTTAAAAATGGCGTGGTTTGACATTACAACATCCCTTTTATCCCCAGATAGTGCCTATGTAACAGAAGCCATGAAAAAGTTGCTCCCAGATGTACAATGTATTTATCAAAATCGGCCAAGACAGTGCTCTTATCAAGAGCTTTATAACATTGTTGAAAATATAAGCACCGCAAGAAATGCAAATACCCTCTTCCTAAAGCTTTCTGAAGAAATAAGTAGCTACTTACAATCGGAACTAATTACACTTTCATCATTGCAAGGTGAGCCTTTTTTGGAAGCACTTCAAAAACTTTGGTCACATTATTGCGACAAATCAAAATTGATAAAAAACCTTTTTTTGTCCTTGGAAACTTATTTTGACCGAAATGGGTACTGTAAAGTAAACATTTCGACGAAATGCTTAAACATGTTTAAAGAAACCATTATTGATAACGCTATGGTAAATCAAAAAATCAGCTACATGTACGAAATGATTAATTACCACCGAGAAAATGGTTTGGATATTAAAATACCAGTACTAAAACATTTAGTTGAGATGTTTGGCACGCTGAACTTATATTACTCTTCGTTTAAACCAACATTAATTAAATCTTCGAAAGAATTTTATACGAATAAACGTACTGATTTAATTAATGATAAAACGTTAACTTATTATGATTTTATAGAAAAGTGTTTAAAATTAGAAAACTTAAATGATATATATCCACATTCGAAACAAGACATTATAGAGCTTATCAATAAAATTATGGTTGAAGACGTTTTGGATGAACTTATTACGATACTGGATCACGAATTATTTTTTTTCCAAAATAATTATTGTAACTTTGTTATGGTTTATAATATTATTACGAAAGGAGCTCCGGAAGGTTCTAAAAAATTGTGTATGCTATTTAGCAAATTTTTGCTTGAAACCGGTTCTATGATTATGAATGAAAATGAATCTGATCTTATATCGAGCTTACTCAAATTCAGGACTCGAATTGATGAAATAATTAAAGTTTGCTTCAAAATAAATGGTGATCATATATTTGTTAAGGCCGTACGTGATTCTTTTATAAAATTTATTAATCAGCATAAAACTAAACCAGCACGATTATTGGCTAAATTTATTGATTTTAAAATGCGAAGCAGGTATTTACCTGAGGATCTTTTGGATCAAGTTGTACTGATTTTTCGCTATCTTGAAACTAAAGATGTTTTCGAGGCTTATTATAAGCGTTACTTATCAAAGCGATTGATTTTGGGTAAATCGGCTAGTACAGATGCTGAGAAGTATGTGGTTGGAAAACTTCGAATGGAGTGTGGTAGTGGTTTTACTTATAAATTAGAAGGAATGTTTCATGACATCGATACAAGCTCCACCTTAAATACTGGGTTTAAACCAAAAATTGCTGCAAAACATTTTAATTGTGAATTTACAACTTACATTTTAACACCTGCTTTTTGGCCTAAATTTGGTAAATATTCGTGTGTATTACCTACAGTTTTGGAACAATGTCAGAGTCTTTTCAACGAATTTTATGTAAAGCACTATCCTGGTAGGACGTTACAATGGTTGCTAGTGCTAAGCTCGTGTTTAGTTAAATACAGGGTAAGCAGTTCAGATATTAAGGAATTACAAGTTTCTTACTTTCAAGCCATAATTTTGCTGCTCTTTAATGACGTTGACAAGTTAACTTATGAAGAAATTAAGGAGCAGTTAAATTTAGATAAAATTGAGTTGAATCGCACTTTACGGTCACTAGTTTTTGATAGATTTAAAATTTTGAACAAATCTTCTGGTGATAATAGTTTTGAACCTGATGATGTTTACGAGATTAATAAAGAGTTAGAAACTAAGGTAATTCGCATTAAGATGAACCAGTTGCAATATAGGGATACCTTCGAGGAGCGAAATTACACTAAAGATGAAGTACAACTGGATCGTAATCAACTAATCGATGCAGCTTTAGTGAGGATAATGAAAAGGCACAATAGTTTAAAGCACAATGATTTGATGTCTGAGATATTTAAGGAGCTTAAATTTCCAGTAAAAACAGTTGATGTTAAAGGCCGGATGGAAATGTTAATCGGGAAAGATTTTATTCGAAGGATCCCCGATGAACCTGATGTTTACGTTTATGTAGCCTAGTATGTTATAAACTATTTATATCTCAATATGTTAAATCAATTTGAAATTTATTTTTTTGTTATTTATGTTTAGTTAAATAAATTTGGAATTTATTGCTTGACTTTGTGTTCCTACTCTGTTTTAGTTATTACAAAATTTATAGCAACAAATAAAAAAATTGCAATTAAAAGCAAAAATATACATTTTATTTAAAAATAGATAGCATTTATATAATGTACAGAGTTCCACAGAGCTGCGGTGAACTAAGTTTTATTTATAGTGAAAAAGATGTCGACGTAGAGATTTCGACACAAGTTAAAATAATTTTGACAGCACAATCTAAAGCATTTTTTGTGATAAATCGCTGTTAATTACGAGGAGGCACACTATTTTCAGTAAGAAATTCAGTATTTAATGAGATTTCTCATTTTGGTCTTTTTACCTTTTAATATTTCTCAGATTCTGGTCAAATCATTTAAGTTTATTAAAGGCCTTTAAATTTGTTATATGGATTGTAATGAACAATTTCCATGGTTATATGAGGCTTATTCGTTTGGCAGTGGTAAGTAGAGTAGTAAGTGAATTTCACATACTATTCATTTTCGCTTGACATGGTAAGTAATCGTGATATGTGGTGGTATGTCAAACCACTAACCATGCTCCGTGTATGTTAAGTGGGAATGGTAAGTGATATGATGTCCGATGTCAAAAAGCACTTACCATCCACTAACCATCATACCATGATTCACATAATATTATGCTGAAACGAAAAAACCTATTATTTGCTTCTAATTAAAGGCCTTTAATTTGGACCAGAACTGCCTTTTAATATTTGCAGTTTAAGCTATTTGTCTAAAGAAGGTACACGATTTAAATTTGCCGCCAATGGCCAATGGAAGCCTTTTTAAAATAATACTTCCGGCATGATTTAACCAATCACGACCGCGTTTTTCATACAAAAGCCAACCTCTATGACACATCTTTAAGTTGGTAACGTTTTTTCTTGTTCTTCCATTGCTCCCTATCGCAAAGCTTGTACAGTGTATATTCGTGCTTAAAAATGTCGTTGAAAATTAAGTTAAGGTTAAAACCGCCCCCACAAATGGACGTAAAAGCAGCCCTGATGAAATTGCAAACAGAAATTAGAACCATTTTGAACAACCAACCAATTCAATCTTCTTATGAAGAACTGTACAATATTGTGGAGAATTTAACCATTACAAAAAATGTAAGTGGCCTGATTCGAAAGTACACCGAAGTTATTTGTGTTCACTTGGAATTGGATAAACTTTTAGTATTTGAAGGTGAGACTTTTTTGAGAGCACTTAGACTACTTTGGCATGATTACAAAAAAAATTCAGGAGTGATTAAGAATATTTTTTTGTATTTGGAGATGTTTATTCATTACGAAATAGATATCAATCGGTTAACGTTTCGAGTAAATGCATGAAAATGTTCAAAGTAATCATTCTTGATAAAAAAATGCGTTTTTATCATTTTTTCAAAATTACTCCCTTATAACAGACTATATACATCAAAAAAAAATTCTATATGATAAATAAATTCAATTTCAAGGCAAAACAAGAGCGTTTTTGTTAAATTTTTTATTACAAACACCAAAAAATCAATTTTTACTAGCGAGGAGTACGCATTTCAAACATTTTGCCGACTATCCTCTTAAAAGAATTATTCGAAATGTATACTAAGCTTAAATTATACAGGGTGTTCCGTAAGTAATGCATAATAATGAAAGGGGTTGTTCAGGACACCAAAACAAGCAACTTTTGTTAATAAACCCATATTCAGAAATTAACCATTAAGCCAGGGTAAATAAAAAAGATTTAAGGTAATTAAGTTAATTATTTAATAAAATTTACAAAAATTGTTCGAAATTTCGGCCATTTTGTTCAATGCACAAGGTTGCACGCTGGTTCATAGATGTTCGAACCCTCTGGAATATCCCAGGGATGTCTTGGACAATGGTACAAGCAGCCATAAGTCTCAACCTAGTGACTTAATGGTTAATTTCCGGATATGGGTTTATTAACAAAAGTCCTGAACAACCCCTTTCATTATTATGCATTACTTACGGAACACCCTGTATAACTCCTACAACAAACCGCTTTTAATTCAGAGTTCCACACTATTTTACTTAATCAAACGAGAAGTATTAATTAAGTATTGTTAGTATACATAAATATATCCATTTTGTGAATATAAAGACCAATCCTACGATGTATATTCATCGTCCATGCTGGTGGACTTATCGTTGATAAAAAGGTTAATTTGAATTTATACGGTGCACAGGTTAATTTGCATGTGGTTCGTTTGGCTTTCCGAGGATTTATTAATCAATTCCAAAATAAACCACCACGATTACTTGCGAAATTTCTTGATAAAACTTTACGAAGCAAGAAAATCGATACTGAAGTTATGGATTTATGTTAGCTTATCTTTCGTTATATTGATGCCAAAAAAGTTTTCCATTTGTATTATAAGCAATACTTATCGAAGAGATTATTATGGAAGAGCTCAGCCTCGCAGGATTGTGAGAAGAACATGATTACTAGGCTTACGACTGAATGTGGTAAAGATTTTACTTTTGAATTAGAAAGAATGTTTATGGATATTGAAATAAGCAACGAATTAAATATGAAATTTAAACAAACAATCGATAAATTGTAAATTTTCAGCTTTTGTTTTAAGACAAGATTGTTGGCCCAAATTTGGTAATAATTCTTGTTTTAAAAAGAAATTTAGAAGATTGCTTGAATAAATTTTAATTACCAAAGTGATCCAATTGGTGCACTTATTATTTTTCGGAACAAACCGGAAGTGCCCGGAACCGGAGGTAACTTTGATTTTTTAAATGGCAACATAGGTCGAGTATGGTATCCTTTGAAAGGTATTTTAAAAAGAAACAACTTTTATTAAAATATTTTGTTAAAAATAATCAACTTTTTTTGGTTATGTATTTTCCTTAATTTAAAAAATAAAAAAAAGTTGATTATTTTTAACGAATAAAGCGATAATATCTGCAAAAAAGAGTTTCTATTTAAAAAAATCTCTCTTGCCCATTTGCCAATGATGGTAACAATTTAATTTTTCCCTTTAAGAGACCAATGGTCACTTATTTGCATATTTTTTCATTTAATTTGTTAATTATGCAAGATATTACATAAATATTTTAATAAAAGCTGTTTCTTTTTAGAAGACCTTTCCAACGATACCATACTCGACCTATGTTGCCTTTTGAAATTTCAAAGTAACTTCAGATTCCGGGCACGGGCACATTCGGATTAATCCGGAAAATAATAAGTGCACCAAGGAATCCATACTTTGGAAAAATTTTTACTTTAATAATTTAAATTATCAAATTTTTTTTTTTGAGAAAATGCTTAAAGTAAAGTGACACCCCCCTCCCCCCGTCGTCACGGTTTTTTGCCTTTAAACTCGGTCGCCCCCCCCCCAAAAAAAAATCCTGGGTGCGCCACTGATGTATTCATACATAATTTTGTAGTTTATTTAGAATTAATTTTTTGTTATTTAATTATTAAAAGAAATTTAAGATTAACTTGAATAAAAGTTTAAATTTACTTTACTAATTTTTATTTATTAGGAATAGAAATTTAAACCAATTAAAAACAAAAACAATAAAATTTTATTTTCAAATAAATAAAACATTTTTTTAAATCAATTTTTATCAACGAAGTTATATTATTTAAAAACTAAAAACTTAATGATAATGGTTCGTATTTTAATTTAAAAACGTGTAATTTGTTTTGTTTTAGTTGTTTTCTCTTCGAAATTTTTTTCAGAATGCACCGAAGCAGTAGCTGCCATGCTAGGTCGTTTCGTTGCTTTTATATTATCTCTTTCTTCGCTGTGCACAATTCCATAACCGAAATAAATAAGAAAACCTACACACCATAAAATTATTTTAATGACTACGTTTATCTCGAGCAACTCAAAACAGATCTTGAATTCGGCTTGGCTTGACTTCTACCATGTAAAAGGTCAAATTAAGCCCGAATTCAAGCTGGCTTGACCTGCTCGATCTAAACGTAGTCAATATAAATCTTCTAATTTTTGGTTTACAGTTTAAAATAATTACTAAAAACTTACCGATTAGCATCCAAATGGAAAATCTAATCCATGTATGAGCATCCAATTCTAACATGAGATATAAATTCATGAGTATACTAAGGCATGGTATTAATGGCACACATGGTACCTAAAAAAAATATTTAAAAAAATCAAATTGATTATAAAAAATACTTTTACCTTAAAAGCTAATTTAATATTCGAACTTGGTTGTCTACTAATAACAAGCATAATAAATAGGGCTGCAATTACAATCACTAAAAGCCCAACTAACGTATAAATGTTGGTAAAATTTCCTGAATAAATTAATATGGTGCAAATTCCTATAGCAAAAATGCCTAAAAAATGATTACAGATTTTTCTAAAAGATGTGTTTTATACTTACAAAATACAGCAACACTCCAATTTGTGACTAAAGTAGAAAATTTTGTGGGGTATTTATTCATATTTAAATTAAATAATTGTTTCACAAAGTTATATAAGGAATCATCGGCAGGATCTTTAATTTCAGCCTTGTAACCGCTTTCATCCTTATACCTATAAATAAAAATTATTTACCTTTAAACTATTAGGTGATAAAATGCTATACCTTAAAACAAGCACACAAATTGCTACAATTGTATAAGCAAGTAAGGTACCAATTGACATCATATCGACTAATTGTTGTAAATCAAAAATCGTAGCCATAACGCCTAAAATGTTATTCGTGTACTTACAGTATTTATATTATAATTAATTACCTGCGAGTAAACCTGATAATATAGTAGCAATAATTGGGGTATGAGATTTTGCGTTAACTTTAGCTAAAAATGTAAATATAAGCCCATCTTTAGCCATTGCATAAATAACTCGAGGTAACGGAAACATTGCTCCCAACATACTAGTACATAGAGCAAATATTGCACCGACCGTAACAACCCACTTAATTTCATACAACTGAAGTTGCTCAAAAACATGGGGAAATGGTGCATCAGCATCCTATAAAATATTTAGTAGTTTAATAATAAAATTTAATTATTTACAAATTACTTGATCGTAATAAGGCCACATCATGGTAAGTACTGTAGAAATTCCAAAATAAGCGAAGAAAATAATTATTAAAGATAATATAATTGCTAAAGGGATGTTACGTTGTGGTTTTTTAGCTTCTTCACCAGTAGTCGCAACACAGTCGAACCCCACGAAACCATAAAAACACTTCGCAGCTCCTGCCATGACTCCAGCAACACCGAAAGGCATAAAACCACCTTCACCCGCATGTTTCACATTGGGTGGAATATCTTCTTTAGCAATTTTCCAGTTATTTACATCAGCTAAATCACTATTATTAGTTATTAATAATTTATTTATTAATATGTACCTTTTATAATTCCTGTAACGAAAACAACCGCAACAGTCAGTAAGTTAATTACAGTAAAAATATTATTTAAAAGCGTTGATTCTTTCGCACCAATAGAGAGTAAAACTACAAATATAATCGTTAGAACTAAATTAATTACAATTTGCATTTTATACTTGTTAAAAGCATTACCACAAAAAATGATAAAAAATCTGGGTACGGTGATAAAAAGTTAACATTGATTGGAAATAATTCCGTAAGAGTATTTTTCATCGTATAATTTGCAAGAGCATCTACATAATTGCTTAACCCTCTAGCAACACTCGCAGTACCTATAAATTAGATATCATTTCAGCCAAAAATTGGAATGTTTAAATAAATTTACCAATGACATATTCCAATATTAAATTCCATCCGATTATAAAAGCTGAAAATTCACCCACACATACGTAACTGTAGATGTAAGCGGAACCTGCTTTCGGAACTCTCGAAGCAAATTCAGCATAACACAAGCCTAAAAAAATCTTAATTAATTTTTTTTTATTTAATTGAAAAATAATGTTGAGCTTAAATGATTTTTATATGATGATTTATGTTGATTTATAATAAATTAATTAAATGAATAAATTGAAACTTATTCAAAAACGTAATAAGTAATATTAGAGGGTTTATTAAAAAACTGGAGAAAATATTAATAAATTTTATTATACAATGTATACTTATAATGTGTAAATGAACTTCTGATAATCAGTTGAAAATAAAAAAGATGTGGGTGTAAGAAATAATTTAGTAAATAAATTAAAGGATGACACAAATATTTGGACTGCTTCAATAACTTAGAAAAACTTGAGATGTATTTTCTTTAAGTACAACTTTATTATTTATACTTTTTGTATAAAATATATTAAATACTATCGATTTCGGGATTATTATATCCCATCTTCAGGTATTTAAGAATCTTTTTTTGTCAAGATCCCGAAATCGATAGTATTTAATATATTTTATACAAAAAGTATAAATAATAAATTTGGACTTAAAGAAAATACATCTCAAGTTTTTCTAAGTTAAATAATTTAGTATTTAATATTGGGGATTCGGTATTCAAATTAATTTTTTCCGCCAAAAAAGTAAGCAACCACTTTTACGATGACACGTCAGTAGTACAGGGGGGTTATTTTCGTGCCGTTCGAACTTGGTTCGCATACGAGCTTACGTCAAAAGTTCGACTGAAATGTAAAAAGTGTATTTTCATGCAATCGAACTCGGGTCGTATGCGGACTTTTTCGTTCGAAGCAATCCGAGTGGGTAGAATCCATTCGAACTTCCAGTTCGATCACGAACTTGGCTTTTAGGCGTGCGCAAAGCGATTTCTCTCGTTTGACGTTGCATATAAATATGTAGTAAGGTTAACCTTGTTTATAGATTGTGCATCGTGCTTTTGTTTAGAAATTAAATTCATATAGCAACAACGGGTATTGGACAAAATATTAGTTTACAATTTAATTTTTGTATTTTTATATGAATAAATAATAAGTTTCTAATTGTTGCTCTACGTTTTTCCAGCCTAATTATTAAATTATTTTACTAAACCTGCAAATTTTATTTAATAAAAAAATTATGAAATAATGTAGATTTAAAGCATACTTATTTTGAAATATTAATGTTATTTATTACAGAATATTATACAAAGACTTGTGCTGTTAGATAAAAACTGCATGAGGTTAAATTCGAAATCAGCAACGTAAAATTAGTAGGAATCAGTTAAAAAACCTCATGCAACAGAAAAAAAGTTCGATTTTGTTTACTAATGTTATAGTAGGGATTGTTATTAAAAATTTTTTGATTAAAACATAATATTTTTATATTTTATTTCCCCCAAAAAATATAAATAAAGAAAAATTTTAAATATAAGAATTTAAAACAAATCACAATATATGTATAATTATAAACAAAAAAAAACAAATTCTAAGGAGATAAAATAAATACATTTATTTATACATTTTGTATTTATTCTGTATATATGATTCTTTTTGATTGCAAGTAATCTGCCCACATCGTTGCTTTTCCATTTTGTAGAAACTTTTTACAACTATTATAGGTTAAACGTGGATTAAACCACAAAACAACACAATTTGAAGTTGGTTTTAATGTAGGGTTACTCGTATCTCCACGGTTGGTACTGATTAATTGCAACGTTGTCTAGTATGACTGTTCGTAGTTTGATTCCGTGTACGAACTTCACTTCGATGACGGTACGAAAATACGAAAACTGATTGTCAATCGAACTTACCCATCGAACTTGTTCGCATGCGAACGAAGTTCGAACGAGATGGAAAATACAACTCCACAGGGGGGTTAATTTCCTGCCGTTCGAACTTGGTTCGCATACGAGCTTACGTCAAAAGTTCGACTGAAATGTAAAAAGTGTATTTTCATGCAATCGAACTCGGGTCGTATGCGGACTTTTTCGTTCGAAGCAATCCGAGTGGGTAGAAGCCACTCGAACTTCCAGTTCGATCACGAACTTGGCTTTAAGGCGTGCGCAAAGCGATTCTCTCGTTTGACGTTGCATATAAACATGTAGTAAGGTTAACCTTGTTTATAGATTGTGCATCGTGCTTTTGTTTAGAAATTGAATTCATATAGCAACAACGGGTATTGGACAAAATATTAGTTTACAATTTAATTTTTGTATTTTTATATGAATAAATAATAAGTTTCTAATTGTTGCTCTACGTTTTTCCAGCCTAATTATTAAATTATTTTACTAAACCTGCAAATTTTATTTAATAAAAAAATTATGAAATAATGTAGATTTAAAGCATACTTATTTTGAAATATTAATGTTATTTATTACAGAATATTATACAAAGACTTGTGCTGTTAGATAAAAACTGCATGAGGTTAAATTCGAAATCAGCAACGTAAAATTAGTAGGAATCAGTTAAAAAACCTCATGCAACAGAAAAAAATTTCGATTTTGTTTACTAATGTTATAGTAGGGATTGTTATTAAAAATTTTTTGATTAAAACATAATATTTTTATATTTTATTTCCCCCAAAAAATATAAATAAAGAAAAATTTTAAATATAAGAATTTAAAACAAATCACAATATATGTATAATTATAAACAAAAAAAAAACATATTCTAAGGAGATAAAATAAATACATTTATTTATACATTTTGTATTTATTGTGAATATATGATTCTTTTTGATTGCAAGTAATCTGCCCACATCGTTGCTTTTCCATTTTGTAGAAACTTTTTACAACTATTATAGGTTAAACGTGGATTAAACCACAAAACAACACAATTTGAAGTTGGTTTTAATGTAGGGTTACTCGTATCTCCACGGTTGGTACTGTTTAATTGCAACGTTGTCTAGTATGACTGTTCGTAGTTTGATTCCGTGTACGAACTTCACTTCGATGACGGTACGAAAATACGAAAACTGATTGTCAATCGAACTTACCCATCGAACTTGTTCGCATGCGAACGAAGTTCGAACGAGATGGAAAATACAACTCCAGTGAATTTAAATAAGATTGAAACCATTGACATTGCAAGGTAGGAAACCTAAGTTTCCCACAGTTGGCTACACTGAAATTAATGCGTTGTGCTCCGGTGAAAAAAAAAACATCGCGAATATTTTAACTGCACTAATTTTAGTTTTGAAAAGCACTGATTTTTATAAAATTTGCAACACATTGAGAAATGACTTGAAAAAATGGTGAGAGATGCTTTGGTTAAAGTGACAGATCTCAGATTTAAATTTGAATGAAAATTAGCAGGTACACCAACTTAGCAAGTTTAAAATCACTACAAACTATATTTGGTTGCATAACTCAGCATAATCTCCTTATGGTCGATCTCACTGACACGGCTTAAAACTTAATAACTACTTTAATGTCTAAATTGGTCTAAATTGAGAGGAACACAATACAAAATCTGTCAATTCAAAATTTAATTACTATTTACGGGCCAAAGTCGCTTCGGTGCAGAGATTTCTAACCTGTACTATCTAAACGCTGCTCATAGCAGGAGAGCCGACCGCACTAAAGTCTCCCTCATAGAATATAGGGGGGTTTTCTGTTGAGATGGTAGTTTTTTTATGTAGTCAAGAGTGTGCCATCTTTTTTATGTTCTGAAACTTGACCGAAGTATTAAAAAATGACAACTTCCGGTAACTCTTTTTAAACTGTTTGTCCCTCATAACCTATGCTCATAACATATAGCTCAACAATTGTGCCAGTCAATGAAGAGTGTTAAGCAAATTGATAAAAAAATGTGCTGCCACCCCCAAACCTGACAGGAACCAAGGTATCAACTTATCGATGGCATCAACACGAAAGCGGGAATGATTTCAAAAATTGGCAACCACTTTTACTGACGTTTCGTAAAAGTGGAAATCATTTTCAAAAATAAGCAACCACTTTTACTGACGTCTCGTAAAAGTGGAAGTCATTTTCAAAAATTAGCAACCACTTTTACTGACGTCTTGTAAAAGTGATTGCCTATTTTTGAACATGATTCCCACTTTCGGGTTGCTGCCTTGGCTCCTGTCAGGTTTGGGGGTGGCAGCACATTTTTTATCAATTTGCTTAGCACTCTTCATCGACTCTGAGCTATATGTTATGAGGGACAAACAGTTCAAAAAGAGGTACCGGAAGTGGTCATTTTTTAATACTTCGGTCAAGTTTCAGAACATAAAAAAGATGGCATACTCTTGACTACATAAAAAACTACCATCTCAACAGAAAACACCGCTGTATTCTATGAGGGAGACTTTAGTGCCTTCGACTCCTGGTCTATCAGAAGTCGCTCATAAAATTTGCGCCTACAGGACGTGTATTCCTGAAATCTCACACAGTGAATGTTAAATTCACCTTTATCGAAGAGCATGCGTCAAAATCTCATCAGCGAATCCAAATTCACTTGGTCTGAACCAGGCGAATCAAGATTCACGAGTAAAAGTTTGCGCATGCGCTCGAGGAAGGTGAATTTAACATTCACTGTGTGAAAGTTCAGGAATCCACGTCCAGGGGCTGGATTCCTGAAATCTCACACAGTGAATGTTAAATTCCTGGCCAAGGACATTTTTCAATTTAATCATTTTCCGAAAGCTATTGGTCTTTATATTAACATTCCTTTGTCCTAAAGACACGAAAAGTCCTTGGTCATTGTTTAATTGTGTCCAACTGGTTGATGATGATAATAACCATTATCGATTCTCCCAATTTAAGACAGAACTGAACATATTCGAAATAGGGTCCTAGGTAGTGTAGGTAGTGGTTATCACACCACACATGAGATTTGGAGGTCCCAGAGGTGGAAGTCTGTAAGCTATACGATACTTTTATTTTAAAAGACCTTTCCAACGATACCATACTCGACCTATGTTGCCATTTGAAATTTCAAAGTAACTTCCGATTCGGGGTACATTCGGATTGTTCCGGAAAATAATAAGTGCACCTACTTTGAAATTTCAAAAGGCAACAGGTCGAGTATGGTATCGTTGGAAAGGTCTTTTAAAAAGAAACAACTTTTTTAAAAATATTTATGTAATATCTTGCATAATTAACAAATTAAACGAAATAAAATATGCAAATAAGTGACCATTACTCTCTTAAAGAGAAAAATTAAATCGTTATCATCATCGGCAAATGGGCAAGACAGATTTTTTTAAATAGAAACTCTTTTTTGCAGTTATTATCGCTTTATTCGTTAAAAATAATCAACTTTTTTTTTATTTTTTGAATTAAGGAAAATACATCACCTATAAAAAAGTTGATTATTTTTAACAAGCGAAACGAAAAATGCAAAAGTTTCAATTTAAAATTCATAATTGCCTCTACCCTTATCCATATCAAGGATGATGGTAGTGTTTTAATTTTTCCATAATTTAATAAACCATTTGTCACTTGTTTGCTTATGTTTTTTCGTTTAATTTGTTAATTATGCAAGATATTAAAAAAATATTTTAATAAAAGTTGTTTATTTTTAAAAGACCTTTCAAACGATTCCATACTCGACCTATGTTGCCATTTAAAAAATCAAAGTTATCTCCGGTTCCTGGCACTTCCGGTTTGTTCCGGAAAATAATAAGTGCACCAATGGATTCTTTGGGTTCACTTTGGTAATTAAATTAAAATTTTTATTCTATCTATGTGCGATAAACTGTTTTCGAGATAAAGTGCTGTTACGGGTGGTCTGACTCACCCTGTATAATTCTGGCGATTGATGAGCAAAATGATTCATTAACATCATTAAACTAGTATAAAATTTTCTAATATGTATTAAATTTTAAAAAATGGTGCACAAAATTTCATGTATAATAATGAAAAAATTTAGCAATATCGTGCAAATATCTTCTAATTAATTATCGACGTTTTATGTTTTTAAACGCTAAACAGCGGTTAAAAAGAGTAAATAAAATTCGCGGAAAATTTTCCAATATTTGTCCTTGGCGGTTCAGGTAAAAGGTGTAAATTACAATTTCCCATGCTGGAAGGATTGATTATAAATGTATTAAAGACTACTTATGTTTCCTTATTGAATATATAATAACAAATACGAGGTAATAATATAAATTATCCACAAGAAGGATTGTTTATTTTATATTTTATACCTCTACCTGTTTACCTTGCGTCATAAAAACAGTAAATTGTCAATAATTGGTTTAATTATTTTGAATTAAATAAACTTAAAGATAATACAATAATTAAAGTTATTAATAATTAAAAATTGCTTTATTAGTGTTATTTAGGGTAGATTTTTAATTTTTTTTGGAAAATAATGAAGTGAATAAGACGAAATCTAGAAGGAATAATCTAAATTCGATAGGATTAAACCCAAAATTTGTAAAATTCTAAAGTGGGAATCTCTAAGGAATAAGGTATTATTTATACCGGGTGGAAATGAAAACCGGGTCACCTCGATAACTTTTTTATTTATGAATAAAAAAATTTGAAATTTGGCTATGTTCTATGGTTCAAAAAAACAAATTTTATGTGCATTTTTTATTTTCGAAATCACTTCCGGTTTCACCGGAAACACCATGAACTTTGTTTTTTTAAATGTAACATCCCATATTTTTATTCATGGCTTAAAATACTTTTAAAAAAGAAGTATTTTTGAGATATTAGTTTTTATTTTTTTTGTAAAAAAATTTTTTTTCAAAAAAAAAAAGGTTTTCGAAGTCGGTGAAAAGTACCAAAACTAATTCTAAATAATTCAAATACCTAAATAAAATTGTAATTTGAAAAAAAATTTAAGTGGTTTTTGAACTATTAATTTTTAAACTTAGTTAATGAAGATTTTATCAAATATCTCACTTTTTTTAAATGCAATGATGCCGGGTCATTCGACTTTTTAAAAAGAGGATTTTATAACGATTATTTTGGTACCCCATATGTAGAGATATTATTTTGCATGTGCCTGTAATAAAGATACTTAATAGCACCGGCGAGATGTTAGCAACAAACTTTCCAGCCACAAACATTTAACATGTATTTCTCCATAAGAGGTTTTTCCTCAATAACTAATTTTCTAATCACTCTAGAAAAAAAATAAGCATATCAGTAGATAGCTTGATTCAAGACGAATGCCCGGATGTAACTCACTTTGCTTGTTCGGTGAGTTTTAATTAATAAACGGACATTTAATAAATCTGTTTATTTCGAATTTATGTAATAACACAGTTTTGTTTCATGAGTAATTATGAACTTAATCGTACCGAACAAGCAAAGTGAGTTACATCCGGGCATTCGTCTTGAATCAAGCTATCTACTGATATGTTTATTTTTTTTCTAGAGTGAATAGAAAATTAGTTATTGAGGAAAAACCTCTTATGGAGAAATACATGTTAAATGTTTGTGGCTGGAAAGTTTGTTGCTAACATCTCGCTGGTCTTAATAGCTAGTATTTTCCAACTTAAGAAATAAATAATTTTACAGGCACATGCAAAATAATACCCCTACATATGGGGTACCAAAATAATCGTTATAAAATCCTCTTTTAAAAAAGTCGAATGACCCGGCATCATTGCATTTAAAAAAAGTGAGATATTTAATAAAATCTTCATTAACTAAGTTTAAAAATTAATAGTTCAAAACCCACTTAATTTTTTTTTCAAATTACAATTTTATTTATGTATTTGAATTATTTAGAATTAGTTTTGGTACTTTTCACCGACTTCGAAAACCTTTTTTTTTTTTTGAAAAAAATTTTTTTTACAAAAAAAATAAAAACTAATATCTCAAAAATACTTCTTTTTTAAAAGTATTTTAAGCCGTGAATAAAAATATGGGATGTTACATTTAAAAAAACAAAGTTCATGGTGTTTCCGGTGAAACCGGAAGTGATTTCGAAAATAAAAAATGCACATAAAATTTGTTTTTTGAACCATAGAACATAGCCAAATTTTAAATTTTTCTATTCATAAATAAAAAAGTTATAGAGGTGACCCGGTATATACAGGGTGTCCCGAAATTAAGCGGCCAAACTTTAGGAGGCGGTTATACAACTAATTTTAAGAAAAAAACTTCCTATAAACATGTGTCCGATTTCGCTTCCTAAGGGAGCTACAGCCCTTTAACTATTGTGACTAAAACTAGGTTTTTTGTCATTTTTTTGAAAACGGTTGGTAATAAAGATTTGAAATTTGGTGTGAAGACTAATACGTTTAAGATATAATTTCTCAATTTTTTTCAGATTTTTTGAAACTCTGAAATTTTTTGATATTTTTTGAAAACTTTCAAAAAATCTGAAAAAAAATTGAGAAATTATATCTTAAACGTATTAGTCTTCACACCAAATTTCAAATCTTTATTACAAACCGTTTTCAAATAAATGACAAAAAACCTAGTTTTAGTCACAATATTTAAAGAGCTGTAGCTCTCTTAGGAAGCGAAATCGGACACATGTTTATAGAAAGTTTTTTTCTTAAAATTAGTTGTAGACATCCTGTATATATTATTATTATATTAATTTTTTTTTGGTGTGCATACCTGCGAATGCAGAAGCAATGGCCGCTACTAAAAATGAAAGACAAACAGCTGGACCAGCTTCATTTTTGGCAACAGATCCGGCTAAAACGTAAACTCCTAGTCCTAAAGTTGAACCCACACCTAGAGCAGTTAGGTCCATCAAATTCAAAACTCGAGCTAGTTTACTTTCTTCATCGTCTTGTAAAGTTTTTCTTCTGGCCAAAGCTCTGCATAATCGCCCCGCCATCTAAAAAAAATTTCCAAATTAAAATTTTATTATGTTTAAATTTATGGGACGTATAATATCAAATCACACAATAAAATCTTAATTGTGTTGCTTTGCTACTATTGTACAATAAAGGACATCAATTAATTACGCAATAATCACACTTTTAAAAATATACATGATGATGAAAACAAACGAATGTAATACTTTGAAAAGTTTATGATAAATTTCCTATTTACAAAAACGGTTAATAGCCAACCAAAGTATAAAGTATGTCGATCACCTTGGCATTTTTTTGCTATTGATCTGATATTAAAGAATTAATCTAATAACATTAACGAGTTGATACTTGTGAAAGTTGTGTGAAAATTAAAAAAAAATCTCAAAACTGAACACCTGTAGAATATTGAATATAATACTAATTCTTAGGTCATGGATTTTTGATTGGTGATGATTTTTTTACATCGACCTCGTTTATTTTGTGCGTGAACGTTCGCAAGAAGGTTAAACAATAATATTTTATAATTATTCAAAAAATTTTGAATTTAAATAAATTGATACATAAAAGTTTGTATTTTAGTTGTTTTTATGAAAGAACATCCTGGAATAACCTTCTATTATTATGTAATTATTCTCTTTTATTACAATAGATCTAGACCAATGAAGGTAAAACATGTGAATAATGTTTATCAACATTTTGAAACTTCAAAATTATTCCTTGATAATTTAAAGAATTTTTGATTCAATAGTGTTCTTCCACGTTTAATGAGAATTATACTAAAATGTGTTAGTAAATAATTTTTTTGAGAAAAGTAGGAAGAAAAAAAAATTAATCAAATCTGATTTTTTGAAAAAAAATTTCCACAAAAAAATTGAAAAAATAAAATATGTAGGTACCATTCCAAAATCCAAATAAAGTTAAGGTGAAATTCGCATTTTATGGAAAATTATAAAAACGTGTTTTAATTTATGCATACATGTAAATAATTAGTGCAATAATTCTAAATTTGCAGTTTTCGTTACAAATAAACAATATTAGAGTACTTACAATTAAACAAAATAATCACAAGTATTACGTGTGTATTTAAAGTTTTTTCTCACATCACAGAACCGCGAAAAACAACTGTTGATAATTTGGTAGCACCGTTTTGAACAGTTTTGCGTTTTGCGGTAGGAACAAAAATGAGGTAAAGCTAAAAGCGAATAGCGAAATTTTAACCTTCTACCAAATACGGTGAGGTGGGCTTTAAATCATTGACCACAGTAAGTGCTAATCCTCAGCTCATATACTTACTTATTTTTATCAAAAATTTTGAATATATTTTAATAATAATTTTGCGATATATCACAATAGTACATAGAAAAAACAGGGAAATAAAATTATTTTTGTAACCTTGTCATTTAGCATGTCTAACAGCGCATGAAAATTGTTGTTTTGATTGTTTATTTCTTTAAAAACGCAAATTATTTACAAAACCATTTTAATTAAGAAATTATTAAAAAAAACTAGGTCATTAGCCATTACTTAGGGATAGGAAAAACTGTATATTTATGTATAATATGATAAGCATTTGAAATATTCAGTGGAGTACTCAAGCTGGAAAATATTTAAAATAAAAATTAAACAATATTAGTGTTATAAATGTAAAAGCGTGGTTATTTCAATAAATTCACTAAAAAGAAATAATTTTTTAAGTTATTTTTGTTTAAATTGATAAAAATATATTTGATTTTTACTTGTTGAAATGCACGCCCTATAAAAATTTCTGAATGCGCCACTGGAAATATTCTCTAAGAATTTTAAAAATATTTCGCTTCGAAAATATTTTAATAATTTTTTTTGAGTGATAATAAGTACCTAAAATGTTGCTTCGAAAATATTTTTACTGAAAATAGAGCGACCAATTAAATTCTTATCGCCATTCCTTTTTCATAAGTACACATAAACACAATATTTTCCAAGAAGTATATGGAAATATGGAAAACTCAGACAACAAAAATTGTAAAAATTCAATTTTTAAAATATTAAAATGCTGTATATCAATAAAGCCTTTTAATTAAAGTAAGAAACCGTTTTTATTATTTTTTTAATAAATTGCAAAAATAAGGTATAAATAAAACAAACAGTTCGTATATTCTTTTTTTGTTTTAAGTATGTTTGTAAACTTTATACAATACTCTAAAAAGTAAGTACAATTTTAGGAAATTTTTGTAAACAAAAATTCAAAAATACAGATTAACAAAAAGGATAATTCGAGAGGTTATACAGGGTGCTTAAAAAGTCGCGAACACGCTCCACGTACGTTGTTAAGAAGCACACTCGTTAGACAAGGGAAAAATATTCAAAAAAAATCTTTCTAGCAGATTATTCAAGATATGAGTGCATAAAAAATTTTATTTGTACATTTTTAGTTACTTCTGCTCTTTATTGTACAAAACATAAAAATATAATTGTGTTGTTATTGCATTTATCTACAATGTAAAGATCAAAGACTTCTATGTATTCTATTATTATACATAGACCGGACACGTGTCAATTTTTTGTGTATCACTGGCGGCCATTTTAAAAGTGTCCGTTTTGGCGGTAAATTTGAAATACTGGTTCACATAACCGATAATACTCATAAAAACTTGTCAATTTCGATTTTCATTTGATCAGAGAATACCAAAAATTAAGAAAATAGCCGAGGTGAATATAGCTAATGGACACTTTTAAAATGGCCGCCGTAATTCACGCTGATACACTTTGGGGGCGCTGGTGTCTATTTTAAAATAGCTATGTTTTTCTTTATTTTACAAATTACTAGATACAACAAATAACTAATGCGATAGATTAAGATAACTTCGGTTATTAATGGATTGAATGGTAAAAGTTATACGGTATATTATATGGTATTATATGGTATAAGTTAGCTCATTAGCAGGTAAAAGTGAGAAATAAAAAACACCTATTTTTTCGAAATGTCAAGCGTGTCCGGTCTATGTATAACAACAGCAGCCTTATTCTTGAACCAGTCGACACGATGTGGCCCACCACTTTTATCATTCTGTCCTCTTATTTTTTCATGTAAATGAAAAGGACAGAATGATAAAAGTGGTCGGCCACATCCTGTCGACGGTTCAAGAATAAGGCTGCAGAAAACATAGAAGTCTTTGGTAAAAATATTTGCATTTTAAAATTTATAATTTGTAATTTTAGACATTTATCCAGTGAGTTATGATTTGTAAAAACAAAACATCAATTATTGTCATTATTGTCACAATCTTAATAAAAAGTCATATTTATTTTGAATACAAATATTATTTAATATTTTATTAACTTACCCACAGTATCAACAGACCTTTAATTTTAAATGAGGTTTAATTTGACATATACCGGGTGGAAATGAAAACCGGGTCACCTCGATATCTTTTTTATTTATGAATAAAAAAATTTGAAATTTGGCTATGTTCTTCGGTTCAAAAAAACAAATTTTATGTGCATTTTTTATTTTCGAAATCACTTCCGGTTTCACCGGAAACACCATAAACTTTGTTTTTTTAAATGTAACATCTCATATTTTTATTCATGGCTTAAAATACTTTTAAAAAAGAAGTATTTTTGAGATATTAGTTTCTATTTTTTTTGTAAAAAAAATTTTTTTCAAAAAAAAAAAATGTTTTCGAAGTCGGTGAAAAGTACCAAAACTAATTCTAAATAATTCAAATACCTAAATAAAATTGTAATTTGAAAAAAAATTTAAGTGGTTTTTGAACTATTAATTTTTAAACTTAGTTAATGAAGATTTTATCAAATATCTCACTTTTTCTAAATGCAATGATGCAGGGTCATTCGACTTTTTAAAAAGAGGATTTTATAACGATTATTTTGGTACCCCATATGTAGGAGTATTATTTTGCATGTGCCTGTAATATAGATACTTAATAGCTATTATTTGCCAACTTAAGAAATAAATAATTTTACTAGTTCATTTAGCGTTCTCCAGGGTGCACCGCGTGAAAGCGAACTAGTTTTACACCCCAAAAAAACGTAAAAATATTCATCAATAAAAAATGATTAATAAAATGAGAAGAATGCAGGTAACAACGATAAAATCACAAAAATTGTTCAAGTAAATTAACTGCTTTTTATGTTATTATTAAACTTATCAAAATGTGTGATATTCAGAAAATGTCAATGCTTTATTCGTGAATATTAAATAAATTTTGATCAACATGTGGCGTCAGCCGTTTCTGTTGAACAAATAAAATTCATAAGAAACATTCAAAAATTTGATAAAGTTTAAACAAATCAGTAATCGTCCAAACATCTTGTGAAGAGTTGTATAATACATTAGATTACTTTTTTGTTTAGATTGTTTTAATTATCAAATCTTAAAAATGTTTTCGCGAGATGAACAAGTTGACATGTTGCTAATTTACGGTGAATGTCGAAAAAATGCCATGGCTGCTAGTGTACTTTATCGCGAAAGACTTCCAGAAAGACGTCAGCCACATCGTACCTTCTTTTTTAAACTGGAAGCCAAATTTCGTAGAGAACCTAATAATGCTGAAGATAAATTTATAATTAATCATGAAAGTGAAGTTGATATCATAGCCTATGTCGAAGTTAACCCAACCTCTTCTTCACCATAAATTGCTTTTTAATACGGAATAAGCCACACTTCAGTTCTAAAGATTTTACAAAAGCATAAGTACCATTCCTACAAATACCAACTTCACCAACATTTGTATGAAGCTGATAACGCACGGCGTCTTGAGTTTAGCCAATGGTTTTTAAATATGATGCGAGAAAATCTACAATTCAATACATAAATTTTATATTCCGACGAAAGTAATTTTACCAACCTAGGATTGTTTAATAGAAATAACACGAGGTATTGGTCACAAGAAAATCCAAGGCTTATTCGAGAAGCCAATTTCCAAGTAAGGTTTAGCTTCAATTGTTGGATAGGAATAATTGGTACCCATATTATTGGTCCCATATTTTTTGAAGAGCATCTGAATGCCCAACGCTATTTGGGTTTCCTTGAAAACGAAATTAATGATTTAATTGAGGAACTACCTTTAATTAATTTGGGCGGAATGTATTTCCAGCAAGATGGTGCCCCTGCACATAATGCAGGAATAGTGGTGGAATATTTAAATAGACATTATAATAACCAGTGGATTGGAACTAATGGTCCAATTCGATGGCCTCCGAGGTCACCCGATCTTACCCCGCTAGATTTTTATCTTTGGGGAAAAATCAAAGATGAAGCGTATCTTACTCCACCAGATACATCAGATGAATTAAAAAGACGCGTTAGAAATTCTGTCAATAACATTACTCCAGAGGAATTAAACAGAGTAATTCATTCTACTATTTAGACCAATTTTTGTGATTTTATCGTTCGTCTCATTTTATTAATCATTTTTTATTTATGAATATTTTTAAGTTTTTTGGGGTGTAAAACTAGTTCGCCTCCATGCGGTGCACCCTGGATAACGCTAAATGAACTAGTAAAATTATTTATTTCTTAAGTTGGAAAATACTAGCTATTAAGTATCTTTATTACAGGCACATGCAAAATAATACCCCTACATATGGGGTACCAAAATAATCGTTATAAAATCCTCTTTTTAAAAAGTCGAATGACCCGGCATCATTGCATTTAAAAAAAATGAGATATTTGATAAAATCTTCATTAACTATGTTTAAAAATTATTAGTTCAAAGACCACTTAAATTTTTTTTCAAATTACAATTTTATTTATGTATTTGAATTATTTAGAATTAGTTTTGGTAATTTTCACCGACTTCGAAAACCTTTTTTTTTTTGGAAAAAAATTTTTTTTTCGCAAAAAATAAAAACTAATATCTCAAAAATACTTCTTTTTTAAAAGTATTTTAAGCCATGAATAAAAATATGGGATGTTACATTTAAAAAAACAAAGTTCATGGTGTTTCCGGTGAAACCGGAAGTGATTTCGAAAATAAAAAATGCACATAAAATTTGTTTTTTTGAACCATAGAACATAGCCAAGTTTCAAATTTTTCTATTCATAAATAAAAAAGTTATAGAGGTGACCCGGTTTTCATTTCCACCCGGTATAGTATTTTTATGAAGTTTGAATATAGTTTAAATGACATTTAGCTGCAAAATAGACTATACCAGGTGGAAATGAAACTAGGGCCACCCCTGGCATTTCTTTATTTATGAAAATAAAAATTTCGAATTTTAGTATCTTATATGATCTAAGAAAACAAATTTTATGGATCGAATAAATCTTTCATTTTACTTCCGGTTTATCAGGAAATGGCACCCACTTTCTTATTTTAAATGTAACCCCCTGATTTTTTCTACGTAAAATCAAACATTGGTTAGTTTTAAGTATGTTTATGACAAAAAAAATTTTTTTTTCAAAACTTTAAGAAAAAATGTTGAATTTTTTTTTGGTAAAAAATTTGCGTAAAACCTACAAAAACTATTTTTAAATAATACAAATACGTAAAATAAATTGTAATTTATAAAATTTATTTCACCGTTCTTTAGATATTATTTTTTTTAATTTTCAAGAAGCGTTTTTTGGAAATATCTTTACTTTTTTAAATGGGACGATATAAGGGCCACCCCCTAATTAAATAGATGGTTTTTTTCCGGTTACTGTGATATCCCATATGTATGTTTAAAAATAGTTTTTGTAGGTTTTACTCAAATTTTTTACCAAAAAAAAATTCAGTTTTTTTTCTTAAAAATATTTTTTTTGTTATAAACATACTTAAAATTAACCAATGTTTGATTTTACGTAGAAAAAATCAGGCGGTTATATTTAAAATAAGAAAGTGGATGCCATTTCCTGATAAACCGGAAGTAAAATTAAAAATTTATTCGATCCATAAGATTTGTTTTCTTAGATCATATAATATACTAAAATTTTAATTTTTTATTTCCATAAATAAAGAAATGCCAGGGGTGGCCCTAGTTTCATTTCCACCCGGTATATGTCTCATTTAAACTTAAATGTCTGTTGATAATACTAGGGGTTAATGTTACATGGTGTCAGAAATTAAATACTTTTAATAAGTGGATTTAAAATAATCGGAAAATTTCTGATAATTCTCTAGAACAAATAGTCGATATCAGAATGTTCAATGGATGATATTTTAATTTATGCTTCAAGTTTAGAAACTTTAGAAAAACAAACACAAGAAGTTTTATAAATAATTGGAAATGCTGGATTGAAATTAAACAAATAAAAATGCATATTTGGAGTAAATCGAGTAAAATTTCTAGAACATGTTTTATCAGAACATGGCTTGGAAGTGGATGAACAAAAAATTTTAGCAATTAAAAATTTAAAAACACCTGAGAACAAATTAGAACTTCAACGATTTTTGGGTATGGTAACTTATTTAAATAAATTTATACCAAATATGTCTGAATTAACTGAACCATTAAGAATATTATTTAAAAAAAGACACAGCTTGGTATTGGGATAATGAACAAGAAACTGCATTAAATCACATTAAAGAAGTTTTAACGAAGCCACCAGTTTTGAAATTTTATGATTCAAATGTAGATGTCATTTTATCTGTTGATGCCAGTTCTAAAAATTTAGGAGCAGTTTTAATGCAATGTTCTAGACCTGTGGCATATGCCACTAGAACATTAACACAGACTGACCGCAATTATCCACAAATTGAAAAAGAAGCATTAGCAATAAAATATGCATGTAATAAATTTCATGATTATATTTATGGAAAAACAATAACCATTGGAAGCAATTTTATAAAAAACAATTTTTAGAGCTCCAGCAAAATTACAAAGAATATATTATTAGATGTTTTGCAGTATTCACCAAAAGTAATTTATATAAAAGGTACACAAATTCCAATTGCAGATATTTTAAGCAGAGATAGCAACACAAATGGAATTATAAATCCTGAAGAAGAAGAATTGGAAGTTCAAATTATTTTATCTATGACGGAAAAAGCAAGAAACGAATTACAAGAAGCTACAAATTCAGATATAGAATATCATTATATTCTTGGTTCACCAAATAATAGGTTATTTTCAAGATCAATCAGAACACCTATTCCTGTTTCAAATAAAAATCTTCAGCCATTAATTATACAAAATGTAAACAAAGAATTAACCAAAGTAAGAAAAATACAGAAAGAATATGCTGATAAAATAGTAAAAGAGCCGGAGCCTTACAATTTAGGAGAAAAGGTAAGAATTCAGTTTGGACAAAGAAATTGGCAAGAAGGAAATATAATTGAATACAAATAATCCAAGATCAGTAATTGCAAAAACACAAGATGGTATATATAGACGAAATGTATCTCATCTTCATAGAACAACAGCTAATATCTCGGAAGAAAAAGAATTGTTCAAACTCCAAATTTATTAGAAGACAAATTAGAACAAACACCAGTTATTTCAAATAATAATGAAGATTTGTGTCCTTCTAAAGAAAGTTCAATAAAAAAAGAAAATACCCAATATTATACAAAATCTGGAAGACTAGTGAAACCAGTGAAAAGATTGAATTTATGAAGTTTTAAATGTTATTTTATTTGTTTAAAGTATTTTTTCGTTGATCGTTTATTAAGGAGTATTTTTAATGTGTACAAAATCATTCATTAATGACCCCTATTAATGCATGATTTTGTTTAATGAATGATTTTGGAGGTGCCCTCTGTTGATGACATTTCTAACGAAATTTTCTACGAAGTATACGACAATTGTGAATATGAAGTTAATTTAATTTGTTTTCACCTAATTAAAATTATAAATAATATAAATACAAGCAATTTTAAATACACTTCAAATAATTGGTACGCCAATACGTTTTATATTTATTTTATAAAAGTGAGGTTATGTGAGGTTATGTACACTTCAAACCGTTGATTGAAGTATTAATTAATACTTCAATCAACGCTTCAAACGCTTCAAGCGTTTTCGACTTCGGTTATGATCGATCGGGTTCGTATTTTTTAATGGTGACATTTCGAAAAAGTCTTATAAAAATGATAGTTTTTACTAGTTAATCAAATGCACGATCAACGAAAAAATATTGTAACCAATTCGTAGGTTAAAAAGCGATTAATAATCTCGAAAATTAACGCACTCGCGTACCGCTCGTGCTTTAAAATTTCTCGATTATTAATCGCCACTTTTAACAAACTCGTTGGTTAAATAACTATTAAAAGGGAGATGTAATATCTGTTTTTTTTACATACTTTGCTTGAGCAAGTATGAGCAAATCATATTCTGTCTCATTTTCTCCTATAGAACTAAAAGGAGAAGGAAGTGATTTGCTCGAGCAAATCAGTCAAATTTTGGTAAAAGAAACACACCTAATGTTAGACATTTATCCAGTGAGTAAAAACCGAGGTAAAAACAAAACATCAATTATTGTCATTGTCACAATCTTAATAAAAAGTCATATTTATTTTGAATACAAATATTTAATATTTTATTAATTGTTACATAATTGATCATAAAATTGTCAAAAATGACATAGCAACAATGTAAAAATATTACAATTATTTCTTCTTTTCCTGGAACTTTAATCTTATAAAAATAACTTATAATAATCTACATAAAATATAATTTTTTTTATTTGTTTAAAATAAAAATTACCAATAATAAAATGGGCTACAGGGTGTTCCTGAATAACTGTGACAAATTTTTTTATGGTGATAGAGGAAGTGAAACTAAGCATTTTTGACTTATAAAGTATTGTCCGGAAATGCTTCCTTAAAAAGTAATAACACTTCAAAAATTGTCAAAGAAAAATATTTTTTTGTAAGTAAAATAAATATTATAGGAGATATTAAATTGAAATATTGGCCACAGTTTTTTCACATAAGGATACACATTTTTTGGCTAATAAAAGTTTTTTAAATATTTTCAGGGGCGTTACATGTGGGGGGTCATCAACATCAACCACTTCAAAAATATAAAAAAAAATCGTTTTTTGTAAATAAAATAAATATTACAGGAGATATTAATTTGAAATTTTGGCAATAGTTTTTTCACATAAGGATACACATTTACGACCAATAAAAGTTTTAAAAATATTTTCAGGGGTGTTACATTTGGGGGGGTCATAAACTTTTTTTGATGATATCTTTTGTTTCTTTACGTTTTTGATAATTTTAAAATTACTAAAATAATCCTTAATCAATGTTCTACAGAAATGGTACTTTTAATTTATGTCGCTCCGGTGCTTCATTTCGGAGTAAAAGTAGATTTTATAGTTTTTGGCTAAAAATATGAATTTAAAAAAAAATCAAATTAATATCTCTTATAATATTTATTTTATTTACAGAAATATATTTTTTTGAAAAATTTTGAAGTGGTATAACTTTTTAAGGAAACATTTCCGGACGATTCTTTATAAGTCAAAAATGCTTAGTTTCACTTCCTCTAGCCCCACAAAAAATTTGTCACAGTTATTCAGGGACACCCTGTATACAGGGTGGTCGAGTTAAAGTGAATAGTCTAAATATCTCCAAAAGTAAGAGTTTTAGGAAAACACGTTTCAAATAAAAATTATTTGGTCTTAAAGGGGCCACAGAATGAGGACAGTTAGTTTTCACCTGGAGGACTTCTTCATGGTCATTCTAACCCTAACTCGGTTTTTTCAAATGGAAACCCATATTTTTTTTATTTGAATCTGAATCCGGCAAAAAAAGAAGAAATTATTGCCTAAAGCATTTTTCTTTTTAGCCCTTAGTTTTAGCACAATTTGTGTCTTAAGTTTTTCTGCTTTTAGGGTTATTCCTTACATTTGCGAATATCTGGTTGAGTACATTTTATATAGTTATTTATTACAATATTAAATATGCATTTGTGGAACTTTTTCTTCTTGTAATTGCATATTTAATATTGTAATAAATAACAATAATAAATGTATTCAACCAGACATTCGCAAAAGTAAGGAATAAGCCTAAAAGTAGAAAAACTTAAGACACAAATTGTGCTAAAACGGGCTAAAAAGAAAAATTCTTTTGACGATAATTTCTTCTTTTTTGCTGGATTCAGATTCAAATAAAAAAAATATGGCTTTCCATTTGAAAAAACTGAGTTAGGGTTAGAATGACCATGAAGAAGTCCTCCAGGTGAAAACTAACTGTCCTCATTCTGTGCCCCCTTTAAGACCAAATAATTTTTATTTGAAACATTTTTTTCTAAAACTCTTACTTTTGGAGATATTTCGACTATTCACTTTAACTCGACCACCCTGTATTTTCACCAATTAATTCTTGCACTTTTAAAAATGTCATGTTAATTTCAACTTTATCACCTTTATTAGATTGTAATCATAACTTACCAAAAATTTGAATTAAATATTAAAAGGTAAATGGTATCTTCAGAGTCTACTTTGAAAACAATGTTGTCAAGTTTACTTCTTTAAAATATGCCAATAACTTCGGAATTTTTATCCAAATATTTTTTTAATTATTTTACCCTTGTTTAACGATTGCTTCCAAACAATGTACCGTGAAGCATGTCCGAGACTTTTTAAGCACCCTGTAATAGTTTATTCCTTATTCCTTTTTCAAGGTTTAGGTAAATTATTTAATTTAATTTGTAGGTATTCCGTATGTTTCGAGAAATCCAAAACTTTTCCTAAAAAGTCAGCACTAAATTTGACTCTAAAGTGGAATTTTACACATTTTTTGAACTCAAAAAAAAGTGATACAAAATGATTTTTTTTTTTTGGATAGCACCTATAATACTTATGTATTTAAAAAAATATTTAGTATAAATCGGTCGATTAGTTTTCCTAAAATAAAATCGCAATGTACTTGCTAAAATTTGCGCACAAATCCTGGAGATATTATTTTAAAACTTTCAACATTTTTTTGGAATATACAAGGTGTCCCGTTATTCGACCGACAACGTTTAACTGAAGATTCCTCACCTAAAAATAAGTCGATATGACCCTACTTATCTATTACCAAAAGTGAACCCCTGAGGAGTTATAAGCTTTTGAAGTTGGACTAAAAAAATACATTTTTCTTTATTGCGTCCAAACCAATGAAGATTTTATGACGAAATTTGGTGTACTTGAGTTTTTATAAGAAACGCGCACTTTGTAAAAAAATAGACAAAATTTAACATCTGCAAAGGGTTTAAATTGAAGAGGACGGGCATAAACCTCCTTATAAGTTTTTAGTCTCTTAAGATATTAACATTAAAGTTACCAATTCCCATTTAATCATTCAATTGTAAGATTTTTTGTCTCTTATGTATTCCAAATAAATTATGCCGTTCCTGCGAAAAAATTAAAAAAGAAATTCGGTGAAAGACTAATTTAATTAATAACTTCACATTATGTAAGTGAAGTTGCATAAACTTAAATTTTAATTTTTTGAAGAATATCTAATGTATTGTTAAAGTTTACCAGTTTAAACGGTAATAATTTAAAATAAAACAAATGAAGAAGAATTAATTTAAGAGTTTTATTAAAAAAATTATTGTAATAAATTAAGTGCATGTTCAACGTGAGAGCCCTCTGAACGAATATAAGAATTAATATGGCGCAAAAATGAAAATCGAATAGATTCAAAGACGTTTGGGATTTCACGTATCTTATTGGTTGCGTTGACGATTCGTACCCAAAGATCTTCTCTGCTTTCGACTGGAGTACTGTAAACTTTATCTTTTAAACAACCCCAAAAAGAAAAATCTAGAGGATTTAGATCCGGTGATGGCGGTGGCCAAGTGACTGGAGCATCAGCACCCCGACCAATCCATCGGCGAGGAAATTTTTCATTTAAATAATTTCTCACATTTATTGAAAAATGAGGGGGGGCTCCGTCTTGCATAAACCACATCTGTGCTCTGATGGCAAGGGGTACTTCTTCTAGTAGTCCAGTAAGATTATTTCTTAGAAAATCTAAATACGACACACCATTCAGTCTTGGTGGTAATTCAAATGGCCCTATAATATGATTGTCGATTATACCTGCCCACAGGTTAATGGAAAACTGCCTTTGATAATTGGCTACAATTTTCTCATGGGGATTTTCATCCGACCAGCTATGCAAATTAATCATTCCGCTTCTTGAGAAGCAAGATTCGTCAGTAAACAAAAGTATTCTGGCCATATTTGGATTTTGGTCGTATTTGCGTTTGAACCATTGGCAAAATAACAATCTATTGTTCAAATCAATCGGCAGCAATTCTTGAACTTTGCGAAAGTGGTATGGATGAAGTAACTGTTCTTGAAGTGTTCTGTGTACGGCATTTTTTTGAATTTGTAATTGCGTAGAAATCTCTCTTACACTTACTCTGCGATTCTCCTCCACACATCCCAATATTTGTTCTTCTGCCTCTACTGTTCTTATTGTTCGTGGGCGCCCTACATTTCTACGATCAGTTTCCAGTTTACCATATTCACGCAAACGACGATCTACGTTAGCAAATGTTGTATGATGAGGAGTTTGACGATTTGGATACTTCTCAGCATATCTTCTAGCAGCAGCTCTACCATTACTGTGACATTCACCGAATACTAGGTGCATGTCGGCATATTCATTAAATGAATAGATTGCATCCATTGTATAAGTAATTTTTATAAATTGAGAGTGACTGCATTATCTACTATGACATCAATCTTGTTACTATGGTTTTGGTTTCAAAGGGCGACTTAATATTGAAACAATAGGAAAAAGTACTTTGTGTTGCCTAACTTTGCTGTTTTGCACTAGTTTTATTTTTCTCATTTTCTGCAAGAATGGCATAATTTATTTGGAAGACATAAGAGACAAAAAATCTTACAATTCAATGATTAAATGGGAATTGGTAACTTTAATGTTAATATCTTAAGAGACTAAAAACTTATAATGAAGTTTATACCCATCCTCTTCCATTTAAACCCTTTGCAGGTGTTAAATTTTGTCTAATTTTTTACAAAGTGCGCGTTTCTTACAAAAAATCAAGTACACCAAATTTCGTCATAAAATCTTCATTGGTTTGGACGCAATATAGAAAAATGTATTTTTTTAGTTCAACTTCAAAAGCTTATAACTCCTCAGGGATTCACTTTTGGTAATAGATAAGTAGGGTCATATCGACTTATTTTGAGGTGATGAATCTTCAGTTAAACGTTGTCGGTCAAATAACGGGACACCTTGTATAATATATTTGTAAAGAACAATTTATTCCTTAAATGTTGTACCGCGTATGGTTTTCGAGAAATGAACTTTTTTGAAAAATATAAAATTTCTGGACTAAAGACTCGAAAGTGTGATTTTACACAATTCTTTTCAGAATTCAAAAACCCACAGTGATAGCAAACTTATTCTTTTTAGCTGAAAACTTATTAATTTAAATTTTTAATGAACGCAACCACTTAGCTCCATCTGTAATAACAGACTGAACTAAAACAACCGTGAATAATGAAAATGCAGCTTTCTGATTGGTTCAAAACTTGTAACCTCAGTGTGTTGAAATGATTAGCATTATACTCTTTAAATAACAAATAATATACTTTAGTAAGACCATACCTTTGTTAATGACAATGTCAATTTTACTTTTTTCATTCATTTGTTTATATTTTTCCATTTCATTCTTTTCCATTAAATTGTAATGTAAAGCATTCACAATATTTAAAGAACATTTTAATAAATGTTGTTTCTTTTGATAAGACCTATTAAACAATACCATACTCTGACTACGTTGCTATTTAAAATTTCAAAGTTTCTTCCGGTTCTGGGTACATCCGGTGTCCTCCGGAAGTTAAAAAGTACACCAAATAGGCTCCGTAACATTGGCCGGGACACTTTCGAATTTTAGAAAAAAAATAGTACCAATCAATTGCGCCAGTAATGCGCCGTAAAGTTTAGGTTTTGCGCCAACATACAAAAAAAGTTATTAACAAAATACGATTTTCCCGGCCAGTGTTACGCAGCCGGGATACTTTATCAAAACAAGCTGAAGTTTATTCTAACGGACGAAGAAAGTTATGCGCCAAAACGCGCCACTTACAAAAAAATTTGCGCTACTTCCAATTTTCCAAAAATTAGATCCAAAGTTGGCCTGGCCAGAGTGACGTAGCCGGGAAACTCAAAAAATACAAAACAAATTGGTACCATCTTAAAGAGAAAATTATGCTCCAAAATGCGCCGTAAAGATAACATTTTGCGCAACTATATCAAAAAAGTTATCAATAAAATAATATTTAACCAACCGATATAACGTATGACGCGTATGGTTTCTGGGTTGCCTAACTACACTTTTCAAACCAACCTTAACAGACAACAGATAAAATTTGAAATTCTTGAGAATCCAAATAACATGTGCAAAGTAATTGCAAAATTCCATCAAATGCACAGGTGTTGGGTGTTGGATAATGTCAACTTTTTACCGACTACATTTATCGGTTATAATGACACTATATTACCATTTTTTTAAATGGCGACAGATACATAATTACTTTTAGAAGTTTCCATCAAAAAATCTGTATTGGGCTCTAAATGTAATGACCTTTTCTTTTTCCTTGGTGGTTCTAACAAATTTTTCCAATTTTCACATGAATTTGATTCCATAAGTCTTTCTGATTAGTAGTGCCGATGTAGTTGGGGCTCCATTTTTTATGGAAAATCAACATAATTGCAAATAGTTGCTGTAACTTTTTAAGGAGTCGAAAAAAGTATCATAGGAAATATTACATTATAAAATTAATATTATTGCTCAAACAACGTAATTAATTTTCCTCCTAAAATTACTCCAAGACTGCTCCAACATCGCCCAATCGAAAACTATTACATGAAGTTAGCTATGATTGAGGTAGAGCCATCTAGCGGATAATTTTTTATTAGTCTTTTCGGAAAGCCCACATCAAACGTAAGTTGCTGTCACTTTTATTTTTAATATAAATCTTTGATAATCCAAGAAATAGAACGTAATTATATGAATATATATATTGTAAATTAAAGTTAAAGTGATATTTAATCTAACACAATAGGTATTTTTTATATTTATTTTAAAAATTACAAATATTTTGGCACCTGAATAATTTGTAGGTTATGTTAGTATGTTTCTGAAAATAAATATATTTGTTATAAACTTTCCTTTATTTTAACTCAACTAATTTTATCTTATTTATTTTAATTCAATTGTAAATGTATGTAATTTCATAACTCAATCTTAATTTTAATATTGTGTATTTTTTTTCTATAGAAAATGGGTAAGATTATGAAACCTGGGAAAGTAGTGCTGGTCCTAAGTGGCCGGTACGCTGGTAGGAAAGCTATTTTAATGAATAACTTCGATAATGGCACATCTGACAAACCTTACGGACATGCTCTTGTTGCTGGCATCGACAGGTACCCAAGGAAGGTACACAAACGTATGGGTAAAATTAGGATCCACAAGCGCTCCAAAATTAAGCCATTCCTTAAAGTAAGTTTCTCCTAAAAACTTTATTATAAATTTTTTAACCGATCCATTTAATTCTTATTTTTCACGTCTCTCGGAAGTAAAATAATTTTATATTTACTACTTTTTGTACTAACCACTAATTGGTTTTAATTATTTTTTGCAGGTAATTAATTATAATCATTTAATGCCCACCCGTTACACTGTTGATCTTCCAACAGAACATAAAATCACAATGAAGGACATTAAAGACCCCGTTTCTCGCAAGAAGTGTAGGTTCCAAACACGTGTGAAATTGGAAGAACGCTATAAGTTAGGAAAGAACAAATGGTTCTTCCAAAAACTTCGTTTCTAGGTTTTAAGAGTTTGTTTACAAATTTTTTCTTTAATAAATTTGTAACCAAAATTTTGTGAATTATTTATAACACTCCTTTCCTCACATTTTTAATTGAATTTATAATTAATTTTGGTCAATTTATGAACTCTTCGACACTTTTTTGAGTTTGTTTTATACATGATTTTAATCGTGTTTGGTTCGGATGTCTATGTTTTGCGATTATAAAAGCATACTCGACATCTTAGTTGGTTCAAAATTTTAATTGAAACGAGGTGTTAATGTGTTTGTCTTAAGATGATAGTCGGCAAATTTGAGCGCTAGATTCTGAAATTTGCTTGATATTTGCGGTTTTGGACAAATTTTTTTTCAGTGGAGCTTTTTTAAAAATTTCTTTTTTTTTTATAATACAAATTTAAAACTGTTTGAAATAATATTTGTCTTTCAACATCAGCAATACGTTAAGTTATAAACAAAGATTGTATACTTATTACAGCGCTCTAAAAATTAGGTAAAATTTCAAGAAATTTTTGGAGGGCTGCAAAAAGTTTTAAAAAATTTTAAATTAAAAAAACAATTTATACGATTTCTTTGTTTATATCTTAACTAATTGGTGCCGTTGAAAGACAAATATTTCAAACAGTTTGTATTGTAAGCACCGCTAAGCGAAGGTTTTTTATAAAGAGCCCAATTTACTGCTGCCGTATGATTATTTGGTTTGACTTATAAAGTAAAAAATGAAGAAATTGATTGCTAAGAGATTCCTTCTATACAGGGTATCCAGAAATTAAGCGGCCAAACTTTAGGAAGCGATTCTACAACTAATTTTAAGAAAAAACTTCCTATAAACATGTGTCCGATTCGCTTCCTAAGGGAGCTACAGCCCTTTAACTACTGGGACTAAAACTACGTTTTTTGTCATTTATTTGAAAACGGTTTGTAATAAAGATTTGAAATTTGGTGTGAAGACTAATACGTTTAAGATATAATTTCTCAATTTTTTTCAGATTTTTGAAAGCTTTTTTTTTTCACAGAAGTTTTTTCTTAAAATTAATTGTAGAATCGCCTCCTAAAGTTTGGCTGCTTAATTTCTGGACACCCTGTATACCAAAAAAATAAATTTTAAAAAAGCTCCACTGGAAAAAAATTATGACCAAAACCACAAATATCAAGCGAATTTCAAAATGAAGCACTCAAATTTGCCAACTATCCTCTTAAGGCTTAGTTGTGGGAAGAATTAAAGTAATGAAAAATAATTTATCAGTCCGTTTATTAGATATGTTTGTACATACAAGATAAAGTAAATATTAATACAGTAATAACGTATCCTATGAGATTTTCTGGTGCTACATCATCAAAAATTAATTAAAAATGAAATTATACGTATGAATTCCTTATAAATATGTTAACGTTAAAAATCACAGCATTCTCCAGTCCATTCCTTTATTAAAAATTCTACTTGAAGTTGTCATTATTAATTAATCGATACAATATGGAATGTACTTTTAACTATACTTACAGAACCTGCTGTGCTCCAAATTTAATAACGGGACGAAGTCATAGAAATATCCCATTTTAAAAAATATATGTTTATTATTTAGAAGACTAAAAGGTCTTTTATCAAGATTACGTTTATTTTAATTTTTACAAACAACAATTATACAAAATTTCCAAATCTCCAAAAACGTTACAATAATAAATAAACAATTAATCTTTCATATTTAAAATTTGAATAAAAATAAACGTAATCTCGAACTTTAACAAGAAATAGATTTTTTAATAAGCTATATCAGGTCCTGTTCAGAGGGCACTAATGGTAGATCTTGTTTAGAAGGTTGCAAGTTACGTTGCAATAATTTAAAAGCAGAGCCTTGACTAGGTGTAAGTTGAAATCTGCATGGTTTAGGAGTGTTATCGATTGGCAAACTTCTTTTTTCATCACCTGATTTTAATCGCACACGCTCGCATCCATCTGGAGGACCACGAACTGCAAATATATGCGGAGACGGCGCTAATCTTCCATTGTCATTATCCGGGGTCGAACTTCGACTTCCACCTAAAAAATTAACCATTAAAATTCATAAACACATTTTTTTTATTAAAATAAATAATAGTGCAATGATTGTTTTCAAATTTTTATTCAGTGCATGTTTATTAAAAACATAGTCACGGAAAATTTGAGTGTAAAAATTTTGCAATAACTACTTCACATTTCTTAATTTTTATACAAAATAAGATTATACACTGAATTCTACCGACTACGTTTCTAATAAATACACCATTTTATGTACGAAAAAGGTTCATAAGTGCTATTTTGCAAAAATTGCTTTTTTATTTAATTTATAATTACACATGCCGATTTACTATCATAGGAAGGGATAAAAATATGAACTACAAACGAAAAAGCTAAAAGTCCAATCAGTAAACCTGTTTCGTTTGGAGATGTATCTAATTGTCCCAAAAACAAGGGGGACATTGACTCTCTAGATGAAGGACCTTTAAAATAGTAAAAGTATGTTTAAAATTTGCGTTGCACTAAAAAATAGATTGGGTTTAGTGTACTCACTTGATGAATATCGACTTCCACCTGCATCCAAAGAGGTTGGTGTTTGTGTGTTAACTGTTTTAGATTTTCCAAGGAAAACGGGGAGTGGAGCCTTATGTCCATCCTATAAATTTCGAGTTTATTAATTTTTTATAATTAATTTTAGTAATTTATACCTTATCCATTTCTTCCCTTTGTTCATAATTGGAAGTTCCTGAAATACTAGCACGTTGTACCAATTTTTCAATTTCCTGATTTAAACCTTCAACAGAACTTCTCATGGTTGGTTTTGATAACGGTTTCATTGGTATATTAACTGGCATAGTCACCGGTAAACGAGAACCTAAAATTTAAAATTATTATTTTGATGTGTAATTAATAAAAATAATTATTTTACGTGTGTTAGTCTGACTGCTTGTGTTAAGGGTGTGATCGCCAGTTACAGGTGAGGAACTTGGAGAAATTTGCATTCTACTACTACCCGATTGTTGATTATTGCTCCATGATGCTAATCTCGCTTTAAGTATCTTATCAAATTTTTCATCAGCCTCTTCTTGTGGCTTTCGGTTTTCTAACCAATCAGATTCTAGAGTCTAAAATAAAAAATTTTATTATTACCGCATTTCTTACCCCCCAAACATGCTTATAACCCGAGTAGTTTTTTTAAATATTGATATTAAAATTTGAATTTTGATGAAGATGTCCAAAGTTGCAAGTTAAAAATCAGCTCTAGCTGACTTGTTTATTACATACAAATAAGATTTAAGATATTTTCTAATAAATAAATAATTTTTGTGCGCTTTAACGCTTTTATAGACCCTGTACTTTTAAGAAAAACTAAGTTTTTGTTGTAAAATGTAAAATTTTTACATAAGTTTTTATAAACTGGCAATAAAACAATTGGTATTTCTTTCGTAAAGAGGATCTTGAACATTTAACACTTTTATAGACCCTGTACTTTAATTAAAATTAAGTGGTTGTTCCATAATATAAAATTTGACCGTAGTATTACATTTCCAATGGGAGTATTTGTAAATTGCCAATAAAATCCCAGTAAACATGTAATGTATCGTTACGTATTTTAAACGTTTCATTGCAACATTAATGCAAGGTTGCAATGAAACGTTGAAAAAATTTTATTCAGTAAACATATAGTAATTTTACGTTACGTATTTTAAACGTTTCATTGCAACATTAATGCAACGTTGCAATGAAACATTGAAATCTTGTAAATAGTTAAACATGAGATGTTTTGTAATATATTTTAAACATTTCTAAATAAAATTAATGTAATGTTTTTTTTGTGATGTGTAGGTAATGTGTTGCAATACACTACATTTTTAAATTTTGCTAAGCAAAATATATTATTAATAATTCTACTCAGAACTCTATTAATTTGTTGACAGGTGTTGAATAACACTAAAGATTGTTGTAATTCTTTTGTGTTATTGAACTGGATTACATTTGTAGTACCAAAAACGACTCTAGCTGGCTTATTTATTAGCTGTGAATAAAATTTTTGTTACTTTCTTTTAAACAACACCTTCAAGTAAATTTTGAGCCCTCAGCTTTCATAGACCTTGTACTTAAAAAAATAAGTTTTTGTTGTAGAATATAAAATTTTGCCCAAGTTTTATGGCTCCGTTTGGATATTTTCATAAATCATCAATAAAATTGTTGGAGATTTCTGATAAAGTGAATGTTCGTGTAAATTCTGAGCTTTAAAATATGCTTATAGCCCAAGTAGTTTTTGAAAAACATTGTTTTTATTGGAAAGTTTTCTAAAATTACAACAACAAGAACAACTGTTTATTTTTTATTAATGCTTTAATAGGCCCTATACTTAAAAAATAAGATTTTGTTGCAAAATGTAATTTTTTTCCTAAACTTATACATGAAACCCAGTAAACATGTATTGTTTCGTTACGTATTTTAAACATTTCATTGCAACATTAATCGTTAATGTAACGTTGCATTGAAACATTGAAAAAATGATTTTCAGTAAACATGTAATGTTACGTTACATATTTTAAACGTTTTATTGCAACATTAATGCAACGTTGCAATGAAACATTGAAATCTTGTGAATAGTTAAAAGCTGCAAGTACATAAAACAGCCCTTGCAGGCTTATTCATTAACCGAAAATATTTTTTTTCGATATTTACTAATATAGGAGATCTCCATGTAAATGTTGAGTCGTCTAACACTTTTATAATCCCTACAATTTAAAAATAAACGGGTTTTCATTGCAAAATGTTGAAATTTTATAAAGTTGCAAGTACAAATATGGGTCTGGTGGGTAAAAGGTTTGTACAAAATTATACCACATACTCCAAAGACCAAATTAACACCATTTAAGAGGATAATTGACAAATGTGAGCACGCTTGATTTTGAAATTCGCGTGATATTTGCGGTTTTGCTCATATTTTTTTCCATCAAAGCTTTTTTAAAATTTATTTTTTTGGTAAACAGAAGAGTCTTGTGGCTACCAATTTCTTCTTGTATTGTTTTAGTAAGTCAATCCAAATACTCATATGGCAGCACTAAAACGGGTTCTTTACAAAAAAAGTTTGCTTGGAGGCGTTTTGAAAGATTCGATAAAACTAATTGAAATAATATTTTTTTTCCAACACCAGCAATAAGTTTGACATTGCATTTTTCGTTTTAAGTATATTTTTAACTATTTACAGCATCCCAAAAATTAAGTAAAATTTTAAGAAATTTTTGGAGCGCTGTAAAAAGTTTAAAAATATACTTAAAACAAAAAATGAAATAGCAGACTCTTCGTTTATACCCTAACTTACTGTTAGCATTGGAAAAAATATTACTTCAATTAGTTTTTTAGAATGTTTCAAAACGCTGCTAAGCCATGGTTTTTTGTAAAAAGTGCATTTTACTCTTGCCTTATGAGTATTTGATTTGACATACTGAAACAAAAAAAGAAGAATATGATAGCCACATGACTCTTCTGTTTACCAAAAAAGCTCCACTGCAAAAATCAAGCGCTCAAATTATCTCAATCCAAAAGTGCATCTTGGGAAGCTGCAGTCCATCAAACTTCTTGAAAATATTTTAGTTTTTTTAAAACTACTTACAATGGGTTGTAACAATTGGGAAAAAATTTGGTATGTGAATTTGTAATGGAAAACGGTATGTAAGGGGTCATGGATATACAAAATGTCTTGTAACTTTTTAATGGCTGTACATAAGAGCATAAAACTTTATTTTTAGCTAAACAATCTAATTATAAAATTTTTTTCTCTCCTATGCAATTTCTCTATCTGCCTTAATTTAAGCAGAAAAAATAATTTTCTGTTGATGCACAACATTTTTTTTTCAAAATTTTCACTAAAAGGTACAAAATATCACCACATATTCTTAAAACTAAAATAAAAAGATTTAACTAAATTTATTTTAACCCAAAAGTACTTTGTTAAGCCTCTATCGACCAAAATATATTTTTTTTAATATTTTCTATGGTCGATGAAGGCTTTCTAAAGCATTTTTTGATAAAAATAAAATTGGTTAAATAGTTTTATTTTGATCACGTGAAATGTTTTTTTGTACACCTTTCAGCAAAAATTTTGATTCTTGTTACGTTATGCATCGAATGTAAAACATTTTATAGGAGACAAAAATGTTTATACATAATTAGCCTGTTTAGCTAAAAATCTTTTACTTCTTCTAAGAATTCTGTACCTTCCGGTACAAATAAAAAATTATACATTTTTATTCAGACACTAAAAAGTTACAACGCAGTTCATCGACATCCAAAAAATGAACCACGTACATAACTTTCAGGAGTAAAAACATGTCAAAAAATAACTTTTTCCTGTATTATTTGATATACCATATACCACAAATTTAAACCTGATTGTTCAAACCAATTGTTAGTAATTTCTGTTGTATAATTTTGTACAGACCTTTTGGAAACCCCCTGTATAAATTTTGAGCTCTCAAATATGCTTAACGACCGAGTGGTTTTTGAAAAAATATATACAGGGTGATTCAGACCACCCGTGCCACCCATTCATCTCGAGAACGCGTTATCGTACATGGCCGAAGTAAAAAAATTTATTACCAAAGTGAACATAAAGAATCCATTGGTGAACTTATATTTTTCCAGAACAACCCGGAACTATCCGGAACCGCAGGTAACTTTGATTTTTTAAATTGCAACATAGGTAGAGTTTGATGTGGTTCGATAGGTTTTTCAAAATAAACAACTTTTATTAAAATATTTTTTTAATATTTTCCATACTTTAGAATTTATTAGAAAAAAAAATCTTAAAAAAAAGTAAATAATAATTATTGCATATTTTGAAGAATTTTCTTGAAATATGGACAAGTATGATATTTAAAGTTGGTAAAACATTAGAATTTGTAGAAAGTTTATAAATTTATAAAATTCTTCAAAATATGCAATAATTTTTATTTAGTTTTTTTAACAATTTTTTTTTGTTTTTCGAATAAATTCTAAACTATGGAAAACATTAAAAAAATATTTTAATAAAACTTATTTGTTTTTGAAAGACCTATCAAATCATACCAAACTCGACCTATGTTGCCATTTAAAAAATCAAAGTTACCTCCGGTTCCGGGTTGTTCCGGAAAAAAATAAGTTCACCAATGGATTCTTTAGGTTCACTTTGGTGATTAAGTTTTTTATTTTAGTGATGTGCGACAACGCGTTCTCGAGATAAAGGGGTGGCACGGGTAGTCTGAATCACCCTGTATACAGGGTGTTCCGGAATAACTGTGACAATTACTTAGGGGTGATAGAGGAAGTGAAACTAAGCATTTTTGACTTATAAAGTATTGCCCGGAAATGCTTTCTTAGAAAGTTACACCACTTCAAAAATTTAAAAAAAAAATAGTTTTTTGTAAATAAAATAAATATTACAGGAGATATTAATTTGAAATTTTGGCGATAGTTCTTTCACATAAGAAAACACATTTACGACCAATAAAAGTTTTAAAAATATTTTCAGGGGCGTTACATTTGGGGGGGTCATCAACTTTTTTTGATCATATCTTTTGTTTCTCTACGTTTGGATAATTTAATAGGCGAATTTTACCACAATATTTTGTTAATTCTAAGTTCTAAGCAGCCTTTAAGAGCAATCATCCCGGTGCATTTTTAGACCTTTGCTTGCGTAGTCCTGGATGCTTTATTTTTAAATATTTTTTCATTTTCTTTTTTTTATTATAAAGTCTTTTCTAATTAGTGTTTGATAGTTAGTCATATTATTGCAATATTAAAAATGCATAGATTTTCAAATGTGGAATTACCAGACATGCATCTTGCATATGGAGAAGCCCACATATTTAGTACATGATATTTTAGGTAAATTAGCCTACTTTGAAGTTGTTTTTTATATTCATATTTTTAGCTAAAAATTATAAAATCTACTTTTACTCCGAAATGAAGCACCGGAGCGACATAAATCAAGAGTACCTTTTCTGTAGAACATTGCTCAAGGATTATTTTAGTACTTTTAAAATTACCAATAACCTAAAGAAACAAAAGATATGTTCAAAAAAAGTTGATGACCCCCACAAATGTAACATCCCTGAAAATATTTTTAAAACTTTTATTGGTCGTAAATGTGTATCCTTATGTGAAACAACTATGGCAAAAATTTCAAATTAATATCTCCTGTAATATTTATTTTATTTACAAAAAACTATTTTTTTTTTAAATTTTGAAGTGGTATAACTTTTTAAGGAAGCATTTCTGGGCAATACTTTGAGTAAAAAATGCTTAGTTTCAATTCCTCTATCACCCCTAAAAAATTGTCACAGTTATTCCGGAACACCCTGTATGAGTTGCAAGTACAAAAACAAATTTATTTATTATGAATAAATTTTTTAGTATTTTCTAATAAAGCCTTAAACTCCTTTATAAACCCTGAGTACTTTAAAAAAATAACTTTTTGATACAAATTGTTAATTTTTGATCAAGTTTTATAAAATTACAAGTGCAAATAAAACTCTGGTTCGTATATATTTATCATTTAGCATCAATAAAATTTTTAATTTTTTTTTTGATAGACGAGAGCTAAATTTTGTTTTTATAGAGCAAGTAATTTTTAAAAAATCAATTCTTTAATACAAAATATTTAATTTTAATTAAAAAAAACATAAGTTTGAAATTTAAAATATTTAGATTGAACATTCAGAAAATATATTTCCCGTTTATAAATGAAAGCTGAAAATATTTGAGCCTTCAATGTAATATTTTGAAGACACATGTTTCTCTTAACAATGAATAAATTAAAATTGCTCCGTACAAAAATAATTCTTATTCAAAAATTTTAAATTAAAATAATTGAATCAAATATGATTTGATGTAGAAAAATAAGCTAACAATAGAAAAATTTTGTAAAATGTGCTATAATTAAATTTAGCGCTATTAATAATAGATGATATGTGAAAAAGATAACATTATAATTTATCAGCGATTCTAATTGTATGACCTTGCAAAGTCGGGAGTTATACAATATGTAAAATACGAGGTAAAATAGCTTACCTGAGTAGATCTATCGTGTCGTAAATATAAACTCCACAAATCTCGTGGCCATTGTCCTTTCAAATAAAATGCATCTAAAGACCGTGTTCGTTTCAAAATGTTCTTTTCATTATCGTCACTACTCCCCAGCGATCTTGATTTACCTGAAATTATAAAAATAAACTAAAATACGTAAATTGTTTTAATTAAAAACCTTTAGCAGGGCTCCTCTCATAATGAACTGGTGATAAACTGGCTTTCGAGCTGGATGTAGGTGAAAGCGTAGGGCTCATACTCTTCCTCAAGTTACTAGGTTGTTTCAGCACTGAAAACATTGGAATCGTCGCTTTCATCGGGCCCTGCTTACTCGAATTCGGGGATAACTTGAGTACTTTTGATGGGGTCGTCTGGGACATTTCGCCGATTCGCTGTTTCTTCCCGATAATAAAGCACTAAGGACTTCGATTTCATTCACGTACATTACACACTTCACGTGTAACACTTTTAATGGCACATGCGGAAGTTATTTGCTGCTTCGCGAGGATTTTTTTGCGGTGGTCATTGTTAAATTGTGCTTTTGACAAATTTGTAGTTTTCTGAAAGACAAGTCGTGCCAACCTTACAATGGGAACTTTTATAAACAAAGGAATAACAGGAAACCACCATCATGAATGAAGTTAGATATTTAACTTTACACAGTTGGTTACAACTTCAAAAACAATTTCAAAAATTAAATTAAAACAAATCATTCTTTTAAAACATTTTTTAAAAATAAAACCATTTCATACTTTATATTCACAAAATTTTATACAGGGTGTTCCGGAATAACTGTGACAATTTGTTAGGGGTGATAGAGGAATTGAAACTAAGCATTTTTTACTTATAAAGTATTGGCGTTTCAAATTAATATTTCCCGCGCAAATGTATGTTTGGTTACATATTCTAGTGACGTCACGTCAGTGAAAAAATAAATAAAAATTTAAACTTGCAAAGAAATAATCAAACGCACTTAATAATACAAAGTAAATTAGGTAAGTTGACGTTATTTACTTGACTATAATAGACATTAACAAACGCTAAACGCTAAATTCGTCTGCACAACTATCACGGAAGTGACGTCATTTCATAGTTCCACGCTATGCCGCAAGAGGAAGATCGCTTAGCTAGAATCGCCAATTGCCCGGAAATGCTTCCTTAAAAAGTTATACCACTTCAAAAATTAAAAAAAAAATAGTCTTTTGTAAATAAAATAAATATTACAAGAGATATTAATTTGAAATTTTGGCGATAGTTTTTTCACATAAGGATACACGTTTACGACCAATAAAAGTTTTAAAAGTATTTTCAGGGGCGTTACATTTGGGGGGGTCATCAACTTTTTTTGATCATATCTTTTGTTTCTTTACGTTTTTGGTAATTTTAAAAGTACTAAAATAATCCTTGATCAACGTTCTACAGAAAAGGTACTCTTATTGTAAGTCGCTTCGTTTCAGAGTTAAAGCAGATTTTATAATTTTGAGCTGAAATTATAATTTTAAAAAACAACATCAAAGTAGAGGTTAATTTACTTAAGACGGGGGAATTCTGAAAAGAGAGGGAAACATAGCAACCGTTTGTTATTTTAACATTTTTACATAGTAATCATAAAAAATAATAAATAAAAATTATCTGACCCTTATAATTATAAGTAGTTTTTTAAGTTTTACCTAATTCTTCTTCTAAATAAAATTCTGGGAGAGCGTAGAAGTGGAAATACGATGAAATATGGGAAAAAAACGTGCTACTTCAACTTCTACTCTCTTCCAGAGCCATAAAATTGAAAAAAATATGCTGAAACCCAAAGAGTTATTTATAAGGAAGAGGATCAGGTAAATTTTGTTTAGTTTTCTTAATGGTTACTATGCAAAAAAAATAAAATAACAAATGGCTGCTATACTTCTCTCTCTTTCTTACAATTTCCCCACCTTAAAATATCATGTACTAAATATGTGGGCTGCTCCATATGCAAGATGCATGTCTGGTAATTCCGCATTTGAAAATCTATGCATTTTTAATATTGCAATAATACGACTATCAAACACTAATTAGAAAATATTAAAGGCTGCTTAAAACTTGGAATTAACAAAATATTGTGGCAATTTCCCTACTTTGATATTTAATATTTGTATGTTTTGAGATAAATCACGAAATTTTCATTAAAAAACCCAATTTGATGATGTTTTTTAAATTCATATTTTTAGATAAAAATTATAAAATCTACTTTTACTCCGAAATGAAGCACCGGAGCGACATATAATAAGAGTACCTTTTCTGTAGAACATTGATCAAGGATTATTTTAGTACTTTTAAAATTATCAAAAACGTAAAGAAACAAAAGATATCATCAAAAAAAGTTTATGACCCCCCCAAATGTAACACCCCTGAAAATATTTTTAAAACTTTTATTGGTCGTAAATGTGTATCCTTATGTGAAAAAACTATTGCCAAAATTTCAAATTAATATCTCCTGTAATATTTATTTTATTTACAAAAAACGATTTTTTTTTATATTTTTGAAGTGGTATAACTTTTTAAGGAAGCATTTCCGGGCAATACTTTATAAGTCAAAAATGCTTAGTTTCAATTCCTCTATCACCCCTAAGAAATTGTCACAGTTATTCCGGAACACCCTGTATAATCTGAATATTTGAAATTGGCGCTTTACATCATATGATTTGTAGCTCGTGCTTTTTCGGTCAAACTTGTGCGCATGTGCGCAAGTAAGAAACTTGGCCCATAAACACTACTTGTAAATTTTTAAGCGAAATTTTAAAATAATCCCTTTATTATTCTTCAAAAAAATTTAAAAACAAGTGAGGAACATTATGGCCGCCCGTCTTCAACTGTTAAACCTCACTAAAGGTTATTTAATTCAGGTAAAAATTGTTGTTATATAATATAACCTAAAAAATTACCTGCAAATTACAATATGTTAATTGTTTAAATAATTAGGCTCGCGGTTTGCATGTAAGTCCATCACTTCAGGCTGTTAAGAAGTTTCAAGTGTACAGGTGGAATCCTGATGAACCAAATAAGAAACCATGGATGCAGGAGTACGAGGTGGATTTAAAGCAGTGCGGGCCTATGGTTTTGGATGCTCTGATTAAAATTAAGAACGACATGGATCCTACTTTAACATTTCGTCGCTCTTGTAGGGAAGGTATTTGTGGATCCTGCTCTATGAATATTGGTGGAATTAATACACTCGCTTGTATTTGGTTAGTTTGATATTTAAACTTTAAAATTTCTTTATTATTTTTTTGTTATTATAGTAAAATTGATACCGATACAAGCAAAGCGCTTAAAATCTACCCGTTACCTCATATGTATGTATTAAAAGATTTGGTGCCTGATATGTCGCACTTTTACGAGCAATACAGCAGCATTAAACCGTTTCTGCAGCGAAAGTAAGTGTTTATTTTAAAGCTTAAAGTTTTTGATTAATCGCCTGCACGTTTTTAGGAACGAGCCTAAAATGGGTGATAAAAGCTACCTCATGAGCCAAAGCGATCGCGATAAACTCGATGGATTGTATGAATGTATTTTATGTGCTTGCTGTTCAACTTCTTGCCCTAGCTACTGGTGGAACGCTGATAAATATTTAGGTCCTGCCGTTCTTATGCAGGTAACATTTTATGAAGTTTACTAGTACACTAAAATTAGGTTTCAATAAGGAAAAAATGGCGGAGTTAATGAAACTCGGCTTATTTGTAGCTTAAATCATGTACATTTAGGATCTAAAAAGTACCGAGTTGTGGGGTACCTGCTTCTGGAGTTATGGGGGTGGAAATATCTCGGTTTCTATCAATCCTACGATAAAATTATTTATTATCAATCTTATAGAGCATAAAATTTCCTACAACTTTTGTTTGTAACTTTTTTGTAGGGTGAACTTATTTTTAGTTAAAGTAGCGTGAATGCCCTATACATACTAGAGATGAAAGAAAATAGTGTTTCGAAACGGGGAAGGTATTTTTTTTTGTAGAGAGATGAAATTTTGTATGTGTACGGAGGAGAAAATTTTAAGAAAAAAGTTTAAATGTCCCTTTTCGATCGGACGGCCCCGAAAAAAGTTATTCGCTCCCGAACGAAAACTCAAATTCATCCCCTCGGTGTCCGAAATTCACCCCGAATCGCATCAAATTTTAGTATATTATGGAGGACCCGATTCTGAAGACGGTGGTTTTGACCCGCCCGGACCTATCTATCAAGGGGGAGGAGATACGACCCCTTTTGTATTTTTACCCCGAATTCGCACGTTTTCAGCGCGGAGCCACGAAAAGGGTAGCTTTTTTCGTCAGATTTTAAAAATTCCGGTTACATCATGAAGAGGGATGTGGATTCTAAGCGAAGTTCTAATTTAAAATTTTTCAAACCACTCTAACACTCTGAAAAAAATTTCCAAAGTCCAATTTTTCTTACTTTTTTTCCCTGTTTTCGTCGGCGTCAACTTTAAAAAATTGCAGCCCCGTCCGGTCTTAAAGGGAAGCGACGAAATTTGGCTCCTTTTATTCTCACATCCTGGGGATAGACTGTTGCCATTTTTAAGTCTCCAGGTGCAACCGTGTGGCCCCCCCGGCGCCGAGACACGAAGTGCTCAAACTGTACCCCTTATATTTGAGGATCGGCAGGTGCAAAAAAATAGCGGGTTTTTGATTTCAAAAGTAGATACCCTTTATTATGGCCATCTGAGCCCCTTTTTTGATATCTTCATTTTTTATATTGAATTGAGGCCTTTAAATTTGCATTTCCTTTTTTTTAACTTTTGATTGGGGTTGGATATTATGGAGCGATATTTTTTATTTTGCTTATTACATTAATATTTATAATCAAAAAAATCGGCACCCCTAAATTTTCTTCTTCCTTTGCTTCAGAAAAAAATCGAACGTAAAATGTTCAAAAAATCGCACTAACGCGGTCGGACAGTTGTACCACTGGCTCCCAAAATTTTTAAAAAATTTCAAATTTTACTTCATTTCCCTTAAAAAGAATAACTTTTACAGCTAATAGGTTTTTTTTATACTCGAAGGGGTTGGGAAAATATAGCAGAATTTTTAAATTTAAAGGTGGACGGCTCCCGTCCGGCCATATTTTAACGGATTTTCATTTTTAAAAACTGCTGAATCTACTCTTAGAACCAAAACCGACCACACATAGAGTTTTTTTAATTTCGAAAAAATAACGAAAAAATAATTTTTTGTATGTCCCATTTAAAAAAGTCGCAATTTTTGAAGCTTTTCAATCTAATCAACCCCTTAAATTCTATTTCACTGTCATGTAATACACCTTTTCTGAGATCTTTCAAGGTCCGCTTTACGACAAAAAAAGAATCACTTCGCTATCTCTTTTCGTTATCGAGTTATGACTGAAAATGTAGCAAAATTAAGCAAAATCTCTATGTATAGGACATTCGCGCTACTTTAACTAAAAATAAGTTTACCCTACAAAAAAAGTTTCGAATAAAACTTATAGGACATTTTATGCTCTATAAGATTGATAATAAATAATTTTATCGTAGGATTGATAGAAACTGAGATATTTGGAAAAAACCATTTTCATCCCCTTTTTCACCCCCATAACTCCAGAAGCAGGTACCCCACAACTCGGGACTCTTTAGATCCTAAATGTACATAATTTAAGCTACAAATAAGCCGAGTTTCATTAACTCCACAATTTTTTCCTTATTCAGTTTTGTGCTAATTTTACTGTAATATACATTAAAATGAACAAATAAAAATTGTGTCTTTCTAGGCTTACAGATGGATTATTGATTCTCGTGATGAAGCTACAAAAGAGCGTTTGGAAAAAATGAAAGATTCCCATTCTGTCTATCGTTGCCACACAATTATGAATTGTACTAAAACTTGCCCGAAAGGCTTAAATCCAGGCCGAGCCATTGCCGAAGTTAAGAAACTTTTATCAGGAATGATTGAAAAGGAAGCGCCAGGGCTTCAAACCGATGCTTTGCACAAGTAAATTAATTAATTCTTCACCAAACTATTTGAAAAGTATTTTAATATGAGTGCTGGTTACTTTGTAAAATATTTATTTATTTATTTCGTAGGAAATAGATTAATTGAGTTTACTTAATTATCTCAACCAACCACGGTATTTTTTTTGTTTGTAACTCGTTTTAATTAAAGCAGGTTAAGGTTTAATACTTGTTTTAATTTACACCACCTTAATTTTTTCGTTATCACTTTTTTAATTACAGCACTTTCAGATTCTCTCAGTAAATAATAAGCGCATTTTCCGATCTATATCCACACTTTACAAGGTAGTGCATAACTTAATAGATAACCCATGTATGCTCAATTATTTGAATTTTCATGTACCTAGATTTTCGAGTCGAAATTCCATGACCTTTACTTATAAAACTCCAAGAACTAACTACCATTACAGACCACCAGTAGAAACTATAATCAGTATCAATATTCCTGTGATATTTTTGTGTCTAACAAAACAGTATTTGAAAAATCGACACATATTAGAATATTTCGATTAGGTATATCTATATTTTATTCCTAAGACCCATAAATATCTACTGCAAAATTTTCAAATTTCTACAGCAAAATATTTTTTAAGATAGTAAATGTCATTCTGAACAAAAATTTTCCTATGAACTATTATGTTTTTTCGACTCCTTAAAAAGTTACAGCAATTTTAAAATTGATAAATTTTCATGATTTTTGTGGAACACCCTGTATAATATTGTTTCTTATTATATATTTTTTTATTTAAATCAATTATTATTTGGATTTTCTTTTTGCCAAATTGGTTTTTTGAACATTATTGACTGTATTTAAAATAAGTGAATGACGAGGTTAAATTTCCCCCGGCAAAATTTAGTATCTTATTGGCTTAAAGATATACAAAAACCAAAGCATACTTGATTTAAATAAAAAAAATTAAAATTAAATTAATTTTATACAGGGTGTCCCACAAAAATCATTAAATTTTTGAAATTTTAAAATTGCTCTAACTTTTTTAAGGAGTCGAAAAAACATATTAGTTCATAGGAAAATTTTTGTTCAGAATGTCATTTACTATCTAAAAAAAATTTTTGCTGGAAAAAAAGTGAGACACCCTGTATGTGTATACAGGGTGTTCCGGAATAACTGTGACATTTTTTTAGGGGTGATAGAGGAAGTGAAACTAAGCATTTTTAACTTATAAAGTATTGCCCCGAAATGCTTCCTTAAAAAGTTATACCACTTCAAAAATTAAAAAAAAAATAGTTTTTTGTAAATAAAATAAATATTACAAGAGATATTAATTTGAAATGTTGGCGATAGTTTTTTCACATAAGGATACACATTTACGATCAATAAAAGTTTTAAAAATATTTTCAGGGGTGTTACATTTGGGGGGGTCATCAACTTTTTTTGATCATATCTTTTGTTTCTTTATGTTTTTGGTAATTTTAAAAGTACTAAAATAATCCTTGAACAACGTTCTACAGAAAAGGTACTCTTATTGTAAGTCTCCGGTGCTTCATTTCAGAGTAAAAGTAGATTTTTTAATTTTTAGCTAAAAATATGAATTTAAAAAACATCATCAAATTAGGCTTTTTAATGAAAATTTCGTGATTTATCTGAAAACATACAAATATCAAAGTAGGCGAATTACCAAAATATTTTATTTATTCAAAGTTCTAAGCAGCCTTTAATATTTTCTAATTAGTGTTTGATAGTCGTATTATTGCAATATTAAAAGTGCATAGATTTTCAAATGCGGAATTACCAGACATGCATATGAAGCAGCCCACATATTTAGTACATGATATTTTAAGTAAATTAGCCTACTTTGATGTTGTTTTTTAAAATTATAATTTTAGCTCAAAATTATAAAATCTGCTTTAACTCTGAAACGAAGGACCGACTTACAATAAGAGTACATTTTCTGTAGAACGTTGATCAAGGATTACTTTAGTACTTTTAAAATTATTAAAAACGTAAAGAAATAAAAGATATGATCAAAAAAATTTGATGACCCCCTCAAATGTAACGGCCCTGAAAATATTTTTAAAATTTTTATTGCTCGTAAATGTGAAAAAACTATCGCCAAACTTTCATATTAATATCTCTTTTAATATTTATTTTATTTACAAAAAACTATTTTTTTTTAAATTTTTGAAGTATAACTTTTTAAGGAAGCATTTCCGGGCAATAAGTCAAAAATTGTATTCCCTTCCTCTATCACCCCTAAAAAATTGTCAGTTATTCCGGAACACCCTGTATATTAGTATAAACTTTCTAAATTTTATTGTATTTATTTAATGTATTTAATTATTATTGTATGTAATTATTGATTGTTAATCTATTTTGTGATGTTTACTTGTTGTTAATTTATGTCTTTTCCCTCTAATTGGAGAATCTCTCTGTTTGGAATAAAGTCGTATTTAACTTTTAAAATTAATTTCGTGCTTTTGCCACCAGAGGGCGAGAATCTTTTGGTCTTCGCAATTATGATTCTGTGATCGAAAAATGACAGTTTTAACCTATAAATTGTTTTTGGATGCAAAATTTTGGAAATATTTTAAAATTCTTTATTGTAGTTAAATATACATAAGTTTTTAAATTTAATATAAAATATAAGTAAGAAAAAAACCGAACAAATTCATTCAATATTTTTATTAATTTTAGTTTTTGAGGTTATGTTATTTGTTTTGAAAAATTGAAGAAATGGATCCCTCGAAATTACAGCACTTAAAGGAAGTATGCTCGAAATTAGCTGCGAATATTCAAGAGGACACTTTTAAAGAAGACACGAAGATTTTACTTGATTGCATCAGTGAACTTTCACCGTTTATGGTCCAAAAACTCCAGCCGTTATTATTATCGCCATTTATTCCACTCATAAAACGCGGTGATAATAAATTAAGCGAAAATACGATGATATGTATGATGGATACACTACTGCTAGTGTTTAACGTAAGCAAAATTGAAATACCGAATCTTTTTTTTAATTTATATGGCACTATATTATTTCAAATTTACGAGGTGAATAATGGTTATTTAGTAAAACAAATTAGTGAAGAATATAAATTAAGTATAATCAACTGCTTAAAAAGCCTATTTAAAAGTATATCATGGGACGCATTTCCTTTAATTTATGCTAAAGAAAACGCAGAAAAATTTGGACCTGTAATAAATTTATGCTTACAATTAGCTCAAAATGAAAAATTACGTGCTTTACGAATAGCTTCAGTTGAATTAATAATGATTGTAGCAAATATTGATGATCGTTCTGATCAAAACGATTTAGAAGCGCAAAATTTATCTGCAGATATATTTATGTTTTTTATACCGGGAATTTCTTCAAAACTAATTAAAATTTGTTTGGAGGATGAAAAATGTGGGCATAAAATAATAAAAACGGCTTTAATAGCTTTCGGTCGTTTATTATGTCTTGTAATGCGTGATTACGATAAACAAGAGATGTGGGGGGATTTAGGTGACATGCAATTATTTCCTATTAAAAAATTTGAAAACCAGAAAGATATTAATACGTACCTAGATATAAAACGAACCCCTAAATGGTTTAAAGAACATGATAAAAAATTGCAAGTATTTTTCTTAAAATTAATGCATGTTAGCTCGAATCAAAACCCGAAAGTTCGCTATGAATTAGCTGTAGTTTGCGAGGAGCTAATAAAATGTTGCTTAAATACACTTCCGATGACTGCTGGAGCAGCAGTGGAAATTTTAATCGCTCTATCCGAAGACGAGTGTAATGAAACTGCAAATAAGAGTAAATTATTGTTAGAAATTGTTTCTGAAAAACTTTTGGAGGATAGTTATTGTGTACGATGTTTATTAGATCACCTCGAGTGTAATTTTGAAATTAACATAACTAAAATGCCTAGAATATTTAATGGGATAGACGAGAGGGAACAAATAACATCATTAAATTTATTAATAGGGTATTTAAAATTATTTGGAGAACACAAATTAAAACAACTGTTGTTCACTGCAACGAATTTGAATAAATTAATTCAATCATTACTACACATTGCTAGATTAGAATCGTCTAGTGTGACTACACTCGAAGAGTCTGGTTCACAACAAATTGATGTAACACCAGGTTTACGTACGCCATGGAAAGTATTTAAATTTCAAGATAAATTACTGGAAAAACAGCTTGAAATTGCTTGTCAATTATTGGGGATGCCCGGAGTGATTGATATCGTTATCGATTATTTATTAGACATATTTTTGAACAACTTAGAAGAAAAAAAGGAAGCAACGCTAATTTTAAACGAGATATTATTGGTAAAATCTGAAAATAGTTTTATAAGAACCAAACAATTTTTAGAAATATACCTTGATCCCAATAATTGTGAATTACCACTGGAAGTAACTAAAGTGGTTAATTTAAAGCAAGTTCATAATAACGTTATACAATTGTGTTTACAAATCGAAGGCGTTGGAAAAATGGCGCTAGCTGTAGGTGAAGATTTTCAAAAATTTTTACTTAAAATTCTGTATATTATTTTGGAAATAGCCGGATCAGGAATTGCAATATTAGCAGCTTCAGGATTATCAGCACTAACGAATATTGCTTTAGCTTGTGGATATAAAAATGTTAAGGAATTAATAAATAAAAATTCTGATTACATTTCATTTCACATTATTCGCAAACTTAATTATCCCATTCATAATGAAAGCATATTCAATATTATAACTACTCTTATGAAATACAGTGATTCCACTGTTCTACCATACATATCTGATATAGTCGATAGTGTTTTACTAGATAGTTGTGATAAATACCAACACACTAATGCTAAAGCATATTTACGAGTGTTTGCAGTTTTCATTCAATGCTTGCGTAAGTGGCTCAATGTAAAAATAATCGTTCCACCAATGAAAACACGTGTAGAAAAAGAAAAAGACATTGAAGATTTTAAAATTTCAAATCTAGATAAACCTATAGAAGATTTTAGTGACCAAAATGTAATGGGAAAATCCTCTGAGGAAATGTATCAAGAAGACTTGGAAAATACCGAAGAAGATATTTACCCAACAATCGAAGAGTATAAGAAGCCGGAACCTCCACCCCCAGTAAAAATCACTGTGTCTATTTTGAATCGAGCGCTTAATTTTTTACCATCCAAAGATTCATCATGTAAAATTTTTGTTTTGGAAATTTTGAATGGAGGTGTTGAAATAATTAGTGAATGGGAAGATGAACTTTTACCAATCGTTCATAAAATTTGGTCACCTTTGATTAATCGGTTTAAAGAATTTAATGTACCTTTAATTGTTAATTTAAGTTTTGAACTTTTGGTGAAATTGGCTTGTTTATCAAAAGATTTTATTAGATCACGCACTGTTAAAGAAGTACTACCATCAATCGTTAATGTTTTGAATAAACAAGCTAAAGAAAGTTTTTTAAAAGACGTTGGTTCTGCCTATAGATATACCCAGGGTTATAAAATGCAATTAGCAATTTTACCTAAACTTGGTAGATTGTATTATGATTTGGATGTTGGTGGAAATAATGTTGGGTTATTTATTGAAGCCGTTGAGCCTTATTTAAGTTGCAAACAACCTAAAGCTTTACAAACAGCTGCCATTGATTTTTATAATTTTCTTAAATTTTTTGATAGAGAATTGGCTTCAGAACAAATAGAAATACTTGCAACTCGAAAATATAGTAATAATGAGTTTGCTAAAAATATTGATTTGATTAGGACTGTTGAGAGTTGAACTATTATTTCAGTTACTCGATTTGTTATTTTTATTTTTAAGATTAATAAATTATATTTTAAAGATAAATATGCAATTTTATTGATTTTTTAAATGTTTTAAAAACCATCTATTTATAATTATTACAATATTCAATGAAATATAAAATATTTTCAATTTAACATGGAAATTTTAATTTTTATTATGTCATCAATTATCAAGTCTCTACTGTACTTCATTCAAGCTATGAATTTTTAAACAAAAATTTAAAAATCCATATCTCCCTTTAAACATTGTATTGTGTGTTGTATGTAAATTAAATGTCAAATTTTAAAATTATTTACTATACAGTGCGGTCATAAAGTAAATCCCCCCCTGCTAACTTTTGAACGGTTATGTTTTTGATTCTGAAAATTTGTCTACTGAGGAAACTAATTCGGAACTTTCTAATAAAGGTATTTTTGATTTTGTGGAACTTCCGGTTATACCGAAAGTGGATGGCAACTTTCTTATTTTAAATGGAACACCCAGTATATTCTTGCATTTTCGTGTTCTCTATAAAAATACCATTAAATTGACCTAGCATAGTGTGGTCTACGATTAATACTTTCGGAATTACGCCCATTTGAAAATCGCATTTTTATGCAACTTCATTTACACCAGAATTTGGACACAAGTGCCCCAACTTCCTTATTTTAAATGATTTCTTTTGCAATTAAGTTAATAACATTAAATTTAAACAACATTTTTATCCAAGAGATTTCCTGTAGATTTTATTACTGTCAAGACATGGAAGGTGGTTATGTTAATCAGCAAAATTAACAAACTTACTATTAAACATAATTTTGTTTAAATTTAATATTATTAACTTAATTGCAAAATATTTCATTTAAAATAACGAAGTTGGGGCAGTTGGGTCCAACTTCCGGTGTAAATGAAGTTGCATAAAAATACGATTTTCAAATGGGCGTAATTCCGAAAGTATTAATCGTAGACCACACTATGCTAGGTCAATTTAATGGTATTTTTATAGAGAACACGAAAATGCAAGAATATACTGGGTGTTCCATTTAAAATAAGAAAGTTGCCATCCACTTTCGGTATAAGCGGAAGTTCCACAAAATCAAAAATACCTTTATTAGAAAGTTCGGAATTAGATTCCTCAGTAGACAAATTTTCAGAATCAAAAACATAACCGTTCAAAAGTTAGCAGGGGGGGGGATTTACTTTATGACCGCACTGTATTACTATTTTAAAAATTTCGACGTTTGAAGAAAAAATACAATATCCTATTAGGGTGGTCTGATTGAAAAGTGGTTCTCAAACTTTATCTTGGGATTTTCCTTTCTAGTATTCTTGATGATGCGAGTTCTGTTTTATTATTAAAAGTTTAATGGAGTTAAATTTCATAGATAAATAAGCAACTTTATCATTTAAATATTTTATTTTAAACATTTATTTATAATTAGAATATATTACACAAATAAAACATAATTCATAAACTATAAGTTAACTCAAACCACCCTAAAATATCAAATGTAAACTAGAGATAATTTAACAAAGTATTCAGCATGATCTACAAAAATATGGTTCAACTTACGTGTTATTCACAGGCGCGTAATTTTATTAAACCCTTTAAAAATCATACACTTCTATTTTAAGTTAATTACAAGATACAAAACAAATTATCATTCGTCTATTATAATATAGATCTAAATATAAATTTGAGGGATTAAACCTCCGGCCTGTAAAAATTAAGATAATCTTTTAAAATTGGTGGTAAGGGCAATTCCGTAATTTTATTCTTCATGTACGCTGTATATGGACTGGAAACCACCCTCCTCTCATTCATATCAACTGTTTTATTCTCATTATCATCCTCATCGTCACCAATATCCTCCAAAGCAATCGAGTCATCACTATCATCACTTGTATGTAAACTACTACTATCGTTCTCATTATCATTATCACATTGTTTGGATTGAGGTTCACTATCACTAAAGCTATTACTACTTTGATTCGCATTAATTGCATCATGACTAACATCTAAAACTTGTAGAGGATACGGTATTTGGCGGGCTGGAGGATCCAATTCTTCCTCATGTGTTGATCCATCTGATTGACTTGAGCATTCCATGTCGCTATCTGAATCAGTTAAGTAGAAATCTGTGTTGTTAATCACATGAAAAATTCGAGAAACCGGGACTGAACCACACTCAAGTTGTGAAATCTCACCAAGACAGGCTTTCTTTTTAAAACGTTTCTGTGTTGGTTTATTCAAGGATTTTAATCGTGGAAATTCGTTGTCTATATTTTCACGCAAAATGTTTCTTATTGAAGAACGGCATAAGCTTTGTAACGGCTGAGGTTCCAAATTAACTAAAATATTTCATGTAAGAGCAGAATTATCAGATTAAATAATAGAAACCTACACAAATCTAAATTTTCTTTGGAACCCTGTTCTGGTAGGATTAAATTGGCGAAAGAAACTGGCAACAATCTATTTATGTTGGTGGCAAATTCTGAGGTTCTTTTAACTTGAATTAGCTGATCACCAAGAGGTAATACCAAAATTCCATTTACTTTTAGTAAACTTTTTACGTAAGTAAAATAACTTTCTGGACAGCAAGCACCCACATAAATCCTATCATATTGCCTTTCAGTTGTCAAGCATAAGCAATTTCCTAAAAATAAATATTAGCTCGAATAGTCCGGGAGCCAACTATAGAAAAAAATTATTATGTAAAACAACTTTTTGGTCAAAAAAAAAAAAAAGACCAAAAAGTTGTTTTACATAATAATTTACATTAATCGGAACAAAACTTTCCACCTCAATCAATAGAAAAAAATGTATTAAATAGTACCAGAACAAACCCAAATCTTAATCAATTGCACATGTGGATCGTTTTTCAAATCATTCTACACCGTCTGGCATTTGTTTTAGTTTACTTAAATAAAGAAAAAGTCCAACGGAAAATAGTCACCATACATTTTGGGTGGGTACCAAGGTCTCTTGAATTGTTCGATTATGTCTTTTAATGACCACTTTTAGAATTTCGTTACACCGTCTGGCATTTTGATAGTTTCATAGATTTACATCCAAAATACTGTGCGGACATAAAGTAAATCCCCCCTGCTAACTTTTCAACGCTTATGTTTTTGACTCTGAAAATTTGTCTACCTAGGAATTTAATTGCGAACTTTCTAATAAAGGTATTTTTGATTTTGTGGAACTTCCGGTTGTACCGGAAGTGGATGGAAACTTTCTTAATATAAATGGAACACCCAGTATATTTTTGCATTTTCGTGTTCTCCATAAAAATACCATTAAATTGACCTAGCATAGTGTGGCCTACGATTAATACTTTCGGAATTACGACCATTTGAAAATCGTATTTTTATGCAACTTCATTTACGCCGGAAGTTGGACCCAACTGCCCCAACTTCGTTATTTTAAATGAAATATTTTGCAATTAATTATTAAATTTAAACAAAATTATGTCTAATAGAAAGTTCGTTAATTTTGCTGATTAACATAACCACCTTCCATGTCTTGACAGTAATAAAATCTACATGAAATCTCTTGGATAAAAATTTTGTTTAAATTTAATATTATTAACTTAATTGCAAAAGAAATCATTTAAAATAAGGAAGTTGGGGCACTTGGGTCCAACTTCTGGTGTAAATGAAGTTGCATAAAAATGCGATTTTCAAATGGGCATAATTCCAAAAGTATTAATCGTAGACCACACTATGATAGGTCAATTTAATGGTATTTTTATGGAGAACACAAAAATGCAAAAAAATACTTAGTGTTCCATTTAAAATAAGAAAGTTGCCATCCACTTTCGGTATAACCGGAAGTTCCACAAAATCAAAAATACCTTTATTAGAAAGTTCGCATTTAAATACTTTAGTGGACAAATTTTAAGAATCGAAAACATAACCGTTCAAAAGTTAGCAGGGTGGGGGGGGGGGGGCTTATTTTCTTTATGTCCGCACTGTATATTAGTCATACATTTTTGTGGGCTAGAAGACTCCTCGTCTATATGTGTTTTCTTTAGAAACACTGGTAGTTTTGTATTATAGTACACCATAATATGGCCTTGAATCTAAACGTTTTGTATAATACACTAATTGCAGTTGTACATATACCAGAGAAATTCTATGGATATTACTGTCAGCAACTTCAAAATACTAAGAATAATGTAATTAAAATCAAATAAAAATGAAGTTGGACATGAGATACACCAATACTATATTATACCTTTTATTGCCTATTATAATAATTATTAATTATTCAACACGACTACTTTCCTTCTTGAATTTAAAATCAAATTGTTTGAAAAAAATACTGACGATAATTAAGAAATAATCGCCTAAAAATCGTTATTTTTATTTGATGGTCCTAAAATATTTTGTTACAATTAAATAAAATTATACCATACAAAATTATGCAAACGCCATAGATTTTTGTGGGCCCAGAGATGAACTATTATGTATAATATTGTATTTTTAATACAGTGCGGAAATAAAGAAAATCCCCCCCCCCCCCCCCCCCCTGCTAACTGCTAACTTTTGAACGGTTATGTTTTCGATTCTTAAAATTTGTCCACTAAAGTCTAAAGTATTTAATTGTGAACTTTCTAATAAAGGTATTTTTGATTTTGTGGAACTTCCGGTTATACCGGAAGTGGATGGCAACTTTCTTATTTTAAATGGAACACCCAGTATATTTTTTCATTTTCGTGTTCTCCATTAAAATACCATTAAATTGACCTAGCGTAGTGTGCTCTACTATTAATACTTTCCGAATTACGCTTATTTGAAAATCACATTTTTATGCAACTTCATTTACACCGGAAGTTGGAGCCAACTGCCCCAACTTCCTTATTTTAAATGATTTTCTTTTACAATTAAGTTAATAACATTAAATTTAAACAAAATTATGTTTAACCTTAAGTTCGTTAATTTTCCACTTCCGGTGTAAATGAAGTTGCATAAAAATGTGATTTTTCGGGGGGGAGATTTACTTTATGTCCGCACTGTATGCTAATAATTTGGTTTGTTGTTCCATTATTGAATTTAAGTAGAAATTATATTAACTAGTTATACTTTATTTCTATTAAAAATTAAAACTACATTTATACAGAGGGGTGCACAAAAAAGGCCAACGATTTACCTTCGTTATTTCTTATCCGATTTTAATAAGTGATATGTCAAATTAAATGGTTTGAAGAATACTACTATCAGATAATAAAAGGTTAATTTTATTTTTGAAAACATCAGAGGAGGAGAAAGCAACTTTTCTTTTTCAAAAGGCAACATATTTTTTTTTGATTGAAAAAAATCATTAACAAAAATAATCTAAACCAATTATATGAATAATTTTTTTTATTTTTTTAATATTTTTTTTTTTATTTAATTCAATTGTTTTTTTTTGTTATTGAGTTTTCAGTTTTTTATTTTTATAAGTTTTGTCTTTTAATTTATTATTAAGAGCAATTTCCTAAACGGCAAATATAGTGGTTTAGTTCTGCAATTATAAAAGCTAGTACGAACAACATTTTTGTATAATTTTTTTTGTAGATGATTTAGAAGTCATTTATTTAATTCTTGCCAGAAGGAAAAAAAATTGGAAAATGTACAAAAAATAATATAACGATCTAAAAGTACCTTAAGTTTGTACCCCTCTAATTAATTGTGTGCTAGGTTGCAGAAAGTAACTCTCTGGCAGGATGTAGCCTTATGAATTTAGATTATAAATCTGAAAAAAAATTGAAAATCTAACAAGGGAAACTTGAGTTATGACTGCAGAACGAATGGTCGATTTCATGATTTTTCACAATTTTTCCTCCCAAACTCGCGCGCCCTCTAGGGATTCGCATTAATTATCAGTTATTTGGTCATAACTTGCAAAGAAGCTCTAGAAAAGTAGGATGGATTTTCTATTCCTTGTTATTATCTCCAACGGAAAATTTATCGCGGTTGTCTAGGAAGATGCTCTTAATAAATTAAAAAATTATTAATAAATTAAAGAATTATTAATAAATTAAAAATTATTAACAATAAATTAAAAAACAAACTTAAAAAAAATTAAAAAAATAAGAAAAAAAAATTTAAAAAATTAATTAAAAAAAATTATTGGTATAATTGGTTTAGATTATTTTTGTTAATGATTTTTTTCAATCGAAAAAAATATGTTGCCATTTGAAAAAGAAAAGTTGGCCGTTTTTTGTGCACCCCTCTGTATAAATAATTAATTTTTTTTTTATTTATTTATCTTTAATTGCCTCGAGATAAAAAGAACTGGTTATCAACAATAAGTTCATACCGGGTGGAAATGAAAACCGGGTCACCTCGATAACTTTTTTATTTATGAATAAAAAAAACAAATTTTATGTGCATTTTTTATTTTCGAAATCACTTCCGGTTTCACCGGAAACACCATGAACTTTGTTTTTTTAAATGTAACATCCCATATTTTTATTCATGGCTTAAAATACTTTTAAAAAAGAAGTATTTTTGAGATATTAGTTTTTATTTTTTTTGTAAAAAAATTTTTTTTCAAAAAAAAAAAAAAATGTTTTCGAAGTCGGTGAAAATTACCAAAACTAATTCTAAATAATTCAAATACCTAAATAAAATTGTAATTTGAAAAAAAATTTAAGTGGTTTTTGAACTATTAATTTTTAAACTTAGTTAATGAAGATTTTATCAAATATCTCACTTTTTTTAAATGCAATGATGCCGGGTCATTCGACTTTTTAAAAAGAGGATTTTATAACGATTATTTATTTTATGTATTTGAATTATTTAGAATTAGTTTTGGTAATTTTCACCGACTTCAAAAACCTTTTTTTTTCTTGAAAAAATTTTTTTTTTCACAAAAAATAAAAACTAATATCTCAAAAATACTTCTTTTTTAAAAGTATTTTAAGCCATGAATAAAAATATGGGATGTTACATTTAAAAAAACAAAGTTCAAGGTGTTTCCGGTGAAACCGGAAGTGATTTCGAAAATAAAAAATGCACATAAAATTTGTTTTTTTGAACGATAGAACATAGCCAAATTTCAAATTTTTCTATTCATAAATAAAAAAGTTATTGAGGTGACCCGGTTTTCATTTCCACCCGGTATATCATCAAAATCTTAATTTGTAGAATATGTACATCGCAAAAATTGATTCGCCAGACAAATTCGCTTCCAAAGAAATTGTTTAGAAAATCTACAATTTTAAGTCATCTTGCACGATCTGGTATTTGGTTTAAATTACTTAAACGAAAAAAAAATCCAACCGAAAATAGTCGCTATACATATTGGCTGGGTACAAATGGCTCTAGAGATGTTCAAATTTGAAAGTGACATATTATACAAAAGTACCGATATTTCGAACTAAAACTCACAGTTTTTTAACCAACTAAATTGTATGACGATCACATTACCTTGTGTTTTAGACAAAAATCTATGAAATTATCAAATTGCCAGATGACCTAACAAAATTATAAAAATGACCCAAAAAAGTGGCAACACAACCATAAAAAACGAACTTTAGACTAATCTGTAATGACTGTATCCGCCCAAAATGTATGGCGAATAGTTTCCATTGGCCTTTTTTCTGTTCAAGTGATGTTAAAACAAATGCCAGATGGTGTAGAATGATTTGAAAATTATATATTTTCCAAGCATTTTCTTTGGTAAATATTAAAACCACTAGCCATCGAATTTGTATGGCGAATAAATTTTTGCGATCGACATGTGCTATTAATTAAGATTTTGTGGGTTTGTACTGGTACTATTTAATACATTTTTTTTCTATTGTCGGCTCCCGGACTAGAAAATTATTAAGAAATTTTGTAAATACCTTGCATAAATTTCGGTTCACAAAAATCGAACTCGTCGATAGCTCCTGAATATTTCTTGAAATCCTCAAGTTTTTTATTTGCGTACTGAATGACATCCTCGTAGTATTCAACGCCATGATTAATTCCTTTAGAGCCTAAAATCAGGCCAACCATAGTGCTTAAATATCCAGTCCCTGAGCCTAAATTTAGAAAACTTAAGCCTGGCTCAATGCACAGCCCTTCCATGACTTCGCTGTAGATGCACGGAGCACTTAAGTGCAAATGATTGTTCCGCCATGCTTGATCTCTATAAGCACCCGCCCTTTGCTCAGGTAAAATGTATTCTGCTCGATCAATCGCTCGAAATACTCGCTCCACTAATGCACTGCGAATATAATCAGCAGCTAAAAGGTTTGATGTTAATTCATCATTATCAGCGCCAGTGCTTACTGATCCTCCCATGTTGATACGCTGGAGATCACAAAATTAAACTAAAAACAAAATTTTACTGTAGACATGTTCTTTTAGACTTTGCTCGAGTAAAACATAACCCAACTCATTTTTTCCAATGGGACTAAAAAGACAAGTGCTGCTCGAGCAAATTTTGGTAAAAACACAACTTTTATAATGTCATAATTTTGGGATACAGTATTTTCAGGTAATTTTTTTAATTATATTAAAAATTTAAGAAAAAAGTCGCAAATGTTAACTATTGTCTTTGTTCCAAAGGGAATTTATTAAACCTCAAGTATGCACCTCATATTGATTTATAAATTGAAAAGTTAAAAACGAGTGGATTGAACAACACAATGCGCGATTATTAAATAATCAGCATAATAGCTAGTTAAAAATAAATTCCGATGACAATCATTTGCAGAAAGTTGTCCTGTTATTTTCTTTTTACGTATTTACATAACTGTCTACATTCTACATAATTGTGTATTTTTAAGAACTACAGTCTACTTACATTTAATTATTCGATTCACCAAGTTGGATTTGTAGAATATCAAACCAGCAACAGCCTAAAACATCCTTAAGGAGTAATTTTCTGCCGAGTCGCAATTCTCAATTTGGAAAACAAAACGAAACTTCAAAGCAAAACATATTAGATTTTGAAGAAGTGGGGGTGTATATTTTAAACAGCTGACATTCTACAACGTTACCACGTTTTAACAACAAAACATTTATTAAATAATTCTTATAAATTAGAAACAATTATTGTTTTAACATCAAAAATTAAAAAAAATTAAAATATAATTGCAGTATTGGTTGAAGAATTATAATTTTGAAGCCAACATCACTCGTGTGTAATTTAAGTTGCCTAATATCTAAAATAATTATAATAAATGATTATAAGCCCAATTTCTATTAAAAATTTAAAATTTTAACATTATAATTACCAAATAATTATATAAAAAATGAAAATATGCATAGATTATCAAAAAACTATTTCCTTGAAAAAACTCATATACAGGGTGATTCATTGTGTCAATGACAAAGTTTCTTTTTGATACTAAAATTTTAAACCTACTTAAAAAAAATGTTTTAACAGGGTTTGACTCGTAAAATATCCTTTTTTTTTATAAAATAAATTAAAAATATCGATTTTTTGTAAAAAAATGTCAATTAAGCATGAAAAATGTAATCGCCTTATTTAAAGTAATTTAAATATCAACTATACTTTATTTTTTAACTAGGAGGAGTGACAGGGAAGGACAACTTATACTATAAAAGTTACTAAAAAAATAACCAAACAGGTTTTGACAAGAATGATAAAATATGTACACAAACATAATTAAATTCGCCATTTCTTTGTACTGAATACAAATTTATACATGTAAATACATTATATTTTATTTTTTAACTAGGAGGAGTGACGGGGAAATACAACTTACACTATAAAAGTTTCAAGAAAAATAACCAAACAGGTTTTGGCAGGAATTTTAGGTTATTTTGGCTTTTTGATGGTAAAGTATGTACGGAAACATAATTAAATTTCCCATTATTAGGGAAAAAACTTTATTCCTTAGGCATAATTTTACCCTTGGTTCCAGGAATTCCTTTCTAGGCCTCCCTCAAGGATCGGTCTTGAGTCCTTTGTTGTATAATATTTACACTCATTCTCTTGATCGTATCATTTGTCCTTATCTAAATGTTTTTCGCTCATCATGATATTCAACATATTTTTAATAGAATTAATCAAGGTTTGATAGAACTGGGAGATTGGTAGTGGGATTTAGGTCTTTCTCTCTCTTCTGAAAAGAGTAAGGTTTTGATATTTTCTAGACGTAACAAGTTTCCTCGCTTACAGGCTAAATTTCAGGGGGCAGTGGTTCCTTGTGTTTCTTCTCACAGATATTTAGGTGTTAATTTGGATTCTAAACTCAGTTGGAAAGCTCACATTGATAGTTTATCTAATAGTTGTTTTATGTCCTTAAATATTCTTAGGTCATTTGCCAGGACATGGTGGGGTTCGGATCCAAAAGTTATGTTAACATTTTATAGAGCATTCATTCGGTCCAGGTTGGATTATGGTTCTATGTTTTTTCCCCTTGTGCAAAATCTCATTTAGCAATTTTGGATCGAATTCAGTTTTCAGCTTTAAGGTTGGTTACAGGTGCTATGAAATCAACTTCCACTGAAACTCTTCAGGTCGAATGTGTTGAACCTTCCTTGAATCTAAGGAGATTGTTTCTTGCCAGAAAATTTATTCTCAAATGCTGTATGTCATATGATCAGGATGGGTTGATTTCGCTGATTGAATCTCTGAGTGATGTTATTCATGATTGTCCTTATTGGCGTCTTAAAGATCCTCCTTTTTTGGACAAGGCGTTTTTGGAGAATCGGAAGTTCCCAATTTTTCAGGATGATTTACTCCCCTGTTTTAAAACTGGGTTCCAATCTTTATTTTTTAATATTAATCCTGTTTTAAACCTGGGTTTGAAAAAGTCACATGGTGAGCAACCCCCTTGTCTTAATAATGCAATTTTTAATTCCTTAGTTGAGTCTAGATGGCCTGATTCGGTAGCTGTATATACTAATGGTTCAGTGGACCCTCTTTCTTTGAGGTCTGCTTTTGGTATTTCTATCCCTTCCAAAGGTATTTATATTTCCCGAAGGATTTCTGATGGCAGCTCTATTCTTTCTGCTGAACTAAGGGCTATTTTTGAGGCTCTTGTTTTTTGTCAATTCAAGTCCTTTAAAAATATTGTAATTTTGTCTGATTCTAAATCGTCACTTGATCTTATAGCTAAAATAGGTGTGGATAACTCTATTAACTTCATGGCTACTAAAATCAGGCAGTTAATGTACAAATTGATTATTGAACAGGGTTTTCTTATTTCTCTCTGTTGGATACGAAGTCATATTGGTACTAAGGGTAATGATCATGCAGATTTTTTGGCTAAAAAGGAGGCTTTATCATATCAGGTAGTTAAATACAGAGTCTTTTGGCCGGATTTTATTTTGGGGATTAAACGTGACACTAAAAGTTTGTGGCAAAATGTTTGAGATAATACCAAGTATCAATTTAGTGTTTATCGATCTATTCAGCCTGGAGTGCCTTCAGTTCCTTGGTTTTCAGTACTACCTAAATTTCCGGACAGAGGTCTTATAACTCAATTGTGTCGAGTCAGGTTTGGTCATGTTCCTCCCCGTCTCATTTATATAAGATCAGAGTTATTGATTCAGATTTATGCAGCTGTGGTGAGGTTGGTGATTTACACCATATATTTTTTTCCTGTCCTTTTAACCTTTGTTACTCCCTTACTTTGTATAACAATCTTATAGATATGGGTCATCCTGCTCCTCTGTTTATTCCTTCTATCCTTTATAACGCTCAGTCTCCCACTGTTCTAGAGTTCTTTAATTTCCTGAATGTGACTAAGTTGTGTTTGTAGTTTGTTTTATATTTGTTGTTTCCTTTGGGCGCGTTCCAGTAATGAACACTAAAGCTCACGACGACCGCAAAATCGTTCTACATAAGACCGCGATTTTTTCTTTCGTCCATCGATGGCGACCGCAAGAAGCTCACAACGACCGTATTTATTCGTGGGTTTCCGTGGTTGTTTGTTGAATGGTGACCTTTTGAGCTAGTGGAACGGGAAAATTTTGCGGTAGTGGTCGTGGGCTTTAGTGTTCATTACTGGAACGCGCCCTTTGTTGCCCCTATTATAACGCTTACGTCTCTTTTTTAAATTGATTTTTCTTTGTTAAAGTGAATAATTGTATTTAATTGTGGCTGGTCAACAGGGTTTCTAACCTTAGGCCAAGGAAATTTGCCCTAAGAAGAAGAAATTCCCTATTTCTTTGTACTCAATACAAATTTATACATGTGAATACATTAGAAATTCAAATTTTATGATAATTATTTTGAGGTTATATGTCAAAAATCATCAAAAATAATTATCCGGTGTAAATCTTGCTGTCGTTTATCCAATCAGGGACGTTAATTTCTGGCATTTTAGCGCGGGAAATTTAAATCACTCCTCCTAGTTAAAAAATGAAGCTAAAAGCCGCGATGTAAAATGTAGACAGTTCCGCCACAGTATATTAGGGAACTAGGAACTATGAGTAGCGACACTCCATATAAAAAATGGGATGCCATTTTGGGGGTACATGAGAACTCTGCACCGGACGACTCAGTAATTCCAAATCGGCACCGGATAAGTCGGCACTGCAGCTTTATCGGGTAAATGAAAAGGACAGAATGATGAATGTCGTCGACCACACGATCTCGACCGACCCAAGAATAAGCCTCCTGGATTCCTGGATATCTCGACATCGGGACATTTTGGGACCGAATTATCTCGGTCGGAACTCGGAGTAATAAATCTATTTCAAATAAATTGCTTATGAAATGTGAACAATATATTTAATCATAATTATATTTTCTGTCTTAGAGTTATTAATAATTAAGAGTTATATCAAGAAAAGTGATAGGTACCTATGATTAAAGTCTCATTAAAAATCATAAAAAGGCAAGTGAAACAGATTTTTTACTACGAGTCCCGACCTACCTAGTGGCGAGATATTCCGGTGCCTAGATGTCTCGATGCCGAGATGTCCTGAGGTGGAAGTCTGTAAAGCTATATGATAGTTTTCGTCCAACGAAAAAACCGTTTGTTGACTAAGTTGCTTGGTAACAGATTTTCTATATCTCTTCCTTATGCACGTTTTGTATTGATTGAAAAAACATAAAATCCGTCACAATAGCAACATATTCAACAATACGATATTTTCGTTGTACGAAAACGATCGTACAGCTTACAGACTTCCACCTCGGGTACCGAGATGTCTAGTGACGTCTTATCCGGTGCCGAGATATCTGGTGCCGACTTATCCTGTGTCTAATTATCCGGTGCCGAATGGTCCCGGTCCCGACTTGGAATTCCCAAGTCGTCCGGTGGCAAGTTGTCATGTGGCGAGTAGTCCGTATCCCCGTTTTCGGTGACCTAGAAAACGACAGCCCATCTGGCATCCCGTTTAATATGTGCGAAGTATCGCTACTGAGGCCTTACTCTTTAAACGGTCAACACCAGGCTGATATCAAAATGATACATCACAAATCCACTTGCCATGGGCTTGGTTTATGCATTTTTAGTTTTTAGGCAACCAACATGTTAACTTTCATAATTCGTCATTTATGCGACATCTATGAACAAATAATTGATGAAATTTATTACATCAAATAAATTTTTACTTCGTAGAAATGTACAAACATTTTATTTTCTATCAAACAACCTCGCACTAAATTTATTACTTATCTTGTATCCCTTGTAAGATTTGGACTCATCTTTATTCAAATGAGTAATAATAGTAAGCTCGAAAATTTTTGCGATGTAACCTTAAAATGCATTTTTGTACAATCACGTTCAATGATATCGAGGACACAAAAGAAATATTCTGACCCAATACCAAACGTTCGCAGACACGAGACACACGACATTTAAAAGAAATGAACACGACTTAAGCTGTGGGTGGTTTTTTCAAATTTCGTTGGATCTCGTATTTGCGAACGTTTGTTATTAGGTCAAAATATTTCTTTTGTGACACAATATCTTTGAACGTGATTGTACAACAAATTATAATGAGTGAATTGAAGAAATTAGCATTCACTCACTTTCTAACTTCATATTTTTGCCATCAGAGGCCGAAAATAGAATTATAAATTCGGCAATTAATTAGAATGAAAATCACCTCCTGCCACAATCATAATAAAGTCTGAATTCTCAGCAAACATGAATTCTAACCTTACTGACAGTGGATCAAATCGGCGACGCTGAATTTTCCCACCGCTCGTTGGAAAGTTGTGGTAGGGACTAGGGACTCCCACTCTGTTTTCGATCAGCATCACGCACGTAGAGAAATCCAATGAAATGAACAGCTCTGCGTTCCGATGAGGAATGAAATGCTAGGACATACGATAGTAATAGTAGATTCTTCGTTATCATTACATTCCGCTAGCTTAACCAAGCACGTACCGCATTACTTAGTTCAACATACGTTTATGCGAAAGTTGCCGTGGTTAAATGTAAAAGAGAGTGAGCGAAGCTATTTGCTTGTCTACACCATTCCTGTTTGCAAAAAAATTAAACTATACTAATACGAGTCCGAGTGTTACCGTGGTGTTACCGATCAAATTAGATGACCTGATGTACAAAATTATGCGAATTTCATTATAAATGTCATTAACAGAGGGCGCCTCAAGAATCATTCATTAATAGGGATAATTAAAAAATAATGAAATATTTAATATTAAGAAACGAACAACAAAAATAATATTTTGTGATTAATTTATTTAAGAAATATCTATTACCAAGATAACACCTGCTTTATAACATTATTCCTTGAAATAAAAATAAGTATAAGGGGAGTTACTCATGCGCAACGAAGTGTGTTAATTAGATTTTAATGAGGTACTACGAACTTATTTGATTTGGAATTAATTATATTCTGGGAAATACTTCCACATTTTTAATACAGGGTGATACAAAGATTTTTCATTCAAATCGTCAGAATTTCCTAGAAGCTGAATTGACGTTTAAAATACGCATGTGCAACGGTACCCGCGAACGGGATATATAAAACTTGGCCAATTCTTCCCGTCGGAGTCGTCCAACTATTTTTGTTCAAGTTTGTTTTGCATATGTGTATTGGTTTCCCATGTTTTAACCGCCTTTAATGTAAAGTGCTTCGTAATTATTTTTAAGGCATTCAGGTAAGATTAGATAGGATGTTTATTAAGTTTAAAATTCAATTCGATTTCACAGTTTATGACAATTTGAGTTGCATTACATGGGTATCTTTGTTATTAATAAAGTTGCAGATTCGGTTAAATGGGCAATATTTTGCAGTTTTTAATACTTATTTAGATGCCGTTTAAAAAAATCTAAAATTCCGAGCCATTCCGAAGATAAACGGAAAAAAACGATACATCCAATTTTTAAAAAGTCGATTATTTCGTTAACTACAATAGTTACAAAAAAATGCTTCGGATGAAAGTTATTCAATTCGTAAAGACGGATGTAAATGTGTATGTTACAAACAGGGTTTTTATGATATCAATAGCAACTTTCTTATTTTAAATGGACGCTATTTTTCAACAGTTAAATTGGATTTTTTTTCTAATCACAACGATGTATAGTATAATCCATGTTCGAAGTAATACACTAGGGAATACTTGAATTAAATTAAGTAAGCTATAACTTTTTGACAGGACACTCTGTATACGCCCTCTGGTGGAGTTTTATAAAGTACGCGTAACGAGTAAAAATCATTCTTGATTGGGAATTGAAACTACTTATAAATAAATAGATGTTGTTAAATTTATGAGCTATTATTTAGCTGCTGATTTAAATAAACAACTAATATATTTGCCACAATTAAAACCGAATTATAGATGTTTTATTCATTTTAACAATTAAAATAATCAGTTGTATTATCAAATATTCGTTTACTTACAAATTACAAAGTGGATTAATAATTTAATTTAATATTATTTATATTTAATTTTTTGAACATAATAATTTCAAGTAACGTGTAAAAAAACTTTGAATTTTATATGTATTTTTATATAAAATATTGATTACTTTGTATAAACTCTCTAGAATGATAAAAATGCACCACAAACTCGGTAATCAATAATCGTACACTATAAACGGTTTTTGTTCCACCCTGTGTAATACTAAATACATAACGATAAAACGAAAGCAGCTAAGCTTAAGCGAATGATCTCTATAGCGAATTGTTCTATTTTCTGTTACCACAGATCAAATCAAAAGCTTCAAATTTTCATTTGAGAATTTTTAATCAACTTCTTGTAATTAATAAAGGTAAATTAAGCGATGTGATTATGTTTTTTATAAATTAATTTAAGAATTTATTTATAATCTTGGCAACGTTGCAGGTTTATCGTAATGAGAGAAGTTAATGCTTAACGCACATGCGCGTTAAAAGTCACACATTTCAGTAGGTAAGCTCTTACACTTTTATTTTATTAATAATTCCTTCTAAGTAAAAAATCTATTAAAAGCGAATTTGTTAACGTTAATTTATAATTGAAATAATGTTGCTAATTGCTATTAAAAATGGGTTAGCGATAATTAGTTTACATAAATATTGCCCAAGTTTGGTTGTATTGTTTTAACAGATAAAAAGTGTTTATGAATAGTATATTTATATTTTTATTTTTTTGGTTGAATTTATTGAATGTTTAGGTTTTAATTATCATGTAATTATCGTGTAGTCGAATTTTATTTATTAAAAAGAAATGTTTTTATAATAATGCTCTATATTTCAGGCATATTTTATGGGTTTATTAAATACAATTTAAAATAAAATTAGTTGCATCAATATTTAACCTAATTCCTTAATATATTACTTAAAATAAAGTAACTTAAGTAAATTTTCTTGTTTTTAAATTTTTTTTGAGGAGGGTTATTTTTCCAAGTAATTTATATTGTTTTAAATTAATTGTGTTAAATTATGGCGATATTAATAGTATTTAAATTGTTTTTCCTGGGAAATCAAGAAATTAAGTAAGGTTTTACAGTTTTATTTTTGAATTTAAAAATGGCGCCTTTCCACAATCGGCCTTGAACTGTCGTTATTTATTAAAATATTTTAAACGTTATTGTACAACAATTTTTTGGTTTTAAAGCGTTAATGGGGTTAATCTAAATATAATTCGGAATAAATATTTAAAGATTTTTTTAAAGTAGAGTGTTTGAGGTTAGGTTTTACGCTCATAGATATGAATTAATTTTTATGCAACTCTAGTCAAGGTTTAGCTAATTAAGCTATTTCAAGACCTAAAGGGCGTTTTTACATGAGTTGTATTTAATAATTCAAATCAATTAGGTAATGTTTTATTTATAAAATAAAAATATAAAATGACAAGTTATAAAGTTGATTTTTTTTATTTCTGTAGTACTGCTATGAAATTTGTGTTGTAGCAGATGATGCGTGTTTGTATGGTTTATTAGTAAGTGTTTCGTTTATTTGATTGGGGGTTTTATTTGATATAAAGTTGTTGAAAATATTTAAAAGAAAGTTCACGTTAATAAATGTTGTAGCGCGCCATTCGGCGTTGGTTGCCACCTCTCTAAAAATTTCTTATTACAATCAGAACGCGCACGCGCTCCGACATGGATATTCACGAGTAAAGGCATGCAATAGTTTGCTGTTCTTAAAATTTTAATTTCCGCAATTGTTCTTCTAATTAGAGCCAGGTAAGAATTATAAATCCATAAAATGCAATTCAAAGTATCCTTTAGTGGAAATTTTAATATAAGCGCGCCTCAAATTAAGCGATTTTCGTAACTTTACTGTGACACCTATAATTGTGCACAAACCGTCAACAAAACCCATAATAGAAAAATCTTATTTTTATAAATCAACTACTAGATACGGGTAAGATAAGTTTCGAAATTGATTTATAAATATTCGTTTTATTAACTGCGTGGGCGAACCGAGTTGCAAAGGGCGTTACTTTTAAGAAAATATCATTTTTATTTACTCCATTATTACAAAATAATCCTTTAATAATTCAATAAAATTCACCTAATAATCCCTTATAATTGGCTCATATAACTATTTTAACCTCCCTTTATTCATTTAAACCGATACTTGTAGTTTTTTAATTATTTTACTTGAAATTCAAGAATATAACCACAAAATGTTGTTCGATAAGCAATTTACCCATTTAATTACATAATTTATATTTTGCAACACCTATTTAAATAAATTTGGTTTTATTTTAAGCCAATAATCGTAATAAAACTTTTTGTTTACCTACTATCAATACTTTTATCGCAAATCATTACATTTACTTTAACAGGTTTTTCCGTTACTCAAAGTTCATAATTGTGAGGAAACCATTGTAAAATTAATCAACGATAAACTAATTTACTCAGTAATTTCATTTTATAAAATTACCAAGTCTTTCGACTGATTTTATAAATTTTTTATTTACACGAACTTGACATTATCGAGTTTGTTTTGCATTCATTAATAATATTTATGTAAGTTGAGGTTTTAAAACGAAGAAATTGAATAATTTCTCGTATGAATGTACACTTCATATAATCATTTCGAACTTAACTTAAGTACTAAAGATCGTTTTAGACGTGCATATTTTTTTTTCCAAATATTTGTACAAGATTTTTGACACAAAATATTTGTGATCGTGTAAATTAGCAATTTTCAACCCAATCATATTTTATGTCACAAATTATTTCCGAAACAAACTTCTTTATCTTTGTGTCAAATCTTGTATAAGATACAAAAATAATTTTGACGTTTCGGAAATATTTTTTAATAACCTTAAAGGCAGTCTTTAACGATTATACAGGGTGTTCCGGAATAAGTGTTAACGGTTATACAGGGTGTTCCGGAATAAGTGTGACAATTTTTTAGGGGTGATAGAGGAAGTGATTTTTGACTTATAAAGTATTGCCCGGAAATGCTTCCCTAAAAAGTTATACCACTTAAAAAATAAAAAAAAAATAGTTTTTTGTAAATAAAATAAATATTACATGAGATATGAATTTGAAATTTTGGCGATAGTTTTTTCACATAAGGATACACATTTACGACCAATAAAAATTTTAAAAATATTTTCAGGGGCGTTACATTTGGGGGGTCATCAACTTTTTTTGATCATATCTTTTGTTTCTTTACGTTTTTGGTAATTTTAAAAGTACTAAAATAATCTTTGATCAATGTTCTAAAGAAAAGGTACTCTTATTGTATGTCGCTCCGGTGCTTCATTTCAGAGTAAAAGTAGATTTTATAATTTTTAGTTAAAAATATGAATTTAAAAAACAACTTCAAAGTAGGCTAATTTACATAAAATATCATGTACTAAATATGTGGGCTGCTCCATATGCAATATGCATGCCTGGTAATTCCACATTTGAAAATCAATGCATTTTTAATATTGCAATAATACGACTAACTATCAAACACTAATTAGAAAATGTTAAATGCTGCTTAGAACTTAGAATTAACAAAATATTGTGGTAATTCGCCTACTTTAATATTTGATATTTGTATGTTTTCAGATAAATCAAGAAATTTTCATTAAAAAGCCTAATTTGATGTTTTTTAAACTCACATTTTTAGCTAAAAATTATAAATTCTACTTTTACTCTGAAATGAAGCACCGGAACGACATACAATAAGACTATCTTTTCGGTAGAACATTGATCAAGGATTATTTTAGTACTTTTAAAATTACCAAAAACAAAAGATATTATCAAAAAAAGTTGATAACCCCTCCAAATGTAACGCCCCTGAAAATATTTTTAAAACTTTTATTGGCCGTAAATGTGTATGCTTATGTGAAAAAACTATCGCCAAAATTTCAAATTAATATCTCTTGTAATATTTATTTTATTTACAAAAAACTATTTTTTTTTTAATTTTTGAAGTGGTATAATTTTTTAAGGAAGCATTTCCGGGCAATACTTTATATGTCAAAAATGTTTAGTTTCACTTCCTCTATCACCCCTAAAAAATTCTCACAGTTATTCCGGAACACCCTGTATACAGTGCGGACATAAAGAAAATCCCCCCCTGCTAACTTTTGAACGGTTATGTTTTCGATTCTTAAAATTTGTCCACTAAAGTATTCAATTGCGAACTTTCTAATAAAGGTATTTTTGATTTTGTGGAACTTCCGGTTATACCGGAAGTGGATGGCAACTTTTTTATTTTAAATGGAACACCCAGTATATTTTTGCATTTTCGTGTTCTACATAAAAATACCATTAAATTGACCTAGCGTAGTGTGCTCTACTATTAATACTTTCGGAATTACGCCCATTTGAAAATCACATTTTTATGCAACTTCATTTACACCGGAAGTTGGAGCCAACTGCCCCAACTTCCTTATTTTAAATGATTTTCTTTTGCAATTAAGTTAATAACATTAAATTTAAACAAAATTATGTTTAACCTTAAGTTTGTTAATTTTCCACTTCTGGCGTAAATGGAGTTGCATAAAAATGCGATTTTTCGAATGGGCGTAATTCCGAAAGTATTAATCGTAGACCACACTACGCTAGGTCAATTTAATGGTATTTTTATGTAGAACACGAATATGCAAAAATGTACTAGGTGTTCCATTTAAAATAAGAAAGTTGCCATCCACTTCCGGTATAACCGGAAGTTCCACAAAATCAAAAATACCTTTGTTAGAAAGTTCGCGATTTGAGTCCTCCGTAGACAAATTTTCAGAATCAAAAACATAACCGTTCAAAAGTTAGCAGGGGGGGGGATTTACTTTATGACCGCACTGTATTATCATCATAAATAGTTCTTATAGTTTAACCTAAATTTATTTCTAAATAAAATTCTGGGAATTCGTATTGTTAGAAAATATGGAAAAAATTTGTGCTATTTTAAACTTCTAATCTATTCAAGGGCTACATAAGTCGCCATTTAAAACTTTGCATAAGTAAAAACTTTACTCAAGTGAGAATTTTTGTTAAAATTTTTTAGTTATGATCAGGTAGTCATAAATTAGGATAAAATCTTGGCCCCTAGACATCTGTACAAATTATACTTCTTGAAATTTCAAAATACTGGAATTTTAAAATCCTTTGGTTTGGTCAAAATTGTGTCAAATGATTAACTAAAATCATATTTTTATAATATTTCTTGTACATTATTTTTTGGGGACAGTAATAAAAATTTACAAGTCAAGGGCTACAAAAAATGAATATGAAAAGTCAACACTTATCGAAAAAGAAATTAAAATCCTCACAAAAAATCACTAAAAAAGTAAAAATGTAGTAAATAAAAGTTTGATTACTTTAAATTTACTTTCCAGGAAAAGGGCCGAGTTATTCTTCATGAAAGTTTAAAGTTTATAGCTAAGAAAATTAAATAAAATGTTAACAGTTTGGTCAAAGTCATACTTACGTGTCAGAAAATATGGTAAACATATTTTTGGTCTTTTTGAATTTGAGCACAATAATATATTCTACCATATACCGGGTGTTCATTAAACTAGGTCCACCCCTGTAATTTTTTTGTTTATGAAAATAATGTTATATAGCATAAAAAATTGCATTTATTAAACTAAAAAAACTACAATTTCACTTCCGGTTTTTCCAGTTCCAAGTATGTTTCTGACAAAAAAAATTTTTTTCTGGACTTTCGAAAAAAATTTTGGATTTTTTTTGGTAATTTTTTTTAATAAAATCTATTAAAACTACTCTTAAATAATTTAAATAGGTAAAATAAATTGTAAATTATGAAATTTATTCGGTAGTTTTTGAGAAATTTATTTTTATAATTTTTAAAAAGCGTTTTTTGCAAATTACTTTATTTTTTCAAATTTTATTAGAAAAATATTTTTTGAAAGTTTAGAATAAATTTTTATTTTTTATCAGAAACATACTTGGATCTTAACAATGTTTAATAATAAGTACAAAAAACTAGGGTGTTACATTTAAAATAAGAAAGTTGATGTAATTTCCGGTGAAATTGAAAATTTTTATAGTTCAATAAATTCGTTTTCTTATGCCATAAATCATACTAAAATTTCAAATTTTTAATTTCATAAATAAAGAATATAGGGGTGGATCCAGTTTCGTGGACACCCAGTATAATGTCACCCGCTACTGTATGAAATGCTGAATTTTGATCAAATTTGTGTTGAAACATAACCCCAAATGACATTCGTGGTAATGACAGTGAAAAATATTCGACTTAAATTTGACCACTCATGATATTATACAGGGTGTCTCACTTTTTTTCCAGCAAAATTTTTTTTAGATAGTAAATGTCATTCTAAACAAAAAATTTCCTATGAACTATTATGTTTTTTCCACTCCTTAAAAAGTTACAGCAATTTTAAAATTGATAAATTTTCATGATTTTTGTGAAACACCCTGTATAATATTTTTTCTTATTATATTTTTTTTATTTAAATCAATTATTATTTGGAATTTTTCTTTGCCAAATTGGGTTTTTTTAACATTATTGGCTTTTTTAAAATAAGTAAAGGATGAGGTTAAATTTCCCTCGGTAAAATTTAGCATCTTATTGGCTTAAAGATATACAAAATCCAAAGAATACTTGATTTAAATAAAAAAAAATTAAATTAAATGAAATTTATACAAGGTGTTCCACAAAAATCATAAACTTTATGAAATTTTAAAATTGCTGTAACTTTTTAAGGAATCGAAAAAACATAATAGTTCATAGGAAAATTTTTGTTTAGAATGACATTTACTATATAAAAAAAAAATTTGCCGGAAAAAAAGTGAGACACCCTGTATATGATGATTTTTTAAATATAAAAATTTGATTACTATAAAATGACTTTTCCGGAAAAAGCACCTATGTTATTCTTCATAAATTTTCTGAAAATTTAACATTTAAAGCCTAAAGCCAAGGAAAACAAATTAAATGTTACAGTTCAATTCTTTATAATAATCTTTGGAAGAGCTCTATAAAATACTGAAAGTAATGAGATTATTAAAAATTACAAGTTTAAAGTTTTTTCCAAAAATAAATAGTTTCAGAAAAAAAGTCAACGATTTAGTTGTAATTTTATTAAAAACAATAAAAATTTCGTTACAAATTACAAACAGGTTTACAGGGTGTTCCACTTTTTTTCCAGTAAATTTTTTTTTAAATAGTAAATGTCATTCTGACAAAATTTTTTTCATGAACTTTTATGTTTTTACAACTGCTTAAAAAGTTATAATAATAGATTTAAATAAAAAAAAATATAATAAGAAAGAATATTATACAGGGTGTTCCGCAAAAATCATGAAAATTTACCAATTTCAAAATTGCTGTAACTGCTTTTGAAGGAGTCGAAAAATCATAATAGTTCATAGGAAGAGAGAGAGAGAGGAAAGTGGGACACCCTGTATAAGAATGAATTTAATAATATTTTAAATTTATTTTTCTGAAAAATGAGTTATTCCTCGTAAATGTTCAGAAAATAGTTTGAAGTCTACCGGGTGTCCACGAAACTAGGGCCACCCCTACAGTTTCTTTATTTATGAAAATAAAAATTTGAAATTTTTGTATGTTATATGGCATTACAGAACGCATTTATTGAACTAAAATTTTTTTTAATTTCACTTCCGGTTTCACTGTAAATAACATCAACTTTGTTATTTTAAATGTAACACCCTATTTTTTGTACTTATTATTAAACATTGGTAAGTTCCAGGTATGCTTGAAACAAAAAAAATTTTCTGAACTTTCAAAAAAATTTTGGATTTTTTTTTGGTAATTTTTGTAATAAAATCTATTAAAACTAGTCTTCAGAAAAAATGATTAAAAAAAATGTTGTTCCAAATTTAGTATTAATTTGAGTATCAAAACTTGAATACTTACTTTAAATTTACTACTTTTCTGTAAAAAATTGAGTTGTATTAATCAATGGTTAATATAATACATATATTCATCCTTCAAATTTCAGAAAATTTAAATTTTAAAGCCTTTTACCCAAGAAAAACAAACAAAACGGTTTGGTAAAAAATCATCGTTTTTTTCTTTATTAAAAAATTTGAAAATTTTATTTTTTGTAATAATCTTTTGAAGGACTCTATACAATGTTAAACCTAAAAACCCAAGAAAAAATCAACAATTTCCTCAAGTTTTTGTTTTAATCATTAATTCCTTTTTTGTCACCTGTTATAATATTTTATGTCAAAAATATAAATTTAAATTGTTCATCACAAGATATTTACAAAAATCTGCTAAAAAATTCTCGTGGCTAAAATTATAATAATTTTTTTTATTTGCGGTTTTGGTCATAACTTTTTTTTCCAGCGGAGCTTTTTTAAAATTCTTTTTTTGGTACACAGATGATTTTCTTCTTGTTTTGTTTTAGTAAGTCAAACCAAATACTCAAAAAACGTTCCTTTAGTGGCATTTTCCACAAAAATTAAAAACTAACTGAAATAATATTTTTTTTCCAATGGTAGCAATAAGTTAAGATATAAACGAAGCGTTTGACGTTTCGTTTTTTGTTTTAAGTATATTTTTAAACTTTTTACAGCTCTCCCAAAAAATTTCTAAAAATTTTACATAATTTTTGGGATGGTGTAAAATTTTTAATAATATACTTAAAATAAAAAACAAAATGTCAAACTCTTCGTTTATACCATAACTTATTGCTAGCGTTTGAAAAAAAATATTCTGTTTTAGTGCTGCTGTATGACCTACTAAAACAAAGCAAGAAGAAAGTAGTTGTTGCAATTAGGTATATTTTATAACAATTAAAATAAATATTTACTGTGTTAATTTTAAAAAAATAGTAGCATGTTATTATTTAATTTGATGCACTGAAGTTCCTTTCTGCAAGTTCCTAAGCACCTACTCCTGTTCAACTTTTTAGAACTTCCTTTTTGAATCTACAAAACCTGCATTTCCAATTGCATGATTATTTTTTATTTCTTGCTTAAAAAAACTATTAATTCCATTATTCCAAATTATTTTAAAAATTAAAAAAAAAATTGGTCTTATTTCGTCAAGTAATTGTTTATGTTCTTGCAGAAATGGCCTCGTCAATTACTTCTAATTCCGACATAATGAACAACGTTAATCAACCAAATAGTGATAATGCAATCATCATAACGAGCATGGAACAAAAGGTCATTCCACCTCAAGCTCAAATAATCCACCAGGTGTCTGGAAAACATCAAATGCTCCCGTTTGTTTACATACAAGCACCCACAAAAGTCACAAACAACAAACCTCTCACAAACAACATTATAATAAACACGATGCCACAAATACAAGTCCAAAATTTAGCAAACTCAACTTTAAACCCAAAACCAATTGCACCAAACACCAACAATCAAAGCTTACTCTTAAGTAAACAACCAATCGTTTTATCTAAACCACCTAGTGTTACACAAAAAAACGGCATCTACCTACTAAAATCAGCTGAAACAAATTTAATAACAACAAACCGATTACCTATATCCGCGATTACAAGCAATACAATTAAATCATCAACACCTTCTTTATTACCAACACCTCTTTCGAAGTACGTCATAGCACCTATGCCTAAAGTTACAAGCAACCGTCTTCCAATAACAGCAACAACTAATTCCGTTCAACCTAAAATCTCATTCATGCCCATTACCATTCCCACAGGTAATAAGATAATTAATGTAAAATTATCCGAAGCACAATACCAAGAAACCCCTCCAGCCCTCACAGTTGTAAAAACAAATAAAATGGATGAAGAAAAATTGCTTTGCGACGAAAAAATCGACCCTGACAGCCCTGAAAAAACCGAAGAAAGATCATATCAAATCTCCATCGTCGAAGACTCCCATTCCAACAGCGAAAATGGTTACACCATCTCCATCGATGACAGCAAGGAAAAATTTCATTTGAAAGAACCACCGAAATTCTCAAAACATGGTGTGTCTATTTTAAAGAAAACTTACAGCTTTTTAGATATACCCAATGAAAATCCAATTATTACAGAAGATAATTCTAAAACAATTACAACAGTTTCAGATGCGAACACTAAAGAAGTCAAGATTAAAACAGAAGTAAAAGAAATTAAAGAAGTTAAAGAAAAGACCCCTCCAAAAGTTATACCTCCAAAGAAGAGCGAGAGGAGACGAAAATCAACAATTTGTTTGCGTAAATATGACGATTTTGAAACACAAGAAATATTTGAAACACCAGCCAAAATACAAAAAATTGAACCTGTGGTGATTAAACCTAAACCTAAGACTATTATTGAGAAAAAAATACCGAAAAAGAAAGAAAAAGAACCACCAAAGACAGTTGAAGTCATACCTGATGAAGAAGAAGAGGAGTTAATCATAGACCCAATCATTAAGGCTCAATTTAATTTTGGTGATAACAGGGAAATTAATAATATACTAAAATGGGATGATTGCATTGGCAGTCTTCCAGGAAGTGATATTAATTTTTACATCAACGAATTTGGTTTTCTTGAATATCTTACACAAGATGATTATAAAAAGTTAACCAACAAAAGAAAAATTGCAAAAATGAAGGAGTTAGAAAAGAAAAAATTGGAGTCACAAGAAGAAATGCGGTGTTACCACTGTGGTTGTTATGGCATGGGTTCAGAATTTATAAGTCCAAAATATTGCAGTCAAGATTGTAAAAAAGCCGGCGAAAAAGAAGCATTATTGCAGGCTAAAAAACAAGAAAAGAAAAAACGTAAAGTTGACTCAAGTGAAGATGATAATGGAATGGAAAATACTTCAAATGAAAATTCCAGCGAGCGATTTAATAATTATCCATGGAATTGTGGAAAAAAAGGTTTTTCATGGGCGAAGTATTTAAAGCACATTCAAGCCGAAAGTGCTCCTGTTAAGTTATTTAAAGACCCATTTCCTTATGGTAAAAACGGTTTTCGCGCTGGATACAAATTGGAGGGCGTTGATCCACAACATCCCAGTTATTTCTGTGTTTTAACTGTCGCTGAAGTTTTGGGGTATAGAATTAGACTGCATTTCGATGGATATCCTGAGTGTTATGATTTTTGGATTAATGCTGATAGTATGGATATTTTTCCACCAGGGTTTTGCGAAAAATATGGACATACTTTAGTACCACCTCCTGAGTATAAAGATGATTTTAATTGGAATACTTATTTGAAGTTAACTAAGTCTACGGCTGCACCAAAGCATTTATTTACAAATAGAAATGGAAATGTAAGTATTTTTGTTGTAATTTTTAGATTTTATAAATTCTAATATTTTATTTAATTATTTTAGGCTATTTATCCTAACGGATTTAGAACCGGTATGAAATTGGAAGCTGTTGATAAGAAAAACACGTCTTTAGTTTGCGTAGCTACAATTACTGATATGATTGATAATAGAATATTAGTACATTTTGATGGTTGGGATGATATTTATGATTATTGGGCTGATCCCACTTCTCCTTTTATTCATCCTGTAGGTTGGTGTGATAAAAATGGGCACAAATTAACTCCTCCAAGTGGTAAAAGTGAATATCTATTATTAGTTCCTTAAATCTTACTAATTGTAATTTTTAGATTATCCTGATCCAAAAAATTTTACTTGGGAAAAATATTTGAAGGAGAAGAAAGCTCAAGCAGCTCCTGTTAGAGCTTTTAAGCAAAGACCACCGAGTGGGTTTAAGAAAGGGATGCGACTTGAATGTGTGGACAAGCGGATACCACATCTCATTAGAGTTGCTACTGTTGAGGATGTCAGGGACCACAGATTGAGGATTAAATTTGACGGTTGGCCTGATAAGTATGATTTTTGGGTTGATGACGATAGTAAAGACATTCATCCAGTGGGTTGGTGCCAGAAAACGAGACATCCAATTGAACCACCTTTAAGTAAGTTACTTAAAATTAAATTATGAATATTATTTTATTGTTATTAATTTTAGCTCCTGATGATGTTTATGATTTTCTTGAATGCGCAACGGTGGGATGTAGGGGTTTGGGCCATACAAATGGTCCTACTTTCCGTGTACATTATTTACAAAAAGACTGTCCTTATTCTGAGGAAAATCTTGATTTGGATAAAAAACTTCCTGATAGATTGCTTCCTCCTGATAACCAGCCAAAAGCTATTGTTCCTATTAGTCGTGATCCTATTGAAAAATCGTAAGTAAAGCTAAATTTATTACAAATAATGAGATTTGGAAAAACGCCTTTAGAAACCAAACATCAATGTTACAAATATTAAAGGACCAGATTCTGAAGAAGGTGGTTTTGACCCGCCCGGACCTATCTATTAAGGGGGCGAAGGTACAACCCCTTTTGTATTTTTGCCTCTTGATCGGACGTTTTTTGCGTGATTTCGTGAAAAGGGTGGTTTTTTTCGTCCGATTTTAAAAATTCCGGTTGAATTGTTAAGGGGCATGTTTATTTTAAGCGGGGTAATAATTTTAATTTTTCTGGATTGATAGAACACTTTGAAAAAAATTCCCAAAATGGTCGATTTTTCTCGCTTTTTTCCCATCGTCGACGCCGTCAACTTTGAAAAATCGTAGCTAGGTAGGGTTTTAAAGGGAAGCAACGAAATTCGGCCCCTTTTATTCTCACATCCTGAGGATAGACCATGGCCATTTTTAAGTCTCCAGGCGCAAGTGCGGCTTCCTAGTTTTTAAAATTTTCTCAATTTTGCTTAGCGCATAGGGAATTTTTAAATTTTGCGGGGTTAAAAAGTTATCGTGTAGCAAAGTCGAAATAATAAAATTTTGTGATATAGTTAATGTGAAGGCAACAAATACCTAAGATGCACCACATCATATCTCTACTGCAAGCATTGGATTTAGTCAGCGCACTGCAGCCTTTTTGCCGAAAGTATCCAGTATCAAAAGAACTATAAGATGGATTCGTACAAAGAAGGAAGCCGCTCCAGCTCTGCCACTCCACCGAAGAGACATCATTTTTCCACAGGAGTATACATTAACAAAAAATGGTGAATCATTTTTGCTTTATGATTCAGGCCCAAATGACGATAGAGTTCTAATCTTTAGTACAAAAAGAAATATTGCACTCCTAGCGCAAACCGAACACTGGTATGCAGACGGAACTTTTAAAACAGTGCCAAACTTGTTCTATCAACTGTTTACACTACATGGGTTAAAGGGCAATATATCAATTCCATTGATATATGTGCTACTACCTGATAAAGCAACAGCTACTTATGTTAGTTTATTTAAAAAGTTGAAAGAATTTATGCCTGGTGTATCACCAAATTCTATCCTTACCGATTTTGAAACAGGTACGATTAGTGCTATTGCTGAGGAATTTCCGGGTTCGAAGCATCGGGGGCTTGAAGAAACGATATGAAACCGATGCAGAATTTGCATTGAAATTGAAACTATTACCAGCATTGGCATTTGTGCCCACGGCAAATGTAGTCAATTCATTTGAAACCCTTTGTGAGGAAAATATGCTACCAGTGGAAGCCCAGCCAATTGTTGACTATTTCGAGGACTTGGATCGGACGCCCGCAAAGACGCCAAGGTCGCCGTCCACCCCAATTTCCCCATGATATGTGGAATGCTACGATACTGTGATCGAAGGACTACCAAAAACGAATAACTGCATAGAAGGATGGCATCGAGCATTCGAGATCCAAGTTTCAGCAGATCATCCTAATATATGGAACTTCATAAAAGCGATACAGCATGAACAGTCTACATGAGCTTCAAATAGAGCAATACGTAGGAGGCATGGAAGCCCCTCCCCCCTAGTCGTAAAAAGTATTGTGATTGTGCTGAAAGAATAAGAGCGCTTGTACAAAATTTTAATGAAGCAACCATATCTAATTTCTTGCGTGCCGTAGCCCACAAAATGTTCTCGCAGTTTATTATTTTAAATATTAGTATATAAGTTTTTTGTATTTTGTTTTTATTTTTATACTTTTGACCATCTATTATATCTATTTCATACATCTAAGTACAATAATTTGAATACAATAATTTTAATAAATATATAACATATGAAACTACATTTACAAAATTGTTTTATTGTGTTTAATTAGATTAAAAATAAGCGGATGTTTATAATATCTTAAGAAATATTTGTCGGGGAATTGTCCGTTCGGTGACTTGCTTGTCGGTAAATTATCCTGTCGGGAAATTGTCCGTCGGTGAATTGTTGTCGGGGAATTGTCCGGTACCACAAAATCTCCGTTTTGAGCCAAAATTGCGGTCTGAAATTCTTCACTTTTCACAAAATAATTAATATCTTCGAAACTATTAGCACCACCGCGACAATTAATAGCTTAAAATTCGTACCGTCACCTCCCCCACCAAATTCCGTGGAAATTTTAATTTTCGGTTTAAAATTGCGACGTCCAGGGTCGTATTTGTACCAAAATTTTGCCAAAACTTTGCGAATTTTTTCCAAAAAAAAACTACTTAACCGATTTTAATCAAATATTTTTTAAAATACGTGTATCCACGGTGTTTACCTTTGGTAAAAATTTGAAATGGCTAACTTTTATAGTTTTCGAGAAAAACAATAAAAACCGATTCCCTTGAAAAATTTCAAGCCTAAAGAGTCACTTTCTAATAGGCAAAAATAGCAGTTTACGGGCAAGACTAGATATGCTAGTGCAAACAATATTTTTGTATACTTTTTTTTTATTTTAGATTCTAGAGTCGTTCAACTAAATATGGACAGAAGGAAAAAAAATTGGAGAATCTATAAAAAAAAATATAATTACCCAAAAGTACCTTAACTTTGCTCGCTTATAATTAATTTTGGATAAAATTGCAACACAAAAGCAGTTGTTCAGTTTTAGTTTAATTAATCTAGTTTACAAATCAGAAAAAATTTTGAAAATCTGTCGAAAGAAACTAGAGATATGCTGTTGCCAGTAATGATCGATTTCATGATTTTTTACAATTTTTTAAACGCAGCAACAAAAAAAAATCTCATAAACATAAATAATATGTACAATAGTTTTTAATTATCATGCAAAACTGTGTATATTGTTGCTAGTATTTATTTAAACTGGGTATTAATGTTTATATCGGTGCGCGGCACGAGTAACATTAATGACCCTAAAATATCTTCAAAATCTTCAAAATCGTCCCCGCCAGAGGCGGATTTAGGTTTCTGCCGCCGGTAGGCTAACATATTTTGCCGCCTACAAAAACACTAAAAATAGTTTTAAAAACATATTTTATTGCCACATTTTAAAAAACACAGAATACATAAAAAATAACAATAGAAACTAGGTACATGTACAAAAAAGGTACTAAGAATTCATATGAAAAAACAATCAAAACAGTAAGTCTGATAGTAAAAATTAAATGTTACTCTTTTCATTCCAAAAATATAAATGTATAAACAATACACTACTTTTAATAAATATATAAATAAGCATCCATTATAAGAAACAATAAAATAAAATATCACTTGGAAAACAAAACACTACTAGTTAAAATAAAATATCACTCTCTTCTTTGTAAAAATATAATATAAAGGAATAACATCCCCATTTCATAAAACTTTCCGGCTTTTTTTTTCTACAAAATCTTCAATAACACTGTCAAATGAAATTGAATTAACTATATCTGATTCAATTGAAAGAATTGCGAAATCATTTAGTCTGCATGGTAGATCTCATATAATTTTTTATTCGTTTTAAGCATGAAAACGATCTTTCGGAGGAGCAATTTGTTACAGCCAAAGTCTTGAAAATTCTTAAGGCTTTGTCAACATTGGGAAATATATCTACTAGATCGTGTTTCCGTATCCAACTACACATATTATTAATACTAACGTCTTTGTTTCTATCTTGTAGTAAATATTGTTTAAGATATAAACATTCATCAATATAATCATCTTCAATATCGTCCGGATAGTTTTGATGTAATAGAGAAGCATTTCTATTGATTTCTTCAGTGTTCAGCGTACGGATTTGAAGCAGAACTTTGAACATATCGTAGATATTAGAATAAGCTTTTAGTCTTCGTTCCAACTCGGTACTAAGATGGTTCGTAATGTTAATATATGTACCAATACGGAAATGATCGTGTGCATTCCAATTTACTTCTTCAGAATTTCTAGTTTCGTCGAAAGGTCGTTTTCTTTTTTTTTGACGACCACTTTCTGCAGAATATGAAGAATTGGATAAGGTTTTTGCTTTTTCTTCATAAATTTCGAAATCATTCCTTATGGATGACACAAAAGAAATTAATGCTTTGTAAAGGTCATTAACTATAGCAATATCTACATCTTGGCTCTGTAATTTTTTACTTACTGCGTTAATTCTGTTAGGAATTGCATTCCAAAACACAGTCATAAATACAGTTTCAAACGTAGATAGCTTTCTCGTAATTCCTTTAGCTTCTGCACGTGTAGTATTCTTTTCAGTATAATCATTCTCAATAATATCGAGTACTTTCTTTATCTCATGCCAAGAAGTAGGCTTTTAAAAGCGTCGTCTCTACTTGACCATCTGGTACAAGAAAGACTTTTTGGTGTCATATTTGCAGAAGAAAGCCCACTTTGTAATTTTTCCCATCGTTTGGTAGATGCCGAGAAAAAGTTAAATAATTCTTGTAAAAGCATAAAATATGGAGTTGCTTCGAGACAGCAATTAGCAGCACAAGTATCAACTAAGTTTAACGAATGTGCTGCACATGGAACATATTCGGCAAATTTGTTTTTATTTTTTATTCTAGCTTGCAGACCAGAATAAATTCCCGACATATTGGACGCATTATCGTATGATTGTCCGCGACAATCATTTAAGTTTATTTCATATTTTATAAGAATATCTATAACAACCTTTGTCATTTCTTCCGCCTTATGTCCTGCATTGGGAATAAAAGTTAGAAACTTTGCGGTTGGTGTGCCACAGTTCTGGACATACCGTATTACAATAGAAAGCTGATCAATGTGGGACACGTCTGGAGTAGAGTCGACAATTATGGAGAAATATTTTGCAGTTTTTATATTGGATATAATTACTTCCCGAGTCTTCTGGCCCATAATGGTAAGAAACTCCTCATAAATTGTAGAAGAAAGGTAGTTCGTTTTGCCACTTCCTGGGTTACTATATTTTTTCAAGTGTTCAAAGGGATCAAACTCGGCCCAAAGTTCAATTGCCATTAGAAAATTTCCGTTTCTATTTGAACCCAAAATTTCCTGATATCCTCTTAATGGAAGACCACGGGTAGTTAGTTTTTTAACTACAGCTACAACTCTTTTTAATACTTCGGACCAATAGCGTACTTCTTGCTCTATTTCCTTGCAAAATAAACCCGGTAAATTTGTTTTATCCGAACCTCTCATTTTTAAAGCTACTATTGAATTTCTATGAGCAAGAGATTGCTCATGCTGTTCAACACATCTTTTTAAATTCTTCCAATCATTAAATCCAGTATTTGCAAACTGTATATCTTTGGCAAATAGACGACATGGTCCACAAAATATATTTCCAGAAGATTCAGAATAAATAATCCAATGTCTATATGCCTTTTCACCATTTTTAAAGTTTCTTGTACAAATTGTAGAACAGAAATATCGGCTTTGGTCGGCGTAATTACGCTTTGAATTTTGAAAATTACATTCCATATTTTGAAAGAAGCCGTTTTCAGCAACATAATTTATTAGCTGATTGTTGAGTATCCACTTAATTGGATCTTTTTCAAATTTAAATGAGGAAAGTGTATTCGATTCATTTAGTTTTTCATCAATCTCATCCCTAATACTATGTCCCTCTTCACATTCTTGTGCATTTTCAATATTAGAGTCAATATTCTCAATGTGAGGTTTGGCTTTCTTCACTATTATGAGAACAACTGTCATTTATTCCAATATTTGACGTGTTACTTGAGGTTGATGTTGGTGGAAAAATTAAAGGTGCCAATCATTTATTAACTGTAGAAAAAAAGGTGTCAATCTTTTTAGTACTGTTAATCGCTTCATTTTGTCTTTTTAATTTTTCTTCAGCGATCTTTTTATACTGCCACCCACCTAATCGTTTTCGCCTGTCTCCCATTATAACTTATTTTCTAAAATAATAAAAATGACCTAATTTTTTGTTGTTTCTTTTAACAATGTTATAAAATACCATCTAGAAGCCAAACATGGGGCACATTCTTATTTTCCTTATTAATGAAAATTTAAATTTGATTGCGTTGTATGTTGTATGGTTTAAGAGAACACATTTTATACACTAAAGCTTTAACGGAAATGACATCAACTTTATTTTTTAAAACGAAATTATTCTTTATAAAATCCTCTTTTCAAAAAACTGAGTGACCCACCATTTTTTCATTTAAAAAATGAGATATTTGAGCTCGTATTTGAGAAAATGTAACTGCTTTAATAATTTTACAAATTCAAATTTTATTTAGGTATTTGTATTATTTAGGGCTGGTTGCACCACTCCTTAAAGCTTAAGGAACACTTAATATTTTATGTGACAGATTTCCCATTGTATTTCTGTCAATTTTTCAATTTAAGTGTTCCTTAAATTTATCAATCTCGGAGATCAGATATTTCTTTTTTGCTTTTTTTTTACGAAATAAATTATCACAAACATACATTTTTCTAAAATTGTTTTAAACTACGAATAAAAATATGGGTTTTACGGGTATATTTAAAGAACTAAGTTTCCTATAAAACCAGAAGTGATATTTGATATTAAAAAATGTGCATAATATGTGTTTTCTTGAACTTTAAAACATAGTCAAATTTCAAATTTTTATTATCATAAATAAAGAAAATGTAGAGGTGACTTATGTTTCTTTTCCTTCGGTATTTTATTGTTAGGTATAACGTAAAAAAATGAAATTCGTGATAAATTTAATAAATTATAAATTAAATTTTATAATTATAAAACAAAGTAAAATTCTTGTTTTTGAGGATTTGGATAAATATTTAAATATAGTAAAATATAAATTCTTTGTATCCAACTTTATTTTAAAATACAATCTTAAGTTGCAACTAGTTTCGCCAAATCATTGGCTTCGTCAGGCAAAGATTGTGAATTGATGAAAATAGAGAACTATAAATAACACAAATAAAAATATATAAACCAAATGTAAATAAAAACCAATAAAAATAATGTAAAATCTTTACAAAAATGAGTATATGCAATTTTAATTGCTTACTGACAAATATTAGTTGCAACTTAAGATTGTATTTTAAAATAAAGTTGGATACAAAGAATTTATATTTTACTATATTTAATTATAAAACAAATTACAAATATTTCAAAACTACTTACTTTGATAATTAATAATGAATAAACAGAAGTTTTAGCTTTTAGGAACAAAAAATATCAAGGTACGCCACACGCCTAACGCACTCTTCGATATGGCCCGAGTCCTGCGCATTAGAAACACGTGTTGAAAACGAAAACAAGCCACAAGCCCGATAAGCCGTTAGCAGTTAGAGGCGCTCATACGCTACGCTTTTGTATTGTTTTTCACCAAAAAAGATGCTATTTTTTTATTGATGAAAAAAAAATTTATCTCTTTTAAGTGATAATTTCGCTATTGAAAATTTGCCGCCGTAGGCTTCAGCCTATCTAGCCTATTGGTAAATCCGCCCCTGGTCCCCGCAAATGAAAGAATAGAAAATTGTTGAAATGTAAGTGGTCACTTGCCCTCTCACCCCCCAAAAAACTTTTTACACCTAAAAAACTCAAAAAAACTAAATTTTTTAGGTAATGTACCTTAAAAAATTTAATAAGATAATATTCGTGATTTTTAGAAACTTATCTGTACCAATTTTTATTTTAAGTTATTAGGCGAAATATGAATTTTTCAAAATACACCAGAATATGTCATATTTTATATAAAAATTCATAACTTTTGATCGAAACTTCATTTTTGTTTCTACTTTCTTTATACTTTAAATATAAATTATTTCAGGTTTTTAATATGAAACGCAACACACTTGTTTAGTTTCTAAAGACGTTTTTCCAAATCTCATTATGAATGACCAAACGTTAAAAAATTTTCGTTATGATAAAAATTATTAAAGACTTTATTTGAGACAATTGATATTTTTAGGCCTAAAGTAAACCGACCAACTCCAAAATCATCACCAATTAAAGCGGAATTTGAAATAAAAGAAGAACCTGTGGAAATTGAGATTGAAGCAAAAGTGTTTAAACCAATAATGAACAATATTAATATTACAGAAGAAATTAAACCTGAGGAAGTGAAATTGCATGAAAGACACTCCAAGTATTTTCAAAAGTTTATTAAATGTGATCAAGATCCACGTTTATGGTCGGTGGATGATGTTGCACACTTTATAAAAACTGTTCCAAATTGTCGTAGTGAAAGTGTTTCGTTCGTGAAAAATAAAATCGATGGTATATCATTTTTAATGCTAACACAGCAGGATCTTGTTGAGGTATTATGTTTTAAATTAGGTCCAGCAATTACTTTATATAATTGTATAATATTGTTAAGGAAAACTGTTATGGATTGTAGGTAATTTATTATTTTATTTTTGCTCAATTGTGATTACTTTTTATAACCAAACGTGCATTGTTATTCTAAATCAAGAACTATTTTCTTAGTAATGATGTAAATATTTTATAATTTTATTTTGTACATTATGAATATAATTAATTCTTTATTAAAAAATGATTAAATAAAAGTGATATTAGCTTACATAATAGTTTATTTAAACAAATCACAGCAAAACTAAGTACCAACAAATTTAAGCATACTTTCATCCTAGAATGAAATAACATTTTCTGTAAAAAAGATCTTTGCTCCACAATAACACATATAATACTCTTAATTTAGCACGAAAATGTTCATAAAATGTGTTAAAATTTAAGCTATCCTCATTAATAATGTGCAACATTTTTTTAATGTTTCATGAACATTCAAGTGCCCATTGCACAAATTTTAAAGCAACACTTTTGTCTTAATACTAATTTTTTATATTTAAGGAATGTCTGGGAGAGATTCTACTTCACCCATTTCAGTCATTGTTTCATCTTCTAAGTTGTAACTTACAATAAATTTCATCGACACTTGTATTTTATACGGGTTCGCTACTAGCATCACCTGAGTTATAGCTGCCGATGGTAGGAATGGATTGTAAGCAGGCAATTCTGTACCTGATGACGGTTGCAGTTTTAATTTACAAACCTAAAAATGAAATTGGTTAAAAAATATACACACTACCAATTTTTGTTGAACTTACTTTTGGCACAACTGCCCTAAATAGAACATTTTTTAAAGGAAGCTCACTTTTACTAACAATGGTAACAACATAAACATTAACATCTTCATGAGGTTTATCCTTAGCGAGATGTAAAGTAACAGAAATATTAGTTTCTTCAATAACTGTAATTGACTTAACAGTACTTGGTTTAATACTTTTTATATCAACAAAAATATCACTCAATTTCAACTCGCTCTTGCTGCTCTCTTTTAAATTATCACCAGGATTAGTTACACAAATCTCATTCGATTTTTCTCGTATATCCACTAGTAGATCATCAGAATTAATCTCATTTGTAATTTCAGTCGTTTCTTTCTTCGATGTTGTATTTTCAAGAAGTGAATTACTTTCTAAGTTGTTCATTAAAGAATTGTTTTCGTTTGTTTTATTTTGTTTCAATAAGAGATTCATTGGTATTTTTTCATTAATTCTTAAAATTAAGCACAAATTAATAAATTAATTTTAGTTTACGTATAGTTAATATACTTATTAAAATTTGAACCCATCCTGGTGACTTTTTGGAGATTTTCTTTCAATAAATTTTCACTTAAGGCATCTAATTCTTCAAAGGCTTTAACTCTGTTCACATTTTTATCTTTTCTATCTGAAATAAAAATACAATAAATTAAATTAAATCAGGACTCAAAATGGAAATTTTCATGAACCGGAACGCTAAGCACATTTAAATGCATTGATTTTAATCTCGATTTTAACATTCATATTTTTTATTTGAAAACAAAAAAATGTAAGGGCTTAAATTTTTTATATTTTGTTACACATACAGTACTTGGTAAAATTGCATAAAAAGTTTTTTCAAAATCAGACCAAGAGTCAAAAAATTTAAAAAAAGAATGAAAAAAATCAGTCACTTTTACAGATTTAATTTTTTTAATCAAAAACAAAAAAATTTAAGGGCTCAATTTTTTTTATATTTTGTTACACATACAGTCCTTGGTAAAACTGCATAAAAATTTTTTTGAAAATCAGACCAGGAGTCAAAAAATTTAAAAAAGAATGAATTCAATCAGTCACTTTTTCACAATTTATTTTTTTAATCAAAAACAAAAAAATGTAAGGTCTCAATTTTTTTATATTTTGTTAAACATACAGTCCTTAAAAATGTAGTCTTACCCAAATTTGTATCCATTTTATTTACACTCACTGGTTTTAAAATTTGGTCGTCATCATCTTTTAGTGTCATTGGATCGTTATCAGTTGATGTTAAAATATCGCAAAATACATCAATATCAGACACAGGTTTTTTATCGATATTAGGGCTTTGCAAAGAACTTAAAAGGCTAGCACTGCCAGATAAATCAAGGAGGGATATTTCACTGGAATCACCTTCATTTAAAGCTTGACCTTTAATTATAACTGTTGAATACTTCTCGAATACTTGCCCTAAATCATCATTTAAACGTAGGATTTCACCTTAAATTCCCAATTAGTAATTTATAATAAAAATTAAAATAATTTTACCTAATAATTCCTCGTTTTGTTGAGTTTCTGAAGCTAATTTAGCTAAACCAGGCCTTAAACGCTCGCAACTTTCATGCAACTCCTTAATTAAATCAAAATCATCGGTGGAAGAAACACCTGGCTTATAAGACTCCAACATTTCATTAAGCAACCGAATATTATTTTGCATCGACTCTAATTCGGATATACATTTGCTTTTTATCTCAGCCTTTTTCTCATCCTACAAAATCATAAATTTTTACCTCGAAAACAATAAAAAAATTATACTAACTTCTTTAACCATGCTTTTAATAAGCCGATTAGCAGCTTGTAAATCATCAGGATTTTTACTCTGCAAAAGTTTCTTCAATAATTTTGATTTCTCATCGTCTTGAAAAATCGTATTTGATTTTCTTGTAGGCACATGATTCTCCGCACTAATACTTAAAGGTATTTCCTTAATAACTCCTTGTTTCTTCAACATTTCGTAGGCCTCTTTAATCTTGGTTTCTTTAGGATAATCGAAGACCCATAAGTACATTAATTCGAGAACTTTTTGTTTAACCGAAAGCGGTGTGTTACAACCGAGATATTTAGGTGAAACGAGTTTAATCATCTCGTTGAGGAACCGAAATTTTCCTACTTCTCCTTGAAAGCTCGTGCCACATTTCTGCATACAGCAATCGAGAATATGCAGCGCTTGCAGGACTTCTTGCTCGTTTTTGGAATGTATGCTCATGGCGAGGAGTTTTATCCCAGTTAAAGCACCTTCCTTTTCTTTATTAACTAGAGCGCAAAAAGCTTCCACTGCGGCTGTGTCTATATTTTGATTTTGTGGATTTGTTGCTCTTTCTGAAAATTTCGATAAGTTCCAAAATTTAATTTGTGATAGTACTTACGTAAAAGAGCTTCCAAGCTTATTTTTAAAACATCCATTTTGGATTTTGGAAGGTTTTATTTTTGTTTAAACATTACTTTTTGGGGAAAAGACATAATTTTCTGCTTTGATTTTTTGACGTAAATGTCACGCGAAATTTAAAAATATGGTGGATTTTATTAAAGTGAAGTTGGTTGCCTATTGGGTGTACCCCAGGTAAATACAATGTTGCCAGATTTTTTAACGCAATCTATTAATCTAAAAATTAAACAATTAATTAATTAATTTTTGGTCATAAATAATTATTAGGCTTATTACACATAATATTGGTGTCAAAAAATTGTTATTATTAAATGATGTGTTAATTTGGTTGCAGTTGTAATTATTCACTCTATGTTTTCTACGGTATGACTTTATTGAAATATATAGGGTGTTTCATAAAAAAAAATACGAATAAAGCTTGAATTTTGTATTTTTAAATATAACATGCTTGATAATTTCCAATAAAAATATTCTTATATTATTTTAGTAGGGATATATTGTTTATTTATTAAATTAGGATAAAAATAGAGATTTAAATTAGAAATACAGCAAAATTACGAAAATTCAAAATGAATAATATTAAAATTAGGTTATTTTATACTTGTTATTTTAAAGTAATTGATAATTTTGTACAATTAAAATTTATAAATGTGCTTCATTTGTTTTTTTAGGTATATTTAAATTAAGATTTCAATAAAATCGGGTAAATTTAAAAGTTTTGAGCTTAAAAAGTTGTGTATTTTACATGAGGTGTATCTTCATTTTAGATAGTATGTTATGTAAGGGTACATAAAATTTTCTTTTCGATAGAATGAAGGGTTAAAGTGAATAGACATTTGGTAATTGCATTCCTTAATGCTAATACAGCCTGTCCGCTTGCAGGGTAATTGCCTTAAATTCCACACCCTCTAAGGAATTTACTACATCCTAACATCAATCTACAACTAAAGTTTTTCTGCACAATCATCCCTTAAATTAAAACAAAAAATTACCTCTAATTAATTTATTTTAGCACGATAGGTTTATGTAAGGTGTAGTTATTTAAAAAATGCAGAAAAATATTTAAAAAAAATTCTATTTAATATTAGAAAATTAGTATGTACTAAATATATTATACAGGGTGTTTCGTATTTATGTTTTAAAATTCCTTAAATCTAGATAAGAAGAAAGTACCTATAAACATGTTTTCGATTTTGCTTCCTAAGAGTTTGCTGTTTAAACCAGAAAAACAAAATATTCGATGTGTATGAAGAAGATGTATTGATGCAACGCCAGTGCCAAAACTGGTTTGCAAAATTTTGTGCTATTACTACACACATAACTTAAAAAAAGTTGATTATTTTTAACAAACGAAACGAAAAATGCAAACAATAGTTGTTTCCATTAAAAAAAAATCATAGTTTCCTCTGTCCTCGCCCATTGAGGATCATGGTACTGTTTTTAAAAGACATTTCCAACAATACCACACTCGATCTAGGTTGCCATTTAAAATTTCAAAGTTACTTCTGGTTTCGGATACTTCCGGTTTGTTTTGGAAATTACGAATTACACCAAAAGATTCTTTACTTTGGTGATAAAATTTTTCTTCTCATCAATGTACGACAAAGGGTTCTCCAAATAAAGAGGTGGTCTGGGACACCCTGTATACAGGGTGTTTCTAAAATGATGGTCAGGGGCTCGTATGCTTATACTACAAGTAAAAATAAGACAAAAAGTACGTAAAAACATTTTTCCAAAGGTCAACTCTGTACCGAGATACAAAGTGTTGAAATTTCTTTAAATTTTCACTTTTTATTTATTTTCTCTTGATAGGCTGGATGAATATTATAAAAAAATTTAGGGCGAGTACTTTTCATCGGTAGTCATCATTGGCTTGTACTTTTGTCTTAATTTTACATTCCAGTGGCGTAGAAACACGATAAGGTGTACCCTTTTTTAATTTATTTGATACGCCACTGCAAAATTTCAGAATTTTCTTAGGATTTGTTAAATTTTGATAGGAGTAGTGGTATTTCAGTAATTTCTAATTTTATGGTCTAGTGACCTTGCTAAAATCAAACAAATTTTCAAAATTTTAAACAAATTTGAATTAAATAAACAAAATTTAAATTGATAACTCCTTGTAAGGTTTTTCAACATTTTTCTAAAATTTAAAATTAGGTGTTTCTGACATGTTTCTACGCCACTGGAGTATTAAATTAAGATAAAAGTTATAGCTAAAGATGACTACCTATGCGAAGTACTCACCTTGTAATTTTTATTAATTTTCATTCAGCCGATCCAGAGAAAATAAATAAAAAGTAAAAATAAAAAGAAATTTCAACACCCTGTATCTCGGTAACAGTTCAGTTTTGGAAAAAAATGTATACGTACTTTTTGTCTTATTTTTACTTGTAGTATAATCACACGACCCGTGACCATCATTTGAGAAACACCCTGTAATTCAATATTTACAGGGTGATTCAGACCACCCATTTATCTCGAGAAGGCGTTGTCGTACATGGCCGAAATAAAAATTTTTATTACCAAAGTGAACTTAAAGAATCCATTTTTCCGAAACTATCCGGAACCGGAGGTAACTTTGATTTTTTAAATGGCAACATAGATCGAGTTTGGTATGGTTTGATAGGTCTTTCAAAAACAAATAACTTTTATTAAAATATTTTTTTAATATTTTCCATAGTTTAGAATTTATTCGAAAAACAAAAAAAAAACTGTTAAAAAAAGTAAATAAAAATTATTGCATATTTTGAAGAATTTTGTTGAAATATGGACAAGTATGATATTTAGAGTTGGTAAAACAATAGAATTTGTAGAAAGATTTTATAAATTTATAAAATTCTTCAAAATATGCAATAATTTTTATTTACTTTTTTTAACATTTTTTTTTTGTTTTTCGATTAAATTCTAAACTAGGGAAAATATTAAAAATCTATTTTAATAAAAGTTGTCTGTTTTTAAAAGACCTATCAAATCATACCAAACTCGACTTATGTTGCAATTTAAAAGATCAAAGTGATCTCCGGTTCCGGATAGTTCCGGGTTGTTCCGGAAAATAATAAGTACGCCAATGGATTGTTTAGGTTCACTTTGGTAATAAATTTTTTTATCTCGGCCATGTACCACAACGCGTTCTCGAGACCAATGGGTGGAACGGGTGGTCTGAATCACCCTGTATACACTGTAAGAAAATCTTTCTTTCGTTTTCACAAAAAAACGAAATTAGTTTCCGAACAACTCAATAAATAGAAAAATTATAAAAATAAGGGAAAGTATAATTTATGTTTCATGAAAATTTTGCATTTGCCATAACTTCGAAAGTCAAGAAAATTAGTTGATAGGATTTTTTTGTTCAGATTGATATTTACTATCTAAAAATTGTTACAGGAAAAATAGTGGAATACCCTGTATTTGTAAATAAAAGATAAAAAATAAAACAATTGTCTTTTGAAGCGATCTTTCTCTCTTGAGGCCGAATGCGGAACTAATGGGAATGACGTCAAAAGTAGGTTAGTTGCTATTACGTTGTAATGGTAGCCAAATAATGTTCACCATTTTTGGCGGGAAAAATTAATTTGAATCGCCAATACTTATTAAAGTATTAAAAATATATAAAGAAGGCTTGTAACTTATCTATTTTAGTTAAATAAAAAGTAGAAGTATAAGTCATGTATATAATAATAATAATAATAATCTTTATTTCATTCCTCTATACTTTACATATACAGGGTGTTCCGTAAGTATTGCATAATAATGAAAGGGGTTGTTCAGGACGCCAAAACAAGCAACTTTTGTTAATAAACCTATATCCGGAAATTAACCATTAAGTCACTAGGTTGAGACAAAATTTTTTAAATTTAATTTACAAACCCTATAAATGAGATGCACATCAGCTAATTCCGCATTGGAAAAATTCACCATTTTCGAAAGTAATTAACTTTAATAACAAACGTAATTGATCTTAGAATAGCACAACAGAATAAACCGATGTTGATTTACTACTATCGTATTTAAAGTTGTTCACTCCAAATTTGTGTCGTGTTTTTTTAAAAATCTGTTGTGCACGGCCCATTGTAAAGACATGACAATAAATCGCAAACATTTATTTACAAAAAAAAAGAAAATAAAGCTATTTTTGTAAATTAAATTTAAAACGTTTTGTCTCAACCTAGTGACTTAATGGTTAATTTCCGGATATGGGTTTATTAACAAAAGTTGCTTGTTTTGGTGTCCTGAACAACCCCTTTCATTATTATGCATTACTTACGGAACACCCTGTATATGTAAAGTATAGAGGAATGAAATAAAGATTATTATTATTATATACATGACTTTTGAAGAAAAATTATACTTCTACTTTTTATTTAACTTCAATTCATTTCTTTTAAATCAATCATTTACTTTGGAGAGTGCCTTTGTATTGATAGTTACTAGGTCTTGAACTTTATTACCCTTACAAGTAATTGTTGCGTCATCGGCGAAGAATATCCAGTTCACATAATCAACGTTCTGTGGCAAATCATTGATATATATTAAAAACAGTAGCGGGCCAAGTATGGATCCCTGAGGCATACCCATTGTGACTTTCATCCTAGAGGAGTACACATTATTCATGTACACAACTGGCCGCCGATTTTCAAGATATGACTTCATGAATTTGATGCTATTTGTATCAAATCTGTATGATTCTAGCTTTTCTAATAAGATTGAATGTGATACGCAATCAAACGCTTTTGATAAGTCGCAAAAGGTCGACATATAGTATTCGTTTTTTTCGAAGCATTGAATTGTCTTTAATATAAAAGATGTTATATAGCATTAGTAGTAGAAGAGTTTTTTCTGAATCCGAATTGTTGGTGGATAAATAAGTCATTTCTTTCAAAATATACAGATATCTTATTGGCAATCAATTTTTCAATAATTTTTGAAAAGATTGGTAGCAAAGATATTGGACGATAATTATTCATGTTACCTCTGCTACCTTTTTTATGAATTTGAATAATCTTTGCAATCTTCATTGACTCAGGAAGCACATCAGTTTCTAAACAGTTGTTAATTAACTTGGTAATCGGAAATACTAATGTCTATATTCTTTTTGACTACTGTTATTGGTTTTAGTGCCCTAAACACATCTCGCACTTCATTGGGTGTAACATCGCCCAGCGAGAAGGTTAGTTCAGTATTTACTTTGATTTGTTTAATAGTTATATAGTGTTATCAGTAGACAGTTTTTTCTTCTAAGTTGTACCGGTTTTGAGTAAAATTTGAAAATCTAAATCAAAGCTTAAAAGGTAAGTTTGCAAATTTGTACATTTTCTTTTTATTTAAAACAGTAAAATCTGACGTTCCTTGAAATTTTTACTTATTAGTAATTCATTTGGAATGTTTCTAAAAAGTCTTAAAATATGGAAGTAATTGAAGAGCTGCTTCTAAAAGTTATAGCAAAAAGTATCCAAATCAACTCAACGTACAAATTTCTATTTATTTAATTTTTAATCGTTTATTAAAACCCTAAACCAGAGTAATTTACGTTTGCGTTTAGAAAATTAACAGTTATAAATTAACTAAAATTAAAGTTTATTTAAATGGAACATTCTAACAAATTTATTTTAAAACAACAAAAAAATAATAATAACATCAAAGGAAATTTTCAAAATGATTTCCTCGGGAACGGAAACATAAGTTTACCCGACGCTGAAATGAAAACCGCACAGAATCAAAGATGTGTGGCATTTGATGAACCTTATCGGCTGCATTTACTATCCGTCTCCAAAGATCTTCTCGGTTTTCAATGGGGGTGCTATAAACCTTTTCCTTTAAACATCCCCAAAAAAAGAAATCAAGAGGATTCAGATCCGGTGATCGTGGCGGCCAGACAACTGGAGCATCCGGACCGCGACCAATCCATCGCCTTCGAAAATTTTGGTTTAAATAATTTCTGATGTCTCTAGCAAAATGAGGTGGTGCTCCGTCTTGTTGAAACCACATTTTCTTCCTGATGGCCAGAGGTACATCTTCAAGTAATGTAGGAAGATCTGTTCTTAAAAATTGTAAATAAGATTCGCCTTTGAGGCAATTCAAATGACCCGATAACAAAATTATCAATAATGCCACACCACACATTAATTGAAAACTGCCTTTGGTGGCTTTTTACAAGCAATCCATGTGGATTGTCTTGCGACCATTGGTGCATGTTATGTGTATTGATCACTCCGTGCCTGGTGAAACAAGATTCATCAGTAAATAAGATGTTCCTTAAAATGTTAGGTTTGCCTCTAACCCATCGACAAAAAGTAAATCTTTTGTTTCTGTCAATTGGCAAAGGAAGTGAAATGGATGCAGTAATTGCTCCTTTAGAGTTCTAAACACTGCATCTTTATTTACATCTAATTGCGAAGATAGTTCTCTTACGCTGATTTGAGGATTTATCTCTACAGTTTCCAAAACTTCTTCTTCTGCTTCCACATTTCGAGCAGACCTTGGTCGTCCTGCATTTCTTCGGTCATTTTCCAGCTTTCCTGTTTCTCGTAAACGTCTCTCCACAGAGGCGAACGGCGAATGGTGAGGTGTTCGTCGATTTGGAAACTTTTCATAGTATCTCCTAGAAGCAGCTCTACCATTACTTCCACATTCACCAAATACCAATAGCATATCGGTGTATTCATTAAAATAATAACTTTGGTCCATTTTAAGACTTTTTAGAAAAATACCAAAATGAATTACAAATAAGTAAAAACTTGAAGTAACATCAGATTATAAGCGTTACCGTGCTTACGGTTTTAAATAAAAAGAAAATGTATAAATTTGCAAACTTACCTTTTATGCTTTGATTTAGATTTTCAAATTTTACTCAAAACCGGTACAACTTAGAAAAAAAAAACTAAGAGACAAAAAATCTTACAATTGAATTTTTGCACCACCAGAGATAGTCTTAAACTTAACTTAGCAATTGACTAAAAAGTTCTGAGCTAATTTATTCATACCATCTTCGTCTTAAGCACTTTCCAGGTATCAAACTTTGGTAAGATTTTCACAAAATGAGCTTATGTTTAAAAAACTTAGGTACACAAATTTGTATAACAAAATCTCTATTAGTGTCGGAGAAATTAAATAAAATTTATTATTTTTAATCAACTTCAGACGCCTATAACTCCCCAGCGGTGTACTTTTGGATATAGATAAATGTGGTTATATTGATTTATTTTGAGTTGCAGAATCCCCAGTTAACAGTTGTCGGTCGAATAACGAGACACCCTGTATGTTCCATCTATTGTTTTTAAGGTTGCACGCATTTGCATTAAGTTTTTATTAAACCATTTGACTGATCCCTCTTTTCGTTTTTTACCTACACTCTTTTCTGGAAAGCTCTTTTGAAAGACTTTTTGGAAGTTGTCAAGGTATTTATTCATTTTATCATTTGCCGGGATGTTTTTATCGTTGAGGTAATCATAACTTGTTTCATTTAACATGTTAAATATTTTAACAAAACCTTTTTCAGTCAGAGGTCTGTAAGTGTGCTCATTATTCTTGGTATTTTTTGGGAGCGTAGTAGTTTGTTCCACTTAGTACATTTCCGACGTATTATTTAATGCCTAGGCGAAAAAGTATGTATAAATAGTATATTGATTTATTAGGAGTAAAAGAAGTATTTTTTGTGGCTAGCATGTAGCTTTGCGAATCCCGCGGATACATGCGAGCCACAAAAAGTTCTTTTACTCCGAATAAAACATGGTATTTTTCTTCAAACGTCGAAATTTTTAAAATAGTAGGTAATATACAGGGTGTCCAGAAAATGGCGCCCAAGCTCTCCAGTGCGTAGTTGGGGACCATTCAGGGATCCTCAGAAAAATAGTAAAAAAAAATCCTCTTGACCAACTGACTGAGATATGAAGAGTTAAAGTTGGGAATTCAACTTCTTTATTATTGTGAATTTAGGAAAACTGCAAATTGTGCTGTGAAGGTGGACTTCTATTTGGTAGATTTGCAATAAATTAAATTTAAATACTGTTTTATTAACATTACAATTTAATTTTTTAAATTAAAAATTACATGTATTTATTTCAAAAAATGAATCTGGCAACATGATTAATTGCTTTTTATTAAATGATTATTCAAGTTATCACTGATATTAATCTGACAATCTATGCTGATAATTCGAATTTCATCATCTGATTTTCGAAGTTCTTATTCTTCAGTTTTAAATATCTCTTGTCGTTTCGTTTTAATAAGTTGTTGTCCTTTCGTGTTCATTTCGTTTTTTCTTGTTTGGTTTCGTGTCCACCTTAAATCATGTACACGAATCGCGAATACGCAGATATGTTAAAAGTGTTGGGTGAATGCCAGGACAATGCTTTAGCAGCTTCAAGGATGTATGCTGAGAGGTATCCCCAAAGAAGACATCCAGATTGCAAAGTTATTCGAAGGTTGGATCAAAGAAGTGGAGAAACGGGTATGTTAGCACCAGCTGGAAGTGTAGATCGAGGACGTCCACGAAATGTAATTACACCTGACATCTAGGAACAAATTTTAAATGTTTTGGAAGAAGATCCAACGTGCGGCTCACGGAGGATTTCCAATGAAGTAGGGGTATCCAAATCTTCTATTAATAATTTTCTGATAGAAGAAGGCTTTCATGGCTATCACTACAATAAAGTTCAAGCCTTATTACCAACTGACTTTGCACTTAGGACAAACTATTGTAATTGGTTATTAGAGCAAATAGAATTGGATGTTACGTTTACTTCCCGTATATTGTGGGCCGATGAAGCAAATTTTTCAAGAGACGGATTTTTTAATCAGCGTAACTCACATTATTATGCCCTGGAAAATCCTCATCTTATAAATCCAACCAACAACCAAAATCGTTTTAGTGTGAATTTATGGGTGGGAATACTCGGAAATCATTTAATAGGACCAATTATCTTACCTCCACGCCTGAATGGAGGCAATTTTTTAAATTTTTTGACACATTTGTCAGCTCATTAGCTGGAGGAACATCTTGAAAATCTTCCACTAGCTGCAATCAGGAACATGTGGATGCAATTAGATGGTGCTTCTCCATATTTCCATGGATATATCCTGGATGATGGATCGGATACGTTGGACACCCAGAAGTCCAGATCTTACACCTCTGGACTTTTTTTGTTGGGTCATATAAAGCCTCTGGTATATCGTACTGCCGTCCAAAATGTAGAAGATTTGTTGAACAGAATTCAAAATGCAGCTCAAAGTATAACTCTCCAAATGCTACATGCAGTTCAAACAAATATTAGACGACGAGCACAAATTTGCTTACAAGTGCAAGGTGAAAATTTCGAGCAATTATTATAAAAATCAGAAGTTTTTTAAAATTGGATTCAAAAAAGCACTTGTCGAAGCAGCTTGCAAATGTAAAATCCTGCATCAGTAAATTTTTACCTGTTTTACGACTAAGAATGAAGATGAAACCGTTTTGCAGATTCGACAAATGTAACTCGTTTTTTGTTGTACTTTGAATAAAATTTATTTAATTTTGTCAGATTTGTGACAAATAATGTCAAAGGTTAATATTACCTTAATATTTGGAAAGAAAAGAAAATTGTCATATTGACAACTGGTTTTTTTTTGCTGCAGCTAATTTTACCTCATTTCTTCGAGTTTTGGAATATTTATTTACTGATTTTTTTATGGTTCAATTGGCCACCCGTTACGATTCTTTTGAGTGGATTGTTGCGTCATTCCGTTAAACAGGTATTGTGTAAATAATTATATTATTTTACATGCCATGACTGGTACAGATTTACACCCTGGCGATCAATTTTGTGAAATTTTCAGTTGCTCAAATGATGTTTTTAGTTCATGTAGCAAATGTGGTATACTATTATGTTACAACCATTTTATTGATGATAAAGCATGTTCTAATCACAAAAATAATTCTTCGGTTGATAATAAAAACAACTATAAAACGGCTTGTAATATTTGTGGAAAAATTTTACAAAAAGTAAATTTACACATTTCCAAAGTACATCCACTCCATAATAAAATTTTAAATAATTCAAATCCTAATCAAGATCTACAAAATATTCAAGATAGATTGGCTTACTTAAAACGTAACTTGAAGGTGATTAAAAGGATTCCTAAAAGAGCTAGACTCCTCTCGGCTGGTTCCTTGTCCAATATTATAGACCATTGTGTAAACAATAATTCTTTGTATTCTTGGATTGATCTATTGTTATTTGCTTATAATTCTTTTAATATTCCTACCAAAAAAGCTGACAATAATGGTTCATTAACTTCAATTATTATTAGAAATTTAAATAAAGAAAGACCTATGGATTTTGCCAATATTCCTGTTAATAAGAAAAAGAGATATTTAGAGGAAGACCAAGTTATTAATCGAATAATGGGTAAAGTTTCTGATGGTGATTTATCAGGAGCTGTTAAATTAATATCTTCAAATGATTACTTCGCTGGTTTTGGTAAAAATATTTATGAATCCCTTCTTAATAAACATCCTAAGTCTATTGAAAGCATTAATATTATGTATAGTAATAGCAAGATTACTCCAATACAAGTTACTACAAGTGAAGTTTCTTTAGCCATAAAATCTTTTAATATGGGTTCATCTGGCGGATTAGATTCTCTCAGACCTTCACACATACAAGACATGCTCAGTTTTAATTCTGGTTCTTCAGGGGAAAAGCTTTTAAAGTCAATTACAAATCTATGTAATTTAATGCTTTCTGGAAAAGTAATTTCTGATATATGCCCGATATTATATGGTGCTTCGTTGTGTGCTTTGAAGAAAAAAGATGGAGGTGTAAGACCTATTGCTGTTGGAACTTTTTTTCGTCGCTTGGTAGCTAAGCTATGCTGTTCTAAAATTAATAAAAATCTTGGTAATGTTTTACGTGTTATTCAACTTGGTTTTGGTACTAAAGGAGGTTGTGAAGTTATTATTCATTCAGCTCGAAGATACCTTACCCAACATCCTGACCCATCAAATAAAGTTTTTCTGAAATTAGATTTTAAAAATGCTTTCAACGTGTTAAACAGAAATACTTTTCTTAATCTGCTTTTTGATACCCTTCCAGAGATATCACCTTTTGTTTTTCAATGTTATAAAGAATCTTCTTTTCTTATGTTTGGTGAAGATTGCATCTTATCAGAAAGAGGCGTTCAACAAGGAGATCCTTTAGGACCAGCTTTATTTTGCTTAGGAATTGAGAAATTGACAAAATTAATTAATACTGAATTTAACACTTGGTATCTTGATGATGGTTCCATTTGCGATAACTCTGAGTTAGTTCTTGAAAACTTGAGAAAAATAATTCCAACATCAAACCAAATAGGCCTTGAATTGAATTTCGGAAAATGTGAATAACTATTTTTCTTAGATGGTATAGATGAGGATATTTTTCAGAATTTTAACTCTATTGCTCCAGGTATTAAAATTACAAAACATTCTGAATGGTGTTTACTTGGAACACCTCTTACTGATACCGCACTTTCTAAATCTATAGAAGAAAAATCAGATTGTTTGAAACTTATGTGTTCTCGTCTATTGAATCTTCCATTACATGTTTCCTTTTTTCTATTAAAAAACTGTCTAGCAATTCCTAAAGTAAATTACCTTCTTAGATGTAGTCCATCTTGGCATGATCTTTCCCAGTAAACACAAACGCGTAAAGCCTTCGTAAAAGTTACAAAACATTATTCTTTTTAAAATAACAGTTACACATTTGGTGCTCTAAATGTGCCACACTGGAACCTCAAAATGTCCGGCTCGCGGTGGTTGTAAGAGTTAAATAACATTTACATAAAATGTTCTTTTAATGATTTGAAACAATGATGTAACATAAACAGAACACACGTTCCGTTAATTAATAGTAATACGTCCATAACAATTACAAAACATAAGAATCAATTACATAACATTAATGGAATATTTTATTTTTATGATTTATAAATTATAACCAATATAAAAAATATGTAACTTAATTTAATCCATTATTCGTTCATTGTATCCATAGCAGAGAAATGGACACGTGTGTTTCGTCCTCATAAGGTCTCATCACTCATAATAAGCATACCATACTGCTAATTCTTAATTATGACCCGCATTTAGCAGAAATCACGACTTGAGTTGTTACAATCGAATGATGGCTTACTTATAAAGCAAGCACCGTGCATTACTCTGAGTTGAACTTGTCAGCGCCATCTAGAGTTCATTGTGGAACTACTCGGGTTAACACTTGATAGTTCCCCAATATTTATGTAACATTTATGTAACATTGGTTATATAACAGATGCATCACAAACGTTTGTAACAGTTACAAAACTTTTGTTATATAACAAAAAGTTCTTTACCTGTGATAAAACACTTACGTAACATCAGTTATATAACAGATACATCACAAACGAAGTATATGGTTTGTAACAGTTACAAAACTTTTGTTATGTAACAAAGTTCTTTAGTTGTGATAAAACAGTTATGTAACTGATCCCTTTGTGTTTACTGGGTTCTAGTATTAATACTTTTGATAATATTATAAAATGTGGATTAGAAAGAATCACTAACAATTATTTAACAGAAGAAATGTGGATTCAAGCAACGTTGCCTGTACGTTATGGAGGTCTTGGAATTCGTCTTGCTTCATCTTTAACATTACCTGCTTATCTTTCTTCTTGTTATGCAAATTTAAAGAAAATTGATGACACTTTGCCTCCAGTTTTTAAAGATGTTCCTGATATTAATTTGGTTGAAGGTGAACATCTTTGGTATTCAAAAACCAAAAAATATCTTGATGCTTCTGAAAACTGTATCCAAAGATCGTGAGATATTCCTCTTTTGGATATTACATTTAATGAATTTAAGTGTTCGTCTGATGATTCATTTAAAAAAGCACGTTTAAATGCTTTGTCTTCTAAAGAATCAGGAGCCTGGCTACATGCTTTACCAGTTTCATCTTTGGGTACCCTTCTTGATAACGATTCATTTAGAATTGCTATAGGTCTCCGTCTTGGTTCTTCATTATGTATTGAACATACTTGTTCATGTGGCTCGACTGTACATGAAAATAGTTTACATGGATTAAGTTGTAAATTTAGCGCTGGGAGATTATCTCGTCACAGTGAAGTTAATGAATTAATTAAAAGAGCATTGTCTTCTATCGATGTACCATCTATTTTAGAACCGTTAGGAACCAGTAGGGATGATGGTAAGAGACCTGATGGAATGACCTTGATTCCTTGGTGTTTCGGCAAGTCAGCTGTTTGGGACTTTACTTGTGTAGACACTATGGCCACGTCTCATTTAAAATCTTCTTCTATTTCTTCTGGTGCTGCTGCTTTGATCGGGGTAAAAACAAAAAAATCAAAATATAGAAACCTTGAGAAAAATTTTCTGTTTTACCCAGTCAGTATAGAAACATTTGGAGTTTGGGGTTCTACTGGTTTAAAATTCATTAAAGACATTGGCAAAAGAATAGAAAATTTGACTAAAGATCCTAGGTTTTTTTCATTTCTTGTTCAACGAATAAGCATTGCTATTCAAAGGGGAAATGCGGCCGCTGTTTTAGGTACTCTTCCTAAGAACAAGTCTTTAGAAGAAATTTATATGATACCTCAATCTTTTAAGAAACATTCATATTTTGATTCTTCCTTAGTTCCTTCAATAGACCATTCAAAGGGAACTTTAGAAGTTGAAAGTTTGAATGATTTTTTAATTTCAACTCCGAATAATCAATTAGAAGTTAGCAGTTCTGAATTGATTATCTCAGCCGATAGTGCGAAAGAAAATCGATCCGATTTAAACATAAATACGATACCTCGACGTGCAGTTAAAAAAGATATATTGTGCTTAATGGAACTGCTTCTACTTTAAAACGGAACTATGATGAAGATGAAGAAGAGGGTTGTGATGATGAAGTTCAGAAGAATGATGTTTTAGAAGACCAAGATGTTAATTTGGAAGCTCTTGAAGAAATAAGAACATTTAGATCTACCAGACAAAAACATTGGTCTTTCTTACCTGTTTCGGAAATTTCAAGTTTTTATTCCAACAGTGATAATTTGCCCTTAAATCATTTAGTTAATGATAGTGAGACTGATAAACATATAACAGTTAGTAGCAGAGGCAGAGTAAGGAAACTTACGGAAAGAGCTCGAGCTCTTATTAAGAAATTATATTTATATTATAATTTTTAATTATTTTTACTATTTTTATTATGTATTATACAGGGTGTCCCGTAAGTGGACGATAAAACGAAATGAGCTGATAGAGAAGGTAACTTCCAATTTAAATAACCATATTTTTGTTATGAAATTGTTGATGGTTCAAGAGTTATTTCAGTTTCTGTATTTTTTTAGTAAGCGCGTACTATGTTCATTAAAAAATTGATTAAGAAAATACTATGAGTTGTTTGATTTTTTTTAATTATCATTATTAACCTCAAAGGGTCCACCTTTTCAATAATATCACTTTTATAAACTCATTTATCTTTTATCAAAGAAAAAAAATATTTTGCGATAACTTTTTGTTCGTATAAAATTTTAGTTGTTTTTAAAGTCACCTTGGCAGAAAATAATGTGCTAACATAAAGTTGAACAACTATTAGAAAAAGTTGTCCATTTCAAGTAGAATCAGAAATGGTATAACGCATAAAGGCAAATCCAACCGTTTTTTTTTTATTGATTATTTATGAGAAGTAATTCGTATTTTTGCTAAAAAATAATTGAACTACAGTTTTGAGTTATGGTCAAAAATTAAACAAAACGAGTCTAATCATGATTTTTATTACCAAAAATTTACAAAAAGTGTTCAAATGAGCTCCATGTGCCGGTACACATAATCGGCAACGACGGATAAAATTGGTTTTGATTAACCGAAATGTTCGTTCGTTATTTTTAATAATTACATTGCTCGCCTTATTTTTTATCGCAGCTCTTGGTCGGTAATACTTTCCGTTGTATAAACCAATTCTTTAAAATAGCGCCCCCAAAAGAAAGTCCAAAGGATTTAGGTCAGGTGATCGCGCCGGCCAGTGAATAGTTCCTTCTCTTCCAATCAAGGGATTTCGAAAATGTATGTTTAGGTATCGTTTCACCTCCACGGCATAATGGGGAGGAACACCATCTTACATTACTTTCTGTCAGGGTGACTTTAAAATAAACTAAAATTTTATAAGTACAAAAAATTTTCGCAAAATATTTTTTTGTTTGATATCAATTATTTAATGAACCCAGTACGCGCTTATTGAAAAAATACAAAAACTGAAATAACTCTTGAACCATCAACAATTTCATAACAAAAAATATGGTTATTTATATTGTAAATTACCTTATCTGTCAACTCATTTTGTTTTATCGTCCACTTACGGGACACCCTGTATATTATATTCAAAAAAGGAAATATTACCTTTAATTACAATACCTGTTTTCAGGAAGCTATGTTGCCAAGTTTACCTTTTAGTTTTTGCTTAATATCTTAAGAAAGAAGGTCGATAGAATTTTTTAACAATTTTTCTAAGGATTGGGAATTTCGACTACGGATAGATGGCGCTATTTTGACGTAAATTTGAAAAAAAATGGAGGAAAAAGGAATAAAAGATTTTTGCGCCGATTTAATTTTTATTGGTTTTAGTAACTGCAGCTCTGTTTGGATCAAGTTTTTTGTGATTATCTTTTATTGACCTGTGTGTGTTATTTCTTACTTGTATAATTGCTTGAGGGGTTAGGCCACTCTAGGATTAAAAAAAAATAAATTTTAAAACAGGCACGGATCAACTTAAAATCGGTTAGAAAAGAAGCACAGGAGCAGGATATTAATGTGGAAGGCCAATTGTATGGTAGAGGCATCGGAAGTTGAAGGTAGGTACATAAAAAAAACTTCGAAAATATTTTTTTCGAAACCATATTTCTCAAATTGGCCGGACTCCTAACTCATACAATTCTTGACCTATTGACTTTAAAATTTAACTGTTTATTCAAAATTACATTCTCTATAGAAGTACGTAGGATTTTTTTAATATATTGATTTTTTCAAAAACGGCGCTCTTCTGAAGTAAAAAAGAAAAAAATGCCATGAAAAATCGCTATAAAATTACCTATAACAAAAGATCTATTCAATATAATAAAAAAATCCTACGTACTTCTATAGAGAATGTAATTTTGAATAAACAGTTAAATTTTGAAGTCAATAGGTAAAGAATTGTATGAGTTAGGAGTCCGACCGATTTGAGAAATGTTGTTTCGAAAAAAACGCTTTCAAAGTTTTTTTTATGTACCTACCTTCAATCTGCGATGCCTGTACCATACAATTGGCCTTCCACATTAATATCCTGCTCCTGTACTTCTTTTCTAACCGATTTTAAGTTGATACGTGACTGTTATAAAATTTCAATATTTTTAAAATCCTAGAGTGGCCTAACCTCTTAAGTACATTGTTTTGGGGTAAGTAATAAATTACAGTCTGTAAAAAATATTAGTATTTTAATATAGTAATAATAAACCCAAGGAAACTTATTTATAACTGCACGGAAATAAATTTTACAAAAACAGGTTATGTCAAGGTAGACCTTTTCTAGCTTCTAGCTTCAGCAATTAACTCCCAGAGGGCGTATCCCAAGTCGAAATTCCCAATACTTGAAGGGTCTCCAACAACGTACTGGAGAGCTTGGGCGCCATTTTCTGGACACCCTGTAATAAATAATTTTAAAATTTGACATTTAATTTACATACAATACACAATACAATGTTAGTGTATATTGGGTTGCTTAAAATTCATTTCTACTTTTTTTAAATTATAATTTAATGTTAATTATTATTAATATTATTTAATTTTAATACGACGTGTATATTGGGTTGCGGAATAAGCGGAGTAGAAATTTAATTTCTACTCCTAGGCAGTACAAAGTGACCATAGAATCAACGTCACAGAAGACTGTAGTTTAATGACGTTTGAAGAAGAAAAGTATTACAATATACTTTTATAAAAAAGAAAAATTGATTTAAAAAACAAGAATAAAAAATGCTTTTGGGAAAAAAAAAGTTATAACATTTTGTATAAAAAATGGTCAAGTATTTGATGATTCATTAGTTTATTAAAAGTTAGATAATTTGTTATTTTTGTTGGTGAGTGTAAGTTGTGGGTTTTGGGATAGCTGGGGAATAATAAACAGAGCTATAAATAAATCCGCGTGTTAAGAGCGCACGCATGCGTCGCGACGCGGGTCCTCAAAGTTTTTCAATAAAAATTGCGCCGACTTTTTTATTTTTAACCTAATTGTCTTTCTCGCGCGGCGATGCCGGCGATAAAAGCGATCTGACGCGATCCTAAAATCTCCGCATTTCCCCCGCGACGCCTTGCGACGCGCGTTTCGCACGCGTCCCTTGGAAAAACTTTGCGGAAAGTCCGAAAGTGCAGCTGCAAGCACCCGGAGGAGGCTAATTTCCCTCCGAAACTACGCCAAACTCGCGCGCCGAAGAGTGTCCCAAGTTTCGAGCAGTTTCCGGAGAAAAAAATGATCGTCTGGGAAAACTAAAAAGTACACACAAAGAAGAAAATTGCGAACGAGATGGGGCGATTATTGATTTTGTTATGCCGGCTGCGCAACAGGACTATTTTATAACTAAGTACTTCCATATTGGATCATGCCCGTAAGAGTTCGGCCTCCAAAAGTTTTTTCACGCGCTCGTGGAAAGCTTTCTCTTGAATAACTTGGTGCAAGTTCTTCAAAAGTGCGGAAAAATTAGCGTTGGTGGCGTCCGAGCCGCGAAAAGTCACCCGCTGGGCCCGGAACTGGAAATAAATGAAGGTTTGTCATTTGTTTTGAACTCTTCTCGCTTGTTTTCGTGCGTTATCATGTGTTGGTGGCGGCGCTTTTAGGTTAGGTTTTCCTCTGCGACGACGTGCAGAAACTTTCACAACTTCCCCCGCTGAAACGTGGGACGCCGGTGATTCATTCCTTCAGCACCCGCGCTTTCTCGCTTTGTTTACCCTTCGCTTTTCCCCCTTTTTCTTTCATAAACTACTTTTTAATTATTTCAAAAACCACTACATTTAAAACGCACTCGAATACTTTATTAACTTTTATTAATCTACACTTTTTACACGTTTTCATCAACATTTCATTAACTAAATTAAATTTTGGGAATAAAAATAATTCTCCGCTTAATTAAATTTGCTCCATATTAAAAATTAAAAAAAAAGTTTTCACATGAGGGAACACAACATCTGCATTCCTCAGGTCGATAAAGAGCTCGAGCCTAATATAGTTTAAATTTTATTAAATAACGATTTTCTTATGTAATTTTTTTGGCGAAACACGCGTTTGAAAAAAGTACCTAACTTGTTTCGCTTTTAAAATAATTAATATTAAACGTGGACGCTTATAATAAATGAGAATCGGTGCACGTTGCCCGGGGCTTGGAGAAAAAGTTTATGCTGGAGCTTGGGGGGCGGGGGAGGCGGTGAAAAAACTCGGAAAAGTTTTCATGAGTTTTACAAAGTCATAAAAGAGTGGTAAACTTTAGCTGCAATAAAACGAAAAAGCGATTTGAGCTCGTCTCTTTTCTCCCTCACACGCTCCTTGCGCCGGGGGTGCACAATGAACAGAACCGAGAACACAAACAGAATGACTGTTGCTCTCTCTCCGCGCATATCTTTTTTTATTTTCATCAAATTGGATAATTAAATGGGAGGAAAAAATTAATTCGCCGTATATATCAAGAGGGATCTCATTTTTTGCTCTGTTTATTCTTTAGGATTTAATTTTTACTATCTTTTTATTCTAATTTTAAATAATTATTTAAGATTTAATTATTTTTTTTAACATTCATTTATTTGGAGCACATCACAAGTCGTAATTTAGGCCTGATTCGTTTGTAAGTTCCATTATTTATATAAGGGATTCGATAATGGCTTCGCGATTACGTTCCGAACTTCCCTTTTACTTTGTTAACCTTCGTTACTTTCCACCCCAATAAATTCTTCTATGCTGCATCTAATCTACTGCAGTATTACTCTAATTCATCTACTGCACCGCAGAGACTCTACATAGTTACTCTACTTGATCATAGAGCACCAGTATTAAAAAACATTAATGTACCAATTAATATTTTAGAAATTTTAATCCCAAATTTATACAGGGTGTAGATAAATGTTCGAGGTTACAACAAATTTCATCCTCAAAAAACTAAAGGTCTTTCATTTATTGGCGATTCTAATTAATTTTTCTCACCAAAAATGACGTCAGAAGAAGGTCAGTCAGGGCCGGATTAACCTTTTTCGGGGCCCTAGACATTTTTTCCTACCGGGCCCTCTATTGCCGAAGTGGGGTGGGGGTGTTCTAAAATAAATATTCATTCTGGTCATGATTGCGACATTGCAGATACCACTAAACTAAAAGTAGTTAATCAATAAAAAAATTAAAGTTCCTTTTTCTTTGCTCTTCTGCAAACTTATCAAGTGCTTTAACATAATTAATACTGTCTAAATACAGCGATGGTCAATTGACGACTGGTGGTCCGTAAAAAAATCTGGACATTATTTAAAATAATATAATAAGATTCTGATTGACCATTTTCGTTTTTACGTTGCAATTAATTCATTTATTTATTTCGTGTCCATCCTAATAATAATACATAAATACAAAAACATAATATTATAAAATAGATGACCAAAAATTAGCACATTCAATTGCAGCTGGTGAGGCTTGTGCAAGATTTAAATCTGAACAAGGTTAATTTAATTTATCACATATTAGTAAATGATTCATAGTTTGTGAATTTCCACATAAGCAGAGTTCATCTTCAACTGTAAAGCCCCATTTCAATAAATTTGTTTTACATCTACCTGTTTTAGATCGTAATCTATTTAGAACTTTCCAAGTTAACCACTTTTCATCAAAGCCTGGAGGAAGTTCTTCTTTTGGAGAAATTTTTAATTCCTTATCTAAATCAGATAAAGAATCACACCATAAAATTTTTCTTGTATCTAATATTGAAATTTCCAAAGGTTTAACAGATAAAAGAAAACTTTTCCTCGATTTTAGTCTAGATCTTGTAGGAATGATACCATATAAAGAATGTCTATAATCAGTGAGTTGTTTCTTCCTTTCCCTCATACTTGCAACAGAACGTCTAATATTCGAAGGAGCTATTCCACTTAAAATATTGAGGAAACCAATAGGAGTGGGCTTAAGACAACCAGTTATAATTCGACGTGTCTGATTTAGAATTGGATCTAGATATTTGGCATGATTTGAACGTTCCCATACTGGAGCAGCATATTCAGCTTTGGAGAACACTAAAGCTAGAGCAGTACATCTTAATGTATGAGCATTTGCACCCCATTTGGTATACGTAAGTTTTTGTAAAAGGTTATTTCTAGTTGAAATTTTTGTCTTTAAATTTTTTATATGTTGTTTATACGATAATGTACGATCCAGGGTAACTCCTAAATATGTAGGGGTTTGGCAAAATTCAACATTTTCACCATTCCAAGAAATATTTAATTTTATATTTGCCTTTTTATTATTTAAATGGAAGAGACTTGATATTGTTTTAGATGGATTTGGACGAAGACTGTTTTTTTGATAATAAATAGACAGATTTTTAAGCGCTGCAGATAAAGTATTTTGAATAGTAAGTAAATTCTTATTTTGTGTAATTATACTTAGATCGTCAGCAAAGATGAAACTATTGGTGTTTGGAAAAATAGGTTGATCATTTGTATAAATGTTGAATAAAGTAGCGAGAACACTTCCTTGTGGAAGACCATTCTTCTGAATTCTCCATCTACTTTGTTTACCACCTAATTCTACTCTAAATCGTCTATTTTCTAATAGATTACGAATTATTTGAATTAGCTTAAAATCTTTTGTCAATTTATAAATTTTAGACAAGAGAATACGATGATTAATTGTATCATATGCCGAAGAGAGGTCAACAAAAACAGCACCTGTTATTAGATTATTCTCAAAACCATCTTCAATATGTTGAGTAAGGTTAAGGATTTGGCCTGTACTTGATTTACCAGGACGAAAACCAGCTTGTTGAGGTATAAGTTGATCATCAATATTTGGAGAGTCTACTTAATATCATTCTTTCAAATAATTTGTATAAACAACATAAAAGTGAGATAGGTCTAAAATTTTTGGCATTATCAAGTGATTTACCCGGTTTAGGTAGGAATAGCAATTATTTTGGTTTTTCTCCATATCTTTGGTATGTTCTCTTCAAAAATACAATTATTAAAAAAATCCAATAACCATTGTTTAGTTTTAATACCAAATCTTTTTATTTGTTCATTTTTAAGATCATCAAGACCAGCAGCTTTACCTAATTTAAGAGATTTAATAGCGGAATCTAACTCATTCATTTCAAAGGGGCGACTTAAAAACGTAGATTCTAAATTCTTATTTCTTCGAATAAAATTCTTTTTTCTATTTTGGTGCGTTACTAGTCGCTAGTAACACACTGACAGCAGTGCGTTACTAGCCAGTACCGCACTGCTATCCGTGCGTTACTGAGTAGTAAATTTTATTTTTCGAAGTTGGTAGCACTGAAGTTTATTGATTTTAAAGTGGCAGTTGCCAAGCGATTTACAGGTTATTTGATGATTTGACAAACCTGACATTAGAGTTGCCAACTACCAAAAAAGTTACTAAAATTGAAAACTATAATATTTTATTTTAAATAGATAAAAAGGCGCAAAATAGAAAAAATAGTATAAAAAACTCGTTTCAGAAGTCGATAGTAGCACTTGTTCATTAAAATACTCGTCGCTACGCGACTCGTATTTTAAAATTGAACGCGTGCTACAATATGCGACTTATGAAACTCGTTTTTTAATATACTATTTTAATCTCATTGATTTTCCATTTAATATTAGTTGATGAGCTACTTGATTAGCAGAAATAGAACAATTTAATTCAGATTGTTTGGAATCACTACAAAGATTCTTAATTGTATTCCAGGCTTGTCTACTTGAATATTTAATATCTATATTTTCGAGAGTCTCTTTCCATTTTTGTTGACGTTTCTCATTCAGTTGTGTAACAATAGATTTTCCAAGATCCATAGTGGTTTGTGAAAATGGGTCTGTATTATAACTCTTTATATAATTATTTAATAAAATCTTATGATCACTTTGAAGACCTGGTATAAATTTCGTTCTACAACCTCTGGGTATGTGTTTTCTAGAAATATTTCTTACAATTTCGATAAACAGATCGTAGTTTTCGATAATAGGTTGGATCTTTTGTAATTCATTATCTAAATCAACCGAAAAAGCCGACCAATTTGCCTTTTTAAAATTAAATCTACGTCTAAAAGGTATAATTTGAGGATTGATATGTGAAATTATTTCTAACATAATTGGTTTATGTTGAGAATTAGGAAAATGGTTAAGAACTTTCTTACGGCAGATATCCTTTAAACAATTACTAACAAATATTAGATCAGGGTTGTATCCATTTTTCCATCTACCACTAATAAATGACGAAGATTGGCTTGAATCATGAATAAGACTTAAATGATTATTTTCTGTCCAAATTTCAACATTATGACCATCTTCATTAGTATCTTTATAACCCCATGTAGAATTATGACTATTAAAGTCACCAATAACAATTCTAGATTTTTTTACATTTGTAAATAAAGAAAGTTTAAAAGGAACATTGGGTGGTTTATAAACAGAAGAAATAATAATATTGTCCAGTTCAACAGTAAGAATTTCAATGTTATTATCATCTTGGCTATTACAACATTGATATATTAAATTTTCTTTTATATAAAGTGCACTTCCATATTGGTTATGTGCCCGTTCACTAATAAGTTTCATACCTTTAATTATTGGTCTATTCCTTTTAGGACCTCTATGTGTTTCTTGTATACAAAGAATGTGACAATTAGTATCTTTGCATAAATCTGATAAAATATCTCCTTTTGCAGATGAGAATCCTTCCATATTAATTGAAATTATTTTGAAGGCCGAACTTAATAACGATTGATATAAAATATTACTTGCCATAATGTAAAATATAATGATAATAGGATGGTAGTAGCAGAATTAAGTAGATATTAGTAAATAATACCTAAATGGTCGCGATAAAACGCTTCTGCTATGACCTGTCAATTTGTGCTAATTTTTGGTCATCTATTTTATAATATTATGTTTTTGTATTTATGTATTATTATTAGGATGGACACGAAATAAATAAATAAATTCATTCATTCACGAAAGACACTTTTTGTTTCTTCACCTTTTCCAATTTTATTACAGAAAGCATCAATTGTATTTCAGCTTTATTTCAGATAAATCCATTTAATTTCAGAAAGTGTAAATAATTCTATTTCGTATTTCAGAATTACCAATTGTATTTCAGAAAGCATCAATTACATTCCAAATAAATCAGTTTAATTTCAAAAGACATCAATTGTATTTCAGAATCATCAATTGTATTTCAGAAAGCATCAGTTGTATTTCAGAAAAGTCAATTTAATTTCCAATTATAAAAATTGAGGAGGACAAGAATTAGGATTAGGTTTTTAATCACCAAAGTTAAACCCAATTGAAATAAATTGTTCTAATGAAACAGTGATTATTTCTAAAATGAAATTATATTGCTTTTGAAATACAAATCATTATGTCTGAATTTAAATTGATGAATTCTTATTTTGAAATAATGCTTTCTGAAATACAATTGATGATTTTGAAATACAATTGACAACTTGCCGAAATTAAATTGTTTTTTTTTTCTGAAATACAATTGATGCTTTCTAAAATACAATTTACTTTTCTAAATCACAATTGATGATTTCTGAAATTGAGTTGGTCTTTTCTGAAGTACAATTGGAAAAGGCGTAGTACGAACATAGACTTTGCAATCTGCATGTTATATTAATAAAAATAGGTTCTGCAATTATTTTTTTGGAAACGATTTTTTTCTACTAAAGTGGTCCACGAGATTTAAAACTATGAATTTTGTAGTCCAAAAGGTTGGGGACCACTGGTCAATAGCACCTTATTCTATACATAATTCAGCTAAATAATTTAATTTCGATTGACTTAAAGAGAATTTTTTACTTGTCGTAAAACTGAAAATGTTCCTTCATCTGCAGCATTTGAAATAGGCAATGTTAAATAGATTCGCAACAAAGTTTAAACAATAGGAAATGAAGATACAATGTTGTACCCTTTTTATAAATTGAAGCGGTGGAATTTATATTTTCACTTTAGCAAAGTATCAAAAATTGTGGCAATTCTTCATCTAATTTGTTAATGTCAACATCGTGTTTCTAACATTTTTTAACTCCACTCTATGAATTCAGAAATAGTTAAAATCCACATTGGAATAAAAATTTTTGAAAATTTCGTAAATCTCGTTGTAACTCTTTATAAGATTTTTAAATTCTAATCCAATATTGTCGCAAATCACATAAAAGCAATTTGATTTAAATTGATATATTGTTATTTTTTTTGTCAATATAAGATTTTAATTAAAAATCACGAATTAGCCGGGCCCTCTGTAAAATGCGGGCCCTAGACATTTGTCTCTTTTGTCTAGGCCATAATCCGGCCCTGAAGTCAGTACAAAGCACGTAACCTTGGTGACAACTGAAAGTTATGTGGCTAAGTATATGATAACAACTAACCTACTTCTGACGTCATCCCAATATCCTCCGAATTCATCCGCAAGAGTGAGATCGCTTAGCTTCAAAAGCGAATAGCTTTGGAATTTTTTTATTTTTATTTAATACGGTTTTTATACAGCGTGTCCTTAAATAACTGTGACAAAATTTTTGGGGTGATGGACGAGGAGAAACTAAGCATTTTTGACTTATAAAGTAATGTCCGGAAACGTTTCCATAAAAATAGCACTTCAAAAATTAAAAAAAAAATATATTTTTTTGCACAAAAAACGGCCAACGATGTAGCTTCGTTATTTCTTATCCGATTTTAGTAAGCGATATGTCAAATTAAATGGTTTGAAAAATACTACTATCAGGTAATAAAAGATTAATTTTATTTTTTAAAACATTACTGGAAGAGGAGATAAGTTTTCTTTTTCAAATGGCAACATATTTTTTTCGATTGAAAAAAATCAATTATATCAATATTTTTTTGAAAATTAATTCAATTGTTTTTTTTTTTGTTTTTGAGTTTTGAGTTTTTTATTTTTTTAAGTTTTGTTTTTTAATTTATTCTTAATACTTTTTAATTTATTATTAATTTTTTAATTTGTTAATAATAAATTATAAAACAAAACTTAAAAAAACAAAAAAATAAAAACTCAAAAACAAAAAAATAAAAACTCAAAAACAAAAAAAAAACAATTGAATTAAATTAAAAAAATAATAATAATAAAAAAAATAAGAAAAAAAATGTTTTAAATTAATTTAAAAAAATATTATTGGTATAATTGGTTTAAATTATTTTTGTTAATGATTTTTTTCAATCGAAAAAAATATGTTGCCATTTAAAAAAGAAAAGTTGCTCCCTCCTCCTATGTTGGTTTCAAAAATAAAATTAATCTTTTATAATCTAATAGTAGTCTTCTTCAAACCATTTAATTTGACCTCACTTATTAAAATCGGATAAGAAATAAGGAAGCTACATCGTTGGCCGTTTTTTCTGCACCCCTCTGTATAAATATTACATGAGATATTAATTTGAAATTTTGGCGACTATTTTTTCAAAACAAGCATACACATTTACGACCAATAAAAGTTTGAAAAATATACAGGGTGGCCCAACTAGGAATTCCCACCCAGGCTATTTTGAAACCAAATAATTTTTGAAAAAAACCCTGAAACCGGTCAATTTTTATTTGGTGGGGGACCAATTTTTATGGTAATTCAAGAGACAACACCTCACCCAGTTATGCAAGAAAACTACCCCTTCAGAAATCTTAAATGGCAATAGGGGTCGAGTGATACATCATTGTAAAGCTCCTACTATTCTTTATACAGATGTCATTTTTTTTAATTTGATGGAATATTTGAGAAGTTATAGCATTTTCACGTTAGACATGTAAAACGTGTTATTTAAGGTCAATGGTCACAAAAATCGGTTTTTCGCGATTATCTAAGTTTCTGTAGCTCTAATGATGTTAACATCTATTATAAAAATTGTAGAGCATAAAATTTGTGATAAATTTTTTACCAAAATTTTTTTCATGCGTTCAACCGTTTTTAAGATAGAGGGCGGAGAGCGCGCAACACTCAGCCAAATACATACTGTAAACTGTAAAGGGCTTGGGATAAGATAAAGTTTTTTGCCAGAGCTGCCACTATGCCAGATGCTTTTTCTCACTCTGGCAGTCACTTTGTCATGGGTTTACACGCCTCTGATAATATCTGCCCTGGCAAAAAATACCTAGAGTGTCCCATACCCTTAATGCAAGGTAAACTGTGAAGGCGACTGCACAATTATGGAACGCATACGTTGCGGTTATAAAAAAGAGAGATAAAACATCCGAGTTCCTTGTGAGTGAGAGAGTAAGCATGCACAATTTGCTCTCTATTGCTCTCCGCCCTCTATCTCAAAAACGGTTGAGCGCATGAAAAAATGTTTGGAACAAAATTTGTCACAAATTTTATGCTCTACAATTTTGATAATAGATATTAACATCATTGGAGCTAGAGAAACCTAGATAATCGCAAAAAACCGATTTTTGTGACCTTTGACCTTTGACCTTGAATAACTAACGACGCAGACACGAGTTTTTATGAGACTTTTGAGACAGCTTTTAGAACACCAAAATGAAGGTGTATACGAGTTTCCAGCTTATTATCTCTCATTCCGAGGTGATTCGCTAATTTGACTGGGTTATATGTATAAAGAATAGTAGGAGCTTTGGACTGATGTATCACTCGATCACTATTGCCATTTAAAATTTCTGAAGGGGTAGTTTCCCTGCATAACTAGCTGAGGGGTTGTCCCTTGCGTTTCCTTAAAAAATGGTCCCCCACCAAATAAAAATTGACCAGTTTCAGGGTTTTTTTCAAAAATTATTAGTTTTCAAAATAACCTGGGTGGGAACTCTTAGTTGGGCCACCCTGTATAATAATAGTACGTACTAGAATAATGCTTGATCAATGTTTTACAGAAAAGGTACTCGACAAGATTACACAAATTTTAAAATTTTAATGTTTTTTGTGAGACAAAATGTGTAAATTTTATTTTATTTTGATTTTTTTTTTAATTTAAATCTAGTGGACTTTGGATTTTGTCTTAATCTCGTGGTTCACTTAAAAACAGCCAATATTGTTTAAAAAAGCAATTTGTCAAGACAAATTTCGTCATAATTGTTTTAACTAAAAAAAATTTTATAAGAACGAAAATTATATACTGGGTGTTAAAGTTTGGAACAAAATTCGAACCTGCCGTAGTTATTTTTTTTTGAGAAAATCGCTCGGACAGGTCAATTTTAGTTTTTAAAATGCCATCTCTTGGTTTAAAAATATTAATGATGAGTTTTTTTTTGTTTTTTGCTTATTTCTAAAATACTCAATTAGGAGAATATATTTTCACTTCTATAACTACATTATTATCCCTACAAATCAAGAAAATATTGAGTTACTAGTTTTTTTTCTTCACTTACCAAAACATTCCATTCCATTCTTTTATTGTTTTTTTTAAACAATTTTGGATGATTTTTCAATAGTTGGAAGTTAAATACAACAAATTTGTTTAATTTTTTTTTTGCTTTGGTAAATAAAGGAAAAACTCAAAATTTTCATGATTTGTAAAGATAATAACGTAGTTTCAGAATTCATATCATAGAGCCCCTTGAGCTAAGGGTCGCCCTTTTAACTTCAAAATGAAGTTTTTCAAAAATCTCATTCTGAACAAAAAATTTCTATGAACTAATATTTTGTTCAACTTGCAAAATTTTTTTATGAATTGCACGTTATATAATTTCCTTCTTTTCGTTATTTTTTTAATTTAAATCAAGTATATTTTTTGGATTTTCTTTTGACCTAATTATTTTTAAAACTAAAAGGGACATTTTAATTTTCCCGGATTAAAATTAACGTATCTGGATGTTTAAAGACAAAATCCAAAGCATACTTGTATCTAATAAAAATATTGATAATAAAAAAATTATACAAGGATCCCAAAAAATCACTAAAATTTTGAACTGTAACTTTTTCGGAGTCGGAAAAAAAATAAGTTGATAGGAAATTTTCTTCTGAATGACATTTACTACTTAAAATAGTACTGAAAATAATCGGGCACCCTGTATAATTGCCCCCCCCCTGTAAACTGTAGAACTACCACTAATACCGGGTGTCCATTATAACATGGCGGACCAAAGATTCAAATCGTCGACCTACAGCAATACTTGACAATGTTCTATAACATCTGAAACATCGTTTATAAATAAAGAGAGGAACAAGGGAATAAGTGCGAACCTTGGGGCGCACCGGAAGTAGAGTTGAAACTCTCAACTTTAACAGATTGGTTCCTGTTGGTTAGGTAACTACATATCCATGAGAGTAAGGCACGGCACACACGGAGCTACTCAAAAGAAACTAATCATTGACTCAAATCACAAATCAGTACGCGACATGCGTATTTAAATGGGACACTGCAGACGGATCTACTTGTTACTAACTAGTTAGTAACGCTTTAGTAATCAGTTTCAAGCGACTGAACTGCCGAGTCACTTTTGGGTTCAGTTACCAGTTTCTCGTGCTAATCATATTGTAACTGATTATAACTTTCTTTAGACATATTCAAACAAATTCAGCATCTGAAAGTTGCAGTTCTTTTGCAGCAACGAATAATCGCTGGTTGACTTTTCTTCCTAGGTCTAGATGAATCTAAAATATTTTTCTTATTCCCTTTCTTCTGTAGTGTAGTGTAGTAATTTATTATTATATCGTCATCAATGGAATCATCACTCGAATCCATAATAGCCACCGATGATTTCGATAAGGTTTTACTCTCCATGATCACATAGAAGAAATACCGATTTGTATCATTTTGAGTAGCTTGTGTGTGCGGTACTGCGTACTGCATCAGTAATAAGTTACTAATCGGTTAGTAATTTTAATCACAAACCAGTTTAGTTTCTTTTGAGTAGCTCCGTGTGCGCTCTGCCTAAGGGATCAACGATACCATACTGGAATGTTAACTTTTGTAATAGCAGTGTATGATTTAAAACATCGAAAATCTTGGAAAAGTCAGTATAAATGGCATCGACTTGGAGACCCTCCTCCAAGGGATTAGAAATGCATTCGGTATAAATTAATAAATTAGTGGTGGTGGATCTACCCTTGAATAATCTATGCTGCTTATCTGATAGAATACTGCAATTGTAATGAGTGATTCGAATAACTTAGGAATTGCATTCTAGATCGATATAGGTCTATAATTGTTCACTGAACACTTCTCACTTGACTTAAAAAGGTGTGATAAAGGAAAATTTCCAGAGGCTTCAGGAAAGTTTAAAGACTTATTAAACAAAAGCCACAACCGCCTAGAAAAAGCTAATCCACAGTGTAGCTAAGCTGGTAGAGTAAGGTCAGATCCAGAGCTAAAACTTTCTTCAAGACTATTTGTGTAATTATGTGCAAATCTATAAACCCTTACAGGAAAAATCTACGAGGTTTGTTATGGACGGTTTCCATGATTACCTTACAAATATTTCTTGTAAGATCTTACAGTTTTACATAGAATTGCACCATAAACAATCTTTGAAGTACCATATTAATTCCTATAAAAATAGTATTATTTGAATCACCAAACATCTCGGCATAGAACTGTAGCCATTAGAATGAGCCATGACAACATTTACATTTTTATAAGACTTACAACAGTAATCTGAAAATATGGAGATAGTGCTACCATACCATCAGAATCTATCATTAATAAAGAATTATCATTAGACTTGGTCTTATCTTGAAAAAAATCCAAAAATTGCTAAAATTGGATTTAATAGATATGATTCGATCTGAGTAATGTAATCGTTATATATTTAAATAGTCTTCAAATTTGGCCAAAAAATTAACAAACATTTCATAATCTTTAGAGGACTTGTGGGATTTGTACATCGAATGTGCTTTTCTCTTTCCCAACACGTACGCTGCTTGGGAACTAATATACTAAAGAAAAAGAAATAAAAGAGAACATCATCTTAAATATCTTAAACTAATAATCTATATCAGAATTATTTAATAATTCATCCCAATTAATATCTGGCAGTGCCTGGGAAAGAGAAGTGAAGTCTGTTTTTTTGTAGTTATAACATGTTTCATTCTTGTTAGCAATTGGATTATCCATAAAAGAAGGTATTTAAAAGATTAGTAAAAGATGATGGACATCAGAATGAACACGACTAGATCCAAGATGATGTTATTTTCATTAGACGCAGAGTTTAATCGTGAGAGGTTTAAGTAATCCAACAAGTTGATCGCTACTTCAGAAGATGGGCCATCAGAGCTTACAAAATACCCCCAATACAAATGTGTTTCCGTTCTCTAATTGAGATGCCAACCGATCAACATTTTTTGAATGCTCATTATAGATTTCTACGTTCTACACTACATCTTTTCCAAATGTATTTCAGAAAAGATCAATTCGATTTCAGAATAGAAAATTCTATTTTAGAAAGCATCAATTGTATTTCAGTATAATTAATTCAATTTCAGAAAGTATCAATTGTATTTCAGAAGCCATCAATTGTATTTCAGAAAATCAATTAAATTTCAGAACGGACCAATTATAAAAAATTAGGAAGTCAAGAGTTTTTGGATGTGTTTATACACGTGAACGACAACAACACTAATATTTTATCAAAAACGTGCTTTCGAAATTTAACATTACACCAGTAACACCAGGCTTAGGTCCTTATTCACCAATGTTAAACCCTTTTGAAATAATTTGCCAAAAACTCTTGAATTCCTCAATATTTTACACAAGGTCTTTTCTAAAATTAAATTAATTTTTGTCAACTACAATTGATGTTTTCTGAAATACAATTGATCTTTTCTGAAATTAAATTGAATAGTCAATTCATAAGTGATTACTTTCTGTGACAAGTAAAACGTCAAAAATATCAGCGATTATTTTATGACGTTAATGTCAAACTTCAATAAGTTTGAAGCTGGCTGTCAAATTTTGCACAAAAAGTGAAAAATTCTCGTTAAATAGTCCCTTAAATATGCACTCTTGGTCAAATTATAAGTCAAATATTTTTCATACATTACCTCTCATGTTATTTGGGGTTAAAAATTCCCCTTCTGCTACGCAGTCGGGAAATTAAAACTTAACCCCAAATGACACTCGTTGTAATGGCAGTGAAAAATATTCGACTTAAATTTGATCACTCGTGATATTACATATGATTATTCTGAATTCTGAAATACAATTGACTATTCTAAAATACAATTGACTATTCTGAATTACAATCGATGATTTCTGAAATTGAATTGATCTTTTCTGAAATAAAATTGGAAAGGTATAGAATTTGGTTTGTAGCGCAGATTAATAAATCATTTTAGAATTATCACATTTCATATTGTATTAATATTAATATTAAAGTTCTTGAGGATGATTCAACGAGGAGATGAAGCTCTTTATATCACAATTTAACCAAGTTGAATAATCACATTATAGGTATTTATAGCAAAACTACCCGAGAAAGTGTTCAATTTAGTTCTTAAAGCAGGAACATTTTTTGGAAGTAGAAACTAATTGTTGAAGGAACTAGTTTTTTGGTGCAGGAAGTGAACGTTTAATAATTATTCGAATTCCACGTAGATCTCTAATAATCTTTTTCAACAGTCCATTTTCTTGTATCTAGTTGATTTTTATGTAGTAAGCTTTCTGAGTTTTTCACCGTAAGTTCTTGAAATCGTATTAATTAGAGGACCTCCCCCCAATTTTTAGTTAGTAGATTATATATAACAACAAATTGGAATAAAATATAAAAAAAATATTGTCTTTCTTCTTCAGTAGCTTCTCGGAAATCTTCTAAAACTAAATCTGGATCTAATTGTGAAGTTTCTTGATCCAACAATGTTTTTTTTGCCCGTTCTTTAATTTCGTTTTATTTACTACGCGTTTCTTATCACTCAGCTTTTAACATCTTCTTTAATTTCTCCAGTCTTGTTGGACAAAGTCCTTTGTGAATTGGTTTTAATTTTACGTTTGTTCTATAAAAAGTACACGTTTGTTCACCTTTATTTGTTTTTGCAGCACTATTTTCCTTCTTATTCCTTTCTACGGATGCAATTTTATTCGCACCAGAATCCAAATCTTCATCTTTTTCATTCCTAGCGTTCGTTCTTAAACGATTTATTGGATTAGCTTCGATTAAACCAAGATTTGAGATGACTTTCTGAAATCCTGAATGATGTTTTCAATTTCCCTCAAACTTGATAATCATTCATTTTCGCAGAAGTTTTCATTTTTTTGGACGAATCATGTTTGGAGCAACTCACTCATCTTCAATCAAAAGTTCTTCACGTTTTGATGGACTAATTTTCAAAGGTTCTTTTTCATCGATTTCCTCAAGAATTCCTATAGGTTTCCCTTGACTGTAAACTACACAGTAAGGACTTCTACGTTTCTTCTATTTTACGAAATTATTTTTCACACTCGATGGTTTATCAATTGAAGACTGAAGACACATATTGATTTCCTAGTTTTTCATCTGCAGCAGTGATTTGGGCAATATAATTTTTATCAACATTTTTTGCTTGAATTGGTTTTTTTCATAAATTGATGTTTTCTCAGTTTTTTTGACAACCTTTTGCCACCAATCTTGTATTTTTAACATCTTTTGTTTTAAAATCCCATTCAGTATCTATTGTTTTATATCCATCAGGCAAAGATGCTTTCTCCCATGTGCCCATTAACTCCATTGCCTTTAATTCTTTTAATATAGCATCATTCCCATCTTTTCCTGATTGAATAGCTTCTTCAAAAGTAATTGGATTAATTTTTGCAGAATGACAATAAATCCTATACCGTGTGTCCGCAAAAGTAGAACCACCCCTGTAATTTCTTTTATCTTCAAACATCATTAAAGTATACATCCTTATGTGACGCTTGACAGGCTTTGCCAACTCATTTTTATGTTTCTTGACCATATACAATCGGGTATAATTTGCATTGACAAGGATTAGAAAGGCGGAGTAGAAATTCATTTTAGGCAACTCAATATACGCTGACATTGTATTGTGTATTGCATGTAAATTATATGTCAAATTTTTAAATTATTTTTTTATATTGCTATATTATAACTTTCAACGTTTGAAGAAAAAATAGCATATTTTATTCGGAGTAAAAGACCTTTTTGTGGATCGCATGTACAACATGCTTCACCAAAAACTGGTATACAAAAGAAATGCTAGCGCCAATACCCACTTAAGAGCATCTTCCTAGTCACACGCGATAAATATTCCGTTGGAGATCTTAATAACAAGGAATAGAGAATCCATCCCACTGTTCTGGAGCTTCTTTGCAAATTATGACCAAATAACTCATAGTTAATGCAAATCCCTAGAGGGTGCGTTTGGGATGAAAAATTGTGAAAAATCATGAAATCGAGCATTAGTTCTGCAGTCATAACTCAAGTTTCCCTCGTTAGATTTTCATTTTTTTTCAGATTTATAATCTAAATTGATTAGACTACATTTTGCCAGAGAGTTACCTTTTGCAATTTAACACAAAATTAATTACAGGAGTTCAAAGTTAAGGTACTTTTAGATCATTATATTTTTTTTGTACATTCTCCAATTTATTTCCTTCTGGCAGGAATTAAAGAAATGACTTCTAAATCATCTACAAAAAAATTATACAAAAATGTTGTTCGTACTAACTTTTATGACTGTAAAACTAAACCACTATATTTTCCGTTTAGGAAATTGCTTTTAACTACTGAATAGCAGTGGGCGAGACTAAGGTATACTCAAGCCATACGAAAGCTTCTTATTGGCGCTACCATTTCTTTTGTGTACCAGTTTTCGGTGAAGCATGTTGTACCCGCGGGACTCGCAGAGATCATCCCGTAAACCTATATGCTCGCCACAAACAGTACTTCTTCTACTCTTAATAAAACAATATACAATATTTATGAAAACAAAAATTAGAAATTTTAGTATGTCATATGGCATAAGATACACATTTATTGAACATTTAAAATAAGAAAGTTTATGTCATATCCGGTGAAACCGGAAGTGAAATTGAAAATCTTTTTAGTTCAATAAATGCATTTTCTTATGCCATATAACATAGTAAAATTTGAAATTTTTATTTTCATAAAAAAAGAAATTACAGGGGTATAGTTCATACTTATTAAATTTTTAAATTTGGTTGGTAATTTTACATTTCGTTTGCAGAGTTGGGTTGTATTTGAAATAGTATTTGAAATACTTTTAGTATTTTGTATTTGAACAACTTTCCTAAAAAGTTTTTTGTATTTTGAATTTTCAAGTACCAAATTGTATTTCAATTACTTTTTAAGTTTTTAAAATCACACATTTTGATCCAACGTTTTATATTGAATTTAGTTTTTTATGACAAATCGTTAGAATTCACGTACTTGTTGAAGTTTTAATTTATTAATTAAGTATTCGTATAATACAATTTCTGAAAATATTTTCCTATTTCAAAAATTCTACAAAAGGCAATTTTTTTCTGTTTTCAACTATTTATTCCGTATACTTTTATTTTTATTTCAAATAAGAAGTATTTCAAATAAAGTATTTCAATTACAAAGTATTTGAAATACTTTATAACTAAGTATTTTGGTCAAAGTATTTCAATTAAACCTAAAAAATAAAGTATTTTGTAGTTCAAATACTTAAAAAAAAGTATTTTGCCCACCTCTGTCCGTTTGATATTTTGATGATTTTCATTTTCTTTGGATTGAATATGTTCAGTTTCTTTTGATTCAATATTTTTAGATTTTAAATATACAGGGTGTCCCGTCCGTGGTTCACCAAACGTCAAGGTTAGAAAGTAGAGCAAATTTTATCAAGAAAAAGCAAAAAAGTAGGAGTCTATCTTTTATGGTTTGAATTTTTTTTGGATTTTTTTTTTTTTTCTTTTCGATTTTTTTTAATACTTGATAAACGATTTGTGTTTTATCATTGTTCCCAATGAATAGAGGAAACTTTCAGCTTTAAAATTATATTTTTTTTAAATCTTTTTACTAAGTTTTTAGGCAGCTACTGATTTGTGGCAATAACGGGCGATGCCAAATTCAAACCCCTCTAACTTTCAAATCATAAAAGATAGTTTTTAGTTTTTTCGTGATAAAATTTGCTCTACTTTCTAACCTTGACGTTTGGTGAACCACGAACGGGACACCCTGTATGTTCCTTTTCATCATAAAAATTAAAAAAAAAATACAAAATTTTCGATTTTTCGGAAAAAATAATTTTTAAAAACGTTTTTCAAAATTTGACGAAATATCTTCTTTAATTAAATAATAAATAGTTTTTTTTAATTGAAGAATTAACAACCCTCCAAAAGTTGATAAGTGCCTACTAAATTTCTCTAAAACCTTAGGATTTTTTGTACAAAAACTAGAATCATAATTTTCATCAAATATTTTTTAAATTGTTTCCAAGGGCTAAAAGTATCTGCTTTAAAATTTTGATAGTGTAAATTATTTTTTTGAATAATTAGAAACTAAAATTCTAAAGGAAAAGTAATTTTGGTGGTTAATTTGTGAAATGTAGGTTTTTGCTGCGAATAAAGGCTTGTTGTAAATATAAAGCAGGCATTTTAAAAACATCTTGCTCGATTTTATCACGAGACCTGGGGCCCCCGCCGCCCCGCGCTGTAATATACGAGCGAAGAAAGTTTGAAACTTTTGCCGTCTCCGTGGCTCCTGGAAGTTTTTGTGCTCGTTCTTGCCTTTCAGCCATGTTTACCTTGGTTTCACGACAGACGAGCTAATTCTATTTACCTTTTATACACTCATCAATTTATATGTTCCTAGTTCCTGGTTGGTACTTGGTACAAACACAAAAATAATTAAAATTCGATGTGTTCGGGGTTGGATGTGGGGTGAGCTTGATTGGGGGGTAGTCAGCTGGAAATGTTATTGCTTTATTGATTAATCTCTTCAGGGAAGACTCATCGCGTAAGGATTTTCCCCAATATTTGCTCTTAAAAAGTGATAAATTTCAAAAGCCCTTTCGATCGGAAAATAAACCTAAATGTCTTCCACTTTTCCACGAGAGTTATAATTTGTTTGCCAACCTCCTTTACTTTTTTATTATCGGAAAACACATTAATTTATTAGTAAACACATTTATCCTACCTAAACCACTCTATAATACTTTTTAATACAAAAAATGTTTTTATTAAAAAAAAAAACAAAAATCATTGATTTAATTAAAAAAAATTTTTTGTCCAAATTTTTTGATTTTTTTTGGGGAATTCTATTCTATTTAATTTTTTTTAATAATTGTAATTTTTTGTAGGGTTCCAAAAATGGCAAACCGTCAAAAACGCCAATCGAGCCATTCGATAGAACACCTGCTGGAGATGCCGTCCACTTCGAAAGGGAGCTGCAAGTCGCGATTCAATATCGCAACCCCAAAAAAGGTAACGGTTGTTATGCACGCTTTAAAAAATCCCGCACCCTTTCTTTCAGGATAAAAACAAATCATATCTACAATCATACAGTTGTCTACAAAACTACCCTTAAAATCAACCCCTATAATTCGTGTTTTTCTAGCTTCATCCTCCAGTTAAGGGATGGCGCTAGGAGTATTAAATTTTGGATTTTTCCGTAATACGTGCCTAGCTCGCAACGGAAGTACTTCCGGAGGATCTCGTGATTTATTTGAAGGGGCGGCAAGTTCGCGGGATTTAATTATTTCGAAATCGCTTAATTTCGTTAGATTTTCTTTGCGAAAGGGGTAAAATCATTAAATACATAATTATAACCCAACCATTTAAAATTAAAATTAAAAAAATAATCCATTCATGTGGTAAATTACAAAAAAAAACCAATTCGCTTTTTCTTAAAGTATTAAAAGCGTATTACAAATTTATCGAAGAAGTTTTAAGAGTTTAAGTAAAAAAAAAGGTGAGGTGTTTGGCACGTAAGTCGTGAACTAACGAGAAACAATTGCGTTGAATTCGGCAGTAAAGCGGTTTGTTATTGAAGGAAACGATTAAAAATGTATCGATTCTGTCTGGGAATTTGTACACGAGTCTTTGTCTTAATGATTCGGTCACTGGCAGAGATTTGCTTTGTTTTAATAATAGGTGTTGAGGCGCAGTCACGTGTCAGCCGACGTTCGTGGTTCTTGTTTAATCAGGGAGAGAAATCGAGCAATCCCCTGGTCAAACGTGCACCTGCCCTATCGCTTCTAATTAAACCACCTTTGAATTTTCACTTCAAATTTCAATTCCAGTCTCAAATAATAATTGCTTCATAACTGCTACAAGTTACTATGTACAATTAAAAATCTCTATAGAATACTATAATTTTTTGTTCACTGGATTAAAAACTTAGAAAAAATCACTCCCAAATTTAGAAAAAAAAACTCTTAGGGTTAAAATACAGTGGCGTGCCGAGGGGGGGGGGGGCAGAGGGGGCAAGTTGCCCCGGGCGCCCGTCGTAGGGGGCGCCGTAACGCCTCTGTGCCTTCACAAAATTAACAGCCGGGAAATACAGAGGATTGCGCATTATAATTCATACACTGGAGTTCGAATAAATCGCGACTTCTTTACTTTGACTGCAGGGGCGCTAGGCACTAAAGGATACACGTGACATATGAACACATGTATTCATTGAGTCAATTATCAGTTGCAACTTGATGTTTGGGCGAAGCGTTCACTATTATTGAAATTCACTTTTTTCTAGCATCAAAACCCAAAACCGCATGTATTTGGAGTCACTTTTATATGCCTGACTGTGATTTGTGTTCTACATATCTATGATCAAGTGTGGTGTATCTTTAACAATATCTTTTAAAGTAAGTAGAGGTACAATAAATATTACAACCAGAAGCAAGTAAAATTGTTTTTTTTTCGTTTTTCTGAATAAATTTTAAAATTAAAGTTGCCTTTATAAAAAATTATTTTATATTTAAGGATGCCAATGAAAAAGAAACTTAGTGGTGCTCAGGACAGAAAGAGAAAACTAGTAACGGAAAATGAGGCAAGGAAATCTAAAAAATTAATGCACGAATTTTTAAGTACTAGTCAATATGCAGCAGTAGTGGATGACAATTTTAAAGGAGAGGCTAGTACTAGTCACACAGAAACTACAAAAATTATTGGTATCAATTCAACCAAAATTGACGACAGAGACAGTCAAGACTCTGAGGAAACTAGTGACTCAGATAATGATGAAGAAAACCAAGATGATAAAAACTGTTGTAAGAACGAAGAGGTTTCATCAAGTGCAATTCCTGAACCTGACATCCTCAAATTCCACGATGTCGGCTTCTTAGAATTTGATAAAACATCCCATTTGGCAAAACTATCAAATCAATTTCGGAAGGAAATGATTATTGTGGGATCAGAAAAATTTCAACACAAAACTGGTCCATTTCCAAAATCAGATGGTCGAGCAATGCAAAAGTCGTGGTTTGAACGACGATCATGGCTAGTATATTCGCCATCGAAAAATGCGGCATACTGTTTTTGCTGTTTATTATTTAAATCATCAAATAATAATACACGCTCATCATTTGAAACAGTTAATGGTTTTTGTAGCTGGAGGAAATTCGAAAGAATTGTTGGACACGAAAATAGTCCAAACCATCGTAAATCGTTTACTACCTGGAAAGAAGCAGAAAGGAGGATAAATAAAGGAAAAGGAATCGATTCCCAAATAGAAACCGCAATTCAACGTGAAAAACAACGTTGGAAAGATGTTTTAGAACGAGTGCTTGCATGCATCAAATATTTGGCAACTCAAAATTTGCCTTTGCGTGGACATGTAGAAAAAGCGAACGGTGACGATGCAATAAATTCTGGAAACTTTTTATCACTTATTAAACTGTTGGCTCGATTTGATCCAGTTTTAGAAAACCACCTCAAATATGCAAGAGAAAACCCACGGTCTGTACATTACCTGTCTTCAAAAATACAAAATTCTTCTTTCAACTGCTGTAAGGAACCAATTGATAAGTAACATAATAAAAAACAAATACTACGGCATTTTGCTAGATTCAACACCTGACCTCGCTCATCGCGAACAAATGTCTGAAGTCATTAGGTATGTTGACATAGATTTTATAATTAAAACAGTTACTGTAAATGAATCGTTTTTGGGTTATATTGAGTTGCATGGTAAAGATGCTGCTACTATTGAAACTCTGGTCCTAGAGAAACTCGAAACAGATAAAATTCCACTCGAAAATTGTAGATCTCAATGCTATGATAACGCGGCTGTGATGGCGGGAAATTTATCAGGAGTACAACAGCGACTCATTGAAAAAAATCCTCGAGCATTATTTGTGAATTGTGATAACCATAGTTTAAATTTAGCATGTTTACATTCAGGAAAACAAGACCCGATTATTGTTACATTTTTTGGATCAATCGAAAGCATATATAATTTTTTCTCCCGGTCTACCCTTCGATGGGAATTACTGAAACATGCTGTCAAAGTAACTGTAAAACGCGAGTGTGAAACACGATGGAGCTCAAGGATTGAAGCCGTTAGTGCCATTTTTCTTGGGTTGAACGAGCTTGTTGATTTGTTAGAAAAAATGTCAGATGATGTAAATAATAACTCTGAAACTAGAAGTGAAGCAGATAGATTGTTAGAAAACATTTTGAATTATAATTTCCTTGTGCTGCTAAAATTTTGGAATACAATTCTAAAAAAAATTGACCGTATTCAAAAACGATTACAAGATCATACTATAAACTTCTTGGATGCGTCATGTGATGTGGAAGGTTTAAAAATTGACTTAAACCAATATCGAGATTCTATATGTCAAGATGCAATTAAAAATGGCAAAGAAAATTGCGAAAAATGGGGAATTGAAACTCAAAGACGAATTAGGAGAAGATGTAAGATGTCTGGAGAATCAGCTAGAGATGCCGGACTTTCAGCTGAAGAAGAAATGTCAAGAGTTATGAAAGCAGGTCTAGATCGATTATATCAAGAACTAAATACGCGCTTTGGTCGCCTAACGGACCTTAATTTAAAATTTGGTTTTCTTTTAAATGTCAAAAATGTAATCGGTACAAATCAGGACAAGGACGAAAATAATGAGGATGACAATCGCAAATTAAAAGAAAAGTGTATCGATTTCGGGAAATTTTATAGCACTGATGTTGATGGGAATGAATTATATACGGAGATTTTAGACTGTAGGATGTTTCTAAAAACTCGAGGAGATGCGTTACCAAAAACCCTATAGACCTTTTAATTTTTATTATTTCATATGGTGAAGATGTCTTTCCGAATTTGCGTATTTCGCTACAAATCTTGTTGACGGTTTCAACATCGCTCGCAAGTTGTGAGCGATCTTTTAGTAAACTGAAGTTAATTCTTTCGTATTTAAGAACGACGATGGGACAAGATCGTCTAAGTAGTCTGGCTCTTCTAAGTATCGAAAAGGAAACTTTGGAAAAAATTAATTTACAGGAAGTTATTGATCAATTCGCATCAGTTAAAGCTAGAAAACTGAATATTTAAATAATCTAATACCTATTTAGGATTTGTTTTTGTTAATGTTTTTTTAAGGATTTTTCTTTTTATACCAATGTTATTTTACCTACATATACCTATATTTTACCAATGGATTATGAATCTATTCGATATATTTATGTTATTTGTAATATCTTTTTATTGAGAATTTGTTTTTATTTTTGTTAAAGATTTTAAAGGAATTTTAATTTCTTTATCTTGTTTTATTTATTTTATATTCTAAATGCTAATGAAATACTTAAACAATGTTAATGATCTATTTTTATCCGATTTGATGTTATTTTAATGAAAATTATAAGAGGGGGCGCAAATTCGTAAATTTGACCCGGGCGCTACATTGGCTCGGTACGCCACTGTTAAAATTTGTTGCAGAACCGACTCAAACAGCGATCCAAGCACCGGCTCAACAAACACATTGGGTGATATGAATAAAAACGAGTATATACTTTATGTTCAAAATTTTGAAGTATATACTCCGAGTCGTAAGAATAAAAATCCAGAGCAGATGCTCAGTGTGAGCAAGTACTCTTATATACAATTTTGTATGAGTATTTACTCATATTTCATATGAATAAAGTAAGGTGTATACTTCAATGACATGAGTATCTACTCCATTTGATTTGAGTGTGCTGTATAGCAGACTCAGTTGAATTTTTAAATCGAGTGATGGCGGAGTTCATGTTTAATTTGCGATCCGAAAAATATTATAAGCCCAGAAGAATTACTTGTGACCGTGACTACTAAGTTTTATATAGATTTTCCAAGGAAAATGTAGAGTGGATAGCAAACCATTTTTTGGGCGAGGAGTCAGAGGAGAGAAGAGGTGGCGCGTTATCTAATCTGGATAAAATGAAAGTGTTTTTAAGATATGTGGGAGATCCCGGCTTTCAAGCAGGAGTAGGTGAAGATGTTGGGTTTTATCAAACTTCTGTCTCCAAAATTTTAAGAACGGTTATAACTAAACTTTTTCAAAAAAGTGGTCATTGGGTAAAATTTCCACAAAATGCTGAAGATATAATGCGAGTCAAAGAAAATTGGCACAGACGTTATAATTTTCCCAGCTGTTTGGGTGTTATCGATTGTACTCATATCAGAATAAAAAAACCATCGATTCATGGTGATGAATATATAAATCGAAAAGCGTATCCTAGCATTAATGTACAAGTTACCTGTAATTCGGATGAGTGGTTTACAAGCGTGGACGCTTCATGGCCAGGGTCTGTTCATGATTCTAGAATTTGGTCAAACTCAGAGAGTTTTAAGGTAGCGAGAGATAATTTTGGTAACAACCAAGCACTACTTTTAGGAGATGAAGGATATGGGATAGCGCCTTGGCTAATGGTAACATTCAAAGTAAATAAGAGCATCTACTCAATTTAAAGGAGCATATACTTTTTCAAGCTTACTCACTTTTATTCATACGAAATGGAGTATAAACTCGCACTTTATGCTCATGCTCATGAGTAGATACTTCCGAGTATAATCTCATATTTATTCATATCACCCATTAGCATGTATTCAGCGATCGTGATGAAAATTTTAGAGACGTCGTTAAAGTTAATCACGTCTTCTTATGAAGAAATATTTTTTAATCACGTGATTAACGATAACGACGTCTCTAAATTTTTCATCACGGTCGCTATTGTATCTTATACGTATGAACATGGTGCTGCATCGACTCCCGACTCAAGCACCGACTCTTGGACTCATAAAATTCAATGTGTTTGTTTTTACTGCTTGGATCGCTTCTTGTGTCGGTCTTGCACCATGTTTCAACCCTTACAACAAAGTAGAGGTTTCTTCTAATAACAATTATTTGAGGGTTACAAAAATTGCTTTAACTTCTATACTACACTTCTTCCAGTTGAATTTCAGAAAAGAGCAATTCAATTTCAGAAAGTATCAATGGTATTTCAGAATCATCAATTGTATTTCAGAAACCATAATTTGAAAATCAGATATCGTCAATTTTATTTCTGAAAGTATTGTTTGTCTTTCAGAAGTATTCAATTGTATTTCAGAAAGAATCATTTGTGTTTCATTTAAAATAAAAGCGACGGATATTTTAGGTTACCTAAATTTAATATTTTAGCCACATACAGCCGTTTCTTCCATAGCTAAAGCGGCAGTATGATGGATTGTAGTGTGCTGCACGAGTACAATCACCACCAAAAATTGTATTTTTGGCTTCTTCAATAAATAATTGTTTCTAAGTAAACCAACATTTGCTTAATGATACCAGCAGATATGACAGGTGGAATCTGAAGTGGTCTTTTAACAATATTGCTTTTATCTTTGATCAGATTATTTCAATTGGGTTTAACATTTCTGAACAAGGACTAAAGCATAATATAGTTATTGGTATATTTTTAAATACCCAAAGCATTTTATGAAGAATTGTAGTTGTCTGCTGTCCTCCACGTCCGCAATCACCCCCAAAAACTCTTGGTTTCCTCAATTTTTCCAAGTAGTATTATTTTTGTAATAAAAATCACATTTTTTGAATTTCTCATTTACAAAAGCATCCATATCTTCAAAATTTTCGCTAAGGGACATTATTTGCAACTTAAAACTTTCATACAACGCGATCAAATCAGAGTAACTACATTAGTAGCTATCGATTTCGAGACTTGGTCTCATCATCAAGAAAAATAATCTTAGTTCATGTTGAAGCTTGAAGCCTTTTAAATTTTGCTTCTTTGATTTTGATGATGTTGTGTACCCCCTCAATGTCGCTTTTTCCTTGATGTTGATGAAATGTGGGAAGATTCTCAAACGTTTGTACGAAGAAAGAATCCAATTCTTATTTTTAATTCTAACAACAACTCAACGCCTCTGGCCTTCTCAGTTTTCTTATTCATGAAGACGAATCTGGTCAAATTTGCACTAACCTACAATGATCTATGTTTGACATGTGTAATTACTATTGTAGTAGAAAGCACACAATAAATCTATCTATCTAAATCTATCTATCTATCTATCAACCAAAAATAAAAGGAAAAAGGAAAAAGGCAAATCTCAGGATATGGTTTTTTTTTCGTGCGAATCTTTAAGAATCTTCCCACATTTCATCAACATCAACAGAAAAAGTGACATTGAGGCGGTACACAACATCATCAACGAAGCAAAATCTAAATGACTTCAACATGAACTCAGATTCTTTTTGCCTGAAGATGAGACCAAGTCTCGAAATCGATAGCAACTAATGTAGTCACTCTAATTTGATCTGAAAAGTCAGATTTCCTTGACAAAACAGCTAATAAATTTGACCCCAAGTAACATCGTGATTTTTAATCCTCACTTTATTTGTAAAAATTACTCAACACATCTGTGTTTCTCACTTTTCTCATCATCTGATACTCTTTCTATTTCCTCTATTCCATTGGCAAGTATTTCTCCAGTTTTTTCATGCATTGTAATAAAATCTATGAAAGCATTTTTTGGGCAGCTGATACGAGCTTTAAGGATCAAATTGAAAAATCGAAAGAAAGTGTTCAATTTGCTACTAGTCCATGGTCCCTGTCGATTCGAGATTTTTCAGAATCTAAAATAAAAATGGGGTGCCATTTTCGCCATTCCATAGTTGCCACGATGGTTTTTGAACCTAGTGAAACTAGTTTTTATTAAAATAGGCTATTAGGTGAAGAAAACTAGATTTTTGTCTTCTTAAAACGTGCATTCTGTAAACTGCTTTAATCACTCAAGTAGGCCTCTTATATGAATAATCTGGTTTTTTCCCTATTTCCGTGGTGTTCCTTAAGAAGTTCTGTTTTTTAGACCCCTCGTGTATTTTTTTTTTGAATTACATAACTAAAAGTTTATTTAAGTGATCGTTTTAAAAAATGTGTTGTTTGATGTTTTTTTTTTGGCAAAATTTGATTTCACCCTCATGAATTGAACCTTCACAAAGATGTCTTAAGAGCTTCTTATACCCAACAGGACTTATGATAGATAGCTTTAAATTCGTTAGGACATCTCCTCTTAATAAATCCAGTAAAAATAAAAATTTTCAGTCTAAAATTGCGCAATGAACACAAAACGGGCAAATGTGCAATAGATGAATGGCTAATAGAAAACTCACCTCTAGTGAAAATGATTTATTCTTCTGTCTGCGCATCTAAAAAAACATGTTATTTGCCCAATAAATCTCAAATTTCGACTAGAAAATATGAGATATCCCAAGATATATTTCAAATATCGCTCATAAAATATGGGATATCCCAAGATATATCCTATACACTAACATTTCCTATAAACTAATATTTTCTTTCGACTCCTTAAGAAGTTACAGCAATTTAAAAGTTTCAACATTTTAACGATTTCTTGGGAAACCATCTACAATTTTTCTTTCTTATCATCATGTTTTTATTTAAAAGATTTATAGTTTGGATTTTGTCTTTCCCAATTTGCCTTTTTTGAACATTATTGACTGTTTTTAAAATAAGTGGATTCATTTAAAATTTATGACAAGAAAATTAACCTAACTGATTGGCCTACAGAAAATGTAAATTTTTTTTAGATAATAAATAGATATACTATACTATATAATTTTTTTAGATAGTAAATAGATATACATATCGCCTATAAAATATGGGCTATCCCAAGATATATTCCAAATATTTCAGTATTGCCTGTACATATCCCTTTGTATTTCAAACATATCCTAAAATATTACCCCGATTTTTTAGTATATCCTTTACACATCCTCAGCTGTGTCCACCTACATCCTTTCGCGGTATGCCCCTCGACTACTCCTTTCTATTTAACCATCCTTGCATACTTATAATATAACAAAAAATTATTAGATTTACAAATTCTGGAAGTTAAGGGAAGAAAAATGAAAAATTATAGTTTTTTTTCTTTTTTTCATGTTTTTTTTAGGTTTACTGGACTCCTTACTCCACTCACTTTCTATAAAATCAGAAATTTCACAAGTGGAGTGCGAACTTTCAGAAGATTATTTTGACATTTGCCCTTTTTATTTTTTTCGTTCCGCTTTTGTTTTAATCCATTTCCATTTTATCTTTTTTTCATTTTGTTAAGGAAATGAGAAAGTTTTCCTTGTTCTATATTTTTTTCATCATTTTTTCCTTGCGATTTTCTTTTAATGCGCTTTTGATAATAAAAATGTTTCTTAAATGGGGTTGGGATTCCAGACGAAGAACTAGCCACTTCATTTGGTAATATGGCGGGAGAATTCACCTCTAAAATTGATTCTGCTGTAACTACCTCATCATTCCGAACGGTCCTTTAGAACGGTCAATTCAAAAAGTGATAGTCACCATTTGTAGATTCAGTCATAGAAGTATTTTCATCCTCTAAAATGGAGTATTTTGCAATCTGGGTTTGAGCGTTTCTCCATAACATAAAGATGTGTCTTCACTCCCCTTTTCCGTAGACCATCGAAAAGTCTTAAGTTTGTCTGTTTCAATATTTTCTTGTAGAAGTTGCAAACCTTGTTTTAATTCTCTATTCGCACAAATTGTGTTTCCGGACATTCCATGACATTCACTTATATAAAAATCATCTCATTTTTTTCATTTTCCTGAAAATTGGTCAACTACTGGTGCACGCTCAGAAAAGAACAAATACACTCAATTATATTCGAATTATTATATGAAATTATTTGCATTTGCCAGATTGTTTATCATGTTATTGTTTGGAGGACGGTTCTTCATTCTTCCAGGAAATTACCATAATCTGGGGCGCAGCTTCAGCGCAGAGATTCGGGATTTCATTGTTATTTTCCTGCAAGAACAAGCTCCATGGCAGCCTTTCGAACATGTACAGCTTATAGTGTTAAGGAGTTCTACAGTAGTGGTAATTAGCTGGAGGACTTTATTTGAAGTCTTCCCGTTCCTTTTAAGTTATTTTTTCCACACTTGAGCTGAAAATACTTCCTCAAGAAATGCTGTCGAGCATATCTACTTCTGTAGGACACAAAGAGGCGTTTGTTCGAAATTTCTTAAATATTTCGTAGCGTAGCACATTTAAGGTCTAGGTATCATTTTTGAAATAGAGGGATACTATGACTTTTGTTTTCTGTTCTCCCCCATCAAGCTCATCAGCAGTAGCATTGGATTAGTTGGCCACCTCTGCTGCTTTCTGCAAACTGTGGTTTTGTCGTTAACGTCTTGAGAAATTTTAGTTTTCCGAATAGCGTTGTCGTAGCCACTGAGTGTATGTTGGATGTTGGAATAGTATGTTTTTTTAGAAGTATAAGAATATGAGATCTCGTTTCGAGTGATGATACGAACAATCGTCCGTGGTTTAGTGGTTGGAACGTTTCTACAAGACCATTTTATCAAAATTCAAAGTAGTGGTACTAGAGAATTTCGAGGTTGAAGCTCCACTTGGAACACGAGGCAAACTCAGATTATTCATATCAGGATATCAGAGGCCTTCTGAATGATTTAAACAGTTTGCAGAATTCTACCCGTTTTTCGAAGGCTAGTCCTTTTTTGAATCAAATTTGCTTCAGCCAATATCCAGCTTTTTAAGGAATTCCCAAATGTGTTATTATTTTTAAGTTGATATATAATTTGTTTTGATTTCTCTTTATAGAGGAAGTGCTCCTGAAAATGTCAATTCCCTTTCCCATCTGATCGGTCCAATACTATTTCAAGTATTTAGTTTTTTAATGAATCGTTCAAGATTTTCAAGGAATTTTTCAATGATTTTTCCTTTGGCTCTAACTTTAAATCTACTGGTAGTAGGGTAAACATTTTTATCTGAATGTAGGCTAAAATCTATAAATAGTTTTATTTTTCGATTTTATGATTCTTTATCATAGATTTCATTTCCAAATCTATAAGATAGGATATAGCGAAAAATATTTGAGATTTGTGGAATTTGTTGATGAATGAGTTTTTTGAAGTTTTTAATGAAACACCCTGTATGTAGGTTAATTCTGCGGTTTAGGCATGCATCTCACGGGCTCTTTATAGGAAGGAGCGTTCGTGTTGGGGCTTGAGATGGTGTCCATGAGGGTATAAGAAATAAGAGCAGGAGTAGAGAAGTTTGGGTTAAGACGTTGGAGCCCAAAACTCTGACTCGTTTTAAGACTGTGCGTTACCTGATCGCAATACCAACCACAAACTCCTTTGGACGGCACCGACACACGCTGCATAAATACATGCCGTGTGCCGTTCCTTAGATGTTCAACCCTTCTGGCCGCAACAGGCATTAACAAGTTACTCCTAAGAAACACCACAACGAGCGACCATGACTTATTCAGCACCTTATTTAGAATAACAAACTAAGCTCCTGTAAGACAAGCCCTCCGGTCCTCGGTCCTCAACCCTCGTACAGATTCTAAGACGTTTCTCACAACTCACCCCCTATCGATTATTACAAATTACAAGACGTGTTTAAGCACGAATTATTCAATTCGGTCACTAACTACACCAAGATTACTGTATTTTACATCTTAGTTAAGCTAATGACGCTTGTACAATAAATACTTAAATATCGATTGTAGGAGGATTTTGGTGTTAATTGGTGCGTGCGTTTACTTAAAGGAGCAATATAAATCTCAAGATGTCCTCAACAGGGTGTAAACAATAGGAGGTGAAGAAGCGGGGCCACCTAGACCATCATAAATATCACGAATTTCTAATCTGGCAGTGTTCTTAGTTGGGCTTCCGCTTCAGCAGGCGCATTCCTGCCATTATCTATGCCCCTGCTCGCCGAGAATAACCCGGAACTTAAACACAGATTCAATATGCCTCCGATCAACGAAAGGTATGCAGCCATTACTGCCCATCCCTGGCTCTCAAAGATTCATAAGGAGTCACAAGGAGAAAGGATGTTCCCTCTTCCTTTACACTCCCACGCACAAAATGTGCTAACGAGTAATTTCTCCAACACTGAACGCGTCACTTGAATAGGAATACCTTAGACACATTACACATTGCTGATTTCAATTGAATATTGGCTTCTACTTTGTCTCAAATGCTTTACAGTCCTCAACACTCGCAGCAATAAAGGATACAAATCGTTTTAATAAACATTCTCTGGTTTAATATCTTGAATCCACAACAATATTAAGTAACATCAAATAGCTCACACCTAATAATGTCTTTAGATTTTCTAAAGGAACTAATTTTTGTTATTGGTAATAAAAACAGGATGCGCGTGCCCTTCTTGTCAAGTGGATTTATAAGTCTAGTGCAACGAATCTAAGAAACCCAATTCATTTCCCGTTGGGTTGTTTTCAATAAATCATAGAAATAATGTCATTTGATGAAATTTATTTGTTAAAAGGGAGCCATTATCAAGTGATCGTAGAAAGGGGCCGTTTGAAAACATCGACGCTGGCATTCTTAATGCAAACTCGATTGGATACGTTAAATAATTAATTGTGAAAGTTTAGATAAAAATAAAGTCAGCTGCATCTGTAAGTAATTGAACGCGGAGCCTCGGTCCGAGAGAATCCGTCAGTACTCTTCCATTACTCGGAATAATTAAACGTTTAACCCAGGGTATTGTGTATTTATCAGTTGAAAACAGACATTTCCTCTTTATGCCACCTTCTGAGCGTCTTGCAAATTAAAATGACTTATTGTTGATGGGAATAAAAAGCGATCATAAAAAGGAGCTTTTGGCGCTGAAAGGGGCCGAGTTTTGAGTAAAAACGCGCCGTTTAACAGCACAATGCTAAACCTAATTTATTAGTGCGGGATGTTAAGACAGTCTGGGGTTCAAGTAAGGGGTTGTAAGGAAGGAATGCATTAAGCGGAGAGCACAACACCCTCTTGCCTTAATCTTCGGCAGAACGCGCCTTACGACATGTGCTCGAGATGGCCCATGCATCTCGATTCATACAAATGAGCTCACGGACTACCCATAAATTACGAATTATCACAACAGAACGACTCCTCACTTCTTCCAACATATTCATTAATACAGGTTCTACTTTAAAACCACCATTAGTTTTGGCGCATCTCCAGATTTTTACGAAAAATAACTCATCACGCTTTATCTAGAAAAACACGATTGAATTGTACGTACTAATGCGAAGATTGTTAAAATCTTAAAAGCAATAAAACCCTATGTTTCCCACGAGGCCATAAAATAAAGGGAAGGAGGTAATAGTGTTGCGAGTCAGGTGTGGCGGCAATCGAGATGTCGCCTCGGAATGAGCCAAAACCAGCTATAACTCTCATACAACAATCCCATACATCGCCTTTTACTTCCCCATAAATTCACGAAATGATCACCCAATAAATGAAACACATTCTTTTAATTTCTATCTTCATACCCCACAAATAACCTCAACATTTTAACACCATCAACAACACAACTAAATTCAACTCATCTTCCATTAATTGTTTAAACCCATTTTTGAGTAAAGTGCCTTACAAATTAGTCTTCCAATTTTTTCAAAAATGTACTCCTTTCTACACCACCACGAAGATAAAGTACAGGTAAACGTCGTTTTGCGCCGGTTCGATTTACACCGATCTATATATATGTATAAAGTTAATTGTCCTCACTCACTCACTCACTGATCTATCAACGTAGAGCCTAAACCACAGCAGATAGGAACTTGAAATTTTGTAGAGATATACCTTAGATACCCACTAAGAAAGGATTTTCTCGAAAACCCACTCTAAGCGGTAGAATTTTAATTTTTTATGTCTTTGGGTCACCAATGTCACCAAGTCACCAACGTTTGGACAAGGTTTCAAATATTGACGTATAATGAAGATGGAGATTTATTTATTTATTTCTAATCCAAACAGACACAAATGTCCATTAACAGGGATGATAACTATTACAATAAATCATTACAAAGGTATAAAAAACAATAATAATATAAGTTAATAAAACACTTACGGTAACATAAAATACAAAATTTAAAACATCTAAAAGCTGTGTAGAATTGTTATACAATACAGGGTGTTTACAGTTCACCCGTTAATCTTTGAAGACGTGATACTAGAGGTGCAAATAAGTAGAATGACAAAAAATCATCTTAGTAAAACTTTCCTTATAAGAGAGTTACAACCCTATGAAGATGCTGCTAAAAAGTGTGTTTTTACGATACTATTTCCAAACGGTTTACATTACACTTTTCATATTTGGTGCAGATCTTTATAAACTTCAGATCTATTATTATCATTTTTCTGAGATTTTTTGATAGCCTCTAATGGGTAATTTTCAATAGAGATGAAGATAAACATTGTCTAAACTTTGCAAGGGTTAAATATCAAAGCTTTATTCTTTTAAAATAATATTCTTTACTGTATTTTATACAAAAAAGATCCTTTTATTCTAATCGCTAGGATGCAGCGTTTACCCAAAAAAACGCATTTAAGATACATTTGCTAGCGACATTCGCGGACGACGGAAACGCCGAGCTTAGCAACGCTGGTAGTTTGCTGCATGTTGCTAAGCAAAGTATTCCGATTAGCGTTTTGGTCGTCCGTGAGGGGAAATTGTAATGCGTTTTTTGGGCAAACGGTGCATCCTAGCGAGTTAGAATAAGAGGACCTTTTTTGTCTAAAATAAAGTAAAGAATATTATTTTGTAAGAATAAAGCTTTGATATTTAACCTCTGCAAAGTTTAGACAATGCTATCTTCAACCCTACTAAAAATAACCCTTTAGAGGCTACCAAAAAATCTCAAAAAAATAATAATATTAGATCTAAACTTTATAAAGATCTGTACCAAATTTTAATAGTGTAATGTAAACCTTTTGGGAATAGTAGCGTAAAAATATACTTTTTGGCAGCATCTTCAAAGAGCTGTAACTCTCTTATAAAGAAAGTTTTACTAAGATGATTTTTTGTCATTCTACTTATATTCACCTCTAGTATCACCTCTTCAATGATTAACGGGTGAACCGTAAACACCCTGTAAATATACAGGGTGTCCCGTTCGTGGTAGCCAAAACTTCAGGGTTAGAAAGTAGAAGAAATTTCATCGTAAAAAACGAAAAAAGTGTGGGTTTAACTATTATAGTTTTGGAGTTACAGCTCTTTAAATTTTAAGTTACCAATTTTTCCCACACATCACTAAATCAGTAATAACAACTTAAAAAGTGTGTGTAAAAATCTACAGAAATTATCACTAGAAAGCTAAAACCATCCTCTTTCAACTAGTAATAACAAAACAACATAAATTGTAAAAAAACGACAAATTTTTTATTTTTTTTTAATTATTTTCTTTCTGTGAATTATTATTTAACATTCTGTCAACAATTTATGTTGTTTTGTTATTACTAGTTAAAAGAGGGTGGTTTTAGCTTTCTAGTGATAATTTTTGTAGATTTTTACACACATTTTTTAAGTTGTTGTTACTGATTTAGTGATGTGTGGGAAAATTGGTAACTTAAAATTAAAAGACCTGTAACTCCAAAACTATAATAGTTAGACCCACACTTTTTTCGTTTTTTTACGATGAAATTTCTTCTACTTTCTAACCCTGAAGTTTTGGCTACCACGAACGGGACACCCTGTATAAAGTTAATTGTCCTCACTCACTTACTGATCTATCAACGTAGAGCCTAAACCACAGCAGATAGGAACTTGAAATTTTGTAGGGATATACCTTAGATACCACAACCCCCCACTAAGAAAGGATTTTCTCGAAAACCCACTCTAAGTGGTAGAATTTAAATTTTTTATGTCTTTGGGTCACCAATGTCACCGACGTCACCAATGTCACCAATGTCACCAATGTTACCAATGTCACCAATGTCACCAATGTCACCAATGTCACCAATGTCACCAATGTCACCAATGTCACCAATGTCACCAACGTCACCTACGTGCTATGGAGAATATTACAATAAACGGTGAACAAATACCTCACCGTGTAATTCCAATGAGAGGTGATCGAAATTGCGTAGTCTACTCTCTTTTCTTTTCTATTGTATTTATAATTCGGTAAATCGAGCTAAAGAGGTTCGTACTCAAATTGTTCAGTATGTTATCGTCAATTGGAGAAGGTTTCAAATATTGACGTATAATGAAGATGAAGATTTATTTATTTATTTCTAATCCCAACAGACACAAATGTCCATTAACAGGGATGATAATTATTACAATAAATCATTACAAAGGTATAAAAAACATTAATAATATAAGTTAATAAAACACTTACGGTAACATTTAAAATACAAAATTTAAAACATCTAAAAGGTGTGTAGAATTGTTATATACAGGGTGGCCCACGACGAGCTAGCCAGGGCCTATCTCGAAAACGATTAGTACGATCTAAATGAAATTTGGTACGTTACTATAGTTTCAGACAGGGTCCATTTTAGTATAATAATAGTTTACTTGCGGTTTATTGTTTCCGGTTACGTGAACACCCTGTATATTAATGCATTTTTGAGAAAATTATTTCAATATACATTCAACGATACAATACACTCTATGTTTTATTTTAAGGTAATGGGAATATTCTCAGTTTAAAGAAAAATAAAAAATTACTTTATTGTTAAATAAAAATTATTCAAAATACAAAAAAAATATTTTAACTAATAATTATGAACAAAATGTTACCAACAGAACGTACTATAAGAGATGTTCAAATTGACTTCCACCTTCTTACAATACATACATGCAATATTCGAATCTTGACCGTAGGTTCCTGGTGCAAGACGCTCTAATCATATTTGGTATAATTCTTTGACATGCTTCCATGATCCTGTTCTGTAAGTCTTGTATGTCAAGAGGTTGTGTGGTATACACAATTTGCTTTAAGTATCCCCACAGAAAAAAATCTAGGGGTGTAAGGTCTGGTGATCTCGCAGGCCAATTTATAGGACCATTACGGCCAATCCAGCGTTCTGGGAAGGTAACATTAAGGTATTCTGTAACTTGACGAGAAAAATGTGGCGGAGCACCACATTTCAGCCCTTTCATTCATTTAGTGGAACATCTTCTAGCAATTATGGAAGTACTTCTTGGAGGAAATTTAAATATCTGGCACCAGTCAATGTACCATAGTAAAAGTAGGGGCCAATAACTCGGTCATTGAATAAACCACACCAAACATTTATACTCCAAACTTGCTGGAAATTTGTTTCTTTGACCCAGTGCGGATTTTCGGGTGACCAATAGTGACTGTTGTGGCGGTTAACATTACCATTGTTATGAAATTTGGATTCATCACTCCATAAAATATTTTTAAGGAAAAATGGATCATGTTCAAGTTTAATTGATATTTCAGCAATAAAATTTAATCTTCGTTCGAAATCACCCGGTATTAAACCTTGCACTAAATGTATTTTGTAGGGATGATACTTATTATTTTTTAGCACTCTTTGAATAGTAGTTCTGCTTAATCCTAATTCTTGTGAAAGAAGTCTGGTGGATGCATGTGGGTTCACTAGAACATAAGCCAAAATATTAATGATGTTGTTTTCCGTTTGAATTAATTGTCTTCTAGGTGTTGCCAGTTTGCCATTTGGTAGCGAACCATTTCGTAATTTATTTTTAATGTGGGCAAAAGTATTTTCATTTGGAGTTATACGATTTGGATATCGAATTCTATACACATCTCGAGCAAGTCTCTTATTTTTTCGGCATTCGCCATAAACAAGGAGCATGTCTACATATTCATCATAAGTAAAATGAGTAGGCATTTTGGAATAATTTTTGAAAAACAACAGAAGACCACTCGACAATCCAACGCCAACGATATCAAAAATAAGTCAATGCTCATGTGCACAACAGCAACATGAGGCAGTTGTGAATGTAAATTCATCTTTTATTTATTTTTATTTGTTCACCTACATTTAAATTCCAGATTGGCCAGTTTTTGTTCATAATTGTTAGCTAGAATATTTTTTTTTTGTATTTCAAACAATTATCATATAACAATAAAATATTTTTTATTTTTATTTAAATTGAGGATATTCCCATTACCTTAAAATAAAACATAGAGTGTATGGTATCGTTGAATTTGCATTGAACTAATCTTCTAAAAAATGCATTAATATACAGGGTGTTACATTAAATATTTTAGAGTTGATGTCAAGTAACCGGAAACAATAAACCGGAAGTAAATTATTATTATACTAAAATGGACCCTGTCTGAAACTATAGTAATGTACCAAATTTCATTTAGATCGTATTAATCGTTTTCGAGATATGCCCTGGCTAGCTCGTCGTGGGCCACCCTGTATACCGGGTGGAAATGAAAAACGGGTCACCTCTATAACTTTTTATTTATGAATAGAAAAATTTGAAATTTGGCTATGTTCTATGGTTCAAAAAAACAAATTTTATGTGCATTTTTTATTTTCGAAATCACTTCCGGTTTCACCGGAAACACCATGAACTTTGTTTTTTAAATGCAACATCCCATATTTTTATTCATGGCTTAAAATACTTTTAAAAAAGAAGTATTTTTGAGATATTAGTTTTTATTTTTTTTGTAAAAAAAATTTTTTTCAAAAAAAAAAAAGGTTTTCGAAGTCGGTGAAAAGTACCAAAACTAATTCTAAATAATTCAAATACCTAAATAAAATTGTAATTTGAAAAAAAATTTAAGTGGTTTTTGAACTATTAATTTTTAAACTTAGTTAATGAAGATTTTATCAAATATCTCACTTTTTTTAAATGCAATGATGCCGGGTCATTCGACTTTTTAAAAAGAGGATTTTATAACGATTATTTATTTTATGTATTTGAATTATTTAGAATTAGTTTTGGTAATTTTCACCGACTTCGAAAACCTTTTTTTTTTTGAAAAAAAATTTTTTTTCGCAAAAAATAAAAACTAATATCTTAAAAATACTTATTTTTTAAAAGTATTTTAAGCCATGAATAAAAATATGGGATGTTACATTTAAAAAAACAAAGTTCATGGTGTTTCCGGTGAACCCGGAAATGATTTCGAAAAGAAAAAATGCACATAAAATTTGTTTTTTTGAACCATAGAACATAGCCAAATTTCAAATTTTTCTATTCATAAATAAAAAAGTTATAGAGGTGACCCGGTTTTCATTTCCACCCGGTATATATAAATTAAAATTATATCTTTAAAATACGGTCGCACTGTAAAAGTTTTAAAACTGAGATCTAGAGTACATAATTTTTAGTTGTCCCAGGAGAGCACTGTAATTACAATCAAATATACAGGGTGAGCTAAAATGATTGTGGTCAATTCAAATTTTCCGCCTAAAAATCTGGGAAATTTGTTTGCTTCAAGTTCATAGTAACAAAAAATCATGTCAAAATCAAAACAAAGTAACTAGACTTCATAAAAGCAGAGGCGTAGGTGTAATTTTTACCGTTGTGTCTAAACTTCAGATTTTAGAATTTCGTTATTGTGCTTTCTATTTCATAAACGTCAGTTTTTATTAAAATTAATTTGCGCAAATCTTTGTTTTGTGTTAGCATCAGCCTCGAAACTCGAAAATGAAGAATTTGCTGTGAAATTAAAGATTTTGGAAAACAATTTTGCTACGCCATTGGATTACTAGGAGATTTTATTTTCAAAATTTCAGTTGATACAACCTGTGTATTTGGTTGCCTACATATCAAACCACAATCATTTTAGCTCACCCTGTATCAATATTTCTATTTACATTAGTAATTTGTTGTAGGTTAAAGACATATAGTTAATTGGGCAATAAAAATAAATATTTGTGCGGCTCAATTCAGTTTTAAATACAATACAATTATTTCTACTACAAAGTCTGGGCATAGAAAAATTAAGCTTATTTAGCAAATCGTTACAGTCAATTCCATTATGTAACATTTTATGGAGAAATTTAACGCAAGTATTTTTCCTATTATCCTCAAGGGTTATCATGTTGAATTCTTCTAATAGGGAACTGTAACTTACTGTTTGATAATCAGGATATTCATTATGTTTAATAAAATGCAAATATCTTAAAAACAGTTTTTGAGGTCTTTCTAAAAATTTAATGTGAATGTCATAGTAGGGATTCCAGACCATTGAACAATAATCCAGTCTTGATCTAATGTATGCATTATACAAATTAGTTATAGTTTTGATATTAGTGAAATTCTTTGTTGATCTTTTTACAAATCCTAAAAATTTCATACCATCTGCCATAATATTGGAGTAATGATCAGAAAAGTTTAAATTACTGCTGAATGTAATATCTAAATATTTGACTGTAGTTTTTCTCACTAACTTAGTGTTATTGATTATGTAATTGTATTTAATGATTGACTTTTTATTTATATATGTAACTATACTACATTTGTTAATATTTAACACACCAATTTTGCAACATTTGCCCGGGCACATCCAGAAAATTGGGCTTTATTAATATACATCTGGTTCTGCTCAAAACTGATAGGGATTTCCATGTGTAGGAGCTAGCAGAACACTACCTCGAAGAACTACATTTTCTTATCTTTTCCTTCTGCTTTTTCATATTATTTCATTAGAAACGTCAAACTATCATAAGCTTCTAAAAGGTTAACAAATACTATTTCAGTTTTTTCATAACCATCTTTAATATCTTGTGTTAGGTTTAAAATTTGACCCCAACAAGATTTTCTGGGTCAAAATAGAGCTTGTTCTGAAATGAATTGATCATCTACTTGATGACAATTCAGTAATTAATTTTGAAGGTAAATAGTTGAATATTTGAGATAATTTAATGAATGTGACATGTGAAGTAAATAAATGAAGCAGTAAATCATTTAGAATCTCCCCTTAAAGAGCGATATTTATGAGCAATCGATAAAAAAGTTGTAAAATTGAAATTTAATAAAAACGCGAGCTAAACCTGCCAATATATCATTCCTGAAAATCACGTAGTTTAGTAGTTTTCCTACAAATATACTTAAAAATCTTCGCAAGATGCGGAACTGGAGTTATTTATGGTCTGAAAAATCGGAGGAAAGCTCGGGATAAGAAGCAGGGGCAGGTCAAATGTTTTACGGAGCGTATTTTCCTTTTTTGCGAATCGGGAGAGAGATTTATTATTATTATAACTACATTATAATGCCTCTTCTTCCGATGAAAGCTTTATTGGCCGCTCTTTTTATCTGCATTAGAGGAAAATCGGGGAAATGGTCGAGGATTGAGGATTTATTGAAGAATTGCGATGAAAAAATTATTAGCGGACGAGGGACGAGAAGAGGAGGGGGGGGGGTTAAATTAAGGGATAGTTTAGGAGTTTTACGCAATGAATAAGTAAGTTGTCAGTAGCACACAATTGTAGCTCGTGGCCAACCTGTCAAAGTTGAGCCTAAGGCTCGGGGCTCCACCTTAACACCGCTGTCGCTAACATTTGCGGGTTTCAATTATTTAAAATCAACGCCGGGGTTAAAACGTATCCGCATTAATGTTGCCCTCAAAATATAACAAATCCCCAAATTCCGCGCAAATTTATTAAACATAACTTTTAACATAATTAAAACAAGAATTTAATTTCGAAATTTAATTAATTTGCGAATCATTTTTATCGGCTCTGTTTTTGAAAATGGCCTGAGGGTGTTATGGGCACTGGAGGAGGACAGGTAACGACTCTGCCGCCCACCAAAGCGCATCTCTACACTTTTACGACAGTTTCAAACACACATTACACAGATACAGCTCTTCGTGCACATGTTTCAGATTGCTTCCACCTATACTAATCTTCCACCTATATTATCAGCGTATCCACGCACGCATAACAGAGATGGATGAACGAGTGTGTAATAAATGTATCGTAATAAAATGAATGTCGTATTAAGGAGAGAACGTGCCCGAAAGTATACTCTAATTTATTATATTGGGTGTCGACTTCAATGTGCAAAGTTTTGCGCCCACATTACGACCGACTCTCTGGATATGCTAAATCACCTCTCACGTCTCACACCCCAAACGTATCGTCATTATTTCTACAAATCTACATCAATTATACCAATTAATTAATATTATTTCACCATTATCTATCAATACACATGATAACCCGCTCAGAACTACTTTTAGAAACTTCTTTTTTTTGATCTCATAGTTTTGTTGAAAATTCCCAATTGTAATTACCGGTAACACTCGAAACAAAAGATCTTAGGTTTATTCCAACAGCGCGAATAACCGTACATTGATAATTACGGTCATGCGCAATATACCAAACGCGTTCCATCAGAGACGTCATAGTACTTGGAACGGTCTGAGTATGTGTTCCAAGCAAACTTTCGCAGTTCAAGGGATCTTCTCGGTATCATCATTTCGACGACTGACGTGCGCACTCCATTCTTAACATTCACAATACGTGAATTAATACTGTATGTACATAAAACCGTTCCAACACCGCTATCTTATGGGATAGACTTTGGACGGTAAAATGAACGGAGGAAGCACATAAACTCGATCCAGGCAGTTTTGTTGTTACGGTTTCGTGACAGTCAGAAAACTCGTTTGGAATAAAGCTCTTGTTACACCGAATCACCTTGTATAAAACGTAGAACAGTAGTAGATCAATTTTGTTCTTGTTCTTCACCAGTAATTTCTTGTTCTGGGTAAGTACTCATACACCGTGTGGACCAGGATTTTAGCCACAAATAATACTGAACTACTTAACGGTTAACACCAAATAACTTGATAAAAAAAAATCGAAAAAGGTATAGTACTCCAGTTACATTGGATTGACATTATGCCCAGTCTTCAGAAAATTTTCTATAAATCTTAATTTCATCATTATTCTAAATAATATATTAAAAGTCTCCGAACTCCTGCCCAAAATTTTTCAAGGAGCCCAAAAACAGTTTTTTCCGCAAATAACCAGTTAACAAGTGACTTCTCATCAAAAATACCATTCATAAAATTTTGAGTTTCCTAAAGAAAAATCTAGGTAAATTCCTTTTTTCCTAGAAGTTACTATTTTCAAGTAATTGGCTTACAATGTTCGTAATTTCTCATAAAATCCCTTGAGTGTATGCTTTTATTGTGATAACCGTAATTTCATGGTTATTTAGAAAGTTTTTAATAACAAAAATCGGTATTTGTTCGGACTTCGTTTCTATTTTTAGTATGAATCGGTAACATGAGTTTTGTAAATTTAAGTTTCCAGTCAATGCCTAACTCCAGGTTTTTTGCTTCATCTTTCGGTAGCAGTAAAGCATCATCCAGAATAATTTTCAAATTACCAGAACTCAGGATTCGAGAACGTTTCTGTTTTGGACCACAAAAGAATGAGCTTAGTTTCATTTTAATCAATGATAAATTGGTGAGTTTCTTTAGGTTTTTCAAATCCAAATTTGTTTAAGTTATTCCCTTCAAAGGCAAGAAAGATTGAGTATCGTTTGCATAAGAATGGCACTCGCAAAATTGAATAGAAGATTTGAGGTGACTTGTAGGTATAAATAATAAATAGCGTATAAATAGGAGTGGTTCATGGATTGACTCCCTCCCAAGTAAAGTATTTGATATAGATTCACATACTATTACTGTTTGGTTTGAGGAGAAAAAGTCTACAGATTTTGACTTTAATCCAATTGAATTTAAGGCGATAGAGAGTCAAAATAATTGGTATCAAATTTAGGTGTTTTCAATAACCTTCCTATTTGGTTAATAATCAAGCAAAATAAATTTTTTTAATTGCAAATGAAAGAGCGGATTGTAAAGAAGCCTTTTTTTCTTTATTTTGTCCCAAAGTATTAAAAACAAATTCCTAAAATATCCAAAAATATGCCCCACTTTAGTTTGTATTTTCGGTATTAATATTTTTTCTATGTAATTTATGTTTCTGTACGTGCCTAGATTTATATATTATTTAAATAATTTATGTTGAAATTTATAAATATAGTTAAAGATACGGCCAAGGGATGGTTATTTGGAAGACGGGTTTTACTAATTTTTTTTTGTAAAAATTGCTGATATTCGCCTCAAGGTTTAGGTGAGTTGTTTATTGATAATAAATCTATTTTAAAGTATATTTAAACTATAATAAAATCTGAGAACTTGTGGGAATTAGAAACTGATATTTCTCGTCACATTTGACTCTCTATCGCCTTAATATGTATAGTTAGAAATAGTTCACGATTCAGGGTGTCAATTACAATCAGTTTACTCTGATCGGTATTACCGACAATATAGTCAATAATTGAGGTCAACGTAGTTTCACTCAATTGGGATCCTGCTATTTTTTCCACTACTTTCGAGAAAACTAGAAGAACGCTTATATTCGTTTCAGATCTCTATTAAAGAAGTGATTGTGAGTTTTAGTTAAAGTGGAAGGAATATTTCCACTATGTGTCCCAAGTATTTTAGAATTTAAGGGCAACACAATTTTAGTAGTTGAATTGAAATCCCGTCAATGCCCGAGGATTTGGTTTTTATTGAAGAGATAAATTTTCAAGATCATTGATTGATATGGGTTCAAGACAGAACTTTGATATTTTAGTTCTTGGAATGGAGTTATAGTAATTAGAGCTTCGCGAGTGAAAACTTTATATTGAGGAATAGGCGGAAAATTATGACTATTTTTTGAATATATTTTGAGATGTTTTAAAGCTGTAGTATTATTGTTATGACTAGTTTTGAGCTCGATGTATGCAAGTTTTTTATTTTTTATTGCAGAGTTGAGAGTATTTCTCATGTTCAAGAAATATAAATAGTATCTATTTTATGAGAATTTTTTTTATAAAAAAATGAGTTATTTTATTATTATGATAAGGTATATGGTAGATAAGTAGTGTAAATGAATTAGATTGGGTGTTGAAGTGATAAATAGAATGAGATAATTGTTAACTCGGTGAGACACCTCTGAAAAGGTCGGGAAAGGAAACAATACAGTAGTAGTTATCTGGGCTGAGTAAGAGAGAGTAGTTGTGTCCTTTAGCGTGGATCCTTGGGCCCATATGCCTAGGCAAGGCACATTTAATCAGTGAGAGAGTGGCCGGAAGTCAAGTATCTATTGTCGGCGTGGACTCACAAAGCCGCTATTTGTCAGGAAAGCCACGAACCCCTCGATGAAGAGGGATGACGGATGAGGTCCAGGCGACCCTGCGCCACCTTGCACACCAATAATTTCCATCTCATGCAAGGCAAAGCGGCCAAGGAGCGTAATTCAAGATAAAATACTGCTTCGAGTTGAGGGGAATTATAAATTTCAAGGTGTAGTTGTAATATGGGGAATTAGTTGGTCGGAAGAGTGACGTTCTGTGCTCTAGTGCAAGAGCCCCAGAAGACGCCGTGGCGAGCATGCGAAGGCAAACTTTTAATCCGACGTGCAAGTTACAAGCCCCCAGCCCCAGCCCGGCCCTGTGCCTCATGCCTCAGCCCCACGGCGTGGCGGCTAAACAAAAACAAAAGTAAAGTGAACCGCTTCCTCTGAATATAGATGCCCTCCATTATTCAGATATTGATGGCTGCGGCAGCATCTATACATAATTAAATATGCGAGCGGAATAAACAAAGAACAAATCTTGACTTATCAGAGCAGACAACTTTTACCGCCATCTTTCATAATTAAGATTATAGCAAAATCTTTTCCCCGTCAAGATCATCCCGCCGGGCTCAAACCACGGCTTTAATTTTAGAAACGCATTTTGAATTTTAAGCTACACTTTTCCATCATCCACAACAAAATTATTTTAAAATCCTTTCAAAACCAAACATTAATTAAGAATTTCCGCACAAAAATAACTCATTTTTTGTGTCATCTTCTGATAAAATTCTCGCTTGGGTTTTATCTAGGCCCGAGGCCAAAGAGGAGGTGCGTCTTTTTATTGCGGATAAAAGGAAACATAAATTCGTTTTTAAGTGGCCTAAATTATTTGCTCATAATTTGATTAGGTTGTATTATCTTCACGGCGAATAATGGAGAATGGCTTCCCCGGCGCGAGACGAGCGCCTTAATTACATCGAAAAATTTAATTGCGCGTAATCATTTTTCAGAAGTCGTTTAGCGGGGCGAAAAAAAAATGGCACGCCACAAAGGCTTAAATTTGCGCTGATGTAAGATGCAGGGGCTATTTTCTATTGTGCGTGCACAAATAAAGGGTTCCGCAGGGTGCTTTTCTTATATACATACCCTACATAGTTAAATTCAAAGGGTAAGTTGGTAGGTTATTAGGGTGTTTCCGTCGCGCTTTAGTGCCGATTATTGCATGGGTTGGTGGAGGATGGGGCGATTTTAGTGAGGGCGCTATTTTTATAAGAATCTACCCTGTTTATTCATTAATTATAAGAAAAGGGTTGCACGTCAACTATTTGCCATTAACGCATTAAGCTTTAGAGTCGAGGATTTCTTGCATATTTCATTTAGGGAAATGTTTTACGTGCGCTCGGACAACGTCCAGAATATGTATCCGGAATCTCCAATCGAAATATAGATAAGTTTTGAAGTGGATGGATGATCGGAGATGACCGGGTTGAATATGCGATTGGGGTATTTGTGCTTGTCTCATCTCTCATGCATATGGAAATAACCGAAAATATCATCAGGAATACACACGTAATCACAGATTTTCTCGGGAGAAATCGCGCAAATTGCATAATAATTTCCCTGCGCTTTGTTTTAGCAATAAATAAATTTAAAATTGTTTATTTATGAAGTTGGAAAGTTTTTAGTGTGCGCATGGTACATAAATAATAGGTAGTCGGTGTTATAATCTGCAAGGATTTATGTATTCTGTAGTGTTATTAGCGTGAATTTTTAAAGGCTGGCGGCGGAGGTGGCTGCGGGGGTTATTTGCACGTGACGTAAAGGGCAAAGGAGAGTTGTATGCGGGCACAGGGCCCAGAGCCCAGAGTGGCGCAGGAAAAGGGCCGCGTCTAGCGAGGCGCGAAGGCAAACAGTGGCTAAGTTTGGCTAAGTTTGCAGTTAGTTGGGCCCCATATCAGCAGCAGGGTCCGGCAGGAACTTTACAAGAAGAAGGTGCTTTCCGTCTTCCCTTTGCCCCTTTGTCGCCTCTTATATGAATGTAAACGTGCAATGTGTGCAAAGGCGTTACACTTGCTTTGTTCCTGTTCCATTACCTTATGTTTGCATATTCTACAACTACCTCTATTTCACTCTACTCTACTCTAAATAAAGAAAAAATGAAAAAAAGGCACTCAAATTTTACCAAAATTATATTCTTTCGGGTCTTCTTTATAGGCCCACATGACCCTCAACATAAGATTCTAAATATGAAACCACAGCAGAAAAGCTTTGGGAATTCCACGGTTTTATATTTTCCAAAAGAGCTAGGAACATTTGTATAAGCGTCATCAGACACCAAAATTGCTAACTCCAGTTTCTTATTTAGGATCTAATTATAGTGAGGAGTTAATATGGTTTATAGGCATAGGAGTTATTCTTGAATCACTCGAAACGATGTTGTATATGACATAACAAGGACATACTCTTATTTTTACATTTGAATGACAAAGGTAGAAAAAGATGAAAGTCGTGTACAACATGGTGTCGAGTGGTTCGAGAATATGCACCCATGATCAAGTATGCTTGCATTCCAGCAACATCCATTTGAAACTCTTTCAAGAGAATGTTGGAATTTTGGTGGCATTCAAAAGTTAAGGTTCTTGTACATCAAGTGCATTTCCATCTGGAACTACAAACATGGTAGGTTTCAATAAATATATCTATAAACAGTGCTGGGAATTTAGCTTCCCAGCACTGTTTATAATATTAATTGGACGTATCATTTAATTATTATAAATATATCTATTCTTATAAACCCAAAATGGTTGACCCAAACCTTTGAAGCAAGAACTCTTCTCAATATACTCATTGTAGTATTCTTTCTGTTCTTCAGGTGTATCATTCAAAAATTTGTTAACAAATGTAATTATTTTTTATATTATCGTTTAAGTGACATGAATGTCTATCAAAAATGAATAAAAAATTGGGGGTTTTCATTTAAAAAAATCGATAATGACGTCATTGCTACATCACCAGTGACTTCATTAATATTTTTTATACCAAGAGATGGCATTTTAAAAACTAAAATTGACCTATCCGAGCGATTGTCTCAAGCAAATTAAATACGGCAGTTATAAATTTTGTTCCAATCTTTATCATCACCCTGTACATTCTTCCTTCAATAAAGTTTTTGTTCGATAATATTTATTGTAATCATGGTTCCTAAAAGAGATCCCCGTAAAGATATTTGAGTCACCAAATTATTTTCTTCACGAATGAAATAATGTCTGCTGGATTTTTTGTTAAATTCTTCTGTACCATTTGGAATTCCTGGTTTTATGGGGATTGGTAGAATGTTCTTCCTCACTTCTGTGCACGTTTTTTCTACATCAATAAACTCAAGACTTTCTATTTTCATTTTCATAACACCACCAAAAAATGTCATTAAATCTGCAGGGTGGCCCAGATTTTACTTCCCAAGAAATATCTCAGTTATTTGAAGAGATAATAATATAAATGAAAACGTGCTTTGAATGGCATCACATATACCTCATAATAGGGTATTTGACAATTTTTTACAAAGTACTTTAAATGCTACAGATGCACCTAATAATTACTAAAAAATATCAGAACATTTTTTTCGATGATCCACTTAAAAATATCTGATATTTAAAATTTAAATTAAAATGTTCCCGCCAAAACGCTCACAATCGCTCAATGATGTCACAAACTACTAGTAACTAGTGTCAAGAACCGTCAACCTATTTATGCAGTTTATACCGATTTTTTCAGTTTTTATCCACAAACTCTACAAAATACTTAAAAAAATCGTCAAAAAATAGGTTAAAGATTGTATTTCATGTTTTCTATCTTGTGACGTCACTCGCAGATTCGTGCAGTTTCGTGCGTTTACGGTCACGTGACAATACCGGGTGGAAATGAAACTAGGGTCACGCTTGACATTTCTTTATTTATGAAAATAAAAAATTAGAATTTTAGTATCTTATATGATTTAAGAAAACAAATTTTATGGATCGAATAAATCTTTCATTTTACTTCCGGTTTATCAGGAAATGGCACCCACTTTCTTATTTTAAATGTAACCCCCAGATTTTTTCTACGTAAAATCAAACATTGGTTAGTTTTAAGTATGTTTATGATAAAAAAAAATTTTTTTTCAAAACTTTAAGAAAAAATGTTGAGTTTTTTTTTGGTAAAAAATTTGAGTAAAACCTACAAAAACTATTTTTAAATAATACAAATACGTAAATTGTAATTTATAAAATTTATTTCACCGTTCTTGAGATATTATTTTTTTTAATTTTCAAGAAGCTTTTTTTGGAAATATCTTTACTTTTTTAAATGGGATGATATAAGGGCCACCCCCTAAATAAATAGAGAGTTTTTTTCCGGTTACTGTGATATCCCATATGTATGTTTAAAAATAGTTTTTGTAGGTTTAACTCAAATTTTTTACCAAAAAAAAATTCAAATTTTTTTCTTAAAGTTTTGAAAAAAAATATTTTTTTGTCATAAACATACTTAAAATTAGCCAATGTTAGATTTTACGTAGAAAAAATCAGGGGGTTATATTTAAAATCAGAAAGTGGATGCCATTTCCTGATAAACCGGAAGTAAAATTAAAAATTTATTCGATCCATAAGACTTGTTTTCTTAGATTATATAATATACTAAAATTTTAATTTTTTATTTCCATAAATAAAGAAATGCCAGGGGTGGCCCTATTTAACAAAGTAACCAGGAGTTTGACAAATTTTATCAATTAAAACTGATTTTCGGTATTATTGTAAACTAAAGTATTATTTTAACTATAAATATCCATGTTTTGCGACCACAGTCAAATACCCTATTTCATTTTAGATTCTGGCCTCCTAATAGGCCCATTTGTTCCTATCCAAAAATTATGAAATGTTCTATCCAAATAATCGTTCACGATTCTGGAATTATGTGCAGGAGCACCATCTTGTTACCACCACATAGTTCTACGTTCTTCCAAGGGAATATTTTCCATTAACTAGGGCATCACATATCTTTGTCCTGTTAAAATTCTTTTAAAAATTAAGGACTCTACCATTAAATAATCCGCATCATACTTTAACTCCCCAGATTCTTTAGAAATTAGTAACCAATGAGAATTTTCTTGAGACCAATAATGATGATTTATTATGAAAACGTGATTCGTCGCTCCAAAAGATTCGATTTAGTTTGAATCTTCTTGTATTATAATTTCAATTATTGCTATAAATTCTAGTCTTCGGTCATAATCTGTGGGTTGTAGACTTTGTACTAAATAAATCTTAAAAGAATGCAACTTGTTCTGTTTTAAAATTCTTTGGATAGAAGGTCTGCTTATTTCTAATTCTTCTCCCAATTGTCTAGTAGAAACATGAGGATTTATATACCTTCACTTTTCCGTGATTCATTCATCACCATTTTATCGTGAATTTTATCAATGATATCTGGAGTACTTTCCTCAACAGAACTTTCTGAACGTTCGAATTGTCCTTAATGTGTATCAAGTTTTATCGTACTCTTCTAAGACGAAATCCCCTTCAAAAAATAATGTTTTAGCAACTCACGAAATTTTCTTTCAAAATTAACATGTATCTCCAAGAAATGCTACTAAACTCTACTAGTAATCAAGATACGCATTAATAACATTGCCAACTATTCCACTTTCTAAGGACTTTTCAAACTTTGATTAGTCTCAACTTAAAATTGATTACTCTCAATTTAAACTTGAAAAGGCATAGGTATAATATAGCATATTTTGGTTAAATTTCTAAAGGCGCCTATACATGATCCGACACGGTCGGATGGTCGGATGGAAATTCGTCAGATCGGAAGGTAAATCGGACTCTTTACAGATATTTTAGTGCAGGAAGAATCCGACCGTCCGATAGTTTGGGTAATTAATTTCGAGTAATTTGGGAAAAAAATCAATAGGTTTCGAAAAAAAAAAGATATAGGTGCTGGAAAATAGATTAAAGTAAAGACGCCCACACACGATCCGATACGGTCATATGGAATTTGGTCAGATTCATCCGTCCGATCAAATTGGATCGTTTGGAGAGCCTATAAGTATGTAAGAATGTGTAAGATAAAATAGTCGTATTTTGCATTAAAAAGTGGCAAATTTAAAATGTGATTAAAAAATGATGTACAAAAAACTAATGTGTATGAAAGATGTGTGTAATTTAAATATAAATACGGTTGAAAATTGAGTAAAATAATAACGTAGAAAGTTTTATCCTGTTGGGAAAATAAAAGGCAGCGGAGTCTTGTATTAAAATCCCAGCGAACTGATAACCTGTTCATCAAAAACACAAATCATGTGCCAGAAGCAACATAGGTAAAACGAATACGAACATCGGATAATTATATTCGGTTATGTCAAGGAAATGTTAACAGGGGTTAACATGTCTAATGTGGCATATACATGCTCTTAATAAACTTAAATCCTCCCCCTACACACAGTTACGTTTGGCAAATTCAAGATTTAAAAGAAGGAAAAAAGTCAGCGTAATTCATGACGAATTTAAAAATTCAAAGTGTGGTGTAATTAGAAAACAGGGGCTACGTCTTGTGAGGAAGGCGAAGGCGAGGGAGTGTTGTAATGAAATCTCTGCGAAAACCATAAAGTGCCTCGGAATCTCGGACATATTTGTGAGCGGCCCTCAGTTCGTTTCTCTTAATAATGTTGGCAAATTGCAGCGACTAACCGTAAAGAACAGCAACCCTTCCACTTTTAACTTATTAATTAATTAACAATCATGGCGAGTGAGAAGAAAACGGCTCGCACAAAATTAAAATTAAAACGCCGCCTGAATTACTGCTATGAATTTCAGAATCGTTCATTCTGAGTCTCCCTCGACTTCAGATTTGGATATCCTTAAACTGATTACTACTTTTCCTCATAATTGCTGAGAAAACAATTTAATTTCTTTTCCCTTAATTGATAATACGCTTTAATTTCATTTTTACCCAACTCTACTTAATCAATAATTAAACTAAATAAGTTATTATTGTAAGAAAATTAGTTCATGGAAACAGAATAAATAAAAAAGATTTTATCGCGTAATTTTTATTTATTATAATTCCAGGTAATAGTTTGGACTTGCGTTTAATTAAAGTTTGTGGTTATTGCAAGTAAAAAGGCGCACTTTTCGAACACGAACGTAACCGAAATAACGCCAAAACGCGACATTAACATTATTAATATTAAGATGAAATTATTTGATATGAAAACGTATTTAGCAAGTTTTATTACACTAGTTTTATTAAGGTTATAAATAAATTATTGCTATTATTTAGTTTACTAAATTTATTATCAATTCCCAGGGAATTATTTTTAATTAGTTTATTTTAAGTAATGTCCCTGTTCGGCATGAAACGTCTGACGTTTGAAGGCGGGTGAAGGGGTGGCAAGGTTGGAAAAGCTCGCTGCCACCGTCAGGGTCGGCCCCCGAGGAGAAAACTGCCAAAACTTTTCAAAGATAAAATTGAATATGGATAAAACTAGAAGAGAGAAATCCTCATGAGCCTAGCCTCTCCGTGTTACTTCAAATGCCCGACTTAATAATAAACCGAGCAGCCTAAAATATATTTCCATTAGCCTCCCTAAAATATTCAACTTCAAATTATAAATAAACCAATCGTTTCAACTTTCCTTAAAACAACGTCTCCTCTTAAATATTTAACTCCTTCAATCAGTTTTTAACCCCCATTAAATATAGTTACACTAGTTCAAAAAATAGAGCAACTTTTATCGCAAAAATTAATTATGTAGACTTCTGCGCATATTCTATTGAGAATACAATTCCTAATAAGTGAAAATAAAATACCACACTGACAATACCACACTGACAATACCATACTGACAATACCACACTGACAATACCACGCTGACAATACTATTCTGACAATACCACGCTAACAGTACTATTCTGACAATAAGTGAAAATAAAATACCACACTGACAATACTACACTAACAATACCACACTGACAATACCATACTGACAATACCACGCTGACAATACTATTCTGACAATACCACACCGACAACACCACGCTCAATTTTTTTTTAATTATTAAACTGAATTATTGGGATTTTCGACTTGGGATACGCCCTCTGGGAGTTATTTGCTGAAGCTAGAAAGGGTCTACCTTGACATAACCTGTTTTTGTAAAATTTATTTCCGTGCAGTTATAAATCAGTTTCCTTGGGTTTATTATTACTATATTAAAATAATAATATTTTTTACAGGCTGTAATTTATTACTTGCCCCAAAACAATGTACTTAAGGGGTTAGGCCACTCTAGGATTTTAAAAATATTGAAATTTTAAAACAGTCACGGATCAACTTAAAATCGGTTAGAAAAGAAGTACAGGAGCAGGATATTAATGTGGAAGGCCAATTGTATGGTACAGGCATCGCAGATTGAAGGTAGGTACATAAAAAAAAACTTTGAAAGTGTTTATTTCGAAACAACATTTCTCAAATCGGCCGGACTCCTAACTCATACAATTCTTTACCTATTGACTTCAAAATTTAACTGTATATTCAAAATTACATTCTCTATAGAAGTACGTAGGATTTTTTTTATTATATTGAATAGATCTTTTGTTATAGGTAATTTTATAGCGATTTTTCATGGCATTTTTTTCTTTTTACTTCAGAAGGGCGCCGTTTTTGCAAAAATCAATATATTAAAAAAAATCCTACGCACTTCTATAGAGAATGTAATTTTGAATAAACAGTTAAATTTTAAAGTCAATAGGTCAAGAATTGTATGAGTTAGGAGTCCGGCCAATTTGAGAAATATGTTTTCGAAAAAAAATGCTTTAAAAGTTTTTTTTATGTACCTACCTTCAATTTCCGATGCCTCTACCATATCTTTGGCCTTCCACATTAATATCCTGCTCCTGTGCTTCTTTTCTAACCGATTTTAAGTTGATCCGTGCCTGTTTTAAAATTTCTTTTGTTTTAATCCTAGAGTGGCCTATCCCCTTAAGCAATTATGCAAGTAAGAAATAACACACACTGGTCAATAAAAGATAAACACAATTTTTAAACACAAAAAACTTGATCCAAACAGAGCCGCAGTTACTAAAACCAATAAAAATTAAATCGGTGCAAAAATCTTTTATTACTTTTTCCTCCATGTTTTTTTCAAATTTACGTCAAAATAGCGCCATCTATCCGTAGTCGAAATTCCCAATAACATGAAAACTACTTAATTAAAGTCAAGTGTCACTTAACACTTAACTGGAAATAGTAGATCAAAAAATAAGTCGATATGATATGGGATACAGGTGGTCTGGGACACTCTGTATAGCCTACATAATAATTTTAATAATATTGCAAATCACCACATCATAGCATAATACATTTAACTTGAATTAAACAAACTAATATTACTTTAAATTTATTTAGGCCTTTAAGTCGAACTGATTATGGACCAAATTCAAAAGTTAAGATTTATGAGTTAAAATTTAAAAGTTGGCATTTAAAACATATGCTTTATATCTTAAATGTTAAATCTAAAATTTTAAATCTTAATCTGAGCTTAAATGGACCTTAACACTTTCCCTTTGTAATCATAATTAAATTAAAAAAAATATATTAAAGAAAGAAATAATTGCTATGAATTATCCATTATCCTTGTTTCCCTTTTTACATAAGTCCCATTTTCACATACAAAATCTTCGAGCATGTTCTTAGCAATTGTTTTATCATAATTTGCTGAAGTTTTCTTTTTATCAATTCCTCTCGGATGAAAAAATGTCTAATGGAAAAATGCTTGGTCCTGCGATGAACCTCTGAATTTTGAGCCAGTCTCACTGCTCCTGAGTTGTCAACTTGAATTATAGGAACCTTCTTGAGTCTTATGATCCCTCTAAAAAATCTGCTTAGCCAAATTTCCACTTTGGCTCCCTCATTCGCTGCAATAATCTCAGCTTCGGAAGTTGAGGTTGTCACAACTGTTTCTCGCTCACTTAACCGGGAAATTGCTCCTCCTGAATATTTTACGCTGACTCCAGAAGTTGAATGACCTATCGTAATGCACCCACCGAAATCTGCATTGCTATAGACCTCCAAAAATCTACATCTACATTGGTTCGATGGACTATTCCCAGGTCCAGAGTCTCTGTTATGTACCTGAAAACTCTTTTAGCTCTTTTGATATCCTCTAAAGTTGGATTTTCAAGTATTCTACAAATAAATTCCACGCTATATGTTAAGGCCGGTCTCGTGCCAAGTATCAAGTACATCATAGATCCAATGGCCTGTTTGTAGGAAAATTTGGTATTATCATCTATCCCTGGTGTGGAAATTTCTGTACCTTGGAGCATTGGAGTTGAAACCGATTTGCATTCTGAAAAATTAAAGCGTTCTTGTTTAATTTCCGTTCCCAAAAAATAAACTTGAACCCAGATTTCAACTCTCCAATAAAAATTTCCATCTTATGTGGATCTGATACTGCAAGAAGATCATCATCCACGTAAATTACAAGTAATAGCTTTTCACTGATGAGCTGATCACTGGTCTTGGAGCAATGTTGTTGAAGAAAAAATCCAAGAGGTTTATTCCAGCATCTAGGTGCTTGTTTGAGACCGTAAGGAATCTTCTTGAGCTGGCAGACCTTGCTGGTTCCGTCTTTATATCCTGGTGGCTATTTCATAACAACTGTTTTTCCAAGTTCTTTATACAGAAACGCCGTTCATACGTCAAATTGTGTCAGGTAAATTTTCACAATTGCTACTGGACTGAAAGTTTCGCTGAAATCCCTTTGATGACCAGCCTCCACTTCTCTTGTAAATAGTGCTGTCTGGATTTTTGTTCAATCGAAAATTCATGGAATTGCTCTTGCACCTAATGGAGGATATTTCAAAATCCACGTTTGATTTTCTTTCAATACAACAATTTCATGATCCATGATTTTTTTCCATTCAACTGTATCATCACTCTATAAGACGTCTATAAGAATCTCAGGGTCCTTTGTTATTTGATTAACAAACTCCTCCATCATGTCATATTCTTCGAGGTGTTAGGGTTTGTTTAAATTAAAGTCGATCGATTTCTCAAAATTCTTTCGTATGTCTATTCAGAATTTTTTTCTTCATCGCTGTCCGACTTATTCCCTTTTGCGCATTCTTCCCCACTTCTTCCAACTTCTGTTCATCTTCAGAGTTAACCTCTGGCTTTTTCTCGGTGTCCATCTGTGGCTCTTCATTTTCTTTAAACTAATTTTTATTTCCACCATCTTCTTCGGTGACTTGACTTCACTCTTAAATTCTTTCAGTCATTCTTGGATTTGAACGTCCCTTAACAGAATTACTTTGTGATCCTATTGAACATAAATTGTGTAAAGCAGTCATACCTCACGATGAATCCTTTCAGAGCCTTCATATCCATATTTTTTCGCTTCAATTCACTGCTCATAGGAACTAACTCTTTGTTTTGATGATGTTCCTGTTGTGTTAAGAATGTAAATGGCTAACGTCTCTAGCTCTGCTCATATCAAATATGGAAAATAAATTTCACAATTCAAGTACTTGAAGTTTTTGCTATTCAGGTGTGTACGGCGCTGTCAGTCTCCATTCTCTGCATTTTACCACTTCACAGTCAAATTCTTCTTCATTGTGACTGACTAGTTGTTCAATCTTATGAGATTCTGCATGTGCTAAAAACAGTTTTATTCTACATTATGAAACCATAACGACATTTCGTGTAACTATCCTTGAATACAACCAGAAATCGTTTTTTACTGAAGGATTTACAAAATGGACCAACTAAATCAGTAGAAAAAAGTTTTGCGTATCTAGTTGCCTGACTCTAGTGCCAAAAGGTAAACGATGAGCTTTACATGGCTCACGTATTTTCTCACTCTTGAGTATCTGTCTTAGGTTTTGCTTGTCTTGATACCTCCATCTTTCGTGACACAATTGTAATTTTATGTTTCACCAATGCTAACTTTCTCTATTTTCTTAGGAACGATTGGCTCGATACGGTTTCCCATTTACTTCCAACCAGCTCTTATTAGTCACTGTTAAATGAAATCTACGTTTTTATCCTGAGCTATTAAAATAATTTCTTCGTAATTTTTGGAACAAACCAAACATCACTCAAAGTCATCTTCAGGGTTTTATCTTCAGGACGAAATTTCAATTGTTCCTTTCCCGATACAATTAAGAACTTCTATACCAACTGCCTTAACAACGCAAGGATTTTGAAATTTTTGAAATTTGACAAACAGGTCTGGACAATTTTCACTTGAAAAATATCTTCACTGACAGAACAGACGGGCACATTTGTATCTACCACATTGCTCTTACAGACTTTTTTTGGTGGTCACCCTTCAGCAACCCACTTTTTGCATGTAGCTATCCAATGTGCTTTCTTTTTATAGTAATTTTGACTTCTGAAATTTCTTTCATACATGCAGAATTGGGACTCTTAAAAAGTTTTTTCGACACATTTCGACAATAACATCCAATTGGATCTGAAATTCTCGAAGTCGCCTGGTAAAATTTGAAATATTTTGCACACTAGAAGTAAGTCTTAATTTCGCAACAAGGGTCGAAACGTCCTCTCCATTAATCCAATTGAACACATACAACAGTTTGGTACAGATTTTGATCAACTGATCTTTGGATGAATTCATTTTTAAACCCTGCGCGGTTTGTTTATCAATTTTATTTTTGATAAACCGCATCTGCCACTGAACATAGATTTTCCGTAACTATTTGCCATACGAAATAAATCACTTGGCTTCTTGTGCTGCTTGATTTGTTCATTTGCTAAAGACTCAGGTTTCACTTCCCATCAAGGACATCAATGGTACCTTCGTGGTGATCCAACAATTCTCACAATTTTCTTTTCCAAATTCGTTAATCTACTTCACCAACAAGAGATTTTATGTGTTTCATTAGTTAAGTACATTTCTATATTTGATGGTTTAGTACAACCCCATAGTTGAATACCATAAGTCTATATCGGTTTAGTATTTATTTATACAGCAATAACTTATTATAGACGGAATTCTTTCCCTGTAACCAATTCACTTCCTTGTGGCACCCCACCTGTAATAGCTTCGAGTATTGTTCTTCAAGCCCCACTCTAGTCTGATATGTATGATTGTAAAACCTGACTGTATTATTTTGGTAATAGTTTGTTAAGTTTATATATGATACCTTATCGAACGCTTGTGCCACTTCTAGAAAACAGCAGTACAGATGTCTTCCAGCGTTCTTTCTGGTACATTTATCGGTCTATGCAGCTGTTCTGTAGTTGAATGATTTCATCGGAAACCAAATTGATGGGATGGGATCAGGTTTTTCTTATCGATGATACTCTTCAACAGTAGTTTCTCAAAGAGTTTACTCATTATTGGGAGTATTGATATTGACCAGTACGATGTTACTTCGTTCGGTGGTTTCGGTGTCATTATGATTTCTGCCACCTTCCACATTTTTGGTACATATTTCAGGCTGCATTAATCAAATTGGTAACTTTTGACTATTGGTTTTCTGGGTAGTTCTTTAAGTATTTCTCCCGTGATGAAATCGTATCCAGGCGCTTTTTTGATTTATCTTTAATTTTGATTTTTAATGATTTTTAAAAGTTTTTAATGGGTTTTCGTTTTGGGGTTTGTTTAAGGTAAATGGTAAGACAAGTAGCTGGAGCGAGTGTGAATTGCAAGCTAATTCCTGGTGACTTATTATCCCTGGCGTACCAGGCACGGGAGCGGCACTCGTGTCTTCAGTCAACCTTGCATTTTATACCCTCCGACGATGCTAACTAACCCTCACTTTACGCGACCTGGCCACTCTAATGAACGCCATTCCTGCCGCCGACGCGACTCTACCTCCCCCAAAAACAACCCCGCGACACACGACGAGAGGCACAGAATTTCATTACTAAATATTTAATTCCCAACGTCTAGAATAAATATGTTTTTGCTCCAGAAATTATTAACTTGATTATGGTTTCCTTTGAAACGCAGCGCCTGCCTCTTATTTATCCCCACATAAAAATCAACGCGCCCCTTGATTAAAAATCACGAAACATTTTTAATAATAATTTAATTAACATATTAACCGAACATAAGGGATCACCCTTTTTACGTCCGGAAATTCCGACATAATTAAAAATTATACTTAATCTAATATAAAAAGCTTTCAAACGTATTCGCCTCCACCCTTCACTGCCTAAACTGGCTCACATGGAAAATCATGCCGCGTCCACCTCGAAGGACCTTCTGACACGTTTTAACCTTATTAACTGGGCGCAGATCTGAAGAACAAAAAGGGAATCAAATCTCTGCCGGCTCGCAGAGAGGCAAAAACAAATCCCTGAATTTAATTAATGACGTTTTGAGAAGGAATGCTTTGTGAGATCGGAGAGTCCGAGTGGCCGCCTCCACCCTTCACCATCCTCCACTGACCAGCTTTGAGAGCCCGTTTGTCTAAGCAATCAATTCAATTACATCGAAGAATGATTGCAAGGCCCTTCGTTTGACATCCCACATACCTTACAAGGAACCCTCATGCTTTATATTCTGCATACCTAAATCTAAAATGAAAATAGTTTTATAGTTGCGCTTTTTACCAACTGACCTATTTTTATATCCCCCAATTTTTCTTGGAGGGTGATAAAAATGAAGTAACTCTGGATGTATATGTGTGAATTAGTGTAGAATAATTATCACCATAAAATGGACTTTACGAGCTCCCGGGTTTGCCATAAAGGAATCCTTCACGGTGTCCCCCTTCGGTAGCTTCGGGGCTCCCCTTGAAGAAGAGAGGTGAAGAGTGAGCAGGTCATCCTCAAGGGGAGTAACGCAGCACCTAAACTCATTAAGTTCTGATGAATTCCGCTTCCTTTTTAACATGGTTAGCCTCGCGCCGCCGTACTTAATTAATAGTTAAATAGGAGAGGCGAAGAAAACGGAAAAAACACGCCATTTAAATTCAACGGGCCGAGATATAATCGCCGGAAGAATGGAACGTTGCCAGCCACTTAGCAATTACGTTACGAAAATGAAATGGAGTTGTTAGTGATTATTGCAACTCTTGTATTTTTTTATTGTGATGAGCTCCATTAGTTTTTATTTCAATTAACGCCCGCCCCGGCTTGGGCTGTTAATTTTAATTAATTTACTCTGACTGTTGCTGACTTGAGAGCGATTTATACGTATCTTCTGCAAAGACGAAAGGAAAGTATTGGAAAAGAGCCGTGGGCGATCTGATAGATCGGTCCCATGTCCACTTACGCGTTTTCCATGTCGGAAGGACCGATTCGCCCTTTCATGTTGGATGTCTTCTGGCTGTCCAGCGTCTAATGGCTTCCTATTCCCGTGAGATATTTCGCACATCTGAAATGGGTTAACATGCTCCTACATCCGGCACGCCCGAATAGTTTTCGTTACAAGCGGTGAGGAATTTAATTATTTATTCAAGGCAAAAAGTCCTAGGTGTGTTTTTGAAACGACATAATGTAAGACAAATGACGAGATAAAGTTTTGACGCATGGAGATGTGACGAAGACCGATTCGACGCGTACGATTATTACGACCCATTACCTCCACTTTTCTCTAATACTTTCTGCAAACTCTCATTTATTCTTACCCTCAGTCCTCTCTACCAACATCTGCTTGCCATCGCTATGATTTTCAATATACAGGGTCATCCATTTTGCCAAACATTTTTGTTTTAAATTAATTTTCTCATTTTTCCACAAATTTCCATTATACAGGGTGTTCCGTTCATGGTTCACCAAACATCGGGGTTAGAAAGTAGACCAAATTTAATCGACAAGAAACCAAAAAAGCTAGACCTTTTTTAATTTTAGAGCTAAAGCCTTTTGAATTGTTGGTCACCGATTTTTATCACAAATCACAAAATCGCTAATTTCATCTTAACCAATGTGTGTAGGAATCAAAAAATATTACCAATAAGAAGCTAAAACCATCCTCTTTCAATAGGTAATAACAGTCGAAAAAAAGACAATTGTTGAAATTTTCTGAAAATTTTCTCAGTCTTGTTAATTTATGGGTAAAGGCCTAAATTCCTTTAATCAAATTTAATACAAGTCGACGTTTCGGACAACAAATTTGTCCATTATCAAGACAACTAAAAACATTAATATTTAATTATCGTTACATGTTAAAATTTTAACATGTAACGTCCCGTGTTAAAATGCTGACATTTTCAAAATCAAAGTTGTGGTTCATAGCCACTGCATGTTTTACTAAAGATGTTTTTTGAGCTTGCCTAATATTTGTAGTGACATTGCATGCAAGTTCTTTTTGAACAGATCGTTGGTGTTCTTTGCATCTGGTATCTACATATCTTTTGAAAAACAAACTTACAAAGAAGATTAATAAAAGAGACGTTACATATAAACATGGATGATAGGAACATAAATGATAAAACAGACATGAAAGAATTACATATCATGTATGATCACATAATTAGAAACATAAAACCAAAGCCAAATTAGTAGTAAAAGAGTACGTGTGTTATAAATAGTTAATTTCAAAACTACATTCCAATTTTAATAGTTAGTTGACAAAACAAACGTATATGTAAATAAATGTTAATGTATAAATAATTGAAAAATTTACCTACACAATGTAAATACACACACTGTATATAGCGTAAATAATGTATATTGAACACAGTGTATATAATGTAAATAATGTATACTGAACACACTGTAATAATATAAATAATATAAGTTAGGCAACATTCAAAAACAGGAGGTTGGGTGGGTTGTCGAACCAGTCAACTTAGAAAAATTAAGGCTGTTTTAGACGGGCACATTTCTTCCAACAAATCTTATGTAAGATTTGTTATAAGAAATTTGTGGTCGTGTAAAACAGGAAATTTTAACATAAACTCTCAATTTGTGTCAAAATTGTGGCCAAAATAGAACCTGCTCTACTTTATTTGTAACATAAATTTCTTAGAACAAATCTTACGTAAGATTTGTTGTAAGAAATGGCCCGTCTAAAACAGCCTTAAGGTGTAGAAACCAAAAACGCTGTATTTCTGCAGCATCCTTCTAAAACGTAGCATCCAAGTCAGTTAATAATTGTAATTTTGGAAAGTAGTTATGATAACACTTATATGTGTTACGCTAATTTTATTAAGAGTAAGTTTTATCAAATTTTAACATGAAACGATAATTAAATATTAATGTTTTTAGTTGTCTTTATAATGGACAAAATTGTTGTCCGAAACGTCGACTTGTCTTAAACTTGAATAAAGGAATTTAGGATTACAGTACTTAGGAGCATTATTTTACCCAATTGTTAAAATGTTGAAAAAATATATAAAAAATTGAAAAAAAAAATTTCACTTTCTTTTTAAATTTTCTCCTAGACAAGAGCCATTACGGTTGTGCTTTTTTTTTAGTTTTCTGAAACTTGTTCATATTCTCAACACACCTTGGAAAATTTTGAAACCGTTGCTCTGTTCCTTATTCACTTAATAAAGCCTTCTGAAGTAACTTCTATCAGAAATAGTCCTGAGCATATAGCCAAATAGGCTGTATACGGTATATCATCAGACCTTTCAGAAAACTTAAAAAAATAAAATCTTAATAGGTCTTATCTTGAAAAGAATATTTCAAAAACTGAAAAAAAAATATTTATTTTATCTTTTCTTTGCTTTGTGATTTTTTATTCAACATTATTTCAACCATTTCTGTATTACTGTTATTACCAATTGAAAGAGAATGGTTCCAACTTTCTAGCGATTTTCTTTTAATTCTACGTATATTGGTTAAAAAGTTATTAGCAATTTTGTGATTTTTGGCAAAAATAGATGACCTAAGTTCAAAATGTTCAAAATGTTCAAAGTTCAAAATGCTGTAGGTCTATATTAACTAAAAAAGATAGACCCCTACTTTTAAAATATTTTGTCGATTAAATTTACTCTAGTTTTTAACCCCAACATTTGGTGAACCACGAACGGAACACCATGTATATTACCATTAGACATTAGATAATAGTTATCTATGTCATAAGGATGGTAATATCAATCATTATGGTACTACACATTTTCCAATTGAATCGGTGAGTCCAAGAACAGTATGAGTCCAAACAAACTATTTTTGAGTTGCAGCTTTAGTATGTACAGAAGACTTGTAGTACTCTTTAAAACGATTGTTTTCATGCAACATTTTTAGAAAAAAAAATACAGCACTGAGCAATTTGCAAAGAAATATGTTGGACTTGTACTGTTATTGAATTTTTAAGTTATGGATTAATTATTTTAAATTGTGTTATGTACTTAGTTTATCAAGAAAAATGGTTAAAGTAAGTTAGATATGGTATTACTACAAAAATAATACAATGTCTTATAACTTGAACATTTTGTTACTTTTTCACTTTCTTTAGTCCAGTCAAGGTTAGTATTAGTGTTTCATGTGTTCATAAAACTCTAAAATCTCGCCTGTAATACATTGCATGACTGTTTTGTTGGCACTTATCTTATTTTGAATAATTTAGTAACAGGACTCATACTGTTCTCCTGCTCATTTCAGAAATTGTAGTGGGGTTTTGCCTTTATGATAGTTCCTATTATTCTCCAGCTCATGTCATATTGGAATTATGTACTTTCGCTATCTTAACTCAAAACCTCAATTTTTGGACTCGTACTGTTCTTTGACTTAACAATTCTAATGTATTTTAGAAAAATCAATTTCGTAATCATAATCGTAGCGCAACATTTTTTAGTTCTACGTAATCAGCAGACCGAAATCTATAAATATAGGCTCATTTATACAGGGTGATCTATTCATAGTTCACCAAACGTCGGGCTTAAATACTAGACCGAATTTAATCGACAAAAACCCAAAACGTGGGTTCTAGCTTTTTTAGTTTTATACACACAAATCACATAATCGCTAATTACATTTTAACCAAAATCAAAAATAATCATTAAAAAGCTAAAACCATCCTCTATCTATGGGTAATAACAGTAATACAAAAAAAAAATTGTAAAATGTTGAAAAAAAAAATCAAAACGAGAATAAAATAACAAAAAACTTACTTTTTTTTATTTTTTTTTAAATATTCTCCTAGATTAGATCCATTACGTTGTATTTTTTTTTAATTTTCTGAAACTTGTTGATTTTCTCAACAATCCAGCGAAATTTTTGAAATCGTAGCTCTTTTCCTTCACTTAGTAAAACCTTCTGAAAATACTTCTAGAAGTACTCCAGAGATTAATTAATCTAATTAGTCAAATAGGCTGTACGGTATATTATAAGGGGTGCATAGTTTGTCAATTGGACTATAAGGGATACCTGATGGAATGCCAAATATTTTATAACAGTTTCACGCCAGTCCACCTGCCGATGGTAAGAGACTGTGCTCAGAATACTTCTTCTAGGATTAATTTCAGAAGGTTATAGTACGAAAAGGAAAAGAGTTATGGTTTCAAATTTTTTCCTGATTTGTTATAAATATTTTAGAAATTTCAAGAAATTTCAAAAAATACAACCTTAATCGGTCTTGGAAAAAAATTCAAAAACTGAAATAAAAATATTTATTTTTTCTTCTTTTTTTGCAATTTTTTATTCAACAGAAATGTAAATCAACCATTTCTATATTACTGTTGTTGCCAATTGAAAGAGGATGGTTTCAGTTTTCTGGTGATAATTTTCTTTTGATTCTACGTATGTTGGTTAAAAAGTAATTAGCGATTTTGTGATTTTTTACAAAAATTGGTGTCCTAAAATTTACAGCATTTTGAATCCACAACTAAAAAAGATAGACGCTAATATTTTTATTTTTTGTCGATTAAATTTGCTCTAGTTTCCAACCTTAACATTTGATGAATGATGAACGGAATACTCTGTATAAAATTCGAAAAATTTCTGAATATTTCAAATTTCCCATTTTTAAACAATTTTCAAAGCGTTCTATTTTAAAAAGTAGGCGTCGCATCGCGCTAATATTATTTGAATCGTTATCAACGAACCCAAATCTATAAGATAGATTCAAAAAAAATTTTTTTTTTTTATTTTTTTTTATTTTTTGGAGGCCCTATAAATGGCCGTAACTTCTAAACTACTGGTCGTAATACAAATATTTTCACTTTTCCGTAATCAGCAGAACGAAATCTATAAACGTCGGCTAACAGTTATATAAAATTCAAAACATTTTACAAAAAAATATGAATTTTTCAAATTTTTTAGCAATTTTCAAAACGCTCTATTTTAAAAAGTACGCGTTGGATGGCGGTCATATTGTTTAAATCGTTATCAACGAACCCAAATCTAAAAGATAGATACAAAAAAATCGCGAAAAAAAATTAAATTTTTTTTCGCGATTATCTTTATGTTTTAAGGGTCCTATAAATGGCCGTAACTTCTAAACTACTGTTCGTAGTGAAAATATTTCTTCGTAATCACAGACCAAATTTTAAGTTAACAACATTTTCCATGGGAAAAAATTCAAAGGCTCAAAAAACTAGGCCATCCCTACCATGACTCTTGGGTGACATGTCGATTAAATCTCGCCCAATTCTCACGTTTTTCTTCTAATAATCGCTTCTTTTTGGGATACACTGTATAAATAAATCGTTTAACTTAACCCTTTCAGTATTAAATTTTTAGACAAAAGATGTTAGAAAAAATCAAATTTTCCATTATCTAATATATGCAATTGCGACTGGTTGGAATGAGAAGGTTAGTTTATTTATTTATTTATTATTATTAAGTTACAGAAAGTTAGTAACATGTATGATAATAAAGTAATTATTAAAATTCCGTGCAGCTGCAAGTTTTGATACACGCCTGTTCGTGTTTAAAATGAATACTTGAGGGTTTAAAAAAGTGATATCAATTCGTGACGAGGTGTTTTCAAACGTAGCCGTTGACATTTTTCGTTTTATAGGCTAGCTGCGAGAATTCTCACGCCCCCAGAAAGCAAAAAGCATATTGGGACATCGCGTGTCTTCCGACACGAGCCTCAAAAACCCTCGCAAACTTCTTTAAATTTTACATAACACTGATTACAGCTGTTTGCTTCATCGGGCGTTTTGTTTGCGTAAAAATTTAAACGCCTCCATAAATATTTTAACTCATTTTTCTCTCTTACCCACTGAATCATTGAGTTGAGGTGGCTTGGTGGTTGTTTTCAACGGAAAGCATTGTTTTTGCCTCATTTGTCTGGATGACTGTCTTTATAGAGTGATTATTAACGCAATAATATTCATGGCTGGTTTAGTGCGTCTTGATGCTCTCTCACTCAAACCTTCACGACTTCTCTATTGAAGATAGGAGATATGGTAAACGAATGACTTTATTACGTATAAACGCGACATCATCGTAAAACCGCGATCCTTGAGGGTGTACATACTCAGAGCATGTGTACCAACCCCTACATTATCAGCTTTTTTATTGAATTTCTATGCTAATACCTCCATTCGACAAGATCTTAAAATCATTGCCGTATTTTTTACTACTCCCCAAGACAAACAACTTCCAAACCACTTTTTTATCATCCCAAATAATCACAATGTATCAAAAAATAACCTTTTACATATTAAACTCCTACCACACATAATATATTTTGCACAATTTAAGAAATTATAAAATTTTCTATACATTAATTAAATTTATGTTGTTATTTTGATAATAAAAGTACTTGTTAGGTGATTAAAAATAATTTAAATACTAAAAACTCTTGTTAATTTGAAATGAGGTATAATAATCTGTGGTCAAATTCAGGTTCGGAGGGTTTCCCCAATAAAAGATTTAATAAAGATCCTTATCATAACCAAAAACCTACAAATGCAATTACATTATTACACCCTGGAGGACGCAAAGCGTGTAATTTTTAAAGCCAGCATGTAAACGACAAACAACACGAAATGAAGCCCGAGGCCTTACACCTCTTCTACCCCCCCGCCTCTTTATTTCACATCGTTTTCGTTTAATTATGCCACGTGTACGGTTTTCCACTTTCCTTCGGCCGATTAGGAATTTTTACCGTGGAAATTTTATTGGTTTACGCAAATTCGAGGGATAAGAGTTTTGTTTTGTTTAGCGCTCCGGATTTTAATTAAATTTGTCCGAACCATCGATTGGAATTGTGTGCCTTCAAACTCGATTTTAAAAAGATTTCTTCTGATTAATAAGAAAATGGGACCCCGCTTCATTTAATTAGCGCATTTTAAAACCACTCCTAATGCTAATTTACAACCGAATTGTTTTAATTTTTGCAACAATTGAGTTACAAGACACTGAATTTTTATTATCTACAGTGTAGTCCACTTAACCTGAATATTGGAAATTTGTTTAATTTAAAAGGGACCAAAGAATGGGTATGGTTTTTTTACCTTAAGAACTTCTTCATGGTTACAATAAATCAGTTATTTAAATAGAAACCTAAATTTTTTAATAGATTCTGAATATACACAAAAAACAATAAAATATTGTCCAAACCATTTTTCTACAGATTTTTTGAATTTAGTTTATCAAAAAATAAGTTTAACATAATTTACTTTTAGAGATCTTTACACTCTTCAGATTAAATAGATCACCCTATTTATTTAAATTCTAAAAATTATTATAAAATTCTCTTCTTAATTCTAAAAAAATTGTAACAGGTTGAACAAAAGTGAATTATACCGAATTAAATGGTGAATGCGTCGGGCACGTATGTATTTTATTGACTATTAATAATGATTTCGCTTTTTTGAAGACATAGATTTTATTAAAAGTATATGAGTTTCCGTTTAAAAAATGAGTCGAGTTTAAAATGATCAAAAAGAAGACCTCCAGGTGAAAAATAACTATGCCCAATCTGAGGCTCCTTTAAAACTAAACAATTTTTATTTCAATTTTTTTTCTAAATCTCTTATTTTTAGAGATATTTACACTGTTTAGTTTAAATGAACCACCCTTTTATTGAAATCTTAAAAAATGTGTTAAAATCTACAAAACATTTCATAGTAAAGAAATTTATAGCGACATAAATGATGAATGCGCCGGGCAAGCATGTATTTTATGTCTATTAAAAATGATTTAACTTTTTGTATAGTTATTATATAATATCTGATGTAATACTTTAGTCAATGTTTTTAGTTGAAATTTTATTATACATATTTAAGGTATTTTCATGTCTATTTCGATTTAAGTGGATGTTAAGTAGCTTTCAGTTTTTTTTCTTTTTTTAACTAAGTTTTCATCAAATTTGGAAGATTGTACATGTTTTTAGTTAATTTAAATTACATATGTAAAAATGTAGTTTATTTTTGTAATTTTTATTAAATTTTCTCTAAATTATGAAATATTTTGATGTTTTCAATTGGTTTTGGGTGGTTTAGAGTAATAAAAATGCGAATTAAGGTATTTATTTCAATTTAAAGTAAATTTTTCTTAAATTATAAATAGTTATGTATTTGAAAGACAATTGAGTAAATTTTTAAGTTTTAAACATAAAACTCAAGGAATTTATTTTGATTTTAAAAAAATTTTCATCAGGTTTTAATTTTTTTTACATAAAAAGTAAAAATTTTAGTAATTTTAAGTGTAATTTCGTAATTTTAAGAAAAATAATTTTTATATTTAAAGATGGTTTGGTTACATTTTTAAAGAAATTGGACGATTTAGCTACTTTTGAATGAATTTCTGGTGAATTTTCACATTAATTGTACAAGTATTTTTGAACCTTTATGAATTTTTATAAAATTTTCTAAGGAATTTCAATACTTTCAAATTAAAACTAAAAGACTTTTTTTTAATTTTTAATTTTAAGTGAGCTCAGTTGACTCTTACTTTTTGCAAACTTCATACTAAACTCATCAAATATTACAAATGTACTGTGTACTGTTTAGAGAATTTTCAAAATGATACCTGGAACGCTTAACACCAGAAAACCTTGTTTTTTTGATTTGGCGTTATTTCAGTTTCTAGGGTTAAATTGGCTGCACTGAGAGAGAGATTGTAAGAAGTTTCTCTCGTTTCAAAGTCTATAAATCATTTTTTCAGCATGGATTTAACAGTCTTGATATTTTTCAATCGTACTCGTACTTACCAAAATGAAAAGTGAAAATATGAATAAAAAATTTCAAACGATATTCCAGTTACAGTGAATTTAAATAAGATTGAAACCATTGACATATTGCAAGGTGGAAACCTACGTTTCCCACAGTTGGCTACACTGAAATGAATGCGTTCTGTTCCGGTGAAAAAAACATCACGAATATTTTAACTGCACTATTTTTAGTTTTGAAAATAAATGTTTTTTTATAAAATTAATAAAATAACTTGAAAAAATACCCGAAGAAAAACTGCTGACATATGCTTAGGTTAAAGTGACAGATTAAATTTAAATTTGAATGAAATTTAACAGGTACACCAACTTAGCAAGTCTAAAATCACTACAGAGTATTTTTGGTTGCATAGTTAAGGTTTCAGTCTTTTTAAATTCACTGTATAAGAAAAGAAAACATTGAACTTTGAGAAGAAAGTGAATTGTTTGTAACTCCGACGTGCTACGATATTATTATCTTCAAAAGTTTTACTTCTCATTAACTAAAACTCAATGTCTTTTGAATTTAGGCAATATCGTACTGGGAAAAATCAAAAATTTTTAGTTGATTTTGGGCGATTTTCAAGTTATAAACATGTACAAGGATTTTTTTTTCAATTTAAAGTAAATTTCGCTCAAATTTTGAATAGTTATGTGCAGGGTGTGCAAAAAGTATGACAATAGCTATTTATTTTTGAAATTAAGCATTAAAAAAAATTTGACATAAATTTAGTTCTCCTTAATATACAGGGTGTACAAAAAGTTGTGTATCGCCCATTTACTTTTGAAATGAAGCATTTTAGAGAAAAATGTTTGAAATAAAAACTTTGCAATTCTTAGTAATGCATTTTTTTGGAATCAAGCATTTTTATTACATATTATGGGAGCTTAGTTTCAGAGGTTTATAGACCACATGTTTTTATTTTTCTAAAGTAAATAGTTTGGAAGTTACAAGGGTTTAAATTTTCAATACGTCAAGTTCGACAACGCTGATTTATATATTTTCGAGAAAAATATTTTAAATGAGAGTTGTACCATTCTTAGTGATGAATTAATTAAGGATACTATAATGACCACTAAGTTGAAGGTCGTGGAATATTTATTTCATTTTTTTAAATAATAGGTATTTTAATTGCATATTATTATAGCTTATTATTACAGGTTTACAAATTTTTTATATTTTAAGTAAATAGTTTGGAAGTTGCAATAATTTACCATAAATATATGCTTAAATGCTTATCGCTTAACCTTTAACCTGTTCTTTAAGGTCATGGTAATATTCAAAAGTAATAATGCATCTTAAAGAATCGTACAACTTTTATTTGAAATATTTTTCCCAAACAATTTAGAATTAAAAGGGTGTTGCCTTTGCGTATTGAAAATGCAAACCATTGTAACTTCTAAATTAGTATTTACCTTAAAAAAATAAACCATAAACCTCAGAAAGCAAGCTATAATAATATGTAATAAAACTGCATGGTTGCTACTTAAAAAAACTTTAGAGATTACTGCCTGACCTTTAACCTATGAGCCAAGGTCATGGCAATAGTCCTAAATAAATCGTCACTAATAATTGCAAAGCATTTATTAGAAAAAGTTTTCATTTCAAAAATAAATGAGCGTTGCCGAACTTTTTGTACACCCTGTATATTAAAGGCAACTGAGTTGAATTTATGTTAAATTTGTATGTTTTAAGTATAAAAATGGATTATTTTTTTTTAATTTTAAATAAATTTTTATCAAGTAAGTTTCATAAAAAGTTAAAATTTTAAGAGAAAGTTCCTTCATGTTTAACTGTTAATTCATTTGAATTTGTTTTGTTATTAATTTAATTTTTACTAAATTCTTAAAGAGTTTTAGAATTTTTAACATAATATTTGGATAAAGTTAAACCAAATTTCGAATATGTAATTTATTTTTATACAGGGTGGAACGAAAAAAAACGCCTCAAGCTGTAGCGGATGTATTTACCATTCGATTTTAATGATTCAAAACGTCTTAATTAATATAAGAATAGCGCTATAATTAGTTAATATATATTTTTGATATACAGGGTGTTCGTTAAATTATCCAAATCACAATAACTTTGTTATTTCAAACGGAACGCCCTGTATATTTTGATGGAACACATGTTTCTGAATTCGTCAATACCTTTTTAATACCTTTATTTTAAAAAAGTTTTTTAATTTTACAATAATAGACATTTTTTAAAATTAATATTTTTTTGTTTATTAGAAATTAAAGTATCAAACAGGTATTGGGGTATTCAGAAAAATGTATTTTATCAAAATATGCAAAAATATACAGGGCGTTTCGTTTGAAATAAAAATTGCATTTTGAATAACACCTTGTATATCAAAAATATTATTAAATTATAGCGCTATTTTTGTTCCATACTGTATTTAAAGTGGGTTTGGTTAAACTTTTAAAGAATTACGATGTTTCATTCGTTTTTTTAGAAATAAAATTTTTAGTTTTTAGCTAATTTTGTATGAATTTCTATTAAATTTTCATTTTACTAGTACAAGTAATCATGTACCTTCATGATTTTTTATAAATTTATCACGCAAATTCCATGATTTTAGCTTAAAAAATATTAGATTTTTTTTGTTAATTTTAAGTGAGCCTAATTTTGATGAGTTTTATAGTAGCTTTGTTGTTTAATGCATTGAAATAATACAAAAATTTTCTGGAATTTATGTCAATTTTTCTAAAATTTGGAAATATTTTATGTCTTACACTTTTTCATCATTATGAAATTTACAAATACTTGGTGTTTTTCTAATCATAAGGCAGGTTCAAAAATTAAAAGTTGTAATATGAAAAACACTGAACTTTGAGAAAAAGTGTATTTTATTCGTACGATTTTTTATATTCAAAAATGTTATTCCTTATTTGCTAAAACTCTATTATACTTGGTCTTTTTTAAAAATTATTTTAAAAAAGTCACACCTTGGGGAAATCGTTAAGATTTTTTGAGATATCGATTTTATAGTTTGGTTTATAATGTTATGAAAACTTTATTAGTTTTCATAAATTTATCACGCCATTTCCACACTTTTATTTTAAAAGTTTTCTTCAATTTCAGGTGAGCCTAATTTTGGAATAATTATCATAGTAATCTTGTTGTACAGTGCATGGAAATGCAAGAATTTTCTTCAATTTCAGGTGAGTTTAGTTTTGAAGTAATATTCATATTAGTAGTTTTGTCATGGAAACTGCAAGAATTTTTTTGAAATTTTTGTAAAAATGTTTGAGGTGGAATTTTCTACATCTTTTCTGTCTCTCTCTTACACACAACAATAGTCATAATTTGGAAGAGAGATAAAAATCGTATCATAGTATACAATGTACTATTTTTGCTACGTTAGACTAAGGTAAGCACAATTCCACTTCTGAAATTTAAAATAAAAATTATGTGTTACCCCAAGTAACAATTTTGGTCAAAATTACGTAAACTTTACGTAATTTAAAGGGGGAAAAAGTTGACTATAGTTTCGACGTAATATTTCCCTAATTGTCGACCTATAAGTTAATTACGTTAAATTTACGTTATGCCGACGTAAAATTTACTACATATTTCCCAAAATATGTCCTAACTTTAATAATAAAGTTGTTCTACAACGATTTTGGCTTACGACTACCAACTTTTATTTCTTAGAATGAAATATGATGGGAACATGAATCCATTATAAGTTAAAGTATCTATGATGTTTTACTAATATTTATTATGCATTATATTATGTAGTGTTCGGGTGTTGTTGAAACTACTCGCCTAGGCTTCAAATTTGGTTGCGATAAAAAAAATGTCGTGAAACTTATGGATTTTACCTTGAAATAATACAATTCCCCATTCAAAAATATTTGTCTAAAAATAATTTTTGTTATTAATTAGATTAGACTTTTTTTGATCTTAGCTTTATATGTGTAATTTCAATTTTTAAATATTTATTTAAAGAACTGTCGTATGATTTTTTAACTTTTTATTTAATTTTAATTCATTTTAATATATGTATAAATAAATAATCATTAATCTTTGATAAATTTATACTTAACCTAAAATTTATAAGTAATAAATATGGAGTCATTGCTAAAATTTACCTAATAGGAAATTTTACTTATTTTCTAGCAGGGACTAAAAACGAAAAATATTTCGTTCGTTTCTGTTCTGAACAAAAACGAAAAATTTCGTTCGGTTTTTTACGTTCCTAGCTAAAAAATTTCGTTTTCGTTTTCGTGAATAGAAATAAAAAACCGGTTAATACCGTTTTTTTTTTTAAATTTATAAATCGACGTGTTCGCTTATTTTTTTTGAAAAAATTTAGTTATCAAATAAACGACATTTGAAGTTTACAATGAAACACCCTGTATGTAACGCATTAATAATTAATAATAATTGATAATTAAAGCAGGTTTTATTTTATTGAAAAATTAGTTAAATAATGTTGAAAATATACAGGATGTAACAAAAGTATGGGTATGGAGTATGGAATAATCGATTTATTTTCTTATTTTGAAGAGATACAAAAAAAGTTTAAGATATAGGTTTTTTGATTTATTTCGACGCATATTCTGACATTTTTTATTTATTTCAATTTTCGAAGAGTGTGTATTTTTCTAATTATCAGGATGCTATTTTATCTCAAAAAAGAATATTTAAGAAACAAAATTATAATAAAAAAAAACTAATTTTTAGTAGAAGCAAAAATACACAAATAAGCCAAGAACATCAAATTAAACATTAAGATAAGGAAAAAATTTTTAATATAAATTTGACAAAAACATAAATAATTTAATAATAGTATTTTTTTGTGTTTTAGTAAGAATTATTATATTTTTTTATAAAAATATATTTTTTTTAATATTTTTAATTTTTTTATAGAGATAAAATAGCACCCTGATATTTAGAAAAATACACATTTATTGAAAATTGAAAAAAATGGGTTGCTATCTAAAAAAAAGTTGGTTGCCATAGCAAAGAAACGAAAACAAATGTAAAAAAATAAAAATATGCATCGAAAAAAATCAAAAATCTTTTGTCTTATACTTTTTTGTAACTCTTCAAAATAAGAAAATAGAACGATTATTCCATACGTTTTAGAGCTGCCAGAGTCGCGGATCTGGCAGTTGACAGCGCGAACACACGTGCTCACAAGTTAGGTTAGCATGCGTTGTTTGTTTTTGCTATGCAGTCATCTGCTTCAAGTGTAAAAATTAAAAATTTATTGAAAATACAAATTTTCACCGACAATAATAAAAAAACCAGTTAAAACCGGTAAAATAAAAACGTAAAATAAAAATAAAGTTCTCGTTTTCGTTTTCGTTCCTGAAAAAATTTCGGTTAATTTCGGTTAATTTCGTTTAACGTTTTCGTTCAGTTTTTAGTCCCTGTTTTCTAGCCTATTAGGTAACTTTTCCTTGAAACTTGGTAAAAAATTCTTATAAAGTTGACTTTATAGTAATTTTGCCCTAAATTGAAACTTTTTGCCTCAAAGTCAATAATACTTTGAAGTATTTTTCTCCAGAATAAGTAAATTTGACTTTGAAGGCAAGAATAGAGCATGAACGTTTGAGATCAAACGCGAAGTTCCCAGAACCTAAAAATATAACCTAAAAATTTGTAGCAGTGGTCTTTTTTAAATTTAAAGGTTCATTTAAATTCTGTGAAGAATACCAAGATTATAAATGTAGATGTGGAATCAATTTGACTTCCTTTTGTATCCCCTGGTAGTATTTTTTATAAGTGTTAATATGTTGTAGACATCCGATATGATTTTATGAAAGTTCTTCCCATCATGATAAATCAGTTATGCGTTTGAGACAGAATACATTAAACTCGTTAGATTTAATAATAATCTTACAATTTTAAGGTATACATAATGTTACTACAAAAATATTATATTAAACATCAACAAATAGTTGTGGACAACTTTGAATTAAAAAGTGTCCTAAATTAAGTAATTTTTTCTTCATCCACCACTACATAAATTGACTAGAAAGAATTATGCCTTTAAAGTTCTCCAAACTAGTAAGTTTGACCACAAAGTTATTAATTTAAATGTATTGACTATAATAACCTTAATTTTGACCAATAAAGAAGTTTTAATATTATAGGAAACGCAACCAAATTTATTAAAATTTTATTATGAAGTATTTTTTCCCTAATAGTCATTGTAAAAGTGAAATTACAGTAAGTTTTACTATAAATTTGACTAACAGGACATTTTTACTTTAAAGGCGACGTTAGGTAAAATAATTAGGTAAATTTTACTTTATAATTTCCCTATTTTCAACTTTGAAGAAATATGACCAATTAGTAATAAATTGGGTCAAATAATGGTAAATTTTCCCTAGTATTTGCCTTATTGGTAAAAATGTCTACCAAGTAAAAATGCCTTAACTAATGCCCAACGAAATGCCTTTAAAGTCGTTATTTTGGGTAATATTACGTAAAATATCCTTAATTAGGTAAAATTTACTTAAGCACAGGGATATTTCCCACGATCTGTTACTTGGGACGTTCCTTCAGCATGAATTTGACAATAATTGGTATGGGTAATTGCAAAAATTAAAATTATTGAAATAATAAAAAAATAGAACTTAAAAAAAAAGTGAAGTTTACTGCTTTATTTTAAGAGCAATTTCCTAAACGGAAAATATAGTGGTTTAGTTTTACAGTCATAAAAGTTAGTACGAACAACATTTTTGTATAATTTTTTTGTAGATGATTTAGAAGTCATTTCTTTAATTCCTGCCAGAAGGAAATAAATTGGAGAATGTACAAAAAAAATATAATGATCTAAAAGTACCTTAACTTTGAACTCCTCTAATTAATTTTGTGTTAGATTGCAAAAGGTAACTCTCTGGCAAAATGTAGTCTAATCAATTTAGATTATAAATCTGAAAAATAATTGAAAATCTAACGAGGGAAACTTGGGTTATGACTGCAGAACTAATGCTCGATTTCATGATTTTTCACAATTTTTCCTCCCAAACGCGCCCTCTAGGGATTTGCATTAACTATCAGTTATTTGGTCATAATTTGCAAAGAAGCTCGAAGATGCTCTTAAGGCACTCTGGAAAAAATGAAGAATTTCTGGAGATTTCGATTTTATGATTGTAATTGCTATTATTTTCTTATTTAGGATTTATAATATATCCAAATTTATTATGAAAAAAATAAAAAGTATGTTAATTGAATAAAGTTATTAAAAAAGGAAAAAATGTAAATTTTGTATTGTAGTTTTTGTGAATGCTAATTTAATAATAATAAATAGAATTTAATATTATCATACTCTGCTTGGTGTTTCATTAAAATGGGTAAAATAAAAGTTTTATTAGCATTATTGTTTTAAAACTAAAACTAAACTCGCTAATGAATCGCGAGGAAAGGCGAGCGAAACTAAAATAAATAATATACATCTATAAATAAATAATTAGATGTGCAAGTGTAGATGTAGAGTAGTCTAACGCGAAATTAAATGCTACTAAAACAGAAGTTTAGTTGTAAACATGTGTTTTTAATGGCTAAACTAGGAGAATTACTTGACTTGACCGTTTACGTGATAAAGCGAAAGATCAAAAACGTTGGGAGGCTGTAATTAACAAATAATTTGTTTTGAAATTTTGAGTGCGACGACCTTTGAGATTTGAGATTGGAGTTAAGAAGAAGTAGGGGACGTTAAAAAAGTTTTAAGCATCGCTTTAATTTGAACGAGTGCATTAACTCAGGTGGCCATAACTTGAAGAAGGTTAAACAAATAGAAACAGGGCGTAAGTGCTTAAGACTAAATTATTCCAAAAGCACAAGTTATACGGTCTGCGAAAGTTTTAAACTGTTGCTGAAAGTATAACAAGTAGGACTAAGACTTGCTCAACTATGCCGGAGACTATATAAAACAGAAAGTATTATTTGTAACTTTGTGAAATATCAAGTTTACTTTTTAAAGTTATTGGAAGAAGGAAAGAAGCGCCGCGCTGAGAGAACTAATTGCCGCATCCACTTAGTAGAGTACTAATCAAGTGATTTGGAAAAGTTTTGGAGTTGTTTGTGGCGTCGAGCTATGGCGATGGTAACCAGGTTACCAGGAGCACCAGGTTGGGCTTCGGAGATGATTCCCACTTCCCACCTGTCCGACTCTGGATTCATGTGCAACACATCGAGGTCAGCGTCGATTTTTTTATCAGCTGGAGACGGGTTGCGTCGACGTGTACCGCCCAGGTTCGCAAGCCTCGGTGGTGCTATTGGCGTCGCTCGTCCCGCCTCCGCGACGCCGACCGACGCAAACATTTTACCGTGGGAGGCCTCGCTCCTCCGAACCGCCTCTGCAATCACCTATTCACTAATTTCACTATTTTTCAATAATATCACTATCAATTGTTCAAAATAATCTACCTACATCGCTTCGCGTGCTCCAGCACCCCAATTTCTCTCGCGGAAATTGTTTGGTACACTTTCTGTTTGCTTTTCCCCAACTTAATCGACCCCTCGCAAAGTTTCACAAACTTTTTCTCCATTCAAATTTGTGGCCAAAGTTGCTTAAATGAAATCCGGGCCTGCATTTTTCTCCTTCAAATCTGGTTACAAATATTTCCACCAACTCAATGACTCTGTACCCAAATTATTATTGCTCTCTCAACATTAAAAGCACTTTTTTGTTCCTGCTCAACCAACTTGAAGACCTTTTCCCTACATCAGATCACAATTTTAATCGATACTTTCAATAGCTCAGACTCCATTAATTCTGCATTAAAAATTATACTCATTTTCACTTAAAATCAACACAAGAAAATACTTTCTTTTTAGATAAAATGCAGTAGATTATAAAATAAACTTGACTACACCGCTAATTGAGTCTTATATATTTGCCCTGGATTATAAAAGTGCTTAAATTTAAAAATTAATTCAACTTAAAAAAAACTCTTATTGACCTCAATACAGAATTTAATTCCATTTTACAAATAATTTTTTCTTCAAATGTCAGTAAAACGTAACAATGTCTGCAGGGCCGGAGTTAGCGTTTGCAGGGCCGTGTTCAAAAATAAATGCGGGGCCAGAGTAAAAAAATATTAACAAAGTTTGCAATCGATGATGTACATCTGTAATTTATAAAATAATCAACTCTATAAAAAATAAACTTTATAAAAAAATATTTATTCTAATTTTATATTTTGTACACAACCAGTGGCGGATTTAGGCTAACCGAAGCCCTTGGGGTAAAAAAATTCTACAAACAAGATAAAAGTCGCTATTTTATGGGGCGATTCTGAACAAAAATGTTATCCGTAACAGCGATGTTAAATTTGATAGTCACCCTGTTGTCAAAAAATTCGCTATTTTGTAAACTTTACTGTAACTTATCAGTTATTTAAAATAATATTTTCGGTGTTAAAACAACATCGATCAAAATAATAATAATACATGAATGTATAATTGATCAAAATAATATATTCTATAAATGTACAATGTATTTTAACATCGAAAATGATTTTTTACATTGCCTTTAAGTTACAGTAAAGTTTACAGAATAGCGTTTTTTTGACATCAGGGTGACTGTCAAATTTAACATCGCTGTTACGGCTAACATTTTTTGTTCAGAATTACCCCATTATCTAAATTCTAAATCGCATATGATATACGTTAAAAGTGTTACTTTCTCGCACTAGTGTTAAAAGTAAATCTTTACTTAAAATAACAAAAGTATTAAGAAAATAACTATACTAATATTTTCATAAATTTAATTATTATTATACCAATAACTCTCGTTTATACGTTATACGCGTGTCATAAAAATGCATTTTTAACACTTAGATAACTAACTACTTCTTTCTTATTTTTTATTGTATTATATCATATCTTTGAATTTTGCATACCTAGTTTTATTATTTTTGTAGGAACAAATAATTGACTTATTTCTCAAAACCAAGGGTGGAGGTCACTGATGTAGTAACGCCACTGCCTACAAATTTATAATCAGAGTACTTACTTTATTTTGTATGAAAAAAACGTTTTTAAACATGTTAGCTTGTTGGAGACAGTAGTAGGAATTTGTTAGACATATGAATTTTTTTTAGATACATTCAGCGACCGTGATGAAACATTTAGAGACGTGTTTAACGCTAAAGACGTTATTATAAAATATTTCTTCATAAGAAATATTTTTTGGAGACACCTTTAACGTTAAAGACGTATCTAAATATTTTCACCACAAATGGACTTTATATTCATTGAAATGTTTAAAATATCAGTATTTCTTCCGCCAGGTACACCACCCCCTAAGTCCGCCACTGTACACAACTATACAGGGTGTTCCGTTCATGATTCACTAAACGGCAGGGGTAGAAAGTAGAGCAAATTTAATCGACAAAAAACGAAAAAAGTAGGGATCGATCTCCTTCAGTTATAGAGATACAGCATTTTGAATTTTAGGTCACCAATTTTTGCCAAAAATCACAAAACTGCTAATGTACGTAAAATCAAAAGAAAATTATCACTAGAAAGCTGAAACCATCCTCTTTCAATTGGCAACAACAGCAATACAGAAATGGTTGATATAATATTGAATAAAAAATCGCAAAGAAACAAGAAGAAGAAGTAAATATTTCTTTATTCAGTACAAATCAGGGTAACATTTCCGTCTCTTACTATCCTTCGGAACTAAACTGAACTAGCCGTCTTAAAAGAAATATTCTGAGCACAGTCTGTTACCATCGCCAAGTGGACTGTTGTGAAATTGTTATAAATATTTGACATTCCATCCGGTATTCCTTATAGCCTAATTGACAAACTATGCACCCCTTATGATATACCGTACAGTTTAAATGACAACCTATGCTCAGGACTACTTCTGATAGAAATAACTTCAAAAGGCTTACCTAATGAAGGAAAACAGCTACAGTTTCAAAATTTTTCCTTGTTTGTTGAGAATATAACAAGTTTCAGAAAATTAAAAAAAAAACACCGTAATGGGTATAATATAGAAGAAATTAAAAAAAAATTTTTACATTTTTCTCTTTTTAATTTTTTTTCAACATTTTAACAACTGTTTTTGTATTACTATTTTTACCTATTGCAAGAGGATGGTTTAGATAATTCGACTAAAATTTGATATATAAATGGCAAAAATAGACCTTCGTATGTGTTGAATCTATCTGTGATTGAAGTTGACACGAAAACAACATGTTTGAGGAATAGAAGTATCAAATGGCAACCCATTTGGTTAAAAAATTACGATCTGGAGAACACGCACCAATTTTAAAATGGGCGTTTCCAGAAAAACACGTTTAAAGTTTTTGGAACATGTTTTTCTTGGTTCTTTTCGCTAAATTCTAAATTATAATTGTATAGTGATGGTTTACATTCAGACGCATGAAGGTTTGTACCATCTGTTGGAAGGCCTGAGGGACTCAAAAATGAAAAAAATCAATTTTTTGGCACGCTGTACTGTAAAAGATTCAATGGCATGATCCATTATTAAAAGAAAATATTCTATGCTTCCTCTTCATCATATATATTTTCATCCTGATATTATTTATTTTCAAACTTCCTTTTTACTTTTGAGGTACTTTTTTTAGGAAACAAAGGTTCTATTCCGGCCCCGCGCAGGGCCATGTGCGGTGCACGGTGCACACCTCGCACTCGCCTAAAACCGGCCCTGAATGTCTGAATCAAAGATCTTCAGCGGCATTTTTCGTATTTTACTCGCAGTCCAAGTAAAATAGCATGTTTTATTCGAAGCAAAAGTACCCTTCTGTGGCTTGTACGCAATTGCAGGACAAAAGTTCCCAACTTCAGAAATAGTTTTTTGACATACTTGAAGATAAAAAGTACAAATAATTTTTTTTGTGAAATGCTCCATTTTCGAAAGAACCCCCCCACCCCATTATTGGCATTATTTTATTTGACGCCACTTTCCAATATAATTTTTTTACCTGTTTGGGTATTCCTAAAACTGTTATCTTCCTTTAACTTTTGGGGTTTAGAAGTTACGAGACAAAAACAACAAAATCTTTATTTTCAAAAAATTAAATAATTCTGTCCAATCGCAAATTGGTACTAAAAAAGTTTACGTTATAATACAGAATATTGGACACTCAAAGAAAAATGGAGGTAGGGGAGTAAAAAGAGTTGAAACCCCGAAAGACACTGCACCACATAATTTTATTTGAAATTTTGCAATTTCATTCAATGACAATTAACAAAATTTGGAAATGTTATGTTAAAAAATTGAAAAAAATATGAAGAAACGACACACTAAATTTCGAAATTGGAGCATTTTATTGTCAATCTATTTCTGAAGTTACAGACACCCTGTATACTATTATTGAAGTTCAATTTTTTACTTTAAATTCTTTTTCCAGAATTTACTTTCATTTAATAAAAAAATAACTACAAAATTGTATTATCTCGTCGTAATATCTAAGACTAATAAGGGCTGCTTGCACTATTGTCACTTAAATTCAAAATTTGACAGAAACACAATGCAAAATCGGTCACTTACTTATAAATTGTAAGTATTCCTTAAAGAGGTGCAAACGGGCCTTAGTCCTAGATGTTTTTCCGTTCCTCAGAGCAAAACTGTATTAAGTCCAAATTGTCATTTTTATGCTTTTTCACTTAAGATATTTCAAATTTTCTGTTGGTGCACCTTAAGGTGCATAATAAAAATATTTCATTAAAAGAAGACGTTTCCGGAATACTTACAAAAAATTACAAGTGAAATCTGCTTTCAGCTCACCTGTAAAATTTATATTTTGTGACTTAACACAGTTTTTCTGGGGTACTAAAATATCTTTTTAGGCTTAAACCCTTAGTGAAAGTTTGCATTTTTTGTATTTGTTGCGTGATTTTTTTAACGTTTTTAAGACTCTTCTTCCGTAGCTTTTTTAGGTTCACACAAAAAAATTACCAAATATTTTTTACAACGAGAGATTTTTTTTCGTATCAAAGTTTTGGTCTTGAATATATTGTAAAGAAATTTTTTAAAAGTAATAAAAATTTAAAAAACTCAAATTTTTGATTTAAAACTTGCATGAAGAAAAGTTCGAGACTTGAGAAAGTTTAAAATTAAGACAATTTCTTTTTTTCTTCATTTCTATTCTTGAATACATAATAACTACCTCAAACGGCTTGTCGCTGTGTATTTTAAGATTCATTCAATCTGTTCACATTTCTGAATGGAACTCCTAATTTATCCTATTAGTTTCATATGTCTCGTGTAAACTCGGTGCCTCCTTCTGAAGTCTTGTCTTCATTTCTATTACTAAGTGTAACGGAGAAATGTCCAAAAGGGTTTCCATAGCTACCGCCGATGTTATTCTCATTATGGGTTTAACCGCTTTAGTATACAACCAGTTTACAACAATTTTAGGATTAAGACCCAAAAGTAGACTGACAAATTTTTCCGGCAATGTCAATGCATGACCCCCATTAAAGTAGGAAGTGGATAGGAACGTTAAAAAATTTAAACATTAATACATTAATACATTAATACATTAATACATTAATACATTAATACATTAATACATTAATACATTAATACATTAATACATTAATACATTAATACATTAATACATAAAGAGTGTTCTGTTCTTAGTTTAGCAAACACCAGAGGTGGGATTTTGTTTCCACAGCGGATTCTAAAACTCGCCAAAACGTCATCATTCAGGCGAAGAGAACAATGTAAATAATGACGAATTGGCGGAAAATGATGACGTTTTAGCGAGTTCATAAAACTCGCCAACAAACAAAATCCGGCCTCAGGTTAGAACCTACATTAAATTTAATCAACAAAAAACGAAAAAAGTACGAGTCTACTTTTTTTGGTTTTGAAACTTTCAGAAAACTTAAAAAAAAACATTAACGGGTCTGAACTTGAAAAAAAAATATTAGCTGAAGAAAATACAGTTTCAAATGTTTCCCTTAATTTTAAAGAACTTTTAGAAACCTTAAAAAATATAACCTTAATGAGTCAAGTCTTGAAGGAAATTTTCAAAAACTAAAAAAAAATATTTTAACATTTTATTAACTATTTTTGTATCACTTTTGCTACCAATTGAAAAATGGTGATTTTAGCTTTCTGGTAATATTTTTTTATTTCTATGCACATTGGTTAAAGTGTAATTGGCGAATTTGTGATTTTTAAGAAAAATTGATGACCTAAAATTCAAAACCCTGTAGCTCCAAAACTAAAAAAATAGACCCTCACTTTTTTCTCGATTAAATTTGCTATAATAGTTTCTAACCTCGACGTTTGGTGAACCACGAACGGAACACCCTGTATACGCATTCTTATATTTTTCTATGAAACAGAATTAAAAAATAAACTCAATTACTAGATTACTAGATCAATGCAATATGAAATTATCCTTGGCTAGGATTCGAACCTTAGACCTATTTTTGGAGGTTCTTATTTCGAATCCTAGTGAACAATAATTTTGCGTTAATTGATTCTTCATAACTATAATCTTTATATTAACATATGAATAATTATGATGTATTTAAATGATGAATTTTTCAAATCAGGAGATATTTATTGGAAAATTTCAAACTGCAAAATAAGAGTTTTTGACATTGGTATGAGGTATAACTATAGCTGTATTAGCCTCCCCTAGGCGAAATTTTTGAAAAATTGTAAAAATCGAGGATTTTCGTGACATACAGGGTGGCCCAGATTTTAATTCTCAGGAAATATCTCAGTTATTTGAAGAGATAAAAATATAAATCAAAAAGTGCTTTAAATGGCAGCACTTATACCTCATAATTTCATTCTAAAAAAATATTTTTATTTACCACTCATCATCTTTTTTTTCTTTAATGGGACACCCTATTTTTTATAATTGATATTGCATCTACAATTAATTCTAGAAACAGTTATATGCTACACTTAGTATTATAAATACATTTTGTGAATAAAAAAAATTAAAATATTGATCAAAGTAGTATGCCAAAGTATTTATTTAGTATTTCTTAAGAATTTTTTTTTAAATCTAAACTAACTTAACTAAACCTAATCTAACTAAACCTAACTATAAATTACAAATTTTGTGAATAAAACTAAATAAAAAAATTTACATAATACATACTTCGATCAATATTTTAATTTTTGTATTCACAAAATGTACTTAAAATAGCATATCACTGTTTCTAGAATAAATTGTAGATGCAATATCAATTATAAAAAATAGGATGTCCCACTAAAGAAAAAAAAATGATGATGGCATCTTAAGAGTGGCAAATACCAATATTTTTTTAGAATAAAATTATGAAGTATATTTTATCTCTTCAAATAACTGAGATATTGCCTGGGAAGTAAAATCGGGGCCACCCCGTATAAGAAACGAAACTTGGTATTTCCCTTTCTAAAAAAATACTGCATACAAGAAAGACGTGTTTGAAAAACATCCAAACGTTAAAAAAAAAGAAACAAATTTATGTATATTCGGTTTGTCCAAACCGATAAAACTATAACAGTCCAGTATCAAAAATTTCAAAAAGAAGTAATTTAATAGTATATTACGGAACGAGCTAGAAAGTGATGAATTTTGTTCGAGTGTGAAAATAGCCTAACGAGGCACTAGCCGAGTGAGAATATTACACGAGCACGATACTCACTTTCTTGCGAGTTGAGTACACTATTTTTCCGACGACCCCGAAGGTTTTGCGACCATTATTAATATTTTTTGCACGACCACTCCTAAAGTTGTCACTTTACAAATTCTAAACAATGCGAAAAGTTGCTTTTTATAGTGTATACCTGTCATAGAACTGTCATTGTGCTATGTTGGTAATATATGCTTGTATATAATCACCATGACTGTTCATGTTGGTTATATGCCATGCGTAAATAACCAACACAAAAAAATTCTGTATTCGTTCATACACTAATTTTTAGCTACTCGCTACTGCTCTTAAATTATCATAACCTGGCAACACTGTTACCTTCTTCATTTTCATCAATATCCTGCTCCAAATAAACAATAAACAAACAGTAAATATTGTTAATTATTTAAGATTTAAGATTACTTTTACATTAAATTATGAAATTTGTTTTTGTTTAAAGTTGCGATCGTGCAAAAAATGTTGTATGTACCTTGTGTAAAATGACGTTTTATATCATTCGGTCGGGTTTTATCGAGATTCGCCTTCGGCTCATCTCGATACTTCCGACCTCATGCCATAAAACTTCACTTTACACTCTCGTTACATAAATAACTATTGTAGTATCAACTAAAAAGTCATAAAATAACCTGTGTTAACATCAGCTGACATTCAAGTTTTCAATTATTTTTAGTTAAATGTACCAAATTGTAGGTGGCGCTGTTTTGACGGAAGCTACTGATCGAAACGAATAAAAAATGTTCCTATTTTATTTAAAATTTACACATGAGTTAATTATATAATGATTTTAATAATGAAATAAAGTAATATTAGCGGGGTTAAATATAAATTTTTATTTCAACTATCCTTTTTTGCAAGTTCAAAAAAATCCAAGAGAGGGCTTTCGGAATTCCTTCGTAGTGCCTCTTCGAAAATTAGAAGAAGTATTTCAGAGTTACAAAACAGAAAACCAAAGTTAGTAGTGTAGCAATGATAGATTTTCTAAACCATTAATATGAATGACATATACGATTTTCTCATATGGTCATCGGAAAATACTCTTTCAGATCCGGTCTCTTAAAGTCTGGTTGCCATCGACCCATCGGTCAACTGCCTACCGGTTTAGTCCGCCCCTGTAAGACCCCAAGATTTATCGTAAGTTCATCTCCGCCTTTCTGGTCCAAAAGTCCGTTTGAGTCTAGTTTGATCTTCAAATATTTTACCTCATTGATCGTAGTGATTTCTGTATTACCAAAGTATTGTTTTATTCTTCGGACTGACCTTAAGTCCTTTGTCCTTCCCTCGAAGCTCATCAGAAGACAGTGTTGAGTGCGACAGTTGACAGTCAACTTCATCGACAGTGCTTTTTAATCGACAACGGTTTTGTCGACACGACATTTAAATCGACACGACCATTTCATCGACATTACCTTCTCATCGACAAGTTCAACAATTATTTTAATCACACTACCTTTTCATCATCAAAAATTTTCTTAAACATAGACGTTTCAACGACACCACTTATTCATCGACAACCGTTTCATCGACAATACCTTTCATCGACAAACCTGTCGATGAAATCGCATTCGATGAAAAGACTATGTCGATGAAACGGTATACAACTGTTAAGTAACTGACTGTGGTATTAGAGTTCTTAAACTTACATTTAAATATTAAAAATCAGTTTCACCATTATACAGGGGGGAAAAAATATATGGGAACTTTTGATTATTTCAATTATTTCCTAAATGTCCCTGTTATCTTACACAGTTTTTTTATTAAATGTTTATTTATAATAAAAATTAGATTTTCTTGAAATTTTGTTCAATAAATTGAATTTTTATTACAATCAAGAGTTTTCTGGAAAAAAGTATGGAAACTTATAAAAATAAAAATTTTGATTTAAATCGGTTTATTTTACAAAACTTGTTCAAAACAGTCACATCAGTAAGTTAGGTATTTACTTTAAAATGCCTAAAACCCGTTATTTTTCTAAAAATTGTAAGTAAAAAATAATTGTTCTCTATCAAAGTGATTCAAGACAAGTTGTTGATATTGCTAAATTCCTAAATATTACTAAAGGTGCTGAATTAATAATAATTATAACGAAATACCCTACATGTGATAGTGTCAAAATGTCATGTAAGTCCTAAAAAACATCACGAATATGGATAACATTATCAACAAGATGTCTGAAAACGATCCTCGTTAAACGACGAGGCAAATTCAATAGAAGTTTTTGCACAAATTCAACATTCAGCTGACTTCCAAAATTATCAGAATATAAGGTGATATATGTAGAAAGTAGATACTATGTTTAGTGACCCTTAAACCAAAATTACAACGGTATTGTATGAGATGTTTTTCTCGATCTGGGGTTATCTCAATGACGCAAGCACAGGCCAAAATGGATTATTTTCAGTATAGAAGCATTATAGGAAACCAAATTTTACTATTTATAAGAAATATCACTGAAGTGTAGATTTCAGCAGGATAACGATCCAATGCCCCCCGCCAAATTAGGGGAACAAATGTCAAATGTCAATCTACTTGAATTGGCTGTTAAAATTTCCAGATCGAAACCCCTTCAGACATATTTTGACCATCTTAGATTTTTTTATTCGACAAAGAAAAATAAGAAATAAAGAAGATTTGTACGAAGTAATTGAAGAAGAATATGCTATGTAATTTAGAAGATTCAATGCCCAAAAGATGCCAATCCCTATTAAATGCAAAAGGTTAAGCAAGAAAATATTAACATATTTTGTTTTCTTTAAGTAAGAAATATAAAAGTTTCCTTAATTTTTTCCAGGTTTTTATATTTTTGATGAAGTTATTGCCTCTTTTTGGTTATTTTGCAAATTTTATTAATTTTAACATGATACTGGGTACTACTACTTTTAAGTATTTGTAAAGTGTCAAAATTCTAAAAAAAATATTTGTTTTAAGATTCTTCTTGCAAACTGAAAGATAAATTGTACAACGAGACCTTAGTTCGAGTTCGACAATATGCTTTTTGCACGAGTTGCAAACACTACTTTTTTGCACGACCGAAGATCATGAACCATTGAAAATAATAAAATTCCATAAAAACATGAAAATAATATTGAAATTTCTAAATTTGTCATTTATGATTAGCTGAAAGTGCATTCAGTTTTTTGCACTAATGCAGAAAAGCATTACTTAAGTCATTCTTTTTTGCACTCGTGCAAGAAAGCATGACTTTATGGTATTACTAAAAATCATTGGGGAGATTGTTTGAAGGTTTTATATTTTGTGTAAAATAAGTTTAATATAATTTGGTATAAAGAAGCGCAAAATGACTTTATAGTTAGGTAACAGAGGTTGGACAGGAACAGTCCCTAAGTGACCAACTTAATATCTATGTCATTTAATGAGTTGTTATTGTTATGGAAGCAGGGTTCGCCAATATACAAGGGAAACAGAGGCAAAAGCTACTTAAACACAGAGACATCAAGTTCCCTTACATAGCGTCCAGCCAAATATGATTAGTAATCGCCTGACCGTTTACTCCTACGGACCTTTGTGTGCGAGGTCAGGTAATTAAATTGGTGTAGAGTGCAGTAGTGTAGTGTAGTGTAGGGGGGCCAAACATACAAGAATTTTCACATCGATTTTAGACGTGTCTTTTGATGTTCAACTTACATATCGACTACAAGGGAAACGCTATGTTAATTCAATCATTTTCAGTTTATGAACAAATGCTCCAAATTACGCTAAAACAACAGTTCTAAAACTAAAAGTTTCGTTTTAAAAGCCCCATCAGGAAACGTAGGAAAAAATCGACAAATTTTAGTTGCTTTATTCCTGGTTTTCATTTTAATTAGGAATGTTCCTTTGTGTATGAGGTACATTTGAGGCAATTTCCTCGCGCGAGGCTCACGCTTGGCCGCCGACGAGACAAAGGCCCCCAACGCCACAGTATCGGACACAATGCAGTTCCTCGCGCTTCCGGTGCATTGTGGGGGTGCGTTAAAGGGTGGATAATGCGGCCATGTCTTAAGTCTTAAGAAATTAACAGCACGGACACGCCAGCACAGTTTCACAAAGGACCTCTACCTCTTCCTCAACCCCACACCGTAACCACTGCGGAAAACTCCGCCACCGGCTTTTCACACTCTTCCGTGCAACTTTTGTTACTTGTTACCAAAGAGAATTAGGGCCCCTACTAGATAATAAGCTTAACAATATATTATTAACGCTTACACTTGGTTTCATTTAAATTAAACCAAAAAACTCACCTCAAATAAAAAATGTTTATTATTGAATAATGGCTCTTTTGTCAAGTTTATTGAGAGTTGAGGAAAAAAGTAGACATGGAAGTTGGGAATAGTTTTATCATGTCCTCTAAGAGTTTCGGTCTTTGTCTTAAATGCATTAAATCTCCGGTTTCCTTTGGACAAAGCGTCCATCCACAGACACACAACAGAAATTGTAGTTATCGATGCGGAAAGTTGAAGATTGACAAACGTTGTTCACGTTTATCAACCGCGACGTCTATTGTCACGTGCTAATGCATCGTCCTCCCTAAACTCCAACCAAGAATTTTTAACCAAAGTGATTTTAGGATAATCAAAATTTAGGAAACGATCAGAATTATGCATGGGATTACAAAGAGAAACGAAATTAGGCAAGCCGTGACGATTCGTCAATTGTGGCAATTATTTCGTTTGCGAGTTAAAATTGCAATTAGTAATTTTCGGCGGAGTCCCAGGCTACCCTCATCTTGGAGGCGGTGTAATTAGCAACCCTAACGTAAACACGGCCCGCCGGACTTTCCCAAAGGGCGCAAACAAACTATACTTTCGGCGTTTAAGGAGTTTGTTTGTCTTCCCAAAATCCTTGCGCATTCTTTAAATAAATCTTAAATTAAAAGCAAATTCGCAGCGGTTAGTGTACTTTGTATTATACTTGCCTCCACAAAAACGTTAATTATCATGAAAGACTTTCTTGTTCTCCTACATAAACTTTCACAAACTGCACCAGAAGTAGAAGCAACTTTAACAAAAAATACACAAATCTTCTTAAGAAACTACAGGGTGTTGAATTAAAAAATAGCAATTTAATGAAATTTATCTTTGATATTTTGTAATATTAAGTTTTGTTGAGGCAAAACTATTAGGAGAACGCTAATAAATAGTTATTGCGGCAATGCATGTAAATCAGAGCCTGCAAGATGGTTATTAATAAATAGTTAAATTGTTAAAGATTCTTGTAAGTTTGGCATTTCAATATAAGTTGAGCGCAAGTTTATCTTTATTTAATATTGGTTATAGTGAGAGTTAGTAGATCGAAATGAGGAAATATGTAAGTAAAGATGAGAAGGCAATCCGTGGAAAGACTCATCATCAGTGTCAGTTATTTACGGTGGGTCTGTTTTTGAAACGCGCCGTTCTCAAGGTGCGACGGTTATTAATGAATCTAACCATGAACTGGGAACTTTGGGAGTTCTCCAAATTAATAAACGACTCCATATTAGCTGTTATAAGCAACAGACAGCGTCGATTCGTCATTATTTTCCGCTACATTAAGCACATACTTCATGCCGCTTCCTCCTCATTTTACCCAATCGAAACTTTTCTTAACTTGCAATGCAGCGATTCCAACTCTCCTCTTTTATATCGCCGATATTAATTTCGAATTTCTTCCAATATGCAAATGGCTAGTTGTATTTTCTGAGTTGGTTTGTTTTGTAGCCGAGTTGAAAATAATTAAGGAAAACGGAAAAAGAGGGAAAGAGGAGGGTCAGGGATCGATGAAATATGTAAAGTGTTTACTAAACAGGGTCGCGTTTCCACTGGGCAGGCTCTGGCTCTGGGGATGCCACCCAAACTTCCCAGCAGTTAAATATTAATATCTGTTTGCTCTGTCCACAGACGCCGATTGATTCTGCGGCTTTATTATTTGCCCGCTTTTATTTTACGTTTCGTTGTTTGCCAATATTGAATTTTACGCTTTCCCTGGTTTAACTTTATGAATTTTCCATTTCATGCTAATAACAATTCATTTACATTTTAACTAATCGAAACACAATAGATTATATTCAATCAATTCTTTATTCATTCATACATTTTTAAAAACTACCTCACCTTAAATCTTCATTTAAAACTCATACAAAAATATACTAAACTAACCCGAACTTTGACCAACTTTACCAAGCTCAGCTTAGATTCAAGGTCAGCTTAAGTCGAGCTTGCGTTGCACTATGACTTTTGTCGCGACGTGCCATGGTCTTGGATGCTAGGCTCCCAGCCTTCTTCTAATTTGCAAAAATCAGCTGTTTAACGTTCAACTAGTTGCTATACATTCATCCGTTTGTAGTAAAAACTTGGTAATTGTTTTGAAAGTGCCAAATCAAAGAGAATAAGAAGAATGGAAGTTTAGTTAATCTAAATCTTAAAAAAAAACCAGCTCCTCATTAAAAATCGAAATAACTTGAACGTACATTACATAATGTATTTGGCGAGGAATTCTTATATTTAGTGTATCTGGGTTATATTTTGACGCTTAACCGCTCAAAATCGAGAACTGCTTAACGCGAATAAGACGAAATTTCCGCTTGGTGCAACCGAGGTAACTGAAGTTGCGTCTTAAGACGCAGCTTAATATTTTATTTGGTTTCAAGGTGGAGTCAAGAATGATAATCTGATATAATTTTTACCGGTCCAAAATGAGGAAAAGGTTTACAAAAAAGTAAGGTTGTATCGAAATTACAGGATTCGCACTGAACATGTTAAATACTCGCAAAACATTCTAGGAAAAAATCATAGCAAGAACCCAAGGAGCTCTGCAACAGACTTTGACAAAAAATCAGCTGAGCAGTTGTCTCTTAACAGAACACAACACAGAATTGTCACATGACATATTACTATGGAAAATTGAAAATTTTATGCAGACCGTGCCTGCAGGTTATGCAACAAGGAACCAGAAATTGCAATACACCTTTTATGTAAAATGTAAATGTGATGCTCTGAGGAAAGAAACACAGAATTTTCGGGAAATCATTCATAGAACCAAAAGATGTCTCCACACACTCTGTGTTCTATATCTCCTAGTACAGAGCACAAATATCAGAGACTGGGCACCGATTCTTCAATGTATGCGTAAGTCGAAACGCATTCAAAAATTCCGAACACGATGAACGAATGGGTCTAAGTCTAGGGCAACTACTACTTTATCATGCAAATGTACACGCGCCTACGTGATTATATACTAAAAGTGAAAAGTGACGGTTGGTTTTTGATAATTTCGGTTATTATTTTCGTGTGCAAAAAAGTTAAAGTGAGAATGGCTGCTTTTGAAGGTGAACTTCATTTACAGGCTCTTTAGGATTTAGTGTGAATGGCTACTCTAGAGTTGAGGATAGCATCGAGGATAGAGTAGAGCTATCGAAAACATACTGGGCGAGGTTTTGCTCGAGATGTTCAAAGCGGTTTGCATTTAAATACATTCGTTTATTTAGATAGAGGTGCCTTATCTTTATCCTCACATTTATGTCCTCCACTTTCAAAAATAGTCACCACTATAAACATGGTAATCGGCTTTGGATACCTCGAGCAAAACCAGTATGTTTAACGGCACCTTTACTCTATCCTCTACTCTCAACAATGTGCACACTCTTAGAAGAACTAGAGAATGATGCAAAACCTCATACCCGGATATTTCATGTGAGAGATGATCCTTTTTCCACCATATCAGATCAAAAATTTATTAAACAGCTCCGTCTATCTACAGACATGATTCGAGACCTAATCGAAATGTTGGAACTGCTTCTTAACCCATCAACACGTAGCTCTGAATCCGTATTTTTCTTTGATGTTAATTGAAAAGAGACCTTAAAAAGATACTCAGTAAAATGTTTGAAAAGCGTAACTTTTCGTTAGTAAAAAATTTAACAAATACAATGTTAGGAATTTTTACTATTTGATATGCCAGATATTTATTTAACCACTGTTGGTCAGATTGAAATTTAACTCGTTCGGCCGATTCATCGCATGCGAAAATGTGAAGCGACGACCTTTCAAGAATACAATTTACGTTACGCACGGGAAAAATTGTGTACGAAACTAAAAGTACACGTTTATGAACGCATGGATTAGAGAATCGGTGGCCTGGATGTAACATAAATACGGGTCCTTTAAAGTGACAGTGAGTCAAATGTTGAAAAACCGATGTTTTTATATTTCCTGATTTTATATAATATTATAAGAATGGAATGGGAATCCCAATTTGATTTGATTTTTTATCTCTTCAACTAACCGAATTTTGGAACACCCTATAGAGGTGGTAAAATATAAGTAGGATTCAGTGTTAACTACCGAGAAAAAATAAGATCTGAACAGTGAATCTCTAATATTCACTACACAAATTTGAAATTTGAAGGTCCTCTTTTTGTCTCATTGACAATAAGAATCTAGTTCGTATTGTCAAGGAGTTCGCTTCAGTATTTTTGTGTTGATGTAGTTTTTCTTTGTGCTTCTGGTCAAACCAAGTTAGTTTGTTTTGTGCAACACCATAATTGGATGAGATAAGTCATAAGTTTTCACTGGTTTCAGTACTTGCTAATAAAACAAAAGTTTGTTATGAATTGAAAAAGACGAAGTTCTTTTAAATACATTTTATTATATCCCAGTCCTAATTTTTGTTATTTTATCGTTAGATTTCCACCATTTTTTGGTTTCTAGGGTCTTCTAAGATATTTTGCTTTATTGTTCCATATGGTACTCTATGATTATTTAACGTAACCGGAATATTTTGGATTTCATTTTCATTTTTTCGTCCAATCTTCAATTGAGTCGCTGAATTCCAGAATAGTACGAGTCAAAAATGCAGTTTTGAGTTAAAATCGCAAAAGTACATAAAATTCGTTGGTCTATAACAAGAGCTTATTAAGACCAATACACAAAAGACTATCATAACGGCAAATGCTCTCTAAAATTTCCAAAAAGAGTAGAAGAACAGTATAAATCCTGGAGTTAAATTGTTACTAATTAATCAAAATAAGACAAGTGACATCAAGACAGTCATGTAATACATTACAGACGAGGTTTTGGAGTTGTATTATCATATAAATTTCGGAAGACTAAGTAATAACTAACCTTGATGAAGACTAAAAAAGTTACAAAGTAACATAATAAGTTGTACAACATTGTATAAAAATTTGTATTAGTTTTTATGGCTATACTAAATCTAACCTCCCCAACCATTTTTCTTGATAAACTAAGTATTTCACACAATAATACAGGATGGTGATAAAGGAACAAAATTCGTAACTGCCGTATTTAATTTTTTTTAGAAAACGATGATATAAAAAAAATGATTAAATTTATTTTTTGAATAAAAAATCCTTTTCTTCAATAAACTTGAAAAAAAAATCTTTGGTTTCTATTTAAATGTAAGAAAATTTACAAAGAATAAAATTTTAAACTTAAACTATTTACCATTTATTAAAATCAGTGAAAATAAATCTTATACAACATTGAAATCTTTCAAATTTAATAGCACAAATTAATTTTAAGTTGACATTAACAATTTTTTATTAAAATTTATGAAAAATGAGTAAAAACAGTGGGGATTTTCATTTATAAAAATCGATCGACCAGGGACGTCATTAATAATTTTTAATATCAAAAGATGGAATTTTAAAACCAAAATTGATTGTCTGAGCGAATTTCTCAAAAAAATTAAATATTGCAGCTACAAATTTGTTCAAAACTTTATCACCAACCTGTATAATAAATCCACTGCCAGAAAATATATTGAGTTCAATAAGAGTATAGGGAGAAGTCTGAAAATTAACTTTTTGTACTGTTACTATTCTTGGTTTCACCGATTCAATTATAGTGGGTTGTTTCCTCATTGGTGTTTCCAACTGTAAGTATCTACGAACACGGCTAATGTATTATTTTTTTCTCGTACGAGTTCAGATGTACAATTGATGCCTATAGTAAAGGTTCTAGTACATTCCCTGAGGTATCCCTCCCTTTATTTTTGCCAATTCCCAGTAATAAGCGCCTTCCTGTTTAATTTTGAATAATCTTTCAAATTATTAGGATTTCAATTTTTTTGAGAAGTATCTTGGTAATATGCAATGTAAGTGCCTTTCCATTACTGCACCTAAACTGTTCCTAGTGCTTCTGGAGTGCTCGTTCGCGGCCTTCATTAATAACTAAAGGAGCACTCCAAGAGCTCCAGGCACTATAGTTCTCATCTTGTTATCAAACTCCTTTGCTGTAAATGTATTTAAGAAAATCAGAGAGTTTTTTTGGACTTGATAGATCTTTGAATGTTATTCCTAAACCTATTTTAAGGTAATTGACAAATTGGTCACCTCATGAGGTGGTTTTCAAGATTTTGGTATCATTATATACTTCTGCTATATTCCAAAGACTGGGTACGTAGTTCAATCTGAATGCAACGTTAATTGAGTTAGTTATTTAAACGATGACTTTGATTGGTAGCTGGTTCAGGTGGCTTATTTTTGGCCCGGTCGAGATCGTGTCGTTTATGATGCGATTTTGTGGGTACATGACAACTCAGCACATGACATCTTGGCACCGGACGACTCAGCAATTCCAAGTCGGCACCGGAGGACTCGGCACTGCAGCCTTATTCTTGCACCGGGCGAGATCGTGTCGTCGACGAGACTACAAGGACAGACTATTATTTTTGCATGTAAATGAAAAGGACAGAATGATGAATGTCGTCTACGACACGTTCCAAGAATAAGCCACCATCAGATCAAATTCCGATGTTTTTACGATTTATATTATTCCTTACTACTTCTTTGAATTCTTCAGGATTTACGAACTAAATTTCATCATTTTTTTGGTCAACACCATCGACATTTGATTTAAATTTTTCTTGGGTCAGAGTTGTTTGGAAAAATATATCCTGGGTATTCAGTTGTTTAAAGTATAAAGAAGTATATTTGATGTTTAACGATTTTATACAAAAAAAAAGGTGAATGAAGTAAGAAGGTGATTTTTAATTTTATTAGGAATGATGCTTTTATTATAGAGGCGGTGAAATAACAAGTGGGATTCAGTGTTTACTGCCGTGAAAAAAGAAGAGCTGAATGTTGTCATTAAACAGAGCTTGGGGAAATTGAGTGGCCAAATCCTCTTTATGCGTTTCAAAAAAATTGAAGGGCGCTGGCTTTAAAAGAGGCTCGCGTACGATGATCGGGCAAAATCTCGTTAACACAAACACCCTCTTAGTGCGTTTGTTCTTAAAAATGCTTAAAATCGGTGCGAGAGGAAAAGGAAGGGTCGTGAATAGGTGTCGGAGCACGTTGATTCCGTATCACCTCGAGTTTCTTCATAATACAGCAATCAAGGCGTGGGGTGGATAGGGCTAGGGCTAGGGCTGGATGGACGGTTAAAATACTCTTCCTCGCCTCTTTTGTGTAACGTCCTCGCGAACTGCCGCTTTTTTTACGCTCTTCTCTCCTCGCTAATAACTCGCGCGCTAAATGTGTATACAAAGGGGAGGAATTTTAAAAAGCCACTCGCGTTTGTCATTTAATGCCACGACCTCGCTCCCAAGCATATACCCAACTCGCCGGATACAGGTGCAAGGGGAAGGGCAGATTAAAAAACAGAAGAGAGGAAATCTTCATCTTACAAACGAGACCTTAACGTAATTTACGGCTGAGAAAAAATAAGAATAATTTCATGCAGATTTAGATTGTGAAGCAGATGAGCTCGCTTATTTATGCATGATGTGGTTTTTTTCAGTGATTGCATTATGTAATTTAAAATTCCATTAATTGTTATGTAGTCGGTATTGTTTCGTTTGTATGTATTTGAGAGAAAGTTCGGCGGGATTGGATCTGATATAGAGTATTAGTGTTGAGATTACTTGATGACATTGGTATAGTGAGTGAAGGAAAACAGATATAGCGAGTTAACACGTCTCTGCTTGTAATCTGTGGCGACAGCTCGGATCGTGACCAGAAAGCATCAGTAAGACCAAACACCAGTCATATCCCGGCTTATGTACTTATAATACACAAAATTTTAAAAATTGCCGAGTTTAATTAATTTTGGGTGGAATCAATAAGGCGTGGGTATATAAGTAGGTGTATGCATGTACAAGAGGGAGCAGAAAGTTTAGAAGTTTTCAACTTTAATGAATGACCGCACATGGAGAAGTTTTGGAGATGTTGATTTAGTAATTAGAAGGTACGGCCAGGTACTGCAGTTCATCTTGCTCGGCTTAAAAATCCTCCAAACTTTCCAAAGCGCTTATAATCCCCATTAATGCCAAAACTAGGCCCAAGGATAACCCGCACACCGATGCCAAATACTAAGTACTGTTAATGTAGAAATTTCTAATGTAAAAGTAAACGCAAAGCTAAGTTGGCCAATTAGGGCGTTAATACGCAAAGCAAGTGCATAAATGAAACATAGAAACCCGTAAAGCAGGAAGAAGAGTTGTAATCGCATCTGCTATCAGATTTTAGCTGGTTTAACTTTGCGATAATTAGGTTATCCCGTTGGTCTGGCCGTGTTCGCGTCCGGCTGAATCCGGCTGCAAATTAAATGCTTCTTTTCTTTTACATAATTACCTCTTAACTTTGCTCTCGGGTCCATCGTATGTGAATTAACCCCGGCAGAGAGCGACTCTGCTTGATCTAATTATTCCATCCGCAGCCGAGCTTTAAGCTAAAGGCTAAATAACGCGTCTTTAATCTCGTACAGCGGAGACATTAGCGTACTCCACACCGCCTCCTTACAGAATACTCACACATACAAACACACGTACACTAATCTACAGGGCACTTACTTTAAGATAATTTGCCGGCCTACTTTAATTAAATCAGGAGATACCCTTCCAAAACTCCACAAAGAGATCATCCCATAAAAATATCACATAATTGATTTAACCCTTACTCGTCCTTGTTATGAAAATTTAACTGAATCCTGCAGAAGCAAACAAATACAAAGTGGCACTGACCAACTGATTGACTCTGTAGTGCTGTAACACCGTACAACTGTACCTAGTTATCCATCCCTGGAAAAAGAAACAAGATTATACATATTATGATGTTGGATCAACAACATTTTGCAAGGAAAACTTTAATGAAATTCAATTTAGATTAGACATTTACCTGTTAGGATGATTGTATGTCGTTATCTATGAAGGTTTCAAAACTAAAAAATAAGAAAAAAGTAAGATTCGAGAAGGACCTAATTACGAATATCTAAAATAGACTTCCAGTATACGCAACGTAGTACAATTAAAATAAGCCCAAAGGGGATTTAGGTAAAAAATAGGCAATCCATTCATGAAACTTTGTTTAGAATTTGTTTTCACAGTCAGTATTGAGATTCTAAAGAGTCCCGAAAAGTTTAAAAATTGTTTCAAGGAAGTGAAGGGGTAAGTTTTATATCGTTTCATCGATAATACATTTTCATCGACATAGACTTTTCATCGAATGCAGTTTCATCGACAGTCCTTTCGTCGAGAGTCCTTTTCATCGACACTACGTTTCATCATCAGTCCGTTTCATCGACACAGAAGTGTCATTAACATGGCCAATTCATCGACAAAGACGTTTCACCGACATTACCTTTTCATCGATACTATTTTTTCACCGATCCAGCCATTTCATCAACCTTACCTTTTCATCGACAAACCTTTTCTTCGACAAGGATGCTTCATCTACACAACTCTTTCATCGACACTACCTTTTCATCGACATTACCAATTCTTTGATAATGTCGTTTCATCGACTACAGTAACATGGATACTACCTTTTTCTCGCAAAGACATGTTTCATCACCAAAACTTCTCATCGCCAATATTGATTGTGGTCGATGAAACGACATTGTCGAAGAATTGGTAATGTCAATGAAATCGGCAAACCTTTTCATCGACAAGAACCTTTCGTCGACACTACTTTTTCATCGTAATAGACATTACCTTTTCAGGGACAACCATTTCGCCAAAAATACCTTTTCATGGACAACCATTTCGTCAACAATACCTTTTCATCGAAAAACCTTTTCTTCGACATGACGTTCATCGACATTACTTTTTCGTCGACAGAGACGTTTCATTGACATTACTTTTCCATCGGTAACCGTTTCATCGACACTACCTTTTCATTGATGGAACGTTCTTGTCGATGAAAAGCTTGACGGTGAAAAGATAGTGTCGATCAAAAGGTAATGTCGATAAAACGTCCTTATCGAAGAAAAGATTTGTCGATGAAAATATATTTAAAACGGTTGTCGTTGAAAAGTTAATGCCGATGAAATGTTTGTGTCTATGAAAAAGTAGTGTCTTCTCGAAGAAAAGGTTTATCGATGAAATGGTAGTGTCGATGAAATGGTTGTCGAAGAAAAGGTGATGTCGATTAATTGGTCATGTCGATGAAACGGTCGTGTCGATGTAGAAGCACTATGGATGAAATGGACTGTCGATGAAGTATAGCACGCCGAAGGGGTAGGAAGTATGATAAATCAGTGTATATGTAAGCAAGCAAAAGGGGTATCATTTTTCATGTTAACCAACTGCAGCCTAATTTTAAAATAATAAGGGTGAAACTGTAACACCTTGTAGAAAATAACTATATTAATTGTTTGACATATCAAAGTATTTCTTTCAAAGCGATGTTCCAGAAATAAAGTTCTTCTTTTTGTATCGCGTTAAGGTTCTTCCTCCCATAGTTATTTTATTACAGTCTTCATTAGTATAAATTCGTTCCTGAATTTTTAATTCTGTTTCTGCATCCCCAAATTCCTAATCATTAAGAAGAAAGCTGTGCCCCGAAAGAAGAAAACGAGAAGTTATTATTTATAGAGATGGATGGATCAAGAATGTGTGCATCAAAATCTGTATACATTAAAAATTCCTCGACCAGACTTGCCAACATGAATACCATGGGTGAAAAACTCGAGGTGTCGTTTTTGGGTAGCGAATAGTTTTTTTTTGTAACACAAAGTTCTAAATTTAAACATGTTGTTCCTCAAAATATGCAAATTTCATACCACTTTTGACACAGGAAAACTGAAAACATGTCTTCGCAGAAGCAAGAAATCTTTTGCAGAATGGCAGGTTCTAATGTGGCTTCCAGTCACTGCTGTCGAATTCTACCCCACTGTTGGGAGTTGAACCTGGTAGTAGGTTCGGTATAAGTACTATCATGTACTATGATGTACTTACAGAACTCGGTAGGAGTTACTCAAATTTTGCTACTATAATCAGCGACTCTTGGTATGTAATGTATCATGTTTGTTCGTTGCTTTTTAAACCATACAAAAAAAGTAAAATAAGTTGCTTTAACTTCATGGTTTGCATCAGCTTTGTTTTCGTAACTTGAGTACTTATTATTTTCTTTCCGTACATGGCACTCCTACAGTGAGATCCACTGAATGTTTTTCATATCCTTATGCTGTGGCTTGAGGGCAAAGGAGGTGAATACTATTAGCGTGCTTCCTCCTATTTTGGGTTTTAGTAGATATATTTCATTGGAGCGAAATCTATTATCAAGATTGAAATATCGATGTAGATCATTTTTTTTCTAGAATTCCTATTTTGTCTGTACTAACTTCCAATAGATTAACGAATTCAATGCCCTTCCTAAATCCCTTACAGAATTTAAATATTTTTAAAAATTCGTCGATGATTCAATATATATGTCTGATCAAACACATTTATTCTCTAGCTCTTGAATCAAAACTTCTCCATCCGAAATAAAATCTTTTATTGAAATGCTGCTTCTCATGAGAACGGTATCCATCCCATCATTTGAAGATTACTGGGGATTGAATAACTGATGTGATGCCTATGAAAAGATTTAAGAAGCTACGTAAGCTATTACATTTCTAAGACAACTGTGCTGATGGAGCTGGAGATCTTTTATTCAAAATAAGGTCCCTTCTTGAGAAGATCAGATTACATTGCACTACAATTGAAAATGAAAAAAATGTGCTGCATAGATGTAATGATGTGTTTGTACAAAGGTACCGAAGCAGAAAAATGGGCTTGAAGATGTTTTTGGGAACTGGTGATAAAATGACTTTTTCTGAAAAAGAATCGGATTTAGTTTCTGGTGGTAAAGTCGTAATTCAAAATGAGTTCCCCAAAAATCTACAGTCTTCTTTGAGAATTAGTTCATCCCTTTGGAACTTATCACATTGTTGAAAAATGGATACGGAATAAAAGCTGCTTATAAAAATAGGTTGTTGAAGTTTTGAATACAAAGTTGATAATATTGCAGTTGTAACATGGGCAGACACAAAATGCGTTACACTGACCATCTCATGTATATCTCATTTGTACAATGTGACAAGGACTAACCACCGAAATTATTTTACTCTTTGCCATTTAAAGGACCTTTGAGCTGAATGATGCATAAAGTATTTTTCATGAAATAAGACAAAAAAAACTTAAAATATTTTTTTAACTACAAGTGGATATTGAATTAAAATTTTTATAAAATTACATGTAGGTATTTAATTGATAATTAATTTTTGTGCATTTTATGGTTAAAAATGGTTTAATACTTATTTTTTAATGATGAAAGTAGTTTTAACAAAAGTTGTTCGTTGTTTAATACTTGCAAAATGAAGAGATAAACGTAGTAATAAACAATGCGAAGGGGGTAAATCCTTGTTGAAGTAAATAGTGTGGTCCTAGTAAATGTTGGAAAATATCAACGCCGCCGGTTGAATTCGTTTTTGTTTTTGCCGCAATATCAGGCGCTTATCTTTCGCAAAAGCAGCAAAAGCGCACAACTTGTGTCCGATCAAATGGGAGATGGTAGATATTAAATAACGGACTAACCAAACAATATAATAACGCGGCCATGAGTGCTGCGCCAATTTCGTTCTAGGGCTCTTCAGCGGAAAAACTTTCGGCCGGATTTTCCGAAACTTTCCCGCTTCCGTTTCCCTACGTCCTGCATTAAACGGTCGCCATCGTTATCAGCGCAATAAAGCCGATTTTCGATATAATTAACGTTGACTAATTTTTGCATTAAATTGAATAATAAGGGATTTCATCGTAAATTATTTTTATGTTTATCGTTCATGACAGAACTTACTATTTTAGGGCCCTTTCTTATCCCCACAACTTTTAGAATCGAGATTGCGATAACGCACAAACGTTTTATGCCTTTATGTCCACTCAAAGAATTTTCCACAACACAACCACTAAACCCAGCTTTCTTCCTCTTCACCAATATTATTAGTAAAACTTTTTTTTTCATTTTTAACACATATTCTATTTTATAATAAAATATAATAATATTATTTTTTAGTAGTATACAGTATACAGGGTGTTCTAGACCCTCCGTAGCCCCATACCACCCCTTTTTTTATCTAAATAATTTTTTAGTGTAATTCGTAATTTCTAAAAGAAACCAAACCGGAAGTACACAATAGTATATTGTTTTATTACGAGTAAAAGAAGTACTTTTATTGGCAAGCATGTGCGGGACGAGCTTTGCGGGCCCCCCTGATACATGCGAGCCCCAAAAAGTTCTTTTACTCCGAAGAAAACATGCTATTTTTTCTTCAAACTTTGAAATTTTTAAAATAGTAATATAATAAATAATTTTAAAATTTGACATTTAATTTACATACAACACACAATACAATGTTAGTGTATATTGGGTTGGCTAAAATTCATTTCTACTCCGCCCTTTTATTCCTTGTTAGTGCAAAGTAGTAATTTTTACTCCTAGGCAGTATAAAGTGACAATAGAATCAACGAACATAAAAAGTGACTATTTAAAGCCTGTCAAACATCATAGAAGACTAGTACATTAATGTCGTTTGAAGAAAAAACATTTTTTTAATATCTCGCATAATTATCAAGTTAAGCGAAAAAAAATCCAAATAAGTGACGAAGAAGCCTCTTAATTTATGGCAAAATTAAAACATACACATCATCCGCAATGGACAAAAAGGAATTTTTGAAAGAGAAACTATTTTTTGGATTGCAAAAATACAATTTTTCACTTGAGAAATTGTAGTTTCCTTTACTCTCTCCCATTGGGGATATTGGTAGTCTTTCCATATTTTTATAATTTTTTATCTCTAGTTTGTCTAAAAATTCTAAACATTTCTACAGAGTGGTCCAATAGTAGAAAAATCAAAGGTAGTTTTAGAAAAATGTATCTAGTAAAAATTGTATAGTTTGAAAGGAACCATAGAGTGTTGACATATGTAGTTTATTTTCTCTCGGAGGATTTCTTTATGGTAATTCTAACCTCAACTCAATTTTTTGAAAAGGAAACCTATATTTTTTTAATAGATTCTGCATTTAGCCAAAAAAATAAAAATTAAAAAATATTGTTTGAATCATTTTTCTTTTTAAAGTTTTTTAAGTTTGTTTTGAAATTTAGTTAGGCCTACATTTTTCTAATAAATTTATTTGTTAGTCAAAACTAAACGTTAAAAGGAAAAATGCTCAAACAAGAAATCGTCCAGGTAAAGAATAACTATTCCAATTTTGTGGCACCTCTCAAACTGAACATTTTTTTCTAAAACTCTTGCTTTTGGAGTTATTTCCACTCTTCAGGTTTAATGGACCACCCTGTATATGGTTTTACTTAAATAGCCGTTTTAAACCGCCAGCATATTAGTTTTATGAAATTAGAAATTTTTTTAAAATTAACTCTGCTATAAAGTGCAACAGTAACAAATAAAAATAAATCGAACGATACGGTTTCAAAGAAATTATTTTGATATACAGGCTGTCCCAAAATTAGCGCCCAAGTTCTCTACTACGTTGTTGGGCAAAGTACGTAAAATATAGTAAAAAAATCTTTTTCGGAATTTGCCATGAGAAATTTAAGTTCCAATTTAATATTTTTCAAATCATAAATCTCCCAAACTTTATACCAGTGTGAATGATATGCAACTTAAACTAACATGTTCAAAGTAAAGTTTTTCTTTTTTTTGAGATAAATATCGTGGCAATAATGCTATTTTATTTGAATTTAAATTTTTTAAATATTAACTTCGTTTTCTATTAAAATAATAATTTATAAAATTTCTGGGCTTTGATTACGTATTGCAGGTCAATTCAGGAGCAATTAAGTATTACCAAATTTCCGTTTCTTCTTTGGTTAATAAAATAATACATAAATCTACTGTGGATGGTATTTTTTTTTTTTTAATTTTCAAATATTCAATTAAAGGTCCCCAACAATGTAGCGGCGAGCTTGGGCGTCAATTTGGGGCCACTCTGTATAATAAAGGACATTAAGTTTGAACTGATAGGGGGTGGTTAGTGGTAAAAAGTTTTTGACTTCTTTATCTCGGCATTTGAAATTTCTAGTGAAACACCCAGTATATGATATTTTTAGGGAGCTGGTTGACCAAAAATGTTTTTTCTCCGTCAGTAAACCAAAATCCACAGGCATAACCAATTAGTTTAAAAAATTTTTCTTAATTTCAAATTTTTTCAGAATGCTGTATTTTAAAAAGTAATATTGTTTGATTCGTTACCAGCGATAAAATAAAATATTTTTTTTATTATGAGGAAAGATACAATACCTTTTCTATACAGGGAGTTCATTTTAAAAAGAGCTACCCTAAATAACACACGAAAGAATAAATTAATAAAAGAATTCAGAGACAGTTTTATTTTCAGGGAAATTTCTATTTACAATGAAATTAAATTTGTCCTTCCAACCCCCTTCCTTGCAGGGTAACCCCTTTGATAATTTCACTTTAATAATAATAGAGAATGATTTGTTTTGGTCCCGTTTCAAGTTAGTCATTTGCAGGAAACGATATACCGGGTGGAAATGAAAACCGGGACACCTCTATAACTTTTTTATTTATGAATAGAAAAATTTGAAATTTGGCTATGTTCTATGGTTCAAAAAAAAAAATTTTATGTGCATTTTTTATTTTCGAAATCACTTCCGGTTTCACCGGAAACATCATGAACTTTGTTTTTTTAAATGAAACATCCCATTTTTATTCATGGCTTAAAATACTTTTTAAAAATAAGTATTTTTGAGATATTGGTTTTTATTTTTTGTGAAAAAAAAAAGGTTTTCGAAGTCGGTGAAAATTACCAAAACTAATTCTAAATAATTCAAATACATAAATAAAATTGTAATTTGAAAAAAAATTTAAGTGGTCTTTGAACTATTAGTTTTTAAACTTAGTTAATGAAGATTTTATCAAATATCTCATTTTTTTAAATGCAATGATGCCGGGTCATTCGAATTTTTAAAAAGAGGATTTTATAATGATTATTTTGGTACCCCATATGTAGGGGTATTATTTTGCATGTGCCTGTAATAAAGATACTTAATAGCTAGTATTTTCCAACTTAAGAAATAAATAATTTTACTAGTTCATTTAGCATTCTCCAGGGTGCACCGCGTGGAGGCGAACTAGTTTTACACCCCAAAAAACTTAAAAATATTCATAAATAAAAAATGATTAATAAAATGAGACGAACGATAAAATCACAAAAATTGTTCCAAATGTCCTCCGTTGTTTTCAATACAAAGTTCGTGTCTACGAATAGTAGAATGAATTACTCTGATTAATTCCTCTGGAGTAATGTTATTGACAGAATTTCTAACGCGTCTTTTTAATTCATCTGATGTATTTGGTGGAGTAAGATACACTTCATCTTTAATTTTTCCACAAAGATAAAAATCTAGCGGGGTAAGATCGGGTGACCTCGGAGGCCATCGAATTGGACCATTAGTTCCAATCCACTGGTTATTATAATGTCTATTTAAATATTCCCCCACTATTCCTGCATTATGTGCAGGGGCACCATCTTGCTGGAAATACATTCCGCCCAAATTAATTAAAGGTAGTTCCTCAATTAAATCATTAATTTCGTTTTCAAGGAAACCCAAATAGCGTTGGGCATTCAGATGCCCTTCAAAAAATATGGGACCAATAATATGGGTACCAATTATTCCTATCCAACAATTGAAGCTAAACCTTACTTGGAAATTGGCTTCTCGAATAAGCCTTGGATTTTCTTGTGACCAATACCTCGTGTTATTTTTATTAAACAATCCTAGGTTGGTAAAATTACTTTCGTCGGAATATAAAATTTGTGTATTGAATTGTAGATTTTCTCGCATCATATTTAAAAACCATTGGCTAAACTCAAGACGCCGTGCGTTATCAGCTTCATACAAATGTTGGTGAAGTTGGTATTTGTAGGAATGGTACTCATGCTTTTGTAAAATCTTTAGAACTGAAGTGTGGCTTATTCCGTATTCAAAAGCAATTTGTCGTGAAGAAGAGGTTGGGTTAACTTCGACATAGGCTATAATATCAACTTCACTTTCATGATTAATTATAAATTTATCTTCAGCATTATTAGGTTCTCTACGAAATTTGGCTTCCAGTTTAAAAAAGAAGGTACGATGTGGCTGACGTCTTTCTGGATGTCTTTCGCGATAAAGTACACTAGCAGCCATGGCATTTTTTCGACATTCACCGTAAATTAGCAACATATCAACTTGTTCATCTCGCGAAAACATTTTTAAGATTTGATAATTAAAACAATCTAAACAAAAAAGTAATCTAATGTATTATACAACTCTTCACAAGATGTTTGGACGATTACTGATTTGTTTAAACTTTATCAAATTTTTGAATGTTTCTTATGAATTTTATTTGTTCAACAGAAAAGGCTGACGCCACATGTTGATCAAAATTTATTTAATATTCACGAATAAAGCATTGACATTTTCTGAATATCACACATTTTGATAAGTTTAATAATAACATAAAAAGCAGTTAATTTACTTGATCAATTTTTGTGATTTTATCGTTGTTACCTGCATTCTTCTCATTTTATTAATCATTTTTTATTGATGAATATTTTTACGTTTTTTTGGGGTGTAAAACTAGTTCGCTTCCACTCGGTGCACCCTGGAGAACGCTAAATGAACTAGTAAAATTATTTATTTCTTAAGTTGGCAAATAATAGCTATTAAGTATCTTTATTACAGGCACATGCAAAATAATACCCCTACATATGGGGTACCAAAATAATCGTTATAAAATCCTCTTTTTAAAAAGTCGAATGACCCGGCATCATTGCATTTAAAAAAAGTAAGATATTTTATAAAATCTTCATTAACTAAGTTTAAAAATTAATAGTTCAAAAACCACTTACATTTTTTTTCAAATTACATATTTGAATTATTTATTAGTTTTGGTACTTTTCACCGACTTCGAAAACCTTTTTTTTTTTTTGAAAAAAATTTTTTTTACAAAAAAAAATAAAATTAATATAAGTTTTTATTACAAATAAGTAAAATTTAAATAATCAACCCTTCGTACAAACAAATGATTAGGCAACCAATTTGTCAAAAACATCAAAAATATTTTTATAAACACAATTTTTAGCAGATAATTAGAAGACATTAAATCAGTTATATTAATATACAATATTATTATTTTTTTAAATTATAAAGACATCGAATTATGTATATTATTTTGATGTATAAAATAAACTCAAGATTTTTTAATAATTGAAAACAACTTTAAATAGGTAATTTCTCTTAAAATATTAATGTTTCTAGATAAATGATATTTATATTTTAGCTTTTAGCCTTGAAAAAGAAGCTAACCAGCTTCGAAACGTTGGCGTTTTAAGAATTGTTTTTTAATAAAGTTTGTCCGAAAAAGCTACAAATTTTTTCTTTAATTTAAAAAAAAAATAAAAACTAATATCTCAAACATACTTCTTTTTTAAAAGTATTTTAAGCCATGAATAAAAATACGGGGTGTTACATTTAAAAAAACAAAGTTCATGGTGTTTCCGGTGAAACCGGAAGTGATTTCGAAAATAAAAAATGCACATAAAATTTGTTTTTTTGAACCATAGAACATAGCCAAATTTCAATTTTTTTTATTCATAAATAAAAAAGTTATCGAGGTGACCCGGTTTTCATTACCGGGATGTATGAGAAAAGGTAAAAAGTTCTTTATAAAAAAATATTTAAAAAATACCGTAAATGATTTTTTTTCAATAATTATAAATAATTGGCTTTTATTAAGTTATAGCACTTGACTTATGATCAAAACTTGACAATTTATACAAATGTGATTTCATAGCACAGTGAACATTCGATAGTCACCTTGAGTGACAACAAAATTTAAAAAAAGTTGCTTTTATAAAACGTTGATTATATCAAGATGAGTAGTAAAAATTTAAAAAAAAATTCTAAGGTTTCTATAATTTTCACAATTTTTGAAATTGTTGATTTATCCACATCAAATTAAACAGACAGCGTTTTTATTTTCGTCCCCTTTTCGATTTGATGTAAAATATTAAATTTTTGTTCAATTATTAATGAATGTCTCTTGTTTCTTTCATCTTAATTATGGCCAATTAGGGTTGAAAAGATTATTTTATCGAATGTCAGATAAAAATAACTATAATGGCTTATGAAAAAACTTATTTTTTCAAAAGTGACTATATTGAATAACACAAAACTAAAATTGTTTACTATATCAGGGGTTGCTTATATCAAAAATTTCTTTTATCAAATGTTCACTGTACATACATAAGTGATAGCATAATTAAGATCTTTTTTAATTTTCCGGTAGGATAGAAATCAAAAAGTTGTCAAAAAAATTATGACTGCATTGATTAATGTAATAAGTGTTTTCAAATGATATATCACTTATTCTCATTAAAAAAAAATCTAAAACAAGATAGGAAAGGGAATTATAATAACAAATTTAATTTTATTCCTACTGAAAATAAAAATTGACCTGTCACTGCATTTTTTCATTATATTATTTTGTTGAGAGTTATTTAGTATAGTTAGAGCATGCTAAAATCTACTCACAATTTTAATAATCATAAGTTAAATAAATCAGCCACACTTTTGTTTTTATGGTTATAGGTAGTTTCATTTGAAGTGGCACAGTATTAGTATTCAACCTAAAAACATCATCGGTAATGTGTGAAAAAACTTGCGTCCTTACGAAATAAATATTTTTGTTACATTTTGTTATTTAATTGTAATAATAAAGTGGGTGAAACAAATAAATTTAGTTGAAATTTCGTTATATTAATGTAAATTTGGAAAATAAATTTAAATAGGAATAATAATAATGCTTAAAATAAATTAAAATAAGGAAAGTAATAATAATTCGTGCAATAGTAGGGAATAAATAAAAAATAATTATCTTCTTTTTTTTATAGCTAGGAAAAATGACATGATGTAATCCAATTTTATTATTTCTTGTGTACATGTTGAAAAAGTGTAGTCGATTTCATTTTATACGTTTGTAACTGTAAAATGCTCAGCCTTGACTTCACTTTATGGCAGTTAGCGTGACACAGATCCCTTTTTTATTCCTCCCCCATGTTTATTTTCAGTTTTAGCCACTTCCGCCAAGTGACGTTTCGTCTCGGTTTTTCTAATTTCCAAATTCAACGCACTCAATTTGCCTTTTTATGGCATCTTGTTTGTGTTATGTCAGCAGTAATCAGATTTGTATCCGCATCTAATGACACAACCATTTCCTCTAGAATCACGAATTTTTATTTATAGCCATTACAGTTTTTTTGTTCGTTGATTTAGTTGTGGCAATAAAATCTTAATGAATTGGGTGTTTCTCTGGTGTGGAGTTGTAAAGGACACGCGACATTGCAGGTTGCAGGAATGGCTTCGTCGTATCTTCCCCGAGGGTGTCGTACTTCGGAGGCTGTCTGAGATTTATTCCTACGAGCCGCGTGTCCGGCTCTAATGAAATATCGTATTCATAGGGCGGACCTCCTCGGGGACATCCCGAATAACCCTAGGCCCTTGTCCCATCGGCCATCCCGCTGATTACATTTGCCTACATATTTTAATATTTTTGCATCCTTTGTCTTCCTCGCGCCGCTTTATGAATTAAAAATGAATTGTACTTTGTTAATTATAACACAACTCATTCAACACTTACCTTTTATTAATAGCACATTACATTTTACATTAGGAATTTTAAATAATCAAGTTTTTGAATTGTTAAAATTATTTTGATTAGAATTTGAGTTGGTTCTTATAAATAATTCGTGTGTGGGTGTGCTGGTGGAAGATTCCTGGGGGAAGGTAGAGAGGGAGGATACCCATGTCATCAGGCTACTCCTGTAAAGCAATTAGGACCGCTAATGTCTTGTCCGGTCCGGCCGCACTTCCTAGCTACTTTCAGGCTTTAAGCAGCTAATGATGTTAGAGCATATCGGAGGAGTGGACAACTCCAGGACAAATTACAACTCCTAATGTGTCCTTCTAAAACTATTATCAACTAGCACTCATAATATCATAAGGAAGTTTTCATAAATTGTTAAGTCGTCCCTCTTCTTAATACCGTAAAGTTTGATATAAGATGTCTGCGGTAAATAAGAGGCGCGTTTCGAGTGTGTGTTGTGTAGATAATAATGCGAACCGAAGTTGAGCAAACACGTGTTTCAAGAGCTGTTAGAATCTAGAAGACGCATCAACTTGCACCGCACTTAACTTATTGTTATGCCGTGTTTAGTTTGGTCGAGTTTATTATATGCTCTTAGTGCAAGACCAACTTGGTCCATCAATTGTTGTCCAATCGCAATGGCTGCCAACAAATTGCATTAGAGATTTTAATCCCCTCAAATGGCGAAACTTTGTCGCTCTAATTATAAACAAGCCAGGTGCTTCATATATCAAAAGTATACAAGTTGGATGTGCTCAAGAAAATTCAAGGAAGAATCCCTGCACGGTCAATTTCCCAACCGCATTAGCTATCCACATCCACTGACCAAACCAACATCTCCCAACTATTTCCTCTAAGAATTTTAACAGCCGCACATTGCGGAAGACATTCCTCCGACGTCAGCATGTCTTACACCACTGACCCTGCTGTGAGGATATCTGTTTGTATCCTTTGCCCTCGAGATGGAAATATTCTAGACATTTACGCCTTAAAATGACCAACATTCATTAACGAATAGCTTGAATACATTTAGTAATAACACAACATATTTAGTGAACTTGATGGAATTTAATTTGCGAGCTTTCCTCAAATTCTTTTTTACGACCATAATTTCATTAGCAGAAGGACAAATGTTGCACGACCATAAGGCGGAAGAGCACTTGTCAGACAAATATGAGAAAAGAAGGAAAGAACTTGTTTCCCGCGTCCGGTAACTTTTACAACGGATGACTTTTTCTTCCCAAACATCGTTTATTTAATAGCACCTACTCAACATTATTTTCCACCAATATTGGGCTATTTCTAATCCAATTTCCACACAACACCACAACTCCTATTAACATAAACATATGCTGCACCACAGAAATACTCATTACTTTTAATAAATCTACCAAAAATTATTTCATATCAAACAATTACTTACATACCATCACCTATTTCATTAAAAAATATTTTTTAATTTTCCATTTATGAAAACAAATTTAAAAAGGAAGGAGAAAATGAATTTAAAAAGATTTAAGGACCCAACGATTTCAGGTTTTGGTATAAATATTAATACAAAGAATACTATAAAATATTATTTATTTTTAAAACAAAATGTGATAAATTTCCAGATTAAAACAAAGTCCACAATATACAGGGTGTTACGTTCGTGGTTCACCAAACGTCAGGGTTAGAAGCTAGAGCAAATTTAATCGACAAAAAACGAAAAAAGTAGTGGTCTACCTTTTTTACTTATGGACCTACAGCATTTTGAACTTTGGATCACCAATGTTTGCCAAAAACCACAAAATCGCTAATTACTTTTTAACCAATATACGTAGAATTAAAAGAAACTTATCACTAGATGAGTACTACTAATGAGCACTAAAGCCCACGACCACGACCGCAAAATTTTCCCGTTCCACTAGCTCAAAACGTCACCATTCAATAAACGACCACAGAAACCTACGAATAAATACGGTCGTTGTGAAAAATTTGAACCCATAGCTCTTTTTCTTCTCTTACTACAGTCTTCTGAAGTTATTCCTAGAAGAAGTATTCTGAGCACATTCTCTGTTACCATCGGCAAGTGGACTGAAGTGAAACTGTTATAAAATATTTGGAATTCCATCAGGTATCCCTTATAGCCTAATTGACAAACTATATATCCCTCATGATATACTATATGTATACAGCCTATTTAACACACTATGCTCAGGACTACTTCTGTTAGAAGTAATTTCAGAAGGTTTTACTAAGTGACGGAAAAGAGCTACGGTTTCAAAATTTTCCCTCTTGTATTGAGAACATGAACAAGTTTCAGAAAACTAAAAAAAACACAACCCTAATTGGTCTTAAAACAACTGAAAAAAATTTAAGTTAATTTTTATTTTTTTCATTTTTTGATTTTTTTTTAACACTTTAACAATTGTTTTTTTTTCGATTATTATTACCTATTCAAAGAGAAGGTTTAGCTTTTTATTGATAATTATTTTTGATCCCTACATACATTGGGTATGATGTCATTAGCAATTTTGTGATTTCTGATAAAAATCGGTGACCTAAAATTCGAAAGGCTACAGCTCTAAAACTAAATAAGGTAGAGCCCCACTTTTTTGATTTTTGGTCGACTAAATTTGCTCTACTTTCTAACATCGATGTTTGGTGAACCATGAACGGAACACCCTGTATACAGGGTGTCCACCGATACAAGGTAGTAACTTTACTCTAAAATGAAATTACCTTAAATGGATCTATTTTCACTCGTTTTGTTTATAATTGCCATTTCACCAAAAAAAGATCCATTTTTTTAAATCACTGCTCTAAAACAATTTTGGGTTGAAATTTTGACAAAACATTTTCAATATCGTTTACCTCACAGCTATCATATCAAATTTAAATTTGTGATAAGCTTTTATCCAGCTGTCTCATGAAACGCAAATTGATAAATTAAACGAAATTTTTAAATGGAACATCCTGTGAAACGAGTGAAGATAGACCCATAAAACGTTTCCAAATGGTAGTTCCTTAACGATTGGTGATTCTTAGCTGAATACTAGGTTTAAAAGAATAGTATGATTATTTTTTTTTATAAAAGTCTAAAACGTAACTTAGCCACAGTTCGAAGTTCTTTCGACACTAACCACGAAACTTGACGTGCAATATTTTCTTTCCATCCAGAGATGGAAAGAAAATATTGATCTACCAGAGTAGATCATCTTCAGCAATTTGAAGAAAATTGGGTATAACTACTGATGCTAAAACGATCTCTTCGCAATTTTTGCAATGATAGCTGTTCCTAAATTCCTCCATCTTTGGGCAAGAATTTCAAAAGTGTTTTTGATGATTCTCCTGGCATGACTTAGATTGTAGTTAAAATTCGTTTGTTATCTTCCAATTTATCCCCAAGATAGGGTCTCATAATATTATTATGATAAGGAAATCGTGCATTACCAACAAAAAAAATTGAATGTGTACAACTATAAGTTTTAGATAGAACTGTAGGTCCTGGGATTTCCATTTTACTTTTAATCCTTATAGGGCGGCATAAATCTTGTAACTTGCATGGCGAAAATTGGTTATTTTTCTCGAAATTTTTCCAATTCTGTACCTGGTGCTCCATTTCTCGGAACGTAGTAGAAAGTGTTATAGAGAAGGTCCCAAGCTAAAAAGAAAAACTCACAAAATGTGTAACATTTGTAAGAATCCTGTATGTCTACTGTCTACAGCATACGGATAAAAGAATAAAATGCCTATTATGCCAATATAATGTTTATAAATTTCATCCATTTTGGCAACATTCAACTATAAATACAATACTTATAGCAATCAATAAGAAAATTATTGCTTTTCCCTATAAAAACCTTCCTCCAGATTAGGTCAAATATTTTTTAAGACAAAAGAAAACTTATACCTGATATCCTGAAAACTTGAAACTTTCCAAATATATATAAAACTATCAGAAGTTATCCGACGTTGCCAGGGACTAATAACCCAATACGAAATAAGAATTTAGTAAAAAGGCAACCATATATACCGGGTGGAAACGAAACACGTGTAACCTTTATAACTTCTTTATTTATAAAAATAAAAATTTGAAATTTGACTATGTTGTATGATTCAAGAAAACACATTTTAGGCTCTAAAAAAATTTTCAATACGATTTCTGGTTTTACCGGAAGTGACATCAACTTTATTTTTTAAATGTAACACCCATTTTTTTGTTCAAAATGTGAAATTATTTTATAAAATGAGTATGTTTGTGATAAAATTTATAATTTCTTCTGAAATTTTGAAAAAGAAAATTTTTTTTTTCCTCAACCGTAGTTGATAAAAACTACCAAAACTTATTCCAACTAATACAAAAATTGTATTTTGTAAAATTATTTAAGCAGTTTTTGAGATATTAATTTATGAACTTTTTTGAATAAAGTTTTTGCAAATAACTCTTTTTTTTTAATAAAAAAATGTCGGGTCACTTGGATTTTCAAGAAGAAGATTTTAATACGATTAATTTGGTATCCCATATGTAGGGTATAATAAATTTACTTGTGCCAGTTTTTCATATTTTTTGTACTAAGGATTTTTCAAAATTTAAAAAAAACAAAAAATTATCACAAACATTCTGCTTTTCTAAAATAGTCTTAAATTATGAATAAAAAAATGGGTGTTACATTTAAAAAAATAAAGTTGATGTAATTTCTGATAAAACCCGAAGTGATATTGAAAAACTTTTTAATGCCTAAAATGTGTATTCTTGAACCATACAACATAGTCAAATTTTAAATTTCTATTTTCGTAAATAAAGAATTTATAGAGGTGACCCGTGTTTCGTTTCCACCCAGTATTTTCTAATAAAATTTAGAAAATTATTGGATTCTATATTAACGCCAATTATAAGGCTACTTAACTTAGTTCAGGAATATGTTCAAATGGAGGTAATTGTACCTTTTTTTCTTACCTCAGCACATGGTAGATGTTTCTTCATTCCACAAAACCCAGAATTATTTTTTAACCAAGAAAGTACTCTTCAATCAATTCTTTGTTTGTTCATGACTTGCAGCAGGTCCTCTATTAACTTTTGGACATTTTTCGACAGCGGCTCTATTGAGCTTCGAATTTTTTGTTTGATTTTTTTGAGCAGCAGAAGAAACAAACTTTTCCGCCCAAGAGAACTCATAAATTACATTATTCGCGATTTTAAAAGAGAACTTCCAATGTCGGTGAATTTATGAAACTGTCAAGCTAGTATAAAACGTATGTAGTAACTTTGCTCATTATAAATAAATATTGATTTTTAATAAAAATCAGAAGAATATTTATTAAAATCTTTCTAAAAAAACACTTAGAACGACTTTAACCTGTATTGGCACATAGAAACATGTACGTTCAATACTGGCTTCGTATTTTCATTAATTTGCCACACAGGGAGAACAGTGACATCTATTGGTAGTTAAAATTTTCAATAATGATTTCGCGGGGACTGAAATATCTGTCCTGCAGCCACTAACTCACAACTGGATTTTAACATTTTCATTTTTTATACAATAAATAGTACAGTAAACTGGGGAAACCATTAATGGTAACTTTTCCCTAAATCTTGGAGAAAGATAGTTTGATCTACTGTTGGTTACTGAAAGACACACTTAAAATACTTACATGAAAGTTGGTAACTAAGAGTAGATCAAACTACCTTTTCCAAAATTTGGACCAAAGTTACACCAGTTTACATACGTGTACGTAAAGCGTTTAACGGTGAAAAGACATAAACTTTATCAACTTCCAATATCCAATGAGAAACTGATTTGAAAGGATAACCACAGATTCGCTCATTGCTTGAACCAAATCGTTCTTATGACTTTGCAAAGAACCGTAAACATTAAAATTCACCCACTTAGAGGGGATGTTCGAAGACATCCTTTTTAGTGGGGGGTTGTGGTATCTAAGGTAGGTATATCTCTATAAAATTAAAAGTTTTACTTGTACTAAGTAGCATGAACATAATAATGTCTATAATATCGTCCTTCACATCAAAAGAAACAAACTTAGACATTGTAGATATTTCTAAAAATCTTGAAGTCATCAGCATATGAAAAATGAAAATATATCAAAACATACGATATTCACAAAATGGTTAAATGAAAGGGGGTCCAAGCGTTGATCCTTGAGAAACACCAGAGCAAGCAGAAAACGTTGTAGATTTAACTCCTTCATATTCAACAGTTCGCATTCGTTTGTGTAAGTAGGACTTAATGATTTCAATAATATTATTGTTAATATCATAATTAAATAATTTCTTGTTAAGCAAAGAATGCTGCATTTTATCAAACGCTTTAGACATATCAAGATGCACAATATCAATCTGTTCTCTTCAGTCCAAAGATTCAGATATTTTTTAAGTAAAATTGAGGAGATTAGTACATGTAGATCGATGAGCCATAAAACCATGTTCTTGGATAGATATTGACGAATTCACTTTGAATTTAATATATTCAGAGAAAATACTCTTAAAAACCTTAAAAAAGTTGCTAATAATAGCTACTAATGGTTAATAAGGACATATAAGAATATTTTTCCAGACTTCAGCGACCATTATGAAAATTGTAGAGACGTCGTTAACATTAAACACGCGATTAAAAAATATTTCTTTATAAGAAATAATTCTTTAAAGTGTTGATTAACTTTAACGGCGTGTCTAAAATTTTCATCACGATCGCTGAATACAGAGTAACGTGTTAGCTAAGATATTGGCACTATCCTTTAAAACAGAGGAAGTGGTTCATAGTTCATATCTGCTGAGATCAACACCACATAGTTTTTTTATGTCCTTCGGAATATGCTTAAGTCTTAAGTTCTAATTTTAGTAATCTGTCTGCATAAATAGGACTATATTCTAAAATGTTTGAAGAGGTGTTCTTAATTTTGGAGAGTGGATCCTACCCATCAAGACTTGGGTGTTAGTTGTTAGTTTTATCTCAAATTGAATTTTCTTGAAAGTAAAATTGAAGTATTTATAAATGTATTGTAGAAATAGTGGATTTTCAATGAAGTGTGGTGTATGATAATAAAATTAGGTAGTAAAGTAGCAGCGCCTTAAAATATAAGTTGATAAAATTCAAGTCCGACCGCACCTTATCAGCTAGGAGTAAATATATGTAAATTCAGTTTGAGCGGACGAATTGTGAGTAACAGAAATTCGATTTAAGTTCTTCATTCGGCGCCTTGTTATCCTTACAAAGGATAGTTTGGTCGGTAGGGAAGGACTTTTGCATGTAGACCTAATATTTGGGAGTGCAGGCCACACTCGCGAATAATAAGTCACGTATGAATGCGAAGTTTGAATAAAATATTTTCCACCTTCATCCGAGTTTGCACAAAGAAAGGCTGGAAATAAGAGAAAACTCGGAGATGGGGTGGGTTAATTGATTTTTGTTTTTAATTGGTCGATTTTCACGCCGTTTTTCATCCCGCGTGCATGTATATACAAGAGGTGAAACTGTAGTCCCAAGCCACAGTTTAACAGTTCCGCAAGTGCGGCAACAGCTGGAACGGACAGATTCATTTCGAATTGCGCCATTTCCATTCCGCGCTCCTTGCTTCTGACCACGAAACTTTCCAGGTAGTCTCCTGTTAGACTAATCACTGACGCTTGAAAAGTTACTTTCCTGCTTTGCTTTTACCCTGATCTCATATATTTACACGTCCACCTACGTTAAATTACCCAAAACGCAACATTTTTTACACAAATTCTTTGTTTCTCAAAACATCCTTTTTCATCCCCGACTTCTTCTCAAGTTTAATTTTTGAAAGTGTTGCAGACGTGTCCGATTTGTTTTGATTTTAAGGGAAGCCCTCCCGTTGTGCTCCCTGCGTATGATAAATGGGAAGACGAATATGGTTTATTGAAATGGCCCCTTTCGAAGATAAGTTGTGTGGTCAGAATTTAAGATGCGAGTAGGGGAGGAGGGTCACTTTTTTATATATTTTACGCCGGAAAATATCAGATACGAATCTCGTGATGCGGAAATAATAAAATATTAGACTTACATGGAACGCTGCTTGTAAGGGGAGCACTGCCAATATTTTTTATTTGTTTACAGACCAAAGGGCATTAAGTGAAATTCGTAATGTAACTACCGCTTGGAATTTATTGAAGTTTTTAATTTGTGTTTCATAAAGGTGGTTGGGAATGAAAAATGGGGAGGACAATAGAAAAGGAGTGAAACACGGTGTAGGTAGCACCTACAATTAAGAGTTTTTATTAGCTGAAAAGCCCCTCTCGTTGAAAGTTTTCCCGCTGCGAGAAACAGGAAGAATAATTAGGGCTGTCAAGTGGGCCGTGAAAAAACAAATGAAAACACAAAGCAATAATGATGGCGCGCCAGATTGATAATTTTGAAAAATTATTCCGGTAGTCGCCGGCGTGAAATTCAAATGGCCAATAATATCGGTAATTTATTCAATTTAATGTTTTTATTCGGTGCTCGCCGTTTAACAGATGATTTATTTTATTGTTTCCTTTTCGTCGAGGGACGCGGTGTCGACATGAATTTTGAATAAAAGATGATACACTTTTTAACGTTCCCATCACGTGCGCTTGATTGTGAAACTATACGCGCCTACATTCTTCGCCGACTTTTCCTCAACTTTTCTGCGGTCGTCCTGAATGCAAGATGCAAACATTCTACCCCAGTCGAGCACTGAATTTTAACTCTTTTCCTTTGCAATGATAAATTTTATTATTACTAAAAATAATTGAATTGAGCCGCGGATGAAATGAACGCAATAACGGCGCAAGGAGCCAATTTAATCCCCGCTTACTGAGGACAATATGTACATTAATCCTCCATATTGGCAGGTATTATCGTCCTGATTATTTTTATCGCTTATTAGAAATTGTTCTCGACCATTATCTTCCATTATTACCACGCCCGTTTAATGATAAGTGTTTGTAGTTAAACTTTAATGTGCAAACACTACTCCCTAACCAATACCTTAAGCTTTAACAACCTTACACAAAAATTCACTTAAAAACAACAAATATATTTACCTATATTAAAGTCAAATTCATATAAACACCATTGAGTTTGATTTCGAAATTCGTTATATAGCTACGATTTTTTGTCTACACTCAATAAATATTTATCGAAAATGAGGTTTTAGAAAAATACGACATTCTAGGGCGTTTCCTCAGAAAAAAACTCAAAATATATCGACCATCATTCATGAGATATATTAAATGTTTCTTATATCTACAAAAAACACCTACATAAATAGTCCAAAATTTGAAAAGCAGTGGTCCAAGATGATAACCTTAAGGCACCTTGAGGATTTTATTAGTCACTTCAGAAGTGCCTCAAGGCTCTGACCTTAGACCATTTTTCTTTTCAACCTATTTATTATTTCAATAATATAATTGTCCATGATGTATGTATTTCTTTTATAAAAATCAAATCAATTTCTTTTCAATTATAGCCTTTACAATTCTTCTTTTTATAGATGTTTTTCAATTCCATTAACATATCAAAATTTTAGTAAACAAATTGAAAATATTCTTCACATTGCATTTAAAAATCATTTTTCAAAATTAACCATTTTTGATCATTTTCTTAAAATTAGAAGTAATTGTTTACATAAATATCTTAATAATGGATTATATTCCAAAATTGAAGATAAGATATATTTTTCGATACCATTTATTCCGAAAGTTTCTTACAAAATTAAAAATATTTTGAAAAACATTGACGACAAAATTATAGTAACTTTTAAAAAACCAACAAATTTCCAAAATATTTTCGTTAAAAACAAAGATCCCATTAGTTGTATGCAAAGAAGTGGTGTATATAAACTTGTTTGTAATTGTGGTAAAGAGTATTGTGGACAAACTGGTAGAAAAATTGCAACAAGAATTAAAGAACACTTGAGCAGTATACAACTAAATAAAACAGATTCAAATTTCGCATTGCACATTAATGACAATAATCATACATTTGACTCTAAAAATTTTTGTTCTATTTTACATTTTTATAATAAAGGCAAAAAACTTGATTTGGCAGAAAACTTAGAAATTTGTTTTTCAAAAAGAAAAGACCTTAGCGTTAATGATATTATTAATTACAAATGCACAAAATTTTTTGATAAAATAAATTTATTATAAACTTATTATATTTTATTTTATATTTTACATCAAGATTTTATTTGTTTTACTTTACTTGTTATTTTAGTTTATAAAAAGTTTATTTTTTATAGTAATCTTTGTGAAACAAAATTTAATTTTATTTATTTATTTACAATTTTTTACATAAGTCATTTTTATATGAATTTTTTAAAATATTTTTCAAGGTAATTTCTATTAATACTTTGTTATAGTATTATTTTTATTTTTATTTAATGTTTTATAGCCTGATGATGATCTAAAAATCGAAAATGCATTAGCTATTTTTAATAAAAAAATTGTATTTCAAATAAAGTCTATAATTGAAAAGAAATTGATTTGATTTCTATTTATTATTGATTTTATTGGTTCTTTTAAGTCTTCTAACGTATGAAGATTTTTAATGTTGTTACTGACCAAACTTGTGTTGATCACCGTCAATCGGATTCATTTGACCATTCATTGGTGCCTTCTCGACTGTCTACATTTCCATTTCGAAAAGTGTGTTCACGTTACCACAAAGGGCACAAAAAAGTTGAGAGTAGGTAGTATGTTAGTAAAATCCTGTTCCAGCATCTTTGATTTGAGAGTTTTGTTTCAAAGAAAATTCGTTTTTTAAACATGGCTTTGAGAATACTGGGCATTATAAATATTAGCCAGTATTCAGCGACCGTGATGAGAATTTTAGACACGTCGTTAAAGTTATTCACGTCTTTAAAGAAATATTTCTTACGAAGAAATATTTGTTTTCTTCAAACGTCATTAAAGTACAGTCTTCTGTGACGTTTGACAGGCTTTAAAATGTCACTTTTTATGTTCGTTGGTTCTATGGTCACTTTGTATTGCCTAGGAGTAGAAATTACTACTTTGCACTGACAAGGAACAAAGGGCGGAGTAGAAATGAATTTTACCCAATATACACGAACATTGTATTGTGTTCAAATTTTAAAATTATTATTATATTAGTACTTTAACAATTTCGAGGTTTGAAGAAAAAATAGTATGTTTTATTCGGAGTAAAACAACTTTTTGTGGCTCCCATGTATCCGCGGGACTTCTTTTACTCCTAATAAAACAATATACTACTATTAATCACGTGGTTAACGTTAGCGACGTCTTTAAATTTTTTATCAAGGTCGCTGAATACAGATTACTATGTTTCTTTAGTTCGTTCACATCTCGAGGATTCAACATAAATTCCTTCGTTATATTGGATTCAAGCTTGATATCCAGAATGAGGATTATTTATCAACAATTGAAGAACCTTCAAGAAAAAATAAAGACATCATAACTATGTACAAAATTCTTAAAAATCTCATCGATTGTTCTTCCTTTTTCGAGTGTACCATCTAGACAACTACAGCAAAATAATACTATCCGTGTTTCGGCTTATACAACTATTTATGGTACGTTTCAATTCTTTGATTTCTTCTCAGATAGACTGAGGCAGTTTCTCCAGCTGTTTTATATACATATTTTGTATCAGAATATATTTATCATTGGGTAGTTCACCTTAATAAATAAATTCAAAAATTTTGTCCTTGTACATCGTGCCTAATATTTTGTTAATCCCTTTGTAACACATGAGGGGTTACAGTTTGTGCAGCATTTTGAATTCTATCTATCAAATCTTCTTCATTCATATTCAATAAAGAAGACTTGAGGTATGCAAAAAAATAATTATGACTCCACAAGGAGGCGATTGAGATACGGGTCTATTTTAACCTTTATCCAGGAAGTTAATGAACCTGGATATTCTTCTTCCAATGATTTTATCACTGCCAATGCAAAATATGGTGGGGTACAATATTACTATAATTACAGCTAGAGGAAGACCAACGAGATCAGCTTGCAGGTCATTCACCATTCGCCGAATATTGAAAGGTCACAAATATCATCCCTATAAAATTCATTTAATTCATGAGTTAAATGAAGATGATTTTGATATGCGACTGCAATTTTGTGAGGTGATGACGGAACGGATAATTGCTGATGAAAATTATAATATCTGTTTTTCTGATGAGTGCACTTTTTTCTTAAACTCAACCGTTAATCGTCATAATTGTCGATATTGGTCAGATGAGAATCCTAGGGTATTTCATGAAGTTCACACTCAAACTCCTCAAAAATTGAATATGTGGGTTGGAATTTTTGGAGACCGTCTTATTGGTCCTTATTTTCTAGATGGCAATCTTACAGGGGATATGTACTTGGATCTACTTCAAAACTTTGTTCATCCATTTCTTGACGATATTATCGAAAATGACGATCGTTATTTAGAAGACCATCTGATTTTCCAACAAGACGGAGCCCCTCCTCATTACACACGGCCTGTTAGGGAATTCTTGGATACGACGTTTCCTGGGCAATGGATTGGGCGTAGAGGACCTTTGGAGTGGCCGCCGCGATCTCCTGATCTTACTCCCCTTGATTTTTTCCTTTGGGGGCATTTAAAAAGTAAGATTTACGCAACGGAACCAGGATCTCTAGCAGAGTTACGACAGAGAATTATTAGTGAATGCGTTGTACGTTTGTATGGAGGTTGGTGGAACTCAATTCGAACATTTAATAAAATAATAAAAACATCCATGAAAGTGTCGGGATCGATGGGATTCTTTAAAGTGTTAAGTTTTCTTCAAAAAGATTAGTTAAGTGTAGTTTGGTTAAATAAAAAATAATGTGCAATACTGTTTTATTTTGAAATATTTAAAACAAACCAATCGATTTCACTTTTGTTTTTTTGTATGCTACTTGTGGTAAAAAGAACTTTCCAAGGTGGTATTACTTACCCTATCAAAAGACTTAAAATTGAAGGCGTGGTGTTCATAGCACAATTTTAAAAGGTATGAAAACTCTACTTGCTAAATTTTGAATATCTTTAAAACGAATCGATCGATTTAACTTTTTTTTTGTATGTTACTCTGGGTAAAAAGATCTTTCCAACGAGGTATTACTTACCTCACCATCCCTATTAAAATGTTAGGGGTTGTGTCCAAAGGGCGAGGGATGAATGGATTTTTGAATCAACTCTATTGCAAAGTATGTCCCTCTCGAAACGGTATTACTTACCTTATCAAAACACTTAAAATTGAAGGTGTGGTGTTCATGGCACAATTTTAAAAGGCATGAAATCTCTACTTGTTAAATTTTGAATATCTTTAAAACGAATCGATCGATTTGACTTTTTTTTTTGTATGTTACTCTGGATAAAAAGATCTTTCCAACGAGGTATTACTTACCCCACCATCCCTATTAAAATTTAAGGTGTTGTGTCCATAAGGCGCAGGGATGAATGGATTTTTGAATCAGCTCTATTGCAAAATATGTCCCTCTCGAAACGAAAGTTGACCTGTCCGAGCATTTTTTCAAATTTTTTTATTAACTATTTCAAAACTCGTCTGTTTCGTTTTCGTTGGCCCACCCTGTATGTGAGGTTTGGTAGCAATTTTGCAAAGTTTGATGTTCATAGAGGATAGTTGATCAATGTTTTCTGTCTATCAATTATTTTTAATAAAATTGAATAAAACTAGTCTTTAGTATTGGTTTTATAAAGAATTCTTCAGTAAAAAGGTATAAAGAAATTATAGAGTGCTAGAAATCCAATTTAGAGTTTAACAGTCAAAGTGGAAAATCGTGTAGGGAAGTGGTATGCTTAAAAAAAAACGAAAACATTACGAAATACACGAATCAACGACATTCGGTGTATGCTCGAGGAGGTAGTTCTGTTAAACACATTATAATAAACATGTTGAGGAGCTGATATTACAAATGCTTAACTCCCAGATAATAGGTTTATCATCTGAAATCAATTCAGACATTTTAAGTAAAAAAAGCTATACATGAAGATGTTGGTTGTCTCCTCTAAAAGATATTAATGTAGCTCAAGTAAAGACAATCAAAAATTGTTAACACCTGAAGTATCTTCAAAAAAGAATAGCACAGATTATTTGTTTGTTAGAAAATAATCGGATGATACGACAGAAAATGAATAGTGGAATTTTGTTTCCAAAATTCACCAGAACGTCACTGTTTCCGCCAATTCGTCGTTAGTCATTATTTATACTGACTGTTTTCTTCTCGTAAATGATGACGTGTTGGCGAGTTATCGAGTTGACGAGGAACAAATACAATTCAACCATGTTAAAACTACCCAATAGTACTTCTCTTTAATCAAAAAGAGGATAAAGAATACCACCAACAAGGAAATTATGACCTTCGGTTCTTTAAACTCTAAATTTGACCTGTTGTATTCTACATGGTGTTCCAGAATTCGCGCATAAGCTCTCACTACTGGGATAATAGTTAAAAAAAATCTTCTTTGCCAAATAATCGATATATGAAGAGACAAAGTTTTTCCAGGTATCCTTGAAGAGTTCCCAACAAAGTAGCGAGTACTTATGCGCGAGTTCTAGGACACCATGTATATTCTGATTAAAAATAATGCAACTTATTAAAATCTATAAAATCTAAAATATTAGGTACATCTAAAAGAAAAGACAATTGGGAAAGAAAAAAGATGAACTTTGATTCCACATGTTTTATTTCTCTATTTCGGTATACAGGTAACGTCGTTTTGCGCCAGTTCGATTTACGCGGATGCATAATTACGCCGGTTGGTGCCGTCGTGGGATTTTCCGAGTTTCCATGTTAGTTTTCGTTTTGTTTTTAAGAAAAATAAAAAGATATGATTATATTTTATTATAAAATTGAAAAAAAATATTCAATTTGTAGTTTCTTTATGAGCGACAATAGTGATTCAGAAACCAAGCACGATAAATGTGTGTTCATTTTACGCCGATTTTTTTTATGCCGGTATCTCTCGGAACGGAATCCCGGCGTAAAACGACGTTTACCTGTATTTATTTATTTTTAATAATTGCTAAGTGTTTTTAGTATTTTGATGATGTCCCATCCTCATCCAGATTTTCCGGTATTAATTTTAATGCCAGTCCAGCTCTGATATCTATGGCTTCGAAAATTTATTGGCTAATTCTATAAAATCCCGATTTAAGATTGTATGCATGGTGTAGATGAATGTCGGTATAGTTATAATTGCACAATGTAGGTGAAGCCCTAAAGGTTTTTGATAATGTGGAGCAAAGTTGTGTAATAAATTGGTTATAAAGTGTTTTGTGAGTGTTGAATTAATAATGATTCTTTAGATTTGATTAGAGGTGGTAGGTGGGAGATTTCTTTTGATCGTGGAAAGCAAAGGTGAAATCCAAACAGGTTCGTAATAATAAGGAAATATTGACAATGGTCGGTGGTAAATAAAGGTGATGAAGGTGTAATTAAGGTTTTAACTTGTGTTTGGTGGTGGAAAATAATGGGTATTGGTAATTGTGAAGGCTGTCAGAAGACAAAAGTGAAATCTCGCATTGGCAGGCAACGACGAAGGGCAGAATCGTGTATCGACAAATGGCCATTGTAAGGTTGGTGAATTGCAAAGTTCGCGAGGTGCGAAATAATTAACGCCGTTAGAACGAGTCGATGTAACGAGCAAAGCATTGAAAACAAATATTTTAACAACTAGCTCTCCACAATGGCACTCCACGCTAATTATATGAAAATTTGACAAGAACACGTCGCGGGCTAACGATAATTGATGACGACGCGTTCTTTTCAAGCCGCGCTTCTGCCGGAGGATCAATTTAATAAATCCCAGCAATAATTAAGGCATAAACTTCATCTTCAAACTATTAACAAAGCCGAAATTAGTCGGAAACAGTCGTTCGCTTCGCTTTACACTTACAACACATTACGGTACGCATATAAACAGACTAGCTCCATCTCTTTTCACCAAAAATCCTCTCACTTATTATTGTTATTATTATCTTCTCCTCGATACACGCTAATGCATTGTCTCTCACACACCCTACATCATTATTACATATTTACATCGAAATTATTCACAATGAAACTAACCACCGAAACTCGCGAAATGATAAATTTTAACTTCGTTTTATTCATCCTCATTTCCGCACATCGTATACTATTTTAAAAGTTTATTATTCTCGTATAACAAGCGCCAGAAACTATAAATGACGAGCAGGAAACGAGCATCTCTTTTCTTCTTTCCCAAAGAACAGCGCGTCACGTACACGTTTGATATATTTCAGTTTCCCTGGCTTCTAGCTGCTTTTCTTGCAACAGCCATTGTATTAAGGAAGACGGTAATTAGTCAGTCAGTGCCGATTAACCGCGACGGACTCATTCCTCTAACGCTATTATGATTATCCTTGACAAGACGAAACGAACGAGATTAAGGGGGATGTTTTTACTACCTCCCTGACCGATCTAACATCATCAGAAACATAATAAAACTTACACAATTATATACCTTTCCCATCACTTTATCATTTCTAATTTATTTATTAACACCAAATTTTTTCATATTTATGATCATATTTATGATCATTTTTATTATATTTTAATAGAAGATTTTACCTTCGATTCAAGTATTGTTGGAAAGGATGTTTTGATAAACAATTCATGACTGAATTTGTCAATTTCTATGACCAACGCGTGAATATTCTTGTAAGGCTTTAACATAACCTTATGGTTGAAACACGGACGAAAAATAGTGCTTCGCAAATATTACGGGTTTAGAAAAAAAAATTATAACATATTCCTCGATTGACAAGGATTTATAGAAAGAACCTTCTTACTTCACCATTTGTTAACAAACTAATAAATTTGCTTGTTTGTATAACCCCATAATAATTCCAAGGGACTGTACTATAATATATTTTTCCAAAATTTGGACCCTTAAGGTCCAAAGTTACCCCAATTTACGGTATGTACTCTCGTATACGTTACGCAAAACCTTGCAAACTCCAAAGTAAGGCGTTAATTTATTACGTTCGTACATTTTCGGAATGATTCGTATATACGCGGCGAGCGAATAATTGCGATCAGCGCCTCTATCGGTAGGCTCTATGCATTTTTGGAGGTAAAACTTCTATGGTTGGAACTGTCAAGTTAAAAACTTAGGTTATGTGATTTGATTTTAGCGTTATTTCAGTGAAAATAAAATATAAATAAATACATATTTTAGCTTTCTTAAGATTTTATTCTATAGCATTATTATACAAGAAACTTAGTGTATAAACAGTTAATGGATACAACAACATACTTTTGATTTTTTCCAGTAGAATTCTATTCAAATTTTCATCATCTTCATTGAATTAAACTCATGAATACGTCACATTCAATATTACCAGTATTGTTAACACACTTATCACTAGTTCGTTTAAGCAGATGACTATTTGGGATATATGCAGTAGTTTCAATATTATTTGAAGCTTTTTAGAAATGACATTCAAACGAAAAGCAAATTTCTTCTTCTTTAAAGTCTTCGTCAAAATTAGCTTAACAACTAAAATCTTCCGTAGTTAAGTATGAAGAGATTTCTGGTGAAAATTCTTGAACTTGGACGGTTCATGAAGTACTTGCAGAAATTGATTCTAGATTTTTTAACCTCTCAAATCGGTTGAGTTTGGACTATTCGTTTCTGTAGGAATTTTATATTCCTAATACCATAAAATATGTATTATAAATTAAACGTATTGTCAACAATTTATAAATATTTCCTTGGGAAGTTTTATTTTTCATTTCCAATGAATTGAGCACTACAAATCCTATCATTTTCTGTTGGTTTCCAAGCTTCACCAGTGGATCTAAAATAAATATTTTAGAAATAAAGGTATTATCGTAAAATATAACATTAATATGCAACACTAATTTTTATACTTACGATCTTCTCTTAATTCTATTTATCCAAATTTTTGGTCTTTTTACCGCATACAACTTTACAGGAAATCTACAAAATTTTCTATTTTCCTGTGTGTTGGAGTAACTATTATGGCATCCAACAATACAACAAGATATGTTTGACCTTCTATTCATATTAATTGTAGTACTAACTATTTACAATTTACTTTTAATCAAGTAATTGTAAATAAGAACTACCTAACCAACAATTTGTTTTCCCACCAAAAATGCAAATTACTGCCACAGGGGGCACTGCAGTAAAATTCGCTCGTCGCCTATAGTACAGTAAAATTAGGTTTCAATAAGGAAAAAATTGCGGAGTTAATGAAACTCGGCTTATTTGTAGCTTAAATCTTGTACATTTAGGATTTAAAGAGTCCCCAGTTGTGGGGAACCTGCTTCTGGAGTTATGGGGGATGAAAATGGTTTTTTCCAAATATCTCGGTTTCTATCTATCTTACGATAAAATTATTCATAATCAATCTTATAGAGCATAAAATTTCCTACAACTTTTGTTCGTAATTTTTTTGTAGGGTGAACTTATTTTTAGTTAAATTAGCGCGAATGTCCTATACATACTACAAATGAAAGAAAATAAGGTTTGAAACGGGGAAGGTATTTTTTTCGTAGAGAGTTGAAATTTTGTATGTGTACGGAGGATAAATTTTTAAGACAAAAGTTTTAATGTCCCTTTTCGATCGGACAGCCCCGAAAAAAGTTATTTCGCCCCGAAAGAAAAATCGAATTCATCCCCTCAGTGTCCGAAATTCACCCCGAATCGCATCAAATTTTAGTATGTTATGGAGGACTCGATTCTTAAGACGATGGTTTTGACCCACCCGGATCTATCTATTAAGGGGGCGGAGATACGACCCCTTTTGTATTTTTACTCCGAGTTTTGACGTTTTCTGCGCGGAGCCACGAAAAGGGTAGCTTTTTTCGTCAGATTATAATAATTGCGGTCACATCGTGAAGAGGGATGTAGATTCCAAGCGAGGTTTAAATTTCAAATTTTTCAAAGTACTCTAACACTCCGAAAAAAATTTCCAAATTCCGATTTTTCTTAGTTATTTTCCGGTTTTCGCCGGCGTCAACTTTAAAAAATCGCAGACCCGTCCGGTCTTAAAGGGAATCGACGAAATTTGGCTCCTTTTATTCTCACATCCTAGGGATAGACCATGGTCATTTTAAGTCTCCAGGCTCAACCGTGTGGGGCCCCGGCGCCGAGACGCGAAGTGTACAAATTTAGCGGTTTTTCGAGCGGCAAAAGTGCTCAAACTGTACCCCTTATATTTGAGAATCGACAAAAATAGCGGGATTTTGATTTAAAAAGTAGATACCCGTTATTATAGCCATCTGAGCCGCTTTTTCAGATATCTTCATTTTTTATATTCAATTGAGGCCTTTAAATTTGCATTTTTTTTTTTTTGCTTTTTCGACGCGGACTTTAAAAATTCGTAACTTTTGATAGGGGTTGGATATTATCGAGCGATATTTTTTGTTTTGCTCATTACATTAATATTTATAATCAAAAAAATCGACACCTCTAAATTTTATCCCTTTGCTTCAGAAAAAAATTGAACGTAAAATGTTCAAAAAATCGCACAAACGCGGTCGGACAGTTGTACCACTGGCGCCCACAATTTTTAAAAAATTTCAAATTTTACTTCATTTCCCTTAAAAAGAATGACTTTTACAGCTAATAGGCTGTTTTTAGTTTTTATACACGAAGGGTCTGGGAAAATAAAGCAGAATTTTTGAATTTAAGGGTGGACGGCTCCCGTCCGGCCATTTTTTCAAGGATTTTCATTCTTAAAAACTCTGCTGAATCCACTCTTAGAACCAAAACCGACACACATTGGGTTTTTTTAATTTCGAAAAAATAACGAAAAAATAATTTTTTTAATGTCCCATTTAAAAAGTCGCAATTTTTTAAGCTTTTCGGTCCAATCGACCCCTCAAATTCTATTTCACCATCATGTAATACACCTTTTCAGAAAGCTTTCAAGGTCCGCTTTACGACAAAATAAGAATCACTTCGCTATGTCTGTTCGTTATCGAGTTATGACTGAAAATGTAGCAAAATTAAGCAAAATCTCTATGTATAGGATATTCGCGCTACTTTAACTAAAAATAAGTTTACTCTACAAAAAAAAGTTTCGAACAAAAGTTGTAGGAAGTTTTATGCTCTACAAGATTGGTAATAAATAATAATAATCGTAGGATTGATAGAAACCGAGATATTTGGAAAAAATCATTTTCCCCCCCTTCCTCCCCCTATAACTCCAGAAGCAGATACTCCGTAACTCATTAGATCCTAAATGTACATGATTTAAGCTACAAATAACCCGAGTTTCATTAACTCCGCAATTTTTTGTTTATTCAGGCTGTTTTTGTGCTAATTTTACTGTACTAATAGACGAATTTAAATTGTACCTAGGACATAATAAAAGTATATTACTTTTACCGTTTTTTAGGTTGGGTTAGGTTAGGTTAGAATATAATACTTAAAACTACCGCTAGGTGGGACTAAAAAAATTGTACATTAATTTCTGAGGTTCCGAGTGATGTTTTAACTTGTATTTGGAGGTTTTCATCTAATTTGGAGGTTGTGAATGTAGTTTGAAGCTCATTAATTAATGTTGGATTAAAAATGGATATTGAACAAAGCAAAATTTTAAGGTGACTATTTACTTGTATCTGAAAATGAATCACGCTGTATAATATACATTTTTTATTAATAAAATTTTGAAGGTTTTTAGTTTGGTTTATTGAAATTAAAAACGTTGATAGAATTGTTTGTGATGAATAAAATATATTTTTATAAATTAAAGCGTTGCCGGGAGGTAATTTTTATGCAATTCCGTTTTTAATTAAACAATGTTTAATTTGTAGCAACTAATAAAACTTTAAACAATTTGCATTACCTACTTTGTTGATTTTAAATAAAACTTTTTATTGTAAAAACTCATTGTATTATCTTTAAATTAAAGCAGTCAGAATAAGTTAATGTAATTCGTGCATGTATTTTAGCTTCAAGATAAATAAGAACAATTTAATTAAAATGTAATAAAATATTTTAGGCAAAAACTTATTGGTGGGAATAATTTATGGTGTGATTTATTTATTGGGTCTGAAAGGCAAATGTGGGTTTAATTTGTGAGTCCCCAGTCCCCAGCCCCCAACAAACAAAAACGGAGGAAAGTTAGGTATAAATCCGTAACAAGTCGCGATTTTTTCGGCACGCGCCGAAATCTAATACAGATTTGAGTAGGGTAATGTAATAGGGCATTTGTGAACATAGTGGGGCTTGAATTTTTCATCACGTCGTCACAAATGGGCGGCGGTTGGCGGTTGTCGGTTCGCTTTTTGAGCGGCGGCCGGCGGACTGTTGGACAAACACGACCATGTGTTGTTTGCCAAGGGTTAAAAGGGAGAAGCGATGACAAATAGCGGAGTCAAGGTGATAAACGGTCAGGCTCCAGCTTTGGTCGGCGCTTCTAATGATGCCCCCTGTCCGCCCCCGAAAGCCCTTATTGCGCCTTTGATCTACTGCCGACACCTTTGCTAAGACCACTTATCCGGACTAAAGTACGAAACCCTTCTCGAAGATTAGTTGATTAGAAGAGGTCACTCAGGTCGCTTCTACAGTTACTTTATTTAAGTTTTAGGGAGTTTTAGACGATGCGGATCGCCGGGAGGTTTGCAAATCGCTACCGCATCATCTGCGGTTCCTCATCTTCAGATCGCGTGCAAACCACTCAGCCTCGCCGCCGGCGCTACATCTTGGAATCTACGATCCGGGCCGGTTATCATCCTCCACCGCCCCAAGGCTAATGTGGTATCATAGGCTGTAATTAGCCGACTGAGACTACAAGATAATGTACTTCGCCGGCATAAATCTTCACCGTTCTGTCTCTGTTGCCAAATGTCGTTGCTCGACCGATGTGCGATAGAGATAAACCACCCTCCGAATCGCGCTTAACCCTCCACCCTCCGGTGCAAGTGGTACGAGCCATCCGCGACTGCCGAGGGGAAATTATTAAATTATAATATAAAAAAGATTCCAGAACGCTTCGTTGCCTACTGAGGTTACCCCAAGATTTTCCTTTCGTTTCAACAATTACATCCACATCAACGCCAACTTCATTTAACTTTCATTTCCCACAAAAACTTTTAATTACTAAACACCATCATAACTCTACTTGGTCTCATCACAAAAAAAATTGATGGAAACTGCTAATAAATTGATCCTATCAGATGCAAAATAGGTCAGGTCGCATGCGACAGTCGACCGACCGTACGACAAAATCGGACCATACAAAGGTTTGTTGCTAAAATTAAAATTTGAATCGGATAGCTTGAATGGTTCTTTATGTCTTACATTAAAAATGTAGCCCAGTCAACCAATGTTCAAAAAGGGGCGTGGAGTGCATGGAGGGGGGGGGGGGCAGAATTTTTAACTTTAAGGAAGAGTTTATAGTCATTAGGAGGCAAACATACTAAAAGTCCCTCACTCTTTTCGACTATTTTTAGTTATTTGCTTATAACTAGAAAACTACAGAAAAAACATATTTTTGAAAGATGAAAAAATTTCCTACATTTTCAATTTGTACAACAAGTTTCTATCTTTAACCGTTCTCGAGTAATCCGCTTCTGAAAATCGCTGCATTTTTATGTATTTATTGTTGTAAGTTATTGAAATGCTTCATTATAAATAAAAGTGGCAGAAATTAAAACTCATCTTCCTTTTCTGCAACAATCTCCTATAACGATGTTCTTACAGTTGGCAAGTACGCAATGTCAAAAATGAAAATGTGGTATATTCATTTGTGGTCAAACTTAATCTAAAATTTAACTTCGTTAATCGTTATTTCATTACTCAAAACGGTAACTTCGTTAATCGTTAAACCGTTAGTTTATTGAAAATGTAACGGAAGTTAAAGTTAAGCTTTACGTTAAGGACCGAAAATATATTTAATGTTAAATCATCCAAGCAATAGTTTTTTTATTGTGAATTTGTAATATAAGTTTTGTTCCAACGACCGACAACGAGTTTTCTGACCGTCATGAAACCGTAACAAAACTGATTGTAGCGAGTTTATGCGCTTGCGCCGATATTTTACCGCCCGAAGTCTATCTGACAAGATAGCGTTGTTCGAATGGTTTTATGCACATGCGGTAATTATTAACGTATTGTGATTATTAAGAATGAAAGGTTAGGTTTCATATATCGTGTAAGGGGCGACACAGTTGAAGTGTGCATGTCAGTCCAACCAGTAACTCCTTCTCGGCATGTATCGAACACGATCCCATGAACTGCCTAAGTTTGGTTGGATCACAAACTTGAACCGTCCTACGCCACGGTCACGTCTTTGATGGAACGCGTTTTGTCTATTGCGCATGACTTTGATCGTCAATGTACGGTTTTTCGAGCTGTCGGAACGAACCTATTATATTATAATATGAATATCCATATACAGGGTGTTCCCAAAATGGCGCCGAAACTCTCCAATGTTGGAGACCTTAAATTGAGTATTGGAAAATTAAAAAAAATCTATCCACCAATCTGTTACTGAGTAAATCTTCACCTTCTTCCTCATTGTTTTTACTTCCCCTAAATTCTTTTCGTCGTAGCAGTAAATAAGTAACGATTAACGGACTTACCTATGTTAACGAAAGTTAATACAACCATTAATCGTTATTAAGATTAACTTAAAAGTTAACTCGTTAAAAAATTAACGATTTACGGATTAACGGTTTTCTACCCAGCTATGGGTATATCAAAATATATCACAAAACCAAGCAATTCCTGTTTCTTGTTAGCAAAATAAATCAGGTGACTTGTCTTTCTTCATGAACGATCGAATCAGGAAATGTAATTGGGTAACTCTGTATGGCCTGTTTAAAATAACCGAAAAAGATGTACAAGTTCGTAACCTTCACATATTTATTCAACGAGGATTTCTTATTCATTTGTCGTTTGGCAAAAAGATATTAACAAAATAGCATCTACATACGATCCCATGGAATCACAATCAGAGAAGAAGTTGTTCTGTGGTTTTTTATGGGTATACCAACACATTAAAAAGTACAAAAGTAACAGAACAGAATCGTAGATATCGACTGAAAAATTACGTGGTATACACTTCACTATAGAACCTGAAATCGTAGTCAAAAAAGAGATATTCCTCTTGAACACGAACAACAAGAACCTGCTAATCAAGTTGTTGTTGCAAAAACTGGAGGAAAATAATATCAATCCCCTCCAAGCAGAGGATGATGCAAGAGTGATAATTATATCTATAGTCATTAAAAAGTCAGTTTCCTCTTTAGTGGCTGTGATAGGTGAAGATGTGTCCTTGATAATCCTGATGTTGGCTAAAATTCCTCATGAAACCTTCCAGAGAAAAGGAGTGTTTAGCAACATATTCTGTATTCTGCTCAAGAGCTGCAGCAGCTGGATTGGAGCACATTCTGTTTCTGCACGGTTTCACAGGATGTGATACCACCATAAAATGAGATGCCTTAATCAATACTCCCACTAATTGAGGGGATCACGTAATATTACTCTTACGGGGTGTTCTAATAGATCCAGTAGGGGATGGGAACGGTACTGCTTCAGATGTGTGAGATGTGGGAATACCTGGTTGGAAGGAGAAAAATGGGGACCTCATGCGTAAACTGTCATACATAAATTCTGATCCTGACGAAATTCTCCAATCTATATTTTTTCGGTGTCAAAAATATTGTGACTCAGGTAAATGCAGTTGTAGAAAAGCAATATTGAATTGTTTAACAGCATCCCTCAACTGCCACCACGAACGAGGATTTGGAGGATATATATATATGTTGTGGTTTTTTTGAAATATCTTTCATTTCCCATTGTTTGGAGTGTAGCTACTCATTATTATACCAAATACAAAAACTTACATCAATAAATAGATAATAAACCCAAATGAATGCAATAATTACAGAACATTACAGAAAAATCTTGAAATCCAGTGTGTTAGGAATACACTTTGACGAAAAATGTGATCCTAAACAGCGTTTTCCGGAAATATGCGATTTTTAGAAGTGGAGACTCGAGAACCATTGAAGACAGGAAGTTTTTGTCAGCTTTCAAAAAGGTAAGAGTGTTTTTTCTGAAGGACCAATAATAGTTTTCGAGTTATACCCAAGCGAAACATCGAAAAAGTCAAAAAGCTTGGCTCCTAGAGTTGGGGACTTTTACCTAGTAACGACCCCAAACCCATCCCTGAACTCAAAAATGTTGCCCCCCTCCATGCACTCTACTAGATGTCCCGTAATTACGTAGACAGACATAATGGAATAGGTTAATCATCAAAAATGTTTCCCTGCAAAGTTGAACCCAGTAAAAGTGCACTTTTGAAAAAATAAAAACCCACATAACTTTTCTTCCTATGAAGGTATCTCGATAAAAACCACGATGGGAGGCTAATTTTAAGTTCTTTATAATTTGGGGTTGTAGTTTTACAATTTCTCATCCATTTACAACCAGTTTACCTAAACTTAGAATCTGAGTTTTGTCGTAACCTTTTTGTTTTTTTTGCAATTTAAACTTATCATCTTAATTGGAGGTGATAAACCCGTTCTACTATATCTGTCTATGTAATTATGGGAGACCTTGTATAATCACTCGTTGACTGGACTAAGGGGAACCCATATGATACAATTTTTTGGTGAAAATTTAATTGTTAAGTTCCTGTCAATATTGGGTATTATTAAAAGATAGAGATTTGGAAATAAATAAACTATTAGAGAAGAATGTCGAAGGAGTTGCATTCCTTACGGAATTAAATTATAGCCCATCTTTGATCGCGCTAAAATCTTCCAACACAAGGATTTCAATTTTAATGTCAACTCCTTTTACATCAAACATGACAAACTTTCGCGAGCTATAAGAGTAGAAGTTTATAAGTTGGGCATATAGAATTTCACTGGGAATTATTTCAAGGCGCATGCAGACGTCTGATGTAATAGATTAAGAAATAAGACGGAAATTTTGATTAAATGTATCCCAAAGTTTTGGGAAAAAATATTCAGCTCTTAGAGGAGTTGCGTTATTAAAATAAATAATTAAGTATTCTAGGAAGAATGTGTTTTTAGTTAATAAGCAAACTTTCCTACGTGAAGATAAAACATTTTAATAATCTCGCACGAAATTGAAGATTAATTTAAGTAATATTCCGAAAAATCAAGCAACTCGTGAGGGCTTTGCTTTTAATTAATCCGAGTAATACTATATTAGAAACGTAAACTTTCATCACAACTCTTATAAATATACTTACTTGCCGCGTTTATTATAATATTCTCTATATACGAGTAATTATTGAATTTCCATTATCCTACAAAATATTATAACTGTTGAGATTTCATTATGTAGCAAGAACTACAAGAAAACATAATATTGTCTTACACGAAGGGCTCCGGGCCATGGTAACTGATACATAACTCGTCAAGTGTTGAAGATGATCTTAATGAAGCGGTGATTATTAAAGGGGAATATAGGCAATACGTACAAAATGGAATAAATGTTTGGTGGGTCTCTACTCTCTACGATAGCTAGCTATCAATCGATAATTGTTCGATAAATAAGAAAGCTTCGAGAGCCAGGAGAGAAATAAAGAGGAATTGGTGCAGTAAATCAAGAGGAGCGAAGGACGACGCTTGTTTGTTGTTTGTGCCCCTCGCGACATCCAAGGAGACCTTATAATCATTCGGAATCATCTCCCCTACACCCTCCAACAGATCTATATCCGATAATATCCGCCACTAATACGACAAACATCTAAATAACAATTTATTTCAAAACTTTATTTATTACATAATAAAAACAAACGTCCCATAAATTTATTCAACTAATTACTTCATTTACAAAATTAACCACTTTCACAAATTAATAAACTTTAAATTTGAGTTTCTACTGTTTTTCAGAAATCAGTTTTCAATTCAATAGAATTGAATAATTTAAATCACCATTAACCGTCAGAAATTCTATGTAAATTAACCCCAAAATAAGTTAAAAATACCTCAAAATTTACTTATAATTCGAAGAAATTCCTACATTTTCAAGATAAAAAGCGTGGAAATTCCATTAGATAAAATACCTTTCAATTTATGTGTGTTATTTGTACTTCCCCCAGAAATTCACTCAAAATTTTACATGAAATAAACGGATACCATTGACTTTTTATCCAAAAAACGCCGAAACTCTAAATTCAAGCAAATTAATACTGGGTGTATCCAAAAAAACGGAGCATACCATAAATTTTTTACGCGTTTAAAAAATTTGCAGTTCCTTGTTAATATACGTGTCAACTTGTGCTTTTTCAATGGAACTATAAAAAATCACAGCCGTTTTGGAAATTATATTTAGTTTTATTCTACCCAACATTATATAATTGAACATACTTTTTTGCAACAATCGGACAAGGAATAAGAAAGTTATAGCATGCTCCATTTTTTGGGTACACCCTGTAATTTTTTTTTTTCAAAATTGATAATAATTCATACAAATTCCTACATTTTTATCTTAAAAACGCTGAAATTTGTTCGAATTTTAATAAAAATTTACTTGATAATGAAAGAAATTCAACAAGACATTAAAAAGTTTAAAAAAGAATCATTTTCCTTGAAAAAAATTTAAAGTTTTGTGATATACCGTAACTATCCAACCAAACATACTCTGTAGTGATTTGAGACTTGCTAAGTTGGTGGACCTGTTAATATCCATTCAAATTTAAATATGATCTGTCCTTTGACCATAGCGTCTCTCAGCAGTTTTTCTTCGGGTATTTTTTCGAGTTATTTCTCAGTGTTTTGCAAATTTTATAAAAGATAGTTTCTTTCAAAACAAAAATTAGTGCAGTTAAAATCTTCGCGATGGTTTTTTCACCGGAGCACAACGCATTCATTTCAGTGTAGCCAACTGTGGGTTCCTACCACTTTTTGAGGTTCGAACTTAAAGTTCGAACTCGATAAAGATCGAACTCGATAAAGTTCGAACTTTTATAAGTTCTAACTAGATAAAGTTCGAACTCGATAAAGTTCGAATTCGATAAGGTTCGAACTTGATAATGTCCAAACATGTTCAGTATCACTGTAATCGGAAAAAATCCTCTATCTAGATAGAGGGTGGCCTCACTATCATGCCATTTGAAAAAATACAGATATTTGAAAGAAAATGCATTTTAAAACTTATAGAAATTAGTAGAAAGTTCAAAAAATAATTTTGTCACAATAATACTTACAACATACCAATGTTTTATAATATCTAGAAAAATAGAGCATTTTCTTATCCCATATAACATGGTAAAGCAAAATTTTTATTTTCATAAATAAAGAAATTACAAGGGTGGCCCTAGTTTTCGTGGACATCCGGTATATGTTGTACTCAATTGCCGAATTCGGCCCGAGGCCGAAATTTAATATTATTGAAATTTTTTTGAACTCGAACTTCTTTCGAACTCGAACTTTTTTCGAATCCAAACTCTTTGCGAACTCGAACTTTTTCCGAACCCGAACTACTTCTGAACTCTAACTTTTTCCGAACCCGAAATTTTTCCGAACCCGAACTTTTTTCGAACCCGAAGATTTTTCGAAGTATTGCATAATGTTCGAACGGTTTAAACTATTTCCAAATTCAAACTTTTGAATGAAAAGATCTAACTTTAAAAAATATGAAATTCGTACAGCACTAGTAACAATATTAATCATTTTTGAAGACCCTGTATCTGTATTAAATCCTATAGTAAAAGCATACCAAAAACTATACAACCAAGCAACCAAAGTATAAGAAGTACAACATTTTTTTGATTTACTCAATTATGAATAAATGGGATTTAACAGGTTTTGCATGTTTGCTCCTTAAAAAAACTCAAAAAATTTCCCTTAAATTAAAATTTGAATTCCTGAAAAATTAATAAAGGCCTCTGTACATAAAAACACTTCAAATTTTCAATAAAGTAAATGAAAATTTGGTAGAAACTCACCCAAAATAGATGAAAATATGAGAATTTCCTAAAATTGAAACAAAAAAATCACTAAAAATAATTGAAGAATAAAAACTGTTCCTATAAATTTGAAAACTTCTCAAAATGAAATAAAACATACAATCAAAAAAAAACACTCCAAATTTTAAACAAAGAAAATGGAAATTCGCTTGAAGTTAAATATGAAAATTTCTCAAATTTTAATAAAAATTTACTTAAAATTGGAGAATAAACTGCACTTTTAAACATAAAAAGTGTGAGCTTTCTAAAAAATCAATCAATTTACCTTAAAACACGAGAATTCTTCAACATTTAATAAAAAATAACTAAAAACTGGAGAACAAACACCTCGAATAAATATGAAAACTTGCGAATTCACTAGAAATTCACTAGAAATTCACTCAAATTAGCTTAAAACATGGGAACTCTTTAAATTCTATGAAAATGAAATTTTGGGCAAAAAATGTCGAAATTCGTAAATAAATCACTCAAATTGAATCCACATAATATGAAATATTCTTTAAATTTGATAATAATAAAAAATAATAATATGAAAGCTGTAAGTTCACAAAAGAAATTCACCAAACTTGAATCATGAGAAATCCTCAAAATTTAATAATAACTTACATAAAATCTTGGAAAACACTTGGAACTTTTAGCAAAAATAATTAGAAATTCCTAAAAATTTAATCCAAATATAAAAATTCTTTAAATATTAATTAAAAATCAGCCAAATCATGAAATAATATGCTTTTTTACTCATTTTTTTTTTCTAATTTTAAAGTTTCGTCCGTAAAGTCTAATTAAGATATTTTTATGAAGTATTTTTGAGTATGCACTCTATAATCTTTTTAAATTCATATACACGGTGTCCCAAAACTGTCTTATAACCACTATAGTTACTTTACCAGGAACCTTTAGCAGAGTACCCTATTTTTTTAGTTCTTTTACATGTTTTCTATGGGATATCAGAACTTTTTTGTACATATAGCGAAATATAAATTGAAACACTTTCATTTGAAATAGTGAATAAAGTGTTTAAAATTATTAAGAAATTCGCGATTTCGACCACCTGCAGGGAGCGCTGTTTTGACAGAAATAGCTGATTCGAGTGAGGAGAAAAATTACCTATTTTGCTTAGAATTTACATAAATTTAATGAGTTTAATTCACAAAACTAATAAAACAGGTTGTATTTATTATCAATGCGAATATATAATTCAAAGGCATTTTTTTATTTTTAACGTTACCTCACTTCGCGAGTTCAAAAAATTCCACCAGGAGAGAGTTCGGAATTAACGGATTTACCAAATAATTTTTTTGGAATTATATGTCATGAGAATGAATTTGACATGGATGTTATCTTACTTAATAACAATTCTGTCAAAAGATATTTTGACAATCTTCATTAAAATGCAGCAAATACATGCATCAAAACATTGTTGTCACTAATTTGTATGACAAGGGGTTCCTTATTCCTTCTCACTTACTCTCATTGGGCCTAATTTATGCGCCGTTTACTAATGCATGGGTTTATGGACATTGTTTGTGTATCTGGGGTGGTTTGGGCAAATGGGTTAGGTTATAACGACACTGAAATGCAGTGGCGTAACTATGATTTTATAGTAAAAACGATAATTAATACACTCCACACCTTGGGTATGTGCTTCTCTTTGGTTAATAACTTAAAAAAATATTGGGAATAGATTTTTTTAAGATTTTTCGGTACTCTACCAAGAGTCCCTGACGATGTTTTGGAACACCCTGTACAAAAATAATATCCATGGCAAAACAAATTTAAAATGTTAGTTTAGTTAAGAATAAGTAAATAATTCAGGAAGTTAAAAAATAATTTAAATCGATTTAAAGAAATATACGTTTGTTGTTTTAAATTCGGGTAGAAAGTAAAGAAGGTCTGTTATTTATTAGTGAAAGTTAAAAAGGTGTTTTTTAAAAAGTCATTGGAGCTCATAATTGAGGGAAGGAAAAAAAGGATCTCTGGGGTTAAAAAGGAGGCAAAAAATAGAGACACGAAGAAGATATAGCGGATTCTTCGGAGAGATAAAATAATTCCAGTGGGTCCTGCAGAATTTGCAGGATTCTTACTTGTTACTCCAGCGATTACATTCATAAATCTGAGAAAGAGATTGGCGTCACGAAGCTCTGGGTATAAAAATCCCCGAACTGGGGTCGGCGCTAACCGATCACTTACCCCACGATTTATGGTGAAAGAATTCAGAATACAAACACGGGAGATAGAGATATCTTGAGTTCTTCAGGACTTCACCCGATCCTTCTCTATTATCTTTTTAATATTTCATGAGCTCGCGACACTATTAATACGAGATGGGTTTATTGGATCGGAAGAGGGAGCTCAAAGGTAAATATTGCGTTTAGAGCTAATCAGTCCTGCAAAAGAGGGCAGTCCAAAACCCGCCGCCCCTTCCAGCCTCCGTATAGTCCGTAGCGTCCGTTCCTGGAATGTTAATCTAGCATTTTTAATTAACTTCCTCTCGAATTTCTTTCCTTTTTTACGTCCACCTAACATGCTAATAAAAGCTGGGATCCAACAAAGCTTCTCCCGATAAATTACGTACGAAATTGATGAATACATATTTGAGAAAGAATTTGGGCTGTTCTAAATTATTTTTTAATTAAACCAACTTATTTTTGAGATAATTCGGGGTAAAAATTTCAATGTGTGCGTTAGCGTGTCATCATTTCCACCCCTACAAAAGTCACCCACTACTAATCTTACATTATTCATGAAAACTGCACCATGCTTCACATTTATATCTCGTAAAGACGCAACTTAACACAGGAAGGATATCACTATCAATCATAAGCTTCGATGTGTCACTCTACGTGGAATATAGATCAAGCTAGTGAGTTATTGGTTTTAATCTTAAATTTTTGTGAAACTAGTGTAAGTATAGTGTTTTATTATATTATGGAGGTGATTTAATAAATCGAATTTTGTGAGTTTAAGTTTGTATAATAAAGCGTCTAATGCGGTGCTTAATCCTATTCATCTACTTCCAAAGTAGAGATTCTTCGTGCGCGATTTCTAATCATGCAAGTCTAGTTCGTTTAGTTCGTCTTGAGGCATTAAATGCTGCGTGAAAGATATGAACCAAAGGTGTTTACTCGCATGGATTTCCTCAACTTTGCTATCAAACTTTGTAATACTTCACTTCTCATCAAGGAATAGAGATGAAAATCCACCACATGTACGCAGTAGTCGCCCCCTGGCCCTCCCCAACCCTCCAACCAAACAACACTTCCGCCTGCGACTCTTGATTAACATCGTGCTTGATTTTACAGATTGTATCTTGTTTGTATTTTAAATGTCGAACCACCTCCAAGGGCTTCAAGAAAACGATGAGTGATTCGCGTTGATGTAGATCCAACTTTGATTGAGTTTTGAGTTATTACAATCCTTAGACATTTTACAACATTTCCAGCTAATACTCTATTTTATGGAGGTTGTATGCAATAATTGGCAAGATGGGCATTAGTATGTAATGGAGTGTATGCGTGCAGGATCAACTTGATCCTAAGGTCCTACGCACGCCTTGAGTTAATGCGCTGCAACCCTAATGACTAGGGACAGCTAGCAACCACCTCATCCTCTCACCACCCACTTGCGGCTTAGTGGCCGTCTTAGTCCGCTCTATCTCCCCATGCACAATTATCACACGGGTTATTGTTGTTGGAACGGTTTAGCTAGAGGCTGGAATATTTAGCCCTCTTTAGTGGCTTGATTTGACTTTGAAATTGCCTCACTTACTGTTTATGCACCCGTTCAAATCCACCATCACGCACAAAACCCAGACCTATAAAAACCTTTTCTCCTATCATAATTTAATTCCTTCATTTAATACCCAAAACCTACAAATCAGCCAAAAAACACCACTACAATTCTCAATTATTCTACAAATCTGGTATTACTACGAATTACAACTTACTAAAAGCTAATCTCCTAAAATCATTAGTACGAATACAATAAAATTATTAAAATTTAGAAAATCCTCGAAAAATGCTATTATTTTTTTGCTATATTTTCAGTGAAATTGGCCAAGGTCAATGTTATATTTTAAATACTCTGGGTCAGTATGTTAGGAAGAACATTTATTCGTTAGAAATTTTGTACTAATTTCTCTAGAAGCATGAGTTATAGTATAGTTAAAAAATCCCCCTGGCTAATTGACCGAGATGTAAAGAAATTGGGAGTTCAACTTCTTTATTTACAAGAATTTTGAAACACTACTAGTTGTTATGTAAAGTTAAAGTAATTTGAAATTAATAAATATAATTCTAAACTGATGCTTCTGGAGAAATAAGAACAACTGTTGTTCCTAAAGAAATAAGTACTTCAACTGTTGTTTCTAAAGAAATAAATGCTACTACTTTATAGTAGCATTATTGCTTCTGGAGAAATTAGTACAATAATTGTTCCTCTTACTAACTAATGCTTGTAGAGAAATATGTTGAACAACTGTTGTTCCTGAAGAAATAAGTACTACAATTTATTCTCTTAAAAAATAAGTGCTACAACTGATGTTTGTGGAGAAATACGAACACAATCATTTAATATTCCTGAAGAAATAAGTACTACAACTATTGTTCCTGAAGACATATGTACTATAACTGATGCACCTGCAGGAATAAGTACTATAACTGATGCACCTGTAGGAATAAGTACAACAACTGTTGCTCCTATTACAGTAAGTGCCTACTTCAGCTGATGTTCTGGAGAAATTAGTACAACGAGTGTTGTTCCGGAAAAATATGTACAACTACTGAGGCCTTTGAAGAACTTAGTACATACTACAATTGATGCTTCTAGAGAAATTAGTTTAACAAATAATGCTCCTGAAGAAATAAGTACTACAACTGATACTTCTGGGAAAATTAGTACAACTGTTCCTCCTGAAGAAATAATTACTAACGCTGATGCTTCTGGAGAAATAGAGTTTTTACCCCATTTTTGGGACACTATACATTTCTTCAAAAACTACAGATGTAGTACTTATTTCTTAAGAAAAAACAGTTGTACTAATTTTCCCAGAAGTATCAGCTGTAGTAAGAATTTGTTCGGGAGGAATAGTTGCACTCATTTCAAAAGTGTAACCGAGGAAGATGTGCTAAAAACCATCAACTCAACATGATGGTATCATTGCAGAAATGATAAAACTATGTTGTCCGTACATTACACCAATCCTAGGAAATAGCTTAAATCAATGTCCAAAACTGGGCGAGATTACTGTATATCCTGGAAACACTCTTTGATTATTCCCAAATCAAAAGTAACAAACCCTTCAAAAATCAAAGAATTGCGACCAATAAGCATACTGCCAGTTCTCTGAAAAGTATTAGACAGAATCGATGCCACGTAGCTAAGAAACTACTTAGAAAAAAACAACAATGTCCTATCTGAAATCTGGTTTCCGCCCAGGTTTTAGCTGCGATACTTCACTCTCCAGTGTCATAGCAGATATAGCTATAATAACAATCTAACAGCTCTGATTCTGCTTGATTGCTCTAAAGCATTTGATACCATAAAACACGACTTGATTTTAATTAACTATACTAAAGTCAATTGATATAGACTTAATCTTTCAAAAGTTCTTTAAAAGCTATTTATATGGCAGAACACAAAAAGTAAAAGTAGAAAACAGGTTTTCAAATACAATAGAAATTAAATCAGTGATTCCCCAGGGATCCATCTAGGGTCTTATTTTATTTACCATTTACTCGTGCAATACCTGACTTCTGCTATAAAACATGGAACTACCCATGCATATGCTGATGACCTGATTAGTTTTGCAACTGGTCCTAATTATTTGCTATACAAATTATGTTTTCGTCTTTAAATACAAGCTAGAGTAAATCTGGTTACAGATTATAATTCTGCTTTAAAAACGTACGAGAATTATATACTTTTATTTCAGAGATTGAATTAAGGTTGAAAAAAAGTTATTGATTTTTGATTAAATCGTAGGTCCTTAAACATGTGAGTTTTGTGAGTGTTATTACTCATTCCGTTGGTTCGGAAAGTCTTGCTTCTTGCTCCGGTTAATGCTGCGATATTTGTCAAAATATTTGCCATTAATCAAGATAATCTCGCGGCGCTCTCAGACACTCTCTGTAAGAAAACAAATAAAGTTTGAAACTCCTAGGTAGATACTTATAATGATTAAAACATCACACGTTCTCTATAATTAAATATGGCGCCGCGGCGCTCAAAGAACGAGATGCAGCGACGACGCTGTGTAAATATGAAGTAAAGGCGATTTCGTCGTATTTAAAAATCAAAGAGATTTTCCCAATTAAGAAGCTTTTCCTTTAATATCACGACTGAGTTTTTCTTTAATTTGCACACGCGCGATTTTTAATCTCGAGCGAAAAAAAAAGGGTAATTTAGCAATAAGATCAAGGGCATCAGCGCTGGCGGTAACAATTATTCCTATTATTTTACCCCAGCCATCCCTTCATTCCCTTCTATCAATTAGAGAAAGAATGAATGGCGTTATTACGTTCAGGAAAGGCGCATGTAATTTCTTTATCGTCACATCGACACGACTGGTCTTTCCAAGAATGTGACTATACGTGATGATAAGAGTTTATCGTTATCAAATCAAATCCACCCGATTTAAGTCACGTATTCTCAACTAACCTTGTTACAACTTATCCAAGAATAATTAATTTATACTTTAGATAAAACTAATAATTAATTAAAACAGAAATATTGTCATTATTGCAAATCCTTATACAGGGTGTCCCAACTAAAAAATCTCATCTCTGAAACATCAGATTGAAAGTGATTAGAAAATAGTAGAACAGGTCAATTTTTATTCTAAAGGGAAGTTTCATGATTTTGGATCTTTTCAGTGTACATGGTATAATACCGTAAAATTTGCAGCCACAAGTTTTCTACATGCATTTTTCCTTAAGAAGAATTGTCATTATAACTTTTTTATCTTACAATGCCTGATAAAAGTAATTATACCATTAGACAGCTGAAAAAAATATCTACAAGACAGTAAAACTTAAAATGTTTGCCTCATAAAAATTAAACTGGAAATTTCAATTAATCTGATGACTACATTAAAATATCAAAAAGAAACTTATTCAACAATTATTCTGATAGGGCCAGCGTAGTGTAATATTGAATTCCTCATCAAATAAACCCGATACTTTTTTATGGCCCATTATTGGTAGCTATTAGAACAAAAAAGTAATTTGAGTGTTTTTGATATATTAAGGTAGTCATTAATTAGAGTATCGGGATTAATTGTAAAGAGGCAAGTATTTTCAGTAGTGCTGTCGTCCATATATTTTTTCAGCTTTCTAATGGTATAATTAGTTTTATCAGGAATTGTAAAATAAAAAAGTTACAATGCCTTTTCTTATTATGGAGAAATGTAAAAACAGTGGCTGAATTTTTTTAATTAAAATACAGCTCAAAATATCTTTAATTTACATAAATAATACAACACAATAATAGTGTGAAGAGTCATCCAAAAAGCAGCTGAAAATAAAAACTTGGAATTTCAGCTGATAAGGAATTAAAACCACAAAATTAAATTGCAGAGAGTAGCCTGAAAAATATAATTTTTGTGTTAATACACAATAATTTGAGTGAAGTTTACAATCTCATTATGGATGAATAAATAATTTAGAAGATATGAAGAAGGCCACTCTAGTAGTACCAGGAACATAGACGCCGATCTGGGTGTTTTACATTGAAAAATTCCAAGGGCTAGTTTTGGTTGATACTGCAAGAAGAGTAAAATTTATAATAAGCTACTTACTTATCAACAATTTTATGGACGATCGAATTGAAGTTCTGTAAAGAGTGTTTTACTAATATATGGTTAGCAAGACAAAGTAGTCTCTAAAATAAAACTTAAATAAATTAGAGTTATTGCAAATAATTTACTTGATCCTCAGTTTTTGCCGAATTTGAACAATAAAATATTTTAAACAACAAATTTAGGTTTCTATATTATGTTGTTCTTCTAGAAAATAGACGTGAAGTCATATTTCAGCGTAACGGATGTCCACAATACTATTTTATAAATTCGAGATTGACTTGATCAATGGTTTCCAAATCGTTAGATTAAAAGAGGAGGGTCGATACAATGGCCTGCCCGGAAACCTGATCTTATTTCACAAGATTTTTATGTATGGGGGCATATGAACCAAATTATTTATGCAGTGGAAATAAATTCTCGATAAGAATTGGCCAACCCCATAAAAGATGCAGTAATAACTCTGATGACAAACAGTTTTACCAACATAATTATAAAATTAAAAATAATAAAAAAATTCCAGTTTTTTTTATATTAACTAGGGGAGATCATTTTAAGAATCAATTGTAAAATAAAATGTAACCAAAATTATTTATTTTTATAAATTCTCAGTTTTTTTAATGTTTCCCTTGGAATTTTTCAACACATACGAATTCATTTTTTGAAGAACTCTCTAATTTATTCAAATCGAATGCAAAATTAATTCTAACTTACTTGCTTATTATTTTATAATTTTTAAAAATCATTTTACAGCTTCAACAAGTTAAAACTGTGCAATTTTTATAAAATTTTAAGTTTCACTTAGAATTTTTTTCAATAGACTCATATTAAGTTTTGCAGAATTTTCTGATTTATTCAAATCATCAGAGAATGCATGACGTGGTTATTTTTTATAAATTTTTAAAAACCATCTTGGAGCTTCAACAAGTTAAATAGTGCAATTTTTGGAAAATTTCATTTTTTTTAATGTTCCTCTTGGAAATTTTCAACAAACTCTTATTAGTTTTTTGCAGAATTTTCTGATTTATTTAAATCAACCATAAAATAGATTTAAACTCACGTGGTTATTTTTTTATAAATTTGTAAAAATCATCTTGGAGCTTCAGCAAGTTAAAAAGTGAATTTTTCAGAAAATCTCAATTTTTTTTAATATTCCTCTTAGAATTTTTAAATAGACTTGGTTTCATTTTCTGCATATTTCTTTAATTTATTCAAATCAACCGCAAAATCACGTGGTTATTTTTTTTACAAATTTTTCAAAGTAATCTTACAATTTCAGCAACTGAATAGTGTATTTTTTACAAAATCCTAATTATTTTAATGTTTTCCTTGGATGTTCCTCGGGATGAGACCAATTTTGAAGTATCCCAGGGCTCCTATGGACCTAATTTAAGAAAAAAATTGAAAATCCAGGTTGGAATTCTTATTAACATCGAACGTCATCTTTACTTTTTACCAATCATAAATGACACAAAATTTTCTCAAATCTCAAATTTTAAAAATGAATCTTAAAATAAAATATTAAATGTGCGTGTGCATAAATCCACCTTTTATTAAAGTAACCTTTAAATCCAGTTGAAAAATAATTATTTTTTTCTAGATTTTTCCTAAAGCAGTTTCTTGACTTTACCTCGTTTTTTTATGAATACATATCACGACCATCATTTTTTTTGTATTAAATTAAGAGCATTTAAAAATTATATAAAGAAAAACTGGTATAAAAATGATACAATACTTATGGCTAAATTTATTATTTTTAATAAAATATTTTTTCAAAATTTGTTTCGTTTGATTATTTTGGTGTAAAATAAGTTTTAGTGTTAAATGTATAAAAAGTGGTGAATATTTTTTAAAAACAATTTGTCAGATTTTCGTGTGATGCAAAAATGTGTCGTTTTCCGTTTAAATTTGAATAATAAAAACAAACCATATTTGTTTGAAACAAGGAAGACAAAACTTATACCGCTATGCAATCCGAGTAAAATAAAGCTATTAAAACTTTTTGCAGTTAACTTTGAAAAGTAAGTTTATCGATTTTTTGAAAGTTTTTGTCCCAGTTCTGGCCGAATTATGGCGAAGCCTGTAGACACATAAATGTGACTTTAACACTAACCCTTTTAATGAACCATTAAATTCCATCAATGTATGCAAATTACACGACAAATCATAAAAAACTTTGGCGACGCATCAAAATTCACATCACTTACAACTTTACCTTTTTTATTATAATCCACCGCAACTGAAATGAAAAATATGATTTTACACACAAATTCTACATTTTAACCTATTTTTATTAACTTTATTAATTTTGAATGACTTATACTTAACACTCGAGTATTTTGATCAATTTATTGCAATGTGTTCATAACAATAAAAAAAATAAATTAAATTACCTGTAAACTTGCTTTAAAAATATAAGTAAAAATATTGAATAGCCGTATTCATAAACTAGCATGAAAGGTATAATTTTTATAATATTACCTAGTATAGAATTTGTCAAAACAATATATCAAGAAAATGTAGCGGGGTTTTATAACAATTAGCACATGTACCCGGCGCATTCACCATTTGTATACCCGGCCCATTCGCCATTTGAATACATTTTAGTGCTAAAAAGTTTACAACAAAATATTCCGAGTAGTTTATGTAGTTATAAGTTAGGTTTTAATTAAAAAAATGTTTAGGAATTATTATAAATTTAATAAAAATTAAAATCTTTGAATTTTTTGAAAGTTGTTTTTCCGTCGGGTGGTGAAAAGCTCGTTGAAAAAGCTGTTGGGTGGAGGATGGTGATGTTTAGGAGTGCCGTTTGTAGAGGGCGCAAACTCACAACCCTTCTCTTACATTCGCCCGGTACATACGCCCAGGCCGCTAGGCTTACTAACTTACTTTTTTTACTTCTTTTCTATACGCTAAACTTTTCAGCAGACGCGCATACACTGACGCATTCGCAGGGATGTCTGATACCCAAGTCCACTTGCAATTTTTTACAACTTTTTTATAAAATAACGCGCGCTTTTATTTCATTAAAAATATTTCGTACAAATAATTTTTATAATTACATTTTTTACTCCACTAAGTGGTTGTTTTTCACTTGGCGTACTTTGACTTATTGGATCTTGTGTTAACAATGCTAAGCTGAAAGGGTTCTGGATGGCGTTAGATGCGCCTTGGACAGAATCTATTAAGAGGATTATGGCCTGATGAAGCCATCGGACGTTTGCATCTCTATGACTCCGCAGGGTGAGGGGATATACGGCTTCCTCATTATCTCCTAACTTCATCCAGACTCTGCACTTTTCGGATTTTAAAACTACCCCACACCACACATCACAAAAATCAACAAAATTAAATTTACTCTAAAATGATAAAAGATATCAACATGCAGTGTTCGATAGAAATATACAATACTTTTACGCGCGCACTCTAAAAATAGTTTAATAACATACCGGGTGTCCATTTCAAGATGATAGACCAAACTTACGTTTTTTTTAAGGACACACTTAGTATATTATCACAGTTTGGGATTTCTCATCAAAAAATAATAATATTTTGTATAACTAATTTTTCAATATCGTCTAGTTTACAGCTATCATGTCAAATTTAAATTTGTGATTGCTTATGAAACTCAAATCGCGTTCTCTATTATAACTTAAAACGAGAGAGAGAGGGTAGTTCTTACAATCTCCATCTCTCTCTCTCGTTAGTGCAGCCAATCTATCCTAAGAAAATTACTAAATAATAAACCAACAATATTAAAGTATTATCCAATTTTAAGGCTTCCAAAAATTAATTTAGATAATTGTTGGACAATATACATATGAACTTCTATAGATTTTGTATTGTCCTAAATATTGACATTTTGTTGTTATTTTTTACTGATATTGTCTAAAATATTTACTTCTATGATTTTACAAATGTACTATTTAGAATTTGAAGTATTTTATACAAAAAAATTGAAGATTATTATTTTTTTGATTTTTTATGGTTGATTTTCTCATAGACTTTGCTACCTACGTTTTAATGAAATTTCAAGTTTAAAACCTTGTAACGGCTTAATACAAAGTACAAAAAATAAAATTCTTTATTCATCTTGTTTATTGGACATAATTTAAAGTATTTAATGCGAAAAAATCGAAACTTATTATTTTTTTGATTTTTTTGGTTGATTTTGGTTGATATTCTCATCGACTTTGCTGAAATTTCATGAATTTTCAAGCTTCAAGTCTTGTAACGACCAAATAAAAATAACAAAAATGAAATTCCTTATTCATCTCTTTTATTGGATATAATTTAAAGTAATAAATGCGAAAAAATCGAAGTTTATTATTTTTTTGATTTTTTTTTGGTTGTTTTTCTCATCGACTTTGCTGCATTTTCATGAAATTTGTAACGGTCAAATAAAAAATAACAAAAATGAAATTCTTTATTTATCTTGTTTATTGGATAAAATTTAAAATTATTAATCTTTAAAATTATATCTAGAAAACTTAAAACTAGAAGATTGTAAGAATTTCCCTCTCTCTCTCGTTTCAAGGTCTACAAACACCATTAAACGATATTTTCAAATAGAAGACCCTGTATATTTTAACATAAATCGAAGGCATTTTTTAGAAGTTTTCTATTTATATGTTGTTTGTATGGTCGTATATTAATGATTTAGAAAATTTTAATACCAAAACAGAAATAATGTGAAAAATAGACAAACTTTTGATGACTTTTGTTGAGGTTTTTTTTTCAAATTTGTTTGTGTCTTTCTCTATTTTCCTTTTTTAATAATACTGTTTTACCATATATAGTCTCAATATGCTTTAAAAATTAAACTACTGTTATTACCAAAGAAACCCCTATTTTATCGAATTTCGTTTTCTTTTCTGTACTTTTGATAAGAGTAAACCAAAATAATGAACTTTTCTAAAGAAGAAATGTTAAGGCGATAGTCGGCAAATGCGAGCGCTTGATTTTGAAATTCGCTTAATATTTGGGGTTTTGCTCATAATTTTTTTTCTATTGAAGCTTTTTTAAAATTTCTTTTTTTGGTACATAGAAGAGTCTTGTGGCTACCAATTTCTTCTGGTTTTGTTTTTGTAAGTCACACCAAATACTCATACGGCAGCAGTAAAATTGGCACTTTTAAAAAAAACCTGGTCCTAGAAAATACCATTTTTCTTTAACAACCTTCAAATTGAGATTTGTAAAATTTTCTCTTATCTAAATACACAACTTCACAAAAGTGTTATTCTGTTTTTCCGATTATATCGAGTATAAGGTTTAAAATAGCAAGCAAAACTTGCTCATTTTTAGGTCAGATTTGATTGTCTATAAATCTAAAAATTCAATAAAAAATACAAAATAAAAATAATAGACATGTTATGCCAAGTATTAATGAACTACTACTACAAAAAAAACAGAATTTCATTTACTGGTTTGTCTAAAAAATGGTATTCCGTAGAGTCACATTTTACGCTCACAAAATTTCGCCGACTATCGTCTTAAATATGGTGTATACGTTTGGTGAAGGTAAAAAACATCTTCTTCTGGCTATCAGAATTTATAAAGCACATTATCCAAAGGCCTGACAAAATTAATGCAGCGTTTTGAAAATTGGGGCATTGTGTTCTGGATGTTTCAAAATCTTCAGTCAACCGCATTTTGAAAAAACATCGGTTTCATCTATATCATAGTAAATTACACCAGACACTGTATGGTAATAACTACGAGAGTGGAATTTTCTGTTTTTATACAAAACCTTGAAGACCACGGATATAATTTTAATAAACAAAATTTTATTTAGGGACGAAGTCACCTTCAAAAACAATAGACCTATCAACAGGCATAATATGCGCAATACTGATCATCAAAATAAATGGTCCTTAAATGTTTAGGGAGGAATAACCATGTTACTAACCCTCACGATTTTTATGGAAACCAACTGGGGTGATCTACTTCTAGTTTTTAAGAGATTCACCATTGTTGGAAAATATTGACATAATGACAAGAAGAGACATCATCAAGATGGAGCCCATGTGCACTTTCATCGGATTGTGAGATAATTAAATAATTTACCAGCCAAATCTCCTGATTTAACCGCGATAGATTTTTTACCTTTGAAGCCATGTAAAGTGCATCAGACTCAACCCACAACATGTGATAATACGGAAGACCGAATAATATTATCAGATATTTCCACTGAGAAGGAAAGATTTTTGAATATATGATAAAGTTGGAATGAAAATAAAGAAAAATGTGGTTTTTTAATTTCGATTAAAAAAGTAGAAGTATGTAATTTGGTTGTACTTAAAACTCGGGATTGGAAATTTAGCGGGGTATTGTTATTTGCAATAGGGTTTTTTTGGTTGAAATAGTTGAAATTGGAAGGGAATGGTGTGTAGGAAAGAATGGGGTTGTATGTGTGTGTGTGTGTGGAAATGCACCGGGATGCGGGGACGGGCGTCTCTGGCGACCTCTTCGTTCGAATCGATAGATCCTCTCCAGCCGGTGGTCCTTGTCGTTGAGCGGGCGGGCTTTTCCAGCGTCCACCCCAAGTTCTCTTCTGTATTCTGTATCAGCAAAGTGCGCTCGGCGGCGGCAGCGGGTAGACGTGCACCACCCCTCGGTAACCGTTCGTTTAAACTCGGTACGGTCCGCTCGGTCCGAAAGCTCCACGTCCTCGAAGAAGACCTTTTTGTTCTTCTCCTGTCTCCGGTGATGTTTCCGCCTTATCACAGGTAGGAACTATTCACCTCATTCAACAATTTCTACACTCTACATAAAAATAAGCTTCTAATTAAAGATTAATTTCATGCATTATTTATTAAAATGCTAAGAGGAAATAAATAAGTCTGCGAATCCCAAATTCCCCTTTTAAAGGATAATGAAGAATCGGCGGCGGGCGTGGAATCCCGATTCCCGATTGACTTATAAAGCAATGCCTTCCGATGCAGCTCGATCCGCTTTGATGAATTTTATGCGACGCTCCCCGACGTATTTAGATCGTCGTTCCGCGGATTTTAATGGCATGTGGGGAAATTAAACCACATAAACATCATAGGAACGAATTCTCTGCTTTAGATCCAATCTTATCTGGGGACACGATGTATGCCAACCCTTAGATTTGATCACTTTTAGCTTTACCCACCAATTTATACTACCCACACGAAAATACTCTTCAAATACCACAATTATTACTTCAATAAAACCAAATTTGCAATTTTCATCACTTCATTCCAACAATTTTTTAATTATTTTTTAATAACTTTTTTATAAATATTAAAGAAAAACACTTATTACAGGTAAATAACCTAAAACTTAATGCTACATGTCTAAGTGCTAATAAGTCCACGTCTTCAGGCGAAATTTAATCAAATTGACATTTTATTTCAACCTTTAATATCCATTTTATCGAACTAATTTAGATTTTTTTTAAATTGATATGAAAAAAATAAAAAATGCTTGATCTAAGTGCATATTATGTACAAATATGTTTCAAAATCGTACAAAATAAATACAAAAATCTAAAAATGTACCTAATTTTTTTTAAAGTTAATACCAAAGAAGAGAGAATTCCTCATATCTACCTTTTATTTTGATAGCATAATACAACGTTTCGGAATGATTTCATCATCAGGCAATATTGAAGTGTTCAATTGAAAATACACGATCCCTGAAATTTTTTTAAGTGACTATTTTTGATAAAACCCAGCTGTCAGTTGCATCTATTCCTTTTACATACAGGATGTCCCACTTTTTTTCCAACATTTTTTAGATAATAAATGTCATTCTGAACAACAAATTTCCTATCAACTCACTAAAAAAATACTACAGTCTTAATTTTTTTTTATATTTTATTTATTTAAAGGAAGTAGATGTTTGATTTTTTTAACTTTAATTTTAGCATTGGAAATTTAAAACGCTCATCTTAGTTTAAAAACAGACAACGGTATTCACAAAAATAGGAAAATTATACAGGGTGTCCCACAAAAATTAATAAAATGTTACAATTTTTAAACTATTATAACTTCTTCAGGAGTCGAAAAAAATATTTTTTAAGAGCGATCGGCTCTTTTTGAAATTACATGGTTTAAACTAGTTAATGGTTTTTTTTAGGGAAGCAAAATTTTGATTTTAGTGTGTTTTTCTGTTTTTTTTTTTTGTTTCGAGTTTCTTAAGTATCAAAAAATAATAAAAGCTTAATGAAATTTCAATTTTCCAATTTCAATATATTTTCTTTTCTTACACAGAGTGTGCCAAAAGTCTTACACCAAACGTTCTAGTGTCAATACGAATTTGAACAAAACAAATGAAAATCTAGTGAATGGTAGTTATTCCTCCCCAAAACAAACAGCAGAAAATGCAGGGAATTCAATTAGAACTGTTACCGAAACTAAGCAATCGAATATACTTTTTGGGATTTTAAGGTCACATTTAACATTTAATTTAAGATTTAACATTTAAGAATGCTGTAGGATTTATGCAGAAAATTAAGATTTAAGAAGTGAGAGTTCTTATTGGTTGGGTCATAGTCATGCGCACACGATTCACTGTCAGAAAATTGTAATGTACTTGTAGAATCATCAACTTTTGAAAAAACCTTTCCTTTAATTTTTATTATTTACAAATAAAGTTTAAAATAAACAGCAGGTGATGAACACACAAAAATGCACAGTTTACGTAAAATTTAATATTTAAGAAATTGGCGATTTTTAGATTCTAGACGCCCTCTGGTGGATTTTTTTTTAAGTTTCACTGAGGTAACTATTTTTTATTTCAATTTAGCCAACTGTGGCTAATTTAGGTTTCCTACTAGGCAAATCACCAGTAACATCCTTTTTTGAAGACCCTGTATAAGCGAAATCTGTCAATTAGTACCTAACTTTTACGATTTATCATGAAAATTTGTTTAAAACCACAAGAAAATCGTGTTGAGCAAAAATATTTTTCGAGTCCATTGGATATCAATATAAAACAGTCAAATATCAATCGAAAAGCTTAGACGATATCACAAATATAGAATGATAATGAAAACTCTAAGTTACAGCTAGTTCAAGTTAGTTAAAACATAAAAAGTTCAAACTCGATGTAGTTCGAACCTAATAAAATTTGAACTCGATAAAGTTCGGACTCGATAAAGTTTGAACTTTAGGAAAATCTGAAGTGACGAACTTACGGAAGGTCGAACCTAAGAAATTTCAAATTTTGAGAATTTACAAAGATTTGAGGTGTACTCTATTATAGCTGGAGATGTTTTGCATAATTATTTTCAAATAATTCTTTTTGATTTTGAAAGGTCACTTTAGGCTTAAATAGATACTTGATCTGTTTTCAAACTTCTTTCGAACTCAAGCATTTTTAGAACTCAACATTTTTTAGACCTCGAATAGTTTTGGAACTTTTGCTTAATGTATGATAAATTTGAAGTTCGATTTTTGAATTAAATATTTTGAAGTTCGTACAGTTCAAGTGGTATCATCTGAATTTTTTTAAACTCAAAGTCATGTTTGATGTCAAATGATAGTTACTTTTTTTGTGAATGTCACAAGCTATACATTTATTTTTAATTTGATTTTATTTTTCATAAAAAAAACTTAAAACACCACTCTAATACCCAGATTCTGGTCAAATCATTTAAGTTTAAAGGCCATTAAATTTAAATTTGTTATATGGGTTGTAATGGATAATTTCCATGGTTACATTATTTGTTTTAAATTAAAGGCCTTTAATTTTGACCAGAATCTGCCCAAATATCTGGTAATCGAATGGTAATTGTTAGGAAATTAACCAAAAATCATTTAAATATCTTCTATGATTTGTTTCATATTAGTATTTGAAAATATACGAAGAGGATAAAAGATTATTTTTTGGATTTTTTCTTCTCTTTGAAAATTTGTTGTTACATCCTACTCCTGATAGGTCAGCATAGTCACAAAAAAATAGTCAGCCACTCATATTAAACATGACTCACTTTAACATTAAAAAATGCATAGGTATAGATATAGTGGTACCACTCGGAAACTATAGGCACTAAAAATTTCAAATTATACTAAAAATATGCGCTCTAGAAAATACCATACACTTCTTTTGATTTCATGTTTTTATTCAAAGTTTAACACTAGAAAGTTTGGTTAAGAGTGTTGACACACCTTGTATATTATTTACTGAATTTATTTCTAATGAACAGGTTGCAAAAACGTAATTGCGTTGATTTAGCTTAAATTTCAATTTAATAGGTAACACTGGTCAACACTGTTTTTGTTACAAGAACTCTGTGTATCCTTATTATAAAATTACAAAACGTTTTTTCCTGTCACCTTCAGATTTTTTGTGACACTCAAAGTGATATTTGTAGGTCCAAAAATTAAGGAATTAACTAAGTTTTCAGCAAAAATTAAATGAAATTAAAAAAAAAACCGCCTGAGGAAGTTTTTTAAATATGTGATTTTTTTTGGGTAACCATTAACCACAGATCAGAAAATTACAAAGATTTAATAAATGAACAATATATGAAGCTGTGAGGTGCAACATGTCCTTGAAGATACATTTCCTAGATTCACATCTGGATTTTTTTTCCGAAAACCAGGGCGCAGTCAGTGACGAACATGGGAAAAGGTTTGACCAGGATATTTGCTAAATGGAAAAAGAATATTAAGGAAAATTGAATCCTAGCATGTTGGCTGATTATCTGGTCAACACTATTTTGTCACAAGGATAGCTGCATTTCCGCATATTTTCTTTATCCATGGCGGTTAAGGGTTAGGTTAAATTTATTTGACAAATATAATTAAAATATAAAAAATATATTCTCTCGAACTTACGGCACTCGGCTTTCGCCTCGTGCCGCCATTCGTCCTTGTGAATGATGGCTTGTCATACCCGCTCATTGAAAAATAGACTATTATTTAAGTAGTTTATTTATGTTATGTTTAAAAATATGAGTGATGTATATTCATGGATATGAGGAATTAATTCTGTAAAATCCGTGATGCAAGAAAAGTGGCAGAACGAGAAAAGGGAAGAGCTGGGTTAAAATACTAAAATAATATCTTACGGACAGGTGTGTAATATGTGTATCTGTGTAGGTATGAATAAAACATACATGGCATAGCAGTGTATTATGTTAACTCTTGATTTATATAATCTGCGTGTATAAATTCATTTCAACCATAACCTACGCTAAAATAACAGCCGGATCTCGCCATAGAATAACAACACGAGAAAGGACTCCTAAATTCAATAATATATGCTCAGTTTTCCTACCACATTCCATGAAATTTATACTTTACCACCATTGTTTAAGTATAATGTAAAATAATATTTATAATATAAAAGATTTGCACATTTAAGCTTCAAAAATATTATTAAATTTAATTCTGATTTTTGACTATAAAATAAAATAATACGAAATTAAACAATAATGGGTTGAAATATCAAAATTAATTGAGTGATTATTTTTAATTGAAATAGAAGCGAGTAATTTGAATAAACCATGTTAGAATATCGCGTATCATTTATTCCCCGATAATGAAATTTAAATCACTAATTTTGTATTTACACTTGCGCCAATATTGTAATTAATTAATTAATTTATTATTGAACATTAGCATACGTTCATCGCGTGCCACACTCGACTAATATTTCACGAAACACCTACTCGAATTTTAAACAGGGAGAGGTTTAATGAAACACTCGAGGTTTCTTGGAAGCATCATAGTCAATTAATCAAATTTCCGAAACTAATCACCGCAAACATCGATTGAAAAAAAAATGAAAATAAGTTTGGAAAAGGCTGAATGAAAGTGGTTTGGAAAGTTTGCTGCGAGTTGAAAAAGTTGGTGGCTACAAAATTTTATTTTAGATTTTAAGAACACATTCTATTATCTTGACTGCGAAGTTGTCCAAAGTGCCACCGCGGTTCTTTCAACTTTGACCCAATTAATTTTTAGAAAAGTTTGTTGGAGGTTCATCAACAGTTTGGCGAAGTTGTCGTGTGCATAATGAAAGTTGCAGTAGCATGTCCGCCATGGATGGCTAAAATATTCAATAATTAATTAATACATAAATAAACGGTGCATTAAAAATAATAACGCGTTCAATCGAGTTGCTTCCGAAATAATAAAAAGTAAAGCCATAAAAGTTAAATGGAGGCCTCTTATCGTGAAAAGTCAAATATAAGGCAGCTGTTTTGTCTCACGATAATGCCGTCAAATCTACTACATATAATAATTCCTTATTCTCAACGTGCGTGCATATTTTATAAAAAAAAACGTGTATTTGTGTAATTTCAGATAGAAAATGTATAGCACGGTATTTTTATCTTCAAGAAAAAATAACTTGTTATTATAGTTATTTTCTATACGGAAATACACACGAAAAGACGCAATGACGCCTAAGTACCACAAGTTCGATATTAATCATTTCTACACTCGTGCGAATAATTGGATTGTGGCTTAATACCCTGATGTCTATTGAATTTAGATCAGAATTATTACTCACACTAAATTACTCCAAAAATACAATTATTTTTCGTATAGTTCATTGCCTCAACTTAATTTGCACATTAAAAAGTGAAAATATCAACTTTTTTCCACGAAGGTCTAACTTTAATAGGTTTAAACTTGACGAAGTTCACTTGAAAATTGGTTGTGTATTCAAATTTCCGCAAAACTTTTCGAATTATGCTTTAAGATTATTTATAGTTCCATTAAATGACCGATAATAGTTTAAAAAATTATTTTTTTCAAAAAAATTATTTATTTAGGGGGTAATAATTCTAAACGACACAAATAAGTTGTAGGCTATATGGAGTTGGTGATAAGTTCTGGAAATCCATAATTGGGACGTTCAATCATAATTAGTTCCTCGAAGCGTGTTCTGCAGTTTTGGATGAAAAACAACAAAAACCAATTTAGATATTCGCGATAAATAATCGCTCGTCGCATTAACCATCCTGCAATCAAACATATGGGCCGTGAATCCTGCACGCGTCCTGTATCCTTGCATTCTTTCGTCCTGTCCCAACTCTAAACGCACAATTTATTTCATTCTGTTATGTCTCACGCACCAATAACGACAGTAATACATCGACGTCGTCACATAAACCCGGTTATATAGCGACAGTTATTGCTTTTAATAGCGCCTCTTAAAAATTATTTTTTACATTCTTCCAGAGTGACTTACGGTTATGTTTGAAAGGAGGCCGGGAGACCGCAGAGCGCCGCGCCGCCGGCTCTAAATTAAAAATTAAAATTTAACCCCTCTGCGGTAGCGGTACAATTTAATTTTCATCTCACCTCAGCCATAATTAATCTGGGAACTTTACGAAAAATGCAAACACAAAAATTATTTTTGGTTTCACTATGCTTTGTGTAATAACGCTGGGACGTGTCTTCGCTGCTTCTCTGCTTCATCCCCACAAGTTCCCACTATTCCCGGTTTCCGTCAAACACAAGGAGCTCTGATGTGGTCTGCGGTAGGATCCTACCCACCTTAACCTTCAGTCTTCACTCATTTTGATATAACCTCCTTCCTACTATTACACAGAATTCAGATTTCATGGTTGAGGTTTTATTATTTTCTACTACAAAAGCATATTTTTCTTTCTAATCCGAAAAATTTTAACGAAACTAACACAGACTTTGTGTGAACTAAATATAATAATACATCAAAAAGACGTCGTGGTATTGGAAAATTTGGATAAATAGTAGTAGTCAAAAATTACTTGATTCCTTATATCCAACTTTATCCTATGTTTTGGGTCTTGAAACCCATCTTCAAGCCTACTAAAATTAACATTATTAATTCCCGGTTTCTCCATCATGTCTTTAGACGCAGCTTCACCAAGCTCAGCTCATATTAAAGCTCAGCTTAAGTCAAGCATGAGTTACACCGGTTGTATACCGTTTCATCGACAATTCACTTTCATCGATATACCCGTTTCATAGACAGAACTGTTTCATCGACATAATCAATTCATCGAAATTACTTTTTCATGAGCAACTATTTCGTCGATACTACCTTTTCATCGACAAGGAATTGATACTACGTTTCATCGACACAGACGTTCGTCGACAATAGTTTCATCGACACTGCCTTTTCATTGACAAGGACGGTTCATCGACACTACTCTTTCATTGACACATGGTTTTATTTATTATTTACTACGTCTTGGTTAGGGTCCGCATAGATTTGGCAACACTATCTAGGGGAGGATGCTGGACCAAATTGAATCGACTAAAATCCAAAAAAGTGACGGTCTAGCTTTTTTAGTTTTAGACCACAAAATCGCTAATTACATCTTAGCTAATATGTGCAGGGATAAAAAAAATTATCATTAAAAATCTAAAACTGTCCTCCTTCAATATGTGATTACAGTAATTGTTAAATTGTTAAAATTTTGAAAAAAAAATCAAAAAGAAAAAAAGAGAAAATTTTGAAACCGTAGCTTTTTTCCTTCACTTCTGAAGATACTTCTATCAGAAGTAGTCCTGAGCATAATTTATCAAATCGACTGTACGGTATATCATAAAGGGTGCAAAGTTTGTCAATTAGACTATAATGGCTACCTGATGGAATGCAAAATATTTTAGAATAGTTAGCCGTTCCAACTGCCGATGGTAAGAGAATGTGCTCAGAATACTTCTACTAGGAGTAACTTCAGAAAGCTATAAGTAAAAGAAGGAAATGATCTATGGTTTCAAATTTTTCCCTGATTTGTTGTAAATATGTAGAACTTTCAACAAATACAACCTTAATGCGCCTTATTTATTTTTTCTTCTTTTTTATTTGCGATTTTTTATTTAACATTATATCAACCATATTCATATTACTGTTGTTACCAATTAAAAGAGGATGGTATCAGCTTTCAATTGATAATTTTCTTTTAATTCTACGTATTTTGGTTCAAAAGTAATTAGCGATTTTGTGATTTTTGTCAAAAATTGGTGATCTAACATTCAAAATGCGTAGCTTCTTAACTAAAATAGATTCATTTTTTGTCGATTAAATTTTCTCTAGTTTCTAACCCTAACGTTTGGTTAACCACGAATGGAATACTCTGTATATAAGCTCCGCTTGACGCGAATAAGACAAGATTTTTCGAGTAAGCTGAACTTGCGTCTTGAGATACACCTTTAGATTTAATTTGGACTGGAGACATGGTCATTTTTTCAATCTAATCCAAACTTAATAGACCGATTAACATATTAGAAAATGGTTTAATATGGCTATTGACACAACCTGGTATAATTTTGAGCATATTTCTAATAATATGTTAATCGATCATTAAGTTATAGTTTGGATTAAATTGTAAAATTTATTATTTCTCCATTCTACTACCTTCTACTGGTTAAGTTTCTTAATAATTAATTTTAGTGCGGCTAAAAGTTAATAAAGTTGGATATAAGCATCAACTGATTTTTTACTACTAATAATACACTAATAATATCAGGGTGTCTCAGCGCTGCGAGGAAGTAACATTACTCTAAAATGAAAAAAGATATCGGCATGCGGTATTCGATAGAATATACAATACCTTTAAGCGCACATTTTAAAAATATTTTAGTAATATACCGGGTGTCCATTCCAAGAAGGCGGACCAAAGTTATGTTTTTTTAAATGGAACACCCAGTATATTATGAGATTTTTGGATTCCTTATAGAAAAATAATTATACTTTGTATAAACTTTTATGGGTCTATCATCACTCGTTTTGCTGATATTTGCTATTTAAGCCATAAAAAGATCCATTTTTTGAAAGATCACTGCTCTAAAACAGATGAATATTTTGGGTTGAAATTTTCTCAAAAATTTTTCAACATCGTGTATTCTACAATTATCATGTCAAATTTAAGTTTGTGATAGTTTTTCATCAGAGTGCTTTATGAAACGCAAATTGAACAATTAATCGAAATTTTCAAATGGAACACCCTGTATATTTTAACTTCAATCGATATCATTTTTTACAAGCTTTCTATTGATATAATGTTTGTATGGTCGCTTATCAATGGTTTGGGAGATATTAATATCCAAACTGAAAAACAGTAAAAAATACACAAAATAGCACTCTTCGTTAATTTTTTTAAGGTTTTTTTTAATTTGCCTAATACTTATTTGTGTCTTTATATATTTCGCTTTTTTAATAATGTTTTTATATTATAGTAACAGTTTTTGATGTTTTACAACACAAATAAAATGGAAACTTGCAATTATCAATTTTGGTTTTCTAAACCTTAGTATATTTTGAAATTACAACAACAATTATTGTTACCAAGGAATCCCTTATTTTGTTGAATATCGTTTTCACGCTCTTTTCTGATAACCAGCGGATTTCTTTGAGCTTCACCAAGCGCTTACAGCATATTTTCCATTTTTTATTTAGAAGAGTTCATTATTTCGGTTTAGTTATTATCAAAAGTACAAAAAAGGGCGTTAAAACAAAATTCTACAAAATAAGGGTTTCCTTGGTAACATCTGTTGCTAAATTTTTAAAGCATGCCAAGACTTAGAAAACCAAATTTGATAATTGCAAGTATCGATTTTATTTTTGTTGTACAAGAAGAAAAACTACTATTGTAATAATACAAACTTATAAAAAAGCAAAATAGAGAAAGACAGAAACAAATATTAGGCAAATTAACAAATCAATTCTCAACAAAATTCATTTTGTGTATTTTTCAATGTTTCTCAGTTTGGATATTAATATCTCCTAATCCATAGACATTCGACCATACAACCATTATATCAGTAGAAAGCTTGGTAAAAATGCTATCGAATGATGTTAAAATATACAGGGTGTTCCATTTGAAAATTTCGTTTAATTGTTCAATTTGCGTTTCATAAGGCAGCCTTATAAAAAATTATCACAAACTTAAATTTGACATAACAGTTGAAGACTAGACGATGTTTAAAAATTTTTGATAAACTTTCATCCCAAATTTTCATCTGTTTTAGAGCAGTGATTTTTCAAAAATGGATCTTTTTTTGGCTTAAATGGCAAATATCAGCAAAACGAGTGATGATAGCCCCATAAAAGTTTATATAAAGTATAATTATTTTTTTATAAGGAATCCAAAAATGTCATAATATACTGGGTGTTCCATTTAAAAAACATACCCTTGGTCCGCCATCTTGGAATGGACACCTGGTATATTACTAAAATATTTTTAAAATGTGCTCTTAAGGTATTGTATATTCTATCGAAATCCGCATGCCGATATCTTTTTTTCATTTTAGAGTAAAGTTACTCCCTCGCAGCGCTGGGACACCCTGTATAAATTATTCAGTGTAAGGCATGAAATCTTATAAAATGCCAGTCTTAAGTTGAATATCTGCCGATAATTTCACGGCTATGCAAATTTCACTAAAAAATATACACCACTTAGGGCCAAATGCTACTACTTTTTCTTAAACTCCTAAGTGGTTACTTAAAAAATGGTTATTTAAAAATTGGCAGAAATACAGGTTTCTCTTAGTTATTTAAGGAAGAGACTCCTCAATAAAACTGTACAAAAAGTTAATTAAAAATTATACCCAAAGTCAAAAAATTAGTAAAAAAATAAATAGTCACTTTTTCAGAATTTATTTTTTTTATCGGAATCAAAAGAATGTAAAGATATTTTTTTATATTTTATTGCACACACAGGCCTAAGCAAAGGTCTACAAAAGTTTTTTGTTTTCGATTTAAAAACTAAAATCTGAAAGAGTGACTAAATTTCTAATTTTTTGACATCGGGTCTGATTTTGAAGAAAAATTTTAAGTAGCTTTACTTGGGAGTGGATATTTATATGTATATAAGTGACTATTTTTAATTTGTTGACCTCGAGTCTGATTTTGAATAAACTTTTAATATAGTTTTACATAATTTTTTTTTTCGTTTATAGAAATAAACTGACTATTTCCAATTTTTTGACTTTGGGTCTGATTTTGAATATACTTTGCTGTAGTTTTCCTTTCACAGTATTTGTAAGAAAATATTAAAAGTATTGCACCCTACATTTTTTGTTTTCGATTAAAAATATTGAATTTTCAATTGGATTTAAATCTAACTTTATCCGGTCATAAAAAAATGTTTATAAAACCAAAAGTTACAGTTGGTTGATCTTGTAAAAATTTGCATATTATTCTACTCAAATCTAAACAGTCAATTTTTGTGCAATAATTTTTAAAATATATCTTTGGAATGTTTCTGGCTTTGAAACAAAAAATTAAAAAATATCAATTAGAACAATGTTAATACTAATATTTTTAATTGACTATAAATACTTAAATTTTTGGAATTTTCAAGTTTAAAAAAATGTTAAAAATTGTTCGTTTTTATATCCTTTTTTGTAGTGTTAAAATCGCTTTTTCGACTTTGAAGATATTTTTTAGTATTACATTCTAAACTACTAGTCGCAGAGCAACAATTTTTATTTCTTCGTAATCAAAAGAACAAAACATAACCTATAAGTTTTATGATCTAAAATTATGGGGCCATCCTTCATCTACAAATAAAAACCGCGCAAGTAATAATTGGCTTTACATTTGAATTTATAGCGATTGTGAAAAAAAATAGAGAAAAATGTTTGAAAATTTTACAACATAATCGCTTCTAGATGGCGCATTTTATTTTTTATTCTATTTTGACGAGATGGTCGTTTATCTAAATTGGCCTTTCTCAAGAAAAATATATTTCAATCATGTTTGTTTTATCCATAGATATAAGGGAGATGCTTCTAATGTACCTAATCACTTATTAATGGGTGCATCAGAAAAAAATTTATTTTAATATTTTTAAATTCGTGGCGTTACACCTTGGAATTTGGATTGGCAATGTTTAATATAAACGTTGTTTTTAAATTTACGATACCATTTTGTTTATTTCAACATTTACGACACGTCTTTGACGTCTTTATTCCATGATTTAAGCCAAAGGATTTAGTCAAACAAAAATTTAAAAATCGGGGAAAGGTCAATTAGTAAAGTTTTACCAATTTTCAAATAATATTTAAAAAAAATATACAAAAGTTTAGGTATTTTTCAAGAAATATTGATGTTTTTATAATATAGCATATTTTATAAAATTAAAGGAGGTTTATTATGTATTTTGGTCATTATTTACAATTTTTAATAGTATATTGTTTTAGTAGGAGTAAAGGAAGTACTTTTTGTGGCGAACATGTAGGTATAGGAATAAAACATGCTATTTTTAAAATAGTAATAAAATAAATAATTTTAAAATTTTACATTTAATTTACATGCAATACACAATACAATGTCAGTGTATATTGGGTTACCTAAAATGCATTTCTACTCCACTTTTCTAATCCTTGTCAATGGAAAGTATACCCGATTGTAACCGATTTACTTCGGAAATGTATGAACATAACCATAGAATCAAGCAAAAATAATTTTTGTTTTGGTTAAAATAATTATGTATAAATTTTTGTAGTTAAGGAAACGTATTCGTATGAATGCCCATAAGCGTAACGTAATACATTGGAAACGGTGGTTTATGAATATTAATTTTGGTAATTAATTTTTAAATCCTGAAGGAAAAAGATCCGGGATATGGCGTTCATGTGAAAACTCCACATCCTGCAGAGATTTAATGCGTTCTGTATGGATCATTAGAGGTAGCTGAAATATGAATGTTATTATCCTGGACGATTAGAATCCCTTTGCAGGACCTTACCTTTTGTATGTAGGATGTGCGATTCATTAGTAAATATCAAGGAGTTTTCCCCTCGTTTTATTTAATGCCGAGCGATAATTAAAAAGGATGAATCAATAATTTTGAGACGAGAAGAAGTTTTTTCATAAAAGGCGCTATAAAATTGATGTATAAACATTTTATGACGCAATCTTTGTGACAGATGTTGGGTTATAAAATTTTGGGTGAATTAAAAATTGAATTAGGTAATTATGTAGAGGTAGAGTATGAAGTTCATATTCCATTTTAATGTGCTGCTAGGTAGGTAGATAGCATCCAGGTTGAAATAAGAAAAGTTGGTAATTATGAAGGACAGGTTCCGACTACTGGATGAAGTAGAAAAGTTTTACGTGAAATGTTACACTATTCAGTTTAGCTAGGTTTTATGTCTGCGAGGGTTTCCCTTACTGTGCAGTCTACAAAGTTTCAGCTGCATAGATTTCATTTTACATTAAGTGCCTTCTTATGCTTCTGGTAAATTTACATGTGTTATTTAATGGTTTTAAATATACGTATTTTTTAGTGATTAATAATTTAAAGTGGCATGCTTAATTTTATTTGTTTCGTTTTAAAGCCTGGTGGAGAGACAAAGCTTGAGGGGTAATTATAAATCGATAGCTCTCGGCGGTTACTTACCTCCTTAGAAAGTACCACGGCGAGGACTAAACCAGTCATTTTCCTCTATTAATATTCAGTAATTAATTTTCGGCTTGCGTGTACCGAAGATAGCGGACTGCGCGGTCTTTATGCCTTTTAATGAGCGGTTATCGGTTGGATCGACTGATCAAATACACTTTACTGATTTATTATTTATTTACTACACATTCAACAATTTTATACCATAAATTAACCCTTACCGCAAAATCATTACTGTTGCACGAAAATTTCAAATCCAAAAGGCATCCTATAAAACTCATAAGGCTGTTTAATCGTAAAATTGTTTTTAGTAAAATTGGTTTAAAAGAAGAGGCTCGTGAAGTCAGGACAGTTCACATAAACGCACAGCCGTAAACTTGCGGCTTTTTCCCTATTACGAGATGCAAATCAACCCCTAATTTTAATTTTACGTGTATTAAAATCTGGCGCAGCTGACGGGCCTGTATCCCCAGATTATGCCACAACAAAAGAAGCAAGTTAATCACACTATAATGCCATATATTTAAACCCGAAATTATGGACAAGCAAATATAATATGCACGCACATTTAACATTACAGAACAAAAAGAGGAAAAAAAAAGGATTAGGAATGTAGCTTCAGAAAAAATTTAAGTAGCTTTAAGCTCGAGGGTTTTTATATTTATATATTTAAGCCATAAGGTCGTTCTTATATTTTTTGTATGTGGAAGCTGGAATTGTTTTTTGTTTAATGAAAATCCGAATGAAGGCGTTTAAGCTCGAATTTTATGTGCTTATTTAATTTTCTCGTAGCTTGGCGGAATTAAAGCAGGGGTATAATGGTAATAATGCAAACGTCGTCGTGATTTACGCTAGGCGTAATAATAAGTATTTTCTTAAAAATAGTGAAGTGGTAATAAGGCGACATGTGGCGCGGGCTCTTAGAGCTCTCAGCTTCGGCGGGAGCAGTAAAGGCAATTCGGCAATTGGTCCCCCGGCTGTTGTAGGCTAATGCCATCATCAAGTATATTGCGATTCTCTCAAACAGACCGCGAACCAACGTCAAACAGCGCCTCTTGCGGCGAGTCCCCGCAATAACGACGTGCGTGCAACCTGCAAACTTAATTAAACCCCCCTCCCCCCACCCGACTATTAATATTAAGGAAGAAAAAGGATTTTCCTCCCTGTGTGCCTCTCGTTCATACAAACAAATTGCATACAGCAGAGCACAAAACCGCACATCTCTTAGCTCAAACTTTATCAAAGCCTCAACTTACATGTATTTATATGTATTCATATAAAGACCCAACTCAGACCCCGCCGGCCCATCATGAAAGGATGTCTACATGTATGTGTCCGGTCGCATGCATTGATTCCTTATCTTTAATACGTCTTCAATGCCTCCAGACATTTCTGCGGTTTCTTCCCAACTTTGATTCGATATGCATCAAAACTCATTACCCTAATGTATATCCATGTCTCATATCAAACACACTTTAACCCCCTCACACGAGCACTCGATCAGAACAAATCGAATATACCACTTACCTCCCGATTTGCTCAAACATTCCGATAATCCTTACAATTTGCTCGAACGTTTAGACAACAACTCCGAGCTGCGCGAACGTTTGAATAACATATCCGAGTTACTAGAACAATTTGTTCCAACGGTTATCCTTTCAATTTGCTCGAACCTTTAGACAAGTCCGAGTTGCTCGAACGATTGGATAATTCGTCCGATTTGCTGGAAAATTTGAATAACATTTCCTGATTGCTCAAACGTTTGGATAATCCATCCGTCAAAGGGTCATCCTTCTAATTTGCTCGAACGTTTACAAAACAATTCCGAATTGCTCCAACGATTATATAATCCGTCCGATTTGCTTGAAGATTTGAATAACATTTCCTAGTTGCTCGAACGTTTGGATAATCCATCCGAGTTGCACGAACGTTTGGAAAACCCATTCGATTTGCTCAAATGTCCGAGTAGTTATAAGCCTATCAGACTCGAGATATCTCTTAGCGTACACCCGGTATATGAAACCAAGTGATATTAATAAAATGCGAATAAAGTGAATTCAACCACGGGCGCAGAATAAAAATAAAAATAGACAGTATCGGAATAAAAAAACAAGCAAACAGCTCAACCAATATGCGACAAGTGCCTCCTTGCACGTTTTGGGAAAATTTCGAACCAGGACAACGATTCTCGAATGAATGCGACACTTTTTCTGTCAAAAGTCTACTACTTTGTCAAAAATATATTCTCCAATGTCCAAATGGGGATCGAATCAGACAAATATCGAATAAAACGAGTGAATGGATCATACTTTCGAGAATAGTGAGGAAATTCGAATGTACTTAAACAAGTTACCGGACTTAAATTAATTTGAGGCACAAAATAATTAAGAAGGTACTAAAAAACGCTTCGTTATGACGCGACGGTTGGAATTTAAGTCGCTAGGTAACGAACGGGTTTATGATCATTTGTAACTGAAGAAGTGAATAAAACCATTCACACAATTCAAGATACATCCCGATTTTTTTCACGGAAGCTACTTCATCTTATAGTGTCCCTGCACTGGTCCTATTGTGCCCCTCTGGTTTACTCGATTTGCTCGAATGTCTATCTAACCCATTCAAGTTGCTCAAATGTTTGAATAAATTGTTCGATTTGCTACAAACTTACACCTAGTTGATTGTCCGTAAGAGTTATCGTTCGATTTTTTTGTCCGACTTACCTCCCGATTTGCTATAACGTTTGGATAACCCTTCTGAATAGCTCGAACGTATATACAGCCTTTACTTTGTTGCTCAAATGGTATGATAACCCCACCGATTTTCTCAAACATTCGGATAACCCATATGAGTTGCTAGAACGGTTCGATAATCCATCCGATTTGCTCGAATGTTAGAATAACCTTCCCCAGGCTACCTGAACGGTTTTATAACCCGCCCGATTTGGTCAAATGTCCGAGCTGTTACAAGCCTACAGTTAGATTTTTGGTATGATCATTCAATTTTTTGTCAAAATGTTTATGCTGTTTTACACACTTTGACCCTTCATTTGATTTTTGTCAGATATTTATTTATTATTATCTGATACATATTAATGATGTCTGGAGGTAGAATTACGTAACGCAATGTTCGTTATTACGATGACGGTTGGAATTTTAGTCGCTACGTAACGAACGTGGTCGTAATCATTTGTATCTGGAGAAGTAAATAAAATCATCCATACGATCCGACTTACCTATTGATTTGCTCGACCGTTTGGATAACCCCACCGATTTACTCAAACATTTGGATAACCTATTCGAGTTGTTCGAACTTTTTGATAACCCGTCTGAGTTGCTAGAATTGTTGGATAACCCGTCCGATTGCTTCGAACCTGTGCATAACCTATCCGAGTTGTTCAAACGTTTGGAAAACTCGTCCGATTTGCTCAAATATTTGGATGACTTGTCAGATTTGCTACAACCCTTCACCTAGTTGATTGGCATTCAATTTGTTGTCCGATCCGATCGGATACGATGTCCGACTAAATCAAAACGTGTATAAGAACTGGTTTTACCCTTTCTACTTGTTCTACAGATATGTATTTGTCATGATACCTGATAAATATGATGATCAATTCAGGGGTGGAATTACGAAACGCGATGTTCGTTATGGCGGTTGGAATTTTGCTCGCTACGTAACGAACGATTTGCCGTTCGTTCCCCGTAGCCTCATCATCACGTATCTAAAGAGGTGGCGAATAAAATATTTTTTATAATAAAAATCACCATTCGAGATGATGACGTATTACGTTGTTTATCATTCTTTCTTTTTCAAATGAAAGATGTGACAAGGGCAGACTCTTATTTTTTCATCTATTTACATACGACATTGTGTGAAGTGATTCAAGAAGATTCTCACATCTCAATTTTTTATGTAAGAATGAGAATGGTGGCCCAAGTTTGTTGGCTTTAATTTGTTTTGATAAGAAATGTAAATTTCTTATTTGAAATGATTCGTAGAGGTTTCGTGGTTGAAGATATCGGGCGACGACGGAAGGTTGTGCTGTTAATTGATCTTTCCCTCCTGGTGCTCGGGTTAATGCGAGCATAACACACGTGAATCCGTGCTGCATAGCGCCAATATCGGTGATACCTCGTACCAGGAGACCCCACCGAGGCCCCCCTTTTGTCTAATTAACCCGCAAACTGTGCACATTATGTGCCACTGTCTCCTTTCCTTAACAGTCCACATCACATTCAAAAACGTCGCCTTTCCACTCGAAAACCTGAAAATAATCCATAACTACCACTTGGAATAATCACCTACATTAATTACAACAAAAATTTACACTTAACTTCAACTAGCTTCTTCATAAATTTAAACGAATCCACTCTTTATAATTACACTGAATATGCTGATATTTTTTTATAACCAAGGCAGATGCGAAAAACACTTTTCTGGGAAACCAATTTTATTATAGATTTTTACAAAAAAACTATCGTATGCCTCAGGGGAGTTATTATTGAATTACTCGACATGATTCGTAGATGATATGATAAGGACAGACATGATGTCGAATGATTCAAGAATATGCCCCCAGGATGCATATACAGGACGTCCGGAAAATCTCGTATAAGCTCTCCAGTATGTTGTTGGGTTCTCTGGAACAATTGACCGAGATGTGTAGAAAATCAATTTTGTTATTGATTTTTACAAAAAAAATCCAATGCCTTAAGACTTATAAATACAGGATTTCGTGAAAATTTTCAAATGAAAAACTCTCTTTTGGAAAACCTTTTCTTTATTTTTCCAAAAGTTTACTTGATTTCTCAAGATACGTGAAAATAGTTTTTCCTGAATTTTTTTTTACATATCCACCTATACTTTTGTGGAAAACATTTTTTTATTTATTTTTTCAGATGCCCCAAGACGTAATATTTCAGAGGAAAAACTATTTTTTTGAAAACATGTTTGTTATTTATTCATTTTTACAAAAAAATTCGGAATTCCATAAACATAGGGTTTGTTGAAAATGTTGATTTGAAAAACTCTTTTATGGAAAACCTAGTATTTATTCATTTTTACGAAAAGTTTATAGTTTTAAAAAAAAATTCATGTGATAAATACTTTTCAGGAAAACCTATTTCTTGTTTAATGCTCCGAGAGATATAAATACAAATTTTCATTAGAATTTTCATATAAAAACAATTTTTTAATGATTTTTACAAAAATTCTATCTGATACTCCAATACCGCTACATATGGCTTTTCAGGAAACAATACTTTTGTGGAAAACTAATTCTGGTACTTCAAGATTCAAAAACATAGACTTTTATAAACAGTCTTATATGAAGAACTCAGGGAAAACTTATATTTTGATCATTTTTATAAAAATCTGTTGTCTCACTACACGTGAAAATTTTCATATCAAATACAATTTTGTAGAAAACCTCAACTCACATATCTAAACTTGGATTTTTATGAAAATTTTCATAGGAAATTTTTTTTGTAAATTCTATTTATAATTCAATTTTAGCAAGCATTTTACCTGATCTCTCAACACACGTGAAAACATTTTTTATTTATTTAAAAATTTGTTTTACGTCCTTTGCTAATATTGTCAAAATTCGGTTTTTTTCCTCTATTGGGACATACAATAAAACAACCTTCGTAGAATTGCTAACGTTTCGTTATATATTTACAACTTCATCGGAGCTTTTCCACATGGCCAATTTACATAAATTAAAATAATGGCGGTAGCTTGGATTTCCATGCAACTTGCAAAAATTGGATAACCATTTATTAGGACCAAATGATTTAGTTATTTTGTCTATAACACAGTTAATTACCAACACGCTAGTTTTTTCTTTACACTTTTTGAACAATTGACGAAAACGTGGTAACTTGCCGCAGCACTCTTTGGCCATTTGTTTTCAACAATGTTGAAAAAATCATTTGGTCCTAATAAATGGTTATCCAATTTTTGCAAGTTGCATGGAAATCCAAGCTACCGCCATTATTTTAATTTATGTAAATTGGCCATGTGGAAAAGCTCCGATGAAGTTGTAAATATATAACGAAACGTTAGCAATTCTACGAAGGTTGTTTTATTGTATGTCCCAATAGAGAAAAAAACCGAATTTTGACATTTTTTATTTATTTTTTCTGATGCCCCAAAACCCATAAGCATAGAGTTTCATAGGAAAACCTTTTTTTTTCCAAAACGTATTAATAAATATTAAGTTTTAGAATAAAAGTAGCCTCAAGACCAATAAACAAAGATTTTTATAAAAATGTTGATATTAAAAACTCTTTTATGAAAAAACTTTTACGAAAATTTTATCTGATATACATAAATTTTATACAAAAACTTCATATAAAAAATATTTTTGAGGAAAACTTATTTTTTGTCTGATTCCCCAAGATTTTTTTATTGATTTTTACAATAATTCTATATGATACCCCAAGACCCCTACATATGGCTTTTCATGAAAACTAATTTTGGGGAAAACTACTTCTGATTTCTCAAGACTGATACACATAATTTTTCATAAACATTCTATTTAATCCTATAAAAAATAAAAATACATAATAAAAATAGTAAAATAGTAAACATTCTTATATAAAAAAACTTCGTTTTGGAAAATCAACTTTTTCATTTTTCCAAACACTTAATTTGTTGCCTCAAGACATATAAACATACCTTTTCATGAAAATGTTCACATGAAAAACAATTTTGTTGGAAAACCACTTTTTAATAATTTTTAGAAAAACTTAATCTGATATGTAGAGTCACATATTATCTAAACTTGTATTTTTATAAAAAATTCCATATAAAAAATTATTTTTTGTAAAACCTATTTTTCATTCAATTTTTACAAAAATTTTACCTGATCTCTCAACACACGTGAAAATAGTTTTTACCAATTGAAAAACTCTTTTGTGGAAAAATTTTTTTTTCTGATGCCCCAAGACCCTTGAACATAAATTTTCATAGGAAAAACTTATTTATTATTTATTAATTTTTCTAAAAAAATATATATGATACCTCAAGACCCATAAACATAGATCTTCATAAAAATGATGATAAAAAAACTCTTTTATGGAAAACCTATTTTTTTTTTCATTTTTATGAAAATTTCATCTGATGCCTCAATTCATATGATTATGAAAATATTTTTGAGAAAAACCTTTTTTGTAGGATGGCGCAAGATTTTCTTATTGGTTTTTAGAACAATTCTAATACTCTCAGACCCCTACACATAGTTTTTCATGAAAAATACTTTTGAGGAAAAAAACTTCTGTTACCTCAAGACTGATAAACATAGATTTTCATAAATAATCTCCTATGAAGAGTTCGTTTTGGAAAATCGACCTTTTCTAAATTTTCCAAACATTTAATTTTTTGCCTCAAGCCACATAAACATTTCTGAAAATTTTTATATGAAAAACTATTTTTTATTAAATTTTATAAAAATTTTACCTGATCTCTAAACACGAGTGAAAATAGTTTTTACCTATGAAAATTTTATCTAAAGCCTCAATACACATGAACATATTTCATATAAATAACACTCCTGAAGAAAATCTACATATTTTTTGACTGATGTCCCGAGATTTTTTTATTGATTTTCACAAAAATTCAATCTGATACCCCAAGACTCGCTTTTGTGGAAAATTACTTCTGATATTTGAAGACTCATAAACATGGATTTTTATAAAGATTCTCAAATTAAAAACTCTCTTTTGGAAAACCTATTTTTTCATTTTCCAAACATTCAATCTGGTGCCTCAAACGTTTTATGGAAAACCATATTTTTACTTAGATTTATATGTTGGAAAATCTTTTTTGGAAAACCATTTTTTATTGTTTTTTCAACTTTTTTTTAAGATTTCATTTAATAAACCTAAATATATTAAGGTAAAATCTTGAGTAAAATTGTAATCACTTAAAATGATTAGGATAAACTATTGTGTTTTTAGTAAATACTAAGAGTTTTAATGCGATAAGTCTAGTATAGGATTAAAAATGGCGCTTTAGGCGAGAAGAGTCGTCTTGGCGCGACGTAATTGATACAAATTAGCGCCGGTATCCCAGTATTCCCGGTAACTAATCGAATTAACTGGATCGCGCGTAGAGCGAACAATATTTTATATAAACATTGGTTCAAATCCGGCTTAATTTCATTATTGAACACAATTAAATGCACTTTGATGGAAGAAAAACTTACTATACTTCCTTCATCACATTTACACAACTCCATGATTAATAATTTTATTAACTACACCAAAATTAAATAAACTTGAGCACAAAATTTTGTATAAATATTTTTGATGAAATGTATTGTAGATAAATTTTGGGTGATGAATCAGAAGAGGGTCTTGGTAGTCGTAGCTTCATGTCTGTAATGGTTGTAAAGACATAAGTAGGGTATTTGTAAAAACGTATCTAATGATATAATTCCTGTCATTGGGCTCGAGTTGAAAAGCGACACTTTTGTTTTATAATAACAGGCATTAATGGAAGAGTGTAATGGGGTGTGAGTAAATAATTGAAAAGGTTTTTCGAATCGGAGGCTTAAATATTAATGGTTGTAATTGTGTTAATGAAATTGTTGAAATTTGGCAACGTCTTGAGTAGCGTAAACAAGGAGTAAATGGAAAGCCAAAGGTGAATTACTAACGAAGTCATAGGCCAGAGGACGCTCGTGTTTGCTAATAGCCAATTCATGGCTGCCAATTAGGCCCCACCTTATTTACTCGGAACTAGCCACATCTTCATTGGACGTAATAAGATGCTTCAGCTCAGCTATTTCTTAGATATACAAGACCCTAATTATAGTTCCCCCGTCAGCGAAAAAGTTATCGCATCGCAGCTCAATAATCATGATTTGTTTAACAATAAACAATGATACTGCTTACTACTGACATTTCCTGATAATTCAATGTTTGCCCCAATGATTCCAGAGAAACGAGCCGAAAAAGCACATGTAAGAGCTCCTTGCTTCCTCCACACATCTGCGGGTAAAGATGAAAGCTACAAATTCCCCTACTGCGAAGCGGAAATATTTTTAATCTCTTTACGAAAATAAAATAAAAAACGCTAAAAAGATGATCCGAAGAAAACAATTTCCTTGTAAATACTTCCCTCATTGATTCCGCTTGAATGATCCGAAGGGAAATGAAAATGATTTTATTTGAGACGCCACTAAGAATTTTAAAAATCTGTCTGGGATCTAGGAGGAAGCAAGGGTCGCTACTGGGGCAGCATCTAAGTGTGGAGGTTAAGCGGGGGCGGCGAACAGGGGAGAACAAGAAAAAAAGCGGAAAGACGTGCTGAAATGCCGCTAACTCGTCATCAAATATTTAAAAGCTCATGGGAAAAACTCCAAATGGCATTGGTATCGGTCATCTTAACTCCTCATGTCCAAAGGCGGATTGGGAATTAAAGTGGAAACAGTTTCTCCTCTAAAGTGAATTTACTGACCTCTTATATTAAATTCATACCTCTAAAACATCACCGATAAATTATTTAATCCCAAATATGATTTACTACTTAACAAACTTACTACTTAAATTTGTTGATTTTCAGCTACTTTTACTAATAAAATATTTTTACTTTAAAATAACGCAGAAGTACTTTATTTAATTATTATTAATGTATGCATGCTGTCTTTATTTAGTGAAGGTTATATAAGAAAATAACACTTTACAAGAGGATATAATTTACGAAGTTTCCTTCAAAGCAACCGCGCCTCGTCTTCTCCTTCAAAGAGAGCGTTTAACAACACACCGTGGCTTATTCTTCTTTAAGTACTTCCGGCTATAAATAACACTTTGAAGCAATTTTTTATCAAATGACACATTACTTATCATTTCAACTACTCAAACTACAAACTTATTATTCCCTAATTGTAATCACCCAAGAAGCTTTCATTTAAATAATTTAATCGATCCTTAACGAATCAAATACGAAAATCTATATTAGAACGTGATCCTTGAAAAGTTTTATAACTGGAGCTACAGTTTCAAAACTACAACTCGTTTCAAAGTTACGTATAATTTTAAACCTGAACTCTCTACTATACTTGGAGAGCAGAGTATCTCCCGATGGGCTTCATTTAGACCACATTATGCATTTTAATTAGAAAACTTCATTTTTTTTACTTTTAAAATTTTTGACCTTTTACAATTAAATATTCAGGATGTTTCAGTGAGTCTAATAGAAAGATCCTTTTAAGTTGTTAATAAAAAAATCCAAAAAAAAGTTTTTTACTAACATTTTCAAAATACCACAATAATACATAATTCATTGCACCTTACGAAGAGGACTCAAGTGAGCAGTATGTGATGCTGATGAGTGCTAATAAGCACGAAACGCAGCTTCCATCACTCTGCAAACTTGTGTAATTGCTGCTTGCTACACCTGGCCACTATAAAGGTAGATCTAAGGAATTATCCTTTTTTGATTTTTATGAAACCAAGATCTACATCATCGAATGCAACTTTGTAGTGAATACATAATATACATATACTTTCGTCCATCATCAGTCTAAAATACAAATGGTTGAATAACACAAAATATAAATAATAAAATGATATATCAAATAACTATACCATGGATTATTTTATTATTAATACATAATATAGTTTTAAAGAATGTTGTAACAACTTTACAATTTTTTAACTATCTCCCCAAAAATTTACAAATTTTCAATAAAAATTCGTACGTTTTGGAAACCTTTAATGATAAATTTAAATTAAACATACTAGTACTACAATAAAAAAATGGACAAATAAAATTATTTGACAATATTTACTTCAGAATATTTATTTAGGGAAAATTACCATATTCATTACAACACATAAAACAATTTGAAATTTCAATTTAAAGGTCTTTAAACTTAAATTATTTGACCAGAATCTGGGAATATAGAGTTATCTTGTAAACCCGAGGAGATGCTTAATTCACAAAAAAAGTTGTCCCACTTCAAGTTTTTTTAAAATCTTCTTAGAAATCCTAAATATCTTGCGCTGTTCCTGAAAATCCATGATATTGCTGAAACTAATGTTATATGATCTTCAAATATTTCTAATTCGAACTTTCCATTTAAAAGTTCGAACTTCAAAATAGTTGGAACATTAAGCAAAAATTTGAAAAGTTCGAGTTCGGAAATTATTCAAGCTCACAAAAAGTTCGATTCTAATAAAAGTTCAAGTTCAAAAGTAGGCTTTAAAAACAGATGGAGTTAAAAGAAAATTTGAACTGGAAAAAGTAGGAGTTTCACCAAATCTATTTAACAACCTAAACTATTGTACTTTTCACATTTCACAGGCAAAATTTGCTAAATATTTTTTTTACAATTTACTTACATTAAAAGGAATTGCGAAGGGATACAATAATCAAATATCTTCAACTTTAATTCAGTTCAGAGTAGTGTCTTTAGCCTCTTTTCCTTATCTTCCTGCTTCGACATTACAGATTCCTGGTTTCGTCCTAAAAACGATTTTATCATTTAACTTTATATTTCAACTTTGTGTATGTTCTATAAACTGTCCAACCAGATTTTTGACAGGACTTAAATTCTTTACTTCCAACAGTTGAAACTTTCTTTTGACCTTCGAACTTAATCGAGTTTGAACTTTATCAAGTTCATAATTTAGTAGGTTTGAATTTTATCGAGTTCGAACTTCATCGAGTATAAACTTCATCAAGTTCGAACTAATGAAGTTCATTATTATGTCGAACTATAAAGAATAAAGTGAAACAGTTTAAGCTTTTTATGTTTTAAAGTTCTAAGCTGTCCAACTTTAACAAGGGCTACCCCAGGGCTATGCTTTGGGTCCTCAGTTGTATAACCTTTTGTTCTGGTTCGTTAAACAGCACTAGCTGAAATTTCGCATTTTTATTTTCATTCCATATTTGTGTTATCGCGTAAGCTAAGCTTTTCGATTGAAATTTGAAGGTTTTACATTTACATTTCTTATCCAACAGACTTTAAAAATGTTTTAATCAATTAGATTTTCTTCTCCAAGTTCGAACCTCCTCTATTTCAGACTTTATCGAGTTCAAAGTTCAGTAGTTTTAAACTTCATCATGTTTTAACTTAACCGCATTTTAACTTCATCAAGTTGGAACTAATGAAAGTTCATTATTATGTCGAACTATAAAGAATAAATTCGAACAGCTTGACCATTTTATGTTTTGAAATTCTAACATCAAAAAATTCCGATTCGTTAAGTAGTACTAGCTGAACCTTCGCATTTAAAAATGTCTTAAGTTAATTAAAAGTTCGAAATTTATCGAGTTCAGACTTTTTTCGAAGTCGAAGTTGAGTAGGTTCAAAGTTCATCGCGTTTGAACTTCATCAAGTTTGTACTACTTAATGAAAGTTCATTAGTATGTCGAACTACATAAGGAATAAATTCGAATAAATTGAGCTTTTTATGTTTTGAATTTCCAACATCAAAAAGTTCCGATTCGTTAACTTCCGTATTTTCGTTTTTTATTCCTAATTTTTATTATCGCTTAAGCTTTTCAATTGGAATTTAACTATTTTATATTGACATTCTCTATCCAATGGACTTTAAAAATATTTTAAGTCAACTAGATTTTCTTCTCCAAGTTTGAACCTCCTCAAGTTCGACTTCATCGAATTCGAAGTTTAGTAGGCTAGAAGTTCATCGAGTTTTAACTTCATAAAGGTCAAAATAATGAAAGTTCATTATAAGAATAGATTCAAATAGTTAAAACTTAAAATTTTCATATTGATTCCATATGTTTGTTATCGCCTAAGCTTTTCGATTGAAATTGACAATGTTAAATAAATTGAAATTCTCCATTCATTGGACTTTTATTTCAACTTTTACAATAATGTGCATCGTAAAAGTGACCACTCTGTATTATAGGTACTAAATGTAAATTTTGAATGTATTTTATATTATTTGGTTGATAATAAAACCCTGCCTCACTGGAGCTGATCATACACTTTTTTAATTTTTTTAACTGATGTTTTTAGTACATCCTTACTGAATACAAAATTTTGAAACATTCTAAATGCTATTTTTTAACATAAAGATAAGAAAAATATCAGAATCAAAGAATTTAACTGGAAATAATAATAATAATTACCACTAAAACCTGTGAAAGTTGATAGACAGATAATAATATTATTGCATCTTTCAAGACTTTCAAACATAAGTAAAAAGACTAGTCATAAAAACTTAATACACGTTCCATAGATGAAAAATAATGGACGTAACAGATAAATTTATGTACCATAAATTAAAACTATTAAATTCAACTATTAACTCAATTCTAAAACGATTGAAAGAAAGTTTCTTAAATACATTTGGAATTTTATTAAAAACCTTGACACTTATTGAAAAGATCAGGATAACTTTTTTAGGTATAGTAATTTCTTAATGTGTCTAATGAAGTAATTTTGAGAAAGCTCCAGTGTCAGCAATGAAGGCAGTGTTAATATTTTAAGCCCAAAATGCATCTGCAACCCCATAATAGTATGACATATCTGGCTTTTTTAAGGGTTCTTATTTTAAAACATGTTGAACATGTTCGTTTCAGTTCAAGGTGTCTAATAACTTTAAAACTAGAAATTTAACTAATGAGGCAATTAGATTAATTTCTAAACTTTATTTCCTTTATTATGATATGATAGAGCAGTAGTCTTTCAAGTATGTAAATATAATCCCTTTGTAGCAAATGTGTTTTTGGAGATGTAATTATTGTTGTGTCATCCGCATGCATAAAAGTAAAATCAGCTATATCGGTTATGTAGAAGATAAAAATCATTGGACCGAAGATTAAGCCCTGTGGAACATCTATGATCACCAGTAGAAAACTTTTGTTGATTTGATTTTATATATCTTGAACTAACGAATATATGACCTATAAATTGATTTTTTTTGATAAAATCATTGTATGTACTTTGAACGCATAAAAATGATATTTCCACTAAAGCTAGGCTTACAAAAAAAGTTTAATTAAAAAATTTAGACAATTTTCTATAAAATAGACATACCAAAGTAATATTTTCCTTGGGGGATATTTTTTGAAAATTGGTTTAAAAAAAATAGTAATTTTCAGTGTATAAAAAATATTTTAAAACTTAAAGCTGCTACTTTTAATAAACTTATAACAAAAATTTTGGGTTCAAATTAAAGATTCGGGTATAATATACAAAATGAAAGCCTAAAATTAATCATGGGGCAAAAAATAAATTTTTTAGAACCATTCAAAATTAAAGTAAATTTTTGAGATTTTTTTTTATCGTACTTTAAAGACCTAAAAAGGACATTTCTAATAAAGATATGATTATAAAATAAGTTTTACTAAAAAATTTGGTTAATATTTTATAAAATGGAGTATTTAAAACTTAAAAATCGCGATGGGATCTTTTTGGAAATCCCAAATTAGTTTTTTTCGGATTTTTTATAAAAAATAAAAAATCACCTATCACGATGCCAAACTCAAAATACTTTTGGTAGTTTTGATTTTTAATTTACTATTAGCAATGGTTAAAGGAAAATCATGTAATTAAAGTTGCGCTAAAAATGAGTATATTTTTAGACATATGTGGTTGTACATGCATGGAAGTAATTTTATGAAAAAGTGAATTCCAGAGAGTTAATATGCATTTAATGTCAAAAAACGGTCGTGAGCCGCCTGTCCGCTTGTTGACGTCCCGTAAATTACCTCCCCCGACTGCAATAAACATTCCAAGCATAAATTACCTGCATTTTCAGATTAATTACACACTTCACTAGCAACTCGTGTTCTTAGAGACGTCTCAAGGAATTACAAGCCCTCGCTTTCCTAGGAGGCCCAAAGGGGGAGGTAAATCGAGCAATTGCCGGAAAAAGTGACTGGAACAAGGGCACGTCGACGCGAAGTTTGTTCGATTTCGGAAATCGAAAGGAGAGGGCCGAAATTAGTGGCACCCCCTTACCAACCCGCCTAATTGGGGTATAAATCAAACGCGCTTTCTCAATTAGGTAATTTTTACTCTCCCACACCACCATTACTGCAATCACGAAAAATATTTTGGAATAAATAAAAATCATGCATGTTTCTTGTAATTTTATGATTAGGGCAAGCTGTCACAAGGCTGCTAGTAATTACAAGACTAAGCAACATTCATTAGGTGGAAATTGCTTATGCTTTGCAATATACACCTACCCTTACTCTGTTTCCCGGAAAAGTGCAACACGTCTCTGTTTCAACCAGCGCAGGCTTGGAGGAAATGAGATAGCAGGAAAAATTACACGCAATTCCTTATCGGTTCGCCTCTCAAGATTTATGATCTTGTGGAAAATGTGCACCACTGCAGCGATACGTTAATAATCTGGACAGACGTTTATTGTTTAGAATTTATTAATTAACTCGTTCATTTTACTTAATTTATATGCAACTTGCGTTTTCCTATTTTAAACGGGTTATCATTACCAATGCTATAAATCATATTAACGAAAAACAAAAAATAAACCTTAATTTTTGTAATTTGTAACTGGTTGTTTAATTTTGCCCTTTCCATTAGGAATGGTCGATTGTGATGAATTTGAGGAGTAGAGTCAGGACGTATAGTGCGTGTTGCTTAAATAATATAAAAGCCTCCTGGATCACGTTAGTTAGTAAAGTAGGAACTTTTCACATTCGCATGTTTAATAATTCCTGACCATCCACCCCAAGCAATCCAACTCTAATATCATATATTGATACCAGTAACATATTATACAACTATATTGACAGCGATTACTTATTTACTATCCAAGTTAGAATAGACATGCCGTTGTAATTGGTAATTACACGTGACACTCGCTGAAATTCACATTAACAACTTGATAAGAAGGAATTATGCGCACGTAATTACCTTGCGAAAACTTATTACTCTAATTGTTCTTACAATTTTTCAAATCACCACCCTGATTCTCCATAAATTATTAACAATTACCAACAATTAGCTCTTTTCGCGGAATCACCCCGCCAGTAATTGCGGTCGGGAAAGTTAATTTTTCTCAAGTGGAAACTTTAGCAAACGTGCACAAGTTGTTTGTGCGAGTAAAAAAACTTTAGACAAAACTTTGGCAGAAGGTCATTTGAATTTCAAGGACTTTCACAAATTTCATGACTGTTTTCAAAACATTTAAAAAGTTTACTTTTTATTTCCAAGTTTATTATTAGGTAACAACCAAATTGCCTCAATACTATTATTATGCTCCAAGTGCTCAAACAAATAATCCTTTCAATCATATTTTTTTTTCATTAATAAAAATTGTTATACTGACGAATCCATTAGAGGGAATATCGAAATTTACAATATATATGTTACGGGTAAATCCCGATTTCAGTATAAACTAGTATTTGTCAATACATCAACTGATGTGATTGATTCAGCTCAAGTGGCTGTATGACATGATGGTCATAAAAGAATCCAAAAAATATCCCAATGTTATAAAATAAATGATATCCTTCATTTAGACAACCGAAGAAAATTTGTTAATAATGTAGTAAATGAAGTCGCTTGTGCCAATCAAGACATTGAGAATATGATCAGTTCTTGGTTATGTCCAGGTTATGAAGAATATAGCTTTCCATTCTGGAAAAAACAGTCGCCTTACAAAGTCATGTTTGGAGTTGAACCTACAGTAGGTTTTTATACCATATCATTGCCTCAGAATTATTAAAAGATATCCATGATGAAAATGACCTTTTACAAAATGACAATATTTTAGATTTAGAACAATTTTGTATTCTGGATCTTGATCCGGATTTTTACCAACTCCTCTCCGTTCAGTGAGCCTTCTTCCCTTCTATCCACCCCGGTCATCCGATTTTTTCAGGTAGTCTGAGTAGATCTCCAGGTGGGTCTTCACCGATGTCGGCTATACTTGGCCAGAAGTAGCACAGTAGTATGATCACTGAGGGGGATACTATCTTGTAGATCTACTTCAAGTGAGAAGACTCCTATCCCAGATGGTTCCTGGTAAAGATATACTTTACCGGTATTTAGTCTGTCCCTAACCCGAGAAGTAGCTTGTGTACCTCTCCTAGGATTTAGGTGTCTACTCTCTTAGAAACTTGCACTCAGGAGTTTTCCTTCATGCAGTTTTCCTCACGGTGGGGGTTCTTTTCATGGCTCCAGTTAGTCTCTGGACGTGAGTAATTTGTGCGAGTTGTGTTTTTTGTCTGGTTCTTGGCCACCAAACAAATGCTCCGTAGCATAGCATTGGTCTAATGACTGCCGTGTAGAAACAACGTAACTATACCTATTCCCTATGTTGTTCTAACAACTGCTCCTCAAACATACTACTTTCTAATTCAAAATGCCATCAAAGCTCATCTTGTAAAAACAAACAAATTTTAAACTGTACCACATTAAACTTTAATTTTAATTAATCTTAACTTATATTACTGTAATTTTAAGACATGCTACCCAACTGTCAGTATAGCATAAAATTGCTAGTTTTAATCAGTTTATAGAACGATAAATCAGTTTATCCTGGAAGTTGCACTATGAGCTCTGTCTATACGGTCATAGGTACGGTTAGGTTAGGTTTACGCTGTTTCCAATTTCTGCTGAACTGATAACATAACCTTACCTAACCAATCCGTCGATTGCAAACATACGATGTATACTGTATGTAGTGGGGATTTGACAGTCGACAGAACTAATAACACAGGAAGATTTTACATCATCAGCATAAAGGCGTATATCAAAATCTATCACATCACAAGCACTATTGATGAAGATGGAGAAAAGAGAAAAGTGGTCCCAAATTAGACCCCTGTGGTACACCAGTTGATGCCGTGTACTGATCAGAACACCGCAGATTTGAACCGTTTGTGTCCTGTTATATAGATACCACATTTATGATGTTTTGAGGTACACCGTTTTCATCCAGGCGATTAAAATAGTATGTATATTAAAAAACGAGTTTCATAAGTCGCATATTGTAGCACGTGGTCAATTCTAAAATACGAGCCGCGTAGCGGTGAGTATTTTAATGAACAAGTGCTACTATCTATTTTTATCTATTTAAAATAAAATATTATGGTTTTCAATTTTAGTAAATTTTCTGGTAGTTAGCAACTGTAATGTCAGGTTTGTCAAATCACATAAATAACCTGTAAACCGCTTGGCAACTGCCACTTTAAAATCAACAAACGTCTGTAGTACCAACTTCGAAAAATAAATTTTACTACTCAGTAACGCACCGATAGCGATGCGGTACTAAGGTGGAAGTTTGTAACTCTAGCGAAATAATCTTGGTTGGTAGTTGACTCGTTAGATATTTTATGTGTCTCTCTTACACACAAAAACGTCCATAATGTGGAAACAAGACAGAAATCGTATTCACGGTAATGTAGTAAATAATCCACCGTTCTCGTTACGTTAGAAGTTATAAACTTCCACCTCGGGCTAGTAACGCACTGACAGCGGTGCGTTACTTGTCATATACCCAGATTCTGGTCAAATCATTTAAGGTTAAAGGCCTTTAAATTAAAATGTGTTATATGGGTTGTAATGGACAATTTTCATGGATACATTATTTGTTTTAAATTAAAGGCCTTTAATTCTGACCAGAATCTGCCCAATAGTAACGAACCAAAATAGAAAAATATTGTGGTCCATTTATACTACGTCCATTTGTTTCCTCATTTCCATGGCATTGTTTGAGTAATGGTATTAGTAGATCGTCTTGGCATGAAACCATGTTGATAAGGTGATATCTTGCCCTTTACTGAACAGTAAACTGTCTCATTAAGAAGAGATTCAAAGATTTTTTAAAAAATATTCAATGTTGCTATTGGTCTGTAGTTTCTTGCGTCACTGTTATCTCCTGATTTGAACACTGGTGTAATGTGAACTCTCTTCCAAGCATCAGGAAGAGTACAAGATTTAATAATAAATATGTGAGCTAGTGGTTTTAAGGTAAAAATTGATTTGATTGAAGTTGTTTTATAAAATCTCTTTGGTAGGAAGGCTTGTGTATTGGCCTTAAATAGTTGAGGTCGGTGAAAAGCGAGGAAGTGAAAAGGGGGCAAGGTATCATAGAACACAAATAACCGCAGGCCCCTGTTGTTTCACTCAATAATACGTTATCACGTTCGTTCGACCTGAAATAATGCAGTTGAGAGCATCTACAAGGTCCGGCGTAGAGAATACAAAGCTGCCAGCAGGAATAAGTAAGTACACGCTGCAGGCATCTAATACTTTGATGTGTTTACCATACACAGGGAAAACGAGGCTTTCAGTTTGATTATTATAAGTATGGAACATATAAAAAGGAATATAGCACGAATGTGATGCGTTTGTTTGTGCGATTTTTATGTCTTTTCTTATTAGTTTTTTTGTGTTTGGTAAAATAACCGAAGTTTTTTTCGTTATGGTTTTAGTTTTATCGATTGTGCTAAATTTCGCGATTAAACAATTTGGAAAGCGCATCTCCATTCCTCGCCTTCTCTGTTTTCCAGCACTTTTTGCGTTGGTGTGTATCTAATTTGTCTTGTTTGTGCGGTAATACATTGTAACGAACATGAGAAGAGTGGTGTAGCGCGATGGAGACATTCTCACCCTGAACTAGGAGGGTCGTGCAGATTTATAGCATTGTAATGGGCCAAGTGCTTCACAAGTCGGCGAGCCATCACCATTTTGTCGCCTCGGAAGGACTTCTTGTTGCCGCATCAAATAAATTGGGTTCTCGTGCCTCCAAAAGCACTGGCGCACTTTTATTTACAAAAAAACGCCGCCTTAAATGGATTCTTTACGCAGTTTTATGATCATATTACCTGTGATTGTTATTTACTTCTAGATTTATCGCGCAAGGGGCCGCCGGATCAGTTAAGTAAATCGCGTCGGATGCTTCTTTTACTTCGCCTTTTTTTATTTTCCCCCTTTTATTTTGTTTTCCGCGCCGCTGGTAATAATAACAATCCCAACCCCTCGCAACCGTTCTAAAGACTTTATTTCTTATGGTCCATATACTTTACTACTTTTAGGTCAATCTCATAATTGTCTTTAAACAACACTCGCTTTTTTACTTTAAAGCTTCAACACCATTACCAACAACCAATTTTCCACCTACTTAAATCCTAATCACAGCTACTATTATCCAATTCGAACCTTCTTATCGTTTACCTTTTTCGGTACTGTGTACTGTCAATCTCGATTGTATATTGCCCAATACGCCACACCATAAAAATATCAATTTGAACATTAAACAATTTGGCAATACACTTATTGGAACTACTTGTCCACTGGCGAGTACTAAATCAGGTTTTTCCATCTCCACCAGAAAAAAATCATAACACCGAAAACGAAATCCTTCAATGAGCAATATTAACTAGGACTACAGTCAGAAAAATTTGGAGATAGGTAGGAAAATCAACCTAATAAAAACGAATCTAAATCCGGAAAAAGATATGAATTCATTACAGGAAAAATACTCTTAGAATTACCAAGATAAGGAATACTCTACCCAACACAAATATTCAATGCAATCCTAAGGATAGCACATTTTCCGATGGTGTGAAAAGTAGCCACAATCATTCTAATCTCAACGCCTGGAAAAAAAGCTAATGAATTAAAATCCTACCCTACAATCAGCCATAATGTCAAAAGACCTAGAAAGGTGTATCCAAACTAGAACCGCTTCTAACAGCACGCAAGCTAATTCCAAGTAATACTGGTATACAGCCTTCCTGAATATATCGCATCTCACAAACCATATTATGGGATACTGGCCTCCTTTACAAATTGAGGATAAGCCCTACCCTTAATTTAATTCCTAATCCTAAAATCTTACCTCTAAGATCACCTTTTCTTTATAAAACACCAAAACGAGTACACGTCATTATTTCAAATAAACTCAACTATTTTTGGTACCTCAAGCCTCAAGACAGCGTCATTGTACCTGTATTATACCTGATACCACAATCCTGCACGAAAAATCAAGTCACCACAGCATTATATGCAGATGATACAGCAATAATATCAACACACCAAGACCGAAAGATGATATCTCAGAAATTGCAACGATCGTAGTTCTGCAACGACTTTAACCTTGTCGCGTCGCTGATATTTCTGTTTATGAGGAAACATCTTGCTTTTCAGGAACTGAACTCCAATAGGGTGTTGCTGTTCGATCTCTTGCTCCTGTGTACGTGGAAGGGACTTTCGGCGATTGTGTTGCTTCCAGAAACAGTGTCCTGCAATGATGATGATGATGCCGGCACCCAGTATGATGTGGATTGCAGTTGTGACTTGGGTATGGTGTTTCACTTATGCCCTTATCCCATCTTCAATGTCTATTCGCAGGTCGATTTCTCGTAGATTGTCCAGCTCATCGGACAGTTTGAAAACGGGTTCAGGTTTTAAGAAGGTTTTCTTGTGAACGAGATACTTTTGGATCTCGATGCCAGAGGGCAGTTGTATTGCCTCACAAGACTGGATAATTAATCAAGTTATTATTACTAGAGGTCTGCAGTATTATTAATATGTTTAGTAGAAAACTTTATAGATGTTTGTTCTGTGCGCTCTTGCCTATTGGCGAGTGACAACTTCGATTTCTGAGATTGTTTGTGATTGTAAGTCACTTTACGTCGAGGGATTTCCTCGTGTCTGTCAGGAAACCCCGTCTACTATTTTGGTACCTTTGTCAGGTGCTTATTTTTATGCTCCAAGTTGTGGACGTCTCTTGAAACTTTATAATTTTGATTTAGGGTAGTTTGAGCATTTGCAAGCATGTAAAGACTTTTCCACTATACTAAACTAAAATTATTTTCTCTCTGCTACCAGCAGGTGTATATTGGGAATGAGACTACTCATGATTCTGACTGCGTCGGAGGAGATTGTTCTGTAGCCCCTACATATCCGTATCGCCAATGTCGTTTAGAGTCATAGATTTTCCTGTATTTATTGAATTGTAATGCTGGTTCCTATATTTGTACACCATATAGGAGATAAAGTCTGCTACTCTACTTAGAACTTTTCTTCTTATCTCGCCTGGTCCAGCTTCTTAATCATAAAGCGTATACTCTGTGTTTTTCCGACCCGCTATGATAATATCTTATGTCTTTTCCCGGGCTATTTCTAGCTTACTTTTCTCATCCATTGACTAATGAGTTTTAGGGTCTCGTTGGTTACGTTTTCTAGATTCTGTTCTTCTCGGACTGTTGTCACTAATGACAGGTCGTCATGATGATTGGCTACTTCTAACCTGACACAACCTAACCTTGTTTCGCTTATATCACGACCGTGGAACTTCTGCGAGTCTGGCCTTGTTGTGACGCTAATATTGCTATTAATGAAGCAACTTTGTATCAAACTTCAGTAAAAATCGTGACTTATTGGACACAAATCACAGCTTACATTTCCAAATAAAGCCCTAATGTAGACAGGTACCTTGAAACCAATCTGGAGTTGTGGTATCCAACTATGGGAAACGGCATTAGTCTCAATCAACGAAATTCTGGAAAGGTTCCAATCAAAAGTCCTCCATGTGATAACAAGCTCACCGTGGTATGTTCCAAATAACATCATCAGACACGACCTCCAAGTACTGACTGAAGAAAGAAAGTTAAGTCAGCTCAAAAATATGAAGAAAAACTAGAATTATACCCTAATGAAAGCAGCCATCCTGATGAGAAAACCAGGAAGACGAAGACTAAAACTCCATACACCCAGTTACCTTTCGTCAAGATCGGGACTGTTCTTTCCAAGTCAACTATTTTTGTTATCACAGTATTTAATTATTGTAATATATTCAAGGTGTGTTTTAACACTATTATGACGAAAATTTTTGTCAGTTTTGGTAAAACAAGTTTATTAGTTGTAATTTGATGAAATAAATGTAATGATGATTTTGAAGGGAAGAAAATAATACAGGAGGAGTAACGAGTAACACCATTCCTCCCTATACGAATAAAGTCATAACTTTGATGAAGTAATCCTCAGCTACTTAAGCTGGCGAGATTAAAGGGCTTTGCGTTTAGTCGGACGCGAAATAATGTATCTGGGCGGTGGAGATATGCCGATAGTAACTCAACCTGACACCCAGATTCATAGACATGTGTTAGCCGTCCCGGTGAAATCATAACTGTAGTTCCGAAGATACATAGCCTCCCAAGGACCCCCACAAGTCATGTCCGTACGCCACACAGTCCTTTACTAATTGAGGGCGAGGATTGCGTTCCTCTATTTATAATCGCCAGGCTCATTTATAATTCGCTCATGAATTATATGACTAGGGCCACACACAACAATTATTCACTATTTTAATAATAATCAACGTTGTAATCCAGAAGTTTTTGCCACAACCCCAACCTAACCCTTGTTCAGTTTTTTGTTTATTTGCGCGTTTATTCAATTTTGTAGTATTGTGCCCGGCGCATTCGCCATGGGTACGAAATTTCCATAGGCGCATTGAGGTATTAATGAAGTAAGTTAGTTATATGACAAGATAAATACAAGAAGATCCATGCGAGTTGATCCTGTTGTAGTACAGTAACCGAAGGTCTCTTGGGAGTTCGGTCCAAGAACATTGGGCTCATTTATCCCTGAGGATCGGGCAGCTCCATCAAAAACGAATTAATTACTCAACGGGTAAAACCTTGTCGAAACCGAGGCTGGGCTGTCAAGCATGATTTGTAGCTTACTTAATTTATAAATAAAACTCCCCGGCTAAAATCTAGGACCAATTAAGTATTGTAAGGGAGAAAAAGGCAGCTATTAAGCACCAAGAACTATTGAGCCCTAATGAATTGAATTCAGAACGGCGCGAATACGTGATATAGAAAGTTGGGCGCCTTAATAGCAGCCAAAGGGGGCGTCTGTAATTGGTGTCGCATTGTGGAAGACATCGCGAGGTCCGCGAATTCTCACATCGGACACTCCTACGACCTGCTAAATCATAGGCCATGAACATAAAGGAAAGCGTGATTTGTGTGTTAAACTTGGCGCTTTGGGATAATAACTTCTTCTGTTGTCTGCACAAAACACCACCCTCATTTCCTCCATCCTCGCCTTTTAAACAAAATTATGTAAGGGTGAACACTTCTTCATAAATACTTGAAGGTCATCCAAAATATTGTGTTTCTCGCGCAATATACCTTTTTTATGATAACGAAATGTGTATTTGCATGTGAATTGAAGAGGAAGCTCCTTGTAAATAATTCAGAGTGACCCTCTAATAGAACGATATGGCATTTCCAATACTTATAACTCGTGGAAAATGGGAACGGACGCGACGAATTTCCATAAGGGTGAGACAAATGTGTGTCGCGAGGGTTGAGGGACGTAGCGTGAAAGGACATGACGTCTGTAGATGCTTTTAGTCCTCGCTCCTAGGTCTTTGTGTGGGGAATCTGGAATCTGGCCGGGTTTGCATATGTATGCAGTTTCTTCGGCGCGGTGACAGTTGTTGTGACCGCTTCTTTTGCCGGACGCTTGTCGTCTTTTTATGTCGTCCGACCTGACGCCAGTTGTATGCAAATTCGTCTCCTATTCTCATATCTGCAGCGCTCCTTCGACCATAAAGCACGCTCGAAGTCGATATGCAAACAGATACGAGGTTGTCTCTGTGTGAGTGTACGTACGTGTATACGTCCTCATCCTGATTTCATTCCGAGGAGGGTTCTCAAATCGCCATTAGAAAGCACAAAGGCTGCTCGTTAGAGATGACGCGATGGCTCTGGTCACTCTGGGGACGCCTCAGGTACTCATTACTTTACTTCATGGAAATTCACAAAATGCGTCATGGCGCAAAAATCCTCCGGGTACTTAAGACGCCTCCCCACGCTAAATTATTCGGCCTGAGTGCATTATAATCATAAAATAATAAAGATAGTGTACCCGCCGCTCATAAGAGCTACTTTAACAAAAACGCCGCACTCGGTGTAAGATGAGAGATAAAATGGGCGATACATAAACTACGCAGACTAAGCGCCCTGGGCTCAGGTTTTTACTGCATTTTAACACTGCGTAAGCTCGGGAAGCCGCTTTATTGGTTGTTTAGAGTGCTGTTACATTAGTGACGTATATATTTACCTTGTAATACCTTCTACAACCTTTACAACAAACACCATTTTATATCCCCAAATTTTAATTCCAACTCCACACTTATCTTTACACCATTTATAACTTCTTACACCAATATTTTCTTTCAACAAAAACATACTACATTATCAATTTAAGAATTTATTTTATAAACACTTGCGAATTGTAAAAATACATTAGTACATTCTGTATAATTTTTAGACCGCACGACTTGGTCAAGTATTACACTAGAATCATTAGAATTAGTTAGTAAGTAGATTAGGGTACATAGTAGAGTTGTTGGAGAATGCCGATCTTCAATCGGTATTATGACTCTTCAAGTTATAGTGATGTTGAAAATTTAGGTTCACGAGGACGAATTGCGGTATGAGGCGGAAGCCGAGTACCGTAAGCCCGAGCTAATAATGGCGAATATACCCGCGACTCCGCCAGTTGAATGCTATACTTTATCGAGGAATTTTTATTGTTCTGCTGTATATTTTAATTATTTTTGTTAAATATATTTAACCTAACCCCTAACCCCAAACCATTGCTAAGCCACCAATGCAAAACAATGCTTTAGTAGCTAGCTTCACCCCGTCGATAAAGAAAATATGCAGAAATGCAGCTTTTTGCTTGGCTACCGGCTGTGACTTTTGGATTCATTGCTCACGAGGTGAAGTTAGTTATCTACATTCCTAAACAAGAAACGTGTTCGTGTTATTCAATAGTCATCGATAAATACTTTTTTTCTTCAAACGTCATTAAAGTACAGTCTTCGGAGACGTTTGACAACCTTTAAAATGTCACTTTTTGTGTTCGTTGATTCTATAGTCACTTTGTACTTCCTAGGAGTAGAAATTACTACTTTACACTGACAGGGAATAAAAGGGCGGAGTAGAAATGAATTTTAGGCAACCCAATATGCACTAACATTGTATTGTGTGTTGTATGTAAATTAAATGTCAAATTTTAAAATTATTTATTATATCGAGGCGTGCACCAAAAGGCCAACTATGTAGCTTCGTTATTTCTTATCCGATTTTAATATGTGATATGTCAAATTAAATGGTTTGAAGAATACTATTATCAGATAATACTAGATTAATTTTATTTTTGAAAACATCAGAGGAGCAGGAGGCAACTTTTCTTTTTCAAATGGCAACATATTTTTTTCGATTGAAAAAATCATTAGCAAAAATAATCTAAACCAATTATACCAATAATTTTTTTTAAATTAATTTTTGTAAATTTTTTTATTATGTATTATTTTTTTTTTAATTTAATTCAATTGTTTTTTTTTTAGTTTTGAGTTTTTTATTTTTTTAAATTTTGTTTTTTAATTTATTAATAATTTTTTAATTTATTAATAATAAATTAATACACAAAATTTAAAAAAATTAAATATTGAAAACTCAAAAACAAAAAAAACCAATTGAATTAAATTAAAAAAAAATAATAATAATACCTAACAAGAAAATCAAAAAAAAAATAGGAAAAAAAAATTTAAAAATTAATTTATAAAACATATTGGTATAATTAGTTTAGATTATTTTTGTTAATGATTTTTTTCAATTGAAAAAAATATGTTGCATTTTGAAAAAGAAAAGTTGCCTCCTCCTCCTCTGATGTTTTCATAAATAAAATTAATCTATTATGATCTGATATTATTCAAACCATTTAATTTGACATATTACTTATTAAAATCGGATAATAAATAATGAAGCTACATCGTTGGCTATTTTTTGTGCACCCCTCTGTATTACTATTTTATAAATTTCGACGTTTGAAGAAAAAATAGCATGTTTTATTCGGAGTAAAAGAACTTTTTGTGCCTCGCATGTGTCCGCGAGACTCGCATAGCTCGTCCCACAAACCTACATGCTTTCCACAAAAAGTACTTCTTTTATTCCTAATAAAACAATATACTATTAATTAAAGAAAAACAATGAATGGCTTATATCATGTATGGCATAATTGTCTGCGATTTTTATCGCGAGGTTATGGTATTTATCACTCAACATTTGACATAATATCAAATTCTCTAATTCGTTATTTCGGAGGTCAGATATGACCTCTGGTGGTCATTTGATGAAGTTAGTAGTGGAGTAATAACTAAAAACCTGTATATGTAAACTTTATGTGCGTTTTTAGTCACAAAAAATGCTATAAAAGCTAGTGCAGTTACTAAAACCAATAAAAACTCAGCACAACAAAGCCCTTACTCACCTTACTCTATTTTATTGCAAAATTTATGTCAAAATTGTACCATCTATTAAATGTAGTCGAAATTCCCAAATTATAACATCCATATCGAAAACTATGGAAATCTGCCGAGTCATTTAGCGATCTCAACGATCGTTTCGGCAAAGGTACGTTTTTCCACTGCAAAGCCAGTGAGTCAGTCCCGCAGTTTTTATTTTTACCGATTTGCATCAGGCAAAAAGGCAACTAATTATGTATCAACCTAATATTAAAAGTTATACTCTTCCATTCATGATTTCTGAAATTCAATTCATATTTTCTGGAAACTGTTTCCCCCCAGAGGTTTTCGATTAACTTCCAGTACACAAAAACGCTACTTGAACAACTTTACAAAAATTTAAGTGTTGTTTTCAAATTTATAATGCTTAGTCCTTAGTAATTATTAATAAAGAGTTATGGTTTTCAAATGAAGCTTTCTGAAATACAATTGATGATTCTGAATTGCTATTGATAATTGAAATTACCGGCGAAATTCTGTGGAATACTGTAAGTTTTAAAGGAAAAAGGTTTGTTATATAGATTGTAATGGACGGTTTCCATAGTTATCTTATAGATATTTCCTGTAAGAGCTTACAGAGCTTACAGAATCGACCGATAAATTGATTTTTATGAAATAAATGGTGCAATTCTGTGCAAAACTGTAGGTTCTTACAGGAAATATCTGTAACCATGGAAACCGTCCATTGTAACCCATATAACAAACAGTTACAGTTTTGCTGGGTCCGGAAAATTCATCGCGAGGAAATTTGATCGCAAGGAAAATTTATCGCGGAAAATTCATCGCATAGAATATTCATCGTCGGAACTTTAATTGCGAATTTTTATTTTTTTTAAGTAAAAGTGTCGAAATTGAATTTTAAGGTTAACCAACATATTTCTACAATCTACAAGAGAAAAAGAGGAAAATAAAAATTATCGCATATGTTTCAGATATTTGGAAAGATAATATATAGTTTAAAAGTTTAAATAATGGCTAATTGCAACAAGGCATTTAATTCACGAAAATTAGAAAATTTTGGAAAAACTCTATAATGATATAAACAAAAGTACGATCGAATTTGAAACTTACAATGGGGGACTATGCTAATTAAGAGGATAGTTTAGAAGTAGAACCGCGATCGATATAAAATTTTAAATATCCCTTGAGTGTACATTTAAAAAAAATTCTTAATCGTTCAATAAAATATATTGATAATATGAATTTTGTTGCGATAAATTTTCCCTGCGTTGAAGTCTCCTACGACAAATTTATCATGCGATGAATTTTCTCTCGATGTATTTTCCCGCGATGAATTTTCCGTGAACCGAGTTTTGCACAAATTTGCTCCAAAAATAATTTTTAAATTAAATTCGAGTGACGACTTTAGTTTATAATTGATAGTTTTTGAAATTGAATTGATCTTATTTTTTGGAAATTTTGGAAAAGGTGTTTATAAAGTTGCGGAATAAAAATATTAAAAAAACACCTAGATAGAGTAAAATTGAAAGAACGCACAACGTGGCATATGATGTAGGCGCCAAAATATAAATCCTTCGTTCAAATACAGGAGCTATTAAGGAGTTTCGTATGGTCTACTCCAGCAAAGCAAAGTTGGTGAAGACGATGCCTTCAAAATCCAAAATAATTCTAGAAGGATTAAACTGTAGTGGTACATAAAGTCGAAAAACATCGACTCCTATAAAAAACAACAACCATGGCCGAAACGACAATTACAGAACCGATTTCATCAACTTGGCCCAGTTGACTGCATCGCTGAGTTTTTATGAACATAAGAAAGGGCAGCAATCTCTAACGATTGGGTAATGGTTTGAAAATTGGTTACTTGTCCTCGCTCAAGGAAGTAGCATATATGGTTTGAAAAATATGCAAGTTTGGAGACAAACGAAGGGATCTCATGAATATCGGTAAATTAAAGAAGAAATTTTAGGTAAATATGGAGGAGGACAGGCAATACGAGAAAGAAGAATGAAATTTAAAAGTGGATACCAACACGAAGAAAAAGACATTAAAAGCTTTTACTATGACTCAGAAATGCCAAACGCGGATTTTCTGGAACAATAAGAAAGCCAAAGGTTTTGTGCCTACTGCTAAGTGAAAAACAATGATAGTGGAAAAATTTTAAATGATTTTCTTAAAAATTTGTATCATTCAAGGGAGGTCTACATCCAACGACACATCAGTATTCTGGGCAGCGAACAAAGAACCCCAAGAAAAAAATGGCAAAACTAAGCAACTCTCACCAATAGAGAAAAGAAACAACCGCCCCATAGCTGTTACTGCGGCAAAGCAAGATATGTAACAAGCATCTGTAGATCATGGAAATGGGACAGTGGTCACCAAATAATCAGAGACGAAAGATGACAATGACAGTTGTCCTTATTACTACAACAAAAGTGGTAACAAATTAAATTTTATGGATTAATCTAAAAATAGACAATATGGATGCACATATAGTCATTAATACTGGATCAAGTGTAAATTTATGGTGCAGTTATGTTTAAATTCTTACAGGAAACATCTGTAATATTTGGTTTTTTTGGTTGTAATGGACGATTTTCATGGTAATATTACAGATATTTTTTGTAATTACAAGTTTATAGATAATCGTCCTGTTAGGAAAGATTGTATCGATATTACTACGAGAGTCTATAGTAAAATATTAATACCTACTATAAGAGTATATTAGTATTTTAGTATTTTCAGGTGAAACACCCTGTGTGTGTTGGAAAAGTAGGTTTTTGGGGTGAAAATCGTGTAGGTCGAAGAAGAAAGAGGGATGAGAGGCTATGAAAAAGTTTGGTAACAAATAGGGTACCTCCCGCGACCTATCGATTATATAGAAAGTCCCTGCGATTATTTGAGTTGCTAAAAGTTTTTTCGTGACTGTGAGCGACGCCATGTTAAATGGATCTGAAATAATTCCTCGACGTGATCAAGTAAGACACGCTATACGCGCCATTGTCCTTATATATCTCCTTTCGTCCTGATTTCATTCGATTTTACTTCTTTCCTTAGCACAGTTTAGAGTTAAATAGGTGTAAAATTCCTCCAGTAATAGGCAACAAATCCCTTCGAATTCCATTATACGTTATTACGCAATTGTTCCTGGAGTTTTTATTGTTTCTTCCGCTAGGTGTATTTACTTCACTCAGGTCTTAATTTTATGTGTTATTCTGAACGAAAAAGGGAAGCTCTCTCGAAAATAAAAAAGCGTTCAATTATCGTAATTAACCGTTTGCATAAAAATATGCGCCTCAACTTTTAATGGTCGTGAAAAATTCATCTCCGCCACTCTCTGAATAATTAACCGATGAAAAACAAGCGGATTTACATGCTCGAATCCAGCGGTGCAGATAATGAATTAAATCAAGAATAATATTCCCAGCGTATGGGTGAGAGCATTCGTAAATAATCCAGATTTATTAAGCTTACATTATCCCCAAAAATAGCGATATTTTTAAATTTAATTCAATTCTCACTTCTATTTTATCAATCACAATGCCTTGAGCCCTCTACGTGTTTACCACTTAATATAATTTAACTCGGGGATTTCGATTCGGTATTTGTTGTGTTGTGAAAGCGCCGAAACATCTCGGTTCTACCAGGCCATTGTTAATCCCATTAGTCTTGTTAAGCCAGCGGCCTTTTGTCTAAGAATATTTTCAAAGACTCCAGGAAACGGTGGCCGACGCCGTGACGTCACACGCCGATGACTTTAGACGTCTCCACCCGTGACGACACTCGCCTCCTACAAAACTGCGACCAAAACAAAATCTCAGACTCCATTATTGCCTTTATACACAATTAGATCACTTTTATTCACCAAAAAACACAATCAAAAACCTCATATTCCCATTCTTACATTATACCTACTACCCAAAACTTACAACAATGAACAACAAGCGAATCACAATAATACATTTTTTGCTTTCATTGCCTAGCTATCCTCGTTATCGAAAAGCTCAATTCGCAACGAAGACCGCTACGCAACGAAAGTGTTTGAAATAAAGCCACAGGATTTTTTTTTTAAATTAAGTAAAAATTTAATTCTATCTACAGAAATTATTTTCCCAAACAAAAACAAATTTTACTATTTATAATATTTTTATTTTCTAATTTTCTAATTAATTATTTTTACATAATTGTTAATTATACTATCATATATCAATGGTTAATATTTTGGGCTAAATTTAAATGTAATCATTGGAAAATCCAGGATTTCTTGAATTATTGTGGATTTTAACTACTGGGTGCATTGAAAAACAGTTTACTTCATACTTCTTTTTATCAGCTTTTCAATAGTAGCAATTAAAAATAAATAAATAAAATATTTCCATAACTAGGTACATAGAATGAGTTAAAAAAAATACTCATTTCATTAAACGCTAAAAATATTTCCCTATACACAAATAGAAACTCTTGACGAATATTTTAAAATATTTCTGGGGTAATTCTTTTAGTAAACATTTATAATCCTTTAGGAAAGCTCGTCTAAAGACACAGGTTGTATTTGATAAATATTGGATTCTAAATGACCTCAAAATTGGAAGCTATTGGGATCAGGTCATGTGATCGTGCTGGCCAATCCATTGGGGAAAAGTTCTATTTAAAAATAAACGTACTGGTAATAAAGTATAACGTGGAAGATCTCGATCTTCTGAAACATTTGGAGATATTATTATAAGAGATTATCATTTTTTGAACATCCTTAGGTAATTAAAGAGCCCAAAGCAAAAATCGGGACACCAATTTTTAACGAAACTTTGCTTTAGTTTATACAGGGTGTTCCGTTCATGGTTCAACAAACGTCAGGGTTAGAAACTAGAGCAAATTTCATCGACAAAAAACCAAAAAAGTAGGGGTCTATCTCTTTTAGTGTGGGAGTTACAGCGTTTCGAATTTTAGGTCACCGATTTTTGTCGAAAGTCAGTACATCGCTAATAATAATTTATACAATATTGACAGTAATGCAGAAATCGGTAATGAAGCATTGAAAAAAAAAAGATCGCAAAGAAAAAAAATTTAATAAGAATATATTTTTTTTCAGTTTTTTGAATTTTTTTTTGAGGTAAGACCCATTAAGGTTGTATTATAAGTTTTCTGAAACTTCATCATAATCCCTACAAATCAGGGAAGATTTTGAGATTATAGCTATTTTGTTTCATTTATTAAAGCCTTTTGAAGTTACTTTTTATGAGAAGTAATACTGGGCATAGTTTGTCAAAGGGGCTGTTTTCGATTTGGTAATTAGGGCGAGCAGTTTCTCAAGTATGCTGTGGTTGACACCTGATAAAAAGCTAAGAATTTTTAACAGTTTGCCCGTACTATTACAAACCTTATACAGGGTGTTCCGTAAGTAATGCATAATAATGAAAGGGGTTGTTCAAGACACCAAAACAAGCAACTTTTGTTAATAAACCCATATCTGGAAATTAACCATTAAGTCGCAAGTCGCAAGACTTAAGGCTGCTTGTATTTACCGTTGTAAATGGGATATTCCAGAGGGTTCGAACATCTATGAACCAGCGTTCAACCTTGTGCATTGAACAAAATGGCCGAAATTTCGAACAATTTTTGTAAATTTTATTAAATAATTAACTTAATTACCTTAAATCTTTTTTATTTGCCCTGGCATAATGGTTAATTTCCGAATATGGGTTTATTAACAAAAGTTGCTTGTTTTGGTGTCCTGAACAACCCCTTTCATTATTATGCATTACTTACGGAACACCCTGTAGTTTACGTTGTACTCTAAGTTTATGTGTAATAATGAATCAACAATTCCATGTTAACAATACTCACATCGCTGATATTCATTTTGTATATGGATTCTGTAATGGAAATGCTGCTTTTAATATTAGGTGTACAATTGACGGAACGGAAACGAAACGATTACAAAAGAGGGATAAAACATCCGAGTTCCCTGTGAGTCAGTGAATGAGTATGAAAATAGCAAATTGAATGTTCACTGAGTCACTCACAGGTAACTCGGATATTTCATCTGCCTTTTTGTAATCGTTTCGTATCCGTTCCGTCAATTGTAGACCAGCCTTTAGTGAGTAGGGATCTTTAAAAGATTTAAACAACCTTTGAGGCTTATTGGAGCAGGAGTCGAAGAAATAGTATTGGAACAATGTTTTCGTAGTCCTACCATGAGCATTCGACGAATTTCCGTACGGCTGGGAATGTCGACGACCTCGGTTTGGCGGATTCTTCAGAGGGAAGAACTGAATCCCTATCATTTCCGTCGAGTGCAGGATCTACACGAACCAGATGTTCGTAGCCGTTCTATATTTTGTACATTGATTGAGGAAGAACCGTGGTACTCCAGATTTCTTAAAAAATATCATGTGGACTGACGAAGCAAGTTTCGCCCGTAAGGGTATTACAAATTTAATAAAATCCACACAACATCCGGTCTGCTGGGTTTCAAAGAGAGTTCTCAGTGAATGTTTGGGTCGCCATCATTAACAACCAATGTATTGGTCCAATTGAGCTACGAGTTCAGTGCAACGGTCCAAGATTACTACAATTCATGCAAAATGAGTTTCGTGATTCGTTGGACGATCTGCTACTCGCTACCAGACGAGACATGTGGCTGCAACTAGATGGTTGTCCTGCAAATTTTGCTGGGGAGGTAAGACATTATTTGGACCATCATTATCATCGTTGGATAGGTCGGGGTGGACCAATTTCATAACCACCCAGATCTCCAGATCTTACTCCACTAGATTTTTTTGGGACACGGTGAATACGCGAAAGTCGTGAAGGGATGAACTTCTGGAACGAATTCGTATTATCGGAAATGAAATTCGGGAAAATCCAGAAATACTACGACGTGCTACACAGTCAGTAAGTTTTAGGGCCACAGTTTGCCTTCAAAATCAAAGTGGTCATTTTGAATACCTTCTCAGTTAAAAACGTTTACACTTTACCTTTATCGAAAATAAAAAATTAGTAATCATTCACCTAGTTTTATTTTTACGTTGAATATGCTAAAACATATTTAGAATTTCTACATAATGAAGTTCACTTACTTTTCATGCGTGTCCGCCTACCGATCGTAACAAACTGTACTCAGGATACTTTAGAAGGCTTTATAGTAAGTGAAAAAAAAATATTTTTTAAATTTTTTTCTTTGAATTTTTTTTTCAATACATTATTAATGATTTCTGTATTACTGTCATTGCCTATTGAAAGATGATGATTTTAGCTATCTAGTGATAATTTTTTTAACCCCTAGACACATTGGATAAATTATTTTTAGCGATGTACTGTCTTTCGACAAAAAACAGTGACCTAAAATTCAAAATGCTAGCTCCTAAACTAAAAGAGACTTTTTTAGTTTTTTGTCGATGAAATTTGCTCTAGTTTCTAACCCTGAGAATTAATAAAACCTGCTCTTATTCGAACAAAAAATGAAAGTGAAAATCTGAGAAAGAAAAACAACAGCAGCAGGGGATATGATCAAAATGATGTTGGTTGTGGTAATATTTTGATGACTGTTGAATCCTACAAAATCAAAGAAATTGAAAATTTTTGAGTAGCCTGGTTTATGCACCAAGCACTTCAATTGTAGAGTTGATCATATCCTATATCATATTTAAATATTTTTCACCTATCAGGTTTCCTTGAATAAATATTGGGGCTATAATGGGATTGCCGTAAATATCAGCCGAAACATTTAATTTTTTAGCTATCTGATAGTGGTCTTCTTGAATCTAGTGTGGATAATTAGTTTTTCAATTTTGTAACTGATTGTGATTGTCCATCAAAATATTTAATATAGATTCAGAGAATTTAATTCTGCGACCAAAATCTCATGTGAGGTCTAGTCTTCACCCTTCATTAAAACTACTATCATCTGGTTTTAAATAAAAATTAACTAGGTCTATCTAAATTTTAAATTGAGATACTATGAAATTTGGAGCAATTAGAATGTAAAATTCTGTATTAATTTTAGACTTATAAGTTGTGAAAATTGGTTGGTAAAGCAGCTGTCATTGGTAAATTTTTGATCGAAGCACTATTGGGATTTGAGTGTAAAATTAAAAGATAGACGTGTTGGATGAAATAAAAAGGAAATTTAAAAAAGCTAGTTTGGAAACGAATTTTCCAATTCGGTCTCTGGTGTGTTGAGGAAAACAAAGGGAAGCATCAAAACATCGCGCGTCAAAACTGCCAAAAAGTTTGGCTGACAAATAAGATAGGCCAGGGCGGCCATTGTCCGTTTTCGTCGGTCGGAGTCGCCGGCGTAGGGAGGCAGTCGCCGCCACTTTTGTATTCAAAGAGCGACACTGTTTTCGGATGTCATCTGAAAATTTAATTTTTAGCGCAACAATCGCGTTTTAATATTAAGCGACATGTTTTAACTCAGCCGGCAGCGTGAATTAACGAATTAAACGAATTAAACGAATTAACGAACGAAATATCAATTATCAAATATCCAGTCCGGTTGAGGATTTAAGGGGTGCGAAAGGGACGCTGCAGGGTGGGAAATGCCAACTGCTGCAAGTGTCGTGATCTTCTTCCTACCCAAAAAGCACTCTCCGAAAGATTCCCTAATTAATATAATTAATTAAGAATTAAGTTCGCTTAAAAATATATTTTAATAAAACCTTGGGGGAGCGCCAGTTTGATGTATGGCGGGCATCTGTGAAGATTGAATGGTAGTGAAAAGTGTCATTGTTCTTAGTGACTCTAGGTGCGTGACTGGGGATTTTTATAACTTTCGGCCCTCGCGTTTTTTCTTTCCAGGCACGTAGCCTAGATTGGGTTACCTGCGACGATACGAGGGACGGCCCTGTACGCACTTATGGCTCTTCTCTTTAATCTTACTGATTTTCTTTAAGACCTTAATGAAATTTCGTGGTTTTATTTTTCATCCGAAAATACTTTCACTAACTCTAATATCATTAACAAGTGCTATAGCTTCTCTTTTTTACCGGTTTGCCAGATTTTCGAAGAAATTTTGAAGGGACTTGTTTTTGGGGTGAAGAAAAATCTTTAATTAAAGCGGTTGTTGAGGATTTTTGGATGGGTTTTCTATGTAAGGATTTTAAAATTAATTACCCGAATATTTGGATGACACCCGGAAGATTGTATCGGGGAGATTGACAAGTCCCGCAAGGAGGAGGCGGGTTGGAGGGCCATTAATAATATCGACGGTCGCAGCTGCTGTTCCTCGCGATCTCCCCCAAATCCGTTGTCTATAAATTGCGCGATCCAAGCTCCTCTCTTTTCGACTTTGAATTGTAATTAACATTTGGTTCTCCCATTAGTGTAATTAAAGTGCCATTCCATAACCTAACGGTACCTTATCTTATCGTCTCTCCGGCTCGAGCGCCGCGGGCCGTCTTAACTTCGCCGCGCCGCCCCCGAGACTCGCGTACCCTCTAATACACATGCACAATGTCCCTCCAACCCCCAGCTTCCACTTTGCATATTCATATTTTCACTTAATCAATGAAGATGCCCTGGGAAGAAAAAATAATATCTACCTTATGGAATTACGACTTCATTACGATCTAACGGGCCTTTTTTTCCTTTTTTTCCTTTTTTTCCTTTTTTTCCTTTTTTTCCTTTTTCTCCAAACGCCGAGGGGAAAACTAAATATATTACCGGCCGTGTGCTCATGATATTACTTTTTAAGTTCCCAATTCTTGTTAAAATATATTTTAAACTCTCATTTACATATCTTAAATTTTAAGCTGCTTTCAGACCAAGGGGTTAATATATATGGAAAATACTCCATGGGAATTAAAAATTTCCCCCTTCTAAATAGAATTCTTAAGGTGTTTTTTTAAACGTAATAAAATCATATTTATAGTTGGTGATTATAAAAAAGTGGTTGTGTAGTATGGTTAGTATTGTGTGGGGGAAAATGGCCTAGGGACACAGTTCGTATTCTCGAAATAAATCGTACAAATAACCGAGCTTTGTGAGCAATCGATGGCTCGCCGTCAACCGAACTGGCCATTATTAAAAATTGCGAGGACATCCTCTGGACAATACGCCAGCCCATATATTTTTATTTTAGGCGAAATAAAAGGCGATTTATTGTACGTGAAACCGCGGAGAGGGCACAAATATCGTGTTTTTCCGAGCGAGCGAAAAGGCTTAATTAATGAATTAATTATAAAATGCACGTCTTTAAGGCCTTTGTGCCAGTCGTTAATTTTGAAAGTTAACATGAGGAAAAATAGAACAAAGACGCCCCTCATAATCCTCTCGGTCCGATGTTAGCTTAAGAATCTCAGTGTCCTTTGTGTCTTATTCTATATGCGTGATCAAAGCGAAGGAAACGCGTTGTCCTTTTAATGTACAATTATCGCGCAATTAAGAACGTTAAACTTCAACTTATTTTCATTTTTACCCGCTTTAAGACCCACTTCTGACTTTACAACCCTGCGATTAAATAAACCCAACCTACCCAGTTGCTTATTCATTTAATTAAAAAAAGTTTGAATGTCTACCATAACATCAACTTAAGCCTTAAAACATGGTGCAGCACCGACTCAAGCACCGATTCAAGCATTGAAAACAAACACATTGTTTCTTATACGCATGAACATGGTACAGCACCGACTCCTGTCTCAAGCACTGACTCCTCACGCATAAGAAACAATGTGTTTGTTTTTACTGCTTGAGTCGGTGCTTGAATCGCTCGCTGCTTGAGTCGGTGCTGCACTATATTTTATTCCTAAAACCCAAATATAGGTGAATTTACGTGCATCACCAAATAAGCTTTTGCAAAGAATATTTTTTAAAAAGGTTGAAATTTATTGAGCACATTTTTGGATTAGTCGACACGATTCATTCTATCCATGTCATTCAATTGCAAAAAGTAAAGTCTGTCTTTATCAAAAATAACCCCCCAATTTTCGTGGATAATATATCCTTTAGGAAAAAAGTGTTTTATCCCCAAAAATGAAAACCAGGCCCGTGTAATTTTGAGCGAAAAAGAGCTGTTTCAGTCGTCTGGAAATAAATACCTCACACATAGTTTGTGTAGGAAAAAGCAGTCAACCAAAAACAGAAAAGTGATAAAGCGAGATGTAAATAATACTTCTTTGAAAAAAAGGAGAAACTAAGAAAGAAATGATGAAAGGAATATAAAAAATTATGCGTAAGATCTAAAGATACTAGTACAGAAGTATGTACATACCACCAACAGATAAATGGTATTACAAGTAAAGAAGCTAAAACTGAAGAAGAACAGAATCAAGAAGAGCTTGATCTCGAACAAGTCCAAATTTTGAAAAATTTAGTAACCCAAAGGCTGTAGCCGAGTAAGCATGGGCAATGTCCCTATGCACCGATTTTGCTAATTTTTTTTCAGAGATGCCTTATTAACTAACATTAAGTTTCCTCAAATTTTGGCTTTGAAATGTACATGGTCTTCTTTAAAAAAAATAATATTGATTTTTTGAAAAAAAAATTTTCGGTAATAGTTGCTGGAAATTTTCCTGGAATGAAATATATTATAGAGATGCTAAATACTTATTCGTGGTATTTTTTACGATTTTTGATTTACAGGAAAATAAAAAAAAATTCAAAACAAAAATTCGAAAATAAAAAAAAATTGTTAAATATTCCTCATTGAGTATATTAATTTTTAGAAAAAAAGTTCATTTAATATGTCAAAGTTTAAAATAGTTATTTATTTATACTATACTTCATTTTTTAACTAGGAGGAGTGATTTAAATTTCCCACGCCAAAAATTTACGTTCCTGATTGGTTAATAGTAAGCAAGATTTACACAGGATAATTATTTTGGATTATTTTTGACATGTAACCTCAAATTATTAATCATAAGATTTGAATTACTAATGTATAAATTTGTATTCAGTACAAAGAAATGGGGAATTTAATTATGTTTCTGTACATATTTTATCATTAAAAAACCAAATTATGTAATTTAAAATTCCTGTCAAAACCTGTTTGGTTATTTTCTAGTAACTTTTATAGTGTAAGTTGTCCTTCTCTGTCACTCCTCCTAGTCGGCAAATTCGAGCGCTTGATTTTGAAATTCGCTTGATATTTGGGGTTTTGCTCATAATTTTTTTTCTATTGAAGCTTTTTTAAAATTTCTTTTTTTGGTACACAGAAGAGTCTTGTGGCTACCAATTTCTTCTGGTTTTGTTTTTGTAAGTCACACCAAATACTCATACGGCAGCAGTAAAATTGGCACTTTTAAAAAAACCTGGTCCTAGAAAATACCATTTTTCTTTAACAAGGGACCATCAAATTGAGATTTGTAAAATTTTTTCTTATCTAAATACACAACTTCACAAAAGTGTTATTCTGTTTTTCCGATTATATCGAGTATAAGGTTTAAAACAGCAAGCAAAACCTGCTCATTTTTAGGTCAGATTTGATTGTCTATAAATCTAAAAATTCAATAAAAAATACAAAAACAAAATAATAGACATGTTATGCCAAGTATTAATGAACTACTACTACAAAAAAAACAGAATTTCAGGTACTGGTTTGTCTAAAAAATGGTATTCCGTAGAGTCACATTTTACGCTCACAAAATTTCGCCGACTATCGTCTTAAGCAACGAGTTTCATAAGTCAAGTATTATTGCACGCGTCCAAGTTTAAAAAACGAGACGCGTAGCGGCGAGTTTTTTAATGGACGAGTGCAATAATTGACTTATGAACGAGTTACAGATTTTTAGTGTAAAACTAGTGATAAGTTATCGTGTATCCTACCAGATATTCCGAAAATAGCAAAAAATAGTAAGCCCTTAATTTTTGATAAATCTTTTCATATCTTCACAAAAATTAATACCACATATTTGACTTTCCTTATTTGACAGTTAAATTTAAAGATTATTATTTAATTTTTTGTTGGAAATTAATAATTTAAAAGGAGTGAGGAATTATTCTGTATCCTATAAAAAATTTAGGAGACATAAAAAAACATAGCAAGTACTTTAAAACTTGAAATTTATTTACGATAATCAATCAACCACAAATTTGACAGATCAATGCTACCAACTTAGTAAGCGGGTGCTAAAATGATTGCGCTATGGCCCATTATGGTTTCGCTAGTGGTGTTTTAAAAGGAATATTATAGACGCAAATTATAAAAAGGTAGTAAAAGTCACTTATTTTTTAACAATTTGACAACGTTGACATTATTTAATGTATCAATTAAATGATTTTAATTCAGAAAATTTTTAAACTTTTAAAAATATTATTATGTTATACCCAACGGACAATTTTGAGATTAATAGAAATTATAGAAGTACATATGAGGAATATTTGACAAAAAAAAATGGTGATTGTCCCCCAAGTTTTATTTTTTATTTTTGAATTTCTATTTTGATTTATTTTTATTTTCCTATAACCAAAAATCGTTAAAAATACCACTTATAAGTATTTAGCATCTCTATAAAATATTTCATTCCAGGAAAATTTATTACCGAGAATTTTTTTTTTTTCAAAAAACCAATATTATTTTTTAAAGAAGACCATGTACATTTCGAAGCCAAAATTTGAGGAAACTTAATGTTAGTTAATAAGGCATCTCTGAAAAAAAAATAGCAAAATCGGTGGATAGGCACTTTGCCCATGTTTACCCGGCTACAGCCTTTTCATTTTTATTTTGACTTCTAGTTTTATTCACACATCTGTCCCACCAATATCTGTTCTCCTATCTCCTAAATATCTGTTGTTATCTGAAGAGTTTTTATGGTTTTCCTACAACTTTTAAAATTTGGACACGATCGGTTTATGAATCAAGGTCTTCAGTTATTCCCTACCGAAGTAGCTAACTGGTACCCCGAACGTTTTTTTGAGATTATCAGATCGTGTAGTGTGTCGAATCGAAAACTGAATATTTTGAGCTCGATTTCCCACGACAGTGTCTCATAACGGTCTCTATTACGCCCTTTCTTGTTTTTGTAACGTTAAATCAACCCACGGTTGTTTTGTAAGTAATTAGAGCTGTTTTTTATGGTATATTCAAAATTCGAGATGCATTTTAACGAGGTATGTTTTTTCTGTTGCTTGAATAAACTCAAATTTTTTGGGCGACGAGAGTGCCTTCCAAAACGTTCTCGCAAAGGTTAAATATTTTGGACCTTTTTTCGAGAGTTTAAAAAATCTCAGCTCCATCGTGTTTTAAATTGAAGTGATGAATTTTTTTATATTTACATATAGATTCAGGACCAATATATTCTCATTTTCAGGGATAAAATATGCCTTATGAAAAATTTTCTAGAAATTTGCCAAAACAACCAATGAATAACAAGTATTTTGGCTATCCTACAGGATATTCAATCCCTGAAATTGAGGATAGTAGTCCAGGAGTTTTAAAATTATTCGGTCTACCCAGCGACGATGATATTTTCTTACCACAGGACCTGAGGCTGGATTCCTGAATTTCATCCGAGTGAATGTTAATCTCGCCTTCCTCGAGGCATGCGTCAAAATCTCATCCCTGAATCTCGCCTGGTTCAGACCAGGACGTGGATTCCTGAAATCTCACACAGTGAATGTTAAAATCACCATCCTGGTTCAGGCCAAATGAATTTGAATTCGCTGATGAGATTTTGACGCGTGCGCTTCGAGGAAAGTGAGATTGAGATTCACTGTGTGAAAGTTCAGGAATCCAGGTCCAAGTGAATTTGTCGATGAGATTTTGACGCATGCGCTTCGAGAAAAGTAAAATTGAGATTCACTGTGTGAGATTTCAGAAATCCACGTCCTGGGGTTTATTCTTGAATCACCCGACACGATATCATATACAACATGACAAGGACATACTCTTATTTTTGCATTTGAATGACAAGAATGAAAGTTGTATACGACATCGAGTAGTTCAAGAATATACCCCCTGATCGATTGTAACCAAACATGGCTCAATTTGAGTGTTAAGATATGTTTAATCCCTTGACGAATCCAGAGATGTCAGGATAATTTTTCCCAAAAGCGTGGAAAAATCACCAAAAAATATATTTTTTTAAATTTAGAAAGAAAAATTAAAATTTTGTGAGAACTACTTACCCGATTGAGACGCTTGATGACTTAAAATTTGCTGGATTTTTTTTTCTTCATTAAATAACAAGAAAACGGTTGCAATTTTATAAGAAATACGCCTTTCGGTGCCAGATTTTCCTACGATTTTTTCAGAAGAAATTAATTAATCGATTTTTATAAAATTGGACATAAAATAAGTACTTCCATTTAAGATGCTTGGAAAAAATGGTTAAATTGCTGCTACTACTATTTCTTCAAAAATTATCCTAGAAGGCACCAAGTCCAAAATAGTTAATAGGTGCACCGATTATTTGGTAACTTTTCGGCCATTTTGCTACTATTCAGCAAAAAATAAAATAAAATATTATTTTATTAAACATTATTCTTATTAAAAATTTTTTCATGTAAAATTTGTCTTCTAAGCTCAAGCAATAAAGGAGGCTGGACCGAAAATTCGACTAACTTTAAACGGTCAAATTACTGACCGGTGCACCTTTACTTATAGTGGTTTCGGATTATTCGCACTGGTGCAATGTCAAATTAAAACTTTAACTTGTATTTTTTCGGTGTAGAACTGAAATCTCCCTAAACTGTTCGGTTTTTCGGTTTTGCCTACAATGGTTATTTTCAGGAATTGCTCTAGAATTATCCAAAAAATTAGCTGGAAATGAACTGTCAGTGCAAAAATGCACTCTGAAAACACTATTAGACGATTTAATTTTTTCTGTTATTGCACTTACAACAATTACATTTTTCTCTTTTCGGTTCAAATTCTAAATTTTGTATCGGAGCTGATGTACTGGAGATGGTATTATAAAGTTTTAAAATCGTTTAGCAGTTTGAAAATTATTAATTGTTGTATGAATCGAATTTGATGACAGTTATAAATATTAAACGTGGCTTTATTATCTTTGAAGCGGCACACGGGGGCGTTTTGAATAATAGATGTAGGATCAGAGTTAATATGTCAATATGAGCGTCTGAAAATAAATGATTTATGGGTTATTAAACGGTGATTATTACTAGTTAGTAGGGTCTTTTAATAGGCTCCAATTTAGACAACATTTGAAATATTTAAACAACAATTAATCCCATGATTGTAATTAAATAATTTTAGTTCTTCACTACAGTGGTTAATGTTTAATAAGTTAGCTGTAATTAAAACAGTTGTTAATAAAGTTTGTTTGGAAAATATGGAATATTTTTAAAATTAACGTTTTTGGGGTGGGGTAATATAAAGGGCATTAGTGGAAGCGTGGTATAATAGATCTAAGGGTAATATGACGCGAGATGGCAAGTGAAGCAGGAAAGCCACAGTATTTAACGAACACCACTAATAAATCAAAGGCCCGACGAGGCATATTTCATATTTTATATTCCTCTGCGTACACACGCAGGCATAAGTTACACCTGCAGCAGAAGTAGAAGCTACCAAAACTTTCTTAGCCCCGATATACACGCCGTAAATCTTCCACCGAATAATCTACCCAAAAAACACGTAGTCAATTTTCATTTGTAAATATTGGGTTAATCCTGGAAAGTGGATGGATGTTGAATGTCATCTTCTTTCCTACTTGTCTAAGTAAACGCAATGAGCCTCCTGTTTGCCTCATCTCGCATACGCGTCTTCGATAATTAACGCAGATTTCACCCTCTCTCACTGCAACTTTATGGATTATTACTGCTTCTCCAGGTGAAACTCTACCCACGATTATAATTGGACCATGCTTATCAAAAAGGGACCAAGCGACATTTTTTAGAAAAATGGGATTATGGCCTCAAACGACATAGTTGAACCATGATCATCAAAAAGGAATCAAGCAACATTTTTTAGAAAAGTGGGATTATGGATCCAGAATAATTCTATGACGTTTGAAGGCATTGTGGTCCAATTATTACAAAAAATTAGCCATTTTTTCGATCTTAGAATAAAAAAGTTGTGGTGAATATAGTTATTTCAGGAATCAATTGGGATAGAGAAAGGAAATTATGAAGATTAAGTTGGAATGCATTGATTTAATTATTTGTGAAACAGCAAACAAATTAGAGAAATTAAATCGAATGTGTAGAGTAAAGACAGGTGTATGGTAAACATAAAGTGCATCGGGCAACTGTAGAAACAATTTGAAGGGAAAGGTACTAGGTGTAAGGGTGTATGTGTGTGGAGTAGAAGTAGCAAGTATAGCGTTTGAAACCAAATACAAGCTCCTAGATTTCCGACCTGTGTTTTGGTTTTCGTCCAATTAAAGGCAAACACAAGACGAGTCTGCCTGAATTAACGTGAAACGTTACTAATTCTCCCTCAAATTATCATCATCTCCATCTGCTCCGTGCTCAGCTCACAACAAATTATTACAATCTTAATATGCGCAATGAGTCATGCTGAATTGGAACCATTTTAACCATTTCAAAATCACGTTTACAAAAACTAACACATTCGTGATTTCAGTAATCTGCAATCGTGTGTAATGGGGTTACTTAAAGTGTTCATTCTAAATTTTATTGTGTCTGGAATCAATTTCGTTGAAATATTATCGCGGCTAACAATTCAATTTAACCGTTTTCATCATGTTTTTGGGCCGCCTTATCACGGAATGGAGACCGTGCATTACACAATTAGCCTTGTGGCTGAAGGGATCGTTTGAATAACAAGTTTTGTGAGCATGATAGCAACCGAATAAGATTTTAACGCAAAAAGATGCCACAATCACGCACGTGTTTCGAAAATAAATTTCCAACACGTAGTTATCAACTACTCACACATAATTTATAAACAAGAATACAATCATATACAAATTTGAATAATAGGCCTTATCCGAAGAGAATGTAATACAGTTACGAGAAATTTTCGAAACCTCCAGATACATATACAGGGCTCAGCGAGGAAGTAACAGTACTCTAAAATGATATTCGACAGAATATACAATTCTTTTAGGAGCACACTCAAAAAATATTTTTAGAATATATCGGGTGTCCATTCCAAAATGGCGGACCAAAATACGTTTATTTTTAAATGGAGCACCCAGTATATTAAGAAATTTTTGGATTCCAGGGCGCACCTTGTTGGATTCGACACCCGGTATATTATTAAAATATTTTTAGAGTGTATGTCTAAAGGTATTGTACACTCACCGGCACAAAATTCGATCCATGCAATTTATTTGGTTTTACTCATTTATTACTTTTTGTTTGTATTCATAATAATTTATTTTCAATTATATAATTATTTAAGAGGGTACGCAGAACAATAATAATGCATTATAACCAAAGGTAACATTTATTTTTAAAAATAATGAAAATAATTGCAAATTTCTTAAAACTTTCAAAACAAAAAACGAAAATGTCTCAGAAAATGATACAGCAACAACAAAATTAGTATCGTGTATTGCTTCCTCGGGCTCTAATTACGGCTTCAATTCTTCTTGGCATGCCCTCAATAAGCGTTTGAATAGTATCAAGAGGAATTTCTTCCCATTCTTGCAAAACTGCTGCAGTTAGTTCTCGTATGGTGTCAGGAGCGGGAATTCGAGCACGAATTCGTCTTCCAATCATGTCCCAAACATGTTCGATCGGATTAAGATCGGGACTTCTGGCAGGCCAAATCATACGATTGATTTGGACTTCATTCAAGTACTCGTTGACGACGCGAGCAACATGAGGTCGAGCATTATCATGCATTAGCATGAAATTATTGCTAACAAACGGAGCAAAAGGTACAACATGTGGATCCAGAATATCAGTAATATATCTGTCTGCAGTCATTGCTCTTCCATTTACAATTACCAGGTCTGTACAAGCGTCATGTTAATACCGCCCCACACCATGATCGAGCCACCACCAAAATTCAATCTTGGTACAATATTGCACTGGGCAAACCTTTCGCCAGTCCTTCGCCATACTCGTTGACGTCCATCCGGAGATCTGAGACAAAACCTTGACTCATCCGTGAAAAGGATATTGCTCCATTCCGGATCACCCCAGTTTTGGTGTTCACGACCAAAGCGTAGACGTTCTACCCGATGTTCCCTGGTCAATTGTGGGCCATTTGCGGGTCTTCTAGCATCTAATCCATGTTCCTGTAACCTTCTTCTTACGGTTCTTTCACTTACTGCTACTCCCTGTACATGTTCCAACTCATTCCGTTCTGTAATTGCGGTAGTGTCTCTATTTCGCAAGACTCTTAATCTAAGAAAATGATCATCTTGAGCAGTTGTACACCGTAGTCTGCCTGATCCAACTCTTCTAGAATAATTTCCAGTTTCATTAAAACGTTCTACAGCTCTTTGGACACTTGGATAAGAGCAATAGCTCTGGCACTATCAGTTGGGCTTAAAACCATTTTTTAGTTTAAGGAAGACTTTAACTTTAATTTTAACTCGACCCTATTAGGAACCTTACTGTTGAAAATTTTAAAAGAACCACACTTTAAAAATTCTTAACATTCAATTGTTGTATTTAAAAGAAATCTTTTATATCAAAATATTGTATAAAAATGTGCATAATTTCATATTTATATGATAATTAAACATTACATTACATAAGGTCAAAATTAAATGAGTAAAATCAAATAAATCGCATGGATCGAATTTTGTGCCGGTGAGTGTATATTTTGCTAAAAACCGCATGTAATATCTTTTATCATTTTAGAGTAGCGTGTATTTTATATAGGGTGTCCGTAAATAACTGTGACAAATTTTGGGTGATGGAGGAAGTGAAACTAAGCATTCTTTACTTATAAAGTGATGTCCGGAAATGCTTCCTTAAAAAATTATACTTCAAAAATTTAAGAAAAATATATTTTTTTGTAAATAAAATAAATATTACAAGAGATATTAATTTGAAATTTTGGCGACAGTTTTTTCACACAAGAATACACATTTACGGCCAATAAAAGTTTAAAAAAACATTTTCAGGGGCGTTACATGTGGGGGGGGGGTCATCAACTTTTTTTGAAGATGATTAAGAGAAGTTGATGAGCCCCTGAAAGCATTTTATTGGCCTTAAATGTGTATCCTTGTGTGAAAATACTATCACCAAAATTTAAAATTAATATCTCTTGTAATACATACAGGGTGTCCTATAACTACACCGACAACGCTTAACTGGTGATAGTAGACGTAAAAATAAGTCGATTTGACTCTGATAATCTATATCCAAAAATGCAAGTTATAAGCTTCTGAAGTTCATTTAAAAAAAAATATTTTTTTAATTGCGGCCAAAGTAATAAAAATTTTATAATACAATTTTGTATACGTGCATTTTTATAAAAAACGCTCATTTGGTAAAAATTTTACCAATCCTTGATTACTGGAAAAGGTCTTATACGGTGCCAAAGGACATAAATCACTTAAGAACTTTTTTGGTAATAAATTTTTTTAGTAAAATATTATTTATTTTTGTAGAGAAATTCAAGAGAAATTTTTTTTGTCCCCTACAAATTTTGCGTAGGAAGTGCAGTTTCTGAGTAACATTAAAAAATTATTTAATAAATGGTAAGTAAGTTAGGCTTTTTAACATACATTTTTAAGAAAATATTCATTTAAAGCCCAAAAATTACCATTGCGTTTACCCCATATTAAATGCATATTCGCATACTCATTAAACTCGAATTTAAATTTTTAAATTAGGAAATCCAGATGAAAAGTTGAAGATGTAGCTTGTTACCATGGATACACCTGAAATTAGATAGCACATCCTACACAAAATTTATAAGAGACAAAAAAATCTTTCTCTTGAATTTATCCATCGAAGACAATTTCCGGTAATCAAGGATTGGTAAAATTTTTACCAAATGAGCGATTTTTATAAAAATTCATGCATACAAAATTTCACCATAAAATTTTTATTACTTTGGCAGCAATTAAAAAAAATATTTTTTTTTTAAATGAACTTCAGAAGCTTATAACTTCTTAGGGGTGCATTTTTGGATATAGATAAATAGGGTCAAATCGACCTATTTTCACGTCTACTATCACCAGTTAGGCGTTGTCGGTGTAGTTACAGGACACCCTGTATGTGCATATGTATTTATTTTATACCGGGTGGAAACGAAACACGGTTCACCTTTATAGTTGTTTTATTTATGAAAATAAAAATTTTAAATTTGACTATGTTGTATGATTCAAGAAAACACATTTTAAGCACTAAAAATTTTTTCAATATGACTTTTGGTTTTACCGGAAGTGACATCAACTTTATTTATTTAAATATAACATCCATTTTTTTGTTCAAAATATGAAATTATTTTATAAAAAAGTGTTTGTGATAATTTTATTTGAAATTTTAGAAAAGAAAAAAAAAATTTCTTCATGGATTTATCAAAATTTCAAAAAAATAAAAAATGTATCACAAACATAGTGCTTTTCTAAAATAGTCTTAAATTATGAACAAAAAAATTTGGTGTTACATTTAAAAAAATAAAGTTTTACCGGAAGTGATATTGAAAAACTTTTTAGTGCCTAAAATGTGAGCCATACAACATAGTCAAATTTCAAATTTTTATTTTCATAAATATAGAAGTTATAGAGGTGACCCGTGTTTCGTTTCCACCCGGGATAGGAAAAAATATTTTTTTTGAAAATTTTTGAAGTGGTATAACTTTTTAAGGAAGCATTTCCGGAGAATATTGTAAAAAGCAAAAATTCCTTCCTCTATCACCCCAAAAAATTTGTTACAGTTATTACACCCTGTATAACTTGAAATTGTTTCGATTAAAGAATATATGTATAATTATTGTGCAATTAAGAAAATGCAAAACGCAAACTTTTTATTTTTGTGGGTTTAAAACCCACTTCTGAGTTTGGAGGCGTGCGATTAAATTTGGTGGTTATCCAGCGAATGGGAAGGTAGCGTGTTCGTTTAATTAAAAAAAGTTTGAAGAGGTGCTTAAATTATGCACATCTACATAACGAAATAGAGCTGTCCGCTGTCCGTGTCCGAATAGTGGAAGAGGAGTAGTGCAGACAGAAGTGAAGGCGGTCAACAGAGGTCAGCAGTCCCAACAACGTCACGCTGCTGGACATGATGTCTCCGGGGAGCCCCTGCACGACACCGGGACTCCCTTGTGCACGCATTTCTCAACACAATAGAACCCAATATTTGTGCACAGAAGTCAATTATACACGTCATTTGTCGCCTGTGTTAGGAATTTCACAAATTGCAAAATGAAGCGTCCCAAAAATATGACCCAAACTTTTCAAAGATGACATTTTGATACAAACTTAACATCTATTTTCTTTTTTTCCAGAATTACTTCAAACCAAAGACGTTGCGGGAGGAGAAGTCGATAGAGGCGCCACCTGCGTTGCGAATCGAAGGTGAGCTAAAAACTTTTCATCTTTTTCAATAATAAAATCCTCCCCGTCCCACCTCGACCCGTCCCGTAATAGCATTACGCTCTTATTTCATTTCCACGTTTTGTTACTTTATTTTTCCCTCAAGAATCCCGAAAGAATGCCCGTACTAAAATTTCCATCTGAAACTTTGCAAAAACAATGTTTTAATACGCGCCAGTCGTTATTTAAAACGCCCGCTGATGACGGCCCCAAAGTCAACCCCAACCTTCGCTCACCTTACTTTTTTCAAGCACTGAGTCGGAATTTCACCGCTGTTGGTTATTAAATCGAAAAGTTTTTAAGACGACATGTAAAATTTTAAACTCTCATAGGTTATCACAAAAATTTCATTTTGATCACATTTTACTTCATTTAATATTCCTCCAAACAACTTAGTCACCTCAAAAATCTTAAATACCAATATTCATAAATTATTTAACAAAAAATACTAGAAATTGACATAGTATACTTCTAGGCAAGAAATCGAATGATTACACAATCTCGTTTATGACCAAATTTGTTGTTAATATTTTTGGGAAATCTATAGACGTAGCTTATAAATAAATATGTATTATTAAATATATAAATATTAAAGTACGTGTCGGATTGGTTGAATTTATTAAAGAACCCAAATCTTTAAGATAGAGTCACAAAATCGCGAGAAAAAATTATTCAGTTTTAACATTATACTTCCATAAAGAAATCGGGTATGAGCGTACCTGTTCCAATCTTACATGTACCTTAACGCCAAAAAATAATTGTTTATACTCCTCATTAAATGTTGTCGTACTTGGTTTTTCACAGTATTTATCTAGGGATAATCCCTATTCTCCTGAAGCCTGATTCTTTGGTATTCCCATCAATTTCAGAGATGTGTGTTCGTCTTCTTCATTTTGCAGCTCAGCTGCCAAAGAAGAATCTTGGATATTATGATAGTACCAGTTCAACTTGATAAGCTTCATAAGTTAATTGGCGTAAAAATATTTATTTGGAATAACAAAGTCAAATTCAGAAACAATGGTACATGTATTGTAGTTAGGAGTTCCCATCGACTTTGCTTTTGTTTAAGACCTTCAACTTCTACTCTAGCTTGAACTACATTAACCTGTTTCAGAGGATATGGACCACAAAATTATATGGGTTTTCCTTGTTTTTATATTTCAAACTACGCGAATATGTATTGAGCTATATACAAAATAAGAATATCATATGAAAGTGGAACTTCTGCTTGAGACTTGTATGGGGCAGTTTTTTTAAATTTTATATCCAAAATAGTAAAAAAAAATCATTAAAAATACGGCCTATTTTAAACTTATTTTTTAGACTTAATAATTTAATTTTTGAAAAAGTCGTCGTGTAGAAGTCTAGCCATGAATGTTATTTAAACTCTACAATTATAAAACTTAATGGTATTTACAAAATATGGTTGTAGTTTGAAATAATTGCAAGGCATATTTCGTAAATTTTGAGCGCGCATTTTAACTGTATAAACAGCTAGTCTAGGTGATATAAATTTTAAAATATAACAGAAATGAAGATTTTTATTGGTACTTTTAGCCTAATTATGTGGGATGTACTTTGGGTCAAGATTTCTTCCCCAAATTCAAGAAGAAGCTCAAAATATACGTTTACTATCGGAGCGCGGTATTACTTAGACTCCCAATCCTCTTAACATCTGTTCTGCTAATCCTACACCTGCATTAGGTATCGTAATAGCTCTATGATATTTAATTATTATAGCACTGGCTAAACAGATAAAATCTTCTAGATTGGGAATGCAAGGTGTAACACTTCTAAAGAATTTAAATAAACTTTTCAAGTGACCATTCCGGGCTTCAACGATCCATCCCGATTTTGCGATGATACAAGCTCTTCTATTGAGAAGGTTGCATCAATTATTGAGAATTACAATCATAATTGCAAGTACATAAATAATTACAAGATCAAACGAACTTACCTGAAGGAAGTTCGATCTTGATTATGTTTGTGTCCTGCTCGATGTATCTCTTATAATTGATAATTGTAGTACTCCCATACTCTGTGTCAGGTATCACAACTTGATTTAAAAACTCAAATTTTTAATCTAGTATATTGCTCGCATATCTTTCGTTATTCCTTTAAAGCTTCTTGATTCTTGACGCATGGGACCTGGGATATTGGGGGGGGGGGGGGCGCGATACATCGAGCAGGACACAAACATAATCAAGATCGAACTTCCTTCAGGTAAGTTCGTTTGATCTTGTAATTATGTATGTATCCTGCTCGATGTATCTCTTATAAATTGTAGACTTTTAGAGCTCTTAAGCGTCAAGAATAAATTCGAATAAAATTACTGTAGTAATTTTTATTCATCTATTTAAAATGCAATAGAAGATTCTTACTTAAGAAGAAAACATAAACTATTTTCAAACCAATTGTAACAATCATTAAAACAAATTAAATACACCATTTGTAAAATTATCTTGAAATATAATAGGCATATTATAAAAATTAGCAAAAAACTTAAATATGTCGGACTATCCTGCCTTATTGTGGATTAAATTAATATTAACTTCTTGCAAATCTGCTTTTAAAGTTATTGTATATCGAGTAATATGTGCACTAAAAACTTATGTGTTTAATCCACCTTTTCCTAAAATTTCCTTAACCCATTTAGTAATGGTTTGTTTGCTAACTGATATTACGACCTATTAACGTCATAAACACGTGTTGAATCTCCCCCCTATATTCTTTAAATATTTCTAAATATTTCACCAAATGACATGCAATACAAAAAATTGGAGGTATTATTGTTGGTTATATTTTATTGCGCCTGATGTTTTAATCCTCTCGAGTTCTAATAATCATCCCTTTTTGGACCACATTTTATATTTGCTATTTTTATTAAATGTTGAATCTGGACTCTTTGTACAGTAGCCAGTACCAACAAACTAACCAATTTTTTGGAAAGCATACTTATAGAAATTTTATCTGTAGATTCTGTAAAAGATTGAAAATCTATTATTACTCGTGGAACCCAAGTAACTACATATTTTGGTTCAATAGTCTATTATTGCATATACTCTTAAAACCCCTCTTTAATATATGGGATCATTACTTTTTGAATTTTCACTAATTAAATTTATAGCTGCTCGATGACTTTTTAATATTCCATATGCAGCACAGTTTCATAAAATCATTAAAGATTTTATTATTATAATATGGTAAATTTCTCCATTAAATATACAAATTTTGTTGCATTACAAAACTCCCACCTTATAACTTTAAACTGGAGTTATATTGTTTAAGTTTATTTATATGTATACTTAAGGAAGCTACCAAAAGATTCCCTATTATAATATCTGTACCACCAAGAAAAGTTGACTAGCCAAAGGATAATTCCTGCCAAAACAAAAAACAAGATTGTCATTAGGTTCAAAAAAGATAGGTTTATCTTTAAGAAGGGCCAAGAATTCTCAATAGTAGGCTTTGCCAAAAATATACTACCACGATTCCCCGCGCTTAATCATGTCCTATTTTATCTAATATCCTTAAATTTAAAGAAAAACCGATGGGAATACGTAAAATTGCTTGAGTCTAGATCTTGAATATAAGAATATAGTTTATCGCATTTCCGATTAACTCAAGATGAAAATAAATTTATATCCATTATCCCAAATTGCTTAGCAAAAATTTGAAAAATCCAATCTGATATTTCAATCTCCATATACAGAGATATCTTCCTAACCGATTCTTTATCAGCTTTATAATTATCTTTCTTTGAAATAAAATGCGCTTTTAGCTATATTTATATTTCCTCTGAAAATTCCCAAATTTGCATAGAAATTTTATCTTATGGTTCCCATACAATTTATGTAAGAAACGGAAATAATGTTATCTAATCTTAATAAAATATTAATTTTGTTCATTTCTGTACATTTTTAGAGGTCAACATTTTTAAGCAAACAATACTGCAAGTAGCTCCAAATTTGAAGTAAGACTTCCTCAATGTTACAATAACTATACCTGTTCACAAATTGCCCCCCTACCTAATAAAGAGGCATCAGTATAAATAATTTTATCAAAATGATATTTCCCGAAATAACAATTAACTTTAACTATATTATTTGACCAACATTCAATATTTGGTATTATTTCTTTACTAAAAATCATTTTTAATCTATAATTGTTTTGATTGTATATTACAAGTTTTGCAATTTTTGAACCATAATATTTTTTCCTGAATTGTCGCAATTTTGCTCTGAAAAGGATAATACATTTTTACTGAATCTAAATTGAACACTAAAAACAAAATATGTTGTTTTAAAATATGACTAGACTTTTTTCATTAATGAAAAGTTCCAGATGTTCCAAAACAATTTTAGTTTTACACATATTTTTTTTTAACAATCATCTATATCAATTGTAGCAAAATAAGATTTAAATTTTGTCAATCTCGTAGGAGTTTACCAACTCTAATTTAAAATGTTTAGTAATAAGAAATTTACTTAAGTCTTTAAGATTTATAATAAATCTGAAAAAATTATCTTTTTTGGGTATTATAAAATTTTTGGAATGTATTGACCAAATGGTATTATTTCCTATAAATCATAGGTTTACATTTTTCTACTATTTTGTTCTTAAAAAACAACTTAATTTTGTCTTTAAAACAGACCATTGCTGTTCCATTGGAACAACCCGTTGTATAACCTTTTTGGCAAACGGAGTTTTATAGCCCATTACCATGACAAAATAATATTGTCATTATTTATTTATTTCTAAAAATATTTTAAGTGGCCAGGACTATTTCTCACCTTTAGTGACGACGTTGGGGTTAAGCTTTCGTTTATGTGTGTCCTCCCTGGTACTGCATTGTCGTATAAGTTGACATCTTTGGATAATAATTTCTCCGGACGTTTTGTCCAATCAACTTGTGAATCTTCGGAGTACTTGTTGATGAACGATTGAAGTTTAAATTATTTGTAACTTTTGACAATCCCTCTATACAGTTAGTTTTTGGAGTACGTTTTAACTGCTCTGATAAACGCTGAATCGCCATTGACGATTTTAAACGATCCTCCAAAAACATGTGAACATATGTCAGTTTTCTCCAAAGTTTCCTTAACATCTTTATTTAGTAAAGATATTGCCAAAAATGTTCTTATCTCAGACAATCTTCCAACATCACTGATACATTCTATTTTATATTTAATGGCTTCTTTACATCCCCCACATCTTATTTTTTAACCAAAATTGCAAGTGCTTGTCCAATATCCGCTAGTCCTATATCCATCCGAATCTGCAACTTTGATAGTCTTTCTTTTCTCTTTTTAACTTGATGATTTAACACTACAATTTCAGGATTTAACTTTGGAAGTTCCAAAGATGAAAACTCAAACAAATCTATCTTAATATCACTTTTTGAATCATAAATCATTATCAACCTGAAATATTTCTTCATAGAAAAGAAAATATTATAATTTCTTTATTTTAATTATTTATACCAATGTATAAACTGTGCATGTACATACATACATGCCTAAAAATATTTACAAGCAGATACTTGTGTAATCAATATTAAATCATATATTATTTTCCAAATTTCTTTAATACAGAAGGGCATTTACTTACATGTTTAGAAAGACATACTAACCATATTTATGGTTTGTATCATACGTATTTCTAGTCGTATAAGATTGATACGAAATATTTAAGTGTGAATTTTCACACTGAAGGTATATTATCAATAAATCTTGACGCACCTTGTGCGTTATGTAACACAAGACCATCCTCCACTATCAATAAAATGGTGCTTCTTATACATACACTTGTAGATAATTAACATGCATGTACTTACATGCCAAGAAATACATACAAACCATGCTTATGGTTTGTATCATACGTATTTCTAGTCGTATAACATTGATACGAAATATTTAAGTGTGAATTTTCACACTGAAGGCATATTGTCAATAAATCTTGACGCACTTTGTGCGTTATGTAACATAAGACCATCCTCCACTGTCAATAAAATGGTGCTTCTTATACCTACACCTGTAGATTTTTAACATCCATGTACTTACATGCTTAGAAATACATATAAGCCATGCTTATGGTTTGTATCATACGTATTTCTATCCGTATAACATTGATACGGAACACTAACCATCGCCTATTCCCCATGAAATAGCAACAATTATGCGACAATAATTTTGACATTTGACAGTAGGTACTTGTACCAAACTTGAGCACCCACTTTTTCTATGCTTTTTCTTTTTAATATACTTCTCCAAACTACTCAGTTTACCTCAAATTGTTAAAAATTTTTACTCTCTTCTGATATGCGACTTGTGCCCTGACACAAAAACAGAATAATAACGAAAGAGATGCGAGCAACATACTAGATTGAAAATTTGAGTTTTTAAATCAAGTTGTGATACCTGACACAGAGTACGGGAGTACTACAATTTATAAGAGATACATCGAGCAGGACACATACATAATTGTAATTATTCAACATTTTTTTGAACAACAATTAGAAGGTACTTTTTATTAAACTATAAACTGACAAGACTCACAACATTAATTGTTATTATCAACACTAACTAAATCCATAGTTACTAAATATAGCCACCTTTAATATTTGATTTTTCAACATCTAATTAATTATTCTCACAAGAATAACTCATAACTCCTAGGCTATACTTAAAATGGTTCTAATAGAATCAAAACAAACCACCGGACTAAACGTTTCCTCGTAATCTATACGAGCCTTTTGATAATATCCCTTGACCACTAGTGTCGCCTTATATCAACATTTTCATCAGCTTTCATTTTAATTTTAAAAACCCATTTACAGCCAATACATCATCCATGGCTTCTTTCCATTCTTTTGATTGATTAGATTTTATTGCTTGATCATATGTTTCTGGTTCTGTATTCTCTGCAAAATACACATAATCATTTAAATATTCTGGTTTTCTTGATTTTCTACGACTTAAATCTTCTTTTATCTCAAGAGTTTCCTTGTGTTCATCGGCTTCACCCACATGTTCTATTTCTTCATTCACAACTTCTTGAACTGATTTTTCAACGCCATGAATTGAAAATGTTAAAAACTTCTTTATCAGGAGATTCTTTTTCAAATATAACATCTCTGCTTAACATAATTTTGTTTTCATTTTCAATGCAAATTCTATATCCATCTTTTTCACGAGAATAACCAACAAAAATCCCAACAATACTCTTTTTGTCCAATTTTTGTCACTTTTGTTTAGGAACATGCACAAAACACTTAGTGCCGAATATACGCAAATGATCAATCACAACAACTTCTTTATTAAACCACAATTCCAATGGAGTTTTATTTTGTACTTTTGTTGGACCAGTTCTAATCAATACACGCGCTGCTGTGTTAACAGCTTCTGCCCACAGTTTTAACTTTAAACCTTTTGTATGTATCTAACGTACGATTTTCCCTTTCTACAACACCATTTTGTTCTGGTGTATAAGGCATTATAATTCTAAATTCCCCTTGATTGAAGAATTTTACGTACTTCTAAGTTATCAAACTCCTTTCCTCCATCAGTAGGAAGTTCCTTAATAGAATTCCCAGCTGTAGCAGCCTCTTCTATAAAAATCTCTAAACATCGTGCAACTTCTCCTTTTGTTTATAAGAAGAAAACTCTACGAAACTGCGAAAAATCGTCCTTAAAGCACAAATAATATTTCGCATCACCAATAGAATTTTCTTGCAAAGGACCACAAATGTCAGCATGAATTACTTCTCCAGATTTTGAAGGTCTAGTTTCCTTTGTTCCAAAACTTTACCTGTGTTGTTTACCATAAACACAACCTTCACAAAAATCTTCATTAACTATGCAATTTATGCCACACCTTTAAAGCACATATTTTACATGTTGTTTATTTTGATGACATAAACGTTCATGCCATAACTGCATTGTATCTTCTTCAGATGTAACATATACTTCAGTAGGTAATTCAGGTTTGCAAACACGCATATTTAATCCATACAACCCTTTAATCGTTTTTCTTCCAGTAAGTTTTAGTTTTTCATTTTTAGTATACCAACAACCTTTATTATTTGCTTTGAATATAAATTCATTTTCCATACTTTTACCAATAGAAAATAAATTCCGGCCAATTTCTGGAACATACCAAACATTAGTAAGATGATTTTTCACCCACTCACCATTGATCTTCATTTCCACTGTAATAGCACCTTTACCAAAAGCACATATCTTTTGATTATTTCCAATTTGAACCTGTTTTGGAATATCAAAAACTTCGTATGTAACAAAATAATCTTTGTTCTTTGTCATATGCGCTGAAGCACCTGAATCTGCAATCCAATCATGTAGCACATTTTCTACTGAACCAACGAATGCATCACCTTCAAGATTTCTATCTTTACAACTTCCTCTGAAAGTTGAATTCGTTTTCTTTATACAATTTTTAGCAAAATGTCCAACTCGGTGACATTTGAAACATTTCAACTTAGACTTTTCATTAAAGCCTTTCTTGGATTCAGTTAAATTTCTCTTTACCACTACTACTTTCGCAATCAATGCTGTAAAATTCGTTGGCTTAACTGGTAAACGCATCTCAATTAATCTTAGACACTCTATCAACTTATTTACTGTACGATCATTTATGTGTATTGACTCCCATACACTCTTGAATTCAAAATATTCAACGTGCAAAATTGACATTATTCTACTCATTAACAAAAGATCAGGTAATTCAGTTTTTACCAACTTTTTTAACTCCTCATTAATTTGAGTAAAATTTCTTTGAAGACAAGATATTTGTGTAACAATATCATCATCTGTAAATTTCTCACAACTGAAAAATTCCTCCATCAACCTATCTAAACGATGACTTGAACTCTGTTCATATACAGACAACAATTTTTCCCAAATGATATTTGATGACTCACACATAGCAGTCAAATCAACATTGGAATCATTCATTGACCCTACTAAAATTAACTGGGCCCAGGGTAGGGAATCTCCCATATTAAAAGTTTTTTCCCTAAGTTCGCGAGGACCCCTACGTGATGGCGCTGCTTTATTAGTATTTTAGGCAACTTTTTTTACCCCTCTATACTTCCCCTTAATCAAAAAATATAAAATAAATAAAAATTTGGATAAATTAATCAAGTATTCAAAAGTAAAAAAATCCATTACATTTTGAATTTTTCTTTAATTTTCTTGACTTTGCATTATTTTAAAAAATAATTAAATTAAAAAATATTTTTATAGTAATCTTTGGAAGTAATATCACCGTCATACTTCTATTTTTAACTTCGTTTTTATTTTTGGGCTTTTCGGTTTGTGTTTGTGTGTTTAAATTTTAAGTATTATAACCTGATATACAACCAATAGTGAATTTTTACCAAGAATAATTTCTAACTTGGAACTCGAAGAAGTGATTTGCAACTGTTGTAAAAATAAAATATCCCAAATACCCTTCAACTCTTCAAACAGCACCAGCACATCAGGACCTCAAAATTATTTTATTTTTGAAATTAAATATTAAATGTTTTGTAAGTATCCATAAAATGTACTCATGTACAGAAACATAAATAAATATTAACCACTTTATATATTTGTTTCTTTTCGTTCAAATAGCTACATAAATGTTCAAGTGCCGCTACGCGGCTTGTTTTTTAAACTTGGACGCGTGCAATAATACTTGACTTATGAAACTCGTTGCTTACTATACTATTACAAAATATCTAAGGTTCTCCCGCCGTTTATACGTCAAAGTTGCGGCGGTACCCTATCACAGGGCGCTATTTTTGCTGCCCGAAAATTTTGTATTACAGTTACCTATCTATTTTATCTATAGTTGCAGAGGAACCCTTTCAAATGGCGCTATTTTTGATGTCCGAAAATTTTGTATTCCAGTTAGCTATCTATTTTATCTATGACTGGGCCAAAGCGTCATTTTTGTTATACATTTTTAATCCAGCAGAATGACTTCCTTCGGGCATTTTACGTTCACCAACAACCAGATCAAAAATCTCGTTATGCCGCAATACCAATTCCATCTGCCTTTTCCATCACATCCAGTTTGACATACCTTCCAATTTTTCAATTTGTGTTTTATAATCCATCAGTTCAAATTAAATCAATGCAATTAAGACTTAACAGCAACTCTTTAACACAGTTCACCAGTCGTATCTGGGTCCGTAACCCATAACCTATTAAGAATTACAATCTCAATTGCAAGTATATGAATAACTGTAATAATTCAACAATTATTTGAACAACAATTAGAAGGTACTTTTTATTAAACTATAAACTGACAAGACTCACAACATTAATTGTTATTATCAACGCTAACTAAATCCATAGTTACTAAATATAGCCACCTTTAATATTTGGATAAGAATATCATTACGGTATTCATGATTAAGTATGAAGATATTTCAAGCTCTAAATCTTGCTTGCATTCCTGCAACAACCATTTGGAAGTCTTTCAAAAAGGCATTACTGTCAGTTTCTTGTATATCAAGTACATACATATCCAACTGGAGCTAAAAACAGTTTCTCCGGACTTGGTACCCATTCAGACATTAGATTACCATGTTTTGAACTATTGATTTGCCGGGACCAGATTGAAATCGTTTTGTTGATTAAACTTTCTTCGTTTCAAAATTGGTGTTGTTTTGATGGATGGAAGATGAAATATTTTTGTCGATGAAAAGGTTTTAGTGTAGTGTTGTTGATGTGGTCCGAAGATGTTGTTTCGATGGTATGGTAGGTATTGGATGAAAAGGTTATTTCGATGTACCGTGTGCAGATAATTCAGTTACTAAATATACATTTTAACAAATCCGTGTAAAGCTGTGGAATGAATTGGGATAATTGGCGCGTGTGTGCGTTCGGACTTAAAGATCGGGTCGAAAAGGGGGTTGGGGTGGCAAAGGGTTATCGGCGAGGTTGGGGTTGTTAAGCAGGATGATAAGCATACGTGGAGACTTGGAGCATGCAGAAACAGTAGCAGTAAGCAGTAGCAGCAGAAGCAGAAGCCAGTGTTCAATATAATAGCAGGAGATTCCTTTCCGACCACAACCCGCGTGCGCTGCTCCTCTCTCCTGCTAGGCTAGCGTCTCGAAACCGCACATTTCAACCCCATCCCACCCCCTCGGTACACTCTTAACAGCAACGGGGGAGCGTTTTACTGTTTTATTGATTAATTGAGTTCAGCTCGCTTTCGGATTTCGGTTTTATTACGTTTTATAGTTATCTTTATGGCACGTTTTCCTTTTTTCCAACCGCACTTATACCATCATCATAGTTTTAATGTTTTACGGCCATTATACTACTGTAATCGCAGTTATGACCATCTAATCCGCGCTGTTTTCTAACTATTAATTTTTACAGCGGCCATCAATAATTTTGCGGGCAGTAAACATGAATTTATAAGAGGCCCTGCGCCGCCGCCCGCCGCCACGAGCCACTAAATCCACCCACCATCGATATAAAGGTTTAACTTGTTGCGGGCTATTAAACAATGTTACGTCTTAAAATATGTGCGCTTAAGTCTCCCTTAATGTCCAAGTTAAGATCTTAGACGTACTTTATGTGCAGATATGACCCCGAGGAGCGTCCAGGGGTAATAGTTTACACCAACGTCCCATCGGGCTGCGAACCAACGGTCGCCAAAAGCATGAAATATCTTACGCATAAATTAACCAAAGTTTCAGCAAGAAATTACACTAAGCCCAAGGCATTAATATAGTCATTACTGGGGTAATGCACCCCTCTACCCAATTTCTCACCCTAACCCACCCACACACACATACAATCCTAAGTGTGCACAACATACCCACCTCATTACCACAACGTGTGATTGATTATTCCCATCTAATTACCCTAATTAATTCAATTATTTCACACTCACATACAAGGTGAATTATATTTCAACCTATAAAACATCATTTGCTTCAAAAAAAATCACCTTACCGGCCATTTCAAATATACAAAGCGTCCCAAAAGTCCCGGAACGGCAGTATAACTTTTGAACGTGTGTACAAAACAAATCGAAAATATTTTGTGATATTTCACTACCTTTTTTCAGTTATGGGGTGTCCTGGGGGAGGGCTCTTCAACTTTTTTAAATTGCAAAACCAGAAGTCGATATTATAACTCTTTCAAGAATTACAAGCATTTAAAGTACCAAATTGGAGATTCAATGTGTGGAAAATACTGTAACAGTTAGGAGTCCATACCCAAACTACCAATTTTCGTCTCGTTCGCAAATTTCACAACCGTGATCAACTCGGAAGTTTGTAATTCCACCTCAGGTTAAGAACATATGCACGAAATACTATTCCAGAGAGAGGGTTGACCATGAAGCACCAATTGATAGAAAAAGTAGAGGAGCAAACTTTGATAAACTTCTGGATATGGAACAGAATTATGTGATATTTGAGGAAGACAAACAATGAAGCTTTTCCTGTTGAGCCACATTAATTACCGAGTTTTTGAAAATTAAAGTTACCACAGGCTACATGGTGTACACTATCTCATACTACCTTTGGTTTTTAAATTTGTTTTATCAGAAATACCTCTGATAACATCTGATGAGATAGTGTGCATCATGTGGTATCTTCAACTTTCAAGAACTCAATCATCAATGCCACTTAACACAGAAATGACAATATTGTTCTTCATTGCTTGCCCTCTAAGGTATCTTGTGGAAGCACTGATCAGGTAATGTTGCTCCCAGCTCGAAGTAGGACAAAGAATACGCGATCGTGATTACTTTTGTCCTACTTCCAGCTGGGACCAACTGTACAAGTCTTGCTAAAGGATTACTTCGCTCGAATACCTTCTTCAAGTCCTCAGAGACATCCAGAAAATGATTCGCAATTATGTACAAGAAAATCTAAATTGTAACCTTCCGATCACCAGGAGAAATCACTATGTGGCCTCAGTATTTTTCTAGCCGATCTTTTCACCTTCCTACATTTATTTGTAAAATTCATATACATTCGTAAAAATTCTTTTTGTGTTTGGGGTGTTCTACCGACAGAACATCTACCCAAATACACAAAAAACACAATTAGTATGATTTTGGAAACTAATGATACCGAGAACCTAAAATAAACAAGTGAAACAGCTGAAACGGGTGCGAAATGACAAACAATCTTACGATAAATGTAAGTGGTTTGGTCGTAAAAACCATGTAACTGTAATAAACTCAAGTAATATTCATATTATAATATACACTAAAAATGTTTTTGACCATCTAATAAGTTTTAGTTGAAATAAGCACTCAATATTAGTTGTTAACTAATGGGGTCATAAAGTGACCCCACTTGGACATTTGTGCTTTAAATTTCGACTTGTCATCGGAAGGCTAGAAACTACGTCCCAACTTTTTAAAACTTAAAGCTCGTAAATAGTAAAAAAATATCCTGACGAGATAATCGTGATTGGTATGAAGCCTTCGAGCTATTTTTTTCTCAAAAACTGTCCAGATTCATTTACTCCTATTCCTGGATTTCATAGAAACAAAATTTGATAGTTTCATTATTTTACTTTTTCAATATAACCTAGTGTAAGTAGTAGTATAGAAAATATCTGTTAGGTTTGTTATGTGGATTGTTATTAATGGTGCAGTTGTGTGCAAATCTGTAAGTCCCTACAGGAAATATTTGTAATGAAAACCGTCCATTACAATCCATATAATAAACCTTAGAGAAATTTCCTGTAAGGACTTACAGATTTGCACAGAATTGCACTATAAAGCTTTCCCTAGTCGCCTTACAGAGACTTTAAATTACTTTCATAAGTTTTCAGTTGTTTCCATCCACAGAAATTTAAAAGGCACTAAATTTCATCTATTGGCAAGAAATTGTAATTTTCCTTGGGTACTCATGCTATGCAGAATTTAATATTCTTTAATTCTTGTAATAACATAGTTTTCGTTTGGTAGCACGGTTTTCGAAATTTAAGTCCAAAGGTTTGTTTGGTTTTTTTTTGATGCCCTGAAATAACGCCACGTCGAGAGATTGTGCAAAAATTTTAATTTGATGTCAAATAAATCGATCAAAATGATTTCCTGCTTTACAACATTTATTTCCACCAACAGATCCTATTTTATTAGTTTAGCGTTTCGTTTCGTGAGCTTCTACGACTTACTATTTTATAAAAAATTGTAATTTGTATACGCAAAAAAAATCAAAATGGTGCAGAAATTTACTGAAAAGAAAAGAATCACTCTTTTGATGATTCGTGGCTTTGAAGACAAAGAAAGATACGATACGTTTTCTATGATTATTATCATCAGCGACCTCCAATTTCAAAACGAAGTGTCGATTGAACTATTCGTAGATTTCTAGAAGAGGGCTCAGTGAAAGATCGGACAAGAGCTGGTAGATCAAAATCTGTAACAATTCCAGAAAAAGGTGAAGACGTTCTTCCGTCTTTTATTGAAGATCCTGAAAGTTTCTTATAAAAACCGAGCCAGGTAATTGCGAAAAGTTTAGTGCACCGAATTTTGCAGAAAAATAATAATTTTCCATCCAAATTTCACCTGGTTTATAAACTGATTGGAGATAACTTCCATAAGAGACGGAGCATTTTTATGAATTTATGCCAGACAAATTGATGCTGACAGAAATTTTCTTTAGAATATTGTTTTTCTGATGAAGCAACATTCTACCTAAATGGTCGGGTTAATAGGCACAATTTTCGATATTGGGCAGATGCAAGTCTACATTTATTCAGAGAAGATCATACTCAAAGACCCCAAATTCCATTTTTTATTAATCAAAATTTAGACGGAATTAGATAAGTACCTGGAACTTACTCTAGAGGACCAAATTGTTCCTGCCACCCATGTAGATGGTCCTGAAACTATTGATAACAAATGGTGCTTCCGCAAACTTTGGTTTTGTAGTTAGAGACTTTTTAGGTAGCACGTTTCCAAACTAATAATTTAGATATTTACTTCTGGTTTTCAGAAATGTGTTTCTCTTCTTAATACATTTAAAATGATATCAAACTCGATAGTGGTTGCAATTTAAAAAAAGTTGGGGAGCTCACCCCCCCCCTCGCCCAGAACACCCCTAAACTTGAAAAAAGTCTTGAAGCATTACACAATTTAGTTTTCATGACTCTGTACATATTTATTCAAAAGTTATAGTGCCATCCTGGGACTTTTGGGACGCTCTGTATATTTACTTAAAATTTCTCTGATATTACTCTAGTGAAGTTGTTTTTCATTTAGAATTTCTGTTAGTATTTGCTGACGACTGTTTATTAGACGGTAGTAGGAGAGAAACGCAAGGAAATTAATACCGTAAATATAAAGTTGGAACATAACTCACGCTACAATGAATTTTTTTTGAAATATTGGGGGCTGCAAATTATCGTGAGCACGTGGTCTCACGTTTAGTACGGATTTATACGGGGATAATTTACTCGGTATTTATGTATGTACAGGTGGGCACGAACTGCCACTTTATAGAAAATTGCTGCGCGCACCCATTTATTACTAATGATTTGTAACTAAAAAAAATATAAAATATGGGGTGGTTTCATATTTAATATTTATTATGGTGACGGGTTTTATTTAATCAATCCAAACAATTTATCCTCTCACCACTCATGCCTCCTATTTTTTCATTTTCATATTATAAGGGCTGACAGGCATTTTTACAAATGATTCCACTCGCGTTCCCTGCTACACACATTGAATATCCTGAACGCCCTTATGCAGAGCTACAGGTGGCCCCGACCACATAGATAGCATTTTTCAGCGGCTTCTTTTCAGAAACACCCTCAGCCACTTCAGAGTGTCAACGATGCCGCGATTTCTCCCACACAAAAGGAGCAAACGCACGGAAATGGCACGTTACACCCAAAGAGACTTTTTTATTTCCTTTAATGATCTCGACACGACTGCATAATTTGTTTGTCAATTGTTTCTCCACTCCTCCATTATAGTTAATCAACATGAATAGATTTTCAGCCTTTAATGCTCTTTTTTTCATAATTTGATTGTTGCGCCAATTTTTCCCCTCGTCTACAGAGTGGCAGATAAAAGTGGAGCAAGCAATTATTTGCTTAAACAAGAAATTGATGGATTTTATTGTACTCCACGTCAATCATTTAATAACCTTTCAAAACAAACCCTTCAAAATTTTTAATCCCAATACAAACATCTCTTTTATTACAAAATTAATTAATGAAGAAAAATTGAAGGGCTCGATGAAAAAACCATCCAACTCTAATTTTTAACGAAACATTGTTCTAATATGTTTTATTGCGCATATTTTTGTACCAAAATTAAACAAACTGCAATACAAGGAAAATATAGAAAATGTCTTTAGCAGAAAAGTATGTACCATGTTCCACAATTATTACATACGTGGTACTATGATAGGGATATCCTCCGTCTTGATTTAGGTGGATCAGTCCCGTTTTTGGAAATCTTGTTCCGCTGTTCCCTCGAACATGTAGCGAGATCGAAAACCTCCCGTTTTTATGAAATTACAAAAAATATCACTTTTGTATTTTACACCCCATAATACTGGAATTTTATCATTTAATAGTACATTATTCAACGAGCGGAAAATGATAGCCATTATTCACGAAGATCGAAATTGTGACACGAGCATTTGACATTTCTTGATTTCTTTTATGTAAGTTTTATTCTGTGGTTGATATTACCCATAATCCATTACTCATTACTCAATGGGTTGGCAATACTGCAGCTTTGTGATTGGTCCCCACAGATCGATCGATAACACAGGCCAACAAAACGAAAAAAAAATTTTGGTGCCGGAAAACTGATTTTAGATATTTCTGATGAGCTGATTCCAAAAATACAAAATACATGGCTTTTTTTCGTAACAGCTCTAGTTTTTGAGATTCCGGTTAATTGATTTTAGGTAGTTCTGATAAAAGCCAAAAATAATGAAATAATTAGGTATATCTATACACGTCAAAATTAAAATTTTGTACCCAAAATTAGAATATAATTAGCCAGTTTCAGTTAGGAAGATGGGATAGTCGACTACTCTTGGAGTCTTCATCAGCGAGACTGTCCTCATAAACTATATGCTAGAAAGTCCTATAAAAGAAAATTTATTATAGATTAGTGATAAATGTAAATTTTATAAAATAAATACCTTGCTCTGCATTTTTTGTTTTTTTTAACTGGGGGTTGGGGCAAATATTAAATAGTCATAATTGAATAAAACAAAAGAGCCTTATATGGCGTATCTCAAAAACTAGAGCTGATAGAACAAATATAACAGCTATTTCGGATTCTGTACCCAAAATTCACCTAGAAACAGTCATAAAATCGCCGGCACCAAAATGTGTGTTGGCCAGTGTAATTTACACATAATAATAATTGACAATTTCGAAAAACCGATGCACCAGGTTATCTATTTATGTCGTATAACAAATAATACAGGAGTAATGTTTTCTTTGTATTTCTAGAAACATTCATATCGATATCATATTTCGTTAATTTAATATTTCTGAAATTTTGTAAAAGGAGTAAAATCTGAATTATCAAGTTTGGATGAATTTTTAATTCATTTTTTATCTTACCTGTTTCAATAACAATAATTCATTTTATTTTGTAGTTTAATTACACGATTTTTGGTATAATTTTGAACATTAAATTTTAATTTTTGAATATGCCATTACGGGAAAACATCCTTCAAACTCCAGTAATATTGTATTATTTGGGTATCCAGTGTCCCACTTTCAAGTTTCAAAATTTTGGGATCATCAAGTAATTGTCGCAGATAATAACGAAAAACTGCAACAAGATGATCCGAAATCCAAATAGTGAAAGTGATAACTTTAAAATTGAAAATAATTAGTATTTTCATGTCATTATTTTATAAATTAATAATATTTCTTCAATCAATTTTTATACTACATTGCGACTCAAAAGTTAAATTTTCTAAATTATACTGTAGTCTGGCTGCTATTCCTGATCAAAAATGATCTTTTAAAACATAAGTGAATCACATTACATTTTTGGAAGTTTTTGATTTACTTCAAATTTGGAGTTAATTATTACTTAGATTACCTTCGACTGAGATAAAGTGGTTAGAAAATGCTTTGTCTTTAGCATAGTTAATTTGACAATTTTCAGTAGTTAGAAGAGTTTTTCTTGTGGTATTACTAATTTTCCATAAAGCTTTGGATTCGTTTTTTTGTTTCTGTAGAATTACAAAAGTACTGGAACCGGGCCTACCACAAAGAGTTTGTTTGTGCTTGGTACAACCTGCTGGGTCGATGCTTCCTCAAATGAGTTCTCCAAGGACGGAAAATTAAAAGGATTTCGGCGACACTTCCTTTTTTGGGTAGGAAGAAAAGATAAAACCCTTGACTGCTTACAATATTTATTAAGTGCTATTCAGAGATCCTTTTAACAAAAGCAGGAAAGGTCTCGTGCTGTCCTAGTGTACAAACACAAACAAAGCAGGTTACCCGCTTTAGCCCGCTTTCAGATCACCGGCGTCGAATACACGCGCATGCCTGAGTCAGTCCGCGTCATGCTATGGACATACAAAAAGCGTGTAAGGGTAAAAACCACAAACAAAGCCGGTATGTCCATAGCGGACTGACTCAGGCATGCGCATGTAATCGGTGCCGGTAATCTGAAAACGGGAAAAAGCGGGTAATCTGATTTGTTTGTGTTTGTACACCTACGTTGCTTACTAACAAGAACATTGGTTCTATAGTCCCGTATTTTTCTCTCTCGTACTCAAATCGTTACAAAACAGAATTTTGACCAATCGTTTCCAAAAGAATTTACGAGTTTTCATTACGATTAGTTAATTCATTAAAATTATATTTTGAATATGTATGAGTACGAGAGAGAACGACGGGACTGGAACCGTTGGTCTTAAATTGTCTTCCCATAAAGAAACCGAACTTATCTGTTCTTGCAATTCATCACTGAATTAAAATCTGTTTTGTCCTCGCACCCCATGGGAACATGTGTCAAAAGCTTCATACGCACGCACTATTCCTTTTTGTAACATGCTTCAAAGTATTTTGAAAAAACCTTAATCAACATTTTCCACGTTACAGTACTACTAAAGGCTCATGCGCTTTATAGGAGCTACAAATTATTGTACACCCTGTTTGGTTGATGCTTCTACAAATGAGTTCTCCAAGGACGGAAAATTTAAAGGATTTGGGCGACACTTCCTTTTTTGGGTAGGTTATTACCATTAGGTAATTAAATTGGAGCCTCTGCGTTAACTCTAATTAATAAAAATATCTTAGTCTGGCACCAAATGTTGCGACCAAAAAATTTCGATACCAAATAATTTTTTGTGAATAAACATTTCATTCCTTTACCTATCTGATTTCAAAGACCATAATCAAGAATCAAGATATGTCAATGAGTATTGAAAAGAGTGGAAGTGCAAAATTCGATTCAAAGGATAATATACTACACCTTTTCCAATTGTATTTCAGAAAAGATAAATTCGATTTCAGAATAGCCAATTGTATTTCAGAAAACATCAATTGTATTTCAGAATGATCAATTCAATTTCAGAAAGTGTCAATTGTATTTCAGAATAGTCAATTGTATTTCGGAAAGCATCAGCTGTATTTCAGAAAAATCAATTTAATTTCAGAAAGGACCAATTATAAAAAAAATGAGGAAGTCAAGAGTTTTTGCCGGTGATTGTGCACGTGAAACACAACAACACACAAATTTCATCAAAAATATCATTTCGATTACACCAGGATCTAACTTATTCACCAATATTAAAATAATCTGCCACAAACTTTTCTGAAATACAATTGGAAAGGTCTAGAGATGTAATGGAATATATACCAAGTGACCTTCGAAGATCTAGGGTAAATATGGGAAGAATCCAGTAGTTTACGTCTTAGTAGAAAATCTATATTAATTACTAAGGACCTTGAAAAGTAGTGTGAAGAGATAGTATGTGGTTTTGAAGGTAAATTATTCTGTAGAATAGTAGTGATTGTGTTTTTATGAGTAAAGTTTGAGTGGTAGAAAATTAATTGGAAGAGAAACATTGGTTTCCATTTGCGAGGTAATAACGAACTGGGGGATTGTTTTTCTCGTTTTGCGGCATAGTGAAGAGACACATGTGTATACAGCGGGATGAAATGCAAAGACGAGGAATTAATTTAAAGAGCGGGCCCGTGATAATATTGGCAAGGAGCAAGGAAGGGAAGTGTACGTGCAGTGAACTGCAGTGCTCCGCAGATCTAAGCAGAGGCGAAGTAATGGACCCCCAATGTGAATCAATTCAGTGTCTGATTGTTTCCAGACGAAGCTGTTTAATGGAATAGAGTCGAATAGAGGAATCGGCGCACTGCGGCTGCACCAGACACACCACACTAATAACGCGATAATTGAATATTTAATACCGGGATGGTTAATGCAGGAATTATTTATCGAGGCGAAAATTTTTCCTAAAAATCCTTGATCTAGAGCGTGCTAAGAGGGATGAACCGGATGAACGTGATCCCATTATGCTCCTTAAGAAAGACGATCCCTTGTGAAGTCGACACCCCCGTCGTAACGATTCTCCTGCCGTACGCGGATATTAAGATCCTTTGTCATCAAAGTGTGCATCGACCTATCGACACCACTTGACATGTGTAAACTTTATAACTAAAGTTGAAAGTTAGATAAAACACGCCAAAATATCCTATAACCATTCATCCATCATGCGTCAAGGTAGGCAGACAGGTGGGAATAAATAGCAAAACCGAATCCTAATCTGCTCGATCGCTGCGCCCTTTATACTTTTAAATCACTTTTATATATACTACCTTCCCTGAAATCGTGCACAGGCTACGCTTTCCAATAAACTTTTAAAATCTTCGGCTGTGCACCAAATTTATGGCCGCAGGGTTTACACAAAAATAAATCGCCGCCTTACGGGACAGCTTAGCTTCTACAATACAACGACTTTCCTGTTCTTTTTATAAATCTTCCCACAACAATCTTATAAAAACTCAACACCTTTTACGGTATTACCTATAAATCAACAAAAAAACACATACATAATAATATAAAAACTAATTGCTGTATGAAGAATGGATTAATGTAAAATTGTCTTTGGTCAGGATTCGAAACTGGGACCTACAAATATCATGTAGTTGGTATAATGGTTATTATCATCATCATCATCCATCAACACCTGACTGATTAAAGGCAAAATTGTGTAATGATTACCCCACCAAACATGAGATTTAGAGGTCCAAGTATCTTTTCTTCCTCGCAGCGCTGGGACACCCGGTATAATTTTTGATTTATATCCATTTCGAACCAACATACATCCCCAAAGGTCGATAAGAAAGTTCTCTATATTAAAGTGTTTGATGTTTGAAGTAACTATATTTGTACTGACTATGAATAAGTAACATTTTTAATGAAAGCCGTAGGTGTAACAAAAATTAAACACAACACATTTCAATTTTTTGCAGTGAAATCAGCTTCAGTGGCTTGTTGGGTTGAAAAATAAAAAGCGTCCGTTATTCACAGAGAGTAAAAACCAATAAGCGGGTTGGTTAAAACAAAACCTGGCATGGCAAGAACGAGGGGCGCAATTCGCATGGGGATGGGGAGCATTCGACATCGGAATGAAAAAAATAAGGGCTCTGTTTGTACGCGTGTAAGAATGCTTTATCAATTTCAATTTGCGCCGTGACAATTTATTTATGTGCGGTTCCACTGAAAGGATTGTGTCCCCGCAAAAATACGCGCATTTCATGTTTACCCTTTTTGTGTGGACATTGTGCCGCGTCCTCACAAAGCAATATTGTAATATCAGCTACAGTAAACAATTTTTTGATCGCGATTAATCATGTAAGATGCAAGAACCCTTTCAATATCTCGAGCTGAAATTATTCATCACATCGGAAAATTAACTTTTTTCGCCCTGTTTAAATTACAGCGAACGCCTGTTTCTGTCCCTGGTCCCCAGTTCTCCAGTTCCCCAGTTCCCATGGTGACTTTTGGGCGAGGGGCGGTCGTACGCCGCTCCCCGGCCGGCGGTGGTTTTTGAGACGCTAAAAATTAAAGTTGTAAAAAAGCCCAACGACGTTTGCGACAGAAGCTTAATTAGGAGAACGTTTTCACGATTTAAATCATGGCCGAATTAACGGGACGCATCAAAGCACCCCCTCGTACACTCGCTGAAAAAATATGAAAAATTGAAAGGCAACGCTCGTATAATTAGCATAATGGCTGCAATTAAAACGGCTGCTTCTTTAGCGCAAGAGGTCGTCACTTTCAGAAGTAATTATAATTATAACCCTTTAGTTTTTACACGAGTATAGGCAAAAACGATCAATTTCTTTCCCGCGTAAGCTCACGATGGGTAGGAAATGAAGTGTCAACACGAAACACCGAAATCAAGTCGCAGAAAAGCCTCCCATTCCTCATTCGTTATTATTTCCAAATGCAAAAGGGGCAATACTGAAAGTACTGAAAGATTGAGAACGGGACCGGATGCAGCCAGCGCTATTCACGTGGACACCAGAGGGGCTCCCCCTTTTAATGATAAATAGTGAAGGATAGCTTTTCTACTTTATAATTAACAACGCTTTTATCACCAAAAATTAAACCTTTTTAATCTCCGAATTTAATATCTCAGATTTAATTACGGATTTCTCTTATTCAATACACATCAAGCACTCTACACAATTTATCTTTGATGCTTCATCGATAAGTTACATCAACATGGCCTTCATCCACAAGGACGTTTCATCCACATTACTTTTTCATCTAAACAGACATTTCATCTACATATGAATTGTCCCAACTATCCCAAAAATTTACAAGTGTTCCGTAGAGTAGTGTTCTGGGCCCGCTACTATTCCTGAACTATATCAATTATAGCTCACCAGAGATTCTGGATCAGACTCTTCCTTCTTTTTCAGCCTTTATCCAGCACATCTTAGCAACCAAATTATGTAGAAATATACATATTTGTTTTCAGACACTTGCCAAACTGTGTAGAGATATTCTCAAAACAGCTTACTACAGTCCAGCTTAACCTGATTTGTGGACACTCCTAAGATTCCAAAAAAATATTTAGTCTCAAAAAGCGGGTTTCGCGAATTATTGAGGAACTGAACTATACCGAGAATTACAAAGAAGCTTTCAGGAAATGGGAAATTTTAACGCTCCCTTCACTGGTTATTCTAGAATTATATATGTATGTAAAATCTCATTATGATGGTTTCGTAAAAGTAAAGGTCAGTCATACATACAATACTAGAAATATAGATCCAGAATGAAAATTTTTATAAAAAATTAAATAAGTAATGAGTCTGTAAACCATTTTTTTATAATTTTATATAAATGAGTACCTTTTAACTTGAGTTTTGCAATTTGAATTTTTGGTCTAGCACTTAAAATGGCTTCGCAATTAATTAACAAAGTTTATGAAATAGCGCGTCGCTACTTTTTTTCCTTGCGAGCTGAGTGACGTCATTACTTCCTAGTCGCCTCGCGCGGGCTAAAACTGTGCGGCTTCGATTAGAAGATCGGCAGGTAAAAAAAAATCGCGGTTTCTTGATTTGTCATCTACATACCGCGCTACATCAGGAAACGAGCGCTTTTTTTGATATCTTAATTTTTTCTGTACTTTTGGCGCTCTCGAATTTGTAGTTTGAAATTAGTGCTTTTTCGACGCCGACTTTGAAAATTCGTAACTTATGATCCCGACCGTGTATAATATTCCAATATTTTTTATTTCCCTTCTTTCTTTATTATTTATGCCAGAAAAAATCAGCACGATTATATTTTACCCCTGGACTTGAAGAAAAAATCCCAAGTGAAATGTTAATAAAATAGCTCAAACGCGCGCTTTGGTCAGCCCCCTCTGCAGCCGTCAATTTTTAAAATTTTCTCAATTTTACATCAGATTATCAAAGAACAACAATATTTGTGGTGAAATGAGTATAGTGCATTTTTAAATTTTGCGCGGTTAAAAAGTTATGGCGTAAAAATTTTGAATTTAGGGGTCGGCGGCTCCCGTCGGCCTATTTTTTAACGGATTTTCATTTTTAAAAATTCTGATATATTTACTCTTGGTATTAAAACCGCCCACGCATAGGGTTTTTTAAATTTTGAAAAACAACGAAATCTTAAATTTTTTAAGATCGCGTTTAAAAAAGTCGCATTTTTATTCGAGTTTCGGTTTAATCAGTCCCTCAAATTTTATTCTACCCTAACGCAATGTACATTTTCTGAAAGCTTTCACGGTCCACTTTACGACAAAAAAAGAATAACTTCGCTATCTCCTTTCGTTATCGAGTTATGGCCGAAAATGTAGCAAAAATATGCAGTCTCCGTTTGGAACCAAAATTGCGGTCTGAAATTTTTCACTTTTCACAAAATAATTAATAATTTCTAATCTATTATAACCGCCGGGACGAGTAATACCTCCCCCACCAAATTCCCTGAAAATTTTAATTTTCGGTATAAAATTACGTCGTCCAGGCCCGTATTTGTACTAACATTTTGCCAAAACTTTGCCAATCTTTTCCAAAAAAACTGTTTAACCGATTTTAACCAAATATTTTTAAAACGCGTCTATCCATGGTGTTTACCTTTGGTAAAAATTTGAAATCGCTAACTTTTATAGTTTTCGAGAAAAACAATAAAAATCGATTTCCATGAAAAATTTTAAGCCTTAAAAATATCTCAAAAAATATTTTTTCGAATCTTTTCAAAATCGACCCCGCAAATGAAAGATAATAGAAAATAGATTAAATGTAGGGGGTCACTTGCCCTCTACACCCCCCAAAAAAATTTTACACCCCAAAAACTCAAACTCAAACAAAACAAAATTTTTCTAGGTAATGTACCTTAAAAAATAATTATATTTTAAAAAATTTAATAAGATAATATCGATAATTTTTACAAACTTAGCTGTACGAATTTTCGTTTTTTAATTTTAGTTATTAAGCGAAATATGATTTTTTTACAATACACCTTTACTCATTTGTTAGAAAGCCATATTTTATATAAAAATTCATATCTTTTGAATAAAAAGTCGTACTGCCTTGAATTTTTTTTATTTATTCTTATTTCTTTATACTACAACCCAAAATAATTAACTTTCAAATTTTCAATTTGAAACGCTACACACTTGTAAAAACCACACTAAAGTTGTATAACATTTAAAGTGAAATTTCATAAGTAAAAAATTATAAAGATGTAAATTTTAAATTAATAAATAATTCTCCTACTTTAATTAATAACTAATAGTAATATTTTATGAGAGTATTAAAAGATAATAACTATAAAAACGTGTAGAAACAATCAAGTGCACTATACGCGTGTACGGAACGGACAGCGTTCGGAAGAAATGACGTCAGAATACATCGCGTAGTTGAAGCGGGGGGGGCTAATTTTCTTAAAATTCAAACGCTTATATTTACTTTAATATTTGTCGTAGCGAATTGAAATAAAAAACAACTTCTTTATAATTATGATTTCTAAAATATAAGATATAAAAATATCAATTATTTTTTTCGTTTTTCTTCCTCATTCACAATTAGGGACACATTATACATAGTTATGAATTAGGGGTAGGGGCGAAAAATCACTTGTACTATGTATAAGGTTAGTAGTTTCGAAACTTTCATTTAAAAACTCGAAAAACAAATTTCTGAGTTAGGTTAGAGGCAGGGCCGGCTCAACAGCACGTGGGCGGCCATTTTATGGGGCGGCCGAAAGCAACTGTCGAAGTCTTCAAATTTACAAAAATTGAAAAACAATTGATCGAGCATATAAATTGACATTATTTGATCTTCTTTAATGTATTATGAAAACATTGTGTATGTGAAATCTGAAATCCATTTTTCCAGATCTCAATCTCTCAATGAAATTCTTAAACTTTAATGCCATTTGAAAAAATAAAAATATTTGCAAAAAATTATAAAAATTAATTTCTCAAAAACTGCCGAATGTATTTCATATTTTTCAATTTATTTCACCTATTTAAATTATTTAAGAGTACTTTTAATAGATTTTATTAAAAAAATTACCAAAAAAAATCCAAATTTTTTTTGACTATTCAACTCACAAGTGATTATTTTTTGTGACAAGTAAAACGTCAAAAATATTAGCGATTATTTTGTGACGTTAATGTCAAATTTCTATAAGGTTGAAGTTTTCTGTCAAATTTTGCACTAAAAAGTGAAAAATATTCGACTTAAATTTGACCACTCGTGATATTACATATGATTGTTCAGAAAAAAAAATTTGTCACAAGCACACTTGGAACTGCGTTTTCTTATGCCCTATGACAAAATTTTAAATTTTTATTTTCATAAATAAAAAAATTACAGGGGTGACCCGAATTTCGTGGACATCCGGTATATAATTTACAATTTTGTTTCTACATTTTTTTTAAGAAACTTTCGGATATTTTTAAAAACGTTCATTCAGCACTCGCTTTTTTGGGAGATCGCAATACAGGTTAGGTTTCCAAAGTGCCAGAAAAATGCTTGACCTTGACATTTTTAAAAAATTTCGGCTGCGGCGCTAGAGGAGCCTGCCGTTATCAAGGAAAATAGAATCTTCGCATGTTGGCTGATTATATCTGGCGACTTAAGAAGGACCTCTCGAGAGCTCAATGAAATAAAAAATAATACACATCAAAAGTTGTTTCTTGCCACTTGTAATATCTCCTAAACTACACGTAGGATCATGAAAAAAATTAGTTACAATCATTTCATTGGCATTTCTTTTCATCGTCAAGGACATTCCACCGACAATACTTTTTCATGAAAAGTCCATGAGAAAAGGTGTGTCGGTGAAACAGTTGTCGATGAAAAGGTAATGCCGATGAGACGTCTGTGTCCATGAAAAATTAGTGTTTATGAATCATCCTTGTACATGATTTAGCATTCGATGAAAAGGCTATGTCGATGAAAGGGTGTACAATCACGCGCAAAGACATCGAGGATACTAGGGAAAATTCTGGTCCTACAGTAAGCGTTCGCAGATACGAGATCACACGAAGTTTGAAAGAAATTAGTACGACTTAAGATACGGGTGGAATTCTTTCATATTTCGTGGACTCTCGTATTTGCGAAGGCTTGTTATTGGGTCACAATATTTCTTTTGTGTCCTCGATATCTGTGCGCGTGATTGTACAACGTTGATGGTGTGATGGTATAAATATGTGTAATGTTAAGTGTAGTTGAGAAAAAGGCAAGTAGTGAAATAAATCGCAATGAACATTAAGCAGTGTTATCCTAAAAGCCTTCTGAATTTTCATAACAGTGCGCAATAAATAGCACAAGTGAGCGCGGTAATTGTAGCGTATTTTTCAAAAAGTTTTCGCCAGCTTGACAAGGCAGAGTCGGTGGCAGTCTGGCGTAAGGGTTGTGGCGTATCCGCAGGGGGTGGCGAAGGAGCGGGGGCGGTGGTGGCAGAACGATGGAATGGAGGGACGGAGATGGAAGCTGCATAACGCGATGGTAGCAGATTAGAAATTCATTTGAATATTTCCGGTAAGAGTCGCGTTGTTGAGCGCGGAACGAGACGGACATATGCTTTGATAAGGGTATGTGTACAGGAGAGACTCACCAGGGATGGAAATAAGTAATGGCAACGAGCGGAGAAATGTAAATATCGGAGATAACTGCGGGAAGGTGATACGTGGCCAGGAAATTGAAGGAAATGCAGATTGGAATAAATGATGGTAAACTGATTATCGAACGCAGTTGTTCTTCCCGCTCTCGCCTCGGCAGAATTTAAATAATTTCATTCATTAGCACCACTACGCTCAAATTATATTCATGCAATTTTTTGAATTTCAAACTTAAATCAATTAAAATTTAAATTATTGAGCTCTTCAGGGTGACCAACCGTTGGTGCGATAACAAATAGTTTCCAGACTTCCGCACACGTCGATGTACAGGGAGGTAAAGCGGTGAGTTCCGAGATAATAAGGGAAAATATTTGGGAATCGGGACCGGAACCACAACCAGCCACTAGGAATCCTTATATGAAACATTATCTTGGGTACATCTTTCACCGCGTTTCCGGATATTTCGGATTAATAATAAAATACTAGGGTTTGATTAACAAAGGATTTTACTCCACCTAAATATAATCCTAATTCCTGCAGTTTTTGTATGAATTATAGATTTCCACCCCTGTATTAGAGCAATTTATATTTTATTTTAAGATTATATATTTTTTGTGGAAGGAAACATTCCCAGTTCTCTCTCGAGCTTCAACTTTTTTACGTGGAAAACTTTCTAAAGTTGGGCAATAATTTATGAACATTCTTAAGTACCTTTGATTAATTGACAGGAAATCAATTGAAATATGGCTTCATATTTTCCGCAAGGCAAGTGCGCACAGGAAAAATCTATTAATGTTATATCACACAACGCTCGGGGATTATTTAAATGCTTTTAATTAAGAACGCGATTAATTCCTCATTATTTGGGCAAGTAAATAAATTGCCGCAGGTAAAGAAGGTAAAGAAGTCTCTAAACTTAATTTTCGGGTTAACAAAGAGACGAATTGTTTACGAGGTGCGAAGGAAGTGTTTACATCCGCTGGTCTTCCTTTCCCAGTTTCGCGCTAATGTACTAAATACAAGGTGTACGAAATGTACGATTTCGGGCGCTTTCCACCAACGACCGTTGGAAATTTATTCTGATGTTTGGTGACGTGTGCATTGGAAGTTCATTAGTATTTGGCTGGGAGTCTAAAAGCTGCTCTGTAAGAGCATTAAAAGGAAGCGTCGCGCAACCCGGAGGATGGGGTGGAAATCGCTATGTACCCTCTTTCCTTTTCCTACTTTACCCTTAAAAGCACCGCACGGAACGCACTTCATAATTTATAGTAATTTAACAAGGTAGAAAACCGGGACAGACTTACACCCCGACTGATCGTTACCATTCTTATTACCATCAATTATTTTAAAAGGATTTTTCAACACTTTCTTCACCAAATATACTCATTAACTTAACAACAAATTTATCCAAATTGTGATGATACACCTAATTTACTTCTTTAGATCTCTTTCAATAAAAATTTAATATCCAAAGTTAAAAGATACTTAAACATCTGATGGAAAAAATCAGGATAAAATTCTGGAAACTAATGTCGTTTCTGCGTATGTCCATATTTGTTTACCATTTATCACCTCATTATTTACCGCAAAGACGTGCCAAAGACATTTTTAAGTTTACTAGTGAATAATCAAATCTTATTTTTTTGCAATTTTGGGTGAAATGGTCAACCAAATACCAGGTATATTCGACATGCTTTTTGAGTTTGACAATTCAGATCCGGTAGTTTTGATTTTTCCGACTCGTATCGATCAGTAAGACTAACAACTTTAGACATTGACGTGTGAAGGACAGAAGTGGTGCCAAATCCGAGTCAGACAATCGTCAGGTGTTTTCCCATCATCTCTCCAATAGTTCCAAAATGAAAGGAGTACCCAAAGAACTTAGAACTTTTTAATTAACTCATTAACTTCATGATGTCTAAAAAACATTCCAGGGGAAATATTCTTGAACCACTCGTCACGATGTCTCGTATACGACTTTTTCATTCTATCCTTGTCATTTAAATGCAAAAATAAGAGCGTGTCCTTGTCATGTAGTATACGACATCTTGTCGAGTGATTCAAGAATAACCCCCCAGCATTGAATTGAAGCTTAAACCATGTAAATCATCTTCATTAATTGAAAAGACATGAAGTAAAGAGTGCACGGGAAAAAACGGCTTCAATAAATTAAGTTCTTTTATTGGGCGTATTGGAAACGGGCACTTTTTCTTACATAATTTAGTGAGGTGATTTGTCCTCTGTCGAAAAATTCTTTGGTTTTTTGTTCATCAGGCGTCTCAAATACAGTTTTAGTCTTTATGATTCCTATATTTTTAGAATTCTCCATGAAAGAGTGGCTCCTTACAGAGAACTGTCTCAATATTTTTTTGCAAACATCTCAATTTAGCCTAAAAAGCATGTCAGGTGCTCCAAAGGAGATGTTGAAAATTTTTATGAAACTCATTCTGTAGTTTTCATAGGATTCTTGAACTTAAAAACAGCTTCTTCACTTTTAGTTCTTCTAGTAAATAAATCCTTGTACTGTCATTAGTACTATAATGATTAGTTCGTCCTTTTAAAGATCCTTTATTTTCTGGGTTGTATTTATAAATAAATTATTTGGGCGGTTTGCATCAGATTTTACTAGGCATTCACGTCTTCTTCAACCACTTCGTCGTTAATGTAATATTTATGATTGGAGGTAACAAGACAGTCTCTAAGTGCTGCTTGACTTCCTTTTTTTCTTGAACGTCTTCTTTCCAAAGCCACGAGACTCATTAGTCCACATATGTATAAATTTTGAAATGTTCCGTTTAACTTGAACTGGTCTTTTTGCTGCACTCAATGACTGTCTCATGACTTTGGAAACGCATTTTTCTATTTACATTCGTAAATCTTCCAAGTGTAGGTTTTTTCCTTGTTTTCTTTTTGATCACTTCATCAGAGTCATCAGTATTGCACAGATTCATTGTTTGCATTCATTTTTTGGAATAATCAAAACCAATGTTATTGTACTGACTTAAAAGTAAGAAAAAGGCATACAACAAAAGACCCCATGTAAATACAATGAGAGCTTGGTCAATACTGACAGAAAATAATGAAAATTTAATATAATAAAACTTATATCTATTTAATCGTCTGTTAGAGATTTAGCTTGATTTTTTACAATGCCGTACGGGCTTGTTTTTTGTGGGTTTTTGTGGGTATATTTAAATTGGGTATGTGTTAAGACCTAATTGGCTTTTTGGCTGATTGATAGGCCCATTTTAAAGAGCAAGATCTGGATTTCTGGATCTGGAGGGTATTCAATCCGATTATTTCGGTTAACCTGAGTAGGGACCTCACTGATATCAGCCATACTTGGCCAGCAGTCCTCAAGCATCAATCATCTGACTGATGATAGCATAGCGCAGTAGCAGACCAGTCTTATCTTTCAAATCTACGACAGCTGGGATCTTTGGTTATTCCCAGCTGATGTAGGTGTTAATTCACCTGGCAGTACCCGGTCCATATTCCTATTAAGTTTTTGAATTAATCCCTCGTTAGGTGTAAGTAATGGTTTTTCACTGTTTTCAGGGTAGGTGCTCATATGAGCATCTTACTCTGTATGCAGCCTTATGTTGCTTCTTATTTGTTAGCATGTCGTCGCAGCGAGTGCTCTTTTATCAGGGCATTGATAGTGGAATTAGCATTGAAGGCTGTGGTTCAACAAATTTCTGGGTGGGACTCCTTCGGGGTGGCTCGTTCGCCTTCTCATTGCGTTGGTTTCCTGCGTGTCCTCTAATCCACATGATTTCTACAGTGTTGTTTATCGCCGAGAGGGATACTATCTTGTAGACCTAGTTCAGGTGAGAAGATTCCTATCTCAGATTTACATACCTTCTTCTTTTGACCCGCCCGTCCGTGTTTTCTTCATGTACGGATTCAATGCGATAGTTCCTGGTAAAAATTTACCGATTTGTAGACTTTCCCGAATAGAAGCTACCTACGCATAGGGCTGCCTCCATTGCTGCGATTTTGGTTATATTCATGGCTCCAGTTACTCAAGCTAGTCTCTTGACGTGACTAATTTGTGCCAGTTGTGTTTTTTCTCTGGTCCTTGGCCACTAAACAATTGCTTTGTAGCTTAGCATTGACCGAATGACCTCCATGTAGGGTCATTGGGTTATCTTCGCGGATAGTCTCCAGGATCGGGCCACGATACGACGGGTCTACCAAAATACTATGCATGCTTTATCTATTTTGCTCTTTAAATAGGAAGCCCAACCAGATCCAGATTCCCAGATATTTGACTTAGCCGAGTAGGATGAACTGCTTTCCATCGATTGTGGGAAATTTTAAATTTCCCATATTCTTATTTTTTGTGAACAGTCGGGTTGACTGACAGATTCTGTCTTTGTACCAACCATCGAGAGTATTTAGAGCACAAGATGTTGATGTTTCCGCAATTTTGGCAAAAATGGAGGTGGCTTCAAGTATGTTGAGCACACATAGAAGTACGTATGCATATTCTAAAAGAGTTGTCATCTTATTATCTTAAGTTGCTCTTAAAAATCAATGAATATTTGATTCTCAAACAAGATCGGTTTTGTGTTTTCAATGAAATAGTGTAGCTTTGGGTTGTGTTATATCTAAAAATAGGGAAGAAGTTTTATTTGTGTTGAATTAAAGAAGTAGTTAAGTGATTCCTTTGTTAAATATTGTATTGGGTTGAATAATGTAGGAAGGTGTTAATTTGTGTGAGTTTCTTTGAGTAGTGACCTAAAGGTGGGGTCATGTAAAGTTGAAGGAAAGCAAACACGTGTTGGGCAAGTGGTTGTGGGAGAAGTGCAGTGTATTTGTTAATTTGGTCTTAGAAAGGGGGTGGTGTTATAATTTAGTGTCTTTGGCGTATATCAGGGTGGTTGTGTCTTATATATCAGGAAGGTTGGCGAGTTTAAAAAGTTGGTCCCCTGCAGGGTTAAGCCTCGCACCGGCAGTATTATATACAGCTGTAGTAGAGTGAGACTTGCAGATGAGCGCTCCGAGCTCGGGCAGAGATTACACGTGAATTATTGCACAAAGATATCTAATTGTGGCCCAGGGGCGGCGTACAGCCGCGGAGGGGCTGCTGGGGCGCGTACGTTTACTTGACCCCGGCGTCTTGGGGGGCAGGAAAGGAAACCACCGCACACTTGGTCTCATCCTCGCGTCTTACAGCCCATTTACCGACTCACTACATTTACTGCTGGCTCTCATTATTAACGCCGTCGAAACGTTAAGTCAACGTTTGCTGAGGTGCGCTGCTTACTAATTTCAATAGATTAACCACGCACATTTAACCCGTTCGCCTAAATCGAGTTATTTGTAATTAACTGGGTACCTAACCAACGTCAGAGATTAATGGCTACCCTTCGATTATTTAGGAATTAATTACTTGTGTGTTTATTGCACATATTACCGCTACATCGTGCGGATCTCCTTAAATTTATTCCCTGCATGTGCCACTACATTACCGCAACATACACCTTATACATTACATAATTACATATCACATTCTACATACCCATTTCCACTCAAATTACCAAACCGCCTTCATCTTAACCTAATCACTCATATTAACTCACAAATCATTTCCTCGCATTCATCTCTCACATTACAAACTTTAATTTCATTTACCTCCAATTATTCATTCATGTACAATCATAACCACGATACTCCAAAATAGAAACATGAACACCAATTAGATGCTTGTATTCATCAGTAGTAGCTTATGAAGAGAGAATTGTGGAAGTTTAAATTAGTTTCCAAAAAAGTGAAGAAAGTTGTAGTCTTATAAGAATGATTTTCAAGTTTTTGTAATGGATACTTATGTGGTTTTTGAATGTTTTATGATTTAATCCAAATGTGGGGTTATTTATGTGAAATTAGATCGTTGGAAGGGAAACAAATCGGAGTAGCATTGATATTCTGCAGGGTGGCGTATACTTGCGCCACTTAAACATTTCTTGTGCGAGTTTATCGTTATGCGAGGCAAGCTGGCTCATTACATATCTGAGTAAGTGAACCGTGCCGGAGTAATGCCATTTTTATACTGCATAAAATACTAACGACATGTTCTAGACACAATAAGCGCAGGGAAAACCGATAAAATATATATATATACTTCCCTCGCAAGCTCTCCCTGAAGATTCGAACCTTAAACTCGCTGCATAATTACCTAGAATCTTGGCTTGAAAAATTTGTGATAGATTTGGAGGGTGATTTTGGGTGATGTTTGGGTTTGGGTGAGGTATAGTTTTTGAGAGATGACGCGTAGCAGCGCCCTAATTCCAAAAGTGAAGGGCATCCAAGAGAAGAGACTGGCTTGATGAACTAAAGCCCATCGATCATCCAATTAGTTCACCGATCAATCATCCGCTGCCATTTACTGCTTGCCCTTAACGGCTACACGCTCATCTGTTCATCTGCATGCCACAACCCTCTCCACTCCACTCTACACTTATAACCTAAAATAACGAATTACGAATACCACTCGAGCGATAAAATTAAAAAAACATTAAATAAATTTTATATATTTATGTATATGCTCTGTTGGGGTGGGAAGAAAATCGCGGTTAAAGCCAAAAATGAAACAAAGAATTTATTTCGCCCGTCGTTTATGGCATTTAACTTGCAAATGTTATGGTTTTATTCAGTGTGTGCCCAAAGTGGGAGTCATCACCTCTGAATATTTTTAGATTTTTATTACCCCGAGCTGCTTTACAGCTTACGCATTCAAATTCACCTTTTTCCCTTTGCTTATTTTATACATTTCATGAAATTGCAACAAAAACAACAATATTACATAAATACACAATTTAAATCTCATTTTTAATAACTTTTATTACAGAAGTTTATTTTTCATGTTATTTATTATACTGGGTGTCTCGTCATTATATGGACACACGATAAAAGGGCTTTATCATCTCAAATTAAGAAAACAAGTACCTCTAACATTTTGCCCAAAAATGCTTCCCTCTAAAGTTATACCCAGTTGAAGATCACTTTTCAAAAAAAGAACAAATTTTCTTCCTATGATAACCACTCTACTACCAAGGAGTAATTTTCGAATGTGCTCAATTGTGCCCTAAACTGGAAGAATCGATAATGGTTACTATCATCATCCACCACTTAGGCAATCGAATACTAGGCAAGGGTAATTTTGCATTAATTCAATTTTCAAACCTATTAGTCTATATATTAACATTTCTTTGTTCGAAAGGCACGAACAGTTCTTGATCGGAGATCAATTGCGTAACTGGTTGATGATGATAGTAACCAAAATGTGCAGAAACCTTTAAGGTCTATAAGTTCCCTAAAATTTTAGGTATTGATTTGAAAAGGCTTTCTTTTAAAAGAAGGTTAAGGAAAAAATTGAATATGATGGTTGATTTTCCTCTGGAGGGATTAGATTTGACAAATTACTCTACCAAACCAGACACAACGTGTCGACACAATTTATACGCTGTCAGTAACCACATCGGCACATCTTATAGTGGACATCATACTGATGACTCACTTCTTCAGTTAAAATAAGACATCCTGTAAATGTTTAATTATCTGTCATATATTTCCACTGTACAAGAAGCTTTTGGTCAAAAAGGTTTTAGTAAATTTTGTAGATTTCTAGAAAGTTATTCAAGTTTTAAGTAAAGAAATTGTGTAAAACTTGTGAGTAGTTGATAAATAAAGAAGTGCAAAGTAGAAATGATTATGTAAATTCTTCTGGAGTAAATATTTGAGTGTTTGTAGAGGCGAATAATAATAGTAGGTAATTAGATTATATAATAGGGCGTAATTAACCTGGAAACCTTGGGCGGTTTATTAGTAAACAAGTGAAGACGGTGAAGTGAGTATCATAGCATAACATCTTATTTGCGGGTCAAGCATATCCCGTAGCTTCCGGTCAGTTTGTTTGCCCTTTCAGGAGACCCTCCAGTGTCAATATATCACAGCCAGATGGCTCTATTTACCCTGCATATACAAGAAGGGGGCGGCTGCGTGCTGCCACTACCACGCACAGCACCATACTCTGGAATTTTTAAAATTAAGAAAATCTGACGAGTGGTAAATTTCTTTAGCCTCGTTTGTTTCGAGGCACAAAGGGAATATCAGGTGAAGCGTGTAGGCGTTCAAAAGAAACGGCGGCGGCCGCGCCGCCTCCGAATAAAAATAAAGAGGAGCTCCGCAGAGATTCCCCGTTTTTCCTGCGCCCCACATCACAAAGAGGCATTTAAAAGGGATCGCGCTTAATTAAATTATCAGCCGATATTTAAAACAGCTCTCGGTTTACTGACAAACACCCGATATCCGAGAATTTCGAGATGTAAAGACGGCTTCTTTAATTTTTTGAGGTAGAATTTTTCACCCGTGCGAGCAAACGTGCACAAAGCATATTTATCAGCATAAATAAGGGTGGCGCGACAATACATTCAGGAGAAAAATGGATGATAATTAGTCTCTTTGCCACACTTTTGGCGCGGACGATTTCTCAAGGTGGCGGCGGCGCGCACGAAAATGGCGCTGGGGAAAGATCGAACTTTTTTTGTTAGTCTCGAGGTGACAAATATAGAATTTGCATTTAAATAGGGTATTTCCATCTGTGATACGCGCATTTTCACCACCCTCTCTGTCTACAATCACTTGACGACAACTTTACCCCATAAATAGCATGCAACCAAAAAAATCAACTACAATTTCTACCCCAAACAATAAGAAACGACATCCAATTAATAATTACAACAAATTTTACTAAAACAAAAAATTAACACCATCTTTTAAGATTCCTTGTAAATAGTGGTAATTTTTTCAAAAATTGTATTTCAAAAAGGAGTATACCTTGCAAAAGGTTAGGTCATTCGTTTTTTTTCCTATATTGCTAGGATCAATAATCCAAGTTTTCAAATGTGTTAAAATTTTTAGATTTTCATAAATATTTTCTTACATAAGCGAATTAACGCAAAAATTATTATCAATTTTAAAGAGAACAACTTGCTTAACGGTTTTTTTTTGCTAAATTTAACAACAACCGAAGTACAGATTTTTGAAAAATAGGAAATTTTCAAAAAAGTTTTTTAAGGATATTTACCAAGGTGGCGAAAATATTTCTTTGGACAAATAATTTCGAAAATTCAAAGAGGAAGAGAACTTGCAAGTCGTCTATAAGTCGTTTCGACCGTGTTCCGGAATAACTGTGACAATTTTTTAGGGATGATAGAGGAAGTGAAACTAAGCATTTTTGACTTATAAAGTATTGCCCAGAAATGCTTCCTTAAAAAGTTATACCACTTCAAAAATTTTCAAAAAAAATATTTTTTTGTAAATAAAATAAATATTATAAGAGATATTATTTTGAAATTTTGGCCACAGGTTTTTCACATAAGGATACACATTTTCGGCCAATAAAAAATATTTTCAGAGGTGTTACATATGGGGGGATCATCAACTTTTTTTGATCATATCTTTTGTTTCTTTACGTTTTCGGTAATTTTAAAAGTAGTTAAATAATCCTTGATCAATGTTCTACAGAAAAGCTACTCTTATTGTATGTCACTCCGGTACTTAATTTCGGAGTAAAAGTAGATTTTTATTTTAGTACTTTTAAAATTATCAAAAACATAAAGAAACAAAAGATATGATCAAAAAAAGTTGACCACCCCCCCCCCCCCACATGTATCGCCCCTGAAAATATTTTTTAAACTTTTATTGGCTGAAAATGTGTATCCTTATGTGAAAATACTGTGGTCAAAATTTCAAATTAATATCTCTTATAATATTTATTTTATTTACAAAAAAATATATATTTTTTTAAAATTTTTGAAGTGGTATAATTTTTTAAAAATGCTTAGTTTCACTTCCTCTATCATCCCTAAAAAATTGTCACAGTTATTCCGGAACACCCTGTATATAAATTTATAAGTAAAATATTGCCAAATTATCTATTAAAAAATATTAACATAATTAGTGAAATTCATTCTTATGAAACAAGACACAGAGTAATATTTATATAAAACTGTACATAAACGAATAACTCATAATTCATTATTTCATAAAGGATTGATTCAGTTTAATAATTTGAATATTGAAATTAAAAACTCTAGTTCAGTTTATCAATTTAAACAATTGTTAAAAATTGATATTAAAAATAATAAATAATAAATAATATACACATAACATTTATTATTATGCTTTTTGTTATTTTTTTCTCTTTTTTGTGTATATTGTATATTATTTTTTATTGTTATTTGTTAAATATATTTTTATTAAATATATTTAATTTTTGTATACAGGGTGTCCAGAAATTAAGCGGCAAAATTTTAGGCGGCGATTCTACAACTAATTTTAAGAAAAAAACTTCCTATAAACATATGTCCGATTTTGCTTTCCATGGGAGCTACATCCCTTGAAATATTGTGTCTAAAAGTAGGTTTTTCGTCATTTATTTGAAAACGGATTGTAGTAGAAATTAGAAATTGGGTGTAAAGCATAATACCCTAAAGATACAATTTTATGATTTTTTTTCAGATTTTGTGAACCCTCCGAAAGGGTAGTTTTAGAAAGTGTTAAGTTTAAAAATAGCGTTAACTTTTTTATGGTTAACATAACATAATATTTTTTTTCATAATATTATTCCTTATTTAATTTTAGACAAAAATGGTACCCTTATTCCAACTCGATAGAATGCTCGCTTTTCGAGAAAAATACACTTAACCTTTCACATGCTGAGTTCCAATCATATTTTACTATTTTACCATACAATAATTTCACTGCTTTTGTTCTACAATACTCGACTTTTATTATTAGTTTCTTAATGAAAAGTAGCTATTTGATAAGTTTTAATGGTTTTTTGAAAATATAGGGTAAATCGACCTATTTTATTGACAAAATTTCAAGGGCTGTAGCTCCCTTAGGAAGCTAAATCGGACGTATGTTTATGGGAAGTTTTTTTCTTAAAATCAATTGTAGAATCGCCTCCTAAAATTTCGCCGCTTAATTTCTGGACACCCTGTATATTTATATTCATACATATAAATAAACTTATTATTATCACCCTACTGAAAACGACCCACCCAAGGACTAACGAATTTTAATTTGTTTATTTCCTTCGCATCAAAAAAGTTGTGAAGTTCGTTTTCCCTTGGTTGAAATTGGAATTGTCAGAGATGTTGTTCTTGTTGTGGTTGAGTTCAAAAAGACAGATATGTTTTTCTTACTGAGGTGTGGTTCTAAGAGGTGGTAGTCGAAAGCAAAGAGATTGTTGATCTTCTTGTGGTTGTGTTTAAACAGTAATGTCTTGCCAATAATAATGAATGGTGTTGGTTCCACTAGCGATTTGTGCTGAGCGCTCTTGCTGAATGGACCACTTGCGTTTTTTCAGATATGGATAGTGGTACTCCTTTGAGAGTGGTGTTTCCACCTTGTTGTGCATTCACGACTCGAAAGGCTCTATCTGTGTTGATTTATATCCAACTTCTTTCTCTTCATCAATTCAATGCTTTTGACTTCTGTTTGTTCGTCAGCTTCAGCCTCAGTTTCAGATTTCATTTATGTATGTGATAATATCGTGGGATTTCTTGAGCATTTTCGATGCTTGTGAAGACCTTTTGCCACTTTATCAAACTGAAATTCTGTGAAATATTTGTGAGTACAATTTCATTTATATGAAACATGATGGTTGATGGACGTCTTCCAAAACGAGATGAGCAGCAGCTTTGACGATTCCGAACCATTCTCCATGGGAATCTACTTTTTTGTTCGTTAAATATTTTATAACCAACATTTTTGAAACAAACAACTAATGATTTTTTACCAATCTTTGTAATTATCACATCTTATCCATACTTTCTGAAGAAGTGCTGTTTTACTGTTCTTAATCAAAAAAACCGCATTCTAACGGGAATCAGTTGGACATAAGGTGTCCAGTGGGAATTTTAGACTGTGCTATGGGTATCCTAAATTTATGCAGTGCATCTGGGATTTCATTATTGGAAAGTAACGAGTATCAAAAATCAAAGGTAGAAGCTTATCAGCCATTTCAATTTTTTTTCATACAGTTTCGATACAGTTCGCTAGTGTGAACAGATGGCGAATTATGAATTATACTATACGTTACGTAGCGATTTAGTCAATAACGAGTGGAAGGGGTAAATTTTGAGAATTTGCCGCTTATAACATGGTCATTTTTGCTGAAAATGCTTAACCTTAAAAATCTTAAAAACGTCGGTTGCAGTGCTACTTAAAATTTTGCTCCCGTCCCATCCTAAATTATAACAATTGGTGCAGTCAGAAAAAATATTAGAATAAGGTCGGGTTCAAGAGAAAACTCTCCTGCTATTATAATTATCAGTTATTCTAGAGAAAATTGGTATTCTTCACTGTTTTCATTAAAAAAGGAATAAATATACCAACTTCATCCTCTCTTCAAATTTATCAGTTAGCCAACACCATCTGTGTGACTTGAGACCTGTAACAAATTTTGTGTCTACTGCCTCCAAGTCACTCTCACTTTCCAATCGACATATATTTTTGGTACTCTACTCCTCTATATTAACTGGAGTTGGAGAAATTCCTACGCCAAAAATTGGTTTTGAAAAGTTCAGTGCACAACCTACGTGATATTGGTCAGAGCCACCTATACGACTAGATTTAAAAAACTCCGAAAATTGTTGAAAACGTGGATTTTACTTGATCTGAAGGTGCACCAAGCAACAAAAGCTGCAGAGTGATGAACGCTGCGTTTCGTGCTTACTAGCAATCATCAACCTCACATATTGGTTGCTTGAGTTCGGAGTTCGGATTATCCTAATTATTTATGGTTACGTGTATAATTCGACTGAGTTATGAGGTTTTTATGTAAAAATTGGTGTATTAGATTATTTAAATGTTAATAAACGTTGATGGTTGGGATGAGTAAAAAATATTGATGTAGATAAATTGGAGTGACGCAGGTGAGTGAGAGTGGAGGTGTTGGCATTTGTTCACACTTGGCGTGCACACATTAGAGCTAATTGGTGTAGGGTGAGGCATTCTTGTGCGTTAATTACGTAATGTAAGGTCGTCCTCGGGCTACACCATCGATGAGGACCCAACCGTCCCGCCAATTTCCGTGGATGAGAGTGACTCTGTCGAGTCTGTCAACTGTGATGGTGGAAAGAGAAACCGATTGCGGGTGGGACGCACTCAGTCAGGCTAATTAGTTGATTTGTAGTGGCTCAAGGGGTCTCCTTCCCTCTAATGCAATCTAAATTTTTCATTCCGGCGCGCCTCTCTCGGGAAGCGAACCGAAGAGCCAACATAGCGCACCCTCCACCCCCAATTCCCATTCCTTTGGTTCCAGATGATGATGACGATGATGGCAAAGCAATCAATGTATTAAATATATAAGGGAAACGTAAACGTTTGTATGCTACCGCTTAATTGATGTCGTGTGTAGACTAATTACACATAATGAAGCGAAGACGGAGCACATTTAACGCGCAAAGCACTCCCACTATATACCCATCCTATATGTAAATACACACACATGTACATAATTATGATTATAATTTGACTTTATTTAATAAATTTTAAATCAAGCTTCCAATTGCGCCGCGGTTGCTTTAAGAAACTCATATCGGCCACTTGCCGCTCCCTCGGCACAGATTAAGCCCGCTTCCTCGTTAAATATTCATCCCACCGAAGAGGAAGATAAAAATAAAAATGGATGCGCCGCCTCCGCCTCCACGACTTCGCACGTAAACACTTGAGAATACGATATGAAGGTGACGAGCGTTGGGACTGCGTCCTGTCTTCTCTCCTACCCACCTTACCCCATGTACCCAACGACTTCTCCTCTTGGAACTTGTGATAGCACTTGGAAATGAGCGAGAGCTCGACTGGGACCCGCGGCCCAAGAAATGTGACGTACGGGACCTCAGCGGGCAGATATTTGTCTCGAGTTAAGATTAAAACCATTATTCACATTGCCTCCCACGACGACGCTTTTTACATAAAAAACTACTTACTAAAACTACCCAATTTCTTCAAAACTCCGAAAACAATAAAAAAAGTCATTCCCATCAATGTTTAAACACCAACGACAGTTTTAACCTCCAATTACAGGGTCTTCCATTGTATACTTTAAAGTTTCAGACTTGGTGTCAATATACCTTCTACATTCTTCCTTCAGATTTTTTGTAGATATTCAATGTTTTTGATGAATAAGGCAATGTGTTGTATTTAAAAAATTTCCATGCACTGAAGATAGAATTCCACCTTCTACATTCTTCCTTCAATCGGACTGATCATCTCAGTCAAAGCTGTTCAATGATGTTTAACTGACTTTTTTGTAGATATTCCAAGTTTTTGATGTGTTGTTTTTAAAAGGTGACCAGGCTCTGAGGGTAGAATTCCACTTTCTCCATTTTTCCTTCAGTCGTACTGATTAGTTCAAAATAGTCTCGGTCAAAACTGTTCGATCATGTTTAACTGATTTCTTGTAGATATTCCAAGTTTTTGATGAATGAGGTGATATTGTTTTAACGTGTTGTTATTAAAAGGTGACTAAGCACTGAAGATAGAATTCCACCTTCTGTATTCTTCCTTCGGTCACTGATCAGTTCAAAATCGTCTCAGTTCAAACTGATTTTTTTGTAGATATTCCAAGTTTTTGATGAACGAGGTGATATTGTTTTGAGGTGTTGTTTTAAAAGGTGACCAGCCACTGAAGATTTTCTGTAGTGTTCCTTCGGTCACTGATCAGTTCAAAATCATCTCAGTTCAAACTGATTTTTTTGTAGATATTCCAAGTTTTTGATGAATGAGGTGATATTGCATTTAGGTGTTGTTTTTAAAAAGTGTTGTTGGTGATTAAATCTGAGGGGTTAGGGCCGAGGCTAGTTTGATAAATGGTAGTAATAACATAAAGCTGTAGTGAAAATCAAAATGAATCGCGCATAAATGAGCGGGTGTAGGTATGTGTGTGGTGAATGAGTAAGGGAGAGAAAACGGGAGAGTTGGGACGCATATCGGTCTAGCGTCCCTTATGTGTGTCCGCCACAGATTCCAACTCCTAATTAAGACTGGGGGGAAGGGGCCCAAGAAGGGGGATATTGATCAAGTCGGGCGAGGGATGAAAAGAGAGGTCCTCGGGAGCAGAGAAAGACGTTCGAGTTATTATTTGGGCGACCGCGCTCTATGTTTGCATGCGCACGACTTTCTAGTGAGAAAATTAGCGCTGTTCCACGCGATACGAAGGCTGAAGAAGGCGAAAAGGCAAGGACGTAGCAGGCTTTAGAAGGAAAACTATCCCCAGATGGTTTCATTACCTCGTCCACTCATTAAAAATTAAGATACGCCTATAATGAGGGAATTGATTAAAAACACATTAGGGGCACGTATGTAATCCCAGAGTAATTACGAGGATATTTACTGGAACCGGGAAGCTTCCCAAATATTTATCAGAAATCTCGGCGCTTTTTTCGGAGGGAATCTCGTAGAATTGCGTTTAACCCCTTTACAACCTATCGGGGGGTAATAAAAACGCCTTTAAGTGCCCTTGATAAGTGCCTCTCGTGTGCCTCGTCCTCTTTAAAAATTCATCGAACGTCGGATAATATAAAAAGAATCAAGATTACTCCAATTCATTCTTCCGGCTCAATTTATTCACACTTGATGATCTCTTCGGGAATTTATGTTACAAATTATTTTCCCTTCATACACTTTATGAATTTTATATACACACTTCGTAATTCCCCGGCTTATTCGCTTTTAATTGGGCTGCGAGTCTTTTTTGGCCAAACATAAGCGAAATGTACTTATGAAATTAGCGGTCTGTACACTTGGCGCAACTGCCAATTAGCACTGCCGGACTTGAAAGTTTTCAGAGCTTCCAATTTATATATCGACTTTCGTTTAAAACTGTTTATACACTCCCATATTAAATTATCATCCAGCTGTAATATAATTGTTTGACTTGAATACTTCTTCAGACCGCGCAAATTCTACCATTACTTCATAAACTTTAAACAAATAGCAACTAATGATTCTACACTAATATTAATATATTTTTTTAATCTAGTCGGTTATCTGTCGGGCATTCCGTTATTCTCTGCGGTGATGAAGGAGAGAGGTCCTAAAGCAACAGCAGTAGGCGGTGGTGGCAGCGGAGGCGGCTTTTTACAGCGCCTTAATTAAATCCCTTTCTGACATCTACCGCGTTGTTGTCACCGTTCCAAACGTTCAGATTTCTACGTGATGCGGTTTCGAAAGTGCAAATTGCCTCGAAATGCCGCCATTTCACGTTTTAGCAGATTCTCTTTTCAAATATGGGAAAGATTATCTAATTTTAATTTATATTATTAATGTTTCAAGTGAAACTAGTTTGATTGAATTGATAGGTTTTGGTGGGGAACAAAAGCTGAGTGGAAATCACGTAGACACGTTACATATCCGGCGTTCATGTATTTCAAGAAACAATTCATAGAATTTCGTGTTATAACTAGGAAACCAAGGGAGACGCATTGGCCGGCGGTGGTGCATTTGCACGCCGCCCCAACCCACACAACCCACATACACAAATGCAGATTGAATGAATAATATACTCTTGCAAGGAGCTAGCTGCTAGCTACAAGTGTGCTGCTTTGTCCCACGTGACGGCTTCAGACGGTTTCCAATATACATTCAACGTCACCTGCGAAGTTTGACCGCCGCCTCAATGCAACCCCCCGACACAATTCCTCAATTCCGGGAACCACATACACCGGACTCCTTCAATGCATTCAATATGCTACACATAACGAGATATTGCAAATGTCAACGAATGGCCATGATTGGAAACTGGCGGCGCCAATTCTGCACGGTCCCAGCTTTCAAACTCGGGTGGCTCTCTCCCACTTTTCTCACACCACAACCGCAACCACCTCACAAAGATTCACTATGGATTTTAATGAACTTCCCAGTTTGTATTAATTTCTCAAACCAATCATTTCATTTACAAACATTTTAAATTCCACAAAAACTACAACTACAATTTCGTCGTCAATCTAGTTTTGATGTACTCGAAGAAAAATCAAAACTTTAATATCCATGGACACAACATGAAACAGATGGTCATTATAGTCACTTCTATCTCTTCAGAGATTTTACGTTACCCCAAGACAGATAAGTCAAAAAAGTCTTTCATTTCGAAATATATTCGAACTACTCTAATACCCAGAATACTGCGGGATATCAAGCGATACTGCAGCAAAGAAAACTATTTGTAAAGGCCTTTATAGGAAGTATCTTCTAAATTATGACTGGAATGGATTTCTATTCCTAAAGAAATATTCTAAGACATACAAATACAAAGAAACATATAGAATTGTGGTCAAGAAAAACCTGAAGTGGAAGTCTGTAAGATTTACGATTGATTTCGTATTCTGAAAAAATCGTTTGTTGAATAAGCCTTGGTGAAGGGTTTTGTCTCATTTCAACAAGTACAAAACATGCATAAGGAAAGGAGATAGAAAATCCGTTATAAATCAATCACCTCTGGTACGAATTTTTCCATGTCCAAAATATTTTTTTGCAATCTTCCATTGTCTAGTACTTGATATATGTATGATACGTATATTCTGTTTAATGAATAGACATGATCTTTCCATAATGTTACCTAAACAGTTGCTTTGAACTAAGATGCATTCAGAAAAAGTTCCCTAAAAAACTAATAAAACAGCGCAATCGCGTAGGTTTCCTGGAATTCCTTCGAACATCAACAAGATTAATGTTATGCAAAAGCAATTTTGGAATAGGTTTAGAAGGGTTCCAGATCAAATTTCATGCCATGAAAATGGACTTCAGCAAGTCTGTAACGTTCCGACTTCAGCAAGTCCATGTTTATGGCATTGAATTTAATCTGGAACCCTCCCAAAACCTATAGGAAAATTGATTCATCCGATTGCGATGAATATCTCCGATGTTAGGATGACTCATGTTTTAAAACTGGAGGCATGCAATGTATTCGTATCTAAAATGAAACAATAAATAGTTACATATTACATATAATACCAAACCAAAACTTAGCACAATTAATTGCAGATGGACTTGATTCGGTCAAAATTCAAATTTATTTGTTAAATTTTCAAGTTAAGGGCAAATTAAAAGATATTCCACATTTTGAATTTCTTCACCACGTGAACAAGAAAGAGACCCCCATCATAAAAGCCCCAACTTTAGATTTATGTAATCTATTAAGGCTTTTCCAAATTACCCAATCTTCATTGGTATCAGGGGGGGTCAATTCATATCTTTATCATTTAATGATTGATCCCACAACTGTATTCTTTTTATAGATTTCGAACCCTGAAGAGGTCGAAAAATAGATAAAAACTTCTACGAGATTTCAGATCTGCAATCTACTATAGAGTGGATGTAAAATATAATTTTATTGAATTTTACGTTCATGCATGCGTGTTACAGATCTTCTTATATTTAGAGGAGCGATCCCATTAAGAATGCTTAGTTAATGTTGGTCTAAGACATCCAGTAATTATTCTACAACTTTGATGTAAAACAGTATCCAAATTTTTCCAATGGTAATATCTTTCCCAAACGGGAGCGGCATATTCTCTTGCTGAAAAACATGAAGATATTGCAGTAGTTCTTAAGGTATGACACGTGCAATAAAACTGGACTGTTATATTATGTTTTTCCAAGATAAGACACAATAAAGTTGTGTTTTTTTTAAGTTTTCTAAAAGTTCTTACTAATAAGGGAAAAATTTGAAGATGTACTTGCTATAGCTTTCTGAAGTTATTCCTACAAGAAGTTTTGTTCTGAGCGTAGTCTGTTACCATCGGTGGGGAGATAGGTGTAAAAAAGTTAAAAAACTCTTGGTATTCCATCAGGTGTTACTTACAGGCTACTTAACAAACTATGCACCTCTCTTCATAAACACCGTACAACCTTTTTGACAAACTATATGCTCAGAACTACTCAAAGATGTAACTTCAGAAGGCTTTAGTAAATCTTTTTTTCTTTGCTATATTTTCAATATTTTAGCAACTATTTTTGTATTACTGTTGTTACCAATTGAGAAAGGATGATTTTAGCTTTCCAATGATAATTTTCTGATAAAAATTTTTGATAAAAATCGGTGGTCTAGAATTCAAAATGCTGTTTTCCAAAAAAGATAGATAACCCTTTTTTCACTATTAAAGGTGCAATTTTATGGAAATCTGTAAGTTCTTACTGGAATAATCTGCATGGTTTGTTATATGGGTTATAATGGACGGTTTCCATGGTAACCTTACAAATATTTCAGGCGAATCACGAACAGAACACCCTGTATAAAATACTGACAAAATATACAAAGCATCTCCTGGAGTATACCGTATAAAGGTCGCCAATATTACAAATAGGGGAAATTGTATCGGAAGAACAATTTTTATACCATCCCTATGGTGTAGGGTCAATCTATCAATAGTCAGGATTATTTGGGATATCAAACGAGAAGGCAGTAAACAAACTATCTGAAAAAGTCTTCATAGACCAGGATTAGCACTAAAAATACCAAAATAAACAAAAACATAAATACTTAAATGAATGGGTTCCTACTGAATAAATGTATACAAAGTACCTTTTGGTCTATGCCCAAATTTCGAAAAAGCTCATAAATTATGGTTTGATATTTATACCATCCCTATGATATAAATAGAATCAATCTACTGATACCCAAGATAGATTACAATTAGTACTAGAAATACGAAAAAGGCTCGCTTAAGAAATGCTGAATGCTGAATATATTATATACTGAAAAAAATGTACGAAGTTCTTTTTGGTCAATACCCAATAAGGACCGTGAATGTTTACTTAACTCCTATATTTTTGTTCGATTTTTATACCATCCCTATGATATAAATATAAATAGATGATACCCAGGATATTGTGGGGTACCAGACGATAAGTGAGCAAAAAACTAACTTAAAAAGTTTTCTTAGGCCAGAATTAGCATTAGAAGTACCAAAAACTGTGGTCTACCTTTAATGGTATAAAAAATCGAACAAAAATATGAGAAATACACGACAGCTTTTTCAAACCAATCTCCACTAATTTTTGACATTGACGACATATGCTTCCCCGTATACAATTTTACCCTTTAATTGAAAGGCCAATACATGGTCTAAACCTTTTTTTTTTCGAAAAAATTTATTATTTTCTTTAATGACACGGTCATTTTATTAACATCATGAAAAAAGCAATAAAATATATAATAATTGACCACTTAAAATCAACATTTTTGTGGTTGTTTTTAAAAAAAAGGAAGTTTTTATTGGGTGATTTTACGAATATTTCTAATGGGAATTAAATTAAGCGTTGGTGATTAAATGCGATTAGTTGAAGAAGATATGTTGGTAGTGGTATTGGGATGATTTTCTCTTGTGACAATTGTCAGTGGAGATGTCGGATGTTGGCATAGCGATAGCGCAAGGGAAACGTTTCGGGGTGTTTCAAGCTGGTTTCAGGTAAAAGGTGGCTGGTTTTGGATGCGGTAAACCTGTGAATGTTTAGTGATTGAAGCGCTTGACTCGACTAAGTCTCGTCCTCAAAGGAAACCGCCCTATATTTGTCAAATTGGCTGTAATATTGTTCACCAATCCGCACGAATTGTTATTATCGTCAATTTTGGAGCGGAAAAAAGTGAGGAGGGGTCAAACGGAAGTGACCCGTTACGGTTGACGTAACGAGGTTGGAAAACGCGATAAAACACCCTTGTAAAAAGAACAAGCTTTCGCACACTTCTTTCGCTGTGCGTCTTTATCAGCCTTAATCCCCACTAAAAGGAGCTTTATTTGACACGATGCTATAGATACTGTGTAAGGAGACACCCGCCTTTATAAAAAGATCAAGACTTAAAGCACCCTTCAACACCTCTACTACTCCAACGACAAACAAATTACTTTACGCTCTTAATTTTTGTAATATCTTGTGATTTTATTTATGGGTTGAAGCAGAGTCACCGCAGAATGCAATATGTTGGCGAGATTTATATAGAAAACGCGACTTTCTGTACTATTTATACAATCATCTGGCTGCTAGATATGAATAAATACATACGAGAGTAGGGAACGGTCGCACCCTATTATGGGATGGGAATACATTGCTTCCCATATTCTAAGCGTCTACAATTCTAAATTCGGAAATTGAGTTTACGGTTTTTAAAATGATTTAATAAAATTGCTATATAATTATGGGAAGTAATTTTTGTAATATCCTCGAATGCGCTGTTGATTTTATGTGCACTTTAAGGGTATAATTTCCTGTTTTTTTAGTTGACTGTTATTGCCTTGGATCCCATTGTTATAAATACGTCTTAAAAAGAGAATAAGTAAATTAGAGGACGTGATAACAATCTCCCCTTTTAAAAAAAGGGAATCAAGACATCCGGGATCCTCTTTACGTATTACCAAGCCTCTTAAAAGATCGCGGGTTGTTTTTGCTTGACGCTTAAGAAAGAAAAAAAGCGGGCCCCGGGGACATGATACTGGGATCACCTTCGAACGTCGGGAAAAATTAATAATCCGCACCTTTAATTTATAGAGGATTTAATCTGTGTAATTAAGAGTCCGCTAATTAGAAGGGTTCGCCGTTTTGAAATATTGATGATTCGGGGCGGACTTTGTTGAAATAAAGTGATGGATGTTGATTAAAGGTCGGGTTGACCGAAGACGGGCAACATCATGAGCGCACTGACCACCTAAGGGCCTTGTTAATTCTTCACGCGTATATACAAGGCCGCTGTCAACAATCAGCAAACCTTCATCAACTCCAACCGCCGCTCCTGCAGAATCCCGATAAAGCACTAATTCCCACAATCAAATATTGATTCAAAACTTCAACCCCCGCCGCCCCCACGTCTCTGTCCCTTCTTTCAACCCTCTTTCTTACTTTACATAGAGCGTTAATATTGGACCTCGATGATTTACTGTAATGACTTTTTTCACGAAAGGGAAAAGAGCGTGTTAATAATGTTAATTAATATTTTAGATGTGTAAGAAATCTTTCAATATTGAATTTTTTCTCTTCCTGATGAATATTACAAGGGCGATTTCTAAAGACCTACGCTGCAATTAAAAGCAAAGTTTCAAATTATTTTTAATCACTTTTTTAATTAAAGCCTACAAAAACAACCAGCACTTTTCATTTTTAGAAACATGTTTTATTAGACTCCAACTTTATTTCTACTATACAGGGTTTCCCAGCGCAGCGAGGAAGTAACATTACTCCAAACTGAAAAAAGATATCGACATGCGGTTTTCGGCAGAATGTACAAAACTTTTACTTTGTCCATTCCAAGATATCGAACTAAATTTACGATTTTTAAAAGAAACACCCAGTATATTATGACATATTTGGATTCCTTATCAAAAAATAATTATAGTAATTACTGCTCTAAGACAAATAACAATTTTGGGTTATATTTTTGGCAAAACAATTTCAATATCGTCCGGTTCACAGCTATCATGTCAAATTTAAATTAGTGATAAGTTTTTAACAGGATGTCCTATGAAACGCAAGTTGGCCAATTAAAAGAAATTTTTAAATGGAACATCTTGTATATTTTAACATCAATCTATGGAATTTTTTACAAGCTTTCTATTGATATAATGTTTGTATGGTCGTTAATGGTTTAGGAGATTTTAATTTTTAAATATAGAAACAGTAAAAAATCTGTTTATTTCTGACTCCTATTTTGTCTGTTAAAAGATAAGATGCCAACTTATCGTTGAAACAAAGGACCAAGCGGAAATATGGAAATACATTATATTTTAGAGTTGTTCAACGAAAACCGGTCAGAATACGAAAAAACAATAGAAGATGAACTAGAGGGACCAAAAATAATAAGAAAGGAACTGACAAAAGCCCAGCAAAACCGGACAAGACAGCAGGACCTGACGAACTGAATCAGTATTCAGTAACTTTTACAACTGATTGACACAGACAAGAACGACACCCTCTTGAAGCTGTTTAATCACATCTACAACACTAGTAATATCCCTGGTGGTTGGCTAAGATCCATTTTCAATAACCTACCAAAAAAAAACCTTACGCAAAACTCTACTGTGACTACAGGCTGATCAACCTTATGAGCAATGCACTCAAAATATTTCTAATGCCGCGTACACAACAAGCGAACGAACGTTAACAAGCGAAAGCTTTAGCTTGGTGTGTACACCCCATCGAAGGCGAACGAGCGTAAGCGAAGGCCTTCGCTGTGCTCCAAAAGAGTGTCGGTATATCAAAGGAAAATAAACGAGGAACGAACACGGTGTGGACGGACTTACGAATGCTCATTTATCGGCTTAGGCGATGTAATCGGCAAAAGCTAGCAAGCTAGCAACCATCGTTCGCTTGGTGTGGACACAAGCGAACGTACGAGTGAGATTATCGGCGATTCCCTTCGCTAGCCTTCGTTCGCTTGGTGTGTACGCGGCTTAAGAATATTACACACTCGTTTATGGCGAAAGAATACTTCAGTGAAACACAGTTCGGTTTCAGGAATGGGGTAGGCACGATATGCAAGTTCTCTTACAGAATAAGAGTCTCGATCAACAGAAAAAAATATATTGCTGCTTTATCGACTATGAAAAAGCTTTCGCCAATGTAAAGCGCGATATTCTAATTCTTATATGTCTTGACAGCAAAAACATAAATATCATCAGGAAGATGTATTGGAATCAAACAGCAGAAACTAAAGTCGGGGACCACATAACAGAAGGAATTCCAAACAATATGGGCTCAAGATGAATATTCAAAAGACCAAAATTATGATAATCACCAAACATACAATACTGAACGTCGTGCTCAGACTAGAAGATAGACAAATTGAGAGAGTAGCGAAGTTTAAATATCTTGGCTGCTGGTTCAACGAGAAATGGGAATCTGACATTGAAATCAAATTAAGAATCCAGATGGCAAGAAAAGTTTTCCTCGGAATGAAAAACCTTAGACAATCTTCACTTTCGAACAGTGCTACGTACTATCATTCCTGTCATACGGCGTTGATGGCTGGTCCCTGAAGGTAATCTTAGTGAACCGTCTCGAAGCGTTCGAAATGGGGATATTCCGACGAATTCTAAGGATTCCATGGATCGAGTTAATAATGAGGAGGTCCTATGAAGGAACGGGAAACCCGCGAAATCAGAAACGATAAATACAATCTGATGCAGCTTATCATAGAAGGAGAAATTGAAGGAAACGAAAAGAAATAGTTTTCATGGATCCGGAATCTTCGTCAGTGGTTTGACATCAATGAAATGCCCACACTGATACGACTTGCACAAAAGAGGAGTCTGTTTAATAGAATGGTCCCCAACCTTCTGTAAGAAGAAGGCACCGTAAGAAGAGAAAGAAAAAATCTATCGGACTTAAGTCGAGAGATCTTGCCGGCCAATTTACAGGCCCATTCTGGCCAATACAGTGTTCCGGTAGCCAATTATTTAAATATAGTCTAACAACCCGATGAAAGTGCAGGTATCAGGACAAAAACTCCCTGGACACTTAAAGAGCCCCCCCCCCCCCCGATAAAATCCCCTGGACATAAACCTCCCTTGCCAAAAAAAAACCCCGGCAAAGAACCCCCCGACAAAAACTTCACACTCCTAAACATTTACTCCCATGAAAAAAATAACCGACAAATAACCTTCATAAAAAAACCCACACACCCTATAGGTAACCTTCAATGTCTTTCATCTTTCTGTCTCTGTCGGAAATTCTTTTAAATTAACCGTTTTAAATATACAGGGTGTTTCTAAAATGATGGTCACGGGCTCGTGTGCTTATACTACAAGTAAAAATAAGACATAAAGTACGTACAAACATTTTTCCAAAACTCAACTGTTACCGAGATACAGGGTGTTGAAATTTCTTTTACTTTTCACTTTTTATCTTGATTGGCTGGATGAATATTAATAAAAATTTTAGGGCGAGTACTTCTCATCGGTAGTTATCATTGGCTTGTACTTTTGTCTTAATTTTACATTCAAGTGGGATAGAAACAGGATAAGGTGTCCCCTTTTTTTAATATATTTGATACGCCACTGCAAAACTTTAGAATTTTCTTAGGATTTTTTAAGCCTTCATTCAATTTATTAAAAAAAAAGTATACCTTTTAAATTTTGATAGGAGTAGTGATATTTCAGTAATTTCAAATTTTATGGTCTAGTGACCTTGCTAAAATCAAACAATTTTTTAAATTTTCAACAAATTTGAATTAAATAAACAAAATTTGAATTGATAACTCCTAGTAAGGTTTTAGTTTGTGTTTTAAATAAATAAATAAGTTAGAAACACTTTATTTAAATTTAATAAAAAATGAAATTGGGCAGCCATTTTCAACATTTTTCTAAAATTTAAAATTAGGTGTTTCTGACATGTTTTTTTTTATTGAATACACTAACAAAATGTCATACTAAGAGTTTTTAATTTTAATATTCCTAATTTGAATGTAATTAGTTTCAAATTTTGAAAATTGGTTTGATTTTAAAAAAGGTACTGGATTATAAATACCCAAATTAGTGGAATACCACTACCCCTATCAAAATTTAATAGGTATACTTTTTTGTGGTAAATTGAATGAAGATTTTAAAAATTTAAACAAAATTGTAGAATTTTGCAGTGGCGTATCAAATATTTTCCAAAAAAGTGGACACCTTAATCCGTATCTACGCAACTGGTGTGTTAAATTAAGACAAAAGATGACTACCTATGGGAAGTACTAACCCTATAATTTTTATTAATTTTCATTCAGCCGATCCAGAGAAAATAAATAATAAATAAAAAGTAAAAATAAAAAGAAATTTCAACACTCTGTATCTCGGTAACAGTTGAGTTTTGGAAAAAAAATTATACATACTTCTTGTCTTATTTTTACTTGTAGTATAAGCACACGAGCCCGTCACCATCATTTTAGAAACACCCTGTATACTCTGAAGAATAGAAATATTTTTTAGGTAAAGCCTCACTATATAGCTAAATCAAATCGGTTAGGTTAGTTTAGGTTTAAATGTCCAGGGGAGTTTTGTTGAGAAGGTTTTCTGCAAGGAGGGTTTATGTCGAGGGGGTTTTTATCCTAGAACCGAAAGTGCATAGGGTGTACAACACACTGCCCGAATTTTCAAAACGCTCCATCAATTTTATCATTGCTTCGATTCTTGGTTGTCTGGCGTTTGGGTAACGTGCTTTATAAATTCAAAGTTTGCAACCAATGATGTAAATCTAAGATTGAAATAATCAAAAATTAAAGGATAATTCCTTCGATCTACTATTTTCGTGGCAAGGTGGCAGGGTGCAGCAAGCAGCAATGCAGTCCTCTTCATTGCACCTTACGAAGGGAACTCAAGTGAGTATATGATGCTGATGAGTGCTAATAAGCACGAAACACAGCTTCCATGACTCTGCAAACTTGTGTAAGTGCTGCGAAAAAGGGAAATTTGATTATTTTAACCAATATTTAGTTGAATGAATTTTATAAAACTCATCAAAAGTCTGAAGAGTAAAAATATTTATAAAGTAAAGTTAGTGGTGAGGGTTATGATTTCAGTGTGGAAATTGTATAATACTTTGTTTGCGCGAATCGGGTAAATTGGTTGAAATGTTGACGAGGTATGAAGCGATTTTGTTTAATATTTTTGTTAAATTGAATTTGGGTTAAAAATGGATTTAATTAATACTGGGTTATTGGAGGTAATTCGGAGAAATCTCTTCCATTTATATAGACGTTATAATTAATTTCGGAAACACATCAATTTATATCAGTTGCTCGATATACCCGGAGCAATTTCCTCGCGAATTGGTTTTCGGGAGATATAGCTAAGGGACGCGGACGGCTCCTGTCGGTTAGTGCAGCTTGCACTCTGGAGACATACAGGAGACAATTCGCACTGATATCGTCGAGATAAACCATCATTATTCGGGCGTATTGATGCGATTCTTGCTCTTCTCTTTCGCGCCGCGGGCTCTTCGTGTGGTTAACAAAGGATAGGGGTTGAATGCGCCGCGGCGTCAATTCCGGTCAAGTCCGGGCTCCGGATTAGTCTACTGGAGCACCGTTATGTACTCTTAATGGACTCAGATTAGCGCATACGGATGTGTTGTGCATGTAAGTGGAGAATGATGTTTGGTTTAACGGGTAAACGAATTGTCCCTGTTTTTGCTTCGCTGTATTGCTTTTTGCTTTAAACTACTTAAAATAACCCAGATTAAAATTAAGATTTAAAAAAATAGCGGAGGGTTGAATTTATAAGTAAATAGACTCTTATTTCCATGCGATTTGTTCCATTTGCGTAGCTGATATAAATTCATCCATAGTGAAGAGATAGAGAACAGAAGGCGTGCATGAGTATCTGAGAGGCATTTAGAATGCATCACATTTGGGCCGATAGTTTGTCTCTGAGTACCTTTTTAGCCGAACTTTATCCGAGGAAAAGTTGAGGTGACGCAGCTGACGAGTATGCAAATGGCAGAAGGTGCGCCTTTATATATAGATATAGATATAGATGGGATGCACGATGTAGAAAGTGCGCGGAGCCCTCGACAAAATGGAAATACGATGAGCGGTAACGTGCTTGTCTCCCGGTCTGATGCGTGGAATTATGAAAACGACTTGCGAAATATGGAATAGATGCATAAATTTCCGGCGCTTCCCTTTTTAAAATCCCATACAAATATCAAGAATGCGTGAAGAAGGAACTAATCTCGAACTTATTCCGCTAACGCGATTGATTTTCCTCTGCGGCCTTTTTAAATACACACACAAGTAGGGTGCACGTAATCCCCAAATGCAATAACATCACAAGAGCCGCAATTCCGAATAAAAACACCGAGTTTAGCCCGGCACTGAGGCAATAAGCCAGCCGAGGCAAATAGACCGAGGAGCGAGGATATTCTTATATACAAACGGCGCTAATCAAGACACATGATTATGGAAGCCGGGGACATGCAGCTTGAAACGTTTCTTACCCTCCTCTTCCCCCTATAATAAGTTCCCCTACACGTACACAAGAATTACAGAGACTCGTACAAACCGTGTACCAATGTACCACCGAAATATGCATGCTTAAATTTCCCAGCACGTTTTCTAATAATTTTACAGGACGCATTTTCCAGACTAAAGCCACTACTCACCAACTTTATTTCTTATTGACTGAGGCATGCTTATTATCTTTCAATTTTACTTCTCCACAAAGTCTTTCCTCCTTTCATAACTCCATTATTCAAATACTGAAATGTCTGTCTAACCTGAGGCTATTACCCTCCTCCACATTCGAAACCACTGCAACCATCCAATTGATAACAAAAATCATACTGGAGATGACCCAGATAAAGCAATAATAAATACATCAAGTATTTTAATAATATATGGCTATTCCAAGATGACGGATCAAAATTACGTTGCTTATACTGGTATAAGCAACGTAATTTTGATTTGTCATCCAGGTGTCTGTTACAACAACTTACTGCATATTTATTTAATAATTTGTAGTAAATTTTCCAAAAAAAATATTTATAGATACAATACTAAAAATTAAAAAATCATAAAAACTGTTCAAAATATCCACCATTTACACGAATACAATAATTTACAACGCTAAATGTGTCCTAACCTATTCAACAGTATTTTTTCGAATAAAGCGATATTGAAATAAAAATTTATTTAAAATTTTAACAAATACATATCCTTTACTTTAGTAAGACGTTTATTCGTTTCGCGATATTCCAAAAATATTTTGAGTTATTAGTTATTAAATTTTCGTAATTGATCATGGTATTGCTATAAAGAAAGATTTTCAAATCGTCGTACACCAAGCCACCCAACATTTGCCACCGTCGAGAGACCGGTAGCTTTGGTCCTCTGACCACTAACCAACAGCATTTTGTAAGGGTTGCTGAAGTAGAAGAAGAAATTTTAGAACGTGTTGAAGAAGATCAAGAACTAAGTACCAGATGAATAGACAGGGAATTGGGAGTAGGAAAAGATGTCGTTCATAAAGTGCTTCAAGAACAGTTGCTATATCCATAGGATATAAGTCAGTTCAACATCTCTTAGTTCATGATCCTGAAATTCGCCTTGATTTTTGTCGGTGTGTAAATATCCAAAGAGAAATAAATTTAAATTTTGACAACAATATTTTGTTCACGGATGAAGCATGTTTCACAAGAAGAGGGATAACAAATTTCCATAATGAACAGGTTTAGGCAGAAGAAAATCCACATGCACTCAAGGTAAACCATGTCATAATTGGCAATTTTATTGGTCCTGTCATTCTTCCACCAAGATTAACGGGAGAAATTTATTTGCAACATCTACAAAATACGTAACCAGATTTGATAGAGGATTTACCTCTCCAGCTTCGGAGAAATATGTGGTTTATGCACGATTGAGCTCCAACACATTTTACATTAGATATGTTCCAAATCATTTAAATCAACAGTACCCAAACAAATTGATAGGTAGACGCAATAACGCGCCTGTAAATTGGCCCGGACGATCTCCCGACTTTACGCCAACGGATTATTTTTTATGGGGGCATCTTAAATCCATGGTTTATTTTAGTCTAAGGAATATGTGGTAAGCTGCTGTAAAGACCTTTTACAGTATTATACTTTGTATAACCTTTGAAGGCGGGTCTAACTTAATCACTCGTTTTGCTGATATTTACCATTTAAGCGAAATTTTTGAAAAATCACTGCTCTAAATCACTCGTCTAGCTTACAGCTATAATGTTAAATTTAAATTTGTGATAAGCTTTTATCAGGGTGCGTGTTGAAACGCAAATTGACCAATTAAACGTAATTTTTAAATGGAACACCCTGTATATTTTAACATCAATCGATGAAATTTTTCAAGCTTTCTATTGGTATAATGTTTGTATTGTCGCATCTTAATGGCTTAGGAGATATAAATATTCAAATAGATAAATAGCTTTTTTGATGAGGATTTCTTTTCAAATTTGTTTGTGTCTTGTCAATTTTACTTATTTATTAATGTTGTTTTATCACAATAGTAGTTTTTGTTGCTATAGAACACAAAATCCAAACTCACAATTATCAATTTTGGTCTTCTAACAACGGTATTACCAATAAAATCCTTATTTCGTTGAATTTAGTTTTATGCAACGGAAAACCCGCACTGAGTGCACAATATTGATAATCAAAATAAATGGTGCTCAAATATTTGTGGAGGAATATTAGGTAACCATGTTTTTGGCCCTCAATTTTTTTATGGAACCCTAACAAGAAAGATATACCTAAAGTATTTAAGAGATTCACTACCACTATAGTTGTAAAATGTTGACTTAGTGACAAGAAGAGACATGCGGTTTCAGCAAGATGGATCCCCTGTGTACCTTCATTGGATTTTTAGACAATATTTAAATATTTGGTTACCTGGACAATGGATTAGCAAGAATGGGCCTGTAAATTGCCCGACCAGATCTCTCGACTTCAATGATTTTCTTTCTTTTCAGTCATGTAAAATGTTTAGTGTGTCAGGCTCAAGCAACTACAATTAATAACATGCAAGACCGAATAAGACGAGCATTTCAATCCATGACACCGGATATTCATTTGGACAACTTATACCTCGAAATAAATCCAATATGATAGGTCAAAGTTTAGAATACAACTTCTTTATTATTATGAAATTTTGAAAAACTACCGTATCGTATTTGACTAAATTGTGAACGTAGCAATTTTTGAGATACATCGCAATTTATTCCAAAACTAAAAAGGAAAGAAGTAAAAAGAGATCAGAAAGGCTTAAAATTGCAGTTCCATTTTTATTGAAATAATTTTTACAATTTTCTTGTATTACCTTTTGACTTTAAACCATTATTTATTCGAAAATAACATTTTTGTGTCATAAGTTTTATTTTGTACCTAAAAATTTTTATTACCTCGTGATTTAAATTTGAAAAAAATTAAAATTCTTCTTGTTCTTGAGAAATTAGCATTGAATTTTGTATGAAAAATGGTGAACGCGCCGGGCATAAACATTAATATTATAATAGTTAGTATAGATAGAAATGCAATCTAAGATGCAGAACATAATTTACAACAAATAAACGACTAAGGAGAGTAGATTCCTTGCCGATTAAAACGAAGACAGACGTACTTCGTTTTAATCGGCAAGCATTAAGGTGCACCAACCAATTTTTACTTTTACTTTTTTTATTCCAAAACTAAAAGGGAAACATAGTAAAAAAAATCGGAAAAACATAAAATTGCAGTTCCATTTTTAATTGAATAATTTTTACAATTTTCTTGGATTACCTTTGGACTTTAAAGCCCTTTTTATTCGAAAATTACATTTTTGTGTCATAAATTTTTTATTCTGTACCTAAAATTTTTTATTACCTCGTGATTTCAATTTTAAAAAAATTAAATTTTAGTTTTTAGTTTTTAATTTTTCTTGTTCTTAAGAAATTAGTATTGAATGCTGTATGAAAAATGGTGAATGCGCCGGGCATGCACATTAATATAATAATACTTAACTTAGATATAAATGCAATCAAAGATGCAGAACATAATTTACAATAAATAAACGGATAAGGAGAGTCGATTCCTTAGGTCTGCCTTTGTTTTGATCGTCAAGGTGCGCCAAGCAACAATTATTTTCACTTTTATTATTTTTTTTTTAATTTTTATTTTTTTTGTTTTTAGATCTGTCGACGCCTCGACGCATCGTTGGAGATGAGAAAGTGATGAACAAGGTAAGAAAAATGAGTAGTATCTTAAAGTAGTATCTTTATTTTTATGTTCGTGTATTACTTCCGGACAATTGGGTGGATGAAGCGTGGCCTGAAGCTCTTGGAGTGTTTCACCCTCGCAGCTTTCCCCTGTCCACTTCGTAACGTCACGTTTTTCACATGAACAATACGTGCCTAAAATCAGATAAAAAAATAATTTCGTCAATTATATGAAAGTGGGATTATTAAACGGGCTTAATGTTTTAATTAATAATTAAAAATGTGTAATATTTATAAAGGAGCGGATTGTATAGATTAGTGAAAATAGGACCACGGCGCGCTGCTCATCTACATATGTTCTCGTCAGCTGTGCTTTGTTTCTGAAAAGGGCTTATTACGGATGCAAAATTTCCCATTCATATTCAAAATTTTATATCCCAGTTTTACCACTAATTTATTCAGCTCTCCCCGCGTCTATCTCGTCGGGCCTCCTTCCATTCTTTCTTCCTTAAGAAAACGACTACTAATTCCTGTCGCAGATTTTAATAACTAAATCCAAATCAAAATATAACCGAGGTAGGCTTACGCCTTAATCCCACCGAGATATCTTATTTGAATTAAATGATTTACCGTTGCGATGCAACGCCGACACCACACCTCCCTTTATATAATTTTTAGGCAGTTAATTTTTTTGCTAAAATTATTATTTCTACTATATGTAGGTGTTGCTTAAATAACGAGCCTTGGTTGTTTATTGACATTTCCGGATGACGGATCGGACAGGGTGATTGATGATATCACATGACTTCCTGGATGAAATAGCCACCTGTTGGTTGACACATTAATATGTTAGTCGTGCACTCACACATATGTACGTTTACGCACATACGCGTACACCAGAATTTACACCGCGTGATAACGAGTCGGTGGTGAGTGCTCAATGTTAATTGCAACCACTCTGTTAATTTTTGATTAACGCTACATGTCACCACGAAATAAACCCAAATTTCACCACCCCAGTTACGTTTTTTTAATTTTATCAACTTGAGACTCATCAGTGACCGATACTATTTTTTAGAAAATTAGGCCACGTATTCACAATTTACAAAATCAATAGTGGATAGCTCTTTCTCTGTCAAGAAAAAAGACTCCTGAAAATTTGATTTGTTCACAGAATTTTTGACCCCAGGGATGAGTTTGGGGTCATCAGAAAATACATATCCTAAAAGTCCCCGATTCTAGGAGGTTATAAACAATGCTTCTAGGATCTGCTTCCAATGAATTCAAAATTTGTTCCTACATGTTTGGAGTCAACACGTGTCGTGGTTGACCATAATCTGGAGCAGCCTTCTAATAACATCAGAAATTGGTCTTCTAGCCTAGGATAGATTTCTCTATAGACTTTTGCAGCTTCCTCTGCTTTACCGTGGCTTTCACCCAAAATCATCATATCTGTATTGTTGTATTCCTGATTCCGCCATTTATGGGAATCCTGTGTGAAAAGAAAATTATCATGAGAGTACTTTCGCTACAGTAAAAATGTGTTCTAAAGAAAAGAAGTAATAAATTTTAATTAAAGATCCAATTGTATAAGAGAGAGGAAGGAAGTTCGCTTAGCTGGTTTATTTAATTGGAGGAGGTGCATCTTTGATTACTTCTTAATTCCAAGGGTAATTAAAAGAAGTTGTTGTAATTTTTCGAAGGTAGTAGTTGTGTTTATATAGCCATGTTCTAAACAAGATTTAGTAAATGTAATACAAGCTGAGGAAATGTATCATGTTTATATAACCGCAGTGTATACTTTGGGCGAGGAGAGTCCGTGTAAGTCGCGGGGAGGCGGCGAGGTCAGGCAGACTCCCATAGCACCAGGTCCCCAGCGGGTGAGTTGTCTTCATCAGCTTGTCTGCTACATTAGCAGTACGCCACCTCTCGTCTTGCACGCCCTCGTTCCATCTCCATTTGCAGGGACGCCCGGGACAATCGAAAATTACAGGGAGAAACACGTCTACTTATCAACCTACATACGACCATTAGAATCTTACAAAAAATTATTCTACCCTCAAATTCAATATTTATACCCCAGATCAAATGACAGACGAGCTCCGTCTCCCGCATTTAAATAGGTTATAAAATCCGAGGGAGCACTTTCTCTTCTCTCATTTTTCGGCCTGCATTTAAAAATTCGGTTTCATTTGCGGGTAGCAGATTGATTCCAACGGTGTCTGCAAATATTGAAATATGCACCCCTTGTTTATTAGTTTGATTGACATGTTTGCCGAACCTAATTTTTTATATTGGAAAATATATTGGAAATCACCGTCGTTTTTTCATTGTTTCCATTTTCAAACCCAAACTCAATTATTCACACAAAAATTAATTAAAACTACGGATTTTATACTACGCAAACATTTCATTTTCCACCAATTATACTATTATTCACAAAATAACTCCAAATAATAAGCGATTTTTCTATTTTATTCATTATAAACGCCTAGATAATAGCGAAGTTCACCGGAACGCTATTTGAAATGTTAAATTAATATTGGTAGTAATATTTTTTTGTCGTGATTCTTAACGCCCTAACTACAAAACTCATCGACCTCCCGATGTTTCTAACAAAATAATCAAAAACTACGTAATGAAAAGGTTACGACCTTTATGATCATAGCAGTAAACGAAGAAATCTCAGAAGTCCACGAAATCAACACTGGGCTACCGCAAGGGTCGTGCTTGGGTCTCGATCACAATGTACATAACGCAACGTTTACTGATGATACTGGTTGTCGAGGAAAAAGGAACTGATAGTAAAACTGCTACACAACCATCTCCTCAAACTGATCCCTCATAATAATCCACGAAAAAAACTGAAAAATGGCGGGAAAAACTCACGAATTGCATTTTCGTAAAGAGGAACAAACTTACGTACCCATAGCGGAGCTCTTTTTCGAAATTTTTGTTCGTGTCTCATATTCTGACGTTTGAAATTTGGGGTATAATTTTGGACATTTTTTAACGAAATTTAAAAAATCGTACCTACTAAACTACTAGACAGATTTTAACCAAACGCGGCTTATATTGTGGCTAAAAGTACCGTTAATACCCATAATAATAATCGGTTTTTCCGGCGCGTGCAGCGGCGTTGGGATTTTTTTCCCAAAAGCGTAGAAAAATATTGTTAAAAAACGGCGCGTTGAGAAAATTGGTAGAAGAAATGGGGCCAAAACGGGATAAAAAAATGAAAAATCGCTACACGTGACCTGCAATAGGATTGATCGACCGAGGTCGCTTTGAAGTCTTGAAATCTATATCTTTTCATTTCACCTTACACCGACCTATTAAAGTCAAAATTGTGTTTTTACAAAAATAATCGCTGTAAGGTAACGACACATCCTATCGTCTAACTAAAATATGCGATGGAATGAGATATTCAAGTACTACTACGCGACGCGTTGACTTTTTTCAATTTCGAAAAAAACTCAAAATTTTAATCGCGCAAAAAACTTGAAAAATTTTTTACTCCCTGCCCCTTCATCGATTTTAACGAATGAGGGCTTATCTTAAAGATTTTTACGTAGGCTTTCACACAAAATTAGATTTGTTTTGGTATCTTTATTCGTTTAGAAGTTATTACCGAATAACCGTTGAAAATTTGAAAATTTTAATTTTGGACGAAGAAATTGCTATGAAATTTTTGATTAATCGGAAAATAATTAATTTTGACCAAACCAGTTAGCCGATTAGAACGATTTATGGCTAATATTGACCGATAGAAAAATATTTTTACATGTATTACAGCTCAGTGATGTGTATACGTGGCGTACTTATGCATATTATGAAGATTACAACTTTTTCAAGTCATTTTTTATAGATAATTATATGATATACAATTTTTTTGATCTATTTTTATGATAAAACTTACCGTTTTGCTGAAAAACGCGAAAAACCCATTTTTAAGACCTTAGACCTTGAATAAAATTTTTTCCAGGTAGGGGATCGAGGGGGACTTTTCAGAATTCATTTATAAAGGTGTTGCGAACATTCATAGTAATTTTTAGCTCTGCGCTAATTTTTGCACCTTTACTACTATTTTTAGGGCTAAATTGACCGGAGTAAGAATCTCTCTAACAACAATTTAAATCAAATCCGACCACTAAAGCAGAAATTCTACAGCACTAAAATCATCAGACATTAAGACAAAGACAAAATACTTCCAAACAAAAAAGCACCAAGCCCCGATGGGATACGAAATATAGCCCTAAGAAATCTACTTGACAACAAAATAGATACAATATACCACCTTTCAACTTGGAAAATTTTCGTGATGTATAAAAAATAGCCAAAATCATACCTATCTCAAGAAAAAAGATAAATAGAAGCCCCACCAGCTACAGGACAATCAGCCTATTTAACAGCCTAAGCAAACTAATTGAAACCATCAACGAACATAAACTTGAAGACCATTTCTACGGCGAAAATATAATCACACACGGTTTAGCTTCAAACGCGAGTACTCCACCAAACACCAAATGACAAGAATCACCGAAAAATATCTACAGGATTCAACAGAAAACAGTCAACCCGATTGGTTTCTTTGGACTTAGAGAAACCCTTCGACAAAGTTAATCATGAAGGACTCATCACAAAATTAGACATTCTAAAATTTCCGACGACATTGATTAAAATCATAAAAAAACTACCTCTCAAATCGGCATTTTCTGGTCACGGTTGACGGAGAAAACTCACAACTACATAAAGTCCACGCCGGTGTGCCGCAAGGATCTGCCTTACGAAATTAAAGGAATTCTTAAAAATATGCCGAGTAACAAAGGTCCTGGTGAGGACAAGATTTCTAACATAGCGTGTAAGAAACTCCCTCAAGAGATTTTTGTTGACATCTCCAATATTTTAAAAAAACTGTTTTAAATTTGAATATTTTCCAGTTATCTGGAAGAGAGTAGTAATTGTTCCAGTTCTGAAGAAGGGAAAATCTAGAAGTATCGCCAGAAATTATCACCCTGTTAGTCTGCTAATATTTTCGAAACCATCATCAAAATTCGCCTTGATAATTTTATTTGGGAAAATAATATTTTTATGAAATGACAGTTAACAGAACTCGACTGTTCACTAAATCACTCGACTAACTGCAAAGGTTTCAGTTGGTTTTAACCTTTAAAAGTCTAGTGGTTTGGTGACTATTGGTCTGGAAAAACGTTTGATAGGGATAATCCATAAGACGAATAAGTTTGGATATCCTCTAAATTTATTCGAAACTATTTTCGTGCTAGAACTTTTCGAGTTCGTATCAACAAGCTATCCAACTTTCAGCTGTAGTACTACATGGTCCCCAGTTGTATAACATTTTTATCAACGACCTTCCTTAGAGCATTGACTTCAGTTTTTCATTTTTGCCACCTATGCAGATGATCCTCTGTACATCAGCATAGCAACATTTAATTGTTTTATTATATAGGCAGTTGGAGACTTTCAGTATGAAATTTACTAAGGTCTTAAAATGAATATTGAAACGATTTTCTTTACGAAGAAAACTAGAGTGTACCTCAGGGATAAAGTTCAAAATTCTAAAAGTTTTGGTCATGAATAAATCAGGTGTGATTAAATTTAATAAACAACAAATCGTGTTGTTTATCTTATCTATAAATCCCTATATAATTACCAGCCAAAGAACATATTTACACAGTAATTTTTTTGTTTATTTGTGATGTCTATAAATCTGACTTGTACAAATACACAAAATAAACGAAGGGAAAACGTTCTCATTATATTCGCGTAAGCAGCAATTTTCGAAGAGCCATTAAAAGTTTTCACATCCCCGTTTTGTATTTAACATAATAATTTTAACAAGCAAATCTTTCCATGACGAAAATATTACAAAAATAATTAAAAATAAGGTGCTTATTTTAAACTGTTATTTCTAACGAGATTTTACTCTTATAACAAAAATACTTTTTATAAACTAATTGACTCTTAATTAATCATTGTGTTATTAATGTTTTTCGTTGGGAATTTTAGTGAAAGCCTTCGACAAATACATTGAATGTGGAAAATAATCGAATGCTATTAATTCAGACAGTCAATAGCTATCTGCTTTTAGGAATAATGAGGGATTCGCGTGCGCTACAGGTGTCGGCATTAATGACTTTGTCAACCACTAATTCATAATTTTTATTGAGGTAATTCACATTACTATTTTATTAAATTACGCCGATAAAACAATCAAAAATCATCATAAAACCACACATTTTCTTATAATTAATTAGGAAATTAAATTAAAACGAAAATAATTTTAATACCTAAACAATGGGCCTTTCCACAGTAAAATATTTTTCAATAAGTTTTATACAGTATGGTACCATAAAGCTGCATTTTTCTATTACACTGGCTAAAAAAAATCACGTTTTATGAGTAATATGAAAATAGTATATTCTTTTATTAGGAGTATAAGAAGTACTTTTTGTGGCTAGTATGTAGCTTTACGAGTCCCGCGGATACATGCGAGCCACAAAAAGTTCTTTTACTCCAAATAAAACATGCTATTTCTTCTTCAAACGTCGTAATTTTTAAAATAGCAATATAATAAATAATTTTAAAATTTGACATTTAATTTACATACAACACACAATACAATGTTAGTGTATATTGGGTTGCCTAAAATTCATTTCCACTCTCCCCTTTTTACCTTGTCAGTGCAAAGTAGTAATTTCTACGCCTAGGCAGTACAAAGAATCAACGAACATAAAAAGTGACATTTTAAAACCTGTCAAACGTCACAGAAGACTGTACTTTAATGACGTTTGATGAAAAAAAAATATTAAAAAATATAAGTTTACTCTGTTTTTTAGAATGTCATTAATATAAATTCAGGAGACCGTAGTCAGCGACCAGTGGCGTATACTATATACTATATATAATATATAGAGGATGAATCTTTTTCTCTGAAGAAAATACACTCCAGAAAATTTCATTCGTCTCTTGTATCTACAAAAAAAAATACCTACAAAAATGTTGAAAACTTTGTGCTTGTGCCTCTAGGCAAATTTGTGCACGGTGCCTAATATTTTGTTAACTCTGAACTCTTTGTAACATTTAAGGAGTTATAGTTTGTGCAGAATTTTGAAATCAATTTATCAAATCTTCCTCATTGATATGGGCTTTTAACGTCCAAGGTACAGGTTCATTGAAACTTATATCCAGGAAGCTGGTCCTGGATATTGGATATTCCTCGTCCAATGATTATCTTACTACCAATGCAAAATGTGGTTGGGCACAATCTAACTGAACCTACATTATTCTAATTGCAATTGGAGGTATTTCAACTAAAATTCCAAAAATGTTTTCCTCATTTAATCGATGCGATAATATTATTTAGTCCAGCAAATGATTCTCGTGTACTGAGGATTTTTCAGGATTGTTAGATTCGGATATTCAGACAATTGTGTTGGATGTAAGGTCCATTTCTCGAAAAAGGGGTTGAACTTTGGTGAAGTGAAATACATTAAAGTCTTTTGATATATCGAAGTATTTGGAAAAATAGGAGTACCTGGTGCAGCTTCAGGGATTTGCTTCCAATACATTCAGGATTTGTTCCTGCATGTTGAGACTGATGAAATATTAGAGACGTCTTTAACGTTAAATAGTAGGGTCTCGAGATATTGTTGTTTGTTGAATTTCTCCAAAACAGTTGCCAAGGAAATCGTAAATAGAGGTGATGATAAAATTTCATTTTTTGGATATTTAGTCACAAAGGTCAACGGAGAATTACACGTCTTTTTGCTTTAGAACATTTTTATAAAAGCGGTCAGTCGTATATACAGGGTGGTGATAAAGTTTGGAACCAAGGTCATAACTTTCGTAAAAAGTTTTTTTGTCAAAATCGCTCGGACAGGCCTATTTTTGTTTTAAAAATGCCATCTTTTGGAATGAAAAAAATATTCATGACGTCACTGATAACTTCACTATGACGTCATCATCAATTTTTTTTAATGGAAACCCCTACTTTTTTTACACATTTTTCATAGACCTTTTTATCATATTAATGATCACATAAAAATATTTAAAAAAATTTTAACCATTTTTGAAAAAAAAAATAAATTTACTCAAAAAAAAAATTATTAATTCACAATGAAAATATGAATACTATTGTTAATAGCTTCTTCGTCAATTTGTTGCAATTCCGTCCTAATTCTAAGCTCCAATTCTTGTAAATTATTAGGCCTATTGAAATAAACTTTTGATTTTAAATGTCCCCACAAAAAAAAAATCTAAGGGCGTTAGGTCGGGAGATCGCGGAGGCCACTCAATTGGTCCCCTCCGACCTATCCATTTGTTGGGAAACGTGGTGTTAAGGAATTCTCGCACCGCCCTGCCAAAGTGTGGAGGAGCCCCATCTTGTTGAAACCAAATGTTTTGGTTAGGAATGTTGCGATTTTCATAATTGGGGAAAATACGAAGTAAAACTGGTAGCAAATCAGTCCGCAAAAAATTCAAGTATCTTTCGACAGTAAGGTTTTCATTAAAAAAGTAAGGTCCTATAAAACGTCTGCCAATCATTCCCACCCATCACCCATCACCCATACATTTAACTTTCCCTGTCTTTGACTATGGGATTCTACGGCCCAATGAGGATTTTCCTGTGACCAATACCTACAATTATGTCGATTCACTGATCCATTCAATTGAAAGGTAGCTTCATCGGAGAAAATTATACTACTTAAAAAATTTGGATTTTGATCACATCGCGCCATCATTTCTTCACAAAATTGCAGTCGGCGATCGGGATCATCTTCATTTAACTCTTGTATGAGTTTTATTTTGTATGGGTGATACTTTTCCTTTTTTAATAATTTTGCGACATAGGAATGATCCACATTATTATTTCTTGAAATATCTCTTGTTGAAATATTGGGATTTTCTTCAATCGCAAGTAATAAATTTAATTTGGTTTCTTCATTCACTTGAGGCCGTCCTTGTCGAGGCAAATCTCCTACAGATCCTGTTTCTGCAAATTTGGTAACTAACTTACTTACTGTAGATCTTGAGATTTGCGGTCTATTTGGATATTGCTCATTAAACAAAGCACAGGCTTCCCCATGGGTTCTTTTTCTATCGCCGTATCCTACCATAATTAAAATTTCGATTCTTTCGCGTTCGCTTAAACGAGGTATTTTTAATTTCGCAAAACTTAATAATTGTTGATTATTATTAAACAAACGAAGTAAGCTATTCAAGCATTGGTAAATGGATTTAAAATTTTATTTGCCATACAAAATAACGTCAACTAAAGCACTTTTATAAAGGCAATTTTTATTTCAATAAATTTTGAATATCAAAAGCTTTTTCAAATTTATAATAAATTACAATTTTATTTAAAGTTTATTATTACTCAAATATTTTATTTTAATTACCTTTTTCATTAAAAGTTATTTAAAATTAGTTTTAAGAAAATTCCAATTGTGTAAAGAAGAACAATTCGAATATTTTCAATAATAATTTGTTATTTTTAAACTAAAAATTAGTTTAATTTATTTTTCTTGCCATATTTTCATTGAGAATTAATAATTTTTATTTGAGCAAATTTATTTTTTTTTCAAAAATGGTTGAAATTTTTTTAAATATTTTTATGTGATCAATAATATGATAAAAAGGTCTATGAAAAATGTGTAAAAAAAGTAGGGGTTTCCATTTAAAAAAGTTGATGATGACGTAATAGTGAAGTTATCAGTGACTTCATGAATATTTTTTTCATTCCAAAGGATGGCATTTTTAAAACAAAAATTGACCTGTCCGAGCGATTTTTACAAAAAAAATTTTTACGGAAGTTATGACCTTGGTTCCAAACTTTATCACCACCCTGTATAAATTCGTCCATTGTATCGAGACTCCGCAACACAAATTTGAAGAATGAATATTGAATAAGAACGTCATGAAACCAAAACACATCAAGCGTAAGAGATGATCCTTGCGAGACCCAGGTTTCAATTTTGTGGAAAATCACAATGTTTCAGGAAATTTTGCATTTCGCCGGGACGTGTAGACCTTTTAACAATTATTTATAATTTTCAGTAATTACACAAGCTTATTTAACAAAATAATGAGTAATTTTAATATAGATGAATAATTTTAACTAAAAATACAAATAAATAATTCTGTTTTGTTTGTTTTTGATGTAAGGCGATAGATTATGGGAGTGATCAGTTTTCTTGGTTTAACACGTCTTGGTGGTGATAACAGAAAACACTCTTGGGTGTAGTTGGTCATTGGGCTTGAGGATATTTCCCTGCGAAATAAATGCACGTTTTGACACGTCCCTGTGAGGATAGGTAAACATTGGTAAAGTTTGAAAGCGTTTTTGTGTAAAATCTCAGTAACAACATCACAAATGGACATGACGTTAAATATAATTTGGGACATGCATGTCGACGGAGTCATTAAGATATAGGAGCTTATCTTCTTTGTGTTACGGTTCCTTCTATTATATTCGTGCATTATACTCTAATCGAGGCTATAAATAATTCTAGAACGACGCGTGATTGATAATCAATATAAATGACATATTAATATATGTTTTCCACACCTATATGTATTATTATAACTTACAGGTGTAGCTTGTCTAAAGTCCTTTTTAGTTACCTTACTCGAGGCACTCCCCGAGCCAAATTGATTTAAACATTATTTATTCAAGCTCCGATTTTTATTTAATACTTTTTCACTTACAATCATAATCAAATTATTCTCGTCAACTAACGAGAGCCATTTGCTAGCGCAAATTTTAACAAATTACCTCACATTTGTTACTAAACCGCGATAGCGCGCCCTTATTTTTATGCCTGCCATCGTGGGGGCCTTAAGTGTTCTAGATCCCGCCGTGACATCCTTCTCTCATCCGTCTTAACTCGCATCACATTACCTACAAGTATTTTTCAACGTAAGAAAGGCATCAGCACACCTCGGGGACGGATTTTAGACGGGATTATACCCACGCACACCTGCACCCAACTGATATATCTATGCAGATGAACGTTTCAATATTCGATCAGTAACAAAATCACTTAAAACACCCTTTTCCCCAACCAAAATCATCCATATCCCACCTTTTTCAAGATTAACAACTTAAACACCAAAAACAAAATTTTGTAACAAGAAAGGTGCTTAATAATTTTGAAATACCTATCTATCCTCATTATAAAACCATATTTATTTTGATTCGATTGGGTTTAATTAAACCTTCTGGAAAGCTAGTTTATCCATTATTCTTGGAGAACCTTCGGGAATGTGTTGCGTGCTTGTGCTTGTAGATATTCCAGAATGTACTAATTTGTGAGTACATGAATGATCTCAATCTATACCGTTCGAAATTCCTGAATATCCATTATTTGGATAGAACCCCTAGACCATTCACCAAATTGTTAATTTTGCCTTAGTGATACAAATGGTATTACAATATGAACTAAAAAAATAAGTATCCTGATCTGTTAAGAAACCAATCCCGCACAGCGAAAAACTACTACATATACCAGACCCAACTCAAAGCTTCAATGTGTCTGTTGAATCAGAGGAAGAAGATGACATGATGTTTATGATCCTAATTTTCAAGAAGCTTCCTCATCTAACATGCAACATCTACTATCTCAAGAAGATCTAAATGATTTGGTTCGTGATTTAAATTTGTAAAAACAACAGGCAGAACTTTTTGTATCTCGATTAAAGGGATGGAATTTGTTATAAACAAGAACAAAAATATGTTACTTTTGGCATCGAGACAAAGAGCTAAAATTAAGCGGAAAAAAGAAAAGTCACAGGATTTCTTTTCAGGCAAAATGATGGGAATCCAATCATCGGTACTACTGAATATCTTGCACAAAAATAAGCCCAGGAACCCATCTTTACATCCCACATTATAGTACTAACCAATGAAAAGCAAGAATAAGAAATCTTTCTCCCGAAACATTACTATAGTAATTCGATTATAACAAAACTAGAACTTGTTCCAGTTCTGTTTTGATTTTGTTCGCTCAGTGGATTTGGATTTGTTTAAGTTTTGTTTAGAATGGTTCGTTTTTGGTTCAGAGATTGGTCATATTTGGACCAACCACATTCAAATGAGAAACTAATGACATCATAGAAAGTTTGGTTAATCGAAAAATGAAGCGATTTCGGATGGCTTTTGTGGTTGGTTAACCAAGAATTTGACATCAGTTCCCGACCACGGTTCACATTTCAGTTTCTCGAGCTCAAATTGACTTGAACCAAACGGTCTATGATGTCAAAAATTGTCATTTGAATGCGGTTGGTCCGAATATGACAGACCAATCTAATAACCAAAGACGAATGAACGAACCCATCCGAAGTTGTTTCATTAAATTTTGTTGAATTGTTGGGAGTTAGCAGAGGAGAAGATAATACCTACATTATAGAATAGAAAAAGATGGAGCAAGCAACTAAAAAACGAACCATCCTCCCGAGTACAGTTCATGTTTTGGTAAAACGAGTTTGAACCAAACTTCCTATCATGTCATTCGAATGTGGTTGGTCCAAATATGACGGACCAATCTATGACCCAAACTCGAACCAAAGTCATTAGAAATCTCTTTTGAGTCATATTTGGACCAACCCCATTCGAATGATTAGTATTTGACATCATCAGAATGTTTGGTTTAAGCCAAATCAAAATTACTTTTGAGTGAAATAGCAAAATTAAGAAAATATAAAATAAAATCAAACTTAAGAGTGAAATAAAATTGGGATTTTGTTCCCTTCAACTGCTGGGAAAATTTTAAGGATCATGTAATGTCCTGGCCCCCAGAAATACAACAAAAGCGAAGAAATAAATGTCTATTTTAAGCGTGTGAAAATCATTCATGAAAATATAAGTATCACCCTGTTGCTTCTAAGTAAAATTCTAAAAAGCGATTGAGAGTGTTTAAACAAAAGGTGGGATATTCGAATTGAAAACAAATAATCCTCTTTGGGGACAAGATAATATTCAGTTCAGTGACTTGGTTGCGGAGTGGGAAACAAAAAAGTGCTTTCGCTTTTTTCTCTCTAAATGCATTATTTTGAATGGTTAATTGAAAATCCACTTTAAAGTTATGCGCCGGGTTCCAGGAATTGCAATCAACGATACAATTTCCACATTTTTAAATCTAATTTTAATGTAATGAGCGGATGCGGATATACAAGGGAAGGGCGTCTAAAAAAGGAGCACGTAAAATATAGGAAAGAATGCTAATTAATTATTCCGAGGAGCCCGAGTTGCCGACAGTGATTAGCATTCTGGCTGGCCGCTTAAGGACCACCCTGTACCCACCAACCCCTCATCTTCGCGAGCTACCAAACTCCCAACTTTTACAATCACTATGCCACTATATCGACTCCTCGTCCGCGTTGCATTCTAATAAAGCCGTATCTTAAATGCTGGCCTTCCGGGCTTTTGATGAATTACCACCATTTTTATTTCGTCTATAGTGACCCAATTTTTTAACCTCTTTCCCCTCGGGCATTTAAGCGGTTTCAAACACCGAGCATTCTAGTTATTCATGGCATTGATGTGGTCTCTTTGATTTCAGGTGGACGAGCTCCAGCGGCTCACTATCAGAAACTCCGAATACAAGTAAGTAAAATCATTTATTTTTTCAAAATCTTATTTTCACCACTCACCTATTAATGATCCATTAATAAAAAAAGACTACCAAAATTCTATTTTAAAAAATCAACTTCGGAGCTTTATAACTATTCCGATATACAGGGTGTCCCTGAAAGGTCTGTACAAAACAATACCTCATACTCTTGAGACCAAAATAAGACGATTTAACCAAACTTATCTCTATCCAAAAGTGCTTCGTTGAGGTGCTACTGACCATTAAAGTTCTTAAAACTACATATTTTGTATTTTTTAAATTACTAAAAATTGGCTCATACGATCATAACATAATTTGGTATGTGGCTATGTAATGGAAAAAATATTTCTAGACAATTTGTTTTTACTTTTTCACGTTATGTACGTGTTCAAAAATAGGTCATCGACATGCAAAATTTTTTATAACTTTTTAATGGCCGAATAAAAAATCATCAAACTTTACTTGTAGCTAAACAGTGTAATTATAAATTTTTTTTGTCTCCTACAAAATTTTTCTATCTCCTTTATTTTAGGCAGAAAAAAATTATTTCCATGTGGTACATCACCTAACTTTGGAAAAATATTTAAATTTTTCGTTAAAAGGTCTGTACAAATTAACACAGTATATTCCTGAGACCAAAATGGAACGATTTACCCAATTTTATCTTTAACCAAAAGTGCTCCCTTAAGCCTCTATTGACCATGAAAGTTATTTAAAAAGATAAAATTTTTCAAGGTGGCTAGACACTTAACGAAGCACTTTTGGTTAAAGATAAAATTGGGTAAATCGTTCCATTTTGGTCTCAGGAATATACTGTGTTAATTTGTACAGACCTTTTAACGAAAAATTTAAATATTTTTCCAAAGTTAGGTTATGTACCACATGGAAATAATTTTTTTCTACCTAAAATAAAGGAGATAGAAAAATTTTGTAGGAGACAAAAAAAATTTATAATTACACTGTTTAGCTACAAGTAAAGTTTGATGATTTTTTATTCGGCCATTAAAAAGTTATAAAAAATTTTGCATGTCGATGACCTATTTTTGAACACGTACATAACGTGAAAAAGTAAAAACAAATTGTCTAAATATATTTTTTCCATTACATAGCCACATACCAAATTATGTTATGATCGTATGAGCCAATTTTTAGTAATTTAAAAAATACAAAATAGTTTTAAGAACTTTAATGGTCAGTAGCACCTCAACAAAGCACTTTTGGATAGAGATAAGTTTGGTTAAATCGTCTTATTTTGGTCTCAGGAGTATGTGGTATCGTTTTGTACAGACCTCTTAGGGACACCCTGTAGATCAACTTATTTTAGATCTACTATCTTCAGTTAATCGTTGTCGGTCGAATTTTGGGATACCCTGTTTAATAGTCTGATATCATACCTCTCTTGTCGACTCAGTGTAACCTTAGTCACTCCCGAGTATTTTGTTATCTAGCACTGCTCCAATTCCTACGTAGTCAGTCTCTTCGCCCCAGGGAATGTTAATCTCACCTTCCCCGAGCGCATGCGTCAAAATCTCACCCGTGAATTCGCCTGGTTCAGACTCCACGTCCAAGTGAATTTCTGCCTTTTCTTCAGTAGTTGGAGATGCAGTCATATGCGAAACATCCATAACAAACCTTCTGTACCATGAGGCAATTCCTAGAAATTCTCGTGATTCTTTGATATTCTGTGGCGGTTTGATCTTGATTGCTGACATTTTCTCAGGATCTGCCTTGTAACGATGTGTCCCAAAAATTTCCAGGTTTATTTTTAAGCTCGCCCTCCTTAACCTGTTGAACACCTCCTTCGGGTATCCCAAGTGTTCCTCGAAAGTTTTGCTTTTGACTATTATGTCATCTAGATCTGATCTGATCAAGATATCTGGAATGTGACAGCACTGAGTGTAGGCCAAAAGGCATAATGTTAAATTGAAACACACCTCGACCTGATATGGTACTTGCCGATATCCGTGTTTTAAGTCTAAGGCTGAGATGTATCTAGCTTCTTCAGTTGGTCCTTCTGATCCTTTTCCGATACCGTTTTCAGTTACCTTAAATCGATACATAGCCTGTTTTTTCCATTACTAGTCTTTGGGAGAACTATTGGTGAACAACATCGACTGCTTGATTGTTTGATTTATTTCTATAAATACTTACAGGTTTCTTGGCTTGTATCGTTGTTTTATTGGTCATATTGCAAGTGAATCCGGTATTCCATCATCCCAGTTTTGTAGCTTGATGTGGCTGCAAAGTATTTATAAGATCTAATGGTGAGTAATCATTAGGAAATATTTTCTTTTCCAAGAAATCAGTCAACGCCAAGTATTTTGGAAGAACTTTATACTCGAAATTTTCTTCGTTACGTAAAAGAACATACATTAGCATGACTAAATGCCCTAATGGGATCATTGGGATCAAAATCAAAATTATTTCTTTACTCGAAGTTTATACTTTATCAAGCCAATCCTATAATGGAGTAGCTCAAAATGGGTAAAATATAGAAATATTACCTGTTTTATACAAAATAAGAATATCATATGAAATTGGAACTTCTGCTTAAGACTTGTATGTGACAATTTTTTAATATTTTTTATACAAAATGGCAAAAAAAAAATTATTGAAAATATGTAAAATTTGGCCTATTTTAAACTTATATTTGGGACTTAAACCTAATAATAATTTAATTTTTGAAAAAGTCGTCCTTCAATGATATTAAAACTATGCAATTATAAAACTGAATGTTATTTACAAAATATGGTTGTAGTTTGAAATAATTGCAAGGCTTATTTCGTAAAATTTGAACGCGTATTATAACTTTAACCTAACCTAACCTTGGTAGGTATACAAATTTTTAAATATAACAGAAATGAAGATTTTATTGGTACTTTCAGCCTAATTATGTGGAATGTACGGTGGGTCAAGATTTCTTCCCCAAATTCAAGAAGAAGCTCAAAATATACGTTTACTATCGGAGCGCGGTTTAACTTAGTCTCCCAGTCCTCTTAAATAACATACTATGTTTCAAACAGGATAGTAATAAGAGATCTCCAAATCGCCACAATTTTAGAGCATATGAGAAAACTACACTTAAACTTTGCCCCAAAACTTTACCTTCAAGGAAATCAATAAGTTTTTTAAAGAAAAATTGATGAAATAAGTGATGATCAAAATTTTAATGATGTAAAATGAGCTTCCTGGGTTTTTTAAGATTGTGTAGAACACAATGTTGGGAAAGCAATTTTTGTAGTAAATTTGTGAGTGTCATAAATCTGGTAAGTAGTAAAAGAAGTGAAATAATTCATTAAAGAGTAAGGGTAAGTGCTGATGAAATTCTGAGGTGGCAATCTTTGATTTAGTGGATTTAGCCGCCCCAAGTCGCCACCGGTGCGATAAATTAAGAATGTAAAACATTGTAATGAAATTATTAAAAGTGGCAGGTGGTGCTGAGAATTTGTCGCTTGTGTAGACCATAAATCACCATCTAATATGGGCACGTGTTGACGACTGCGGCGGTGGCGGCACACGTGCTTGTGGCAGCGTCCTTCTCGCCAATTCCGCCCGTTTTCTTATCACGAAATTTCGACAAATTAGTCATCAGCTCCTTTCCTTCGCGCACTTCCTTTATCGCACCCGGAAGCGAGTATTTATGCATTCGCCGCCCGCTTTTTACTTCCTACAATATGTCATGTAGAAAAGTGGCGGAGAGGCGGCAGATAGGAACGGATGTTATTGCCGCCAACCAAAATAGGCTCGTACCTGCCTGCAAAAATATGAGGATTCTCCGGGAGGCGGCAACTCGCTGTATCATGCGGTTACTCCAGCTATTTCTGACTCGCATTGTTAGCTACCGTCACAACTAAAAACGCTTCGCTGCTCCACCCTCACCAACCCTTATAAAGATTTATAATAACCGTTTCCCGTGTGCATATCGGACCGCGAAAACCCCTTTTTATTACGAGCGTTTATCAAAATTATTATTACAAAACATAAAGTGGAAAATCCTTCAATATAAAATATTTTAATTTTTGATATAGTCTAATTTAGATTAGTTTTAATGCAACAATTCCAAGCTGCGTAATGGGCGCTGCGTTTCGTGCTTATTAGCACTCATCAGAATCACAAACTACACGGCTTAAGTCTATGCTAAAAGGATCGGACGAATTGTTGATTACTATTCCTTCAGTTGTTGCTTATAAAGCACTACCAGGAGAATTTCACTTAGTATAGTATAGTATCTAGCTCCAATGAAGGCTTGTATAGACCGATACCAACACTAGATGGCTCTTCCAATTTTCAAAACCAATGGAGTCTAGTGTAGACAGATAGCAACAAATTTAGATGCCTCTCCTCGTTTTGTCTTATCAAGATTTGGTTTCAGAGAATTTGCTTTAAACAACATTTCATCAATTCCAATGCTCACCTGATTCGACTCTGGATGAATAAAAGAGGAATCAAATGGAAATGTAAGGTCTTTCATAAAGATGGTGAATAGGAGTCCTGTCCTAAGATTGATACTTGCGGAACACCACTGGCATTACTGAACCTTTTTTGCCATTTAACCAGTTGATATCTGTCAGTTAGATAAGACTTGATAATTTGAGTAACAGGACCCTCCAATCCAAAGTAATCTTCTTCTATAATACTATACTGTTTTCGTAGAGTTGAAATTTTGTAGGTGGAAGGAGGAGAAAATTTTAAGAAAAAAATTTAAATGTCCCTTTTCGATCGGACCACCCCAAAAAAAGTTATTCCTCCTCGAACGAAAAATCGAGTTCATCCCCTAAGTGTCAAAAATTCACCCTGACAGCGGTTTTGACCCGACCGGATCTATCTATTAAGGAGGCGGAAATACGACCCCTTTTGTATTTTTATCCCGATTTCGGACGTTTTTTGCGAGGAGCGGCAGAAAGGGTGGTTTTTATAGTCCGATTTTAAAAATTCCGGTAATGATGTAAAAGGGATGTTGATTCCAAGTGTGGTTCGAACTTTTTTGGAGCTCACCGACACTGAAAAAATTTCCGAAAATGGTCGATTTTTCTCGCTTTTTTTCGTGTTTTGTGTGGCGTTATCTTTGAAAAATCGCAACTCCGTCGGATTCTAAAGGGAAGCGACGAAATTTGGCCCCTTTTTTTCTAACATCCTGGGGATTACCGTGAACGATTTTTAAGCATCCCGGCGCAAAGGTGTGACGTCACGGCCCCGAGACGCAAACTGTACAATTCTACCTTTTTTTCGGACGGCAAAAGTACCAAAACTTTTTGGCTTCGATTAAAAGTTCAGCAGGAGGAAAAAAATCACGGTTGCTATTCCTCATCTAAATTCCACGTTTTACCTTAAAGCGGGAGCTTTTTTCTGGTGTTTACCCTTTATGTCGTTTTGGTGCCCCCAAAGTGACGTTTTGTTTTTCGCGCTATTTTGACGCGGACTTCGTAACTTTTCTTCGGAACAACATGTAATAATCGAATATTTTTTATTTTACTTATTTGGTATTTACTTATGAGAGGAAAAATCGGCACCTTAAACTTTTTACCCTGGACCTTGGAAAATAATCGAACGTAAAATGTTCAAAAAATCGGGTAAAACGCGGTCCAACCTGGGCCCATCTGACTCCCGCATTTTTGCAATTTTCTTTCACAATTTTAAAAAGGAATATTTTTTACAGTGTATAGGCTATTCAGGTAGGGTTGGGAAATTACGTACAAATAAACTCGAAATTTTGATTTAGGGGTGAGTGGGTCCCGCCAGGTCACTTTTTTAACGGATTTTCAATTTTAAAAACACTTTAGAATCTACTCTTTGAACCGAAAGCTCTCACGCATAGGGTATTTTAAATTTCGAAAAAATAACGAAAAAAAAAATTTATATCGCATTTTTAAAAGTCGTATTTATGGGTCAAATTCACCCTTCAAATTACATTTCAACCCTACTTTATGTACCTTCCCTAAAAGTTCTTTAAGTCAATTTTATGTCAAAAAAAGAATCTCTTTCTGTTTTCGAGTTATCACCGAAAATGTAGCTAAAATAAGCAAAATCTCCGTTTGGAGGCAAAATTTCGGTCTGAAATTTTTGCTTTTCACAAAATAATTAATATCTTAGAAACTATTAGCATCGCCGAGACGTTTAATAGCTTAAAATTCGCGCAGTCACCTCCTCTACCAAATTCCGTGAAAGTTTTAATTTTCGGTTTAAAATTGCGCCCTCCAGAACCGTATTTGTACCAAAATTTTGCCAAAACTTTGCGAATTTTTTCCAAAAAATCTATTTAACCGATTTAAACCAAATATTTTTTAAAACGCGTCTATTTACGGTGTTTACTTTTGATAAAAATTTGAAATCAGTAATTTTTATAGTTTTCGCTTTAAAAATTTCTCAAACAATTTTTTTTCGAATTTCTTCAAAATCGACCCCGCAAATGAAAGATAATATAAAACGGATGAAATGTAGGGGTTCACCTGCCCTCTACACCCCCCAAAAAAATTTTACTCCCTAAAAACTCAAAAAAAAAATCAAAATTTTTTTAAGTAACGTATCTCAAAAAATAATTAAATTTAAAAAATTTAATATGTTAATATCAGCAATTTTTAGAAATTTACGAGAAAATTTATCTGTACGAATTTTTGTTTCATAATTTTAGTTATTAAGCGAAATAGGAATTTTTTTAAATACACCTTTACTCATTTACCAGTATGTCATATTTTATATAAAAATTCATAACTTTTAAACGAAACATCGTAGAGACTTGAATTTTTTTTATTTTTTTTTCTAATTTCTTTATAATTTAAATATAAATCTAAAAGGTTGTCATATTTCATGCAAACAAACGCCTTGCTCGGATCAAATAGGGTGGCTTTAACATAATGCTGTTATTGTTGAGCGATTTTCTCTGAAACCATGTTGGTTGCTTGCAATCAGATTATGCTGAACCATATAATTTGCAATTCTTGAGTATAGTAGTTTTTCAAGAATCGCTGTCTTCAGTTCTTCTGAAAATATACCTTCCAGGAAGCAATTATAATTATTAAATAGTATGGTAAGGTGCTTAGCCAATATTGGTGATGTTATAATCTTTAGTAGATCAGCACTCCAGTCATACAAATCCTAACTGAGTTTCCTTTGGATGGAATTGTCAATTTCTATTATTTCTGTCTCATTGGTGGGTCTTAAGAACATATTTTCATTTGGTTGATCAGCTTATCGGAAAACATAAAACGAGTCATCAATGGATTCAATTGTTCTTAGGAGTTTCCATATAAAACAATTTCTAAACGTGGTGTTAATAAATCTGAAAGTATTATCCCTCCCTTTTATAAATCGATGGGGGATACTGGATTTCTTAAATCTATAGAGCCGAGCTTCATATATCACAAGGCGTAACACGTATGGAAGATAAATCACATAGTCCTGCACCTGCGTAAGAATTGTTGCTTTTTAAAAAGGCATTAGGTTTTTTTAAAAAAGAAATTAAAGCGAATAGTTTGGAGCTGCACTCGAAACTCCTAGTTTATTATTATGACGATTTTGGTCGGGATCTTTTACGAGTCCCTGGACGTGGAAGTCGTAGAACGTGTTAAAAGCAGCGGGACGCATCCTGAAGGTACAATCAGGAAATGTCATATATGTGCATGTTACATTAAGCAGAAAGCTTTAAGGCGATACGGAGCAATAAAACTTTTGTTGTCAGGTCGTATAGGGAGATCGATTCATATCTGGGCTGCCATGCATGATTTAGGACCCGCATATCCCGATATGGAATGTTTTCCAAAACTTTTCGAATGATCTATATTTGTCGGACGACCTGGAGGCTCCTCCAACGCAAATTACCGAAAGAGATAGCTGCTATCTCCTCAACCCATCCCCTAACATCTTCAACTCCCAAAACGCAAAAATTTGCGTCAACAATTTTAACAAAAACGGGGATAATCAAATATAAAATAATCCTGCAAAAGCATAAAAAGCTAAATATAAAATGACGTTTTAAATGGTTCTTAATTAGCAAACTAAACCCAACCCTCTTTAAAAAAGATTAAACCGTGTGTTTGTGAAGTGGCGTAATGCCGAATGACTGACGTGAGTCCGTTGCGAGTTTCACTTCACCCTAAAAAAAAAAACAAGAAAAACCTCCACGGGGAAAGAAACGATTCCAATCCCGCTTTAAATTTATTTAACCCACTTTTAAAATCAATTACTTAATTAACTAATTAATATTTTAATCCCTGTTAAACCATGAAATGCTTTTTCGAGTAGTTGATTTTTATTTCCTAAAAAGGGGTATGTGCCATGCATGAGAGAGTGCATGAGTGGAAACGTGTTGTCTCGTCCGGCATGAAAACTGAAAAGCTCCCCTGCATGTTCCTACGCACATCGTTTTCAATTATAATTGCTTCAACCCTAACTTTGGAATGTATTTTAATAAAGCAACCAACTAAAACAATTCTTTTTAGCTCTGGACTTAATGAATTTAATTATAACACAAAGAACCCACAATTGACAGTTAAATAATACTCAAAAATTACAAAAACAATTTTCATACCGAAAATAATAAAATTCGTTTTTAACCTCCAATAAACATGATACCATAATAATAATCATACCGTAACCAATTTGAATTGCAGTTACTTATTTTTCGAATGAAAGTACTGTTTAATGCTTTAAAAATTGACAACTCTACAAATATTGACATTAGGAGGCTCTTATCCTTCTTAATATCCTTCTTAATAGTAAAATTTTGTCGCACAATGCGAACCGGTTGTTAAAATTTTTAATTACTTAAAAAACCAAAATTCAAAAAACTCGTTTTCTGAGCGTGGCGGATGCGTCCTTCCTAAAAGTTTCAAAAGTTTGATGTGTCATGAAATATTTTAGGCGTTCGTGTCCGTTCCTCACCTCGTCTCAAAATTCATGTGTTTCTGCTGTGTTTTAAATCATTAAATAGGCTGTTCCCAAAAATTGTCAAATAGTTGTGGATTCTGGATTATGGGATAAATAATTACGTTCTTTAATTTTGTCCTATAAGCCAGAATCCATATCTATTTAAAAATTATTAAAATTTGGAATATTTTCAAAAAAAACCTTCGAGTACATTTTTTGAAGATTACAATAATACCGAGTTGAGTTTTTAAAATATTAGAAAAATGCTTGTTTTAAAATACAGAATGGTCCATTTAACCTGAAGAGTGGAAATGTCTCCAAAAAAAGGGGATTTTGAAAAAAAAGTTTCAAGTAAATATTGTTTTGTATGAAAGGAGCCACATACTGGGCACAGTTATTTTTAACCTGGAGAACATCTTCATGGTTAATCTCCAACTCATTTTTTTTTTCAAAAAGAAATCCATATTTTTTAATAGAATCTGAATGTAACAAAAAAACTTTAAAACATTGTCTGATTTTAATTTTAAAAAGTTGGAATTTTAATTTATTTTATCAATAATTTTATTGATAATGTTAAAATGACGAACTTTTAATGTGAATATTGTTTCTTCGCTAGATTCAGAATCCTTTAAAAAACCGATGTTAGAATAACCATAATGAACTCCTCCGAGTGAAAAACAAAAAGGCCTATTCTGTGCCCCCTTTCAAATGACTCAATTTTTACGGGAAACATTTTTTGGTAAAACCTTTAATTTTGGAGATATTTTTAGTAATCAGGTTAAATGGATCACTCTGTACATATATTATTATTTTTCGATTTTTTTTAGCATAAAATTTTTATACGCAGTTTTTTCACATACATTTTTGAACTTAAACATTAAATTTGTAGTATTTAAATAAAATACGATAACATTTTTATATCTAATCAAAGAAAAATTAACACTGATTTTTAAATATTGTGAAGTTTGAAGACACTCACTGATCCGGGACATTTTCCGGAACGGTTACTTGCGCGGGACACAGAATCCGTGAAGAATGGTCACTCTACCAAAATTATAGATTATTTGGTGACCTTTATTTGAACATAAAATGCTTTTTACGCAAACTTTTCAGATCATCACTTATAAATTCTTAACACTGAAGATTTTTGTATGGTCAAGACGAACATACAGAAACTAAGGCAGTTGTCACATTTTTCGACGAGATTTGGCTTCATGTAGTTCTTGAAATTCCTCTTTTATTTCATAAAAGCCAGATTTTCACTTTTTTATATCGGTAAATATCATACGACGTTTTAATGCAAGACCGTGTATGTTTTTTTGCTGTTGTTCTTTAATATTTAGCTTTTCATTTAAAAAAAATTGGTTACGACTTCTCCGGATTTGATCTGGATACTCCTTGTCTTGTACGCTGAGTTCCGGGCTATGAGTTTACCGTTTAAATCCCCGGGTAATTCAAAAACAATCCGATCGTAAAAAAACTTGTAAATTCACATCAATCAAATATTATATGCAGCTTCACCAAGTTTAGCTCAGATTCCAGCTTCAACTTGTTTAGGTTATGTTTTGATGCTTAAGCGCTCTGCTTGATGCGAATAAGACGAGATTTCGGTGCAACAGAATAAGCTGAATTTTGAGACTCAGCTTAAAATTTAGTTTGGTCTCAAGATATGGTGGAGAAACCGAGCGTTAGAATTACATATAGTAAATCCCAGTATCTTGTTACAAGATTTCGACAAGACAGCGAGTGGGTGTTGAAGGTCAATTTTCTGTTAAAGATGTATCGCTACAAATTGTTACCATCAATATTATAAGAGTATACAATGGTACTAGTGACATGCGAATAGATCTACACTTGTTAGAGTTGACTTTCAAACCATTATCGCTACACCAGCTAGAAAAAACTTCCTAGTCAGATTGTAGAACCAAACAGTCCAATAGGGATTCAATTAAGCGAAATAACTTGAGATCATCAGCTTATAATAGGTGAAAGCATTTTAGTTTATGGCTGATGTCATTTACAAACAGTAAAAATAAAAGAGGCCTCCAGTTGGAAGCCTACGGAACACCAGGAGGTTTATTCTTGAACCGATCAAGATCGTGTCGTCGACGAGACTAAAAGACAGACTTTTATTTTATCATGTGAATGAAAAGGCCAGAATGATGAAAGTCGTCGATGACACGATCTCGACCGGTCCAAGAAAAATCCCGATGATGAGGTGGAGAGCCGAGGCAAGAGTAGCAATTATATTATCGCTGAACCTAAATCCTTTGAATTTTCTTATTGGAAACTATGTTATATTTTATTGAAGGCTTTACTCATCCCAGTATAAATGACATCGACTTGTTTGCGAGAATCAAGCTACGTGGAAACAAACTTGGAAGTTGTGAACGCTTCTTCATAAAACCATGCTGATTGTCATAGATCACTTTCTCAACATTGAAATAACAATAATAACACTTTTCAAAAAATACTTGAGATGGTAATGGGGTTAGGGGTTTATCAAGCAGTGGTGCGCAGTTCTTAAGAAAAAAAGAGGCGATATTGTCTATACTAGAAGTTAGAATTCCTTTTAAATTTTTAGGTAAATCACGTCGAAGTTTCCAAATGTGTCATAATTATTATGCACATCAACATCGATTGATTGGCCTAAACTTGTTCCGACAACGAGAGTTTTTTGCCCATCACGAAACCGTAACAAGACTGCCTGGATCGAGTTTAACTTTTTACCGTCCAAAGTCTATCCGATAAGACATCGTTCAGCGTTGTTGGAACGATTTTATGCGAATATTCACGTATTGTGATAACTAAGAATAGAAGATAACGAGTACGAGACTTACACATCTGAAGTGCGGATGTCAGTCCGACCAGTAACTGCTTCTTGGGGTGTATCGAAATGACGATACCAGACACGATCCCATAAACTGCCAAAGTTTGTTTGGAACACAAACTTAGACCGTCCTAGGTACGGTCACGTATCTGATGGATTTATTGCGCATGACCGTGATCGTCAATGTATGCTCTTTCACGCTGTTGGAACAAACTTGTGAATACTCTCAAAATTAGCTTCAGGTGTAGATATTGTATATCTTAAATCCAGGAATTATAGAGGTATTCTTTAAAAAGTTATAGAGTTGATAAATATGACCAAAGGTGTGTAGGATCGTTATTCGCCTTTTCTTTACATTCACGAGCTAATAACGACTTGTGTGCACTGAAGGATGTTTAAGAACATTTTAAGTCGGTTTAAGTTGACCGTAAATAGTGATAAAATGCGAAATTAATATATTGGGTAATAGAGTGACCAATTCGTAGGTAGAAAAATGGTAATAAGTGGTATTTTGTGAAATTTGAGATCATTGAACCATGGAAGTGAAAATATAATCCATGGAATAAAACGTGAAAAGTTTGTAGGACCTAGTTAAAAATTTGTGGTGGTATTTAAAAGTTGTGATGGGATAAAGTTATCACACGTGTTGAGCAAGAGGAGGAAGAAGCAGGGGTGTGTTTGGAAGTGCATTTAAAAGTTGGGCCTTGGATTGTGAGAAAATTTGGGGAAACTAAAATGTAAACAATATCGATTTCATCAAATTTATGTCGGTCATAAAAAGTTAACTTTATAATTTGAAACTGGCGCTAAGTTGGTCCGAACTTTACCAAACACAAATTACACTTACGTTCTTTGTACTTTCTCTTTCTAACTTGTACGAACTACTTAAGAAAGTTGGCGTGGGGTAGGTCGACTTTTGGTCTCGACCAAAAAGTTTTTAGTTTTTAATTTTGATGATTTTAATTTTGAAGTGAGATGTCTTGGTTTTAAATCCAATTTCTTCCCCTTATTATTAACACATCTACGTAGGGTCTTGTATTAAATATAAAACATAAAGCAGCCTCTGGTCTCATAAGCGGTCCCTACATTTAGGGGTGGCTCTTCGTTTTGGGGGCTGCATTCGGTCTGTTTGCGCGCGCCTGCATCCTTAGAGCGTACTCGTAGTCCTGCCGACGGCGGGTGCTGCAGTTGCAGTCCTGCGCGCGTCCATTACGCTGCTTCGTAGTCCTCCCAGAACCAAGTCCGTGTTTTACGCAGTGTGCTTCAAACTTTACAAAACTTTGTTACCTCCATTCAAATTTAAACCAAATTTTATCAACTGTTGTGTTTTTTCGTTTTAATTTTTATCAAATTTATTTAAAAAACTGTGATGTTGAAATAAACTAAAAATTTAAAAGTTCGAAAGACGTTAAAATGTTAGAAACTGCGCTCCATGCAAGGTAATTTTTTTTCAAACTATTTTACTCCTAGGGTTACTAATCTTATTAAACCCGGATTTAATGTTCGACCTTACAATAGAGAATTGGCTCTAAAGAAATGTGATGTTCTAAACTTAAATCGCGCTATAATCCACTGGAGTTATCCTCCTAGTGGATACTTTAGCTATCTGTAGCTTGCAGGATCGGTGGGATTTTAGGGTACAGTCGTAGAAATGGATGGTAATAGTCTAAGCCCACCAGATACTCTGCGGCCGATCCTAAGAACTCACTAATTTTAACTTGATTTTACTACTTATCTAAGATAAGTCTCAATTACAATACTCAAAAATTCTTCCAAGAAATATTTTTATAACAATAAATTGAAATTTTGGAAAATACTAAAATTTATAAAAATATAACAATTACAGTCTCATCGAAAAAAAAATAATTTTTGCAATTACTATCATCAATTTTGATATTATGAAAGATTTAATTTTCTGCCATTTTTATCCAATTTATATTTATATTTTTTACTTTTAAATATTTATTTAAAAAACTACTAAAAAAACAATAGATTCAAAAATTCTTGAAAGAAAATATTTTTATAAAATTAATAAAAAAAATTGTTTGAAATTTTTAAATATTTATAAAAACTAATAATAAATAGGAATTTTGGAAAATATCACAATTTGATTGCGAATATGTTAAACCAAGTTTCTGTACGTTTTGCTACTTCGATGAAAAAATATAACAATTACAGTTTAATCGAAATAAAATAATTTTTGCAACTATTTTCATCAATATTATGAAAGCGCAATTTTTTGTAATCTATTTTTTTTAAATATTATTTTTCGGCCGTTTTTGTGTAATTTAAATTTTTCTTCAAAAAATCCCTCCTTCCACTTTACACTGAATAAAATAAATTTATTGTGCGTAAATTACTAAAAAAACAAAATTTTCAAAAAGTCTTGGAAAAAATATTTTTATAAAATTAGGAAAAAAAATATTCCAAATTTTTAAATATTTATTAAAAATAATAATAAATTGGGATTTTGGAAAATATTGTTTGTGAATATAATAAACCGAGTTTTTGGAGTTTTTGCTGCTTCAATGAAAAATATAAAAATTACAGTTTAAGCGAACAAAAATTAATTTTTGCAACTATTATCTTCAATTTTGATTTTTAATATTATGGAAGCCCAGATTTTAGTGACGTATTCTTTAAAAAATCCCACCTTCCACTTTACACTGAATAAAATAAATTATTTATAGTGGGTAAACTATTAAAAAAAAAAACAAAATTTTCAAAGAAATACTTTTGTAAAATTGATAACAAATTTTTCTAAAAAACAACGCCGGAAAAGTAAATTAAAAAAATCGTGTCCTATATTTTTCTTTTTTTTTGTAATACTAAAAACCCATTTTTTGGTAATTTTTTGACGTAATGTGTTTGGATTTAATTTCAATTTCTTATTAATTATTTTAAAATTAATCTGAGCTTCTGCGTTCAATACAATACAACCCCTATTTTAGAGCGTCCGGACATTAATTATTTTTAGATTATTTTCCTTTCAATCTTTAAATATCACGCGAAGTTAGGATAATTGTTAACTCAATATTTCATTCATTTCATTTTATTTAACAGCTTTATAAAACCCAATATTTTGAACTTACAATGTTCGTTTTTAATGCACAATTTTTAATTTTAATTTAATGTAGATTTTTTTATCATTTTTTTTTCATTTATTTTGCAAAAAATAAATCACCTTTTTACCCAAATTGTAAAATATCTTATTTCTTGTAAATAGTTCCTTACATCAAAAGGTGTTTTATTGCCGGACCGTGTATTGTTTTTCTGTATTTTTTTAATATTTAGCCTCGTATGGAAAAAATGTATGAATTTGGAATAATTTGTGCAAATAACCTAAACAATTTTGTCAAAAATTCATCAACGATTTTTTAAAAATTGAAATTAAAAGTTCGAAATTGTGCCCTAAATCGTGTAAGTAATCACAAAAAAAAATAATACATTTTTTTGTCTTTTGTGATTGAAATGTTATTTTAAAAAATAAACAAAAATATTTAATAAAAAACTTGAGAGATAAGGAAACTCATTTTACACAAAAAATGGATAATTTTACTTCTTTTAGAATTTCCTTTATTATTAGACGTTCTATGAATTTACTTTATCTTGGAAACAAAATGTATAAATATATGTTGCAATAAATCAAAAATTTCTCAAATCGACGTCTTTTACAAAAGTTATTCCAAAATTTTACATTTTATTCACTAAAAATTTTGGTTAATTTATAAAAAAAATCATACAAAAAGTGATCTTGATAGGATAATTTGACGTAGATAATTTTTCTATCATTTTTTAATTTTGCATTAAAAAAATTACTTTTTCACACATCATTTAAAATATCCTATTTCGCGTTCTTTGGCTTTATATTTTTTTAAAAATAAGGGCACGACATTAAATTTATAGCACTTTAAAAATGTATCAAGTTTTTTTCATTTCTAAGGAATTCATAAAACATTAAAAAAATTCAAATTAATTTGAAAATATTGTACTTTAGATATTTTATTTTTATATAACTAGATTTTCAGGTTAATACTATTAAAATCCTTCTGAACGCACTTTAAATATAGTAAAAATTAAAAAATAATATCATCCAAAAAAATAAATAAATCTACTCGAAATTATAAAGAAAAAAGTATTTTTAATGTTTATTTTCGCAAAAACAGCATTGTTCTAAACTTGGCTTCAAAAAACTGATTGATTGTTCAAATAAAAATTAAGTTTTGGTAAAAAGTTTTATGTGGTCATAAATAAATCGGACGGACATTTATTGTCTTCTTAAAATCATACGATATTATTTGATGAATCGAATAATAAAAATTCGATTGGATTTTTTAAGAATTCAACGAATTTTTGATGGAAAATTTTTGTTGCAAGTTTAAAGCGCTGTGATGTGTTCCGTCGTCGGGCCGAGTAAAGTTTTTTTGCTTAGTAGACCTAATTTTTGAAAATGCTGTCATCATTATTGCCAACATTCATTTAAACTAATTTAATCAATTTTTTTACCAATGTTTTTACTCGTTTTTTCCTTTCAGTTTTGTTTGTTTCTGAAAATAATTTTACAAATTAACTCTTCTACTCATATCATAATAATTTTCTCACTCCAAAAACTTGTTGAAATTACTAAGATTTTCAGTTGAAATAAATTTTGATTTGTGATTTTGTTTCAGATCACCTCGTACATTCGGTTTTCCGCAGATAAAAAAGCGCAAATTGGATGAAGATCCGGCGATGTCAACAAAAACCTTCGCGGATTTAAAAGACGACAAACGGCGCAAAAGATCCGACGAAGAGTCCGCGAAGCAGCTCGTGCTACCCCAAAAAAAGCGCGTGCTTCCATCAACAACAGGGGTGCAAAAGAAGCTTCCCAAACTAAACTCAAATACTGACGAAAGCGCCGCGGACGAAACCCTAATCCGTGAAACCGAAGCGGCCCTAAAAAGCCTATCAGGCAGCTGGCCTGGAAATCGCTCCTATAATAAGCAAGAAGAAAATCCAGCTTTCGAAAATTTATTCGACGAAAAAAAGGCGAATGTTAAATTTTCACCAACATCCTCAACCACTAGTAGCAGTGATAACGCTTGTTCTCTCAAAGATGTTATTACTTTAAGAGATCAACACGAGGAGGCAGCTGAGAGTAAGATTAAAATCAAGCAGGAGATTGAAGAAACTGATGACGTGGTGAAAAATCGGAAGAAAGATCACTACGAGCCCGATTTCAATGAATTAGTCGATGATTCTTCAAACGAATTGGAGATAGACATGTCGGAAACCGCGTCAGAAAAGAATGATTCGGATGAATTTAGGGATAAGAATAAGCGGGATGATGAGAGGCGATTTAATCAATCGCCAGGTTTTCATAGTTTTCCTAGGAGTGCGGCTAATACTAGATCACCTTTTTCGAGTACTTCTGCGTTTAAACCACCGCAGACTACTAAAGCTAGTTTATTGGGCCCTTATCCTGCAGAAGCTACTTTTGTTGGGTATCCAGGAACTGCACCAGTGGAAGATAAGGTGAAGCCGGTGAAGACGGAAAGTCCGGTACAATCTTCGATTAAATCGCCTGAAGGGGTGAATAAACAGTATACGATTTTACAACCCGCTGGAGTTGCTTCAAGAGCTGCAAGTGCGCTACAGGAAGCTGCAAGAGATGCTCCTACAGTTTCCGCCGTTTCATCAAATGAACCACCTAAAGTACTTCCAGGTTCACTTTCACCCAACAGCATAGGAAGAGGTAAGAATTTATACAAATTTTACTAATCGAATTCAAGCAACTTTCAAAAATTGCGGTTTAAGCTTTATATAATTTTATGAAAGTATTTAGAATTAGTGAATTTTAACTTTTTATAAAGTCCTTGGAAGTTTTTGTTGCTTCAAGTAAGTTTTTGGAACTTCCCAGGAAGTTTGTTGGAAGCACCTTAAACGTCTTAGAAACTGGACACTTCGGTGTACACATAAAGTTTTGCGTAAGTTGGCAATGAATTATAGATTCAATGATTGATCAGAAATAATTAATACAGTAATTAAAATCCAAAATAATAAACATCAGAACATGTAGTATTTTTCCTTCAAAACTCTAACATTTTCGTATTTTAATTTTTTCTTGGATTTTTTTTAACTTTAAGCTCAAGTGCTGAATTTTTTTCAAAAAAATATGGGGATTTAATTATGTACCGCTGGAACTTGTACTCCTAAACGCAAATTTTCTTCTGTGATAATTGTGAAATTTTGTCAAATTTCATACAACTAGTGGTAGTTTTTTGTAGTAGTTTATACACTGTCATTTATAAAAGTCGTGTGAAAATCCACCACATAATCCAAATTTTAGAAAATTTTTATTAAAACATGCAATTAAATAAAAGTATTAATTTAAAAAATTGAAACATCGCATTCCTAAAAAGTTCCGGGAGAAATTTTAATATGTGTCCGGGATTTTTTAAAAATGCTGAAATCCCGGACACATAGCAAAATTTGGACCTTGCCCGAACGAATGAAAATGTACTCTTGTTTCATCTATCCCGAAAAAATCCGGGAATATGTACCGTATTAAAAAATCCAAGACGCATATCAAAGTTCATCCCGGATCTTGCCATGGATGAAAATAGTCCGAGATTTTTCGGACAAATGGCAACCCTACCTTTTAGGAATTTTTAAATTAATACTTTTCTCGTATTTTGATTGAGGTAACTCAGATAAAATTGTTCCGATAAAATAGCTCTCAATAAAATAGACCCTGACAAAATAGCTAAACTAGCTAACTGAAAATTCACCGATTCTATTTACAATTAATTGTAAGGGAGTTCTATCGTTTGATTGGAGCGCACACAAAATATTTCCTTGTTACAGTTCCGATTTTCTAATTTAAAATAGGTTTCCTAGACTTGCCATTTTTTTTTAAATACTAATGTCCTAGTTTGCCATTTTTTTAACCTGGCAACCTTGCCAAAATTAGTTTAAACTTGGTTTTCTCTAAATTATATTTTTGGAACTTGGAGCCACGTTACAATTGTGAAATCTGAAATTACACTAGGTATTTTTGTAATCAGAGTTGGACTAGCTCACCGGGAAAGTCAAACGTTCGAAATAATATGTTTTAGAGACGTGATTAAAGCTTACTTCAGACCTGGGGAGTTATGCTCGAATCACTCGACAAGTTGTTGTATACGAAATGATAAGGACACGCGCTTATTTTTGAATTTGAATGAGGAGGAGATAGAATGATGGAAGTCGTATACGACATCGTTTTGCGTGGTTAGAACATGAACCCCCTGGCGTTGTGTTATTATTTTTTTGTAACCAGTACCGGACTGGCGTATCGGTTAATTGGGGTCCTGTAATTATAAATCTTCGTGTTTTTTGTTGCATAAATTTTTCAAGTATTTTTTTAAGTGAAATGATGAAGCATCTTGTGCGAAATTTAAATTTGGTGATTGATGTCGTGTGTGGTGTGTACGAGTTTGGTTAATGAACGTTTCTGCACGTAGTTGTCATCTGGTTGCGGATTTTAACACTAATAACGTCTTCTCCAGCTTTGGGGTGTACTTGTGATACAAGTTATAAGCCAGGATGTCAGTGACAGGAACGTGACTCGCCTGGAAACGTCCTCTTTAAATCCGGGAACATCAACTTAAAAACGGCTCAATATTTTATTATTTAACACGCACGTAGGTCCCTGTTTCGGTTTTGGGAGGAAAAAGGCGTGAGAAAAAATCGTTGGCGGATGTGATCTGATAAAATAAGGAAAAAAGTCTACTCCGGGTGACTCCGGGTGGTGGGGATAATGTGTGGGAGGACTCCGGGTTCCGGGAGTCTAGTCCGCAGGTGCGGTGACCGACTATCAGCGCACCCGCGCCGCTCTCCATTCACGGGCTGCGGTTTCTTTTTTCCCAAAAAGATTTTTCTCACGAGTCTCCACCCGTTTGGCGCGGATAGGCTAATCGACCCGTGAGGCGGAGTTTTCCGGAGTTTTCCCGAGTTTTCCATCCAGAACCTCTTACAGCTTTAATATTATTTAATATCACACACACACAAATTGTTATCGGCATTCAATACTACTACATACTCCTCACTAAATTAATCATTTCTATTTTTAATGAACCCATCGATTTCGGTGAATCACACGTTTGTTGTTAGGAGACACGACGATCATATCGTTCAAGTTTTTCATTTCCCGACTCAAACGACCCAACTCTACTACTCGGTGTGTACTCTGTCTACCAACTTTACGAACTTTCCTTCGTCCTTTTCACCATGGAATCGTGATTAAAACGGCATAATGAACTCCCTTTTTATTATATTTCGTTTTACGTCACTAAGAGCCTTTTTCCTTATGTTTTCTTCCAGAAGGCAGCAAATGCCCTACACCTGGATGCACAGGACAAGGACATGTCACTGGACTATACTCACATCACAGAAGGTAATTATTTTGTTTTTGCACTAATCCTACATTTTTGGTGTTAACATTTTGTGGTGGAAATAAAAATGCGTTAATTTTTAATAGTCTATCCGGATGCCCAAGAAAGGATAAAGTGACGCCTGAGAGTAAGTTTTAATTTAATCTCCAACTCATATTTATCATACGCAATCACCCACAAATCACCCATATAAACACGCCCCGTAATATTTCACCGCTTGCGCTTTTCACCATTTTAATTTAATTTTTGTTGCTTATTTTGCGGGGTAGAGAGCTCCATTATTTTCCCTTTTGTAGCTTCGCTGTAGTTTCAAACCTTGGCAAAATTCGCGCATCAGAATCATCAAAAATTGAGTATAATATTTATTAATTAAAGCCTGTGTGTGTGATTCAATTTTGTTTATTAATTCTTTATTTCTCTCTACCCGCTGCGTTTTTTACAATTTTTTTGTTACACACGGCGAAAATTATACTCAATGATGATTTTGATTCTGTGATGCGCAGTTTTGGCGATGCATGAGACCATCCTGAAATGTCCCACGTCTGGCTGTAACGGGAGAGGCCACGTTAGTTCCAACCGAAACTCGCACAGGAGCCTTTCGGGATGTCCCATAGCCGCCGCTAACAAGCAGGCAGCTAGGGAGCATAAATATCAGGCTGGCCTCCAGCGCATCAAATCCCCAAACCCTTCCGCCTTTGGTAAGTCACTATCATCCATTCTTCACTACACGACACATATTATCACTTGCACAAAAATTTTATGATCACAAAGCCGGCCGCGCACCGGTGTGGTGTGTGGGTGATGTGGTGGTGGCAGTGGTGGTGTTAATTTTGTGGTAGGTGTTTTAGAGATGCTACTTACCACTTTCCTGCCACGTCACCTACATGCCACGTTGGTGCGCGCCCAGTCTTTTAGATCACGATATTTAGAAAAGCCCTTTAAGGGTAACTTTGGCCCAAATTTTGGAAAATTATAGTTTAATCTCCTGTTCATCATAAGTAGTTCTGGAAGTGCAAACAAAAGTTGGTTTGTAATTCACAACAAATACTGAAGATGGAGCAGAATTGTGTCGATGGCAAAAGATAGCACTACAACGCTCTTGGCATTAGAGTTTAGCCAGTGCTGTTACCTCTCGTTTATCAAAAGAACCAATTCGGTAGCTCTATTTGGTAACTAACAGTAGATCAAACTATTTTTTTTCCAAGATTTGGGCCAAAGTTACCCTTAAGGACCAAAGTTACCCCAGTTGGCGGTAATTAAACCCAGGACTCTTATCCTCACTTTTTGGGAATTATAGGAAAAAAGACATGTTCAAGCAAAATACCTATTGGTTGCTTTTGAGAAATGTCCATAGAAACGTGCTGTTTTTCCTATAAAATTAATTTATCCCCAAAATTGAGGATAGCTATCCTGGGGGCATATGCTCGAACCACTCGACAAGATATCGTATACGACTTTCATCATTCTATCCTTGTCATTCAAATGCAAAAATAAGAGTGCGTTCTTGTCATGTCGTATAAGACATCTTAACGAGAGATTCTGGAATATCCCCTCCAGGGGGCATATCCTCGAAACATACTACATGATGTCGTATATGACTTACACCGTTCTATCCTTTTATTACAATGCATTTTCATTTTCAAATCGTATACATTGTGCCGAGAAATTCAAGAATAACAAGGACAAAATGATAAAAGTGGTAGGCGACATTGTGTGGGCCGTTTCAACAATAACGTCCCAAGAATGAAAATTTAACATGTAATTATCCATAATAAGAATTTTCCAAATAAGTTGGAAAATATATAATAACATAACCCTTCATTAAAGAAGATTAAAATAGTACACTACACGTTTTCATTTTCCGATTTGAACAGCGATTAAAGGAAAATTAGCTATTGGTAGTTTTTTTTAATGCCATTAAGAAGTACGCTACAGAAGTTTAATTGCGATTTGTAAGCAAATGAATAACACTTTTATAGTCTTCTTTAATTACCCTTTCTATTGGTGTGTTTTCCCAAGTGAATTAAAACAAAATACTCTTATGAACAATGGCGGATCCAAAAAAGGGGGCGGAGGGCTATTTCATCCCTGACAAGATATACTAACTGACCTCGTATTTTTCAAAAAACTAACCTTTTTCTAAAAAGTCTAAAATTTCAGGACTAATTTGGCTTTAAGGTGGATTTTGCACATTTTTGTGCAGAACTCAAAAACGAAAAATGATTCTTTTTTGGCTGAAAACTCATCTAAACATTTAATACTTTAGTGAATTTAAAGTTTTTTTTAATTTTATACCACAAACCTAGATTTCTAGAAAATGTTTTGTAAAAATAGGTCAATTAGTTTTCACATAATAAAATCGCAATGTATTTGCTAAAATTTGGGCACAAATCCGGTCCTGAAGAGTTTCAAAAATTTTATTAGAATATTGAACTGCTTATGGAACATTACATGTATTACTTAAAACCAATGATTTTCTAATCCTGGGTCTGAATTACAAATATTTTCGTTACGTAGCGATCTTCTTTATAGAATTGTGACAAGTTTTTTTTATCATTTTTGAAAATTCCAAATAATACAAGTTTAAACTAACTACTCACCGTAAAAGGGAACTATCTACGTTACGACCTTCGCTACGTAAAGTAAAAGTTTGTAATATTAAACAATTTCAAAACACCTATTCAGAATTTAAATATTTCAAGAAATCGTTTTTTTTTTGTTATTATCAATTCGGTATTTTTCAGTGATTTCATGTCAAGGTGAATACAGTTCAAGCTACGAAAGTAAGCCAACTCCAGGTCCAGGAGAAGACGTAAAACCAAATTACCTACTCGGTTACGGTCAAGTTCCTGTCTCCACCCATTCAGAAGCTGAAACTAAAGACTACGAGTACTACAACAAAATGCACCTGAAACAAGATACGCCGCCCCCGATGAAGGTTCCAAAGACTGAAGTGAGCAGCTCGAGCTGTAACGTAGGTGGTCGTGATTTACTCCTAGTCCCAAAAACTGAGGCAAATCCCTGCCGCTCGCCTCAACACTTACGCCAAAACTACGGAGATTACATGAATCAAGATTCGAATTCTTCGAGTTTATCAAGTGTTGACACTATGAGCACTCGTCACCATCAAATGCCTCTCCACCCAGTAATATCGCAGCATATATCACAGCAGAGTAGCTACGGGGAAGATTCCAGACAACACCAGTTACCGCAAAGATCTCCTTACCAACATTCACCAGAGGAGATTTATAGGTCGGAACACTCCATGAGGTCGTATACTGATATGAGTGATTCTTTAAGTAATGGGATTGCGAGACCTGTGGTAACTTACTCGAATGAGTTAACTGCTAGAAGTTATGATAATGCGATGGTGAATACCGCGAGTCATAGGCCGTATGACCCAGGCACCTCCACTGCATTTGAAAGGTACGATTCTTCAAACCAGTGTGGGATTCAACAAGGCTTAATGCCTCCAAGAGTACCGCAGCAAGGGATGTACTATTCTCACATGGATGAGGAGCAAAGGTACGCGCAGGAACAAATGTCGGGTACCGCAGGGATTATGAAAACTGAAGCTGATGTTGAATCAACAGGACCTTTATATCCCAGGTATGATTGATTTAAAATTCTCATGGAAAATTTGCAGCGTTTCTTTTTTGTAGACCCATGTATCAGTATGATACGTCAACAGGACATCTTCCTGTAGGATTTTCGGCGATTAATTTATCGGTCAAGTGTGTGACGACGGCACAGGCTCATATTAAAGGTGCAGGACCACATACATCCCCTGGAGGATCTGTTATTGATCTTTCCACGTCCAGTGTTACAACAACTAGTCCGCAGGTTTGTTTCATTTATAACTAATGAGGTTTTCAAAAAGTGGGATTCCTAATTTGGATTTGGATTGTTTGTACTTACTTAAAAAGGAGGTGAATTAAAGGATATTATAGTAGCATTAATGGTGTTTATTAAAAAGTAGTGAATCAAAAAGCGATAAAAAGCTTTCACGGGTAATTAGTGTGTAAGTTAAACAAAGGTCAAAAGCATGCGGTCCTTTTATCATTAATAAAGGAAGGAATAATGAACTGATAGGGTTATTATGTTTCAGGTGGCGTACAGTTCTCCCCATTACGGTGGTCAACGCGTGGGGGGCAGTCCCCAAGCCGCCGCGAGCCCACACCTGTCCGCCAGCCCCCAGGTCCCCAGTCCGCAAGGGCAAACGTTGGACCTCAGTGTTAGCAGGCTTTCCCACAGGTCGGTCACTATTTATTATTCATACACTACATTGAGGGACATATGCTTACCGGACACTATATTTCTGTTACTATTATAACATAAAAGGGTAGTAGAGGGGATTTAATAATTGGGGCGAAATTTGATGAAATAAAAAGTCTAAGTCCGGTAAAGATCTGCATTTTTTCTCTCTCCAGCAGTGATACGAGTCCTCAGTACGGAGAAGGGGTACCGGTACCACCTGGTTTCATAGGGCGACGCGATGAACAAACGGAACCCGTCGATTTCTCAACCGCTAACGAACCCGTTAATTTTAGCGGCGTCAGGCCTGTCGCCACATTCGCCGGCCCCGTCCTCGCCCCCGGCTCGGGATACAGCAGGGAGTCGACGCCGGACAGCGGAGGCTCGCACTACATGGACGCCTACAGGGATTCTTCAGGTGAGTCTTTTTATACCCAACCAACCACCCCCGAGCCTAATGTTGCGTTTTAAAGGATACGGACCGATGAGCCCTCATCCAGGATACGGGATGACAACTGCGGGCGCGGAATATCCTTCAAACCCATACACACCGTACTCCACAGGATATTCGTGTACTGGCGGATATCCGGGTTCTGTTACCAACGGTTATCCTGCTCCTCCGAGTGGGTATTCACCCGGACCTTGCTATTCTATGCCTCCACCACAGCACTCATTGTCGCAACACGATAAACCAAACTCCAAAGACAACAAGTAAGTAATTTTTCTTAAATTTACATATCCAACCCTTCAAATCACAGAATTTAAATTCTCGAAAACATCACCAATTGTTCCCAAAATTTTTGCTTCAAAGTACTACTATTAAATTTTTAAGTAAACCTAAAGCTACACAATAAAATTAAAATTACTAAATTTTGTATTAATCTTCTGGAAAATTAAGTTTTAGAACATTCACTGAGAAATTCCCACAAAATTGCTAAAAATAAAAAATGCTACTTTCGTTTTTTAAGATCAGGGTGATCATTTATCCCAGATTTTCTTGGTTTTGTGTCCTTCGTTTTGCGCCGGTTCTATTTACGCAGATTCACAATTTCGACGGTATTTTTAAGAAAGAATATTAAGATGTGATTATATTTTTTTATTTTATTATAAAATTAAAAGAATATTCAATATGTAGTTTCATTATGGGCGACAAAAGTAATTCAGAACCCAAACAATGTGCGAAAAAAGCACGAAAAATGTGTTCATTTTACGCCGATGTCTCTCGAAATGGAACCCCGGCGTAAAACGACGTTTATCTCTACTTTTGGCCCCTCGAAGTCTGATGTCCCGGATTTCAGCAAAACAAAAATGTTCATCCTATATATATATGGAGGATGACAGATGAATTCCACAGATCTATTGTGTGAACCATCGTACATCCGAATATTTCGCATTTCAAAGAATAGCCATTTTGGATAGCTAATGCTAAGAGAAAAAGAGCTGAAAATAATACTAGGGTAGAAAATCCTGAACTTAATCCAAGTATCAAACAATTGAAAAACCATGATTTTCCGAAATTGTTCGATATGAAGCAGACTAAATTCTTTCTCTAAGAATTTCATCGAAAATCTCGACGAAAACCTACAATATGGTTGCCTAAATAAATCGAACAAGATTACAAACATTGCATAGAATTCAACTGAAGAGAAAAATCATCATCATGAGATGAGTTTGGCATTTGTCGTACGTTTCATCAAATTGTGCACTTATTTGGTAGAAATCTTGTTCGGAAAATAATTGATATTCGGGATTTTCTTCAGAGGTTTAGTAGACCTTATTGGGCCAGTACTGGTAAACCTATTACATTCGTGGGGTATGTTAAAGATCTTTACACAGTATTTCTTATACTTACCGACATGGCATCAGGTGTCGGATTTTGGTATTGGAAATGTCTTTGAAAAGTGTGTCTCGAATTTACCGACTGTTGAGCCCTATTAAAAGTTTGTCCAGCAGGTTTAAATACATTCCTAGGTGGACCTAATTTATTAGTTAACCAGGGAATGCTGAAGTAGTCGGTTATGGAAAAAATTGGTTTCTTGGAGCTTGAAAATAAGTTGCACGTTATATGTTATTATATTATATTGGGATTTTGCTGATAAAAATTGAGGTTCCTATATTGGAAATTTTTCTTCTCGCTAACAAAATTAATAAGCACAGTTCTAAACAAAAAAGAAGTAGTTTATCCCATGGATGCCTGGAGGAGGATGATACCTCACAGTATCTACTACGTGAATGCAAAGTTATAGTATTTGAAAGAGCTACCATCCTCTGGAAACAAAAGCTAATTGATGAAGATCTTAAAACAATATCGTGGAAGGAAATTCTGAACTTCATCGGAATTATTTGGAATTTTTCGATATGAAACTTTGGAGGTCTTCGAAGCAAAACAATAATAGCATCTCATTTAAGAGAATATAATTTTTTTATTTTATTTAAAAGAATTTGATATTTTGGTTTTGTACTTTCCATAAATTTTTCATATATTTTCTGCACAACCTCTTCCGAAGTCTGATGTCCCAGATTTCAGGAAAACAAAAATGGTCACCCTATCCTAGATGCCTTGAAAAAATCTAAAAAAAAACCCAGGCTAATATAAGGTGGTGAGAGTCTTTAATCCGTTGTTTGACTTGAGCTTAGGCAACCAAGTTAACTGCAAATAAAGTTGCTTACATTTTAACCGCAAACTCGTTTAAAATGGGATTTATAAACTGTTTTTGTAAATAAAAGTAGGGTAATTATTTTTTTAGTGTTTTAATTTTACAAAAACTGTATAAAACTTGACCGGTTTTGTTAATTTGTAAATATAGGGATTGGCAACCAAATATACTGCAAATAAAGTTGCATGCATATTAAATAAAATTTTTGAAATTTTACTTGTTAAAATATATTGATAATAAAATGATTACTTTAAATATACATACAGTATATAAATACGATGATTTTGCGAAAAAAAATTTGATTAAGATTTAGCAACCAATATATGTGCAAAAAAAAGTTGCAAATGCGATAAAACTGTAACTATAAAAAATTGAAATTTCATTAATTTTTTACAAAAGTATATTATTATAATTCATTTGTTTTAATATCGGGATAATTTTGGTAAAATTCAATGATGTAACAAAAATGTTTAAAAATAGAACGGTGCAGTTTGCACTTTCTTTAGATTTGTTTCAACGTTCCAACGAAAATAAACCGTGCGTTTTATTTAGCTCCATAAAATTATATCAATTCTTTATCATAGCCCAGAATGTCAAGCAAGCCAGTTCTGAGTATGTAGGAATAATATTGTTATTAAGACGCCTACTGCCTACTGCTATTTAAACCATTTATTTGTAATTTAAACAAACCTATCCATGAAAACGTATCAAACAAAAATATCAAACAATAAAGTGTTTCGAATTTCGTTTGTTGTATCCAGTTTTATTCTGACAAACTCAATTATGGATGTAGAGAATAAAGTAGCTCCTGACAATGATTCAAATTCAGCTGAAAATAACGAACGGTAATTAATTTTAATTTTTTTAGTCGTAATTTAATTTTAAAATATTTTTCGGTTACTACTGGTGTAGGGAAACATCTGAAGCATACCGGACTAATAATTGTGATGTTACGGTTAATCGAAGCAGGGACGGTAAGGAGTTAATTCAGTGCCCCAACATTAGCTGCGACGGTACGGGCCACGTGTCGGGCAACTTTGCGACACATAGAAGGCAAGCAAATATCTAAAATCCAAATTAAAGCTTCAATATTTCTTTTGGAAGCTCCAAAACCAGTAAAGTAGCTTTTATTTTAAGATTGAGGCTAAAAATTTTGATTGCGTTGGGCCAAAAAAGGGCTCTGTTATTAGTTTGATAAGGGTGAAGGAATTTTATTCCAAAAATACCAACACCAAGCACAGTGAATTTTGGGTAAATGGGGTATGAAGCTTCAAATCCTCATACCAATGAATGGTTTTGTTTCTAATATGTGGAACAAGCTGCGTCCCAATTATCCGAAAGTTTGTTGATTTTTCGTCTTCTGTTAAAGGTCCAGTTGAAAAATAGACATTTGTGGAGGTTTTTCAATAAGCGCATTTTGACTTTGAGTTTTTAAAAACTGTTTAAATTGGTGATGGTTATTTCTATGAGGTTATTTTTCGTGTTGAATGCTTGATTTGTTGTTTGTTTTCAGTTTGTCGGGTTGTCCCAGGGCAGACCGTTCGCAAATCCAACCGCACTCTCAGGAATTAAAATGTCCGACACCTGGATGCGATGGTTCGGGACACGTGACGGGAAACTACTCGTCGCACAGGAGTCTCTCAGGATGTCCCAGGGCGAACAAACCCAAGAGCAAACCTAGGGATGGCCAGGATTCAGAACCCCTTAGGTAAAACCCAATTCTATATTACAAATGTTTACAAAGTCTATAATCACTCAATTTTCTAAAATAGTAAGGTTTTCATAACAAAATATTATTCGTGGTTTGATTTTTGTTGTTGTAAAAGTGAAATTGCGTATTTAAAAAAAAATAGTGGTTTTCTCAAAATTTTAGGTTTTATTAATTTAAAAAAGGAAATCAAAGAACATAGCATTTTCTTAATTTTTAAACTGCAATATAATGTAAAAAATGGGGCCTATGATTTTTTTTTTCAATGAAATTTAGGAACTAAACTGGACTAGTGCAAATTTTAAACATGATTAAATTTGAACTTTTAGAATTTTTCCAAAAAACGATTACCTATAAGATTTAAAAAAATAATTGGATCCTGCGTGGTGTAATGTGTAATTTTCAAATTTACAAACCAACTTTCTGTTCAATTGCAAAGCATCCAGTTCCTCAAGAAAATTATGAAATGGTATTTTGAAAAAAATAAGAGAATTGAAATTTAATAAAGTCCCAGTATTTTGAAAAATTATTTTCTTTACCTGAAGAAATTGTCACCTTTGATACTTTAAAATTTTTACAAAAAAAGATTTTAAATTTTAAAGAAACTAATCGAAATGATTTTAATTAGTTAACTTTTTTGGAAATATTAAAAATCTTATCCATACAAAATTGGATTGAAAAAATGATATCTTTTAATGATTAATTTTTTATTAGAATATTTACATTTTCTTAAAACATTTCTAAAAATTTTACAATATTATTAAAAATTTCGTTTCACGTTTTCAAAAAAAAATTTATGAAATGGCTCAAACCCATGTGATTTTTTTAGTTAGGTTGGGTTAGGTTAGGTTAATAAGAGAATTGAGCCCCAGTATTTAAAAAAAATATTTTTTTTACCTGAAGAAATTATCACCTTTCACTTTCAGAATTTTTATAAAATATAGATTTTAAAGAAACTAATTGGGCCCTGAACGGTTTAATATTTAACATTACAAACTAACTTTTTGTTTAATTGATAAATAATCCAATTCCTCAAATTTTGAAACCTTAAGCATTTGGATAGCTCAATTAGTTTTGGGAAAAATTAAAGAAATCATGTGTGTAAAATTAAAAAAAAATAGTTTTTCTTCAAACGTCATTAAATTACAGCCTTATGTGACGCTTGACAGGCTTTAACAAGTCATTTTTGTGTTCCTTGACTCATATTCGTGCATTTCCGAAGTAAATCGGTTACAATCGGGTCTACTTTGCATTGACAAGGATTAGAAAGGCGGAGTAGAAATGCATTTTAGGCAACCCAATATACACTAACATTGTATTGTGTGTTGTATGTAAATTAAATGTCTAATTTTAAAATTATTTATTATATTACTATTTAAAAAAATTTAGACGTTTGAAGAAAAAATAGCATGTTTTATTCGGAGTAAAAGAACTTATTGTGGCTCGCATGTATCCGCGGGACTCTTCTTTTACTCCTAATAAAACAATATACAGGGTGAGCTAAAATGATTGTGGTCAATTCAAATTTCCCGCCTAAAAATCTGGGGAATTTGTTTACTTCAAGTTCATAGTAACACAAAATCATGTCAAAATCAAAACAAAGTAAGTAGACTTGACAAAAGCAGAAGCGTAGGTGTAATTTTTACCGTTGTGTCAAAACTTCAGATTTTAGAATTTCATTATTGTGCCTTCTATTTCATAAACGTCAGTTTTTTTAAAATTAATTTGCGTTTTGTGTTAGCATCTGCCTCGAAAATGAAGAAAAACATTTTCAATATTTGACAATTGCTGTGAAATTAGAGATTTTGGAAAAAAAATTGCTACGCCATTGGATTACTAGGAGATTTTCTTTTTAAGATTTCAGTTGTACCAACCTGTGTATTTGGTTGCCTCCATATCAAACCACAATCGTTTTAGCTCACCCTGTATTATTTTTATGAAAAATTGATTTAAAAAAATTTAAATCTTTTAATGACTAAGTTTTATTAACATTTTCTTAAAACATTTCTAAAAAGTTTTCATTTTTATTAAAAATTTCGGTTCAAAATTTCAAACAAAAATTTATGAAATGGCACAAACCCATCTATTTTTTATAGTTTTTTTTTACCTAAGAGAATTTAAATATATTCGAACCCCAGTATTTTGAAAATGTATTTTCTTTACCTGAAAAAATTGCCACCTTGAAAGGTATATGAATACTTAAAAACTTTCAGAATTTTTACAAAAAATTCATTTTAAATTTCAAAAAAACTAATGAACGTTTTAAACCTAACGTAGCCTAACTTTCTGTTTAATTGCTAAAGCATCCAATTCCTCAAATTTTGAGTCCTTGTACACTTGGATGTCTCAAGAACATATAAAGTAGTTAAATTTTTTGAAAAAATAAAAATTAACATTTTCTAGAAATATTTCTAAAAATTTCGTTTCAAAATTTCAAACAAAAATTTATGAAATGGCACAAACCCATGTATTTTTTAATAAATAAATGGATTAAAATTTATTAAAGCCCCAGTTTTGAAAAATTATTTTTTTACAAGTATATTGTCACCTTTGATACTTTAAAACGCTGTATTTTTTTAATTTCAAGGTTGTGATAGATACGATGACTTGAAAAATAATAATCGACGTTAAGCATTCTCTACGTAATCAAAATATAAACAATCAAAGCCCCTCCACTTCCACATTTTACTCATACTCCTACTTATGTTTATGTGTGTGCTCTACTAAAAGAGTGCTCATAAGTTTATAAAATAAGTAGGTGCATGATACATTGGCCCAAAAAAATGTGTTTAACAAATTCTAGCCAAAAAGTTAAAAAAATTAAATAAAACATTAAATAATTGTAAATGGTAAATTGTGCTTCGTAAACCCGTTTTTCGGTCGCCCACATTGGTGTAATTAGTTATAATCACAAACATGACCAGCGAATTAGTTCCGTACGTTTTTTTTTATAAAAATTATTATTTACAAACATTAATTTATGACCGTGTATTTTAATCCCAAAATTATTAGGTTCCTTATAATCAATTTTATTAAAAAATAGAGTAATAATGGCATCTAAAGAAATTTTTAAAATTCAATTTAAAAAAATATTGTCCCAAAATTTGGAATACACAAATTTGAGTCAAAAACCCATTTGAAAAATTATCTACATATTTATTTACAAAAAATAGAGAATTGGGTTTTCAAACTAAGCAATCTTGCGGCTGAACGCGTAATTAATTGGATGACGTCAGAAGTAGGTTAGTTGCTCCATATTATCAGCAGCTTTATTCTTGGGCCGGGCGAGATCGTGTCGTTGACGAGACTAGAAGGAAAAAATGTTTCATGTAAATGAAATGGATAGAATGATGAATGTCGTCGACCACACGATCTCGACCGGCCCAAGAATAAGCCTCCAGTTGTCACCGGATTACTTGCTTTTCACTGTCCTACTTGTGACGACATTTTTGGCGGGAAAAAATAATTTGAATCTCCAATAAATAAAATTAATTAAATATATTATTGATGTAGTACCTTGAAAAACAAATGGTTTTTTTTTGTTTTTTTTTTATTTATTTTGAGTTGTTTCATTTCTAATACAAGGCTTCGCTTTTTTCACGCTATCTAGATGCCCTATACCGGGCTGTGATGGTTCAGGACATGCGACCGGCAAATTTTTGTCGCACCGAAGGTAAATTTCCAAAAACTGAGTGAATTTTTGTTTGTGCTTATTTATTTTCTTTTTTGTACTTTACTAAAACGAAACGAAACATGCTCAACATTAAATTAATACCGTTTTCTTAATAGTGCTTCAGGATGCCCGATTGCCAACAGGAACAAAATGAGGGTCCTTGAGAGTGGTGGTAGTGTCGAGCAGCACAAGGCGGCAGTTGCTGCTGCCACAGCGATGAAATTCGAGGGGGTGAATTGTCCTACGCCAGGATGCGACGGTACTGGTCACATTAATGGTTCCTTTCTTACACATCGCTCACTAAGCGGTTGTCCTGTTGCAGGACAAACTATCAAAAAGGCCAAGTATTCTGAAGAAATGCCGTTTTATTCCAAAGGATACGCAGGTATTTTAACCAAATAATTACAGGGCTTCATTTACTACTTCCTTCGATAAATCACCAAAGGTCCTTAATATAAAAAAAAATGCTTTAAAGGGGCCTGCGACAAATCAAGCAACCGGTCGCGTCGCTTTCAATGGACTTGCTCAAATTATTGGTTATTTCCAAAGATTGGTTGCATTTTTATTTCCTGGAAATTTTTGGAACAATTGCAACTTGCTTAAATAATGGCCCCTTGAATCGAGCATATAAATGAAAAAACCTAAAAATCGAAGAATAAAAGTTGTAATGATTTGATTAATTGAATCCCTGTAATTATGTACCAATTAATTAAATAAATAAGTGTGTGATGTAGTTAAAATAACTTACCCCAAATAAATGGAAGGCGCTATATTATTCTAAAATATTTATATTTCAGATGTAATATATTATTAAAGCGCATGTGTGATAAAATGAAGATGAATGCCTAAATTTTTGATAATCCACACAACGAAGATTGTATATAGCTAAAAATAATTTGGTTATCAAAAATTCAACGCAGGAAATACTTAAAATAAAAGTAATTAAACCAGAAACATCTTCTGATTAAGGAAGAGGTTTTTGTTGTCGGCATTAGTCTAACAGTTTTTTCTTTTGTTGCAGGGATTGATGGTACCGGCAACGGTGAGGACCTCATGAGTTTGGAGGCTGAAATTTCCGAACTACAAAGGGAAAATGCTAGGGTCGAATCGCAAATGCTGAGGCTCAAGTCGGATATCAATGCCATGGAAAGTCACCTCAGTCATGGGGAAAAAGTAAGAACACCTCTTCCTTTACAATTTTTAAAATGATTGCGAACACCTATACCAACCAAATATTTCAACAAAAACTGTTTACTACTTTTAAATAGGAATTATATTATAACGTACAATTTGCACCAGGTTTTCGTAACGTACTTCGTTAAGTAACGATAAGCTTTAGAATACGGGCCCTGGACAATTCTAACTTCTACTCTCTTAATTTTTTTAATTTACTGGTTTTGATATACAATTTTGATAACATTCGATTTAAATAAAAATTTTTTGGTAATCGCAATCATCTTAAAAAAAACTACCATGCTTATTTTTTTATCATTTTAATTTTTGAAATGAAAATATGATATTACATGTTAGATATTCTTGTTTGTTCAATAAGTTTATAAAATAACTAGTGGTGATGTTAAAATTGATTTTTCTAAATCTTCATATTAGTGAAATTTTTCTAAAGAAGTTATGAAATTTTTTGAAAATTAAAACTACTGAAATATATCACCATTATTGAAATTTGGCTTTTTAAAAATTGTCCAAATTCACACATTTTTGCCAAAGTTGAAAAGAATAAACTGATAAACTATTTGATTAAAATATACAGGTAAAAGTAGTTTTACGCCGGGGTTCCGTTCCGTTCCAAGAGACCGGCGTAAAAAAAATCGGCGTAAAATGAACACACATTTTTCGCACAATATTTGGGTTGTGAATCACTACAAATTGAATATTATTTTAATAGTACAGTAAAATTAGCACAAAAACAGCCTGAATAAGGAAAAAATTGCGGAGTTAATGAAACTCGGCTTATTTGTAGCTTAAATCGTCTACATTTAGGATCTAAAGGGTCCCGAGTTATGGGGTACCTGCTTCTGGAGTTATGGGGGATGAAAATGTTTTTTTCCAAATATCTCGGTTTCTATCAATCCTACGATAAAATTACTTATTATCAATCTTATAGAGCATAAAATTTCCTACAATTTTTGTTCGAAACTTTTTTTTGTAAGGTTAACTTATTTTTAGTTAAAGTAGCGCGAATGTCGTATACCTAGAGATTTTGCTTAATTTTGCTACATTTTCAATCATAACTCGATAACGAAAAGAGATAGCGAAGTGATTCTTTTTTTGTCATAAAGCGGACCTTAAAAGCTTTCAGAGAAGGTGGTATTACATGACGGTGAAATAGAATTTGAGGGGTTGATTAGACCGAAAAGCTTCAAAAATTGCGAATTTTTAAAATAAAATTATTTTTTCGTTATTTTTTCGAAATTAAAAAAACCCTATGTGTGGTCGTTTTGGTTCTAAGAGTAGATTCAGCAGAGTTTAAATATGAAAATCCGTTAAAAAATGGCTTGACGGGAGCCTTCCACCCTTAAATTCAAAAGTTCTGCTTTATTTTCCCAACCCCTTCGAGTATAAAACAAAAAATAGCCTATTAGCTGTAAAAGTTATTCCTTTTAAGGGAAATGAAGTAAAATTTGAAATTTTTTAAAAATTGTGGACGCCAGTGGTACAAATGTCCGGCCGCGTTTGTGCGATTTTTTGAACATTTTACGTTCGATTTTTTTCTGAAGCAAAGGGAGAAAATTTAGAGGTGTCGATTTTTTTGATTATAAATATTAATGTAATAAGCAAAATAAAAAATATCGCTCCATAACATCTAACCCCTATCGAAAGTTACGAATTTTTAAATTCCGCGTCGAAAAAGCAAAAAAAAACGAAATGCAAATGTAAAGGCCTCAATTCAATATAAAAAATGAAGATATAGTCTAAGCGGTGGCGACACTAGATAGTGTGATAAAACTTTTCAAGGTCGTACATATAATTCGTTACGTCATTGAGGGGGGAACACAAAATGGCACTGCTGCCACGTGTAAACCGGACGCCACTATAAAATTTTTTTTTTCAAATTTTTTATTTTTTTTCTAATGTTTAGTATCATAAAACTTCAGGATTCCTCGCGACAGGGGAGGGTTAGGGCTATAAAAAAATACGGTGCTGCCAGTCTCCGAGAGAACGCTTATCAGTGGCAGCAGGAAAATAAGAGATAGCACAAATTCGATTTTCAAAAATTGGCAACCACTTTTACTGAAGTCTCATAAAAGTGGTTGCTTATTACTGACGTCTCGTAAAAGTGGTTGCTTATTTTTGAAAATTATTCCCGGTTTCGGCTTGCTGCCCGGGTTCCTGTCAGGTTTGGGGGCATTTTTTTATAGCCCTAACCCTCCCCTGTCACGAGGAACGTGGAATAATCAGATTACTGAAGTTTTATGATAGTAGATATTAAAAAAAATAAAAATTCTGTAAAAATAAATTTATAGTGACGTTCGATCTACACGTGGCAGGAACCGAGGCAGCAACCCGAAAGTGGGAATCATTTTCAAAAATAAGCAACCACTTTTACGAGACGTCAGTAATAAGCAACTACTTTTACGAGATATCAGTAATAAGCAACCACTTTTACGAGACGTCAGTAAAAGTGGTTGCCAATTTTTGAAAATCAAATTTGTGGGATCTCTTCTTTTCCTGCTGCCACTGATAAGCGTTCTCTCGGAGACTGGCAGCACCGCATTTTTTTATAGCCCTAACCCTCCCCTGTCGCGAAGAGAAATCAGAATCCTGAAGTTTTATGATACTAGACATTAGAAAAAAATAAAAATTTTGAAAAAAAAATTTTTATAGTGGCGTTCGGTCTACACGTGGCAGCAGTGCCATTTTGTGTTCCCCCCTCAATGACGTAACAAATTATATGTACGACCTTGAAAAGTTTTATCACACTAGACCTAGTGTCGCCGCCGCTTCTACTAATATCAAAAAAGGGGCTCAGATGGCCATAATAACGGGTATCTACTATCAAAAACCCGCTATTTTTTGGCACCTGCCGATTCCCAAATATAAGATATAAGGGGTACAGTTTGAGCACTTTTGCCGCACGAAAAAACGCTAAATTTGTACACTTCGCGTCTCGGCGCCGGGGCGCCACTTGGTTGCGCCTGAAGACTTAAAAATGGCCACGGGCTATCCCCAGGATGTGAGAATAAAAGGAGCCAAATTGCGATTTTTTAAAGTTGACGCCGGCGAAAACCGGAAAAAAAAGTAAGAAAAATCGGACTTTGGAAATTTTTTTCAGGGTGTTAGAGTGCTTTGAAAAATTTGAAATTAGAACCTTGCTTACAATCCACATTCCCCTTCATGATGTAACCGGAATTTTTAAAATCTGACCCAAAAAGCTACCCTTTTCGTGGCTCCGCGCAGAAAACGTGCGAATTCGGGGTAAAAATCCAAAAGGGGTCGTATTTCCTCCCCCTTAATAGATAGGTCCGGGCGGGTCAAAACCACTGTCTTCAGAATCGGGTCCTCCATAATATAATAAAATTTGATGCGATTCGGGGTGAATTTCGGACACCGAGGGGATGAATTTGATTTTTCGTTCGGGGCGGAATAACTTTTTTCGGGGCCGTCCAATGAAAAAGGGACATTTAAACTTTTTTCTTAAAATTTTCTCCTCCGTATACATACAAAATTTCAACTCTCTACGAAAAAAAAAATACCTTCCCTGTTTCGAAACACTGTTTTCTTTCATCTGTAGTATGTATAGGACATTCGCGCTACTTTAACTAAAAATAAGTTCACCCTACAAAAAAGTTACGAACAAAAGTTGTAGGAAATTTTATGCTCTATAAGATTGATAATAAATAATTTTATCGTAGGATTGATAGAAACCGAGATATTTGGAAAAAACCATTTTCATCCTCCTTTCCACCCCCATAACTCCAGAAGCAGGTACCCTACAACTCGGGACTCCTAAATGTACACGATTTAAGTTACAAATAAGCCGAGTTTCATTAACTCCGCAATTTTTTCCTTATTGAAACCTAATTTTACTGTAATATAATTTTTTAATAAAATAAAAAATATATTCATATATTTTTATTTTTCTTAAAAACAAAACGAAAATCGGAAAATCACACTCCGGCACCAACCGGCGTAATTGTGAGTCGGCGTAAAGCGAGCCGGCGCAAAACGACGTTTACCTGTACTTTAATTTTTAAAAAATTTAAATAGTTATGTAGTTATTAACAAAGAAAAGGTTATTACCAAAAAATGTAACTGCATCTTTAGAAATTAATTTTTACAATATTTCGCCACTGAGGGCTTATTTTTGAAATTATCGACATGATGTCGCGTTCGACATTAGGAGTTTGTTCATGTAAATGACAAAGACAAAATGATAAAAGTCGCATGCGACATCTTCTCTGGTAAAGACCAGTGGCGTGAGTTTTTAAGCAACTCGCAGTTAGGCAACCAAATTTACATATTTTAACTTTTGATCAATTCTACTGAGTATAGGAGCTTAATATCACCACTGCTTATTTTAAAACACCCCGCATATCAATGAACATGAGACAAACCGAAAGAAAATGGGTTGTATTTTTATTTTTATGAAAGTAAAATATAAATTGCACCTAACATATAGTTTCATATATTCACCAGCGTTTTCATAAGAAAGCAATGGGCTTACACTAAAACTTTCCCACCAGGAAAACCAGGCGATCGCGCAAAGGAACAACAACCTGAACGAATATTACGAAAGCTTGCGCAACAACGTAATCACCCTCCTGGAACATGTTCGATTGCCAGGAGGAGCAGCAGCGCCAGAGAAAATTGGGCAGGAAAATTTCGACTCGTACCTCACCAAGTTGCAAACCCTATGCACTCCTGAAGGATACTGTTCAGAGGAAAACAGGCCGCTGTACGAAACTGTCAAGTGCGCCCTACAGGACTTTACAGTTTTGCCCACGCCGATTTAAAGAAATCCATAATAACGCGCAATGCACTAACGGTGCTATAATTTTAAGTGCTAAAATACAGGAATAAACAGAGTACTTTTTAGTGCGCCATTTAAGGGAGTCTAAAGATGGCAGTTACCATTTAATTACCAAATTTGTACGTAATATTAAATTGTGATCTAATGTAAATAAAATACAATATACAGTTAAATTAAATATAGAAATTTACGTAGTAATAACTGTAAATTGTAACTGTAAATAGCCACATTTATGTTCCCCAAATGTTTTTATAAAACATAAATTATTTATTAATTATCGTCATCTGTACAAAACATTTCAGTGAGGTTTACAATTATTCCAGCAGGGCTGGATATTTTTTATTTATTTATTTAGTTATTTCTTATTATTATTAGATCTGTGATTATGTAAACGTAATAACTAGATTATTCCTAATAGTGTTATTTGTAAATTTAAATTTGTGCAATTTAATGTATTTAAACATTCACAAGGTGTTCAAAAAATGAAATTGATGTGCAACCCTTTTCACCTTATTTAAATTTTTATATTTTTTCAAGTTTTTTTCGATATTCTTTATTATAATACTCTTAAAACGTTTTGAACACTATTATTTAGTGATATATTGTTCCAAAGAGCGAATCTGTTGTGTAATGTGTAAATATTAAGCAAAATTTAGCTGAATTATATGTTTATTTCATCTTTATTATTAGATATTATTTGTTCATCATTAAATATCTATGTTATAAAAATACATGTGTTGTTATAAATATTATAAATAAATCAATTAAGTATAAAACTAACTCCTGGTTTTTATATTAACTTAGGATTTTTAGCAATGGTAGATTATGATAACCAAAAAAATCACCATATACCGAAGTATAGTAATAACTAATAGATTCGAAAAATCGTTTAAACAAAAAGTTAAGATTAATAAAGATAAAATTATCTGCAATAGCAATTCAATCAATTTAGTTGTATTACAAGGGTGCAGCGTTTCAAATTAAAAATTTGAAAGTTAATAATTTTAGGTTTTGCAGTATAAAGAAATAAGAAAAAAAAAATAAAGAAAATTCAAGGCACTACGAGTTTTTGTTCAAAAGTAATGATTTTTTTTATAAAATATGGAATTCTGATAAATGAGTAAATGTGTATTGTAAAAAATTCATATTTCGCTTAATAACTAAAATTAAGAAACAATAATTTGTACAGATAAGTTTATTATTATCGATATTATCTTATTAATTTTTTTAAAATTTAATTATTTTTTAAGGTACATTACCTAAAAAATTTTTGATTTTTTTGAGTTTTTGAGGTGTAAAAATTTTTTTGGGGGTGAAGAGGGTAAGTGACCCCCCACATTTCATCCATTTTCTATTATCTTTCATTAGCGGGGTCGATTTTGAAAAAATTCGAAAAAAAAATTTTTGAGATATTTTTAAGGCTACGTGCTTGAAATTTTTCATGGAAATCGATTTTTATTGTATTTGTCGAAAACTATAAAAGTTAGCGATTTCAAATTTTTACCAAAGGTAAACACCATGGATGTACGCGTTTTAAAAAATATTTGGTTAAAATCGGCTAAACAGTTTTTTTGGGAAAAGTTTTGGTACAAAGATGGCCCTGGACGACGCAATTTTAAACCGAAAATTAATTTTTTTACGGAATTTGGTGGGGGAGATGACGGTGCGAATTTTAAGCCATTAATCGTCCTGGTGGTTCTAATAGTTTCGAAGATATTAATTATTATTTCTTCAAACGTCATTAAAGTTCAGTCTTCTATGACGTTTGACAGGCTTTAAAATGTCACTTTTTATGTTCGTTGATTCTATGGTCACTTTGTACTGCCTAGGAGTAGAAATTAAATTTCACTAACATTGTATTGTGTATTGTATGTAAATTAAATGTCAAATTTTTAAAATAGTAATATAATAAAATTACTATTTTAAAAGTTTTGAAGATAGCATGTTTTATTCGGAGTAAAAGAAGTTTTTGTGGCTCGCATGTATCCGCGGGACTCGCAAAGCTCGTCCCACAAACCTACATGCTCGTCACAAAAAGTACTTCCTTTACTCCTAATAAAACAATATACTATTGTGACAAGTGAAAAATTTCAGACCGTAATTTTGGCTCCAAACGGAGATTTTGCATGTTTTTGCTACATTTTCGGCGATAACTCGATAACAAAAAGAGATAGTGAAGTGATTCTTTTTTTGTCCTAAAGTGGATATAAAGAGCTTTTAGGGTAGGTGCAATAAGTAAGGGTGGAATGGAATTTGAGGGGTTAATATGACCAAAACGCGTCATAAATTGGGACTTTTTTAAGTGCGATTTTAAAAAAATATTTTTTTATTGTTTTTGCATAATTTAAAAAACCCTATGCGTGGGTGATTTTTCATCTATGACTACATTCAATTAAGCTTTTAAAATTCAAAATCAGTAAAGAAATAGCCCGATAGGAGCCATTCGCCCCTAAAATCAAAGTTTTGAGATAATTTACGCATAACTTTCCAACCCCATCGAGTATAAAAACAAAAAATAGCCTATGGCATGTAACCATTATTCCTATTGAGGGAAATGAAGTTATATTTGAAATTTTTTATAAACTGTGGGCGCCAGTGGTACAACCGTCCGGTCGCGTTTGGCGCGATTTTTTGAACATTTTACGTTCGATTTGTTTCTGAAGCTAAGGGTCACAATTTAGCAATGTTGATTTTTTTACTCATAAATATTAATGCAAAGACCAAAATAAAAATATTTGACCTTAATAGCCGACCCCTATCAAAAGTTAGGAATTTTCAAAGTCGGCGTCGAAAAAGCCCTAATTTCAAACCACAAATTTGAGGGCGCCAAAAGTACAGAAAAAATTGAGATATCAAAAAAAGTGCTCGTTTCCTGATGTAGCGTGGTATGTAGATGGCAAATCAAAAAAACGCGATATTTTTTTCACCTGCAGATCTTCTAATCGAAGCCGCACAGTTTTTGCACTTTTGCCGCCCGAGAAAAATTGTACACTCGGCGTGCCGGCACCGCGACGCCCCACCGTCGCGCCTGGAGACTTAAAAACGGCTAAGGTTTATCCCCAGGATGTGAGAATAAAAGGTGCCAAATTTCGTCGCTCCCCTTTATAACCGGACGCCGAAGAAAAATCGACCATTTTCGAGAATTTTTTTCAGAGTGTTAGCGTGATTGCAAAAATTTAAAATTCGAACCTCACATAAAATCCACATCCCTCTTCACGATTCAACCGTTAGAATCTGACGAAAAAAGCTGCCCTTTTCACGGTTTAGCCCAAAAAACGTCCGATTTTGGGGTAAAATACAAAAGGGGTCCTATCTCCGCCCCTTAATATATAGGTCTGGGCGGGTCAAAACCGTCAACTTCAAAATTTGGTCCACTATAACATACTAAAATTTGATGCGATTCGGGGTGAATTTCGGACACTGAAGGTATAAATTCGAATTTTCGTTCGGGGTGGAATAATTTTTTTCGGGGTTGAAAAGGGACAATTAAATTTTTTCTTAAAATTGTCTCCTCCTTCCAACTCCAAAATTTCAACTCGATACGAAAAAGAATACCTTCTATGTTTCTTACGGTTTTAGTATTATAGACAAATCAAATTTTAGATAAAATCTATTAAAAACACCTTATAAATTCATTTTTATTTTATTTCGTTATCAATCACCCTGTATAAACTTATTTTAATAACGTCGGGTAACTTCGAGTAGAAACGAAAGCAGCTAAAATCATAGAACTAAATTTCTCGACAAATGTCAATCGGCAGTTCTAACCTAAAAATCTGACATTTGTGTATAAAGGTACACAAAAATGTTATATAATTAATTTGTTTTAAAATAATATCTGATATTTTAGAAACAAAATGAATAAAGCCAGCGAAACTGGGGGCGTAAGGCCTATGAACATAGCCGGTAGGTTAGTTCGTGAGAGAGAAAGGTTATTGGGTATGACGGATGCTGAACGAAAATTTAGAGCACAATGGCTAAAAGATCAAATATTATCACCAAACGAGCCACGCGTAGTACCCGAGTTATTACAATATAGGTACAACCCTATCAGAAAATTTTACAGGGCCCCCTTGGATGCACTTGAAAGAGCAATTAAGCCAACAATTGGTGCCAACGCAGCTTTGCATGTAAGATTTCTCCTGGGTAAAGCTGCTATTGTTACTGCTTTAGCGTACGGCGCTACTTATTACTGGAAATATAACAGCAATGACTGGACAAAGAAAGGTGGGTGGAAAGCGCTTAAATCAAGACCATCAGTTCATAAAGGAGACCCAGGTTATCCAAAATTATCCGAAAAATCCCGAGGTTCCGATTATGATCATAGAGGATTTAAAGATGTTACTCTCAATTTGTAATTTGTTTTCTTTGTAGTTCCATAAATTAATTAAATAAAAACTGTAAAATCAAGAAAAATAATCTTTATTTTCTTCATTAATTGAATCAGTTTCTGATGTTTTATCAGTTTCTTGCATATTGATTCGCTTTGGAAGTACGGACAAAAATGCATCCTTAAAGCTCTTTCCTTCTGATACTCGTAACAAAATTTCAAAAACTAAAAAAAAAATATTGCATAAAATTTTAATTGAAAATAAATTCAATACCTTGATTAATTGTAAAAACTTTTCGATGTTTCATTTGAAAAAATTCCCTAATTGGTAATTGTGCATGTTTAATTCCTTCTTTTACAGCTTTTTCATAACAAATTCCCTAAAAATAATGATTACGCACTTATTAATTAATTATTTCATTTATTACTTTATGCGAGTTATGATCAACAAGTCCACCAATTATATAAATTTTATCATCTTCCAATTTATCAATAACGTTTTCGCTTTCACTTGATAAATACACCAAATCGTCTTTGTTAAAATTTTTTAAATAATCATCGTCATGAAAATTGATATCCCAGTGCTGGTAACCATTATGTTTTTCCATTTCTTCTTTAGATTTTCCAGAAAAACTTGTTAAATGCAACTGCATTGGTGCTGACGCTCTTCGATTTTCTGTGTAGACCCTTAAAATTTGTTTAATAACTTTACCTAAATCCTAAAAAATTTTAAGTATAATAATGGATAAATTAGTTGTTAAATCGCTTACCTTACTAATCATTAAATCATCAAAACTTAAATCAATAACCACACCAATTTTACAGGTACTATTCGCCATTGTAGATTTCTTCAATTGTTTTCTACTAGGCCCTAAATCGATGTTATTTTTTTTAGCTTCACTAATTTTACGTTTAGTTTTAATTCGTTCTTTTAACCTCTTTTCTTTTTTACTCGCATTCCATTTTAACATACGTTTATACTTTTTTAATTGCGTTTTTGTTAATTTCGTTACTTCTACACCATTGAATAGGATTGGTTTACCTTCTCCATCGTACATTTGGCTATCCGTAAGAGAATCATCAGGTGCATTTTTTATAACCGTTTCAACATTTATTTCAGTTTCTAATGGCGATACTTCTTGTGTTTCCTCCATAATTTTTATTATCGGCTATAAAAACAGTCAATTTTTATAAATAAAATAGTTTTTTAAAAATTCAATGATTTGTATGTATATAGGTTATACAAGTTTTTAGGTTATGTATGGTGTTTTGAAACATGTGTTAGTTCTGTGGTTTTTTTCAAAGGGTGCGTTCCACCATGGTTCACTAAACATTCACAGCGGCTGCCAATTCGTTCCACGTAGGGTACTTAAGAACACCAGCGACCGCAAAAGGACCTTATCGTTTTCCTATGTGTTTTTAGGCAAACATGAAAAATAAGTTAAACCTACAAAAATTAACTAAAATACCCCCAATATTAATAATATTTCCAATTTCTTCAATAAATATGAATTATATATACATTTATGAGATTTTACATTATTTAAAAAAATATTTATTAACACGACAACAGCGGATTTTAAAATTCAAATTTTGACAAGTACTGTCAGATAAATTTTAATTACCTTTCATTTACGTTTAAATTGAAAGCAAATGACAGTTAAAACTAATAGGGTGTTTTCCTTGTGGAACCTATGTTAATAATCGAATACAATCGCCAAAAGGATTAACCTGATGGTAGATACAAATGACCTTTATTATAAGGCACTTTAGAACAATGGTTACTGTTACAAACAAGAAGTAATGCCCGGGCTAACAAATTCGTACGCGCTTTACAAAGGTATCTGGCGACTGACTCACTGTGACTCACACTGGATTTTAATGTTTCCCACATTGGGTCTTATTGTCATGCGCACACATTGCTTGCGTTCGTACGTTTACTTATAAAAACAGCTAAAACCGGCGCGTACATATAAAAAGAAATCCGGTACGCGCTCATGTAACATACTGGAATGAAACAGTCTTGCAAAGGAGAAATAACTTGCCGAATGTCGTAAATAGTATCTTGCCTAGGTGCTTAGAAGTGCCAGAGGGTGTGTCCTACAAAAATAGAAGGAATTTACAAGCCCTTTGCCGCCACCGAGGTCCCGTATCGGTTCTACTTTTTACTAATAATTATTGTGCATTTAATTTGGACGTTTCGTTTGAGAGGTAATAATTTCAATGTTGCCTGATTGTACAATAAAGCCTTACGATAACCTGTAAAAGATATTTTATTTTTAATTGACGCCGTAATATTACAAATCTTATTACAACTATTAAAACTATAGCCATTGATTAAATAGAAAAACTTGTTATTATTATTTTCTTTTAGTCCAACTTTATTATTTATACGTATTGTATAAATTAACTTAAAAACTATCGATTTTTTTTTATAGCCATTGAATTTATACTAAAAGTTTCAGAGCTCCAGGGAACTGGAAAAGTCATTTTTTATCAAATATTTTAAAAATTGCAAAAAACGATAACTGTGTAAAAAATTTTTAATTGTAAAAAATATATTCTTAAATTATAAGTTTATTTGAATAAAATAAATACTTAAAAATTAATTTCTAATCAAGTCATAACAAATATGTACTTAATTGTATAATTTTTATACTATTAAAGTCAATAAATCATAGTAAATAAATGGCATAGGCAACCAAACTACTTTGTTTCTTAGAAACACCGAGGAAAACACCAGCATCGTTGTCTAATTGTGCAAAAATTAATTAATTTCAATTGTGTTTTTTGGCGAAAGCGGTCTCCTAAAGAGCGAAATATTTTACACTATTGTATATTTATTTCTTATTTATATGTGGCATAAGTTTCATTCTTGTACAAAATGCTCCCAAAACCCGATAAGGCCCTTTTCAGCTAGAAACGTTGCGGTCAAAAATAAAGTATGAACCTTTGTATTTAATTTCAAGCATTAGTACTAATTATTATTGTCATTACCCCGCATGTCGAAGATAAAACCGCGGAGCATGTACTGTGCGACTGCTCGATGGTATCATCAATCAGAGGATCCATACTTGGGGAGCTCTGGCCAAGCATGTTAGCCGTTCGTCTTTTCTGATTCTTTAAAGTAATCGGAATTTACATTACCAAGTCTTATACAGGGTGTCCCATTTGACGTTGGACTCTATGGGTATCTTTGTTATTATTGGAGATAGAAAGTCAGTTAAATGGACAAACTAGTGCATGTTTGTATATTCAATAACTCGTTGACAAAACAGTTGAATTTTGCATCATTTCGGCGCCATCTTGAAAAAACCGAAAAGTGCCATTTTCAAAATATGACTGCAACTTCTTTATTATAGGCCATACCAAAAAACTTTGTTCACAACATAGAGGCAGCTTTTATCTAAAATTCAATGAGTCAATCAGATTTTTTCTTAAGTCACTGGATTGCCAGGAAATAATCCAAACTTTGTTTTTCATTATGGCGGCCATATTGGAATTACACATATGTATTTATGTTTTTCCGACTATTCAACTCACAAGTGATAATTTTTTGTGATAAGGAAAACGTCAAAAATACAGCGATTATTTTATGACGTTAATGTCAAATTTTAAAAAGTTTGAAGTTGACTGTCAAATTTTGCACAAAAAAGTGAGAAATGTTCGTTAAATAGTCCCTTTAATATGCACTCTTGTTCAAATTATTAGTCGAATATTTTTCATACATTACCACTAATGTTATTTGGGTTAGAAATGCCCCTCCTGCTTAACCCCAAATGACATTCGTGGTAATGACAGTTGAAAAATGTCCTTGGCCAGGATTCGAACCTGGGACCTCCAAATCTCATGTTTGGTGTGATAACCACTACACTACCTAGGACCCAATTTCATCTATTAGTCTATTGTATATTAACATTCCGTTGTCCGAAAGACACGAAAAGTCCTTGGTCATTGTTCAATTGTGTCTAACTGGTTGATGATGATAATAACCACTATCGATTCTCCCAATTTAAGACAGAACTGAACATATTCGAAATTGGGTCCTAGGTAATGACAGTGAAAAATATTCGACTCAAATTTGACCGCTCGTGATATTACATATGACTATTCAACTTGTGATTATTTTTTGTAACAAGTAAAACGTCAAAAATATCATCGATTATTTTATGACGTTAATGTCAAATTTGAATAAGCTTTAATTTGGCTGTCAAATTTTGCACAAAAAAGTGAAAAATGTTCGTTAAATAGTCCCTTAAATATCCACTCTTGTTCAAATTATAAGTCGAATATTTTTCATACATTACCACTCTTGTCATTTGGGGTTAAAAATTAAAACTTGGCCTTAAGAAGAAAATTTTAGTTTAACCAGATTTCATTTATTTTAAGCCAACGTTTGGCAATACAAATACAATTTAAATGATGTAATACACATTTTTCTTTTACTTTGATTAAAAAAAAATTTTAAAAAATATTAAATTTTTATTTATAAAATCAAATTGGCATAAAATAAACATCTGTTTATTTTTAAATAAAATAATAAAATAATTATTTTGTTATTTTATGCCAACTTGATTTTGTAAATTAAAATTTAATATTTTTCTTTTCAATTTTTTTTAAATTAAAGTAAAAGAACAATATGTATTGTATTTTTTTTCTCCATCCAATATGGTACAAAAATCAAATATCGCGCCCATAAGAAAATCAAAAGTTGGTTTAAAATAAATGAAATCTAGTTAACCTAAAATTTTCATCATAAGACCAATCGATAGAGAATGTCAAATTATGTAAAATTTCCAAATTGCAATCGAAAAATTTAAGCGATTACAAAAATACGGAAGGAAAACGAAAATGCGAAATTTCAGATTTTTCATGATATCTCAGGACTAGAGCAAGATATCTCGGATTTCTAAATAGATTCTAAAGGAGTTTGAAAAGGGGCAACTTTTTCCTAATTTAAGCAACTTTGTATCTCTTTAGGTTCACAATAGTGTGCACCGTAATACTGACCACCCTGTATATCAAAATTTGATAAATATCCGCTATGATATTTTCGTTTATAGCGGATATATATCATTTTCCCTGTTTTCTTTAAAGAATTAAAGGTTAAGTTCGAAATTTTATTTACATTTTGGCTAATAACTTCTATATTTTTGAAAATTATTGTAATGTTTTTTGGTTTTTGGCTTTACGGTGTCAAATTAATATTAAAACAAGGCCCAAAAGACAAATATAAAAATGTTAATTTTAACGAGATTTATTTATAGCAAATTTTGCTTGATGTTTATCATGCTATATATCATGCTATTTATGAAAAATAAATAAATAGCCGCTATTTATGCATCACTATTATTTTTTACTCCACAACAAACTTCATAAAATATCCTCCAGATGGCGTATCTGATCCCTGAAATTTGTATTCCATAAGGACTCTTCCACAAATGTTCTGAAGAGGCTATTTCTTTTGAGCATAATATTTAGTGAATTGTGGTATGGTAGTAAGTGAGTAGTAAGTAACTGACATCATCTGACATACCATTCCCACTTTATAAGCAATTTCGCGTGGCTTGTGGTATCATTATAAAATTATGTAAAAACGGTATGATGGTTAGGGAATAGTATGCTGTGTATGACGTCATGATGACGTCAGCCGAGTAAAACTACATACCACACGCGAAAACGAAATTTAAAACTTAAATGATCTTAACCTCACAATTCATAAGTTGTTTACATAAATATATAAGTTGTGTTTTTTTTACATGATTTGCTCGAGCAAATCAGTTGCTCTGTTCAGTTAATAATAATCGCTCGTTCTTTTTACGCGCTCACTTTGGACTGAACAGATCAAACGTCTCCCCCCTTGCCCCTAACTGCACCTGTTGTAGAGGGGGCTCACTTGCTCTGCTCGGTTTGATCGTCTCCAAATTTGAATTGTGTTTATAACTAGCTTAACTTATACATATTCTAGGTCTCTAAAAAACTTATCATTAAAATATCTTCAAGCGTATTTTGTGCCAACATTGTTTACCTGGTTTCTCTAACGGAGAAAAACGTAAAAAAAATCACGAAAAATTCAAAACAACTACATAACCTTAAAGATTTGTGTCAGTTTTCGTTATTCGTCGTTTCTTTTAATTGCTTCTGCTCACTTTAATCATCTGCTCAGAACAAAAATTGTCTAAAGTGATTTGAGCAAAATGAGGTAAAAAAAACACAACTATAGTAACCACACTTTTGAGCATGGTTAGTGATTTGACATACCACTCCATCATACTATTTCGTTCATGACGTCATTAAAGCCACGCGAAAATGAATGGTATGTCAAATCAACATACTTTTCATGATACCAAAGCCACGCGAAATTACTTAATATAAACAGAGCATGGTTAGCGATATGATATACCACGATCACTTACCACTTCAAGCGAAAATGAATGGTATGTCAAATTCACTTACTACTCCACTTACCACTCCCAAAAGAAGTAGCCTAAGGATTTTTTGTTAACGTAATGAAAAAGAATTCATGAGCGTTGGTGTCGTTAACTGAAACGCGCCCAAAGAAAAAATGACAGCTTGGTGTGAAATTAGCGAGCCAATTTTATTCTACGACTTACAACTTCTATGAAAAATATAGGTTATGTTATGAGTGCTTGGGTAATTTATAATCCCATTTTGTGCAACGTTCGAATAACTACTACGTAAAGAGAACTTTATTTTGAAGATTTAAAAATGAGCGAAAGTGTTAAAGAAAATATTTGTAGAATTTGTCTTAAATTAACAGATGAAAGTTTTAAATTATTTGATACTTACGAAAACGAAAAAACGCTATGTGATATCTTTAATCAATTTTTAGACGAAAAGGTAATATAATCATAATTATAATTACAATTGGGGTATTTTATTAATAATTTTAGCTCTTAAATGATGACTCGATAACTTCCTCTATTTGCGAAAAGTGTGCCGAATCAATTGTAGAATTTCATAACTTGATTGTTACTTTCACGAATACCGAAAAGTTTTTTAAAAAATTACATTCGGCGCCCAATTCAGCTTTACAAAATACTCCATTGGAAAGTGACCCGCTACATGATTCAGCTATTATAAAAGATGAAAATGATGTTGAAAATGAAGGCGTTGAGGAGTTAATTTTTCAATTTGATGATCAGGACATTCCACAGTCTGAAGTAATTATCGAAGATAATGGTGAAATTAGTTATTTTGATGATACGGAAGATATCAATAAAAAGAGTCCCAAGCAGTATATGTGTGAAGTTTGTGGTAGTTTTTGGAAACGGTTGTCTGATTTTAAAGACCATTACGAAACACATCTGTCTGTTTATAATTATGAATGCACAGAATGTGGTAAGAAATTAAAAACACGTTCCACCTATTCTCGGCATATGCAACGGCACAAAGGACATCATGCTTGTATTTGCGAGCAGTGTGGCCAAACATTCGCTTGTAAAAACACTTTAAAAACACATATTTATTTAAAACACATTAGGGAGCGGAAGTGGGTATGCCAAATTTGTAATAAAGCATTTCCACTGAAATCAACATTACAAAAGCATGTGTATCGGCAACATATACGTGAGGACGACCCGGAAAGAAGGCATAAATGTAATTTATGCAACGTTGAATATTTGGATAAGTGCAGTTTGAATCGACATATGGAGATTAAGCATGGGAATAAGGAAAAGGTGTTTTGTGATCTTTGTAAGAGAGGGTATTCAACAAAAGGTCATTTAAATAGGCATATGCGGGTTAAACATTTGGCGAATGATGGGGAGATTAGGGATGACAAGAAGTACCAAATGAAGAGGGAAGAAGAGGAAGATGATGAGACTTCTTGCTCTGATTCTGATATGAGTGATCTAGAGATTTCTAGTTAAATAGTTTTGTACAGGGTGAATCAAAATTATGGATTATAGAAATAATTTCGCTTCGAGTATAATATTGGAATTGGGATTAAAATTTTGGTCTTTTAATTTCGACCTCTCACATTTAAAATGTTGAATTTAAATAATTGGTCATACCACAAAATAGTGCCATTCATCTGTTTATTGTAACTAGTTTTGTAATTTCTCAGAGAATTTTTATATTTTGTAACGATTACCTACAAATATTTGTTGAATTTGAAAAACTGTCTAATATTTTCTATTAGTTCATATCCTTTTTTATACAGAGTGTCCAGAAATTTAGTTGGAAAATTTTAGGAGACGAAAAAAAACTTCCTATAACAATCTTCTTAATTTCTGGCACTGTGTATAATTTGAAAAGACTACTAGAGTAGATTTAGTTATGTAAATATTGTTAATTATCTTTATCAATTTTAATATGTATACAGGGTGAGTCAGACCACCTGTAACAGCCTTTTATCTCGAAAACAGTTTGTCGCACATAGATGGAATAAAAATTTTAATTACCAAAGTGAACCCAAAGAATCCGGATTCTTCCTCCGGAGGTAACTTTGATTTTTTAAATGGCTACATAGGGCGAGTATGGTATCGTTTGAAAGGTCTTTTAAAAAGAAACAACTTTTATTAAAATATTTTTTTTAATATTTTGCATAATTAACAAATTAAACGAAAAAACATAAGCAAACAAGTGACAAATGGTTTCTTAAATTATGCAAAAATTAAAACACTACCATCATCCTTAATATGGGTAAGGATAGAGGCAATTAAGAATTTTAAATGGAAACTTGTAACTTTTGCATTTTTCGTTTCGCTTGTTAAAAATAATCAACTTTTTTAGGATATGTTTTTTCCTTAATTCTAAAAATAAAAAAAAGTTGATTATTTGTAACGAATAAAGCGATAATAACTGCAAAAAAGAGTTTCTATTTAAAAAATCTCTCTTGCCCATTTGCCGATGATAGTAACGATTTAATTTTTCCCTTTAAGAGACCAATGGTCACTTGTTTGCATATTTTTTTTTCATTTAATTTGTTAATCGACCTATGTTGCCATTTGAAATTTCAAAGTAACTTCCGATTCCAGGCACATTCGGATTGTTCCGGAAAATAATAAGTGCACCAAGGAATCCATACTTTGAAATTTCAAAAGGCAACATAGGTCGAGTATGGTATCATTGGAAAGGTCTTTTAAAAAGAAACAACTTTTATTAAAATATTTATGTAATATCTTGCATAATTAACAAATAAAACGAAAAAAAATATGCAAATAAGTGACCATTGGTCTCTTAAGGGGAAAAGTTAAATCGTTACCATCATCGGCAAATGGGCAAGAGATATTTTTTAAATAGAAACTCTTTTTGCAGGTATTATCGCTTTATTCGTTAAAAATAATCAACTTTTTTTTATTTTTTGAATTAAGGAAAATACATAACCTAAAAAAGTTGATTATTTTTAACAAGCGAAACGAAAAATGCAAAAGTTACAAGTTTCCATTTAAAATTCATAATTGCCCCTACTCTTACCCATATTAAGGATGATGGTAGTGTTTTAATTTTTCCATAATTTAAGAAACCATTTGTCACTTGTTTGCTTATGTTTTTTCGTTTAATTTGTTAATTATGCAAGATATTAAAAAAATATTTTAATAAAAGTTGTTTCTTTTTAAAAGACCTTTCAAACGATACCATACTCGACCTATGTTGCCATTTAAAAAATCAAAGTTACCTCCGGTTCCGGGCACTTCCGGTTTGTTCCGGAAAATAATAAGTGCACCAATAGATTATTTGCGTTCACTTTGGTAATTAAAATTTTTATTCTATCTATGTGCGACAAACCTTTTTCGTGATAAAGGCTGTTACGGGTGGTCTGACTCACCCTGTATACAGGGTGTCCCTAAAAGGTTTGTACAAAACAATACCACATACTCCTGAGACCAAAATAAGACGATTTAACCAAACTTACTCTATCCAAAAGTGCTTCGTTAAGGAGCTGCAGGCCCTTAAAGTTTTTAAAACTATTTTGTATTTTTTAAATTACTAAAAATTGGCTCATACGATCATAACCTAATTTGGTATGTGGGTATGTAATGGAAAAAGTATTTCTAGACAATTTGTTTTTACTTTTTCACGTTATGTAAGTGGTCAAAAATAGGTCATCGACATGCAAAATTTCTTATAACTTTTTAATGGCCGAATAAAAAATCAATCATCAAACCTTACTTGTAGCTAAACAGTGTAATTATAAACTTTGTCTCTTACAAAAGTTTTCTATCTCCTTTATTTTAAGCAGAAAAAAATTATTTCCATGTGGTATATAACCTAACTTTGAAAAATATTTAAATTTTTTCATTACATAGTCACATACCAAATTTTTTTATGATCGTATGAACCAATTTTTAGAGATAAGTTTTTATTTTGGTCTCGGGAGTATCAGGTATTGTTTTGTACAGGGACACCCTGTATTTGTCCTTAAAGCATTTTGGAATAAAAAGATTAGTAATAACTTCTGTACTTTATATTTCACACCTTTCCGGAATTTGTAAATACAGTACAATCTTGATTAACCTTATCGCATTCGTATTTTAGATGGAAAACGGATCAAGGATAAGTTATGTTCGCTGGAGACTTTGGCAGGTGGAAAAAAAACGAGTAACAAGTATACAAAATGTTTATGTAACAGATATGTAATAATGTAACATAGTTTTTACATTAAAATTTTTTAACTGATTTTCAATTTTAATACTTCAGTCGAATGTACTCGTAGAACCAAATTCAACGCGCATAGGGTTTTTTGAATTTCGAAAAAATATTTTTTTTAAGATCGCTTTTAAAATTACAGCAATTTTTGACGCGTTTCTATTTCACCCCCACGTAATACACCTTCTCTGAAAGCTTTCAATTTCCACTTTACGACAAAAAAAGAATAATTTCGCTATTTGCTATCTTTTTTGTTCTCGAGTTATGACAAAAATGTAGCCAAAATAAGCAAAATCTCTGTTTGAAGCCAAAATTGCGGTCTGAAATTTTTCACTTTTCACAAAATAATTAATATTTTCGAAACTATTAGCACCACCGGGACGATTAATAGCTTAAAATTCGCACTGCTACCTCCTCCACCAAAATCCGTGGAAATTTTAATTTTCGGTTTGAAATTGCGCCGCCCAGGTCCGTATTTGTACCAAAATTTTGCCAAAACTTTGCGAATTTTTTCCAAAAAAACTATTTAACCGATTTTAACCAAATATTTTTTAAAATGCGTCTATCTTTACCTTTGGTAAAAATTTGAAATCACTATAAAAGTATAGTTTTCGAGAAAAACAATAAAAACCAATATTCCCATAAAAAATTTCAAGCCTTAAAAATATCTTAAATTTTTTTTTTTGAATTTTTTCATAATCGACCAGGCACATGAAAGATAATAGAAAATGGATGAAATTTAGGGGATCACTTGGACTCACCCCCCCAAAATATTTCAATTTAATATGATAATTTTTAGAAACTTATCCGTGCCAATTTTTGTTTCTTAGTTTTAGTTATTAAACGAAATATGAATTTTTCAAAATACACTTTTACTCATTTATCAGAATGTCATATTTTAAATAAAATTCATAACTTTTGAACTAAACATCGTAGAGACTTAATTTTTTTTTCTACTTTCTTTATACTTTAAATATAAATTTTTAATTTGAAACGCAACTCACTTGTTAGGTGCCTAATTCAAGGGGTGTATTGGTGAATTGAAAGATAAAAATAACAGTGAGAAAATATATGTATTTTGAAATAGTATACATATTTAATTAAGTGTGTAACAGCTTTGTAACAAAGTATATATTTTAATATATAAAGTTTAAACAAATACAAGCATAAATATAAACATTACAAAGTATACATCCTAAATACATTAAAAATAAACTTATTAAATAAGTGAAAAAACATGCATTCACAATAAAAAACACCACTTCATTGCACAAAAAAATTAAATCGAATTAGTATTTATGTTTTGAGTTAACATGTGACACTGCTGCTCAAGGCGTTGATTTTTAGCAATTAAATAAGCATTATCTACAAATAAGTCTTTAACCAGTAAGTCATTTCTTGCTAATCTATCTTGCTGTTCGTTAGTTACGCGAGTTTGATGCTCTAGTTTGTCTTGGAAATATTTAATGCAGGATTGAAGCTCGGATCGTTCCATACTATATTGCTGCCAAGTGTCTAAAATAGGTTTACAATAAAATTATGCAAAACTGTTAAATTTGTTATAATAAGTTAGAATGCTGTTAATTTGCACTATTAAAAGCAGATTAGGTAAAATTAATCATTAGTTGAAACAATTGATTGTGGTATGAAAACAATTGCAATTACACTTACGAAGAATTTTTTTAAAAAAATATCTCCTGAAATACTAGAACAATTATTTAAATTATTAAACGCCAAAATTCCTAAATCAGTTTAAAGAAGTTTCTTAATGCGCCCATTAAGAGTTAGTAAAGCAAACAAAAAGCTAAAACATATATCGTGTTAAATTTTTCATGCTTTGTACTAAAATTTATTACCACCTACGATATCACGGGTCATGTTTTGTTGAATTTTTTACTACATACTATTTTCAGATTTACCATGATCTTTAGGAACTATAATTTAAAAGAAATTTTGATTTTTAGTAACTTAACACAAAAATTTTCAGGTTTTTACTTGTCTAAAATAAAATTTACATGAGTTTTCGAAAGAATAGTCATGTAAATTTAAATTAAGAACAATTGCACCTTTTATAATTTTTTATAAAGCACGTTAAACACATTAAACTTTAAACATATAGTGAAAAATGAGCCAAAAAAAAAACTCATTATATAAATGAATCACAATTCCCCAAAAATTAATTAAAACTAAATTACTTACAGTGTAATAACTGTTCATCATAGTGATGCTGCTGTCTTAAAACTTGCTGCAATTTCTTGCACCGCTGCTCCAAATTATCACGTTTCACATGCAAATTCTGCAAAATACTGACTGGAATGCAACATTTCGGTTCATTAAATTTAGTCTCGCTTGCTTCAGTAAATCCTGAATCGGTAGTGTTTGTATCACTAATAGTCTGATTATTTCGTTTCTGCGGTCGATGATGCAACAAAATTTTATCATGTTGCCGTGTACGTTTCTGCCGTTGTGGCATTGATTTATTTTCCCACGAGCTTGAAGTGGCCAACTTTTTATCATCACTCTTCCAAGAATTCGCATCATCTTTATTACCGTCAGTCGAATCGGAATTAGTAAGGCTTTGCATTAAATTCTGATTCCAATTAAAAGGTGTGCTAAACGAATATAAATTTGTTGACTCAATAACATGATTGGAAAGATGTAAACGTTTTTCATCATCATCCGTGACTTGAACCTCAACGTCGACACAACTTTTATTTAAGTTACTTAATTTATCTTCCAAATCAATAATTTGTGCTAGCTTTTCATCAAGTTGTGATTGCATTTGCAATTTATATTCCTCAAACTCATCTTCTAGATCAGTAAATTGTTTTTCTAGAAGCGCTGTTTCGTCAATTGTAGGTAAGCGAGTGTTATTGTATTGTTCTTCATATTCGGATATTTTTAATATAAGCTCGTTTAATTTTTCTGTATTGTGATTTTGTTCTTGCTCGAATAAATTCCTTTCGTCCTCTAATTTATTTTGCCAATAATCCTCGCATTTTTCATATTCATTTCTTAATAAAACCATTCCGCTTTCTAAATCCTCACACTTCGTTGTCAATTCCTTATTTTGTACTTCCAGGTTTGTTATTTTTTCTAGTAATTCACTACTTTCAGTTGCTTTTTCTAACGGTTCATTATCTTCAATTTCAATAACTTCTTTATCTACACTACTATTCGATAATTCTTTCGCAATATCTTCATCAGACTTTATTGTTTTTAATTTCGTTGTCACCTCTTTCAAGACGTTTTTTAAACTTTTACAATACTTTAGTAATTTTTTAAACTTCATTTTATCTTCGCTTTCCTAAGGATAAAAATTTTATATTTTGCAATCTTGAAATTAACATGTGTTAAATATTAATTTAACGTTTGAACTTTGCTGATAGGAAAATGTTTTTATCATGGTAATTTGCTATGTGATAACATACTAAATAAACTTGTATGAATATTGTAGAATATATACTTTTAAATAACAAAATTTGTGATAATTTATGTGCTGTTTTTATTTTAATAAAAATATGAAAATAATTGGCAATAAAAATAGCCCTAAAAACATTTTTCGTGGAAAAACAAATATTTAAAAAGTAAACATACATGTGGTTTAAATTAAAATTTTGCCAGCTTGTTTTAATTTAAATAAAAAAGGTGACTTCATAATTTATTTAAGTACATTAAACGCTGCAAATTTAATATTTCAATATTTTTGTAAATGAACAAAAAACCTTGAGAAAAAAAGTGAAATGCATGCTAAACCCTTGGAAGAAAAAATAATAATAAAAAATAAAAAAAACCTTTAACCAAAGCTTTTTTAAGCAATAAAAGCATTTTTATTAATAAAAAATAAATATTCGTACCTCCTCCTCAATGTCAATGGTATTTTCATCATAAAAATCCAACTCATAATCGATAGGTAATTCGATTGAATGTTTATTTAAAACATTTTCAAGGCATTGTATTTTTTGATGAAGTTTTTTAACTTCATCGCTGTTAGGTATCGAAGTCAATGAAGTATCTGTATCAACTTCATAGGCACTTTCGGTATTCAGAAGCGAACTATTCAAATATCCCAACTGTTCCTTGTGAAATTTACGGACTTTGCCCAAACGAGGGCTTTCATCACCTAAGAAAATGTACATTTTACAAGAATTTCACAAGTATATTTATAAAAATCAAATAATAAATATTAATAGCAAGAAAAAAATGGTCATAAAATTCTTCACAGCTACATTGTCAGAGGCTCTTGGTAGAGTACTGAAAAAATATTAAAAAAAAAATAGAATAGAAAATGGGCAATTCGTCAAAATCTAATAATACCTGCAGCAAATTCATGAGGTACGGAGTGTATTAAGTATTAATTATCTTATTCTTCTTGTCGTTACTTCAGAAACTCTAAAGTTTTAATTAAGCTTCGTTGAATATTAAAAACAATAAAATTTCATTTTTCAAAATTATTAAATTCTCTGGCTTATCTTTGGAACGAATAAAGATTTCATTACGAATCTTTTTCCCTATTAAAGAAGACTTGAAGGACTTTAAAATAAGCTATAAAGATGTAAGGTAAAGAGAAATTAAAACGGGTGCGATTCTGAAAATTTTTGTGTTTTTAGAGCTGATGGCAGAAAAATAATAGAATCTATGATCTAAGTGGAACTGAGTGATCAATTTTAATCAGTTTTTAATTCTCTTTCACTTGAGGGGTCGTTTTTGCAAAAATTCGAAAAAAAAATTTTTTTTATAATTTTCGTGGGCTTGAATTTTTTTCTGAAATTTCGTTTTTATTTAATTTTTCAAAAAGAGACTTGAAATTTTTACCGAAGATAAAGACCTGGAAGGGGAGTATTTTAGGTCCGGTTCGACAAAACTGCTAATCAGTTTCAATTTAGACCTTCCAAAAAAAGTTGATAACAAAATTTTCTGCAAATAAACCGCCCTACTGCACTTTCGCGTGTTTCTTGTTTACGAAAATACCCCGCATGATTTTTTCCCGTCGGCCAAAGTCTACCAATAAGCTTCACAACTTTTTCCGTTTTGCCGGCAAAAAAGCGCATTTTTGACGTTTCCGAAGAAAATTCGCCGACGCCGCTGGGTCAGCCGTGGAGGCACGAAACTCCTGCTACAAATAAATAAGGATGTGCGAAAAAAAGGAGCCCAATTTGGTGGCTTCGATTCAAAAAACCGGGATGCGGCGTGCTCGCTAAAAAAATTGCGAAAAAAATCAACTTTTTCGGGGACGTTTTTGAAAGTGTTCCGGATGTCGGAAAAATATGAAATTCCGTCCACATGGGTAAAAAAGTTTCCTCTTTAAAATGAGACCGGAATCTTGGCAATCGGCGGAGACGAAATATACGTTGCGATGGGAATAACAAACTTGGGACTCGTTTGACGTTTAAAAACGTTTATTTTCGATAACTCGGCCGTTTTAAGAGATCGATGTGGACAAATGAGTTTCTGAACGTTTAGTTTTTGATTATACATGACATACTAAAAGTTGACGACGATCGAATAATTTTGAAAAAGATATTCGGGGTCAACGAAAATATAAAAGAACCTTTCAACCACTTTTATCTTGTATTTTTGTCGTCCGTATTCCTAAAATTTTTAAAATTCTTGGGACGTTCCGATCTACTTGGCCATTGTTACGAGATTATGTCTGTTGTTTTTTATGTTTATTGTACCAATAAATTCATATTTTATGAGCAAAACATTGCAAGCTTAACATTATGCTTTCATTGGTTTTTGAATAATTTTACTGTAAAGTTGGAGTACCTTAAGAGGCTCATTTGTTAATATTTTTTAATTCTTTTACCATAGTTTGCTCATTTGTTAATATTTTTTTTAATTCTTTTACCATAGTTTGCTCCTTTTAAATAGTTATGCATTCTACCATAGCCGGGTAAGCATGGGCAATGTGCCTATGCACCGATTTTGCTAATTTATTTTTCAGAGATGCCTTATTAACTAACATTAAGTTTCCTCAAATTTTGGCTTCGAAATGTACATGGTCTTCTTTAAAAAAAATAATATTGACTTTTTGAAAAAATAAATTTTCTCAGTAATAGTTGTTGGAAATTTTCCTGGAATGAAATGTATTATAGAGATGCTAAATACTTATAAGTGGTATTTTTTTACGATTTTTGGTTTACAGGAAAATAAAAAAAAATCAAAATCAAAATTCAAAAAATATTTTATACTAGAGGGACAATCACCATTTTTTTCTCAAATATTCCTCATATGTACTTCTATAAAATGTATTAATCTCAAAATTGTCCGTTGGGTATAACATAATAATATTTATAAAAGTTTGGTCCTGAAAATTTTCTGAATTAAAATCATTTATACAGGGTGCCCGGAATAACTGTGTCAATTTTTTTATGGTGATAGAGAAAGTGAAACTAAGCATTTTTGACTTATAAAGTATTGTCCGGAAATGCATCCTTAAAAAGTTATACTACTTCAAATATTTAAAAAAATATAGAGGGTGTCTCAGACCACCCGTCCACCCCTTATATTTTGAGAACGCCTTGTCGTACATGGCTGAAATAAAAAAAATTATTACCAAAGCAAATCCGAAGAATGTATTGGTGCACATATTTTTTTCCGGAATAATCCGGAAGTGCCCGGAACCAGAAGTAACTTTCGATTTTTAAATGGCAACATAGGTCGAGTATGGTATCGTTTGAAAGGTCTTTTAAAAAGAAACAACTTTTATTAAAATATTTTTTTAATATCTTTCACAATTAACAAATTAAACGAAAAACAAAAGCAAACAAGTGACAAATGGTTTCTTAAATTATGGAAAAATTAAAACACTACCATCATCCTCAATGGGTAAGGGTAGAGGCAATTATGATTTTTTAAATGGAAACATGTATTTTTTGCTTCGCTTGTTAAAAATAATCAACTTTTTTAGGTTATGTATTTACCTTAATTCAAAAAATAAAAAAAAGTTGATTATTTTTAACGAATTAAGCGATAAACGCAAAAAAGAGTTTCAATTTAAAAAAATCTCTCTCTTGCCCATTTGCGGATGATGGTAACGATTTAATTTTTCAATAATTTAAGAGACCAATGGTCACTTGTTTGCATATTTTTTTTCGTTTAATTTGTTAATTATGCAAGATATTAAAAAAATATTTTAATAAAAGTTGTTTCTTTTTAAAAGACCTTTCAAACGATACCATACTCGATCTATGTTGCTATTTAAAAATCGAAAGTAACTTCCGGATTGTTCCGGAAAAAAATAAGTGCACCAATGGGTCTTCGGGTTTGCTTTGGTAATAATTTTTTTTATTTCAGCCTTGTACGACAAGGCGTTCTCAAAATAAAAGGGGTGGACGGGTGGTCTGAGACACCCTGTATATTTTTTTGTAAATAAAATAAATATTATAAGAGATATTAATTTGAAAGTTTGGCCACAGTTTTTCACATAAGGATACACATTTTCGGCCAATAAAAGTTTAAAAAATATTTCCAGGGGCGTTACATCACCTTTTTTGATCATATCTTTTGTTTCTTTACGTTTTTGATAATTTTAAAAGTACTAAAATAATCCTTGATCAATGTTCTACAGAAAAGGTACGCTTATTGTATGTTGTCCGGTGCTAATTTTCGGAGTAAAAGTAGACTTTATCATTTTTATCTGAAAATATGAATTTAAAAAACAACTTCAAAGTAGGCTAAATTTACCTAAAATATAATGTACTAAATATGTGGGCAGCTTCATATGCAAGATGCATGTCTGGTGATTCCGCATTTGAAAATCTATGTATTTTTAATATTGCAATAATACGACTAACTATCAAACACTAATTAGAAAATATTAAAGGCTGCTTAGAACCATAGAAAATACTTAGAACTGAGAATTAACAAAATATTATGGTAATTCGCCTACTTTGATATTTGTATGTTTTCAGATAAATCACGTAATTTTCATTAAAAAGCCTATTTTGATGTGTTTTAAATTCATATTTGTAGCTAAAAATTATAAAATCTACTTCTACTCCGAAATGAAGCACATTCAATAAGAGTACCTTTTCTGTAGAACATTAATCAAGGATTATTTTAGTACTTTTAAAATTATCAAAAACGTAAAGAAACAAAAGATATGATCAAAAAAAGTTGATGACCCCGCCACATGTAACGCCCCTGAAAATATTTTTTAACATTTTATTGGCCGAAACTTTGTATCGTTATGTGAAAAAACTGTGGCCAAAATTTCAAATTAATATCTCTTATAATATTTATTTTATTTACAAAAAATATTTTTTTTGAAAATTTTTTAAGTGGTATAACTTTTTAAAGAAGCAATTCCGGGCAATACTTTATAAGTCAAAAATGCTTAGTTTCACTTCCTCTATCACCATAAAAAAATTGTCACAGTCATTACGGGACACCCTGTATAAATGATTTTAATTCAGAAAATTTTCAAGACCAAACTCGACCAAACTTTTATAAATATTATTATTTTATACCCAACGGACAATTTTGACATTAATACATATTATAGAAGTACATATGAGGAATATTTGACAAAAAAATGGTGATTGTCCCCCTGGTATAAAATATTTTTTTTTATTTTTGAATTTTTTTTATTTTCCTGTAAACCAAAAATCGTAAAATAAATACCACTTATAAGTATTTAGCATCTCTATAATACAGTATTGGAAAAAGTAGAGCAACATTACCTTTTTTTTCTAAAATTTTTAAAAATAGGTAAAACGTTTAATATTAACACTCAGTATTTAGTACCTATCGAATTTATAAAGTTAATTTTAAAATAAATTTCTTTGAAAATTTAAATATTTCTAAAGAATTTTTATCATTCTCGCTTTATTGTTTAATGAAACATTTTGTTTCACATTTTACTCAAATAGTTAGTTTATGCTTATCCATCATTCCGCGAGGAATAAAAATTTCAAAAGAAATTAAAATTTTGATTAGTAATTTTAATAAAAAAGTACAACCTCAGTAAAAAATTTATTATTCTTTGTATCCAACTTTATTAAATTGTACTGCTACATGTTTCGAGGCTATACAATCAGCACCATCATCAGGCAAATTTAGAAAAGCATGTTACAAAATTATCCAAGCTATCAGCTTCATCTACTTCTATAATATACTATTGTCAATTATTTCTCGAAGTCTTATCGCAAATATCGTATAGTACTTTCAAGATGTAAATTGTTATCAAACCCAAGCTATCAGCTTCATCTATACTCCAATTATATTTACAATATTTACAGTTTATACAATCAAGCAACAACACTTTATGTCGAATGGAAATTTACGAAAGGTTTTTCGAATTCAATAAATCAATTAAAATTGGCTGGTATCTCTAATTCAATAAATCAATTAAAATTGGCTGGTATCTCAAAAAAGTTTGGCTTTACGTTAAAATAAAAACAACAAATCAGGCGTACAATCTCTGCCGTATCCATATCAAAGTCCATATATATTTCGCCAGGTCTTCAATTTTATAATTATTGATATTATTGGCTTTTCTAAGCCGTATTTTATTATAGTACACCATCCAAACTCAGACTTTATAAATTAATTTAAGCAGAAATGGCCATTTCTTCTAGAATCGTGTTAAGAACAAGTCGAATAATAAATTTATTTCTGCTTAAATTAATTTATAAAGTCTGAGTTTGGATGGTGTACAATAATAGAATACGGCTTAAAAAGGCCAATAATATCAATAATTATAAAATTGAAGACCTGGCGAAATATATATGGACTTTGATATGGATACGGCAGAGATTGTACGCCTGATTTGTTGTTTTTAATTTAACGTAGAGCCAAATTTTTTTGAGATACCAGCCAATTTTAATTGATTTATTGAATTAGAGATACCAGCCAATTTTAATTGATTTATTGAATTCGAAAAACCTTTCGTAAATTTCCATTCGACATAAAGTGTTGTTGCTTGATTGTACAAACTGTAAATATTGTAAATATAATTGGAGTATAGATGAAGCTGATAGCTTGGGTTTGATAACAATTTACATCTTGAAAGTACTATACGATATTTGCGATAAGACTTCGAGAAATAATTGACAACAGTATATTATAGAAGTAGATGAAGCTGATAGCTTGGATAATTTTGTAACATGCTTTTCTAAATTTGCCTGATGATGGGGCTGATTGTATAGCCTCGAAACATGTAGCAGTACAATTTAATAAAGTTGGATACAAAGAATAATAAATTTTTTACTGAGGTTGTAATATCTTATCCAAATCATCATGTACCAACATTGTAAATTTAATAAAAAAGTGTCAAAAGCTGATATTTCTAGAAAGTATTCGCTGCATAGATGCATTATAGCCAAAATTATAAAAAGGTATAATGAAAGTGGAACAGTAGATTTAAAAAAAAAGTCTTGACGGCCACGAAAAACAAAATTACGTAAAGATAGAGTGCTTATAAATATTTCAAAACAGAACCCATTTTTATCTTCAAACCAAATTAAGGCCCAATTTGATAACAAATATTACATCACGCACTGTCAGAAATAGACTAAGTGAGAACAATCTTATAGCTAGCTATAGAAGACCAGCAAAGAAACCTCTACTTACAAAGAAAAACAGAGGTGCCCGAATTACATTTGCTCAAGACCACATTAATTGGACTTTGGAAGATTGGAATAGGGTAATATTCAGTGACGAATCAAAGTTTAACTTGATAAGTAGTGATGGAATGCAATATGTGAGACGTCCTGAGGGCAAAATATTACATCCCAAATATGTTCGGCATACAGTAAAACATGGTGGATCTGTAATGATTTGGGGGTGCTTCAATGGTTTCAGAATGGGCCCCATTCATCGTATAAATGCCATAATGGATCGTTTTGTGTATAAAAATATTTTTGAGAACGTTATGGTCCCATATGCTGATAGCACTCTCCCATTACGTCACTTCTTTCAGCAGGATAATGATCCGAAGCATACATCAAAGTTTGTATAACAATGGTTTGCGGAAGAAAAAATTAATTTATTGAAATGGCCATTACATTCTCCGGATTTAAATCCATTTGAAAACCTTCGGAGTATTTTGGATAACAAAATTCGCTATAAAACTTACAAAAATTTGGACGAACTCTTTTCAGCGCTTCAAAATGCCTGGGATGAAGTAGATCCAATTTTAATTATTAATCTTTTAAAATCAATACTCAGAAGATGTGCTGATATACTTAAGAACAACGGGCATTGGACAAAATATTAGTTTACACTTTAATTTTTGTGTTTTTATATGAATAAATAATAAGTTTCTAATTGTTGCTCTACTTTTTTCCAGCCTTATTACTAAATTATTTTAATAAACCTGCCATTTTTATTTAATAAAAAAAAATTATGAAATAATGTAGATTTAAATCATTCTTATTTTGAAATATTAAAGTTATTTATTACAGAATATTATAAACTATACAGGGTGCTGGAAAATTCGCGGACCAACGCAATGGTGCGATGTTGAGGAACTTTTAGAGAACAAGGGAAAAATAATTAAAAAATTCTTTGTTGCTTTATATCGAAGTTATTGAAAGTTAAACTTTCAATTTTTTACTCTTTTAATTTGCAATATTCCCATATTTATGCTTTGGTATGACACGTAAATTATGTAGAAATGCAAAGATATTTAGCCTTGTCCATCCTACTTAAAAATGGTTTTATTAAACGTGCTATTTTACATTTTAAATATTTGAATTTTGCACATAAATAAACATGTCAACGTTGTAGCTTAATTACAAATTACAAATAGGTACAATTGTCAGTGTCAAACTGATCTGACTGGTCAAACCAATTTGTCAAAAAAAGTAGTAAAATGTATAGTAACAAGTAACAATGAATATGCTGATATGTTTTTAATATTGGGCGAATGTAGAAATAATGCTACAGCAGCTTCCAGGCTATATGAAGAGAGATATGTTGGGAGAAGACATTCGAATAAAAATGTATTTAGAAAATTGGAACAAAGAGTAAGAGAAACCGGTAGCTTCCTATTAATATGAACAGATCGTGGTCGAGGAAGAAATGTGAGAAATCCAGAAATGGAAGACAATATTCTTCAGTACGTCGAAGACCCTACACAAAGCACCAGAGGAATTGCGGACGTACTAGGTGCTGATAGAAAATTAGTTTGGGACGTTTTGAATCAAGAACAGTATCATATCCATATCAAGATTACAATCACCGACTAATTGGTTACTTAGAAAAGTTGAGGAGGATCGAAATTTTACGTCAAGGGTGATTTGGACTGACGAGGCAAATTTCAGTAGGGATGGAATGTTTAAGCAACATAATAATCACTATTACGCTACAAACAATCCATACGCTACACATGAAAGATGACATCAACATCGTTTTAGTGTAAATGTTTGGGCTGGAATATTAGGGAATCGATTAATTCGTCCTTTCATTATAACCAGATCGATTGGGAGGAGAAAATTTCCTTCAATTTTTAGAAAACCAATTATATAATTTCCTGGATGATATCCCACTAGCAGTAGTATGTAACACCTGGTTACAATTAGATGGTGCCCCAGCGCATTAAACGCTACAGGTGAGGGGCTGGTTAAATCAAAATTTTCCTGGCAGATGGATTGGTTGCAGAGGTTGCTTGGCCTCCAAGAAGTCCTGATTTGACCCCTCCCGATTTTTTTTTCTGGTCATTTGTAAAAAAATACTTGTATCGTACTAAAGTCCACAATGTGAAGGAACTTACTAACCGTATTTACTAGGCTTAGGCTGCACAATTAGTTAATGCTGGCATGCTAGATCGAGTCCAAAATAATATTGTAAGAAGAGCTGAGATTTGTTTAGATGCAGAAGGACGTAATTTTGAGCAGTTCCTTTAGTTTAATTTATTATTGTCGTTATCTGTTTTTTGTTTGTTTATTGTGTTCGCTTTAGCAATATTTTAAATTTTTTGAATTGCGTAGTTTCTCTTGTTATTAGTTCGAACTTTTTGTTAGTAATCCTTTAAGTTTGCAGGTTTGTGTATTATTTAAAGTAAGTTTTTTAAATGTTTTTAGTTATTTATGCATGCGATTGGTTGTTATGGAAAAATTAAATAGAAACGAATCACACCTGATCATGGCATTTTAATTTAAATAACTAAAATTAACACAGAGTTGCCAAATTTAAGATTTTAAAAACACATATATCTTCGAGGTAAAGCAACAAAGAATTTTTTAATTATTTTTCCCTTGTTCTCTAAGAGTTCCTCAACATCGCTCCATTGCGTTGGTCCGCGAATTTTCCAGCACCCTGTATATCAAGAAAATGTAAATGTTGCTCTACTTTTTTCCAATACTGTATATTTCATTCCAGGAAAATTTCCAACAACTATTACGTAGAAAATTTATTTTTTCAAAAAATCAATATTTTTTTTTTTAAAGAAGACCATGTACAGGGTGAGCTAAAATGATTGTGGTTTTATATGTCGGCAACCAAATACGCAGGTTGGTACAACTGAAATCTTAAAAAGAAAATCTCCTAGTAATCCAATGGCGTAGCAAAAAAATTTGTCCAAAATCTCTAATTTCACAGCAAATGTCAAATATTGAAAATGTTTTTATTCATTTTCGAGGCAGATGTTAACACTAAACGCAAATTAATTTTGATAAAAACTGACGTTTATGAAGTAGAAGGCACAATACCGAAATTCAAAAATCTGAAGTTTTGACACAACGGTAAATATTACACCTACGCCTCTGCTTTTGTGAAGTTTAGTTACTTTGTTTTGATTTTGACATGATTTTGTGTTACTATGAACTTGAAGCAAACAAATTCCCCAGATTTTTAGACGGGAAATTTGAATTGACCACAATCATTTTAGCTCACCCTGTACATTTCAAAGTTTGGGGAAACTTAATGTTAGTTAATAAGGCATCTCTGAAAAAAAATTTAGCAAAATCAGTGCATAGGCACATTGCCCATGCTTACCCGGCTACTGCCTTTGGTACAAAAATATAAAGTAGTTTATGAGTTATAACCAATCCATTAGCATACTTCAATAATGACTTAAAGTTTTTATATTTTCTGATAAATACAAACTAAAATTAAATTATACCTGAAATAGCGAGGTTTTTGGTGGGAGATTCTTCATTTCGTCTCTTGGGCCTCAAACTAATTTCTTCACTAATAATTGTTTCGACATCGCTTCCCAACGAATCAAAATTCGAAGACCTCATCTTAAGATTGACATTTTCATTACACAAAACCTCGATCTTAGCCACCATTTCATCATGCTTATCCCTCAATTTAGTATTTTCAAGTTGTAACTCGGACATTTTAGCAATTAACTTCGTGGTGTTATCCACTTCCGTATCTTTAAGCTTCAACCGATCAATCTCCAATAAATTAATTTGCTCTTTCAATAAAACTTGATTGTGTTCCAACTCTCCTATTTTATTATTTAATTCTAAATTTTCCAACTCAACATTATTCGAGTATTTCTGGGAGTTTAATAACTCCTCTCGTAATTTTGATTCTTCATTTTCGAGGTTTAAAATTTTAATTTCTAAATTTTGGTTGACTTGCGAGATTTGTTCTTTATCCAAATTTAATTGCTCAGTCACTTCTTTTAATAAATCGCTATGCCTTTGTTCCAAAACCTTCACATGCTTCTGACTACTTAATTCCATTTTAGCAACATTATCTTCAACTTCTTGTGCTAGCAGCGAGGCTCGATTATTTGCTTCATAAACATCACACTTGAGTTTTTCACGCTCTTCGTGCATTTGCTCCAAAATATTTTTCAAACATTTAATTTCAGTTTGATATAAAGTTAAGAATGCTTGTAAAAGTGCGATGTGGGGGTTACAAAGGTGATCTATTCGAAACTCATTCAAGCCTTTAAGTTCTTTATCAAGCACAGCCGATAACTCTTGTATATTAATATGCTCCGATTTAAACCCAAGATCGGATAATAATAATTTTGGTGACATAATCCCTGCGTTATCCCATAAATCAACAATTACATCACTGTGAATGTACCCTGAACCATCAGGTCCTAACCTAATATGTTGCAATACTTTAGAACTATTAAAGCTAGTAGACGATAAAGATGACAAATTCTGCAATTCCAACTCGGAATCATCAGACGTCGAGTTCAAAAACTCATTCCAAGTTTCATCGCGCTGCAAAGCTTCTAATAATTCTTGAAAACTAATTTTCTTATCATAATCTAATACTAAATTATTCGATAACTGCCTTATTACACTATCGGCTAATTTATTCAATCCAATCGCATCACAAACGACAATCAACTCATTTTTATTAAGAAAACCATCTTCTCCGACCCCCAATTTTTTCCAAGCTTCCCTCAGCATATCCTCAGTGCAAACAACTTCCGAATTAAAGCTTGAAACAAACCCACTATCCTTTTTCTTCTGAAAATCATTAACACCTGGAAAAGACGTGCAACGTTTTAGCTTAATATTAGACCTCCTTTTTTTCGAGACCGAATTTTCATTCTGAGAATTTGATCTTTGTATTAAAACTGTTTTTTCGTTTTGATCATTCTTACTTTCATCACACCTAGGCCGGGAGCGACGTCCATATTTTTTTGATCCGTACACGTACTTCGGTGATACTTCTCGATCAGGAGAGGTTGTAAGGTCTAAATCGTCACCGTTTTGCATGTTTCCAAGTAAGTGCAGTAAGGCATCTTTAAATTCTATAAAGGTTACACGGTTTTGTTTGTTTATTAGTAATACGTTGATAAGTTCAGACGATTTGTCTTCTAGTTGTAGCGTTTCGCAGAGTTTTATCAGGCCGTCTTTATCAAGGCTACCTTGATTATCAAAATCATGGTGTTCAAACACCTTGAATAATTGTTCTTCGTATGGGTCTAAAGATAGCTGCTCCATTGTTTTCAAGCTAAAAATATATTTGTCTGTAATCGGGACGAAAAATTGAAAATACTCAAGTACAGTTAGTTGTGATTATTGCAAGTAGTACATAAGTTTATCAATGCACTTTTTAGTACTTATAATCATGTGAAGCGTGACCGATTACCATAATTTTTAATAATATGCAACAATTTCATGCCCAAAGTATTGTAAATATAAACATACTTACCACTGCGAGGATAGTGAGCTTGCATTTTAATATAGGTTAAATTTAATAAATAACGGTTATTGGGGGAGGATTTAATATCGTTTTTTATGGATTGTGCTAAAATAAAGAAATATTACGACAAAACATAAATTATACATTAAATGTCAGTTGTGTCAATCACAATAAACAGAAATAGGTCAAATTAGTTTATCAAACGCATTATAGATGGCGCCAATATTTTAAAATACTCTTTAATTTTTATAAATAATTAATTAATTATTATTTATTTATCAAAAATTAGAAATTAATTAGAATTTTTTTAAATAATTAAACGTTTTTATTAAGATGTTGACTTCATGTTCCCTTCATGCAGTAGTTGCTTTCATTTTGTAATTTTTAACTATTTCGCCTAAAAAATCTTGATATTGCTTAATCTAATTAATTAATTAATCAATCAATTAATTAATTTCGAAAACAAAATATTAGTACAAGTGGCGGCGGCACTAGGTCTGTTGTGATAAAAGTCGTACATACTGGGTGTCCCTAAAAGGTCTGTACAAAACGATACCACATACTCCTGAGACCAAAATAACACGATTTAACCAAACTTATCTCAATCCAAAAGTGCTTCGTTCAGGTGCTACATACCAATAAAGTTCTTAAAACAATTTTGAAATTTTTAAATTACTAAAAATTGGCTCATACGATCATAACATAATTTGGTATGTGGCTATGAAATGGATTTCTAGACAATTTATTTTTACTTTTTCACGTTATGTAAGTGGTCAAAAATAGGTCATCGACATGCAAAATTTCTTATAACTTTTTAATGGCTGAATAAAAATTCATAAAGCTTTACTTGCAGCTAAACACTAATTTTAAACTTTTTTTGTCTCTTACAAAATTTTTCTATCTCTTTTATTTTAGGCAGAAAAAAATTATTTCCTTGTGGTACATAACCTAACTTTTGGAAAATATTAAAATTTTTCACTAAAAGGTCTGTACAAATTAACACAGTCTATTCCTGAGACCAAAATGGAAGGAAATTGTTTTTTTCTGCCTAAACTAAAGGAGTTAGAAAAATTGTATAAGAGACAAAAAAAGTTTATAATTACACTGTTTAGCTACAAGTAAAGTTTTATGAATTTTTATTTAGACATTAAAAAGTTACAAGCAAATTTGCATGACGATGACTTTTTTTGACCACTTACACAACGTGCAAAAGTAAAAAGAAATTGTCTACAAATACCTTTTTTCATTACATTTCCACATATCAAATGTTATGATACTATGAACCATTTTTTAGTAAATTAAAAAGAAACAAAATACTTTTAAGAACTTCATTTACGTTTAAAACTAATAGGGTGTTTTCCTTGTGGAACCTATGTTAATAATCGAATACAATCGCCAAAATTAACCTGATGGTAGATACAAATGACCTTATTATAAGGCACTTTAGAACAATGGTTACTGTTACAAACAAGAAGTAATGCCCGGGCTAACAAATTCGTTACAAAGGTATCTGGCGACTGACTCACTGTGACTCACACTGGATTGTAATATGTTTCCCACATTGGGTGTTATTGTCATGCGCACACATTGCTTGCGTTCGTACGTTTACTTATAAAAACAGCCAAAATCGGCGCGTACACATAAAAAGAAATACGGTACACGCTCATGTTACATACTGGAATGAAACATTCTCGCAAAGGAGAAATAACTTGCCGAATGTCGTAAATAGTACCTTGCCTACTTGATAGGAGGTGCTTAGAAGTGCCAGAGGGTGTGTCCTACAAAAATAGAAGGAATTTAGAAGCCCTTTGCCGCCACCGAGGTCCCTTATCGGTTCTACTTTTTACTAATAATTATTGTGCATTTAATTAAGACGTTTCTTTTGAGAGGTAATAATTTCAATGTTGCCTGCAATAAAGTCTTACGATAACCTGTAAAAGTTATTTTATTTTTATTTGACCCCGTAATATTACAAATCTTATTACAACTATTAAAACTCTAGCCATTGAATTTACAGTAAACGTTTCAGAGGTGGAAGTCTGTAACCCTAACGAGTTGATCTCGTTTGTCAAATTTTCACGTTAGCTGAGTCGTTAGTTACTAGTTTTTGGTAGTCTATAACACCTAACGACTTACGAAACGGGACGAAATTACAACCGACAAGGCTTACAATGTTGCCGACATTATTTCACGAAATTTGTCTATGGTTTAGCAGTTTTTGAACGCATTTTTAATAAAACACACAAACTGATTTTGGCATATAATTAATTGACGTAAAAAATAACAAAGTTTAAAGTGGTCTTTTTAATAAAAACAATAAACTAGTGAATAGTCTTTGTAAATGCCTTGTTCCAGTTTTAAGCGTTCTGTTATTTGAATTTGTAGCTTAAATTGACATTTTTCATAGTACCTATAATTCTTCAATATGGTTAGGAAATAGAAATGCGCATCCAAAACCACATATCTTTATGCTTCAGTTATGCTGTAGCACTTTGAGAAAGGGTGGAAAGTAATTTCTCGATTTCAACGATTTTTTCGGCGAAGGAACGATATAAGTCAGGAAGAGGTCGATCTTCGGATTTTGCTATCTACGTCCTTCTAGCGGTTATGGAGGAGGACAAACGTTGCACCTCTAGAACACTGGCTGAGAACTTAAATATCGATCATTTTATCTCTGTAAATTCGGCAAGATATGGAAATTAACCGGATTTTCCCGCACAAGCTTATTCATACAATAACAAGGCCCAAAGAGTTCGAATTTTTACCGATTTGCTCCAGAAAAAAACGGCGAAACCGCGTAGAAAAGAATTAAGAAGAAGATATGAAAATAGAGATAAGTCCTTTTGGCTGCATGGTAAAATTGTATTCTATCTACAATGTGAATAAGCTACAATCTTCATTTGTATACCTAGATTAAATACTACATCGTAATTTCATCATGATTTTTTTGTAAATAAATTTACTAATTTTTCCATGGCATTTATATGCCCTTCTAGAAGTTTATAATTTTCTTTTAGTAATTTTTATTATTATTTATTTTCATTTACGTTAGCAACGCTTCAAACACGGTTGCCTCCCCCCAAACGACTGAAACTCGTTTTCAAAAACACGTTACTAACGAGATTTAAGCTTACAGACTACCATTTTTGTCAATCTCGGTTAGGAACGAAACTAATGACGTCAAAACAAACAAATAATGACGTGCTAACGTGAAAAGTCGAGACGTTAGCTGTTACAGACTTCCACCTCAGAGGTGGAAGTCTGTAACGCCTAACGTAACGAGAACGGTGGACTATTTACTACATTACTATAGTTACAGTTTAAAAACTAATAGTTCAAAAACCACTTAAATTTTTTTTCAAATTACAATTTTATTTAGGTATTTGAATTATTTAGAAATAGTTTTGGTACTTTTCACCGACTTCGAAAACCTTTTTTTTTTTTTGAAAAAAATTTTTTTTACAAAAAAAATAAAAACTAATATCTGAAAAATACTTCTTTTTTAAAAGTATTTTAAGCCATGAATAAAAATATGGGATGTTACATTTAAAAAAACAAAGTTCATGGTGTTTCCGGTGAAACCGGAAGTGATTTCGAAAATAAAAAATGCACATAAAATTTGTTTTTTTGAACCATAGAACATAGCCAAATTTCAAATTTTTTTTATTCATAAATAAAAAAGTTATCGAGGTGACCCGGTTTTCATTTCCACCCGGTATACGTAGTTAAAATTCCCAATATTTAATCATACAAATAGATGTTGGCATCATGTTGCCTTCATGGAGTAGCTGCTTTCGTTTTGAAAAACATTTCTAATAATCTTTATGATTGTTTGGTCTAATTATTTATTTTATAATAGGGTCTTACAGGCCTTGAAAAAACAGAGAGGGAATGCTCTCACATGCCCATCTCTCTCTGCGTTGCCAACCCCAAAAAAATAAATAAATAATAAGAAAATATTGCTTATTTCTGTATTTCAAACATACTAAAAATAATTAAATAAATTATTAAACAATTTCTTATTGTTTTACAAATTTTATTTGCTTTAAATATTATTTTCGTATCACGTAAAATTTCTAGGTTATGTAAATCAAAACAATAAACAACAGAAAATATTGCTTATTTCTATATTTCAAACATACTAAAAATAATTAAATAAATTATTAAACAATATCTTATTGTTTTACAAATTTTATTTGCTTTAAATATTATTTTCGCATCACGTAAAATTTCTAGGTTGTGTAAATCAAAACAACAAATACAAACGCATAACCATGAATCATACTGGAATTAAATAAAATTTGTAAAACAATAATAAATTGTTTAATAATTTATTTAATTATTTTTAGTATGTTTGAAATACAGAAATAAGCAATATTATCTGTTGTTTATTGTTTTGATTTACATAACCTAGAAATTTTATGTGATGCGAAAATAATATTTAAAGCAAATAAAATTTGTAAAACAATAAGAAATTGTTTAATAATTTATTTAATTATTTTTAGTATGTTTAAAATACAGAAATAAGCAATATTTTCTTATTATTTATTTATTTTTTTGGGGTTGGCAACGCAGAGAGAGATGGGCATGTGAGAGCATTCCCTCTCTGTTTTTTCAAGGCCTGTAAGACCCAATTAATTAATTAATGTTGAAATTCTTTAAAATGAAAGCAGCTATTGTATGAAGGATACATGAAGCCAACATTTAATAGTATAGTTGGTTGCCTACAATAAAAACGTGTAATTATTTTAATAATAAATTATTGCTAATTATTTAATAATTTTTAATAAATTAGGGCTTTTAAATGGAAGCAAAAATATTTTTTTGAAAGGTCGATTATAAGACCTATTATTTTTCGTGTTTATAATTAGCTGGATCTAGATTAATTTTAAACGCGAAGACGACGGTTTATATTAAAGAAAACATAATTTAAAGTGGCACCGGTAAATGCTAGCGAACAAAAATAAAAAATCGCTTTTCTTAACATGAGGGATACATAAATCTCTGCTGTTAGATGCGTGGGTGTGTTAAAATTATCGTCTTGAAGTGGCTGAGCGTAATTTATAGAATTTATTAATATTTAATTAACGCAAGATGAAATAGTATTATTTTAATTTAGCTCTATTTTAATTATATTATTAAAATTTTGTTTTAAATTTTTGAAAAAACAGCTGATTCAAGGTCGTTAGTGACGTATAACTTTGCTTGATAAAAGCAGATGTCGTTATAGACATTTTGGCCACAAATTCTAAAAACGTGCGCGGGGTTGACCCAGGAATCTACAACTGCACAGCAGCAGAAGGAGCAATTGCTCTGCATTGTGTAAACCGAAAGCCCACCTTAATCCATTCATGGATTTTTTGTGATACGACAAACTTTTCCTAATTTTGGCAAAATTAAGAAACTATTCCATTTTTTAATTGTAAATAATTGTTAATTAAACACTCCTTTCAACTAATTTTATTAAAAATGTAAGTATACTATCATAATTACATTTTTTTTTAATTTTAAGCCTTTATTGGTTTGTAATGCATTTTATTTTTTTGTTTTTTAACAAATAATTGTGTTTTATTAAATCCAATTATTTAGATTTATTATTTACAGGTAAATAGGTTATTAAATACTCCTATTTTTGTTTAAAAATCAATAGGTACACAAGTTTATATTAATATACAGGGTGGAACACTTTTTATGCAACGTTCGGATGGAATAATTTAAAACGCACTGCTTTCTCGATAATGCTTCGATTGTAATTCCAGATATAAAATGGGTAGATTTAAGCAGAAGTTTCGTTTCTACAATAAAATACGATTTATAATTAAAACGGGCTGCTTGAAAAAGTTTTACTTAAAAATCAAGTGTAAACCAACAAGTATGACAGAAAATACATGCAAAAATTGTCATACTTGTCCGTTTAATCATAGTTTTAACAAAAACTCGATTTAAACTTTTATGTTTCATGCAAACACGAAATAGTATATTAAAAAACAAGTTTCATAAGTCGCATATTATATTTTAATTAACAAGTGCTACTATCGACTTAAGAAACAACTTTTTTATACTATTTTTTCTATTTTGCGCCTTTTTATCTATTTAAAATAAAATATTATAGTTTTCAATTGACAGACAGCAGTGCGTTACTAGCCATAGTAACGAACCAAAATAAAAAAAAAAAATTGAAATATTGCGGGATATTTAAATAAATTATGTTTCACCCTGTATTAGAAATACACAATACTAATAATTAAGTTTACCAAAAGGGGAGAAATAATCCTGAGTTGACCTACATAAAAAATAATCTATCGCTTTTATTTAAGTAAAAGAATGTAAATTTTGTTAATCCCAGTGGTCGTTATCAAAGGAAAAATATATTTCTTTTAAATCTAATTTAAAGCTTTAAATGTAGCCTATAAATAGTAGTACATATTATTTCAATCAATAAGCATGAGAAAGTAACGAGGAAAATTATCTCCAATTTAATTGTAAATAATAAACGCACTATAAATAGAAAACCTCCCTGCAGCAAACCCCTTGATAGTTAATTCTGTGCTTGTTTTATTTACTTAGTTTAATTGATTTTTTTATTAGTGTTCACTTGTGGTTGAATTATTAAAAGCATGAAATACGTACCAGAATTTATCGTCATGTAGTAATAACAAAAACTAGTTTTAGCTACTAAAAAAGTGAAAACTTCAATCATTGAATGCTTAAAGAGTGCTATGTGAAAATAAATTGAGGTACTGAATGATTAATTCGTTTTCTTGTGCCATTACAGGCCGAATATTGGCAGCATTTAGTAATGTTTCTATGGACCGGCAGAGTGATAAAAATGAAATTTATAAAAGCAACGGTTTTGATTTAAATAGCGTGTTAAATAATTCCAGCAATGTAAAAAGAAAGGTGGCACGTAAAAGATGGGCTATATTGGCGAAGGCCTTAAAGGTCGGTTAATTTATTGTTGTCTAATTGAAGCAATAAAATCTTTTTCTCTTAGAGTCCAACAGGGAGTGAGCCTTCAAGCCCTACGGATGAATTTTCGGTGCGACGAATATCTTCTTTCATGCTTTTAACAACTCAACAATTGCAGACGGTGATATTTAAATCCCCGGATAAGAATTTGATAAATTTAGCGAAAAATCGGACATGGTATAAATATTCGATGATGATAAGTGGGGTTGAGCTGTTTGTGGTTGTCGGGCATCGATTGCGTACTTTTTCTGCTGAGGATTTGATGGGGTTTAATAATACGGGTAATATATGTATTTGGCCATCGGAAGAGACTTTAACGTTTTATATTGGCTCTAATTTAGAATTGGTAAAAAATAAGTCTGTTTTGGAATTGGGTGGGGGGATGTCGTGCCTTGCTGGATTGTTTTGCGCCAAGTATGGAGCTTCCAAGTACGTTTTGCTGACGGATGGGAATAAAATATCAGTTGAAAATGTTGATGTTAGCTTAAATTGTAATGAATTTACATGTCCAGTCAGTTGCCAAGTGCTCAAATGGGGTCAATGTGATTTACAAACTAAATTCGATATTATTTTATGCGCCGATTGTTTGTTTTTTGATGAGGCAAGGGCCGATTTAATTGATACTTTATGGAATTTATTAAATGTTAACGGTGTAGCACTTGTAATGGCCCCCAAAAGAGGCAACACTTTAACTAATTTTATTAACCAAAGTCATATCAAGGGGTTTTCATGTAAAGAAATGATCAATTACAATAACATCGTTTGGGAAAAGCATTTGATGTTATTACAGAATTGTGACTATGATGATAATATCCATTACCCAATACTCATAGAAATGACCAAAGATAAGTGACCTTAGTACAAATGAATTATAATATCAAATTTTAACCGATTTTATCTCTAGTTGTTCATTCATTCATTCAATTCATTTTAATTGTAGTTTAGATTTACACCTATCAAATTTAATACAAATGTTTACACTGTAAATGTTAATGCTTTAAGCATTACTATTATAGCAACCAATATTCCTATAACGTTCTAGTCTTGTTGACCTTGTTACCTTGTCTGTGATAATTAATACCAATTTCATTAAATGGTAAAAGCCCTTTAAATGCTCATGAATTATTAATATTAAAATTAACTTTTAATAAAATTAATTGTTACATGTATTTCAAAATAACGTGGATGAAATTTTATCAATTGTAGTATCAAATACGAATTTAAAAATTACAAATTTATAATCACACATCAGTAATTTTATTTTAGAAATTATTTTAATAGTAACATCATTTGATTTTCGTTACTTGCCTCTTAAATTTCACTTTCACTCAAGTATTTTTTGGCAGCCAATTTTTTATTAATATAATAACCTTTTTAATTATTTTCATCCACATAAAATTTAATTATAAATATACTTTTCGGCTCCTAATTTATTTGGAAGTCTCTAGTATATTTTCATAATATATTGTACCTTGATTTGAATTCAAACATGTGTTTATTTTAAGATCGCTCTATTAATAGACTAATGTTGGGATTAAGCAATAATATTTTTTTGCCGCTCAACATTTTAACTTAATTTCATTGTTGTTGCGAGAATTTTTTAAGTTTTGTTATTAAATGTGTACATTGTTTATCTGTTATTAAATAAAATATTTTCAACAATTTAAATCAATTCTTTTATTTACTCTATGTACGGCAGAAAAATCTTTTAAAAAACTATAAGGGATTAACAAAAGAATCATATAATTACCTTTAATTAAGCATGTTTCAACCAACAATATGTTTAATCCCCAAAATTATCCCTTTTTTATTAATTAACTTAATCTAAAAATTAACAATGCATGAAATTTATAGGAAGCTAAAAAAATACTTTAAATCTGAACAAAAATGTGTAAAATCTCACTTTCGAGTCAAATTTAGCACAAAAATTTTAGATTTCCTGATAACTATACCGGGTACAAAAACGTTTAAGGGCTCAAAATTTAAGAAATAAATTATATTTTCCGAACATTCTAATAAAATGTTTGAAAGTCTTCCAATAAACTTTCAAGGGCCGGATTTGTGCCCAAATTTTAACAAAGATTTTGCGATTTTATTAGAGAAAACCTAATTGACTGATTTTTACCAAATATTTTTTAAAGTACATCTAGGAGCTATATGTATATCATATAAAACTTTGGTGTTGATAACTTCAGTAGTTTTCAAGAAAATAATAGAATTTGTAAACCTGGATTAAATAAATATTAAATTCTCAAAAAATAACTTTAAATTTACTAATTAGACTAAAGTTTTGTATGTTTCTGGAAAGGGCTTTAGATAAGTTTTTAGCTAAAAGAAGAATCATTTTGTTATCACTTTTCGTTTTTGAATTCCTGGTAAAAATGTGTAAAATTCCACTTTGAAATAAAATTTAACCCAAAAATTTTAGATTTTTCAGAAAGAAGTTGATTTCTTGAAAACTATACAAGGTACAAAAACGTTTAAGGGCTGAAAATTTAAGGAATAAATTATATTTTCTGAACATTCTATTAAAATGTTTGAAAGTCTTCCAATAAACTTATTTCAAGGGCCGGATTTGTGCCCAAATTTTAACAAAAATTTTGCGATTTTATTAAAGAAAAACTAATTGACTGATTTTACCAAATATTTTTTAAAGTACATCTAGGAGCTATATGTTTATCATATAAAATTTTGGTGTTGATAACTTCAGTAGTTTTCAAGAAAATCTTAGAAATCGTAATCCTGGAAATATTTAAATAATAAATTCTCAAAAAAAAACTTTAAATTTACTAATTAAACTAAAGTTTTGTATGTTTTTGGAAAGGGCTTTAGATAAATTTTTAACCAAAAAAAGAATCATTTTGTTATCACTTTTCGTTTTTGAGTTCTAGGCAAAATGTGTAAAATTCCACTTTCAAATCTTTAGCCCATTTTAGATTTTTCAGAAAAAAGTTGATTTCTTGAAAACTATACAGGGTACAAAATGGTTTATGGGCTCAAAATTTAAGGAATAAATTGTATTTTCCGAACATTCTAATAAAATGTTTGAAAGTGTTCCAATAAATTTTCCAGGGCCGGATTTGCACCCAAAATTTATTAAATATTTTGCGATTTTATTAGGGAAAAACTAATTGACCGATTTTTACCAAACATTTTTTAAAGTACATTTAGGAGCTATATGTTTATCATATAAAATTTTGGTGTTGATAACTTCAGTAGTTTTCAAGAAAATCTTAGAAATCGTAAACCTGGAAATATTTAAATAATAAATTCTCAAAAAAAGAACTTTAAATTTAAATCCCACTTTAGAGTCAAATTTAGTCCTGAAATTTTAGATTTTTTAGAAATAAGTTGATTTCTCGAAAGCGCCATTAGTTAATATAACTTGTCAGGGGGTGAAATCAACCTCCGACAACCCTTTAGGTACTCCACCGAAACTAATATTAATATTAATAATTTTGTAATTTCGATAATTTAAGTTTTGAAAGTTAAAACCATCTTAGGGTGCACTCAAAAAGCAAGAATTCACTTTTGATCTACTTATAAGTAATTGTTTTCTTAGCCAGCGTAGAAAAGAATTTATTTGCCTTGGAAAAATATTCTATGAAAAAAACTAAATTTAAAAAACTACTTTGAAAAATTATAGCTAACTTAAAATCCTAACTTATTCATTGAGACTTTAATGAATACTGCTACCGTGCCAAGTTTAATAATTAATTTACTGGAAAGATATAGTAGATAAGAAATCAAGATTATAAAAAATATAAAATTTTATTTACTAGTCTTGTCAAAAGTTTAATTTTAAAGCTTCCAGCTGCCCTTAAGGTGGGTAATTTTAAGCAGGTTGTATATAAAATTAAGTTGATGTTTGCGTTTTTGGTAATGACAATTTTCCTACCAAAGTTTTTTCAAATTCCTTTTTTTGTATTCCAAACAAACCTGTGGCTATCATTTAGTGTAATTATCAGCCAAATTTCGAACTTAGCCGCTTAAATCTACCGATTACCCACATAAATCTAGAAAAAATAATAAGAACAAAAGTTTTTTTGGAAGCATTAAATAAATTTCATTTAGAAAATTAATTTTCTCTTTCAGGGCTGATTATTGGAAGTCCCAAACGAGGAAATATTGTGAGTTTTGTAGATGTTGGATAGCTGATAATAAACCTGTAGGTATTAATTAAAATTTTTGACGTTTTTAAAATAAATCTAAGTAATTTTTTTTATTTAGAGTGTCGAGTTTCATGAAAAAGGACGACGTCATAAAGAAAATGTGGCTAAAAAATTAAAACATATAACAAAAAAGAGCAGACAAAATGAGATATCAAGTATTAAAGTTGAAGCAGCTATTGCTCAGATGGAATCAGCTGCGATGGAAGCTTATCAAAGAGATGTTCAATGTAATGCTGATTTAACATCGATTGCTATTAATAAAAAAATTGGTGTAGTCAAAAAATTATGGAAAGAAGCTGAAAGCGATACGGGACAAAAATATTATTACAACACGATTACACAAGGTATTTAAACAAAAATTTACATCATTTCAGCAATCATTTAAATTTTTTAGAAACGGTATGGACTCCACCAAAAGAAGGTTTTTTAAAAATTGGTGAAGATCAGGACGAGGATTTTAGAAAACAATGGAAAGAATATCATAAAAAACAATTATTAAATGAAAATTTAAAGTAATTATTTTAATAAATTTAGCTCTACTGACTATAAATTTCTTAAATTTTTAGAAATGAAGAAGCAAGGCAGCAAGCCGAAGAAGAAAGAGCAAGACAAGAAAGGGAAAAATTAAAAGCGTTAAGAGTGGAAGTGATTCCTGAACCGGCACCTGCTCCTTTAATACCAGAAGGTAGAACCAATCCATATGGTCAATGGACGACGGTTGAAATTAGGTAATTAATTTAAAATTTAATACTTGCTTTACAAAATATTCAATTTATTGTTTTTGTAAAGGCCAGTGGAAGAAACGCATTTCGAAGCTGAAGAAGATCATGATGAAAAACCTCCTTTACCAGAAGAAGCTCCAGTAAAAGTTTTTAAAGAAAAAACTTTTGAGAGTTTAGGAGAAGCGAGTGGAAGCACTACTTTTAAAAAACGTAAATTTTTATCTGGAAATAAAAAGAACGCACGTGCAAGATTAGATGAAGATTAAGATTATAATATTTTTTTAAGTTTATAACTGTAGTGGTAAATTGAAAAACATTCCTTAAAAAATTGAAGTTTTAAATACTTTTTTTTTTATTATAAACCCCTTGAGACCATAATCATTAATAATAATTATCCAAAAAAATACTTAAAATTTGTCATTTTGGTTTGTAAAAATAAGAAAATTGTTAATGAGTGTGAATTTGTAAAAGTACGACAAAAATGTCAAATTCAATTAAATTACAAATTAATTAACTAAAATGGGTAATTTTAACAGAAAGGGGTACTCTCGAAAGCATTTAGGGATTATTTTTGTTTAAGGGGTTTTCAACCTTCAAAGTTTTTATCTGTCAAAATTTTTACGTTTTTGCTAATATTTATAGTTTTCGTGGTTTATTTAAAAAAATGCTTTCATAGCCCGATTAAAAAGTTTATTAAGCTTCTTGTAAAATTAACAAGAACCCAAAGACTTTCGATCAGCGCGTAATTTCAATTATTTATAAATTTAGGCGCCTTGCAATTTTAAGCAACAATAGTAGGTTTTTCAAAATTATTTTAAAATTCACTGGAAGCTTGATGAACTTTTTAATCGTGCTATAGAAACATTTTTTTAAATATACCATAAAATATTTGAATATTAGCAAAAACGTGAAAATTTTGACAGTTAAAAAAAACCCTTAACAGAAATTTTAATGACCCTGTATATCAATAATTGCATGTTTGAAAAATGGGTAACTCCGAGTAAGTAATGGAACACTATGTAAAATAATGTGAATGAAGTTGCCTAGCTTTAAAATTATTAAAGCAACTAAAATTACTTTAAAATAAAGCCACTTTGTAATAAACTTACAATTTTAAATAATTAATTTATATATTATTCGATTAATGTAAAATTCATAAAGTTTTATTAATTAATGAAATAAAACTTTTAATGGCTAACTGCTAACTTCATTGCTTTGAAATGCTACTGTTAATTATTAAACTTGAATTATCCAATTATTGCTGATTTATATTTCAGCGAATCATTAATTAACGCCTTGATTATTTATAATTTATTCAATTTAAACTAGCCGATCCACACGGCGGCATAAACATATTTATCCGGTGTTTTTAATCTGTTTGATCATTGAAATAAATTGTCAAGTGTGGGTGTTGTCACTTTATTGTAATGGTAAATAAACAAATCTCAAGTTTTTTTGATTAGGAGGAGATAAAGTAATTATAAATGGCTTCATTGTCGCTGCCTAGAGTCCTACAAAGTAGAAAAACTAGCTTGGAAATTGAAAGAGAGCAATTTGAAAAAGCTCAGGTTTGTAATCGATGTTAATTAAAAAGAAAGTGTGATTAAATGCATGCCTATTGTTTATTTTGCGTAAAATTAATTAGTTAGATAAAATAGGTATTTCAAGTACATTTTATCATTGTATTTTATGCATGACTAACAAGAAAGTATCCTTTTATGATAGTTTATCGTAACACAGTGAATAAATTAACAAATAACGTTGCATTCGTTTATTAATGTGCTGGTGCCTTTAACACACTAATTTTAGCTTACTTAAAATGCATGCATCATTTTTCAGATTTGCATGAAATTTTGTAACATTTAGGTTACTTTAACACGAATTATTATGGATGGTGAACTTTTTACTGATAAAGCATTTTATAAATATGTAAGTATTAACGTTTAACTTTTAACATGTTCGCTTTTTAATAATTTATTTAATGTTTCATGTTAGTTAAATTTATTATCAGCAAATTTACCAGTTTTTTATCCCAATCTTTAGAATATTGCGCTTCATAAAGCAATAAATAAAGAAGAAACGCCTGTAAAACAAAAACATGTACGTTCAGCGATTATCGGGACGTTTACACAGCAAGGTGCATATATTTTTTGGACCATCGCTTTACGACTACCATGCATGGATGACATGATAGTCGCCTGGAAATTTTGTCATGTCTTGCACAAAATTTTAAGGGAAGGCCATCCATTATGCATTGAACACAGTCAGAAACATATCGAGTATTTAGAAGATCTTGGAAAACTATGGGTAATTTCAATAATTTCTGTATTGATTACGAATAATAAATTATTTTAGGGTCATTTAGAAGATGGGTACGGAAAATTAATTAGACAATACACAAGGGTTTTAATAGCGAAACTTGATTTTCATAAAAGAAATCCAAGATTTCCAGGAAATTTAAATTTAACAACTGAAGATTTAAAACAAATCTTAGGAAATAATGTGGATGTTTGGTAAATAAGTTAGTGTTAAAAAATATTTATATTTAATTATAAGAATTTATAATTTTTAGTTTTCAATTATCCGTTGAGATTTTCGATTATCTCGATGCCATTCTTGAGTTACAAAAAAGAGGTAATAACAATTTCTTAAATTATTTCTGAAATAATTTGTTTTTTTTAAGTTTTTAAATCGAAAGCTAGTTCCATGACGTTACAAGGCCAATGTCGGTTAGCACCAATGATATCTTGTATTCAAGATGCCTCTAGATTATACGATCATAATGTTAAAATTTTATTCTTTTTATACGAGCGTGTTTCCGCTGATTTAATGGAAGGCCACAGGGAAAGATTTTTAAAACAATTTCAACTTCTTAAAGTTTTTTATCAAAACACCAACACCATGCAATATTTTCGGCTTTTAATTTCAGTTCCATTATTACCAGAGGTAATTTTTTAAAACATTAATTATTGCAATAAAACAATTTTTGTAGAATCCACCAAACTTTCAAGGCAACTTCAATAATTACGTAACACAAGAGGTAATGGTTTCACAAGAGGAAGAACCACACGAAGGAAATTTAATCGATACTTCTGATAATAACGATAACGGTGATTCCAGTGACCAAAATTCTATCCCACAAGAGTATTTTGATAACATCATGGAACGGGATAATATTATCAAGCATTTACGAGAAGATTGTGATCAATTAAAGTAATTTTAAGGCTAGTTTAAACTGGTTTAAAATAACGTTTATTTTAGATTTGAAGTTGAGAGGCTGTATTCGATAAACAGGAAAGAAAGGGCCGGTTTTCAAGAACAAATTGCTACACTTGAATCAAAATTAGCTTTAAAAGAAAACGAATTAATGCATGAAAAACAAGCTAGTGAAGCTGCGGCTGCATCACAAGAAGAACGTGTGTAGATTTTTTAGGTTTATTTAAAAATAATTTAATTTTTATCATTTATAGAAAAACCCACTGAAGAAAAGTTTAAAGTGTTTTACCTGAAATTACGTGAAGAACACATCAATTTATTAAGAGAGGTTTGTAATCATTTTTTACTTCAGCAACTGAAATTGTGGTTCACCAATATCAGGGTTAGAAACAAGAACAAGTAGTAAAAAAATCAAGTCTCTACGATGTTTCGTTCAAAAGTTATGAATTTTTTACCTAAAAAAATTTTGATTTTTTTGAGTTTTTGGGGTGTAAAAAGTATTTTGGGGGGTGTAGAGGCCAAGTGACCACCTACATTTCATCCATTTTCTATTTACTTTTATTTGCGGGGACGATTTTGAAAAAATTTTTAAGATATTTTAAGGCTTAAAATTTTCCTGGGAATCGGTTTATATTGTTTTTCTCGAAAACTATAAAAGTTAGCGGTTTCAAATTTTTACCAAAGGTAAACACCGTGAATAGACGCATTTTAAAAAATATTCGGTTAAAATTGGTTAAATAGTTTTTTCCGAAAAAATTCCCAAAATTTTGGGAAATTTTTGGCACAAATACGGCCCTGGATGGCGTAATTTTAAACCGAAAATTAAAATTTTCACGAAATTTGGTGGGGGAGGTGACTGTACGAATTTTAAGCTATTAATCGTCACAGTGGTGCTAATAGTTTCGAAGATATTAATTATTTTGTGAAAAGCAATTTTGGCTCTAAATGGAGATTTTGCTACATTTTCAGTCATAACTCGATAACGAAAAGAGATAGCGAAGAGATTCTTTTTTTGTCGTAAAAGTGGATATTGAAAGCTTTCAGAAAATGTATATTACATGGGGGCAAAATAGAATTTAAGGGGTTGATTAGACATTAGACCAAACTCGAATAAAAATGCGACTTTTTTAAATTCGATATTAAAAATTTAGATTTCAATGTTTCATTCCAACATTGCATTAATGTTACAATGAAACGTTTAAAATACGTAACGTAACATTACATATTAACTGAATAACATTTTATCAATGTTTCATTACAACGTTGCATAAATGTTGCCTTGAAACGTTTAAAATACGTAACGAAACATTACATGTTTACTGGGATCATCGATGAAGAGGAAGAGAGGTAAAAAAATTCTCGAAATCGCATTTTTTTGCGTGGTGAAAATTTTGAATTGAAAAACGTCAACACGTCCCATCGTAGTTCTTAAAAAACCCATTCCAACTCATATTTTAGTTCGATGATGGGATGTGTCTTAACCTTACAGCGATAATTTTGGTCGCGGGGGGTTGAAAAAACGCAATTTTTACTTTGAATAATCGGTGTCGGTCCAAATAAAACGATAGATGTTTGAAAACTCCTTAAAAAGATGCTTCAAACAATTCTCATAAACGTCACGTGTAGCGATTTTTCGTTTTTTGTCCAGTTTTGACCAAAAGTGTTACACAAATTTGTTCGACGCGAAGAATTTTAGCGGGATTTTTCCCTACGCCACTGGATTCGTCAGGACGAACGGAGTATTTTTCTCTGAATTAGGGGTAACTAAAAACACAATCTGAGCCATTTTCGACTATAATCGGTCGCATTTTGTGGCGACAGCGAATTTTTAAATTTCCTTGAAAAAAGTCTGAAAACGTGTCCCCTTGAAACCTTTCCCACAAAATTTATTTTTAAGATTTATGATGGATGTGATATTTATTTTTATATTAGTCAAAGAATGTTTGTTTTTATTTTCCTCATTTTTTACACAAATAAATAGTATATTTTTAATTAAATTTTTTTGCCAATTTGTGCCCCCCCCCATTAAATTAGTCCTGGCTACGCCACTGGGACAAATAGGGCTCAAAATGTTAAGTTTTTGATTCTACACGACATATTAAAATTTGGCTTTTATCTATGATTATGACAACCATAGATAAAATGACAACTTCTATTTCGACATATTTGATGTTGTAATTGCTAAATTAGGCCTCATGAAAGGTGGGGGTGTTTTATTTTTCTTGCTATCACTTACTAACATTACTAATTTCCATAGATAAAATACAACACTATAATAATATCTAATATATTATATAGCGTTACGTTAAATTACATTTTTTAGAAAGCAAAAATTGAAAAAAATCTTCGAGCAACTGAACAACGAGTAAAAGAAATTGACCAAAGTAAAGATAGCATTGAAACGAAACTTAATGAAATGGAAAATCAATTTTTAAAAGTTGATGGAGAATTGCAACAAATTAAAGCACAGAAAATGCAGGAAATTTCTTCAATGCAAGCAGATAATAAAAATTTCCAACAAGAAGTTGAGGTAAGAAATAATATTAATAAACACTGCTTTAAGATTTAAATAAACTATTTGTAGATGTTACAAAAAAATATAATCGAAGCATATAACGAAAAAGTAGAAACAGAAAAGGAATTGAAAAACTGCATTCTAAAAAACGAAGAAATAAATTTAAAAATAAACGAATTAAACTCAAAAATGTCTGAACAAAATGATGAAATTAAAATTAGTAAGAATAATTATTGATTTATTTCCAAATTTTAATTTTCAACTTTTTAGTTTCTACAAAGAGCGCACAGGAGATTGCGATGTTGGTTAAACAATCAATTGAAGCTAATGAAACCTTCGTTTCAAGCGCTATTGAAGAAATTGATAATCCTGCTTTATCAGCAGTAACTTGTACCCCTGATTATTTAAGATCGTTAACAAATTCATGCCAAGAAAGTTTTAAACTCGCCTTAAATATTTCAAAGTCTGAACCTGATAAGCTCATTATTATTGCCAGCAAAATTGCTCACAAGCTTTCCATATACATCCTTCAAGGGCGCGCTACTTCAAATACAAGTCCTGACATATTATTTGGTGAAAGTAATAAAAAATATTATATAGATTTATTTAAAGTTTTAATTAATGATTTTATAGAAATGGCAGAAGCTTGCAAAACTTTAGGTGAAAGCACTTTAAGTGTATTAAAATGCTTGAAGGATGATTTACCGATTGAAACAACCGTAGAAACAGCTTTAAATAATTTATCTGATGTGGTATGTTTAGCAGAGACTATCAGTGGAACGGTTAAAGGAGAAAATTTGGATTCTCTATTGGAAAGCGAATTACAATCCATGGATAAAGCCATTGAAGAAGCAGCTAAAAAAATACAAGTAAATTAATTCTATTAATATTGTTTTGTTTATTTAATTTATTGCATTTAAGGAAATGTTAAGTAATTCAAGAAAAGCTGATTCAGGTGTTAAATTGCAAGTAAATGAAAGAATTCTAGACTCTTGCACAAGATTAATGGAAGCAATTAGAATATTAGTCCAAAAATCAAAATCTTTACAAGAAGAAATAATTGGTCAAGGCAAAGGCAGTGCTAGTGCAAAAGAATTTTATAAAAGAAACCACAGGTGGACTGATGGATTTATTTCAGCTGCAAAAGCTGTTGGCGCTGCTGCCATGTTTTTATTGTAAGTATTTGTTTTCTTACATAAATAGTCCAGGAGCCGACCGCACTAAAGTCTCCCTCATAGAATACAGCGGGGTTTTTTGTTGAATCAGTAGTTTTTTATGTAGTCAAGAGTGTGCTATCTTTTTTATGTGCTGAAACTTGACCGAAGTATTAAAAAATGACCACTTTCGGTACCTCTTTTTGAACTGTTTGTCCCTCATAACATATAGCTCAACAATTGTGCCAGTCGATGAAGAGTGTTAAGCAAATTGATAAAAAAATGTGCTGCCACCCCCAAACCTGACTGGAACCGAGGCACAACTCGAAAGAGGAAATGATTTTCATTGGCAACCACTTTTACTTACGTTTCGTAAAAGTGGTTGCCTATTTTTTTTTGGAAGTAAAAATTAATTTGAATCGTTAATATTTAAGCCTGGTTTACATTGCTCGAGTAAACGGGCGAGTTCAAAAACCGAGATGTATTCAAATAATATAAACAGTAGGGTGACTAAAAAGGGCGTTTTTTTACTCAACCTACTGTTTATTTTGGTCGAGTATATCACAGTTTTTGAATTCGCCCTCCTACTCGCCCACTTACTCGCCCGTTTACTCGACCAATGTAAATCAGGCTTTAGCATCAATTAAAAAAATACCACGTTCATTTGCAAGGTAAGTATGTTGCATAAAAACGGCTTCCCATAATTCGCACCTGACATCCGTCATAAAACAGAAAGGTGCTTTTTTGTTAAAAATAGCTCATACATTATAAACTTAAAAAACATGCTTCCATTGTTGTGCCGTTGATAACTTGGGCGAGTTCTGGGAACCCGTTTTTTATGCAACATGAAGCTGAAACCTTCCATTTTATTAAAATATAATGCTGCCACCGCCCATAATATTGACTATTAGTTTTGAGCCAACAAATTCCGACTTGATTCTAAGTATTGTAGAACAGCACAAGAAATCATTTTGGTTCCAGCTTGATACCTACCCCATTAAAAGTAAGTTACCAAGATGATTTCTTGTGCCGTTCCACAATACTTAGAATTAAGTCGGAATTTGAACTATAATTTTTTGGCTCAAAATTAATAATTTATGTTATGGGCGATGGCAACATTATATTTTAATAAAATGGAAGATTTTAGCTTTATTTGCAAAAAAAAATACTGTGTTCATTTTTAAGGCAAATATGTTGCATATTGCAAAAAATCAACCCTAGCGATGGCAGTATGTTTTTTTTAAGTTTATGAATGTTTGAGCTATATTTAACAAAAAAAGCACCTTTATGTTTTATGACGGATGTTAGATGCGAATTCTGGGATGCCGTTTTTATGCAACATACTTACCTTGCAAATGAACGTGATATGTTTTTAATTGATGCTAAATATTAGCGCTTCAAATTAATTTTTACTTCCAAAAAAAAATAGGCAACCACTTTTACGAAACGTCAGTAAAAGTGGATGCCAATGAAAATCATTCCCTCTTTCGGGTTGAGCCTCGGTTCCAGTCAGGTTTGGAGGTGGCAGCACATTTTTTTATCAATTTGCTTAACACTCTTTAAAGACTGACACAATTGTTGAGCTATATGTTATGAGGGACAAACAGTTCAAAAAGAGGTACCGAAAGTGGTAATTTTTTAATATTTCGGTCAAGTTTCAGCACATAAAAAAACTACCGATTCAACAGAAAACCCCGCTATATTCTATGAGGGAGACTTTAGTGCGGTCGGCTCTCCTACTAAAAGGGGTGTAATCAAATGAACATATTGAAGTTTATAGATTGGTCGCCAGAGGGCGAGTAGAATTCTTAAATACTGAATAATTTAGGTGAATTTCTCTTCTTTTTAGGAATGCTGCCGATAAAGTGGTTGGTGGTGAAGGTAAATTGGAACAATTAGTAGTTGCAGCACATGAAATATCAGCCTCTACAGCTCAATTAGTAGTTGCAAGTCGTGTAAAGGCAAACAAAAACAGTACTAATTTACAAAAATTAACGTTGGCTTCCAAAGATGTTACATCCGCGACCGGAAACGTTGTTGGGACTGTAAAAGATTGCAGTGTGTTAATTGATGAAACGACTGATGTAGATACAAGCAACATGTCTTTACATCAAGCCAAAAGGCTAGAAATGTCTTCTCAAGTCAGAGTTTTGGAATTGGAAAAGGAGCTACAGCAAGAACGTGTAAGATTATCTGCTTTGCGAAGATATCATTACCAACTTGAAGGTGAAGAAGAATTGAGTAATCAATAAATTTGTTATTACTTTTTGATTGATTGAAGAAAATAAGTCAATTAAATTATGTGCTCAATTAATAAATTTTGTTAAAAATAAGTAATTTATATTTGTTGATTAGTAAAGCACTAAATTTTAAACCTGATGGCTGTAATTTTTATATCGTTATCATTTTCTTCAATCAACTTCATTATTTATGCATTTTTTATACATTGATGTAACCCAAAGAAAACATTCTTTCTGTACAATATTTCGTAATAATGTTTTATTAATTTTAACAGTATATTTTTTATTAACTGCTTTACTTGGCCGAACTAAATGTTTCCCTTTGTACAACTAATATATTTAAGAATAAATGTTTATTTTTAAATGTTATATTAATATTTGCATTATTTATCCTACATTCATTGAACATATTTTAAAAAACGTAAATTTTGTTATAATTTATTAATCACCCTGTATATTAGTGGTTCACATCGATGAGAATGGAAAGCAGCTACAAATAGAGAGGTTATGAATAACTGTCAAATTTAATGAAGGTCATGTCAATAATCTTGTGATTAAAAATAAAATGTTTTTCTTTATTTAGGTTACTGAAATTTTGGGAAAATAAATAGAAATTAAGTTAAAATGGGTGCAATAACTAGCAGACAAAACGCTGGGGTTGAAGAAGTCGACGTGGCTTCACATCATGCATATCGTTACCCACCAAGATCAGGTTTATTTTCTTTTATTCACCCTTGCGTTAAACTAATTAATAAATTTAAGGAAATTACTTCGGTAGTCACTTTATTATGGGAGGTGAGAGATTCGATACACCTCAACCCGAATCATACCTGTTTGGTGAAAATCAAGATTTAAACTTTTTGGGCAGTAAACCGGCACCTGTAAAAATTGTCACTTTGGTAAATTCCTATTAATTTTAATTCAGAAACGTTTGCAGTTCCCGTATCCCCCACCACAACCTAACGAGCCAACAAAAACCTTGAAAAGTCTCGTTAATATACGCAAGGAGTCTTTACGTTTTGTAAGAGGTCCTGCTGATTACGCTAAACCACGAATCGATCGTGCTGATGGTGATGTGGAATTGGGAAAAGCTTGTTATTTTAATATTGAATTTACTTTCGATTGTGATGTCAGGTGTGCTATTACCATACATTATTTGTGTATGGAAGAAATGGGACCGAATGGAGTTACGTGAGTAATCATTTTTTACAATTTATAAATTTTAATGTCGTAAATTTAGTTATATTCCACGTGATCCTAAAACGTCCTCTGAAACATATCATTATAAACGAGGAGCAAATCAACAATTCTGCCAAATGTCTCATGTTTTTGATCCGACTTGCTATTCTGAAGACGAGCTAATATACGATTTATGGGATGAAGCTATTCCTGTTGTAATTCATTGCGTAACAGAAGAAGGACCTGACGGTATTTTAATTTATTTTTTGGAGTTTTTATTTTAATTTATTGATTTTATAGAATTACGCCAATCGCATTCGACTTATGCAACGGTTGAAAAAATAGCTGATGGAACTTATACTCTCAAAGCCTTAAAACAAAAATTATTTGTGGACGGGCTTTGTTATTTATTGCAGGAAATTTATGGGATTGAAAATAAAAATAATGAAAAGGTATTTATTTGCGTTATTATTAAGTAAATGTTTTAATTTTTTTGTGATAGCAATGCAGTGATGATGATACCGAAGATAATGGTTCAGAATGTGTAATATGTATGTGCGATGTAAGGGATACATTAATTTTACCGTGTCGTCATTTATGTCTTTGCAATTCATGTGCTGATTCGTTGCGGTATCAAGCAAACAATTGCCCTATATGTAGAGCCCCATTTAGGGCTTTATTGCAAATAAGGGCGTTGCAAAAAATTGGAAACGCAGTATTACCCCCAATAAATCCACCTGATGTAAGTTAAGTAGTTTTCGTGATAAAATTTTATTGAAAAATCTTCTAGGGGAATTGCGAAAATATTCCTCCAGGTTACGAAGCAGTTTCTTTAATAGAAGCTTTAAACGGGCCTTGTATACCAAGAGCCCCAGCAGCAACAATGCCTGATTTAGTGGAAACTCCAGAAAATGAACCTGCTATTCAGGCTGCACAAATTCTTAATCGACAACCGTCTAATAAACAATCCAAGGATCAGGATGAAATTAATGAGGTATAAAATAAACCAAATAAATTTTCAATTTAATTATTTATATTTTACAGTTTGGAATGTCTGTTCTTTTATCGCGTGATGAAAATAAACCCAATACAACTAAGCACTCTGCAGAAACAGTGACGAATCAACGAAATAAAGCGGGTAATAAAATTAAAGATGCTGTTAAAGTTGTAAACGAAAAAACAGACAAGGAGGAGGTAATTATATTAAAAATATATGTATTTGTTTTTGTGTTTAAAATTTATTATTTTTTAAACTACAACTTTAAGTTGGAAATTAAAAAAATGGAATTAAAAATTAAAAATATGTCAATTGTAATCTATAAAATTACAGTTTTTTAAAGAAAATAGTATAAAAGAATATTTAATATTTATTGCGCTTTGTTGATTGTTAAAAGATAGTTCATCTTGGATAATATTGTTTTAATAATTGGTGGTAGAATAAACTGGTAATTTGTTCAAATATGTCTGACCAAGAATCTGATAATTACCTACCAGGTACATAAATTTCCAAATAGTGGAAAGGCCAATTTAAAAATTCAAAAATGGATTACTACTTCTCAAGATAAATATGAAGCAAATACTTCTGATATTAATAACTGTGGAATTTGTTATATTAAATTAACAAAATCACAGTATAGAATTAAGATGGTTTCATAAAAAATGTATTAATTTAACTGAAACAGAAATTCTTAAATATATTGGTAAAGAAAAGAAAGAAAAATGGTTTTGTAGTACTTGCTCAAATAATAATTTAACTAAAGAATCGAATATTATTGACGTTGAAAATGAAAAAACACAATAATTTACAAAAAAATATTAATGAAATAATACAAGAAAATGATCGTTTGAAATTAGAAATTATTAAAATAAGCGGAAATAATGATGAGACTAAAACTAATAATGAATGTGATGTTTGTAAAAAAGACTATTGACAATAATACTAATATTTATTGTAACAGTTTCTGTAATAACAGGAAATTTCATAACATACAGTATAGGAAAAAAGTAGAGCAACATTTACATTTTCTTAATGTATAGGTTATAATATTCTGTAATAAATAACTTTAATATTTCAAAATAAGAATGCTTTAAATCTACGTTATTTCATAATTATTTATTAAATAAAAATAAAAATTGCAGGTCTAGTAAAATAATTTAGTAATAAGGCTGAATAAAAGTAGAGCAACAATTAGAAACTTATTATTTATTCATATAAAAATACAAAAATTAAAGTGTAAACTAATATTTTGTCCAATACCCGTTGTTTATAAGTATATCAGCACATCATCTGGGCATTGATTTTAAATGATTATTAATTAAAATTGGATCTACTTCGTCCAAATTTTTGTAAGTTTTATAGCGAATTTTATTATCCAAAATACTCCAAAGGTTTTCAAGTGGATTTAAATCCGGAGAATGTGATGGCTATTTCAAATAAATTAATTTTTTCTTCAGCATGTAATATTTGAAAACTGATTGTTATCAAATTGGGCCTTAATTTGGTTTGAAGATAAAAATGGGTTTTGTTTTGAAATATTTATAATCTTCACGTAATGTTGTTTTTCGTGGCCGTCCAGACTTATTTTTGAAATCTACTGTTCCACTTTCATTATACCTTTTTATAATTCTGGATATAATGCATCTATGCAGCGAATACTTTCTAGATATATCAGCTTGGGACACTTTTTTATTAAAATCACTAATTATCAAAATTTTAATTTCTTTTGAAATTTTTATTCCCCGCGTCTTGATGGATAAGCATAAACTAAGTACAGTTGAACTTCCCTATAACGAACTTCCATATAACGAATTTCTCTATATAACGAATTTTTTTTGAGAATCTTCACCCTGAAGGCGTTTTTAATGTATTTTTACTCCTTATAACGAATTAAAGTTTCCGTATAACGAATTTTTTTTACGTAAATATTAGAATCTTTCATAAATTTTAGTCAATGGATGGCCAATTTTAAAAATTTCGGAGAATTTTATATTAGATTAGTGTAAAGAATAATAGAAAATCAGGTAGGTAATTAGAATTTTTAGAAATGAACGTAAATTCCGAGATTTGTCGAGTCTTTTTATAAGGTTTACTTATAAGTTATACCTCCGACTTGGAGCAAATTTAGTTTTTGTAAAACATGCGCATTAAAAACAACGCCTTTTCATATTTTTAGGTAAAATAAAGAGCTATAAAGTAAATAACAAATTTTTTATATCAAAATTACGAATTTTCTATATAACGAATTTTTTTAAGGTTCCTGTGATGAAACGTTATATAGAAGTTCGACTGTATTTGAGTAAAATGTGAAATAAAATTTTTCATTATTTTGTGTACTATAATAAAATGTTGCACATGTTTCTCTACTTTTTTCCAAGAATAAAGCGTGAATGATAAAAATTCTTTAGAAATATTTAAATTAAAGAAATTTATTTTAAAATAAACTTTATAAATTCTATACTAAATACTCAGTGTTAAAATTAAACATTATTTTAAAAAATTTTAGAAAAAAAAAAGGAAATGTTGCTCTACTTTTTACCAATACTGTATGTGTTAAAGTAACTGATAAAGAATATGAAATTTTGAAAAATATGGATTGCAATATTAAATGGTTTTGTTCTTCATGTAATAATTATTTAAATAATATTAAAAAAGTAACTAAAATAACAAAAAAAAATATCAAAAATTGATGAAAAAACATCCACAAATATTAAATATTCAGATATTGTTAAAAATAATACAAATTTGGATAAATGTATAATGTCAAAAAATGAAATAATTGTTATTAAACCAAGTTTCAATAAAAATTTAAATAGTGAGGAAACATTAAATATTCTAAAATCAAAGATAAAACCAAGTCATATTAATGTTGGTATTAAAGAAATAAAAAATGGTGGTGTTCTAATTAAAACATCAAATGATTGTTCAAACATATTAAAAGATAAGTTATCAAAAGAAATTGAAAATGGATTTTCAATACAATTTAAAAATCTTAAAAACCCAAGAATAAAAATTCATAGATTGGAAATTGAATATAGTAATAATGAACTTAGAAACATTTTAATTGCCCAAAATCATTTTTTTAATGATGAAGATGAATTAAACATTGTTTTTTCAAAGAAATCTTATAATAATACATTTACATTATTTATTGAAATGCCTGGTAAAACATATAAAAAACTTGTTAGTGAAAAATATGTAAACATAGAATGGAATTAATACTCACAAAGTTTATACAGATTATAACATACCACAGTGTTTTAAATGTCAACAATTCGACCACAAGACTACGGATTGTAAAAATAAATAAATTTTTCGTTATTATATAGAATAAAATGTCATGTAATACCAACTCTTCAAATAATAAATAGCTGTAATGATTCAAATCATAAAAAAGCTAATATATTTATCAATCATAATACTTTACATAATTCTGAAAGATTTAATATACCCTTTAATAAAAAAACAATTTTTCCATAAGAAACAAATGAAAATGAAATTTTGGATATTATAAATAATTTAAAAAACAATTCATCTACTGGACCTTTCAATATTAAATCAAAAACAATAAAAATTGTTAAAAATTCATTGTTAAAAGTAATCACAAAATTAATTAATAAATATATTTTAGAAGGAATATTTCCTGATTATTTAAAGAACGCGTTAATTATTCCGATTCATAAATCTGGAAATAAAAATGACCCTTCTAATTTTAGACCAATTTCGTTATTGTCGAACTTTTCTAAAATTTTTGAAATAGTTTTAAAAAACAGATTAATTAAATTTTTGAATAATATTTTGGAAATAGATAATTATCAATTTGGTTTTCAAACAAATAGCTCAACACAGTCAGCACTATTAGAAGTTATCAATTACATTAATAATTCATTAGATTCTGACAAATATTCTGCTGCAGTTTTCGTTGATCTAAAAAAAGCTTTTGATACTGTGATCACGATATTTTGTAAAGTCATTTATATAGATTAGGCATAAGGGGTAAATTTTATAATTTAATGTCTTCATATTTAAAGAATAGAATAATTCAAACAAAAATTGATGATTTTTTGAGTAGCCCTTTAAATATATCTGTGGGTGTACCTCAAGGATCAATCCTTGGACCTTTATTATATGTTCAAAATATAAAATATAGTGAGTTAAAAGGTAAATACATTATGTTTGCTGATGATACAGTTTTACTATACAGGATGATTCACATTTATGTTAAAATCTCTCGGGTGGTGATTCCTTAGATAAAAATAAGAAAAAAGTTCATATAAACATATGTCCGATTACGCTTCCTAAGAGAGTTACAGCTCTTCAAAGGTGCTGACAGAGAACAGGTTTTTGGCCATTTATTTCAAAATGGATACTAGTAAAGCGTTCAAATTTGGCATAACTCTTAATATGCATTGGACCCATGTCCATGATTTTTTTGAAATTTTTTTATTGGTTCTAAGTGGTATTTTAAGAGATCTTTGGTGGTAACAACAATGGAAACTTTTTTAGTACTGCATTTTTATGAGATTTTTTTTCAAAATATCATTCTGTAATGAAATTTACACAAAAATGGTGCTCATATACAAATTCGATAGAATGAGCCGTTTAAGAGGATAGTCCGCCAAATGTTTGAAATGCGTACTCCTCGCTAGTAAAAATTGATTTTTTGGTGTTTGTAATAAAAAATTTAACAAAAACGCTCTTGTTTTGCCTTGAAATTGAATTTATTTATCATATAGAATTTTTTTTTGATGTATATAGTCTGTTATAAGGGAGTAATTTTGAAAAAATGATAAAAACGCATTTTTTAAAAAATTACGTACCTATAATTTATTAAACTTAAACAACAAAAATTCTATATGAAAAATAAATTCAATTTGAAGGCAATACAAGAGCGTTTTTGTTAAATTTTTTATTACAAACACCAAAAAATAAATTTTTACTAGCGAGGAGTACGCATTTCAAACATTTGGCGGACTATCCTCTTAAGAGAAAAGTGCATCTAAAGATATGCTTTCCAGGACAGTTGTCATGGTTACCATACTTAACATTTTTGTAGCTCTATTATTTTACCAAAATTATTCCATAATTTATGAAAAAAGGTTCCTATGTAACGTTTGGAATGATTTTGGTAAAACAATAGGTCTACAAAAACATTCAATCTTATACCACATCAAGTTGAACGATTGAATCTTATAAAAATGTACATATTCCTTGTTAAATAAATAAGTTATTAACTTTTAAATTTTTAATTTGAAACGCAACACACTTGTAATATACTAAAGGACCTTATCGTTTTCCTAGGTGTTTTTGGGCAAACTGAAAAATAAGTTAAACCTACAAAAATTAACTAAAATACCCCCAATATTAATTATATTTCCAATTTCTTCAATAAATATGCATTATAAATACATTTATGAGATTTTACATTATTTAAAAAAATATTTATTAACACGACAACAGCGGATTTTAAAATTCAAATTTTGAGAAGTACTGTCAGATAAATTTTAATTACCTTTCATTTACGTTTAAATTGAAAGCAAATGACAGTTAAAACTAATAGGGTGTTTTCCTTGTGGAACCTATGTTAATAATCGAATACAATCGCCAAAAGGATTAACCTGATGGTAGATACAAATGACCTTTATTATAAGGCACTTTAGGATAATGGTTACTGTTACAAACAAGAAGATTACTTAGCCCGGGCTAACAAATACGTACATGCTTTACAAAGGTATTATCTGGCGACTGACTCACTGTGACTCACACTGGATTGTAATGTTTCCCACATTGGGTGTTATTGTCATGCGCACACATTGCTTGCGTTCGTACAGCTAAAATCGGCGCGTACATATAAAAAGAAATACGGTACACGCTCATGTTACATACTGGAATGAAACATTCTAGCAAAGGAGAAATAACTTGCCGAATGTCGTAAATTGTATCTTGCCTACTTGATAGGAGGTGCCTAGAAGTGCCAGAGGGTGTGTCCTACAAAAATAGAAGGAATTTACAAGCCCTTTGTCGCCACTGAGGTCCCTTATCGGTTCTACTTTTTACTAATAATTATTGTGCATTTAATTTGGACGTTTCGTTTGAGAGGTAATAATTTCAATGTTGCCTGATTGTGCAATAAAGTCTTACGATAACCTGTAAAAGATATTTTATTTTTAATTGACGCCGTAATATTACAAATCTTATTACAACTATTAAAACTATAGCCATTGAATTTATAGTAAAAGTTTCAGAGCTCCAGGGAACTGGAAAAGTCATTTTTTATCAAATATTTTAAAAATTGCAAAAAAACGACAACTGTGTAAAAATTTTTTAATTGTAAAAAATATATTCTTAAATTATAAGTTGATTTGAATAAAATAAATACTTAAAAATTAATTTCTAATCAAGTCATAACAAATATGTACTTAATTGTATAATTTTTATACTATTAAAGTCAATAAATCATAGTAAATAAATGGCATAGGCAACCAAACTACTTTGTTTGTTAGAAACACCGAGGAAAACACCAGCATCGTTGTCTAATTGTGCAAAAATTAATTAATTTCAATTGTGTTTTTTGGCGAAAGCGGTCTCCTAACGAGCGAAATATTTTACACTATTGTATATTTATTTCTTATTTATATGTGGCATAAGTTTCATTCGTGTACAAAATGCTCCCAAAACCCGATAAGGTCCTTTGGTGAGATTCAGGATGAAACACCTTGAGGAGAATTTTCTCATCTATCCACTTATAAAATTACAACTGTACACAAAAAACTCTTTTTCGCCCTCCATTAGTTTTAGTAGAGTTGATGGTAATTAAAATTTTAATTAAAGATTCTTGACGACGATAGTGAAGCTGAGAAGTTATCACCTTTATTAAAAAGTGAAGATGCACCAAAGGAAGTTGCTTTAAATATGGATGATGTTGTTGAATCAATTGATGGTCATGACACTGATCCTGAAGAACTCGAAAATAAGGAAAAATCGAATTGTGAGTTTATTGAATAAGAAAATGATTTATTTTATCTTTAAAATATTTAGGTAGAGAGGATAAAGATAGGGCGGATGAATCTGATTATTACACACCTGAAGAACCAAATCCTAGTGAAATTATGTATGAAGCACCACCTAGTTCGATTGAAAGTACCCCAAGAAAACTACCTGGTACTCCTTTATCTCATGCAAGTGCTAGGAGTAGTCAGGATAGTTACACCAGTAGTTCCAGCACTCGACACTTGCTTGCAGTTGTAAACAACGCAAACAAAAATAACGAAAGAACTGTGCAGATTTAAATTTTATTTTTAATATTCCGCTATTTATTTTCCATGTTTCTGGGGTTTTATTAAGATCTGCAATTTCGAATACGGTAACTGGTATTTTATTTGTATTAACTTCTTTATTTTTAAGAACCCAAAATTAGTCTATTATAACTGTGATTAATTTATAAAAGAATCTATCCATTTTTAAAAAAATTAGGTTTTAATAAGGAACAAAAAATGTCTATACACAAAACTTAATGTTAGGGCTAGGAATTTATATATTATTGTAGCTACGACTTTATTTCTATGTTTATTTTTTTATAAATTTTAATTAAAAACTTTATTTTAATAAACGATTGTAGGTACCTTACAAGTTTAATAAATTGTATTTAAAAAAATATTTTTAGTTCTTTTAATTAAAACTTCTGTTAACACTGTTTAGTAAGATAAAATTGGTAAAAACATAAATAAAAAACATTTTTTAGAAAAAATTTATTAGATACTTAATTTTAGGTGTTTAATCGCTTCATCAACCAGGACAAGTATCAAAGTAAAAAAAACAAAAGTTTTAGTAATACACAATTCTTATCTGCTTAATGTACACAGTGTATTTCAAATAATGTACTTATCAGTAGCTTACCTAATGAACTCCTTCACTCTCCATTCTTTCTACACCTATAAAATCAACAACTAAAATTATTTTCATTCCATCAAATGATTTTTCCTAGTATACCGTGCGGACATAAAGTAAATCCCCCACCTGCTAACTTTTCAACATTTATGTTTTTGATTCTGAAAATTTGTCTACCTAGGAATCTAATTGCGAAATTTCTAATAAAGGTATTTTTGATGTGGTGGAACTTTCGGTTATACCGGAAGTGGATGGCAACTTTCTTATTTTAAATGGAACACCCAGTATATTTTTGCATTTTCGTGTTCTCCATAAAAATACCATTAAATTGACCTAGCATAGTTTGGTGTACGATTAATACTTTCAGAATTACGCCCATTATAAAATCGCATTTTTATGCAACTTCATTTACACCGGAAGTTGGACCCAACTGCTCCAACTTCGTTATTTTAAATGAAATATTTTGCAATTAAGTTAATAATATTAAATTTAAACAAAATTATGTTTAATAGTAAGTTCGTTAATTTTGCTGATTAACATAACCACCTTTCACATCTTGACAGTAATAAAATCTACGGGAAATCTCTTGGATAAAAATTTTGTTGATTCTTCAGTAGATAAATTTTCAGAATCAAAAACATAACCTTTCAAAAGTTAGCAGAGGGGGGATTTACTTTATGTTCGCACTGCATTTTATAGTATATTTTTTAAGCATTACCATTAGTGTAGTTAATGTCTTGACCTGCTTCCAGCATCCTGTGCAGCCTCTCGACCTCTTCCAAGGAGGTAGCTCGATTAATTGCTTCACGTATCCTTCGCTTTTCTTCTTCACTAAGCCCTAAAATCGACAATAATAAAAACATCATTATAATAAATCAATATTTACCTTTATTAATGGCATGATTTGGAGCGTTTCCGCCGGGTACAAATGTTTTAGCCCTTTTACTTATTTCCTTTTGAATATCCTTGCCCTTCTTGCTCTTAAATAACTGTCTCGCCTCTAACTTCTCCTTCAATTTTATTTTACGAAAATCCAACAGCCGTAATTGTGGGAATTTATGTATAATATAAGGCCGGTAATGTTGTTTCGCCGTTATTGGATTGTGGAGTAAACTTATTGATGTTAAATTTTCTAAGCTTACTAATGGATCAATATCACCCAATTCTTCAATTTGATTTCCCGTCAGGATTAGCGATTCTAAATTCGGGATGTATTCTTCCAAACCTTCACCTATACGACTAAATCGTAGATAATATTAATATTAAAGGAAGGGAAAATAAAGTAGTAACTTACACAATCCGGTTATTATTAAGTAGCAAGCATTTCAAACGCTTTAAGTACGGAAACCCATCAAGTTTACGGATATCGTTATCAGAGAAGTCGATGGTATCAAATTGATCACCAGTAGCTCCCAAATTTTCAATTTCAGGTATTTTATATCCTAAAAAAACATGAAAAATTTCTACGCATTACAAATAAAAAGAAACTAACCTCTTAAATCCAATTCTCTATCTTTCACCGGATTTATATACTGCATAGAGTTTTGAATGATTTCCGCAGTTAATTTTACCATTTTTTATAATAATTCTTAGGTTTTTTAGCAAAAAAATAGCAAAAGTAAAACAACGCTTCAGTTTAACCTTAAAAAACCATAGAACTATAAAATATAGAGTAATAAATTTAAGCCACAACTTTTTCGCGATGGCCGCCAGTGATAACCAATCAAATGAGAGTAAATTTGGTTGCTTTCAATTTAACTTTTTTAAATTATTATACACGTTTTATTTAAAGCATGAATTAATTAATGTTCTTAAATTCGGTGAGTTATAATATTTGATTGAATCTATGGATCGAATTGAAGGATAATTTAAACGTTTTTATTGAGAATTACTATCTCAATTACAAGTACATATATGGATAATTGTAATTATTCAACAATTATTTGAACAACAATTAGAAGGTACTTTTTATTAAATTATAAACTGACCAGACTCACAATTACGTTAATTGTCATTATCAACACTAACAAAATCCATAGTTACTAAATACAAGGTGTCCCGCTATTTAACCGACAACGTTTAACTGAAGATTCCTCACCTAAAAATATGTCGATATGACCCTACTTATATATTACCTGAGGAGTTATAAGCTTTTGAAGTTGAACTAAAAAAATACATTTTTCTTTATTGTGTCCAAACCAATGAAGACTTTATGACGAAATTTGGCGTACTTGAGTTTTTATAAGAAAGGCGCACTTTGTAAAAATTTAGACAACATCTAATATCTGCAAAGGGTTTAAATTGAAGAGGATGGGCATAAACCTCCTTATAAGTTTTTATTAGTCTCTTAAGATATTAACATTAAAGTTACCAATTCCCATTGAATCATTCAATTGTAAGATTTTTTGTCTTTTATGTCTCCCAAATAAATTATCCCGTTCCTGCGAAAAATGTAAAAAAGAAATTCGGTGAAAGATTAATTTAATTAATAACTTCACATTAAGTAAGTGAAGTTGCATAAACTTAAATTTTAATTTTTTGGAGAATATCCAATGTATTGTTAAAGTTTACCAGTTTAAACGGTATATTAATTTAAAATAAAACAAATGAAGAAGAATTATTTTAACAGTTTTATTGTATTATTGTAATAAATTAAGTGCATGTTCAACGTGAGTACTTTCTGAACGAATACAAGAATTAATACGGCGCAAAAATGAAAATCGAATAGATTCAAAGACGTTTGGGATTTCACGTATCTCATTGGTTGTGTTGACGATTCGTACACAAAGATCTTCTCTGCTTTCGACTGGGGCACTGTAAACTGTATCTTTTAAACAACCCCAAAAAGAAAAATCTAGAGGATTTAGATCCGGTGATCGCGGTGGCCAAGTGACTGGAGCATCAGCACTCCGACCAATCCATCGACGAGGAAATTTTTCATTTAAATAATTTCTCACATTTATTGAAAAACGAGGGTGGGGCTCCGTCTTGCATAAACCACATCTGTGCTCTGATGGCAAGGGGTGCTTCTTCTAGTAGTCCAGTAAGATTATTTCTTAGAAAATCTAAATACACACACCATTCAGTCTTGGTGGTAATTCAAATGGCCCTATAATATGATTGTCGATTATACCTGCCCACAGGTTGATGGAAAACTGCCTTTGATAATTGGCTACAATTTTCTCATGGGGATTTTCATCCGACCAGCTATGCAAATTATGCAAATTAACCATTCCGCTTCTTAAGAAGCAAGATTCGTCAGTAAACACAATTATTCCGGCCATATTTGGTTTTGGTCGTATTTGCGTTTGAACCATTGGCAAAATAACAATCTATTGTTCGAATCAATCGGCAGCAATTCTTGAACTTTGCGAAAATGATATGGATGAAGTAACTGTTCTTGAAGTGTTCGGTGCACGGCATTTTTTTGAATTTGTAATTGCGTAGAAATCTCTTACACTTACTCTGCGATTTTGCTCCACACATCCCAATATTTGTTCTTCTGCCTCTACTGTTCTTATTGTTCGTGGGCGCCCTACATTTCTACGATCAGTTTCCAGTTTACCATATTCATATGATGAGGAGTTTGACGATTTGGATATTTCTCAGCATATCTTCTAGCAGCAGCTCTACCATTACTGTGACATCACCGAATACTGGTGCATGTCGGCATATTCATTAAAGGAATAGATTGCATCCATTTTATAAGTATTTTTTATAAATTGAAAGTTACTGTATTATCTATTATGACATCAATGTTGTTACTTTTATCTATGGTTGTTACTATGGTTTTGGTTTCAAGGGGCGACTTAATATTGAAACAATACGAGAAAGTACTTTGTGTTGCCTAACTTTGCTGTTTTGCACTAGATTAATTTTTCTCATTTTCTGCAAGAACGGCATAATTTATTTGGAAGACATAAGAGACAAAAAATCTTACACTTGAATGATTAAATGGGAATTGGTAACTTTAATGTTAATATCTTAAGAGACTAAAAACTTATAATGAAGTTTATACCCATCCTCTTCCATTTAAACTCTTTGCAGATGTTAAATTTTGTCTAATTTTTTACAAAGTGCGCGTTTCTTATAAAAATTCAAGTACACCAAATTTTGTCATAAAATCTTCATTGGTTTGGACGCAATAAAGAAAAATGTATTTTTTTAGTTCAACTTCAAAACCTTATAACTCCTCAGGGGTTCACTTTTGGTAATAGATAAGTAGGGTCATATCGACTTATTTTGAGGTGAAGAATCTTTAGTTAAACGTTGTCGGTCGAATAACCGGACACATTGTATGACTATGGATTAATAAGCAAAATACATATTACAAATGTGCATATTAAAAAATTTAGAAAATAATTTGTAAACATCCTGTAATCCGAAAATGGAGCTTTTTAACAAGGTTCCGCCGGATTTGTTCATTTTCTTGAAGTTGATGAAAAATAAATCTTCATCCTGAAACGTATAATTTGTTTTGGTTTCTCGACTCAGTTTAAAATGATAAGAAACAGAACGGGACAATATCCTGTGCCCTCGGTGGAAATAGCGAGTTTTGTTTTTGGTTTTCACCGGGTTTTTAAATTACCGGTTTTCCACCAAACGGATTAGCCGAAATTGTGTTCAGTCTGAAATATTTAAAATCACGGAAAACAAAAACTAATAGTATATTGTTTTATAAGGAGTAAAAAAAGTACTTTTTTTGACGAGCATGTAATGTAGGTTTGCGGGACGAGCTTTGCGAATACATGCGAGCCACAAAAAGTTCTTTTACTCCAAATAAAAGATGGTATTTTTTTCTTCAAACGTCGAAATCTTTAAAATAGTAATATAATAAATATCTAAAATTTGACATTTAATTTACATACAGCACACAATGGAATGTTAATGTATATTGGGTTGCCAAAATTCATTTCTACTCCGCCCTTTTATTCCTTTTGTCAGTGCAAGATAGTAATTTCTACTCCTAGGCAGTACAAAGTGACCATAGAATCAACGAACATAATTAGTGACATTTTAAAGCCTGTCAAACGTCGCAGAAGACAGTACTTTAATGACGTTTGAAGAAAAATTCTATTTCCTACCGAAATGTAAAATTTGTAGCTTTTCGACATCAAATCAATTGAAAATTTCTGGAAACACAAACAGAACAAGAACAATGAACCATTAATGGTACCCGCTCAGTAAAAATAGTCTTGGAATTATTTAAATTTTGATTTTAAATGAAGATTAAATGAAGTTTAGATGCAAAATAGGCTATATACTGTATATACATATATCAAATCAAAACAAACTACTTTCCCAAACTACTTAAAGTTCCAAAAATTATACCTTTGCACAAAAAAGGTGATCAAGCAAGTCCGAACAACTATACCGTCCAATATCACTACTTCCTATAAAAGGAAAAATCTTTGAGAAAATATATTATTTGTGCAATTAACTATTAGTTAATAATCTTTTTAATCAAAACCACTAGGGTTTTAGAGAGAACACATCCACCATAACTGCAATTTTGAGTTTTATTTAAGTGTGCAACCAAACCTATGAAAGTTGTGATTACCTATAAGGAACTTTCATCGATGATCGACCTGTCATTTGATTGCGTCTCGTATACAATACTCCTTAGAAAGCTTTACGTCCTACCTTACATCTAAATCCCAATGTGTTTCCGTCAACGGGCAAGAATCTGATTTTGTCACAACTAATATAGGTGTCCCACAAGGATCAATCCTGGTGCCTCTAATTTTTTTAATATATGATGAGAAAACGGTTAAGGTGATGTTCTCTCTACGACCAATACCAGCACATTTAGAACACAGCTCCTGCGTTAAATTTTTAGGCGTCTATTTGGATAACACCTTCTACTTTCGTTTTACGTACTTTGTATTCACGTGTATCGTCTAATATTTTAAAAATCACGTACCATGCAATATTTGAAGGCCGTCTTTTGGCATGGGGACATTCTGCAGTTAAGGTTAAAATTTTTGCTCTGCAGAAAAGGGCTGTACGTGTTATGTGTTGCGCTGGGAATAGAGAGGATTGTCGGAACTATTTTTTACAGCTTATGGTGCTAACCTTTAAATGCTTATGTATTTTGCAATGTTTGTTATTTGTTAAAGAAAATTTGGATGATTATAAGCAACATATTCACATACATGGTTATAGTACGAGGCATAACGAAAATCTCTGTCCAATCCCTTTACGTCTAACTAAAAGCCAAAATGCTACAAAGTACTATGCAATAAAAAAATTTAATGTTCTTCCACCTAACATAAAGCAAATGAATTTTATTAATTTTAAAAACACGATCAAATCCATACTCTTATTGAAGGCATATTACTCAATAGATGAATTTTTAAATTATTTTGCAATGGATGTTAAACATCTACAATAATTTTCATTTGCTATCTACGTTCCATGTTGTTATCATGTTTGTTGTCATCTATTCCATTTTGTACATTTAATATTTTTTTCTTTGTATATTTTTACTGATTTATAACATTGTCTGTTGTTGTCATACATAAATTATATTATTATTATCTCCACCGAGCAGATATTGTTCCAGTTCTGTTTTTGTTTCCAGTCATTTTTAAAATTTTGATTTGAAGTCGAACAACTACAAAACTATGTTTGAAGAGGAGTTGTTCTTATTTCTTGCTTTTGTGGTTGGTTATTTTTACAGTGATTTCTAAAGAAAGGTTTCTGTGGTTATAAAATTCATAGCGTTGATGTGCCCAAACCATTTTTACTCGCTCTTTATTGAGAATAAATTACGTTCTTCAATTTTCTTGGAATTTCTGACAAGTTTATTCCAAAGCTATTGTATTTATTTTCTATCATTCAAGAGCTTGATATAGAGAGCAGATATAAGTAAACGTACACCCAACACATAAGGCCAACAAAACACTGACTAGCAGTTTCCACAAAGCAGACTTAAGTTTAGAAACATGACGAAACCCTTTGAATTTACCAGGACCGAGAGGGGCAATGAAAAACACAACAGAAACAGTCGCCAAAACACAAAAGAGTTCAAAAAGTTTGTAAAAAGTCTCAGTTTTGTTTTCTACGACATGAGTTACTGATTTAAATAATCAGTTTCTTTCGAAACTTGCAAACGGCAACACTGGTTTGGATTAGTTGTAAACAGTTGTAAATAGATTTGTAGAGAAAACTTCAAATCTTTCAATCCAACTTTATTAAAAAAATAGCTCACCCCTACGTGAGAATTTTAATCAAATATACATTAAGTATACAGGGTATAGAAAATGTCATTCTGAACAAAAAATTTCCTATGAACTATTATGTTTTTTCGACTCCTTAAAAAGATAGAGCAATTTTAAAATTGATAAATTTTCATGGTTTTTGTGGAACACCCTGTATAATTTTTTTTCTTATTATATTTTTCTTATTTAAATCAATTATTATTTGGACTTTTTCTTTACCAAATTGGTTCTTTTGAACATTATTGGCTGTTTTTAAAATAAGTAAACGACGAGGTTAAATTTCTCTCGGTAAAATTTAGCATCTTATTGGCTTAAAGATATTCAAAATCCAAAGCATACTTGATTTAAATAAAAAAAAAAGTAAAATTAAATGAAATTTATACAGAGTGTCCCACAAAAATGATTACATTTATAAAATTTTAAAATTGCTGTAACTTTTTAAGGAGTCGAAAAAACATAATAGTTCATAGGAAAAATTTTGTTCAGAATGACATTTAATATCTAAAAAAAATTTGCTGGAAAAAAAGCGAGACACCCTGTATACCATACACAAGTTACTCTTTTGTTTCCACTTCGTGTCCGTTTCGTTGAAAACCGACTTATAGCTTTCCAGCGGAAGGTTGTATACCGCTTCATCGACACTACACTTTCATCGACATAGTCTTTTCATCGAATGCAATTTCATCCACACTACCGTTTCATCGACGTAGACGTTTCATCGACATGGCCAATTCATCGACAAAGACGTTTCATCGACATTACCTTTTCATCGACAACCATTTATCATCGACAAACCTTTTCTTCGACAAGCCCGCTTCATCGACTCTACTTTTTCATCGACATAGACGTTTCATCGACATTAACTTTTCATCGACAACCGTTTCTTCGACACTACCTTTTCATCGACAAACCTTTTCTTCGACAAGAACGTTTCATCGACACTATACTTTTTCATTTTTTTGCCGAACCTCTTCGAAAATAAAAATTTCCTTCACGCTAACGAATGTTGAAATTATTCTTTTATAAGGCAGTGTAGAAAAATTTAATTAATTTGAATTTTGGGCGCCAATGGTACATCCACCGAGTTTGGCGCAATTTTTTGAACATTTTATATATAACCCACCCCTATCAAAAGCTACGAATTTTCAAAGTCCGCGTCGAAAAAACATGAAAAACAATACGCGATTTGGAGAGCCCCAAAAGTACATAAAAAATGCGATATCAAAAAAACGCTTGTCTAAGCAATAATAGATGGAATGCGGATTACGAATAAAAAAAACGTGATTTTTTCGCTTTGGTGGATCCTGAGATGAGACTCGTATAGATTTGGTACTTTTACCGTCCGAAAAAACGCTAAATTTTTACACTTTGCGTCTCAGCGGCGTGGCTCCACACGGTTGATCCTGGAGGCTTATTAATGGCCACGGTCTATCCTAAGGATGTGAGAATAAAAGGGACCAAATTTCATAGCTTTCTTTTAAAACTGGACACCCTCGTGCGATTTTGCAAAGTTGACGCTGACAAAAACAGGAAAAAAAGTAAGAAAAATCGAACAATTTTAGAATTTTCTTTCAGTCTTAGAGTGCGTTAAAAAATTTGAAATCTTAACCCCACTTAGATGCAACCGGAGTTTTAAAAAATCTGACGAAAAAACTACTCTTCTCGTGGATCCGCGCAAAATACGTCCGATTTCGATGTAAAAATACAAAAAGAGTTGTATCTCCGCCTCCTTAATAGATAGGTTCGGTATAGTCAAAACCGTCTTTTTCAGAATCCGGTCTCCCATAACATAGTAAAATTTAGTGCGATTCGTGGTGAATTTCGGATTTTTCGTTCGGGGTGGAATAACTTTTTTCGGGGCGGTCCGATCGAAAAGTGGCTTAGACACTTTCGTCTTAAAATTTTCTCGTCCATACGGAGGTATACACCTGCATAATTTCAACTCCCTCCGAAAAAACCTAGAGTTTGTTTGAACTACAATTATCTCCTGGTGCTTTTAAAGTTCGATTCCAGCTCCGACATCGTCGATGACTGTGACCTATTTGCTATTGACTTGTCTGGGTTTGTCTGAATCTGTCTCCCAACTTGAAAACAAACCTTATCCTCAATTCAATTGGAGTCGGAGGTTGGAGTCGTGAGTTTAACGAGTCTGACAGTAGAGTCGGAGTCGTGAGAGTTTTTACAGACTCCGCTCCGACAATCTCACGACTCCAACTCTGACACCACAGGCCCGGAATAAATAAGTTACTCTTCTTATAAGTCGTTCATTTCTCATTTTCCAAATGAATTAAAATTGGTTGACTTCAAATTATGAAATACATTTAATTATAACATTTTTCAGTATTTATGAAAGATGACTTATTTTTAATTCGTTTAATAAATTATAATTGCATAAAATACAATTCTTCTGCGACCCGTGTTTGCTGTATCCAGTTTTCTGCCAAATAACGGATTCGTGTTTGTATTTGTGTTCCGTCTTTAAACTTAATGTTCATGTAAAAATACAAGAAATTAGATTTTACTGGATTCCAAAAATGCTTCAATCTCATTTACTTTATTTCTTAAGGGTGATAGGTAAAAAATGATTTATTTATTTATTTAATAAATTGCTTCTTTGGGAATTCTACGAGGAAGAGGAAGGTGTATCATATGGCATATGGATCATATGGTATAAGGTATATAGCTAGGCTAGGTATTTTTAATAATTTACTAAAAAATACCTAGCAACTAGCGCTATAAGCAATGCCTAAATTATAAGAATCGTTGGTGAAAACGGGTGTTTAAAAATTGACAGAAATAGAGAAGAAAATCTGTTACTTAAAAAATACAAGGGTCACTTTAGGATTTAAGGTGAAAATCGATAACAAGCCAACCAAAATTGGGGGTTGTCATTAAAAAAAAACTGATGTTACGACATTAATAGAGTCTTTATACCAAAAGATGATGCCATTTTAAATATATGAATTGACCTGTCCGAGTGATTTACTAGAAAACACGAAAAATATTTATTAGTTTCCACCCAGTATATAATAATATAATCATATATTGTTGTTCTGTGAGTTAACCATTTTGTTTAAACATTCTCTACTCTTTACATTTTACGGTTTATGGTTTAAAAAAAAGCCAAAATTTGCAATTTGCAATCATTTGCTAAACGTGCGTGTTTGATGTCCGGTAAGTATTTTTTGGTACTTTTATTCTATATTAGAATTAAATAAATATTTATTAATACTAATTGTTCGTTAATATTATTTAGCGTTATTACTTGATTAGCTTTTAATCTGTTAAATTAAATGCGATTCGAATAGATTTTGTTTGGGTGGTTATTGGTTAACCTAAAATTTGGCCTCAAAGAGGGCCCTCCTTTTCGGGGATAAAATATCATATTCGAAAAAAGGTGTGGTCAAGCAAAATACTCGTTAATTATTTGTTTTGGAAAATTTCCATTCTGTTTTTCCTATAGGATATTTTATCCCCGAAAATGAGGATAGGGGTTATTTTTGAATCACACCATAGATAAATTAGATGTGGCTATCTGAAATACAAAATTTTTTGCCGGCGATATTAACGCTCATAGCATAAATCCTGCGAAGTTTCGACAAACCGCGAGAAATTTAAATGTTTTGTTATTTAATTTTATCGGATATTTTAAAATTTTATTTAATTTTTAACCTATTTATATGTTTTGTACAATATTTAACAATGGGGAAATATTTTTGTGTACTTTATTTTTGTGTGTTTTATCAAAAAAATATATACCGGGTGGAAATGAAAACCGGGTCACCTCTATAACTTTTTTATTTATGAATAGAAAAATTTGAAATTTGGCTATGTTCTATGGTTGAAAAAAACAAATTTTATGTGCATTTTTTATTTTCGAAATCACTTCCAGTTTCACCGGAAACACCATGAACTTTGTTTTTTTAAATGTAACATCCCATATTTTTATTCATGGCTTAAAATACTTTTAAAAAAGAAGTATTTTTCAGATATTAGTTTTTATTTTTTGCGAAAAAAATAATTTTTAAAAAAAAAAAAGTTTTTCGAAATCGGTGAAAATTACCAAAACTAATTCTAAATAATTCAAATACATAAAATAAATAATCGTTATAAAATCCTCTTTTTAAAAAGTCGAATGACCCGGCATCATTGCATTTAAAAAAAGTGAGATATTTGATAAAATCTTCATTAACTAAGTTTTTTCAAATTACAATTTTATTTAGGTATTTGAATTATTTAGAATTAGTTTTGGTACTTTTCACCGACTTCGAAAACATTTTTTTTTTTTGAAAAAATTTTTTTTTACAAAAAAATAAAAACTAATATCTCAAAAATACTTCTTTTGTAAAAGTATTTTAAGCCATGAATAAAAATATGGGATGTTACATTTAAAAAAACAAAGTTCATGGTGTTTCCGGTGAAACCAGAAGTGATTTCGAAAATAATAAATGCACATAAAATTTGTTTTTTTGAACCATAGAACATAGCCAAATTTAAATTTTTTTTATTCATAAATAAAAAAGTTATCGAGGTTACCCGGTTTTCATTTACACCCGGTATATATATATAATTATCATTTATTGATGTTTCTCAATATTTTTGGGTACTTACAACATGAAGAAATTACAATGGATCAAGATAACAAGAACCAAACCAATACCACTACCAATAATGAAGAAGAAATTGAAGTGAGCGATTTTAATTTGCAAATGCTATATAAAACAACTGCTAAACTAAAAGAGGAAGTAGAAAAAGAAAAAGTGGAAATAGATGAAGCAACCACTAGCAAAGAAGAATTCGATGGCATTTATCAAACAAAAAGAGATAGATTCATAATTCTCGTTGAAAAAATTCAAAAGTTGCACTCAGAAGTTAAAGAATTGGTGCAGTCTGTACAAAATCGAGATGAATCTTATGATATGGTGAAAAATCATATGGGGTTAATTAGAGCATTATTACTCAGGAATGATGCTGATAATGATAATTCGAAAATATTGGAAGAAACTTCAAAAGAAGTGAGTCGTGAATGTGAACTTGGATGCAAAGATATAGTAGAAAATGAGGTTATTGTAAATAATTTTACTGAAGCCGAAAAAGATTTCATGAGTCTTAATCGTATCTTTGATGGTGCTGTAGCAACTCGTTTTTTTAGATTGAAATATTATCATTGTCTTTATGTTTCTCAAATGTTTGTTCAAGTTCAAAGGGCGATAGAATCTGTGCTAGAAGTATTAAAAAACACATTTAAAAAGGTATTTTCATTTTATTATTTGATAGAAATTGAAAATTCTTTTTGTTTTTAATTTTAATGAAATTCATTTCCAATCAAACAAAACTGTTTCAACTTTCTATTAAATTCTATTATTTAATTATTTTTAAAAATATGATAATTTTTCATGTATTTTTAGCCATAATAACATTGTTCTGTTTTATAGGGTGAACCTGAAAATGTTGTGGATGGAATGACGGCTGTCACTAACCAAAGTGAAATAATTTTTGTACTAACAAAATATCAAAATGAAGAAATGGATAAAAGGATAAAAGAATTTATTCAATTTATTAATAACATGTATTAAAACTGTTACTATAATATAGAATCTAATATGGATACATGATTTTTTATTTTTATTTGTTATGTATTACTATTTATTAATATACTGTTCTAATAAGGATGTTCCAGAAGATTAATAAAATTCGTTTGCCTCAAAATTCGTCTTTCATTTCGTTATTTGCATTTTACTGCAATAAAATGAAGCAATAATTATTAAGGGATTAAATAAGTTTTATACCCAGATTCTGGTCAAATCATTTAAGTTTAAAGACCTTTAAATTTAAATTTGTTATATGCTGGGTTGTAATGGGAAATTTCCATGGTTACCTTATTTACCTTCAATTAAAGGCCTTTATTTTTTATCAGAATCTGCCTAATACTTACACCACTTTTATCCCAGGTATTACACGTTTAACGGTAATTAAAATAAGATTTAATTTGACATATGCAGAGTGAGCCGAAATTAAACCGGCAAGCTGATTCTACGACTAATTTTAAGATAACAACTTCAAATTAACATATGTCCGATATTGCTTCCTAAGGGAGCTATAACCCTTTAAAGGTGGTCTGGAAAAGAAATGTTTAAAAAATTAAAAATACCCTTAATCTAATGAAAACATCCAAAATAATCAAATAAAGACATAGATTTTATTAGCTACCTGACAACTGACAATAAAAGACGCGTATTGTAGAAAAAGTAGATACCTAACGTGCAACCAGCACCGGCGCTACATATTTGGCCGCCACAGGCAAAATTATTTTTGCCGCCCCAAAAGCCCCAACTATTTAAAAGTAAAATTTTTAATATAATCGTGTGTTCAGAGGCGTGTTACCATATAGGCAAAATAGGCAATTGCCTAAGCCCTCAAACAAGGGAGAGACCACCAAATAAATTTAAAAAAAATAGCAATGTATTAATACAGTCGAACTTTGTTATAACGAGCACGAATATAACGAGCAAATCTGTATACATACATTGGGGTTCCAATTAATTTCAATTCAAAAATTCACGGTTATTATGATTCTTTTCACGGATATACCGAGTAAATATTTTTTCGGCGAATTTCGTTAATTCCCTTTTAATAGGGTTTTCCATTAATAAAATTGATATTGCCACCCCTGGTACTTCAAAATATTAATTAGTATACCTGCATGATTTCTCGTTGTTAGGGTATGAACTTCATTACTATGAAGACCCGACTGCACCCGCTTCCACTTATAATTAAAAACGTAATCCAAATAATTGTAAAAGTTTGATTAAATTGATGGCGTCATATTACGAAATGGAGGGGGGGGGGGGGGGGTATACAGAGCTGGATGCATCAGAAAGAGCTTCATGTTGAAATTTGTTTTGAATATTCGTATTTTATCTAAGTACCTACTGGCAAAATTTGTCAATTTTAAGCAAAATATGTCAATTTTGAGCAAAATACCTTCTTCTTCTTAATTCCTATACAGGGTGGCCCAGATTTTACTTCCCAGGAAATATCTCAGTTATTTGAAGAGATAAAAATATAAATCAAAAAGTGCTTTGAATGGCAGCACTCATACTTCATAATTTCATTCTAAAAAAAATATTGGTATACATACACTCTTAAGATGCCTTTATCATTTTTTTCTTTAATGGGACACCCTATATTTTATAATTCATATTGCATCTACAATTTATTCTAGCAACAGTGATATGCTTCACTTAGTATTTTAAGTTCATTTTGTGAATAAAAAAATTAAAATATTTATCGAAGCATGTATTATGGAAAATTATTTATTTAGTTTTTTTAACAAAGTTAGTAATTTACAGTTAGGTTTAGTTAGATTAGGTTAAGTTAGTTTAGATTTAAAAAAATTTAAAAAAAAAAACGAAATAAATAATTTTACATACTACTTCGATTAATATTTTAATTTTTTTTTATTCACAAAATGTACTTACTAAGTGTAGCATATCACTGTTTCTAGAATAAATTGTAGATGCAATATCAATTATAAAAAATAGGGCGTCCCATTAAAGAAAAAAAATATGATGATGGCGTCTTAAGAGCGGTAAATAAAAATAATTTTTTTAGTATGAAATTATGAGGTATAAGTGCTGCCATTCAAAGACCTTTTTGATTTATATTTTTATCTCTTCATATAACCGAGATATTTCCTGGGAAGTAAAATCTGTATACAAGGTGTCCCGTTATTCGACCGACAACGTTTAACTGAATATTCCTCACCTCAAAATAAGTCGATATGACCCTACTTATCTATTACCAAAAGTGAACCCCTGAGGAGTTATAAGCTTTTGAAGTTGAACTAAAAAAATACATTTTCCTTTATTGCGTCCAAACCAATGAAGATTTTATGACGAAATTTGGCGTACATGAGTTTTTATAAGAAAAGCGCACTTTGTAAAAAATTAGACAAAATTCAACATCTGCAAAGGGTTTAAATTGAAGAGGATGGGCATAAACCTCCTTATAAGTTTTTAGTCTCTTAAGATATTAACATTAAAATTACCAATTCCCATTTAATCATTCAATTGTAAGATTTTTTGTCTCTTACGTCTTCCAAATAAATTATGCCGTTCCTGCGAAAATGTAAAAAAGAAATTCAGTGAAAGACTAATTTAATTAATAACTTCACATTATCTAAGTGAAGTTGCATAAACTTAAATTTTAATTTTTTGGAGAATATCAAATGTATTGTCAAAGTTTACCAGTTTAAACGGTATTAATTTAAAATAAAACAAATGAAGAAGAAATAATTTAACAGTTTTATTAAAAAAAATATTGTAATAAATTAAGTGCATGTTCAACGTGAGTGCTCTCTGAACGAATACAAGAATTAATACGGCACAAAAATGAAAATCGAATAGATTCAAAGAAGTTTGGGATTTCACGTATCTCATTGGTTGCGTTGACGATTAGTACCCAAAGATCTTCTCTGCCTTCTACTGGAGTACTGTAAACTGTATCTTTTAAACAACCCCAAAAAGAAAAATCTAGAGGATTTAGATCCGGTGATCGCGGTGGGCAAGTGACTGGAGCATCAGCACCCCGACCAATCCATCGGCGAGGAAATTTTTTATTTAAATAATTTCTCACATTTATTGAAAAATGAGGAGGGGGTTCCGTCTTGCATAAACCACATCTGTGCTCTGATGGCAAGGGGTACTTCTTCTAGTAGTCCAGTAAGATTATTTCTTAGAAAATCTAAATACGACACACAATTCACTCTTGGTGGTAATTCAAATGGCCCTATAATATGATTGTCGATTATACCTGCCCACAGGTTGATGGAAAACTGCCTTTGATCATTGGCTACAATTTTCTCATGGGGATTTTCATCCGACCAGCTATGCAAATTAATCATTCCGCTTCTTGAGAAGCAAGATTCGTCAGTAAACAAAATTATTCTGGCCATATTTGAATTTTGGTCGTATTTGCGTTTGAACCATTGGCAAAATAACAATCTATTATTCAAATCAATCGGTAGCAATTCTTGAACTTTGCGAAAATGGTATGGATGAAGTAACTGTTCTTGAAGTGTTCTGTATACGGCATTTTTTTGAATTTGTAATTGAGTAGAAATCTCTCTTACACTTACTCTGGGATTCTCCTCCACACATCCCAATATTTGTTCTTCTGCCTCTACTGTTCATATTGTTCGTGGGCGCCCTACATTTCTACGATCAGTTTCCAGTTTACCATATTCATGCAAACGAGACGTTAGCAAATGTTGTATGATGAGGAATTTGACGATTTGGATACTTCTCAGCATATCTTCTAGCAGCAGCTCTACCATTACTGTGACATTCACCGAATACTAGATGTATGTCGGCATATTCATTAAATCATTGCATACATTTTATAAGTTATTTTTATAAATTGAAAGTTACTGTATTATCTATTATGACATCAATGTTCTTACTATGGTTTTGGTTTCAAAGGGCGACTTAATATTCAAACAATAGGAAAAAGTACTTTGTGTTGAATAACTTTGCTGTTTTGCAATAGTTTTATTTTTCTCATTTTCTGCAAGAACGGCATAATTTATTTGGAAGACATAAGAGACAAAAAATCTTACAATTGAATGATTAAATGGGAATTGGTATCTTTAATGTTAATATCTTAAGAGACTAAAAACTTATAATGAAGTTTATACCCATCCTCTTCCATTTAAACCCTTTGCAGATGTTAAATTTTGTCTAATTTTTTACAAAGTGCGCGTTTCTTATAAAAATTCAAGTACACCAAATTTCGTCATAAAATCTTCATTGGTTTGGACGCAATAAAGAAAAATGTATTTTTTTAGTTCAACTTCAAAACCTTATAACTCCTCAGGGGTTCACTTTTGGTAATAGATAAGTAGGGTTATATCGACTTATTTTGAGGCGAAGAATCTTCTGTTAAACGTTGTCGGTCGAATAACCGGACACCTTGTATAACTATGGATTAATAAGCAAAATATATATTTCAAATGTGCGTATTAAAAAATTTAAAAAATAATCTGTAAACATCCTGTAATTCGAAAATGGAGCTTTTTAACAAGGTTCTGCCGGATTTGTTAATTTTCTTGAAGTTGATGAAAAAGAAATCTTCATCCTGAAACGTATAATTTGTTTTGGTTTCTCGACTCAGTTTAAAATGATAAGAAACAGAACGCAACAATATCCTGTGCGCTTGGTGGAAATAGCGAGTTTTGTTTTTATTTTGTTTTTGGTTTACCGGGTTTTTTAAATTACCGGTTTTCCACCAAACGGATTAGCCGAAATTGTGTTCAGTTTGAAAAATTTAAAATCACGGAAAACAAAAACTAATAGTATATTGTTTTATAAGGAGTAAAAGAAGTACTTTTTGTGACGAGCATGTTGGTTTGCGGGACGAGCTATGCGAATACATGCGAGCCACAAAAAGTTCTTTTACTCCGAATAAAACATGCTATTTTTTCTTCAAACGTCCAAATCTTTAAATTTAAATTACATACAGCACATAATAGAATGTTAGTGTATATTGGGTTGCCTAAAATTCATTTCTACTCCGGCCTTTTATTCCTTGTCAGTGCAAAGTAGTAATTTCTACTCCTAGGCAGTACAAAGTGACCATAGAATCAACGAACATAATTAGTGACATTTTAAAGCCTGTCAAACGTCAGAGAAGACAGTATTTTAATGACGTTTGAAGAAAAATTCTATTTCCTTTTCGACATCAAATCAATTGAAACAATTTATGGTACCCGCTCAGTAAAAATAGTCTTGGAATTATTTAAATTTTGATTTTACATGAAGATTAAATGACATTTAGATGCAAAATAGGCTATATATATATCAAATCAAAACAAACTACTTTCCCAAACTACTTAAAGTTCCAAAAATTATACCTTTGCACAAAAAAGGTGATCAAGCAAGTCCGAATAACTATACCGTCCAATATCACTACTTCCTATAAAAGGAAAAATCTTTGAGAAAATATATTATTTGTGCAATTAACTATTTTGAAACTAATAATCTTTTTAATCAAAGCCACCACGATTTTAGAGAGAACAAATCCACCATAACTGCAATTTTGAATTTTATTTAAGTGTGCAACCAAACCTTTGAAAGTGGTGATTACCTAGAAGAAACTTTCATCGATGATCGACCTGTCATTTGATTGCGTCTCGTATTCAATACTCCTTAGAAAGCTTTACGTCCTACCTTACATCTAAATCCCAATGTGTTTCCGTCAACGGGCAAGAATCTGATTTTGTCACAACTAAAATAGGTGTCCCACAAGGATCAATCCTGGTGCCACTAATTTTTTTAATATATGATGAGAAAATGGTTAAGGTGATGTTCTCTCTACGACCAATACCAGCACATTTAGAACACAGCTCCTGCGTTAAATTTTTAGGCGTCTATTTGGATAGCAAATTAAACTGGAGCAGTCATTGTGAACAATTATCTCTAAAACTAAATCCTTCTACTTTCGTTTTACGTACTTTGTATTCACGTGTATCGTCTAAAATTTTAAAAATCACGTACCATGCAAAATTTGATGGCCGTCTTTTGGCATGGGGACATTCTGCAGTTAAGGTTGAAATTTTTGCTCTGCAGAAAAGGGCTGTACGTGTTATGTGTTGCGCTGGGAATAGAGAGGATTGTCGGAACTATTTTTTTACAGCTTAGGGTGCTAACCTTTAAATGCTTATGTATTTTGCAATGTTTGTTATTTGTTAAAGAAAATTTGGATGATTATAAGCAACATATTAACATACATGGTTATAGTACGAGGTATAACGAAAATCTCTGTCCAATCCCTTTACGTCTAACTAAAAGCCAAAATGCTACAAAGTACTATGCAATAAAAAAAATTTAATGTTCTTCCACCTAACATAAAGCAAATGAATTTTATTAATTTTAAAAACACGATCAAATCCATACTCTTATTGAAGGCATATTATTCAATAGATGAATTTTTAAATTATTTTGCAATGGATGTTAAACATCTACAATAATTTTCATTTGCTATCTATGTTCCATATTGTTATCATGTTTGTTGTCATCAATTCCGTTTTGTACATTTAATATTTTTTTCTTTGCATATTTTGACCGATGTAAAACATTTTCTGTTGTTGTCATACATAAATTATATTATTATTATTATTTCCACCAAGCAGATTTTTTAAATTTTGAGTTGAAGTCGAAAGACTACAAAACTATGTTTGGAGAGGAACTTTTCTTATTTTTTGCTTTTGTGGTTGGTTATTTTTACAGTGATATCTAAAGAAAGGTTTCTGTGGTTATAAAATTCATAGCGGTGATGTGCCCAAACCATTTTTACTCGCTCTCTATTGAGAATAAATTACGTTCTTCAATTTTCTTGCCATTTCTGACGACTTTATTCCAAAGCTTTTAGCATGTATTCAGCGAGCGTGATGAAAATTTTAGAGACGTTGTTGAAGTTAATCACGTCATTAAGAAAATATTTCTTATGAAGAAATATTTTTTAATCACGTGATTAACGATAACGACGTCTCTAAATTGTTCATCACGGTTGCTAAACACACACTATTGTATTTATTTTCTTGCAATCAAGAGCTTGATATAGAGAGCAGATATACGTAAACGTAAACCCAACACATATTGTGATAGGGAGTCAAATGTTGAAAAAACGACGTACTTATCTTTCATGAATTTTTTAAAGTGTTTCGAATTGGAAAGTCAAAAAAATAAAGAAATACCAAACTAAAGTAAGAATTTTACCTTCATTTGCATTTTTTGTTATTTATGTATCTACAACTATATTTGTGTAATTTTGCAAGAAATACTTCTATATTTATATTTTTATTTTTGGAAAACTACGCTTATATAAATCTAGATACATGAAAAACAAAATTGTATATAAAAGTACAATTCTTACTTAAGTTCGGTATTTAAATATTTTTTTTGTTTCCAATTCGAAACACTTTAAAAAAAATCGGGAAAGATAAAAACATTGGTTTTTCAATAAATGACTCCCTATCACCTTATGCCAACAAAACACTGACTAGCTGTTTCCACAAAGCAGACTTAACTTTAGAAACATGTCGAAAACCTTTGAACTTACCAGGACCGAGAGGCGAGAGGGGTAATGAAAAACACAACAGAAACAGTCGCCAAAACACAAAAGAGTTCAAAAAGTTTGTAAAAAGTCACAGTTTTGTTTTCAACGACATGAGATACTGATTTAAATAATCAGTACCTTTCGAAACTTGCAAACGGCAACACTGCTTTGGATTAGCTGTAAACAGTTGTAAATAGATTTGTAGAGAAAACTTCAAATCTTTCAATCCAACTTTATTAAAAAAATAGCTCACCCTTACGTGAGAATTTTAATCAAATATACATTAAGTATACTTTTTTTCCAGCAAAATTTTTTTTAGGTAGTAAATGTCATTCTGAACAAAAAATTTCCTATGAACTATTATGTTTTTTCAACTCCTTAAAAAGATAGAGCAATTTTAAAATTGATAAATTTTCATGGTTTTTGTGGAACACCCTGTATATTTTTTTTTCTTATTATATTCTTTTTATTGAAATCAATTATTATTTGGACTTTTTCTTTACCAAATTGGTTCTTTTGAACATTATTGGCTGTTTTTAAAATAAGTAAACGACGAGGTTAAATTTCCCTCGGTAAAATTTAGCATCTTATTAGCTTAAAGATATTCAAAATCCAAAGCATACTTGATTTAAATAAAAAAAATTAAAATTAAATGAAATTTATACAGGGTGTCCCACAAAAATCATTACATTTATGAAATTTTAAAATTGCTGTAACTTTTTAAGGAGTCGAAAAAACATAATAGTTCATAGGAAAAATTTTGTTCAGAATGAAATTTACTATCTAAAAAAATTTCGATTTCGATGTAAAAATACAAAAAGAGTTGTATCTCCGCCTCCTTAATAGATAGGTTCGATATGGTCAAAACCGTCTTTTTCAGAATCCGATCTCCCATAACATACTAAAATTTGGAGCGATTCGTGGTGAATTTCGGATTTTTCGTTCGGGGTGGTATAACTTTTTTCGGGGCGGTCCGATCGAAAAGTGGCTTAGACACTTTCATCTTAAAATTTTCTCGTCCGTATACCTGCATAATTTCAACTCCCTCCGAAAAAAACTAGAGTTTGTTTGAACTACAATTATCTCCTTGGGTTTTTAAAGTTCGACTCCAGAGGTGGAAGTCTGTACAGCTATACGATTGTTTTCGTACAACGAAAAAACCGTTTGTTTACTAAGTTGCTTGGTGACAGATTTTCTATCACTCTTCCTTATGCACGTTTTGTATTTCTTGAAAGAAAACAAAATCCGTCACTATAGAAACATATTCAACAAACGATTTTTTCGTTGTACGAAAATAATCGTATAGCTTACAGACTTCCACCTCAGCTCCGACATCGTCGATAACTGTGATACAAATCCTATTTGCTATTGACTTGTCTGGGTTTGTCTGAATCTGTCTCCCAACTTGAAAACAAACCTTATCCTCAATTCAGTTGGAGTCGGAGGTTGAAGTCGTGAGTTTAACAAGTCTGACAGTCGAGTCGGAGTCGTGACAGTATTTACAGACTCCGCTCCGACAATCTCAAGACTCCAACTCTGACACCACAGGCCCGGAAAAAATAAGTTACTCTTCTTATAAGTCGTTCATTTCTCATTTTCCAAATGAATTAAAATTTGTTCACTTCAAATTCTGATATACATTTAATTATAACATTTTTTAGTATTTATGAAAGATGACTTATTTTTAATTCGTTTAATAAATTATAATTCCATAAAATACAATTCTTCTGCGACCCGTGTCTGCTGTATCCAGTTTTCTGCCAAATAACGGATTCATGTTTGTGTTTGTGTTCTGTCTTTAAACTTAATGTTCATGTAAAAATACAAGAAATTAAATTTTACTAGATTCCAAAAATGCTTCAATCTCATTTACTTTATTTCTTAAGGGTGATAGGTAAAAAATGATTTATTTATTTATTTAATAAATTGCTTCTTTGGGAATTCTACGAGGAAGAGGAAGGTGTATCAGATGGCATATGGATCATCTGGTAAAAGGTATATAGCTAGGCTAGGTATTTTTAATAATTTACTGAAAAATACCTAGCAACTAGCGCTATAAGCAATGCCTAAATTATAAGAATCGTTGGTGAAAACGGGTATTTAAAAATTGACAGAAATAGAAAAGAAAATCTGTCACTTAAAAAATACAAGGGTCACTTTAGGTAATTAAATAGAAAAACTTGCTATTATTATTTTCTTTTAGTCCAACTTTATTATTTATACGTATTGTATAAATTAACTTAAAAACTATCGATTTCGGGATAATTTTATCCCATCTTCAGGTTTTAAAGAATCTTTATTGTCAAGATAATAGTGACATGTGGGACAGATGGGATAAAATTATTCCGAAATCGATAGTTTTTAAGTTAATTTATACAATACGTATAAATAATAAAGTTGGACTAAAAGAAAATAATAATAGCAAGTTTTTCTATTTAATTGAAGCAGTCCAAATAATTGTCTTGTTCTTTAATTTATTTAATTTTTGGTCACTTTAGGATTTAAGGTGAAAATCGATAACAAGCCAACCAAAATTGGGGGTTGTCATTAAAAAAAAACTGATGTTGCGACATTAATAAAGTCTTTTTACCAAAAGATGATGCCATTTTAAATATATGAATTGACCTGTCCGAGTGATTTTCTAGAAAACACGAAAAATATTTATTAGTTTCCACCCAGTATATAAAAATATAATCATATATTGTTGTTCTGTGAGTTAACCATTTTGTTTAAACATTCTCTACTCTTTACATTTTACGGTTTATGGTTTAAAAAAAAGCCAAAATTTGCAATTTGCAATCATTTGCTAAACGTGCGTGTTGATGTCCGGTAAGTATTTTTTGGTACTTTTATTCTATATTAGAATTGAATAAATATTTATTAATACTAATTGTTCGTTAATATTATTTAGCGTTATTACTTGATTAGCTTTTAATCTGTTAAATTAAATGCGATTCGAATAGATTTTGTTTGGGTGGTTATTGGTTAACCTAAAATTTGGCCTCAAAGAGGGCCCTCCTTTTCGGGGATAAAATATCAAATAGGAAAAAAGGTGTGGTCAAGCAAAATACTCGTTAATTATTTGTTTTGGAAAATTTCCATTCTGTTTTTCCTATAGGATATTTTATCCCCGAAAATGAGGATAGGGGTTATTTTTGAATCACACCATAGATAAATTAGATGTGGCTATCTGAAATACAAAATTTTTTGCCGGCGATATTAACGCTCATAGCATAAATCCTGCGAAGTTCGAGAAACCGCGAGAAATTTAAATGTTTTGTTATTTAATTTTATCGGATATTTTAAAATTTTATTTAATTTTTAACCTATTTATATGTTTTGTACAATATTTAACAAAGGGGAAATATTTTTGTGTACTTTATTTTTGTGTGTTTTATCAAAAAAATATATACCGGGTGGAAATGAAAACCGGGTCACCTCTATTACTTTTTTATTTATGAATAGAAAAATTTGAAATTTGGCTATGTTCTATGGTTGAAAAAAACAAATTTTATGTGCATTTTTTATTTTCGAAATCACTTCCAGTTTCACCGGAAACACCATGAACTTTGTTTTTTTAAATGTAACATCCCATATTTTTATTCATGGCTTAAAATACTTTTAAAAAAGAAGTATTTTTGAGATATTAGTTTTTATTTTTTGCGAAAAAAATAATTTAAAAAAAAAAGCTTTTCGAAATCGGTGAAAATTACCAAAACTAATTCTAAATAATTCAAATACATAAAATAAATAATCGTTATAAAATCCTCTTTTTAAAAAGTCGAATGACCCGGCATCATTGCATTTAAAAAAAGTGAGATATTTGATAAAATCTTCATTAACTAAGTTTAAAAATTAATAGTTCAAAAACCACTTAAATTTTTTTTCAAATTACAATTTTATTTAGGTATTTGAATTATTTAGAATTAGTTTTGGTACTTTTCACCGACTTCGAAAACCTTTTTTTTTTTGAAAAAAATTTTTTTTACAAAAAAAATAAAAACTAATATCTCAAAAATACTTCTTTTGTAAAAGTATTTTAAGCCATGAATAAAAATATGGGATGTTACATTTAAAAAAACAAAGTTCATGGTGTTTCCGGTGAAACCGGAAGTGATTTCGAAAATAATAAATGCACATAAAATTTGTTTTTTCGAACCATAGAACATAGCCAAATTTAAAATTTTTTTATTCATAAATAAAAAAGTTATCCAGGTGACCCGGTTTTCATTTACACCCGGTATATATGTATATGTATATAATTATCATTTATTGATGTTTCTCAATATTTTTGGGTACTTACAACATGAAGAAATTACAATGGATCAAGATAACAAGAACCAAACCAATACCACTACCAATAATGAAGAAGAAATTGAAGTGAGCGATTTTAATTTGCAAATGCTATATAAAACAACTGCTAAACTAAAAGAGGAAGTAGAAAAAGAAAAAGTGGAAATAGATGAAGCAACCACTAGCAAAGAAGAATTCGATGGCATTTATCAAACAAAAAGAGATAGATTAACAATTCTCGTTGAAAAAATTCAAAAGTTGCACTCAGAAGTTAAAGAATTGGTTCAGTCTGTACAAAATCGAGATGAATCTTATGATATGGTGAAAAATCATATGGGGTTAATTAGAGCATTATTACTCAGGAATGATGTTGATAATGATAATTCGAAAATATTGGAAGAAACTTCAAAAGAAGTGAGTCGTGAATGTGAACTTGGATGCAAAGATATAGTAGAAAATGAGGTTATTGTAAATAATATTACTGAAGCCGAAAAAGATTTCATGAGTCTTAATCGTATCTTTGAAGGTGCTGTAGCAACTCGTTTTTTTAGATTGAAATATTATCATTGTCTTTATGTTTCTCAAATGTTTGTTCAAGTTCAAAGGGCGATAGAATCTGTGCTAGAAGTATTAAAAAACACATTTAAAAAGGTATTTTCATTTTATTATTTAATAGAAATTGAAAATTATTTTTGTTTTTAATTTTAATGAAATTCATTTCCAATCAATCAAAACTGTTTCAACTTTCTATTAAATTCTATGATTTAATTATTTTTAAAAATATGATAATTTTTCATGTATTTTTAGCCATAATAACATTGTTCTGTTTTATAGGGTGAACCTGAAAATATTGTGGATGGAATGACGGCTGTCACTAACCAAAGTGAAATCATTTTTGTACTAACAAAATATCAAAATGAAGAAATGGATAGAAGGATTAAAGAATTTATTCAATTTATTAATAACATGGGTTAAAACTGTTACTATAATATAGAATCTAATATGGCTACATGATTTTTTATTTTTATTTGTTATGTATTACTATTTATTAATATACTGTTCTAATAAGGATGTTCGAGATGATTAATAAAATTCGTTTGCCTCAAAATTCGTCTTTCATTTCGTTATTTGCATTTTACTGCAATAAAATGAAGTAATAATTATTAAAGGATTAAATTAGCTTTATACCCAGATTCTGGTCAAATCATTTAAGTTTAAAGACCTTTAAATTTAAATTTGTTATATGCTGGGTTGTGATAGGAATTTTTTTTATCAGAATCTGCCTAATAGTTACACCACTTTTATCCCAGGTATTACACGTTTAACGGTAATTAAAATAAGATTTAATTTGACATATACAGGGTGAGCCGAAATTAAACCGGCAAGCTGATTCTACGACTAATTTTAAGATAACAACTTCAAATTAACATATGTCCGATATTGCTTCCTAAGGGAGCTATAACCCTTTAAAGGTGGTCTGGAAAAGAAAAGTTTAAAAAATTAAAAATACCCTTAATCTAATGAAAACATCCAAAATAATCAAATAAAGACATAGATTTTATTAGCTACCTGACAGCTAACAATAAAAGACGTGTATTGTAGAAAAAGTAGATACCTAACGTGCAACCAGCACCGGCGCTACATATTTGGCCGCCACAGGCAAAATTATTTTTGCCGCCCCAAAAGCCCCAACTATTTAAAAGTAAAAATTTTAATATAATCGTGTGTTCAGAGGCGTGTTACCATATAGGCAAAATAGGCAATTGCCTAAGCCCTCAAACAAGGGAGAGACCACCAAATAAATTAAAAAAAAATAGCAATGTATTAATTATTAATACAGTCGAACTTTGTTATAACGAGCACGAATATAACGAGCAAATCTGTATACATACATTGGGGTTCCAATTAATTACAATTCAAAAATTCACGGTTATTATGATCCTTTTCACGGATATACCGAGTAAATATTTTTTCGGCGACTTTCCTTAATTCCCTTTTAATGGGGTTTTCCATTAATAAAATTGATATTGCCACCCCTGGTATTTCAAAATATTAATTAGTATGCCTGCATGATTTCTCGTTGTTAGGTTATGAAAACCCGACTGCACCCGCTTCCACTTAATTAAAAACGTAATCCAAATAATTGTAAAAATTTGATTAAATTAATGGCGTCATATTACTAAATGGGGGGGGGGGGTGTATACAGTGCGGACATAAAGTAAATCCCCCCCCCCCGTGCTATCTTTTGAACGGTTATGTTTTTGATTCTGAAAATTTGTCTACTGAGGAATCTAATTACTAACTTTCTAATAAAGGTAATTTTGATTTTGTGGAACTTCCGGTTATACCGGAAGTGGATGGCAACTTTCTTATTTTAAATGGAACACCCAGTATATTTTTGCATTTTCGTGATCTCCATAAAAATACCATTAAATTGACTTAGCATAGTGTGGTCTACGATTAATACTTACGGAATTACGCCCAATTGAAAATCGCATTTTTATGCAACTTCATTTACACCAGAAGTGCAGAAGTTGGACGATTTCTTTTGCAATTAAGTTAATAACAATAAATTTAAACAAATTTTTTATCCACGAGATTTCCTGTAGATTTTATTACTGTCAAGACATGGAAGGTGGTTATGTTTATCAGCAAAATTAACGAACTTACTATTAAACATAATTTTGTTTAAATTTAATATTAACTTAATTGCAAAATATTTCATTTAAAATAACGAACTTGGGGCAGTTAGGACCAACTTCCGGTGTAAATGAAGTTGCATAAAAACATGATTTTCAAATGGGCGTAATTCCAAAAGTATTAATCGTAGACCACACTATGCTAGGTCAATTTAATGGTATTTTTATGGAGAACACGAAAATGTAAAAATATACTGGGTGTTCCATTTAAAATAAGAAAGTTATCATCCACTTACGGTATAACCGGAAGTTCCACAAAATCAAAAATACCTTTATTAGAAAGTTCGCAATTAGATTCCTAGGTGGACAAATTTTCAGAATCAAAAACATAACCGTTCAAAAGTTAGCAGGGGGGGATTTACTTTATGTCCGCACGGTATACAGAGCTGGATGCACCAGAAAGAGCTTCATGTTGAAATTTGTTTCGAATATTCGTATTTTATCTAAGTACCTACTGGCAAAATTTGTCAATTTTGAGCAAAATACCTTCTTCTTCTTAATTCCTATACATGGTGGCCCAGATTTTACTTCCCAGGAAATATCGCATAGCGCGAAACTATGAAATGACGTCACGTCGGTGATAGTTGTGCAGACGAATTTAGCGTTTAACGTTTATTAACGTCTATTATAGTCAAGTAAATAATGTCAACTTACCTAATTTACTTTGTATTATTAAATGCGTTTGATTATTTCTTATAAGATAAATTTTTTATTTATTTTGTCACTGACGTGACGTCATTAGAGTATGCAACCAAACATACATTTGCGCAGGAAATATTAATTTGAATCGCCAATTGCGTCCAAACCAATGAAGATTTTATGTCGAAATTTGGCGTACTTGAGTTTTTATAAGAAACGCGCGCTTTGTAAAAAATTAGACAAAATTTAACATCTGCAAAGGGTTTAAATGGAAGAGGATGGGTAAACCTCCTTATAAGTTTTTAGTCTCTTAAGATATTAACATTAAAGTTACCAATTCCCATTTAATCATTCAATTGTATGATTATTGTCTCTTATGTCTTCCAAATAAATTATGCCGTTCTTGCCAAAAATGTTAAAAAGAAATTCGGTGAAGGACTAATTTAATTAATAACTTCACATTATGTAAATGAAGTTGCATAAACTTAAATTTTAAATTTTTGGAGAATATCTAAGGTATTGTTAAAGTTTACCAGTTTATGGGCAGATTCTGGTCAAAATGGCCTATAATTTAAAACAAACAATGTATCCATGGAAATTGTCCATTACAACCCATATATTTAAACAACCCCAAAAAGAAAAATCTAGAGGATTTAGATCCGGTGATCGCGGTGGCCAAGTGACTGGAGCATCAGCACCCCGACCAATCCATCGACGAGAAAATTTTTCATTTAAATAATTTCTCACATTTATTGAAAAATGAGGGTGGGGCTCCGTCTTGCATAAACCACATCTGTGCTCTGATGGCAAGGGGTGCTTCTTCTAGTAGGCCAGTATTATTTCTTAGAAAATCTAAAACACACACCATTCAGTCTTGGTGGTAATTCAAATGGCCCTATAATATGATTGTCGATTATACCTGCCCACAGGTTGATGGAAAACTGCCTTTGATAATTAGCTACAATTTTCTCATGGGGATTTTCATCCGACCAGCTATGCAAATTATGCAAATTAACCATTCCGCTTCTTGAGAAGCAAGATTCGTCAATAAACACAATTATTCTGGCCATATTTGGTTTTGGTCGATTTGCGTTTGAACCATTGGCAAAATAACAATCTATTGTTCAAATCAATCGGCAGCAATTCTTGAACTTTGCGAAAATGGTATGGATGAAGTAACTGTTCTTGAAGTGTTCTGTGTACGGCATTTTTTTGAATTTGTAATTGCGTAGAAAGTGAAATAGCCGAACCGTAGTTTAGCCGAAACGTAAATTGGCCGAATCGTAAATCGATGGAATCAATCATACACAAATTAATATTTGAGTAATTAATCTATTTAAAATCTAAGGTTCGGCCAATTTTCGTTTCGGCTAAACTACGGTTCGGCTACTTTACGGTTCGGCCATTTCACTTTCGGCTATTTCACTGTCCGGCTATTCTACGTTCGGCTACTTTACAGGGCACCGTTTCCATTCATGGTAGGTAAAATAAAACTTCAGAGTTAGAAAGTAGAACAAATTTGATTGTCAGATTGTGCTCTGTGCTCTTTCAATTAGTAATAACAAAACAACAGAAATCGTTGACAAATGATCAATAAAAAAATTAAAAATAATTTTTGTTTTTCAGTTGTCTGAAAAATATCCAAAATTAATAAAAAAATTACATAAAATTTATAAACATGTTCTTAAGTTGAAAGAGTAATTTGACAATGATTTGGTAAGTGAAGGAAAATAACTGGGAACTCAAAACTTTTATGATTTGTAATGATAATAATGTAGTTTCAGAAAACAAGAAAAAACACCCCCTTAATTGGCTTTATTTTCAGAAATTACCAGAAAATTCAAAAAATAAATTATTTTTTTATTTGTCACCTTTTTATTTACCATATTATCAACGATTTATATTGTTTTGTTATCATTAATTGAAAGAGGGTGGTTTTGGTTTTCTAGTGATAATTTTCTTTAATCTTTACACGACTTGGTTACGTTGTTATTTCCGATATACTGATGTGTGGCAAAACTCTATAAATGATGGACCGTTCGTTTTTTTACGATGAAATTTGTTTTACAATCTAACCCTAAAGTTTTATCTACCACGACGACCATAGGCAGTATTTTAATTTACAGATTGAATTTTATTTCCACTTTTTATGGAAATTTTGAATATAACCTTATTTATCCAGTACCAAAAAGATATAATTAACAAAACTTTATGTTTTACGAATCAACATTTTACGTTTGTGTAAAATAAGTTTTTACATTTAAATTCTGATTTTACACAAATTACGCTCACATAAGAGTTGATTCATATAAAGCAAAAATTGTAAATGAAGGAATTGTTTATACTTAAGGTCAATGCAGCGCGGTTTTCAAAATTTTTTATTAAAAACTCTCTAAAAAATTCCCAATTATCTAAATAATTAAAACGCTGCGTTTTGAACATTTGACTCTGTATCCTTTAATATTTGCGATTATTTTTTGTTATATCACATGTTCGGCATTATCTATGGTTATGCCTGTTGTTATACGGGTTTAAAATAACTTTTTCGAGGTGAATGGAAAATAGCATGAAAAAAAAATGGTGAAAATTTTCATGTGTTTTTCTGTAACTTTATTACTTATGCCTTATAACTTTATACAGTTTTAAAGGCATAAGAAACAAAATCATCTAAAAACGTTGGACATTTCCAAAAATTTTCCGGCACTTAATCTCACTTCGGCATTTGCTGACTTATGCTAATGTTTTTATGGGCGTTTCATGATGAAAACTTTCATACTTTCAATTGGCAGCAACGAGAAAATCGTGGAAAATCTTTTGACACTTAACACTTTTTTTTTGTTTTACCGCACCGTTGTTTTCCGCAAACCTTGTGATTTTCGTCCTCATTTTGCTTACTTCACTTCTCGTATCGCCCCGGTCCTTTCGGCTTGATACTGGAATCATTTGCTCATCTTCCGTGAATTTTGATGTCGTTTTTACATCACCATTGAGTTCTTCTTGTATCGCCCCAATCATGTTGGCTTGATACTGGTCCACGATGTGATGCTGACTCTCTTGGGTTTTTTTTTGTTACTTAGCTACCTTCCTACATCATGCTAATTTGCTTCTCTACATGTTCCAAGGGGTTATGGTGTTTGGTGTTGGTGCTTTTCAGTGTGAGTGTGTTGTGTGCAGTAGACAATATATAAGCATATATGAAACAAAAAAAAAATAAAGAATTAGCTATAATTAACAAAAATTAAAATGAAGAAATAAATGATATTAATACAAGTAATACAAGTAATACAAGTAATACAAATACTTAATAATATATTTTTTTCACAATCAATATTTTTGTGAATTATTTTTTTTATTAAAAAAAAACATTTTATTTTAGCTGTATTAAGGCCCACATGTCCCTAAGGCAAGTAAACTTTACTTCCTCAATACAGGTCCTTTCGACACGTTTGTCTAATGTGGTGTTTAATGTTTTCTTGTTTTTTTTTGAGTTTAGCTTATTGAAGCCTGCGTGTCCCGAAGGCTGTCATTGGTACCTGATGACTCTTCAATAAGGGTTCGATCTCGAACCATAGGGCCATTGTCCCTATCCAACGCAGTGATTTCGTTTTCCGTTTTAATATTCACATTAATTTTTCTTCCATCGCTAAAAATTAGAACTCCTTGTCCTTTTTTAAATGCTACTTTATTATTCCTAATTTTTCTCTTATTTATAAATGGCTTGCATTTCTTATGATATATCCATAGTATTAATGCGATAAAAATAATAATAATTATTAAACTTATTAGAATTGAATGCGTAACATTAATACTTTCATCATCATTTCGATTTTTCACTTTGTTTAAAATATTTGCTAATTTTGCGCTATCCTCATTTAGTGCTTTTAAATGTTCATTCACGTTGAAATTGTTTTCATTGTTGGACATTTTGGGCCACTCTATTTTATTTTCCGACGCTAAAAACTTACTTAATACTAAATTATTAATTATACTTATTTTAGGCGTAATATCTAGATAAATGGTGCTGTTTACATCTATACTTGGTACCAAGAACACTGACGCGCTTGTACCTTTACAATTACCTGACAATTTTATTTTACCAGAACCATTTACTGTAACATCAAATGAGTGTTTGGTGTGATTGACATATTCACAATTAATTGTTAAAATTTCAGTCGTAGGGACTGCAAATAACCACGTGTTTAAGTTTAGTTTTGTATAAATCGGATGATTTAGTTCTATCAATCTTATATCGCAAGTTTCTGGTATTTTGTTTAGTGGATATAAGAATTGAATTTCACAAACATTAATTTGTCGTGCATTTCTAATCGGTTGATGCTCAAAGCATAAATAATTATTTTGATTTATTGTTTTGCATTTACTTAGATCATCTTCCTCTAAATTTTGAAAAAAATCCTTATTTTCATCAATTGCAATAAGGTTAGTTTTTGGGTTAATAAAGGCAAATTTTGAATTTTTGATTTGAATTGGCAAAGGAATAATCTTGTAAAGCCACAAAGGTGGGTTGTTAGTGAGTGGCACTTCAATTATTGCCATTATTTTTAAATCTTTTAAAAATATTTTAACATTAACAATGTTCATTATTAAACTAATCGTGTCATTTTGATACAAATTAAATGGGAAATGCATATTACTTGGTAAATATTTTATGATAGAATTAACTTCTTGTAGTATCTTTGCAGGTGTAATCAACATTGGGTGCAAGATTCCTTGTCTAGCAAACATTATAACATCTACAAAATTTATGATTTCTATTTGTAATTGATTCAATGTAAGAGTAATAAATGATAAGTGTTCATTTAAAAGATTTTCTAAGTTATAATAACTTTGAATTGTGCTCATATTCTTAATATATAATTTTATTGAATTGATACTTTCGTTAAAATATTTTTGATTTTGATGAAAAAAACTAAGGGTGCTATTTAAATGCTTCACTGTATTCATTACAACCGTTGTTTGTTCCTCTATTAGATGATTCTCAAAATGTTGCTCTTTGCGTATTTTATCAATTGACTTTTGATATTTAATTTCATCATCTGCATCTAAAGTTCCAAACAACGTTTTTGAAACTGTACCCACAATATTAAAAAGACCTCTTTTTCGTCGCTGATGGTATAATGTCCCTAAAATAATATTTTTATCCAATTTAATTTTGTCTAAACTTTTTCTTGTCAAAAAAAAATTACTTTTGCAAAACTTCAAAATATTATTTTCGGAATGATTGCATAACTCATCAGTTTCATTTATGATGCCCTCAATAAAATTTAAGTTTTCCGTGAAATTTCGAATATCTATATATGTTAATATATTCCATTTGGAATTACAAAATTGTAGTTTACCTTTAGAAATATAATTTAGACTAGATGTTTCCCCAAGAGGTGTCATTATAAAATCTTGGCATGTCGTTTCTCCCATCCAAAATATTATAATGTACAAGAACATTATTGAAATTCTGTAACAATTAAAAGTATGAATTTTTTTTTTAAATTATATTTATTTTATTATATTATGTGATACATGAAATTAAGGGGTCCATGGTTGAAAATACGTAGCTATTCTACTGACATGAACTTTGTCCCTCTTTTTATTTTTTCCCGTAGATGGCTCAATAATATAATTTAAATCATTACATTTTTCAATAATTACGTATGGGCCAAAATATTTCGGTTGAAGTTTATCACTTTTACCGACTTGCCTTTTCGGTGTTCTGATTTTAACCGGATCCCCTACATTGAAGGAAACCTCTCGATGTTTCTTATCATATCTACTTTTATCTTTACCCTGTTGTTCTTTTATATTCTCTTTAGATATTTCCCGCAATTCTAAAATTTTATCACGCTTATTAGAAACGTATGGGTTTAAAACATTACCTAATAATTGCGCTTCGGTGGGCAAAACCGGATGTCTTGCGTAAACCAATAAAACGGGACTCGTTTTGGTAGCTTCTTGTTTCGTTGTGTTGTAAGCAAATGTTGCCATTTGAACATACTTATCCCAATCATTTTGAGAAGTTGATGTGAATTTGCTTAATATATCCGCTAATGTTTTATTAAATCTTTCCGTTAGTCCATTGGTTGATGGTTTATACGCTGTAGTAAAAGTGCTTTGAACTCCCATTAATTTTAACATTTCGGTAACTAAATTTGACTGAAAAACTGCGCCGCGGTCACTGAGTAACGTTTTAGGGGCGCCATGACGAGCGATTATATTATTTACAATAAATTCAGCTACAGGTTCTGCTTTTCCTGAAGGGAGAGCTGCTGCTTCAACCCATCTTGTAGCATAATCTGTTAAGTATTATGTACTTATTTCCCATTGTTGATTTTGGAAAGGGTCCTAATAAGTCGATTCCCATTTTTTCGAACGGGTTGGTGACTTCGATTGGGTGTAGCAGTCCACCAGGTTTCTGGTTTGTAGGGCCTTTTCTGGCTTGGCAATCTTGGCATCCTTTTACGTATCGTTCGACATCCTTTTGCATACCTTCCCAAAAGTATCGCTGTCTCAACTTGTCATACGTCCGTGCAATACCTAAATGTCCACTTAGAGGTTCGTTGTGGTGAGAATAGAGAATCTCACCTTTTAGTTGGTTTGGAATAACTAATAATAATTGTTCTACCAAATTTGAATTTTTTCGATATAAAATCTTATCTTTAAGGGTGTAATTCTTTGCTTGCAACTCTTTGTAAAATTCGCGACCCATATGAGTCATCTTGAACTGCTTTAATTATTTCTACAAGATTTTCGTCATTTAATTGTAATTTTTCTAAATCGTTACTTAAACAAATAAATGTTGGTATGTATAAAGCCGCATCTTCATCAGATTGCGTTGCAAGTTTGCAAGGGAATCGAGATAACGCGTCTGCCTCCTTATTGGTACTTCCTTTTTTATGTACAACTGTATAGTACGCCCGGCGCCTCCACCATAATGTCGCGAAGCTTAGGGCTCCGGCGGCTTGGGGGGGTGGTACTCGCTTGGTTACGAAAGGCAAAGCCCAGAAAAACACAAGAAATGCTGAATAAAAGACCTTATTTATTCTCTAAAAGTACAAATAGGGCGGCACCTACCTTAGCATGGTTTACAAAAGTAGCACTTGTCAGCAATAACTCTTGGTGGTAACTTCCCTCTACGGCAACTTCCACCCGATGGTTACTTCAGGAACCGACTAACTAACTTTACTCAGGTTCGCCCAAGGCAAAAACCTCAAAAGTACGAATCAGCAGATAGGAAGTTGCAAAAGTTATTGCTGATAAAGCTACGTGTGCCGCTCTTCAACTTAAAATAAAAAACTCAATAATTAACAAATAATAAACTACAATTGCGTTTGAACCATTGGCAAAATAACAATCTATTGTTCAAATCAATCGGCAGCAATTCTTGAACTTTGCGAAAATGGTATGGATGAAGTAACTGTTCTTGAAGTGTTCTGTGTACGGCATTTTTTTGAATTTGTTATTGCGTAGAAATTTCTCTTACACTTACTCTGCGATTCTGCTCCACACATCCCAATATTTATTCTTCTGCCTCTACTGTTCTTATTGTTCGTGGGCGCCCTACATTTCTACGACCAGTTTGCAGTTTACCATATTCACGCAAACAACGATCTACGTTAGCAAATGTTGTATGATGAGGAGTATGACGATTTGGATACTTCTCAGCATATCTTCTAGCAGCAGCTCTACCATTACTGTGACATTCACCGAATACTAGGCGCATGTCGGCATATTCATTAAATGAATAGATTGCATCCATTTTATAAGTATTTAAAAATTGAAAGTTACTGTATTATCTATTATGATATCAATCTATGGTTTTGGTTTCAAAGGGCGACTTAATATTAAAAAAATAGGAAAAGTACTTTGTGTTGCCTAACTTTGCTGATTTGCACTAGTTTAATTTTTCTCATTTTCTGCAAGAACGGCATAATTTATTTGGAAGACATAAGAGACAAAAAATCTTACACTTGAATGTTTAAATGGGAATTGGTAACTTTAATGTTAATATCTTAAGAGACTAAAAACTTATAATGAAGTTTATACACATCCTCTTCCATTTAAACCCTTTGCAGATGTTAAATTTTGTCTAATTTTTTACAAAGTGCGCGTTTCTTATAAAAATTCAAGTACACCAAATTTCGTCATAAAATCTTCATTGGTTTGGACGCAATAAAGAAAAATGAATTTTTTTAGTTCAACTCTAAAGCTTATAACTCCTCAGGGGTTCACTTTAGGTAATAGATAAGTAGGGTCATATCGACTTATTTTGAGGTGAGGAATCTTCAGTTAAACGTTGTCGGTCGAATAACGGGATACCTTGTATAGCCACCTATAGTATTTTGATTTTTCAACACTTCCTCTCAAAATATTAACGTATTATTTATTCTCACAAGAATAACTCCTAAGCTATACTTAAAATGGTTATAGTAGAATCAAAACGAACCACCCGACTAAACATTTTCTCACAATCTATACTCTATCTATACACAATCTAGCCTTTTGACAATATCCCTTGACCACCAGTCTCGCTTTATATCGATCAACATGTCCACCAGCTTTCGTTTTAATTTTAAAAACCCATTTACAAGCAATGCTTTTCTTTCCATTTGCCAATTCAGTAAGAGACCAAGTATCGTTTCCATTTAATGACCTTATTTCATCATCCATAGCTTCTTTCCATTCTTTTGATTCATTAGATTTTATTGCTTGATCATATGTTTCTGTTTCTGTATTCTTTGCAAAATACACATAATCATCCAAATACTCTGGTTTTCTTGATTTTCTACGACTTAAATCTTGTGTTCATCGGCTTCACCAACATTTTGTATTTCTTCATTCACACCATCTTGAACTGATTTTTGAACGCCATCAATTGAAAATGTTAAAAACTTCTTTATAGGAGATTATTTTTCAAATATAACATTTCTGCTTAACATAATTCTGTTTTCATTTTCAATCAAAATTCTATATCCATCTTTTTCACCAGAATAACCAACAAAAATCCCAACAATTTTCGTCCCATTTTTGTCTCTTTTGTTTAGGAACATGCACAAAACACTTAGTGCCGAGTACTTCTTTATTAATAAACCACAATTCAAGTGGAGTTTTATTTTGTACTTTTGTTGGACCGGTTCTATTCAATACATGCATTGCTGTGTTAACAGCTTCTGCCCACAGTTTTAACTTTAATAATCCTTTTGTATATATAATATAGATCTAGCAGCTTCAACTAACGTACGACTTTCCCTTTCTACAACACCATTTTGTTGTGGTGTATAATGTATGAGGCATTATAATCAATTATAATTCTAAAGCTGATTCCCCTTGATTGAAGAATTTTACGCACTTCTAAGTTATCAAACTCCTGTTCTCCATCAGTAAGAAGTTCCTTTATATAATTCCCAGCTGTAACAGCCTCTTCTATAAAAATCTCTAAACATCGTGTAACTTCGAAAAATCGACCTTAAAGCACAAATAATATTTCGCACCACCAATAGAATTTTTTTGGATAGGACCACAAATCTTAGCATGAATTACTTCTCCAGATTTTGAAGGTATAGTTTCCTTTGTTTTAAAACTTTTCGTGTTGTTTACCATAAACACAACCTTTAAAAAAATCTTCATTAACAATGCTATTTATGCCACACCTTTTAAGCACATTTTTTACATGTTGTTTATTTTGATGACAAACGTTCATGCCATAACTGCATTGTATCTTCTTCAGATGCAACATATACTTCAGCAGGTATTTCAGGTTTGCAAACACGAATATTTAATCCATACAACCCTTTAATCGTTTTTCATCCAGTAAGTTTTAGTTTTTCATTTTTAGTAAACCAACAACCTTTATTATTTGCTTTGAAAATAAATCCATTTTCCATACTTGGACCAATAGAAAATAAATTCCGACCAATTTATGGAACATACCAAACATTAGTAAGATGATTTTTCACCCACTGTCCATTGATCTTCATTTCCACTTTAATAGCCCCTTTACCAAAAGCAAATATCTTTTGATTATTTCCAATTTGAACCTGTTTTGGAATATCAAAAACTTCGTATGTAACAAAATAATCTTTGTTCTTTGTCATATGCGCTGAAGCACCTGAATCTGCAATCCAATCATGTAGCACATCTTCTACTGAACCAACGCATCACCTTCAAGATTTCCATCTTTACAACTTCCTCTGAAAGTTGAATTCGTTTTCTTTATACAATTTTTAGCAAAATGTCCAACTCGGTGACATTTGAAACATTTCAACTTAGACTTTTTGTTGAAGTTAAAGCATTACTTTAATTTTTGGATTTGATATTTAATAATCAAGTGGTGTTTTGTTAATAAAAAAAAATGAATGATGTAGTTGTTATGTATAATATTTTTAAATGAGTTGAAATACAGAATTCCAACAAGTAACACGTATTTTAATAAAAGTTAACAGGTCCAGACTCCAAATAAGTTGAAAGGATTTAATAGTTTTTGAATATATATAAATAATAATATATTATATACAATTTTAATTGAGTGCTGAGTTTCAATAGAAAACATGGCAGAAGGTTTTAAATTTCAAAACATTCCTCAAATAATATTGCTTGAAGGTAAAGCAAATCGGGAGAACTTGTAAGCAAAAATTAGAATGGCCTTAAAAATTATACCAAATGCAATAGAAATTGTTGATGGAAATTTAATTGCCCCAAGTGAACCTGGTGAAAAAGCAGATGAAGCAGCAAAAACTGCTTATCTAAATAAATTGGCATTATTTAATTCGACTGACAATAATGCTCTGCTTGTCATGTCAAATAACATGAAAGATGAAATGTTTCAAAAAGTGCGAAGATTTGATACAGCTCGAAGTATGTGGCTGGAATTATGTCAATTGTTTGATACATTTTCTGAAGATATTATTTTTGACTTGTATAGTAAATTTTTTGAAGCTAAATGGCTACCTGAAGATAATGCAGTAAATTTTATTGCCAAATTAACATATAGATGGGATCAGTTACAACAGGAAGTAATGAGACATCCTAAAAATAAAAGTGAGAATTTGATTTTAATATGCAAAATTCTCAAGTCATTGCCTGAGAAATATCAACCATTTGCAGCTAGTTGGAGATTAATTAAAGAAGAGTATAGAAATATTGAGAATTTAATTAACAGTTATGTACATTTGAGAGTAACATAGCTGAAGATACTGTTGAAGTTTTATATTCAAAAACAAGTGACTTTAAGTCAAATACAAGAAAATCTATTAAGAAAAAATAAGTTAAATGTTTTTATTGTGAAAAGAATGGACATGTAATTAGTGAGTGTCGGTTTTGGATTGCAGATGGTCGTCCACAAAAACCAGCTAAGGCGAAATTTGTAAATAAAGCAACCAATGAAAGATGAAAGAAAAGAATTTGGATCTTCTCTTGTAGCTGTTAGCGCAGTAGCAATTAATGGAGATTCGGAAAATATTGACGATAACTGGTATGTAGACAATGGTGCTACAAATCATATGTACCTGACTGGTTTAAATCATTTCAATATTTTGAAAATAGTCGTGGAATTATTACAGCTGATGGAAATATGATAAAAGCTATTGGTTGTGGTTCAATTGATATACAGTCCATAGTTAATGGAAAATGGAAAAATCATACTTTGACAGATGTCTGGCTTGTTCCAGAAATATCTAAAAATTTATTTTCTGTCTTAGCTACTCAAGATAAAAGACCTTCTTCTAAGTTTGAATCATATGCTACTAGTTGTATATCAACAGATAATGAAGAGGTACTTATTCAAGGTGTTCGTCAGCAAAGTGGTGGACTATACAAATTGAAAACAAAACCAATAAAATCAGTGCAAGATGTTAATTTAGTAATTAAACAAGATAATAAATTACTTCAAATTTATCATGAACGCATGGGACATCAGAATAAACGTCATGTTAGAGAAGTTTTGAGAAGAGATTTGAATATTGATGTACCATTAGACAGTGAACTATGTGAAGGTTGTATAAATGGAAAAATTCATAGAAGAAAATTTGGTAAACGTTCAAGAGCAAATAAGTGTGGTGAATTGATTCATTCAGATGTTTGTGGTCCATTTGTATTGTCAAATAGTGGACTTCGACATTTGGTGAAATTTAAAGATGACTATTCTCGATTCCGTGAAGTCTATTTTATGAAGTACAAATCTGAAGTTGCAGATAAATTAATAGAGTTTTTAATTAAAACTAAAGTTACTGGACATACAATTAAGGCCTTATTGAGTGATAATGGAGGTGAGTTTGATAATGATAATGTTCGAAAAATTTTGGTATTGAATGTCGCTATACAATTCCATATACACCTCAACAAAATGGTTGTTCATTGTTCAGAACGAGATAATCGTACAATTGTTGAAGCAGCTAGAGCAATGATGTATGCAAATAAAAATGTGACATTTTCAAAATAACTCTGGGCAGAAATGATTAATTCAGCGGCATACATTTTAAATAGAACTGGAGTTTCTTCAATAAGTGATAAATCTCCTTATGAATTATGGAAAGGTCAAAAACCAAGTATTAAACATTTGAGAATTATTGGTTCAAAATGTTGGGTTCATGTACCAAAAATTAAACGGAAGAAGTTTGATATAAAAAACACAAGAAGGAATTTTAGTTGGATATGATGGTGATGATGGTTATAGAATATTGTGTAATCAGAAATTGATACGTCCCAGAGATGTAATTTTTCAGGAATTAACTCTAAAACCAATTGAAGATATTATCAATTCAGATGAAAATACCTTATGTGAATTTGAAGTTAGGATAGATCAACAAAATGAAGAAGAAATTGAAGAGAATATTAATATAGAAGAAGAAGAAGAAAACCAAAAAGAACAAGAAGTTGTAGAAAATATTAAATTAGAGAAAGAAAATGTACAAAAAGTTGAAGAAAATATATGTTTACGTGATAGAAATTAGAAATTCTCTTTGTAAACCAAAATATTTTGAAGATTATGTTTTTATTTCCGAGCATAATGAAAAAATTCCACAAACATATCAGGAAGCAATTAATAGAGTTGAAGCTGAAGAATGGCAAAAAGCAATGGATTCGGAAGTTAAGTCTCTTATGGAAAACAATACATGGTATTTATGTGAATTGCCCAAAAATAGAAAGGCAATACCTTCCAAGTGGGTATATACTAAAAAAATTAATGCTGATTGTTCTTTGGAACGTTATGAAGCAAGATTGGTGATAAAAGGATTTACTCAACAAAAAGGATTTGATTATGATGAAACGTTTAGTCCTGTTACAAAAACTACAACAATTCGTACTCTTTTAAGTATTGCAGCAAGTGATAATATGTATGTGGAACAATTTGATGTTTCAACAGCTTTCTTAAATGGAAAGTTAAAAGAAAAAATTTATATGTTTCAACCAAATGGCTATAATGATGTATCTAATAATGTTTGTAAATTAAATAATAGTTTATATTGTTTGAAACAAGCTCCTAGATGTTGGAATGAAAGAATTAATAAATTTCTTAGGGATAAAGGATTTGAAGTTAGTACAGCTGATAATTGTCTATTTATTAGAAAAAGAGGGCGAAATAAGATTATATTTGCACTTTATGTGGATGATGGATTAATTGCTGCTACTAGTAAACAAGAAATAGAACTATTTCTATTAAGAATTGAAACGAGACTTTAAAATTAAATCTAAAACAGCTGATTATTTCCTAGGTTTTGAAATAACTTAGAGCAAGGAAGGCATTGAAGTAAATCAAAAGGCGTACATAAGAAGAATTTTAGAGAAATTTAATATGGGAAAATGTAAGGCAGTTTGTTCACCAATATTAAAGGATAATAGTAATGAATCAAGGAAGGCTACTGACAAAAATGACAATAAAATCAAATTTCCATATCGTGAAGCAGTAGGCTCTCTTGTGTATTTAATGACAGGTACAGGAGCTGACATTGCCTATGCTGTAGGTGTAGTATCAAGAACTTTGGAAAATCCTACTGAGGAAGATGTTGTTAAAGTAAAACGGATTTTTCACTATTTACAAGGAACAATAAATTATTGTTTATTTTATTCAAGAAATGTTAGGAATTTTCAATTTGAAGCTTACAGTGATGCTGATTTGGGAGGCTGTCATGTTACAGGAAGGTCAACAACTGGTGTTGTTTGTGTTATCGCAGGTGGAGCAGTTTCTTGGATAAGTCAAAGACAAACGTCAGTTTCTATTTCGACCACTGAAGCAGAAATTGTTGCCTCAAGTGAAGCAGCACGTGAAATGGTATGGCTAAAAAGATTACTCCAAGAAATATATGACTATGAAAATACTCCAAGTCTGTATATAGATAATAATGCAGCTATAAAATTGGCTGAAAATCCAGTTTGGCACAAACGTACAAAATACATAAGCATTCGACATTTTTTTGTTAGAGAAAAGGTACAAGATGGAAGTATCGATATCAGAAGAATTGATTCAGAGAATCAACTTGCTGATTGTTTAACAAAACCTCTTCACAGTCCATGTTTTAAAAAGTTATGTAATGGAATGGGTTTGATTGAAAGAGTTTAATGTTTTATAAGTTACAAAAATTAAATAATGAATGAAGGTGTTGAAGTTAAAGCATTACTTTAATTTTTGGATTTGATATTTAATAAACAAGTGGTGTTTTGTTAATAAAAAAAATGAATGATGTAGTTGTTATGTATAATATTTTTGAATGAGTTGAAATACAGAATTCCAACAAGTAACACATTTTAATAAAAGTTAACACTTTTCATTAGTCTTTCTTGAATTCAGTGACATTTCTCTTCACCACTTCTACTTTCGCAATCAATGCTGTAGAATTCGTTTTCTTAACTGGTAAACGCATCTCAATTAATCTCAGACTCTCTATCAACTTATTTATCGTACGATCATTTATGGGTATTGATTCCCATACACTCTTGAATTCAAAATATTCAACGGGCAAAATTGACATTATTCTACTAATTAACAAAAGTTCAGGTAATTCCGTTTTTACCAACTTTTTCAGCTTCTCATTAATTTGAGTAAAATTTCTTTGAAGACGAGATATTTGTGTAACAATATCATCATCTGTAAATTTTTCACAACTGAAAAATTCCTCCATCAACCTATCTAAACGTTGACTTGAAGTCTGTTCATATATACAGACAACAATTTTTCCCAAATGACATTTGATGACTCACATATGTGTGAAATATGGCAGTGAAATCAAAATTGGAATCATTCATTGACCCTTCTAAAATTAACTGAGCCAAAGCGTCGTTTTTCTTATACATTCGTAAACCAGCAGAATCACTTCCTTCAGGCTTTTTACGTTCACCAACAACCACATCAAAAATCTCGTTATGCCGCAATACCAATTCGATCTGCCTTTTCCATCTCATCCAGTTTTCAATTTGTGTTTTATAATCCATCAGTTCAAATCAAATGAATGCAATTAAGACTTAACAGCAACTCTTTAACACAGTTCATCAGTCGTATCTGGGTCCGTAACCTATTGAGAATTACAATCTCAATTGCAAGTATATGAATAGTTGTAATTATTCAACAATTATTTGAACAACAATTAGAAGGTACTTTTTTATTTAACTATAAACCACTATAAACTGTCCAGACTCACAATTACATTAATTTTTTTATTATCAACACACTAACAAAATCCATAGTTACTAAATATAGCCACCTATAATATTTTGATTTTTCAACAGTTTTTCAAACGTTTTTATTAAATATTATTATTATTATGTATACAAATTACCTCTTTACTACAGTATATACTTCTACTACCTTAAATATTTTAATTATTCCAGCATTGTATGTGTTGCTCAAAGTAATTAATAAATTATTAATCATTTACTTTCTTCAGAAGTGCAAAAAATGAGTATGAGCCTTTTAAAATCTACAATAAAATATCTGTAAAACAAATTAGGGATTATTATGGTCTAAAATATTACAGCTACAAAAGTTGTTAGTGTAAGTGGTGCAAATTTTCCAACTGTGAAATAAATAGGTTTTTGCATTCGGCACATTGTAATCATCATAGATTTTCGAAATGAAACTGGTGATTCCAGCCAATCACATTCCCATAATGCATCCGGAATACTCATAGCCTTAAAAATTATATTACTAACTGAATTATTATTACCAATTTTAAAATAATTATACTCTTAAAGTAACTTGATTACCAAACCAACAATACAAAACTAACTGAAATCCCATGGCTATTAAATAAACTGATTCAGCTGCGAATTGTTTACTTGCAACTGGAGTCTAGAAAAAAATTATAGCATAAAAAATTATTGGTATTAAATATTTACCGTTGAGACCAAAAATAAACTTGTACATAAAATAAAAAGAGTTGCCATTATTTGACCAAACGTTAATAAGTTATGAGCATCTTCCAATTTTTTACACATCCTAAAATTTTGGTATAAAATAAAAGTTACCACTTTTATACAGGGTGTTTCTATAATGATGGTCACGGGCTCGTGTGCAAATACTACAAGTAAAAATAAGACAAAAAGTACGTATAATTTTTTTTCCAAAACTCAACTCTTACCGAGATACAGGGAGTTGAAATTTCTTTTTCTTTTTACTTTTTATTTATGTTTTCTGGATCGGCTGAATGAAAATTAATAAAAAATATAGGGTGAGTACTTCCCATAGGAAGTCATCTTTAGCTATAACTTTTGTCTTATTTAAGACACCAGTGGCGTAGAAACGGATTAAGGTGTACCCTTTTTTGAAAATATTTGATACGCCACTGCAAAATTGTACAATTTTGTTTAAATTTTTAAAATCTTCATTCAATTTACCACAAAAAAGTATACTTAATAAATTTTGATAGGGCTAGTGGTATTCGAGTAATTTGGTGATTTATAAATCCAGTACTTACCTTTCTTAAAATCAAACCAATTTTCAAAATTTGAAATAAATTCAAATTAGGAAAATTAAAATTAAAAACTCTTAGTATGACATTTTTTTGGTGTATTCAATAAAAAAACATGTCAGAAACACCTAATTTTAAATTTTAGAAAAATGATGAAAATTGAAAATGGCTGCTCAATTTCATTTTTTATTAAATTTAAATCAAGTGTTTCTAACTTATTTATTTATTTAAAACACAAACTAAAACCTTACTAGGAGTTATCAATTTAAATATTGTTTATTTAATTCAAATTGTTTAAAATTTTGAAAATTTGTTTGATTTTAGCAACGTCACTAGACCATAAAATTTGAAATTACTGAAATACCACTACTCCTATCAAAATTTGACAGGTATACTTTTATTTAGTAAATTGAATGAAAGTTTGAAAAATCCAAAGAAAATTCTAAAATTTTGCAGTGGCGTATCAAATAAATTAAAAAAGGGGACACCTAATCCTGTTTCTACGCCATTGGAATGTAAAATTAAGACAAAAGTACAAGCCAATGATGACTACCGATGAGAAGTACTCGCCCTAAAATTTTTATTATTATTCATCCAGCCAATCAATATAAAATAAAAAAAGTGAAAATTAAAAGAAATTTCAATACCCTGTATCTCGGTAACAGTTGAGTTTTGGAAAAATGTTTGTACGTACTTTTTGTCTTATTTTTATACTTGTAGTATAAGCACACGAGCCCATGACCATCATTTTAGAAACACCCTGTATATTTTACTAAATATTTTAAACAAACCTAATTATAGTTTGCAAGTGAATTATACAATTCTTCATCTCCCTATCCATTTCAACGAATAAACAATTTTTATTTTCTTCGCCCAATTTTTTGACGCATCTAATTTTAATGGTTTTTAAAGCACCTTTTAAAACAAGTAAACTTCCTGCTATATAGTTCATTATATTCATAAATAATGTATCCATTCCTACAATGCTGTAAGCATAAGAGTACATCGGGATAAATTGGTAGAATAATGCAAGTAGGTAGGATTTTTTAGTGCTGTACGAAAACGGTATCCAACTATAATATGGTAAGTTTTGTTTAATGGTCGAATTTCCTGAACCATTTATTAATTTAAATGAAGTATTTAAAAACGGTGGGATGTATGAGGAACCAAGCGTTAAATGAGCTAAAGTAAAAAACGCTATAGTATATTTTAAACCTAAAATAAAAAATTATAAAAACTGCGTTATTTGGTTGTTTACTGTTTAGATACCAATTTTTTGACTTTCCGTCATAATTTTTTGAGGATTAAAGGTGGGTAAAACTTTTTCGTATTGAAATCGTTCATCTTGTAGTGTATTCATAATTTCAATCAACTTATTACCTCTGGTCATCCAAAAAATACACTTGAAGGCTCCCATCAGGTGAGTTAAAGCAAAATTAATATTTTTAATCATCGTTTCCATATTACCAGAAGTTTCAAATAAACTTACAAATTCAGTAATTGTGAAGAAAACGTTAACGAAACAGAAAATAAAAATTGCGTAGATTTTATAGAGAATTGCTTTTACTCCAACTATATTTAATGGCGTCCATAATCCTGCCATTTTTAAAATCCAACGGTTAAACGCGAAATAACTCATTTTGTGAGTTGTTTGGATGAAATCAAACACCAAAATAAATGTATTGTAGCTTTAATACAAGATTTAAATTGTACGGTTATTGCGAAATTTAATATTCTCTTTGTTTTTGTAACAAAATTGCAACAATTTAAGTGTATTATTTAAATTTGCATGATTTCTGATACAAACGGAATTAGAAATAACATGATTTACAATAACAAATTAGTAAATACATATGTGAAGATTTTATAACCACAATTAATTAATCATTTAATTTAAGCAACACCTTAAAATCTGCTACTTAATTGATTAAATCTATAGAGATTAAAAAGTTAGAGTTATATTGGCTTAACTTTTTTCCCATAGCAGGAACCAGAACTGGTTCTACCAGTTTTAAAGCTAAGTTTCCATTTGAGATAAAATCTCGAGAGAAAGTCTCGAGATTGGTCTCAGAGTGCTGTACATTTGAGATCACTTGCGGTATCGAGATAGTTGTCGGAGACTCTAAAGTGATTTTAGTCTCGAGACCAGGAAAATTCTGTGTCGACTTGAGACTAGGAAAATTCTCTATCGACTTGAGATTCAACAATATGCAGTCTTGACTTGACTTGGTCGGAAATTTATATGTTTTTAATTTTATTTCTGTATCACGTCAGGTCCTGCAGCTTTTCTAGTTGCCTTCAAAATTGTACAAAAACGGAAAGTAAAAAGAAAGTGTTGGATTAGAAAATGGGTGGATCGAAGACATGAATTGGGAGTTTGTTCAACACTCGTAAATGAGTTCCATAAAAATTCATGTTCCTCATAAAGGTGAATTAATTGGAAAACTTCCGGATCTGTCCACTCTCGTACGCTCATTTTTAAGGTAAGTGTCCATTAGAGATAAAATCTCGAGATTGGTCTCAAGGTGGTGTCCATTTGAGATCACTTGCGGTATCGTGATAGTTGTCGGAGACTCTAAAGTGACTTTAGTCTCAAGACCAGGAAAATTCCGCTCTAGCTTTTCTAGTTGCTTTCAAAATTGTGCAAAAACGAAAAGTAAAAAGAAAGTGTTGGATTAGAAAATGGGTGGGTCGAAGACATGAATTGGGAATTTGTTCAACACTCGTAAATGAGTTCCACAAAAATTCATGTTCCCCATAAAGGGGACTTAATTGGAAAACTTCCGCATCTGTCCACTCTCGTGCGCTCATTTTTATAAACACAAAATATTTATATTGAAAAAGTTGTAAATTTTACCCCGTCTTTCAGCCTTGCCTCTTTAGTTGGTGTATCAACTTGTAAATTGAATAAAAAAAAATGAAATTTTGAAAGGTGTTCTATTTTATTGTTTAAAAGGAACGTTAATTGACGTATCAATTAATAAATAGGTCCTTTTTCTAGAGGCAGGCCGGGTTTTACATAAATATCAAATTTGACCAATTTTTAAATGATGTTAGATGGATGGCTGAAAACGTCGCACCCCTTTAATGTAATTGAAATTAGAAACCCGCAACTCAGTAGTTTGCTAATTATATTTAAATGTCCTCACTTACCCTTTTCATATAGAATAGAGTCTCTTTGTTCCGCCCTTGCCGTTTTTAAATTTCTCGGACGATTTATTCTAATGTTATAGAAAAAACATTATTTTTATGAAATATTGCGTTTTTCTTAAAAATCACACAAAAACTGCTGTAACTTTTTTATTTCTTCATAAAAAAATTTCAATTTTGTTTAAATAATTTCGTTTTGAAGAAATCTAAATAGAAATGCCGTTTTTAAATTTCTCGGACGATTTATTCTAAAGTTATAGAAAAAACATTATTTTTATGAAATATTGCGTTTTTCTTAAAAATCACACAAAAACTGCTGTAACTTTTTTATTTCTTCATAAAAAAATTTCAATTTTGTTTAAATAATTTCGTTTTGATGAAATCTAAATAGAAATGCCGTTTTTAAATTTCTCGGACGAATTATTCTAAAGTTATAGAAAAAACATTATTTTTATGAAATATTGCGTTTTTCTTAAAAATCACACAAAAACTGCTGTAACTTTTTTATTTCTTCATAAAAAAATTTCAATTTTGTTTAAATAATTTCGTTTTGATGAAATCTAAATAGAAATGCCGTTTTTAAATTTCTCGGACGATTTATTCTAAAGTTATAGAAAAAACATTATTTTTATGAAATATTGCGTTTTTCTTAAAAATCACACAAAAACTGCTGTAACTTTTTTATTTCTTCATAAAAAAATTTCAATTTTGTTTAAATAATTTCGTTTTGAAGAAATCTAAATAGAAATGCCGTTTTTAAATTTCTCGGACGAATTATTCTAAAGTTATAGAAAAAACATTATTTTTATGAAATATTGCGTTTTTCTTAAAAATCACACAAAAACTGCTGTAACTTTTTTATTTCTTCATAAAAAAATTTCAATTTTGTTTAAATAATTTCGTTTTGAAGAAATCTAAATAGAAATGCCGTTTTTAAATTTCTCGGACGATTTATTCTAAAGTTATAGAAAAAACATTATTTTTATGAAATATTGCGTTTTTCTTAAAAATCACACAAAAACTGCTGTAACTTTTTTATTTCTTCATAAAAAAATTTCAATTTTGTTTAAATAATTTCGTTTTGATGAAATCTAAATAGAAATGCCGTTTTTAAATTTCTCGGACGAATTATTCTAAAGTTATACAAAAAAAGGTTTTTCTTAAAAATCGCACAAAAACTGCTGTAACTTTTTTATTTCTTCATAAAAAAATGTCAATTTTGTTTAAATAATTTTGTTTTCATGAAATCTAGATAGAAATGCCGTTTTTAAATTTCTCGGACGATTTATTCTAAAGTTATAGAAAAAACATTATTTTTATGAAATATTGCGTTTTTCTTAAAAATCACACAAAAACTGCTGTAACTTTTTTATTTCTTCATAAAAAAATTTCAATTTTGTTTAAATAATTTCGTTTTGATGAAATCTAAATAGAAATGCCGTTTTTAAATTTCTCGGACGATTTATTCTAAAGTTATAGAAAAAACATTATTTTTATGAAATATTGCGTTTTTCTTAAAAATCACACAAAAACTGCTGTAACTTTTTTATTTCTTCATAAAAAAATTTCAATTTTGTTTAAATAATTTCGTTTTGATGAAATCTAAATAGAAATGCCGTTTTTAAATTTCTCGGACGAATTATTCTAAAGTTATAGAAAAAACATTATTTTTATGAAATATTGCGTTTTTCTTAAAAATCACACAAAAACTGCTGTAACTTTTTTATTTCTTCATAAAAAAATTTCAATTTTGTTTAAATAATTTCGTTTTGATGAAATCTAAATAGAAATGCCGTTTTTAAATTTCTCGGACGATTTATTCTAAAGTTATAGAAAAAACATTATTTTTATGAAATATTGCGTTTTTCTTAAAAATCACACAAAAACTGCTGTAACTTTTTTATTTCTTCATAAAAAAATTTCAATTTTGTTTAAATAATTTCGTTTTGATGAAATCTAAATAGAAATGCCGTTTTTAAATTTCTCGGACGAATTATTCTAAAGTTATAGAAAAAACATTATTTTTATGAAATATTGCGTTTTTCTTAAAAATCACACAAAAACTGCTGTAACTTTTTTATTTCTTCATAAAAAAAATTCAATTTTGTTTAAATAATTTCGTTTTGATGAAATCTAAATAGAAATGCCGTTTTTAAATTTCTCGGACGATTTATTCTAAAGTTATAGAAAAAACATTATTTTTATGAAATATTGCGTTTTTCTTAAAAATCACACAAAAACTGCTGTAACTTTTTTATTTCTTCATAAAAAAATTTCAATTTTGTTTAAATAATTTCGTTTTGATGAAATCTAAATAGAAATGCCGTTTTTAAATTTCTCGGACGATTTATTCTAAAGTTATAGAAAAAACATTATTTTTATGAAATATTGCGTTTTTCTTAAAAATCGCACAAAAACTGCTGTAACTTTTCTATTTCTTCATAAAAAATTTTTAATTTTGTTAAATAAGTTAGTTTTCATGGAATCTAATTAGAAATGCCATTTTAAAATTTCTCGGACGATTTATTCTAAAGTTATACAAAAAAAAGTTTTTCTTAAAAATCGCACAAAAACTGCTGTAACTTTTTTATTTCTTCATAAAAATTTTTTAATTTTGTTTAAATAAGTTAGCTTTCATGGAATCTAATTAGAAATGCCATTTTAAAATTTCTCGGACGATTTATTCTAAAGTTATACAAAAAAAGGTTTTTCTTAAAAATCGCACAAAAACTGCTGTAACTTTTTTATTTCTACATAAAAACATTTCAATTTTGTTTAAATAATTTTGTCTTGATGAAATCTAAATAGAAATGCCGTTTTTAAATTTCTCGAACGATTTATTCTAAAGTTATAGAAAAAAACATTATTTTTATGAAATATTGCGTTTTTCTTAAAAATCACACAAAAACTGCTGTAACTTTTTTATTTCTTCATAAAAAATTTTTAATTTTGTTTAAATAAGTTAGCTTTCATGGAATCTAATTAGAAATGCCATTTTAAAATTTCTCGGACGATTTATTCTAAACTTATACAAAAAAAGGTTTTTCTTAAAAATCGCACAAAAACTGCTGTAACTTTTCTATTTCTTCATAAAAAATTTTTAATTTTGTTAAATAAGTTAGTTTTCATGGAATCTAATTAGAAATGCCATTTTAAAATTTCTCGGACGATTTATTCTAAAGTTATACAAAAAAAAGTTTTTCTTAAAAATCGCACAAAAACTGCTGTAACTTTTTTATTTCTTCATAAAAATTTTTTAATTTTGTTTAAATAAGTTAGCTTTCATGGAATCTAATTAGAAATGCCATTTTAAAATTTCTCGGACGATTTATTCCAAAGTTATACAAAAAAAGGTTTTTCTTAAAAATCGCACAAAAACTGCTGTAACTTCTTTATTTCTACATAAAAACATTTCAATTTTGTTTAAATAACTTTGTTTTGATGAAATCTAAATAGAAATGCCGTTTTTAAATTTCTCGAACGATTTATTCTAAAGTTATAGAAAAAAACATTATTTTTATGAAATATTGCGTTTTTCTTAAAAATCACACAAAAACTGCTGTAACTTTTTTATTTCTTCATAAAAAATTTTTAATTTTGTTTAAATAAGTTAGCTTTCATGGAATCTAATTAGAAATGCCATTTTAAAATTTCTCGGACGATTTATTCTAAAGTTATACAAAAAAAGGTTTTTCTTAAAAATCGCACAAAAACTGCTGTAACTTTTTTATTTCTACATAAAAACATTTCAATTTTGTTTAAATAATTTTGTTTTGATGAAATCTAAATAGAAATGCCGTTTTTAAATTTCTCGGACGATTTATTCTAAACTTATACAAAAAAAGGTTTTTCTTAAAAATCGCACAAAAACTGCTGTAACTTTTTTATTTCTTCATAAAAGATTTTTAATTTTGTTTAAATAAGTTAGCTTTCATGGAATCTAATTAGAAATGCCATTTTAAAATTTCTCGGACGATTTATTCTAAAGTTATACAAAAAAAGGTTTTTCTTAAAAATCGCACAAAAACTGCTGTAACTTTTTTATTTCTTCATAAAAATTTTTTAATTTTGTTTAAATAAGTTAGCTTTCATGGAATCTAATTAGAAACGCCATTTTAAAATTTCTCGGACGATTTATTCTAAAGTTATACAAAAAAAGGTTTTTCTTAAAAATCGCACAAAAACTGCTGTAACTTTTTTATTTCTTCATAAAAATTTTTTAATTTTGTTTAAATAAGTTAGCTTTCATGGAATCTAATTAGAAACGCCATTTTAAAATTTCTCGGACGATTTATTCTAAAGTTATACAAAAAAAGGTTTTTCTTAAAAATCGCACAAAAACTGCTGTAACTTTTTTATTTCTTCATAAAATTTTTTTAATTTTGTTTAAATAAGTTAGCTTTCATGGAATCTAATTAGAAACGCCATTTTAAAATTTCTCGGACGATTTATTCTAAAGTTATACAAAAAAAGGTTTTTCTTAAAAATCGCACAAAAACTGCTGTAACTTTTTTATTTCTTCATAAAAATTTTTTAATTTTGTTTAAATAAGTTAGCTTTCATGGAATCTAATTAGAAACGCCATTTTAAAATTTCTCGGACGATTTATTCTAAAGTTATACAAAAAAAGGTTTTTCTTAAAAATCGCACAAAAACTGCTGTAACTTTTTTATTTCTACATAAAAACATTTCAATTTTGTTTAAATAATTTTGTTTTGATGAAATCTAAATAGAAATGCCGTTTTTAAATTTCTCGGACGATTTATTCTAAACTTATACAAAAAAAGGTTTTTCTTAAAAATCGCACAAAAACTGCTGTAACTTTTTTATTTCTTCATAAAAGATTTTTAATTTTGTTTAAATAAGTTAGCTTTCATGGAATCTAATTAGAAATGCCATTTTAAAATTTCTCGGACGATTTATTCTAAAGTTATACAAAAAAAGGTTTTTCTTAAAAATCGCACAAAAACTGCTGTAACTTTTTTATTTCTTCATAAAAATTTTTTAATTTTGTTTAAATAAGTTAGCTTTCATGGAATCTAATTAGAAACGCCATTTTAAAATTTCTCGGACGATTTATTCTAAAGTTATACAAAAAAAGGTTTTTCTTAAAAATCGCACAAAAACTGCTGTAACTTTTTTATTTCTTCATAAAAATTTTTTAATTTTGTTTAAATAAGTTAGCTTTCATGGAATCTAATTAGAAACGCCATTTTAAAATTTCTCGGACGATTTATTCTAAAGTTATACAAAAAAAGGTTTTTCTTAAAAATCGCACAAAAACTGCTGTAACTTTTTTATTTCTTCATAAAAATTTTTTAATTTTGTTTAAATAAGTTAGCTTTCATGGAATCTAATTAGAAATGCCATTTTAAAATTTCTCGGACGATTTATTCTAAAGTTATACAAAAAAAAAGTTTTTCTTAAAAATCGCACAAAAACTGCTGTAACTTTTTTATTTCTACATAAAAACATTTCAATTTTGTTTAAATAATTTTGTTTTGATGAAATCTAAATAAAAATACCGTTTTTAAATTTCTCGGACGATTTATTCTAAAGTTATACAAAAAAAGGTTTTTCTTAAAAATCGCACAAAAACTGCTGTAACTTTTTTATTTCTTCATAAAAACAATTCAATTTTGTTTAAATAATTTTGTTTTGATGAAATCTAAGTAGAAATGCCGTTTTTAAATTTCTCGGACGATTTATTCTAAAGTTATAGAAAAAACATTATTTTTATGAAATATTGCGTTTTTCTTAAAAATCACACAAAAACTGCTGTAACTTTTTTATTTCTTCATAAAAAATTTTTAATTTTGTTTAAATAAGTTAGCTTTCATGAAATCTAATTTGAAATGCCATTTTAAAATTTCTCGGACGATTTATTTTAAAGGTATACAAAAAAAGGTTTTTCTTAAAAATCGCACAAAAACTGCTGTAACTTTTTTATTTCTTCATAAAAAAATTTTAATTTTGTTTAAATAAGTTAGCTTTCATGGAATCTAATTAGAAATGCCATTTTAAAATTTTTGGACGATTTATTCTAAAGTTATACAAAAAAAGGTTTTTCTTAAAAATCGCACAAAAACTGCTGTAACTTTTTTATTTCTTCATAAAAATTTTTTAATTTTGTTTAAATAAGTTAGCTTTCATGGAATCTAATTAGAAATGCCATTTTAAAATTTTTGGACGATTTATTCTAAAGTTATACAAAAAAAGGTTTTTCTTAAAAATCGCACAAAAACTGCTGTAACTTTTTTATATCTTCATAAAAATTTTTTAATTTTGTTTAAATAAGTTAGCTTTCATGGAATCTAATTAGAAATGCCATTTTAAAATTTTTGGACGATTTATTCTAAAGTTATACAAAAAAAGGTTTTTCTTAAAAATCGCACAAAAACTGCTGTAACTTTTTTATTTCTTCATAAAAAATTTTTAATTTTGTTTAAATAAGTTAGCTTTCATGGAATCTAATTAGAAATGCCATTTTAAAATTTCTCGGACGATTTATTTTAAAGGTATACAAAAAAAGGTTTTTCTTAAAAATCGCACAAAAACTGCTGTAACTTTTTTATTTCTTCATAAAAAATTTTTAATTTTGTTTAAATAAGTTAGCTTTCATGGAATCTAATTAGAAATGCCATTTTAAAATTTTTGGACGATTTATTCTAAAGTTATACAAAAAAAGGTTTTTCTTAAAAATCGCACAAAAACTGCTGTAACTTTTTTATTTCTACATAAAAACATTTCAATTTTGTTTAAATAATTTTGTTTTGATGAAATCTAAATAGAAATGCCGTTTTTGAATTTCTCGGACGATTTATTCTAAAGTTATACAAAAAAAGGTTTTTCTTAAAAATCGCACAAAAACTGCTGTAACTTTTTTATTTCTTCATAAAAACATTTCAATTTTGTTTAAATAATTTTATTTTGATGAAATCTAAGTAGAAATGCCGTTTTTAAATTTCTCGGACGCTTTATTCTAAAGTTATAGAAAAAACATTATTTTTATGAAATATTGCGTTTTTCTTAAAAATCACACAAAAACTGCTGTAACTTTTTTATTTCTTCATAAAAAATTTTTAATTTTGTTTAAATAAGTTAGCTTTCATGGAATCTAATTTGAAATGCCATTTTAAAATTTCTCGGACGATTTATTCTAAAGGTATACAAAAAAAGGTTTTTCTTAAAAATCGCACAAAAACTGCTGTAACTTTTTTATTTCTTCATAAAAAAATTTTAATTTTGTTTAAATAAGTTAGCTTTCATGGAATCTAATTTGAAATGCCATTTTAAAATTTCTCGGACGATTTATTCTAAAGGTATACAAAAAAAGGTTTTTCTTAAAAATCGCACAAAAACTGCTGTAACTTTTTTATTTCTTCATAAAAAATTTTTAATTTTGTTTAAATAAGTTAGCTTTCATGGAATCTAATTTGAAATGCCATTTTAAAATTTCTCGGACGATTTATTCTAAAGGTATACAAAAAAAGGTTTTTCTTAAAAATCGCACAAAAACTGCTGTAACTTTTTTATTTCTTCATAAAAAATTTTTAATTTTGTTTAAATAAGTTAGCTTTCATGGAATCTAATTAGAAATGCCATTTTAAAATTTTTGGACGATTTATTCTAAAGTTATACAAAAAAAGGTTTTTCTTAAAAATCGCACAAAAACTGCCGTAACTTTTTTATTTCTTCATAAAAATTTTTTAATTTTGTTTAAATAAGTTAGCTTTCATGGAATCTAATTTGAAATGCCATTTTAAAATTTCTCGGACGATTTATTCTAAAGGTATACAAAAAAAGGTTTTTCTTAAAAATCGCACAAAAACTGCTGTAACTTTTTTATTTCTTCATAAAAAATTTTTAATTTTGTTAAATAAGTTAGCTTTCATGGAATCTAATTAGAAATGCCATTTTAAAATTTCTCGGACGATTTATTCTAAAGGTATACAAAAAAAGGTTTTTTTTAAAAATCGCACAAAAACTGCTGTAACTTTTTTATTTCTTCATAAAAAATTTTCAATTTTGTTTAAATAAGTTATCTTTCATGGAATCTAATTAGAAATGACATTTTAAAATTTCTCGGACGATTTATTCTAAAGTTATACAAAAAAAGGTTTTTCTTAAAAATCGCACAAAAACTGCTGTAACTTTTTTATTTCTTCATAAAAAAATTTTAATTTTGTTTAAATAAGTTAGCTTTCATGGAATCTAATTTGAAATGCCATTTTAAAATTTCTCGGACGATTTATTCTAAAGTTATACAAAAAAAGGTTTTTCTTAAAAATCGCACAAAAACTGCTGTAACTTTTTTATTTCTTCATAAAAAATTTTTAATTTTGTTTAAATAAGTTATCTTTCATGGAATCTAATTTGAAATGCCATTTTAAAATTTCTCGGACGATTTATTCTAAAGTTATACAAAAAAAGGTTTTTCTTAAAAATCGCACAAAAACTGCTGTAACTTTTTTATTTCTTCATAAAAAAATTTTAATTTTGTTTAAATAAGTTAGCTTTCATGGAATCTAATTTGAAATGCCATTTTAAAATTTCTCGGACGATTTATTCTAAAGGTATACAAAAAAGGTTTTTCTTAAAAATCGCACAAAAACTGCTGTAACTTTTTTATTTCTTCATAAAAACATTTCAATTTTGTTTAAATAAGTTATCTTTCATGGAATCTAATTAGAAATGCCATTTTAAAATTTCTCGGACGATTTATTCTAAAGTTATACAAAAAAAGGTTTTTCTTAAAAATCGCACAAAAACTGCTGTAACTTTTTTATTTCTTCATAAAAAATTTTTAATTTTGTTTAAATAAGTTAGCTTTCATGGAATCTAATTTGAAATGCCATTTTAAAATTTCTCGGACGATTTATTCTAAAGGTATACAAAAAAAGGTTTTTCTTAAAAATCGCACAAAAACTGCTGTAACTTTTTTATTTCTTCATAAAAAATTTTTAATTTTGTTTAAATAAGTTATCTTTCATGGAATCTAATTTGAAATGCCATTTTAAAATTTCTCGGACGATTTATTCTAAAGTTATACAAAAAAAGGTTTTTCTTAAAAATCGCACAAAAACTGCTGTAACTTTTTTATTTCTTCATAAAAAATTTTTAATTTTGTTTAAATAAGTTAGCTTTCATGGAATCTAATTAGAAATGCCATTTTAAAATTTGTCGGACGACTTATTCTAAAGTTATACAATAAAAGGTTTTTCTTAAAAATCGCACAAAAACTGCTGTAACTTTTTTATTTCTTCATAAAAACATTTCAATTTTGTTTAAATAAGTTATCTTTCATGGAATCTAATTAGAAATGCCATTTTAAAATTTGTCGGACGACTTATTCTAAAGTTATACAAAAAAAGGTTTTTCTTAAAAATCGCACAAAAACTGCTGTAACTTTTTTATTTCTTCATAAAAACATTTCAATTTTGTTTAAATAAGTTATCTTTCATGGAATCTAATTAGAAATGCCATTTTAAAATTTGTCGGACGACTTATTCTAAAGTTATACAAAAAAAGGTTTTTCTTAAAAATCGCACAAAAACTGCTGTAACTTTTTTATTTCTTCATAAAAAATTTTTAATTTTGTTTAAATAAGTTATCTTTCATGGAATCTAATTTGAAATGCCATTTTAAAATTTGTCGGACGATTTATTCTAAAGTTATACAAAAAAAGGTTTTTCTTAAAAATCGCACAAAAACTGCTGTAACTTTTTTATTTCTTCATAAAAACATTTCAATTTTGTTTAAATAAGTTATCTTTCATGGAATCTAATTAGAAATGCCATTTTAAAATTTCTCGGACGATTTATTCTAAAGTTATACAAAAAAAGGTTTTTCTTAAAAATCGCACAAAAACTGCTGTAACTTTTTTATTTCTTCATAAAAAATTTTTAATTTTGTTTAAATAAGTTAGCTTTCATGGAATCTAATTAGAAATGCCATTTTAAAATTTGTCGGACGACTTATTCTAAAGTTATACAATAAAAGGTTTTTCTTAAAAATCGCACAAAAACTGCTGTAACTTTTTTATTTCTTCATAAAAACATTTCAATTTTGTTTAAATAAGTTATCTTTCATGGAATCTAATTAGAAATGCCATTTTAAAATTTGTCGGACGACTTATTCTAAAGTTATACAAAAAAAGGTTTTTCTTAAAAATCGCACAAAAACTGCTGTAACTTTTTTATTTCTTCATAAAAAATTTTTAATTTTGTTTAAATAAGTTATCTTTCATGGAATCTAATTTGAAATGCCATTTTAAAATTTCTCGGACGATTTATTCTAAAGTTATACAAAAAAAGGTTTTTCTTAAAAATCGCACAAAAACTGCTGTAACTTTTTTATTTCTTCATAAAAATTTTTTAATTTTGTTTAAATAAGTTAGCTTTCATGGAATCTAATTAGAAATGCCATTTTAAAATTAGTCGGACGATTTATTCTAAAGTTATACAAAAAAAGGTTTTTCTTAAAAATCGCACAAAAACTGCTGTAACTTTTTTATTTCTTCATAAAAACATTTTAATTTTGTTTAAATAAGTTATCTTTCATGGAATCTAATTAGAAATGCCATTTTAAAATTTGTCGGACGATTTATTCTAAAGTTATACAAAAAAAGGTTTTTCTTAAAAATCGCACAAAAACTGCTGTAACTTTTTTATTTCTTCATAAAAACATTTCAATTTTGTTTAAATAAGTTATCTTTCATGGAATCTAATTAGAAATGCCATTTTAAAATTTGTCGGACGATTTATTCTAAAGTTATACAAAAAAAGGTTTTTCTTAAAAATCGCACAAAAACTGCTGTAACTTTTTTATTTCTTCATAAAAACATTTCAATTTTGTTTAAATAATTTTGTTTTCATGAAATCTAAATAGAAATGCCATTTTTAAATTTCTCGGACGATTTATTCTAAAGTTATACAAAAAAAGGTTTTTCTTAAAAATCGCACAGAAACTGCTGTAACTTTTTTATTTCTTCATAAAAACATTTCAATTTTGTTTAAATAAGTTATCTTTCATGGAATCTAATTAGAAATGCCATTTTAAAATTTCTCGGACGATTTATTCTAAAGTTATACAAAAAAAGGTTTTTCTTAAAAATCGCACAGAAACTGCTGTAACTTTTTTATTTCTTCATAAAAAAATTTCAATTTTGTTTAAACAATTTTGTTTTCATGAAATCTAAATAGAAATGCCATTTTAAAATTTCTAGGACGATTTATTCTAAAGTTATACAAAAAAAGGTTTTTCTTAAAAATCGCACAAAAACTGCTGTAACTTTTTTATTTCTTCATAAAAACATTTCAATTTTGTTTAAATAATTTTGTTTTCATGAAATCTAAATAGAAATGCCATTTTTAAATTTCTCGGACGATTTATTCTAAAGTTATACAAAAAAAGGTTTTTCTTAAAAATCGCACAGAAACTGCTGTAACTTTTTTATTTCTTCATAAAAAAATTTCAATTTTGATTAAATAATTTTGTTTTCATGAAATCTAGATAGAAATGCCGTTTTTAAATATCTCGGACGATTTATTCTAAAGTTATACAAAAAAAGGTTTTTCTTAAAAATCGCACAAAAACTGCTGTAACTTTTTTATTTCTTCATAAAAACATTTCAATTTTGTTTAAATAATTTTGTTTTCATGAAATCTAGATAGAAATGCCGTTTTTAAATATCTCGGACGATTTATTCTAAACTTATACAAAAAAAGGTTTTTCTTAAAAATCGCACAAAAACTGCTGTAACTTTTTTATTTCTTCATAAAAAAATTTCAATTTTGATTAAATAATTTTGTTTTCATGAAATCTAGATAGAAATGCCGTTTTTAAATATCTCGGACGATTTATTCTAAACTTATACAAAAAAAGGTTTTTCTTAAAATTCGCACAAAAACTGCTGTAACTTTTTTATTTCTTCATAAAAAAATTTCAATTTTGTTTAAATAATTTTGTTTTCATGAAATCTAAATAGAAATGCCATTTTAAAATTTCTCGGACGATTTATTCTAAAGTTATACAAAAAAAGGTTTTTCTTAAAAATCGCACAAAAACTGCTGTAACTTTTTTATTTCTTCATAAAATTTTTTTAATTTTGTTTAAATAAGTTAGCTTTCATGGAATCTAATTAGAAATGCCATTTTAAAATTTCTCGGACGATTTATTCTAAAGTTATACAAAAAAAGGTTTTTCTTAAAAATCGCACAAAAACTGCTGTAACTTTTTTATTTCTTCATAAAAAAATGTCAATTTTGTTTAAATAATTTTGTTTTCATGAAATCTAGATAGAAATGCCGTTTTTAAATATCTCGGACGATTTATTCTAAACTTATACAAAAAAAGGTTTTTCTTAAAAATCGCACAAAAACTGCTGTAACTTTTTTATTTCTTCATAAAAAAATGTCAATTTTGTTTAAATAATTTTGTTTTCATGAAATCTAGATAGAAATGCCGTTTTTAAATATCTCGGACGATTTATTCTAAACTTATACAAAAAAAGGTTTTTCTTAAAAATCGCACAAAAACTGCTGTAACTTTTTTATTTCTTCATAAAATTTTTTTAATTTTGTTTAAATAAGTTAGCTTTCATGGAATCTAATTAGAAATGCCATTTTAAAATTTCTCTTACGATTTATTCTAAAGTTATACAAAAAAAGGTTTTTCTTAAAAATCGCACAAAAACTGCTGTAACTTTTTTATTTCTTCATAAAAAAATGTCAATTTTGTTTAAATAATTTTGTTTTCATGAAATCTAGATAGAAATGCCGTTTTTAAATATCTCGGACGATTTATTCTAAACTTATACAAAAAAAGGTTTTTCTTAAAAATCGCACAAAAACTGCTGTAACTTTTTTATTTCTTCATAAAATTTTTTTAATTTTGTTTAAATAAGTTAGCTTTCATGGAATCTAATTAGAAATGCCATTTTAAAATTTCTCTTACGATTTATTCTAAAGTTATACAAAAAAAGGTTTTTCTTAAAAATCGCACAAAAACTGCTGTAACTTTTTTATTTCTTCATAAAAATTTTTTAATTTTGTTTAAATAAGTTAGCTTTCATGGAATCTAATTAGAAATGCCATTTTAAAATTTCTCGGACGATTTATTCTAAAGTTATACAAAAAAAGGTTTTTCTTAAAAATCGCACAAAAACTGCTGTAACATTTTTATTTCTTCATAAAATTTTTTTAATTTTGTTTAAATAAGTTAGCTTTCATGGAATCTAATTAGAAATGCCATTTTAAAATTTCTCGGACGATTTATTCTAAAGTTATACAAAAAAAGGTTTTTCTTAAAAATCGCACAAAAACTGCTGTAACTTTTTTATTTCTTCATAAAAAATTTTTAATTTTGTTTAAATAAGTTAGCTTTCATGGAATCTAATTAGAAATGCCATTTTAAAATTTCTCGGACGATTTATTCTAAAGTTATACAAAAAAAGGTTTTTCTTAAAAATCGCACAAAAACTGCTGTAACATTTTTATTTCTTCATAAATTTTTTTTAATTTTGTTTAAATAAGTTAGCTTTCATGGAATCTAATTAGAAATGCCATTTTAAAATTTCTCGGACGATTTATTCTAAAGTTATACAAAAAAAGGTTTTTCTTAAAAATCGCACAAAAACTGCTGTAACTTTTTTATTTCTTCATAAAAATTTTTTAATTTTGTTTAAATAAGTTAGCTTTCATGGAATCTAATTAGAAATGCCATTTTAAAATTTCTCGGACGATTTATTCTAAAGTTATACAAAAAAAGGTTTTTCTTAAAAATCGCACAAAAACTGCTGTAACTTTTTTATTTCTTCATAAAATTTTTTTAATTTTGTTTAAATAAGTTAGCTTTCATGGAATCTAATTAGAAATGCCATTTTAAAATTTCTCGGACGATTTATTCTAAAGTTATACAAAAAAAGGTTTTTCTTAAAAATCGCACAAAAACTGCTGTAACTTTTTTATTTCTTCATAAAAATTTTTTAATTTTGTTTAAATAAGTTAGCTTTCATGGAATCTAATTAGAAATGCCATTTTAAAATTTCTCGGACGATTTATTCTAAAGTTATACAAAAAAGGTTTTTCTTAAAAATCGCACAAAAACTGCTGTAACTTTTTTATTTCTTCATAAAAAAATTTCAATTTTGTTTAAATAATTTTGTTTTCATGAAATCTAGATAGAAATGCCGTTTTTAAATATCTCGGACGATTTATTCTAAACTTATACAAAAAAAGGTTTTTCTTAAAAATCGCACAAAAACTGCTGTAACTTTTTTATTTCTTCATAAAAAAATTTCAATTTTGTTTAAATAATTTTGTTTTCATGAAATCTAAATAGAAATGCCATTTTAAAATTTCTCGGACGATTTATTCTAAAGTTATACAAAAAGAGGTTTTTCTTAAAAATCGCACAAAAACTGCTGTAACTTTTTTATTTCTTCATAAAAAAGTTTCAATTTTGTTTAAATAATTTTGTTTTCATGAAATCTAGATAGAAATGCCGTTTTTAAATATTTTGGACGATTTATTCTAAACTTATACAAAAAAAGGTTTTTCTTAAAAATCGCACAAAAACTGCTGTAACTTTTTTATTTCTTCATAAAAAAATTTCAATTTTGTTTAAATAATTTTGTTTTCATGAAATCTAGATAGAAATGCCGTTTTTAAATATCTCGGACGATTTATTCTAAACTTATACAAAAAAAGGTTTTTCTTAAAAATCGCACAAAAACTGCTGTAACTTTTTTATTTCTTCATAAAAAAATTTCAATTTTGTTTAAATAATTTTGTTTTCATGAAATCTAGATAGAAATGCCGTTTTTAAATATCTCGGACGATTTATTCTAAAGTTATACAAAAAGAGGTTTTTCTTAAAAATCGCACAAAAACTGCTGTAACTTTTTTATTTCTTCATAAAAAAGTTTCAATTTTGTTTAAATAATTTTGTTTTCATGAAATCTAAATAGAAATGCCATTTTAAAATTTCTCGGACGATTTATTCTAAAGTTATACAAAAAAGGTTTTTCTTAAAAATCGCACAAAAACTGCTGTAACTTTTTTATTTCTTCATAAAAAAATTTCAATTTTGTTTAAATAATTTTGTTTTCATGAAATCTAGATAGAAATGCCGTTTTTAAATATCTCGGACGATTTATTCTAAAGTTATACAAAAAGAGGTTTTTCTTAAAAATCTCACAAAAACTGCTGTAACTTTTTTATTTCTTCATAAAAAAATTTCAATTTTGTTTAAATAATTTCGTTTTGATGAAATCTAAATAGAAATGCCGTTTTTAAATTTCTCGGACGATTTATTCTAAAGTTATAGAAAAAACATTATTTTTATGAAATATTGCGTTTTTCTTAAAAATCACACAAAAACTGCTGTAACTTTTTTATTTCTTCATAAAAAAATTTCAATTTTGTTTAAATAATTTCGTTTTGATGAAATCTAAATAGAAATGCCGTTTTTAAATTTCTCGGACGATTTATTCTAAAGTTATAGAAAAAACATTATTTTTATGAAATATTGCGTTTTTCTTAAAAATCACACAAAAACTGCTGTAACTTTTTTATTTCTTCATAAAAAAATTTCAATTTTGTTTAAATAATTTCGTTTTGATGAAATCTAAATAGAAATGCCGTTTTTAAATTTCTCGGACGAATTATTCTAAAGTTATAGAAAAAACATTATTTTTATGAAATATTGCGTTTTTCTTAAAAATCACACAAAAACTGCTGTAACTTTTTTATTTCTTCATAAAAAAATTTCAATTTTGTTTAAATAATTTCGTTTTGATGAAATCTAAATAGAAATGCCGTTTTTAAATTTCTCGGACGATTTATTCTAAAGTTATAGAAAAAACATTATTTTTATGAAATATTGCGTTTTTCTTAAAAATCACACAAAAACTGCTGTAACTTTTTTATTTCTTCATAAAAAAATTTCAATTTTGTTTAAATAATTTCGTTTTGATGAAATCTAAATAGAAATGCCGTTTTTAAATTTCTCGGACGAATTATTCTAAAGTTATAGAAAAAACATTATTTTTATGAAATATTGCGTTTTTCTTAAAAATCACACAAAAACTGCTGTAACTTTTTTATTTCTTCATAAAAAAAATTCAATTTTGTTTAAATAATTTCGTTTTGATGAAATCTAAATAGAAATGCCGTTTTTAAATTTCTCGGACGATTTATTCTAAAGTTATAGAAAAAACATTATTTTTATGAAATATTGCGTTTTTCTTAAAAATCACACAAAAACTGCTGTAACTTTTTTATTTCTTCATAAAAAAATTTCAATTTTGTTTAAATAATTTCGTTTTGATGAAATCTAAATAGAAATGCCGTTTTTAAATTTCTCGGACGATTTATTCTAAAGTTATAGAAAAAACATTATTTTTATGAAATATTGCGTTTTTCTTAAAAATCGCACAAAAACTGCTGTAACTTTTCTATTTCTTCATAAAAAATTTTTAATTTTGTTAAATAAGTTAGTTTTCATGGAATCTAATTAGAAATGCCATTTTAAAATTTCTCGGACGATTTATTCTAAAGTTATACAAAAAAAAGTTTTTCTTAAAAATCGCACAAAAACTGCTGTAACTTTTTTATTTCTTCATAAAAATTTTTTAATTTTGTTTAAATAAGTTAGCTTTCATGGAATCTAATTAGAAATGCCATTTTAAAATTTCTCGGACGATTTATTCCAAAGTTATACAAAAAAAGATTTTTCTTAAAAATCGCACAAAAACTGCTGTAACTTCTTTATTTCTACATAAAAACATTTCAATTTTGTTTAAATAACTTTGTTTTGATGAAATCTAAATAGAAATGCCGTTTTTAAATTTCTCGAACGATTTATTCTAAAGTTATAGAAAAAAACATTATTTTTATGAAATATTGCGTTTTTCTTAAAAATCACACAAAAACTGCTGTAACTTTTTTATTTCTTCATAAAAAATTTTTAATTTTGTTTAAATAAGTTAGCTTTCATGGAATCTAATTAGAAATGCCATTTTAAAATTTCTCGGACGATTTATTCTAAAGTTATACAAAAAAAGGTTTTTCTTAAAAATCGCACAAAAACTGCTGTAACTTTTTTATTTCTACATAAAAACATTTCAATTTTGTTTAAATAATTTTGTTTTGATGAAATCTAAATAGAAATGCCGTTTTTAAATTTCTCGGACGATTTATTCTAAACTTATACAAAAAAAGGTTTTTCTTAAAAATCGCACAAAAACTGCTGTAACTTTTTTATTTCTTCATAAAAGATTTTTAATTTTGTTTAAATAAGTTAGCTTTCATGGAATCTAATTAGAAATGCCATTTTAAAATTTCTCGGACGATTTATTCTAAAGTTATACAAAAAAAGGTTTTTCTTAAAAATCGCACAAAAACTGCTGTAACTTTTTTATTTCTTCATAAAAATTTTTTAATTTTGTTTAAATAAGTTAGCTTTCATGGAATCTAATTAGAAACGCCATTTTAAAATTTCTCGGACGATTTATTCTAAAGTTATACAAAAAAAGGTTTTTCTTAAAAATCGCACAAAAACTGCTGTAACTTTTTTATTTCTTCATAAAAATTTTTTAATTTTGTTTAAATAAGTTAGCTTTCATGGAATCTAATTAGAAACGCCATTTTAAAATTTCTCGGACGATTTATTCTAAAGTTATACAAAAAAACGTTTTTCTTAAAAATCGCACAAAAACTGCTGTAACTTTTTTATTTCTACATAAAAACATTTCAATTTTGTTTAAATAATTTTGTTTTGATGAAATCTAAATAGAAATGCTGTTTTTAAATTTCTCGAACGATTTATTCTAAAGTTATAGAAAAAAACATTATTTTTATGAAATATTGCGTTTTTCTTAAAAATCACACAAAAACTGCTGTAACTTTTTTATTTCTTCATAAAAAATTTTTAATTTTGTTTAAATAAGTTAGCTTTCATGGAATCTAATTAGAAATGCCATTTTAAAATTTCTCGGACGATTTATTCTAAAGTTATACAAAAAGAGGTTTTTCTTAAAAATCGCACAAAAACTGCTGTAACTTTTTTATTTCTTCATAAAAATTTTTTAATTTTGTTTAAATAAGTTAGCTTTCATGGAATCTAATTAGAAATGCCATTTTAAAATTTTTGGACGATTTATTCTAAAGTTATACAAAAAAAGGTTTTTCTTAAAAATCGCACAAAAACTGCTGTAACTTTTTTATATCTTCATAAAAATTTTTTAATTTTGTTTAAATAAGTTAGCTTTCATGGAATCTAATTAGAAATGCCATTTTAAAATTTTTGGACGATTTATTCTAAAGTTATACAAAAAAAGGTTTTTCTTAAAAATCGCACAAAAACTGCTGTAACTTTTTTATTTCTTCATAAAAACAATTCAATTTTGTTTAAATAATTTTGTTTTGATGAAATCTAAGTAGAAATGCCGTTTTTAAATTTCTCGGACGATTTATTCTAAAGTTATAGAAAAAACATTATTTTTATGAAATATTGCGTTTTTCTTAAAAATCACACAAAAACTGCTGTAACTTTTTTATTTCTTCATAAAAAATTTTTAATTTTGTTTAAATAAGTTAGCTTTCATGAAATCTAATTTGAAATGCCATTTTAAAATTTCTCGGACGATTTATTTTAAAGGTATACAAAAAAAGGTTTTTCTTAAAAATCGCACAAAAACTGCTGTAACTTTTTTATTTCTTCATAAAAAAATTTTAATTTTGTTTAAATAAGTTAGCTTTCATGGAATCTAATTAGAAATGCCATTTTAAAATTTCTCGGACGATTTATTCTAAAGTTATACAAAAAAAGGTTTTTCTTAAAAATCGCACAAAAACTGCTGTAACTTTTTTATATCTTCATAAAAATTTTTTAATTTTGTTTAAATAAGTTAGCTTTCATGGAATCTAATTAGAAATGCCATTTTAAAATTTTTGGACGATTTATTCTAAAGTTATACAAAAAAAGGTTTTTCTTAAAAATCGCACAAAAACTGCTGTAACTTTTTTATTTCTTCATAAAAATTTTTTAATTTTGTTTAAATAAGTTAGCTTTCATGGAATCCAATTAGAAATGCCATTTTAAAATTTTTGGACGATTTATTCTAAAGTTATACAAAAAAAGGTTTTTCTTAAAAATCGCACAAAAACTGCTGTAACTTTTTTATATCTTCATAAAAATTTTTTAATTTTGTTTAAATAAGTTAGCTTTCATGGAATCTAATTAGAAATGCCATTTTAAAATTTTTGGACGATTTATTCTAAAGTTATACAAAAAAAGGTTTTTCTTAAAAATCGCACAAAAACTGCTGTAACTTTTTTATTTCTTCATAAAAAATTTTTAATTTTGTTTAAATAAGTTAGCTTTCATGGAATCTAATTAGAAATGCCATTTTAAAATTTCTCGGACGATTTATTTTAAAGGTATACAAAAAAAGGTTTTTCTTAAAAATCGCACAAAAACTGCTGTAACTTTTTTATTTCTTCATAAAAAATTTTTAATTTTGTTTAAATAAGTTAGCTTTCATGGAATCTAATTAGAAATGCCATTTTAAAATTTTTGGACGATTTATTCTAAAGTTATACAAAAAAAGGTTTTTCTTAAAAATCGCACAAAAACTGCTGTAACTTTTTTATATCTTCATAAAAATTTTTTAATTTTGTTTAAATAAGTTAGCTTTCATGGAATCTAATTAGAAATGCCATTTTAAAATTTTTGGACGATTTATTCTAAAGTTATACAAAAAAAGGTTTTTCTTAAAAATCGCACAAAAACTGCTGTAACTTTTTTATTTCTTCATAAAAAATTTTTAATTTTGTTTAAATAAGTTAGCTTTCATGGAATCTAATTAGAAATGCCATTTTAAAATTTTTGGACGATTTATTCTAAAGTTATACAAAAAAAGGTTTTTCTTAAAAATCGCACAAAAACTGCTGTAACTTTTTTATATCTTCATAAAAATTTTTTAATTTTGTTTAAATAAGTTAGCTTTCATGGAATCTAATTAGAAATGCCATTTTAAAATTTTTGGACGATTTATTCTAAAGTTATACAAAAAAAGGTTTTTCTTAAAAATCGCACAAAAACTGCTGTAACTTTTTTATTTCTTCATAAAAAATTTTTAATTTTGTTTAAATAAGTTAGCTTTCATGGAATCTAATTAGAAATGCCATTTTAAAATTTTTGGACGATTTATTCTAAAGTTATACAAAAAAAGGTTTTTCTTAAAAATCGCACAAAAACTGCTGTAACTTTTTTATATCTTCATAAAAATTTTTTAATTTTGTTTAAATAAGTTAGCTTTCATGGAATCTAATTAGAAATGCCATTTTAAAATTTTTGGACGATTTATTCTAAAGTTATACAAAAAAAGGTTTTTCTTAAAAATCGCACAAAAACTGCTGTAACTTTTTTATATCTTCATAAAAATTTTTTAATTTTGTTTAAATAAGTTAGCTTTCATGGAATCTAATTAGAAATGCCATTTTAAAATTTTTGGACGATTTATTCTAAAGTTATACAAAAAAAGGTTTTTCTTAAAAATCGCACAAAAACTGCTGTAACTTTTTTATTTCTACATAAAAACATTTCAATTTTGTTTAAATAATTTTGTTTTGATGAAATCTAAATAGAAATGCCGTTTTTGAATTTCTCGGACGATTTATTCTAAAGTTATACAAAAAAAGGTTTTTCTTAAAAATCGCACAAAAACTGCTGTAACTTTTTTATTTCTTCATAAAAACATTTCAATTTTGTTTAAATAATTTTATTTTGATGAAATCTAAGTAGAAATGCCGTTTTTAAATTTCTCGGACGCTTTATTCTAAAGTTATAGAAAAAACATTATTTTTATGAAATATTGCGTTTTTCTTAAAAATCACACAAAAACTGCTGTAACTTTTTTATTTCTTCATAAAAAATTTTTAATTTTGTTTAAATAAGTTAGCTTTCATGGAATCTAATTTGAAATGCCATTTTAAAATTTCTCGGACGATTTATTCTAAAGGTATACAAAAAAAGGTTTTTCTTAAAAATCGCACAAAAACTGCTGTAACTTTTTTATTTCTTCATAAAAAAATTTTAATTTTGTTTAAATAAGTTAGCTTTCATGGAATCTAATTTGAAATGCCATTTTAAAATTTCTCGGACGATTTATTCTAAAGGTATACAAAAAAAGGTTTTTCTTAAAAATCGCACAAAAACTGCTGTAACTTTTTTATTTCTTCATAAAAAATTTTTAATTTTGTTTAAATAAGTTAGCTTTCATGGAATCTAATTTGAAATGCCATTTTAAAATTTCTCGGACGATTTATTCTAAAGGTATACAAAAAAAGGTTTTTCTTAAAAATCGCACAAAAACTGCTGTAACTTTTTTATTTCTTCATAAAAAATTTTTAATTTTGTTTAAATAAGTTAGCTTTCATGGAATCTAATTAGAAATGCCATTTTAAAATTTTTGGACGATTTATTCTAAAGTTATACAAAAAAAGGTTTTTCTTAAAAATCGCACAAAAACTGCCGTAACTTTTTTATTTCTTCATAAAAATTTTTTAATTTTGTTTAAATAAGTTAGCTTTCATGGAATCTAATTTGAAATGCCATTTTAAAATTTCTCGGACGATTTATTCTAAAGGTATACAAAAAAAGGTTTTTCTTAAAAATCGCACAAAAACTGCTGTAACTTTTTTATTTCTTCATAAAAAATTTTTAATTTTGTTAAATAAGTTAGCTTTCATGGAATCTAATTAGAAATGCCATTTTAAAATTTCTCGGACGATTTATTCTAAAGGTATACAAAAAAAGGTTTTTTTTAAAAATCGCACAAAAACTGCTGTAACTTTTTTATTTCTTCATAAAAAATTTTCAATTTTGTTTAAATAAGTTATCTTTCATGGAATCTAATTAGAAATGCCATTTTAAAATTTCTCGGACGATTTATTCTAAAGTTATACAAAAAAAGGTTTTTCTTAAAAATCGCACAAAAACTGCTGTAACTTTTTTATTTCTTCATAAAAAAATTTTAATTTTGTTTAAATAAGTTAGCTTTCATGGAATCTAATTTGAAATGCCATTTTAAAATTTCTCGGACGATTTATTCTAAAGTTATACAAAAAAAGGTTTTTCTTAAAAATCGCACAAAAACTGCTGTAACTTTTTTATTTCTTCATAAAAAATTTTTAATTTTGTTTAAATAAGTTATCTTTCATGGAATCTAATTTGAAATGCCATTTTAAAATTTCTCGGACGATTTATTCTAAAGTTATACAAAAAAAGGTTTTTCTTAAAAATCGCACAAAAACTGCTGTAACTTTTTTATTTCTTCATAAAAAAATTTTAATTTTGTTTAAATAAGTTAGCTTTCATGGAATCTAATTTGAAATGCCATTTTAAAATTTCTCGGACGATTTATTCTAAAGGTATACAAAAAAGGTTTTTCTTAAAAATCGCACAAAAACTGCTGTAACTTTTTTATTTCTTCATAAAAACATTTCAATTTTGTTTAAATAAGTTATCTTTCATGGAATCTAATTAGAAATGCCATTTTAAAATTTCTCGGACGATTTATTCTAAAGTTATACAAAAAAAGGTTTTTCTTAAAAATCGCACAAAAACTGCTGTAACTTTTTTATTTCTTCATAAAAAATTTTTAATTTTGTTTAAATAAGTTAGCTTTCATGGAATCTAATTTGAAATGCCATTTTAAAATTTCTCGGACGATTTATTCTAAAGGTATACAAAAAAAGGTTTTTCTTAAAAATCGCACAAAAACTGCTGTAACTTTTTTATTTCTTCATAAAAAATTTTTAATTTTGTTTAAATAAGTTATCTTTCATGGAATCTAATTTGAAATGCCATTTTAAAATTTCTCGGACGATTTATTCTAAAGTTATACAAAAAAAGGTTTTTCTTAAAAATCGCACAAAAACTGCTGTAACTTTTTTATTTCTTCATAAAAAATTTTTAATTTTGTTTAAATAAGTTAGCTTTCATGGAATCTAATTAGAAATGCCATTTTAAAATTTGTCGGACGACTTATTCTAAAGTTATACAATAAAAGGTTTTTCTTAAAAATCGCACAAAAACTGCTGTAACTTTTTTATTTCTTCATAAAAACATTTCAATTTTGTTTAAATAAGTTATCTTTCATGGAATCTAATTAGAAATGCCATTTTAAAATTTGTCGGACGACTTATTCTAAAGTTATACAAAAAAAGGTTTTTCTTAAAAATCGCACAAAAACTGCTGTAACTTTTTTATTTCTTCATAAAAACATTTCAATTTTGTTTAAATAAGTTATCTTTCATGGAATCTAATTAGAAATGCCATTTTAAAATTTCTCGGACGATTTATTCTAAAGTTATACAAAAAAAGGTTTTTCTTAAAAATCGCACAAAAACTGCTGTAACTTTTTTATTTCTTCATAAAAATTTTTTAATTTTGTTTAAATAAGTTAGCTTTCATGGAATCTAATTAGAAATGCCATTTTAAAATTAGTCGGACGATTTATTCTAAAGTTATACAAAAAAAGGTTTTTCTTAAAAATCGCACAAAAACTGCTGTAACTTTTTTATTTCTTCATAAAAACATTTTAATTTTGTTTAAATAAGTTATCTTTCATGGAATCTAATTAGAAATGCCATTTTAAAATTTGTCGGACGATTTATTCTAAAGTTATACAAAAAAAGGTTTTTCTTAAAAATCGCACAAAAACTGCTGTAACTTTTTTATTTCTTCATAAAAACATTTCAATTTTGTTTAAATAAGTTATCTTTCATGGAATCTAATTAGAAATGCCATTTTAAAATTTGTCGGACGATTTATTCTAAAGTTATACAAAAAAAGGTTTTTCTTAAAAATCGCACAAAAACTGCTGTAACTTTTTTATTTCTTCATAAAAACATTTCAATTTTGTTTAAATAATTTTGTTTTCATGAAATCTAAATAGAAATGCCATTTTTAAATTTCTCGGACGATTTATTCTAAAGTTATACAAAAAAAGGTTTTTCTTAAAAATCGCACAGAAACTGCTGTAACTTTTTTATTTCTTCATAAAAACATTTCAATTTTGTTTAAATAAGTTATCTTTCATGGAATCTAATTAGAAATGCCATTTTAAAATTTCTCGGACGATTTATTCTAAAGTTATACAAAAAAAGGTTTTTCTTAAAAATCGCACAGAAACTGCTGTAACTTTTTTATTTCTTCATAAAAAAATTTCAATTTTGTTTAAACAATTTTGTTTTCATGAAATCTAAATAGAAATGCCATTTTAAAATTTCTAGGACGATTTATTCTAAAGTTATACAAAAAAAGGTTTTTCTTAAAAATCGCACAAAAACTGCTGTAACTTTTTTATTTCTTCATAAAAACATTTCAATTTTGTTTAAATAATTTTGTTTTCATGAAATCTAAATAGAAATGCCATTTTTAAATTTCTCGGACGATTTATTCTAAAGTTATACAAAAAAAGGTTTTTCTTAAAAATCGCACAGAAACTGCTGTAACTTTTTTATTTCTTCATAAAAACATTTCAATTTTGTTTAAATAAGTTATCTTTCATGGAATCTAATTAGAAATGCCATTTTAAAATTTCTCGGACGATTTATTCTAAAGTTATACAAAAAAAGGTTTTTCTTAAAAATCGCACAGAAACTGCTGTAACTTTTTTATTTCTTCATAAAAAAATTTCAATTTTGTTTAAACAATTTTGTTTTCATGAAATCTAAATAGAAATGCCATTTTAAAATTTCTAGGACGATTTATTCTAAAGTTATACAAAAAAAGGTTTTTCTTAAAAATCGCACAAAAACTGCTGTAACTTTTTTATTTCTTCATAATAAAATTTTAATTTTGTTTAAATAATTTTGTTTTCATGAAATCTAAATAGAAATGCCATTTTAAAATTTCTAGGACGATTTATTCTAAAGTTATACAAAAAAAGGTTTTTCTTAAAAATCGCACAGAAACTGCTGTAACTTTTTTATTTCTTCATAAAAAAATTTCAATTTTGTTTAAACAATTTTGTTTTCATGAAATCTAAATAGAAATGCCATTTTAAAATTTCTAGGACGATTTATTCTAAAGTTATACAAAAAAAGGTTTTTCTTAAAATTCGCACAAAAACTGCTGTAACTTTTTTATTTCTTCATAAAAACATTTCAATTTTGTTTAAATAATTTTGTTTTCATGAAATCTAAATAGAAATGCCATTTTAAAATTTCTAGGACGATTTATTCTAAAGTTATACAAAAAAAGGTTTTTCTTAAAAATCGCACAAAAACTGCTGTAACTTTTTTATTTCTTCATAAAAAAATTTCAATTTTGTTTAAATAATTTTGTTTTCATGAAATCTAAATAGAAATGCCGTTTTTAAATTTTTTGGACGATTTATTCTAAAGTTATACAAAAAACCGTTTTTCTTAAAAATCACACAAAAACTGCTGTAACTTTTTTATTTCTTTATAAAAAAATTTCAATTTTGTTTAAATAATTTTGTTTTCATGAAATGTAAATAGAAATGCCGTTCTAAATTTTTTCGGACGATTTATTCTAAAGTTATACAAAAAAAAGTTTTTCTTAAAAATCGCACAAAAACTGCTGTAACTTTTTTATTTCTTCATAAAAACATTTCAATTTTGTTTAAATAATTTTGTTTTCATGAAATCTAGATAGAAATGCCGTTTTTAAATATCTCGGACGATTTATTCTAAACTTATACAAAAAAAGGTTTTTCTTAAAAATCGCACAAAAACTGCTGTAACTTTTTTATTTCTTCATAAAAAAATTTCAATTTTGTTTAAATAATTTCGTTTTGATGAAATCTAAATAGAAATGCCGTTTTTAAATTTCTCGGACGATTTATTCTAAAGTTATAGAAAAAACATTATTTTTATGAAATATTGCGTTTTTCTTAAAAATCACACAAAAACTGCTGTAACTTTTTTATTTCTTCATAAAAAAATTTCAATTTTGTTTAAATAATTTCGTTTTGATGAAATCTAAATAGAAATGCCGTTTTTAAATTTCTCGGACGAATTATTCTAAAGTTATAGAAAAAACATTATTTTTATGAAATATTGCGTTTTTCTTAAAAATCACACAAAAACTGCTGTAACTTTTTTATTTCTTCATAAAAAAAATTCAATTTTGTTTAAATAATTTCGTTTTGATGAAATCTAAATAGAAATGCCGTTTTTAAATTTCTCGGACGATTTATTCTAAAGTTATAGAAAAAACATTATTTTTATGAAATATTGCGTTTTTCTTAAAAATCACACAAAAACTGCTGTAACTTTTTTATTTCTTCATAAAAAAATTTCAATTTTGTTTAAATAATTTCGTTTTGATGAAATCTAAATAGAAATGCCGTTTTTAAATTTCTCGGACGATTTATTCTAAAGTTATAGAAAAAACATTATTTTTATGAAATATTGCGTTTTTCTTAAAAATCGCACAAAAACTGCTGTAACTTTTCTATTTCTTCATAAAAAATTTTTAATTTTGTTAAATAAGTTAGTTTTCATGGAATCTAATTAGAAATGCCATTTTAAAATTTCTCGGACGATTTATTCTAAAGTTATACAAAAAAAAGTTTTTCTTAAAAATCGCACAAAAACTGCTGTAACTTTTTTATTTCTTCATAAAAATTTTTTAATTTTGTTTAAATAAGTTAGCTTTCATGGAATCTAATTAGAAATGCCATTTTAAAATTTCTCGGACGATTTATTCTAAAGTTATACAAAAAAAGGTTTTTCTTAAAAATCGCACAAAAACTGCTGTAACTTTTTTATTTCTACATAAAAACATTTCAATTTTGTTTAAATAATTTTGTCTTGATGAAATCTAAATAGAAATGCCGTTTTTAAATTTCTCGAACGATTTATTCTAAAGTTATAGAAAAAAACATTATTTTTATGAAATATTGCGTTTTTCTTAAAAATCACACAAAAACTGCTGTAACTTTTTTATTTCTTCATAAAAAATTTTTAATTTTGTTTAAATAAGTTAGCTTTCATGGAATCTAATTAGAAATGCCATTTTAAAATTTCTCGGACGATTTATTCTAAACTTATACAAAAAAAGGTTTTTCTTAAAAATCGCACAAAAACTGCTGTAACTTTTCTATTTCTTCATAAAAAATTTTTAATTTTGTTAAATAAGTTAGTTTTCATGGAATCTAATTAGAAATGCCATTTTAAAATTTCTCGGACGATTTATTCTAAAGTTATACAAAAAAAAGTTTTTCTTAAAAATCGCACAAAAACTGCTGTAACTTTTTTATTTCTTCATAAAAATTTTTTAATTTTGTTTAAATAAGTTAGCTTTCATGGAATCTAATTAGAAATGCCATTTTAAAATTTCTCGGACGATTTATTCCAAAGTTATACAAAAAAAGGTTTTTCTTAAAAATCGCACAAAAACTGCTGTAACTTCTTTATTTCTACATAAAAACATTTCAATTTTGTTTAAATAACTTTGTTTTGATGAAATCTAAATAGAAATGCCGTTTTTAAATTTCTCGAACGATTTATTCTAAAGTTATAGAAAAAAACATTATTTTTATGAAATATTGCGTTTTTCTTAAAAATCACACAAAAACTGCTGTAACTTTTTTATTTCTTCATAAAAAATTTTTAATTTTGTTTAAATAAGTTAGCTTTCATGGAATCTAATTAGAAATGCCATTTTAAAATTTCTCGGACGATTTATTCTAAAGTTATACAAAAAAAGGTTTTTCTTAAAAATCGCACAAAAACTGCTGTAACTTTTTTATTTCTACATAAAAACATTTCAATTTTGTTTAAATAATTTTGTTTTGATGAAATCTAAATAGAAATGCCGTTTTTAAATTTCTCGGACGATTTATTCTAAACTTATACAAAAAAAGGTTTTTCTTAAAAATCGCACAAAAACTGCTGTAACTTTTTTATTTCTTCATAAAAGATTTTTAATTTTGTTTAAATAAGTTAGCTTTCATGGAATCTAATTAGAAATGCCATTTTAAAATTTCTCGGACGATTTATTCTAAAGTTATACAAAAAAAGGTTTTTCTTAAAAATCGCACAAAAACTGCTGTAACTTTTTTATTTCTTCATAAAAATTTTTTAATTTTGTTTAAATAAGTTAGCTTTCATGGAATCTAATTAGAAACGCCATTTTAAAATTTCTCGGACGATTTATTCTAAAGTTATACAAAAAAAGGTTTTTCTTAAAAATCGCACAAAAACTGCTGTAACTTTTTTATTTCTTCATAAAAATTTTTTAATTTTGTTTAAATAAGTTAGCTTTCATGGAATCTAATTAGAAACGCCATTTTAAAATTTCTCGGACGATTTATTCTAAAGTTATACAAAAAAACGTTTTTCTTAAAAATCGCACAAAAACTGCTGTAACTTTTTTATTTCTACATAAAAACATTTCAATTTTGTTTAAATAATTTTGTTTTGATGAAATCTAAATAGAAATGCTGTTTTTAAATTTCTCGAACGATTTATTCTAAAGTTATAGAAAAAAACATTATTTTTATGAAATATTGCGTTTTTCTTAAAAATCACACAAAAACTGCTGTAACTTTTTTATTTCTTCATAAAAAATTTTTAATTTTGTTTAAATAAGTTAGCTTTCATGGAATCTAATTAGAAATGCCATTTTAAAATTTCTCGGACGATTTATTCTAAAGTTATACAAAAAAAAGTTTTTCTTAAAAATCGCACAAAAACTGCTGTAACTTTTTTATTTCTTCATAAAAATTTTTTAATTTTGTTTAAATAAGTTAGCTTTCATGGAATCTAATTAGAAATGCCATTTTAAAATTTCTCGGACGATTTATTCTAAAGTTATACAAAAAAAAAGTTTTTCTTAAAAATCGCACAAAAACTGCTGTAACTTTTTTATTTCTACATAAAAACATTTCAATTTTGTTTAAATAATTTTGTTTTGATGAAATCTAAATAAAAATACCGTTTTTAAATTTCTCGGACGATTTATTCTAAAGTTATACAAAAAAAGGTTTTTCTTAAAAATCGCACAAAAACTGCTGTAACTTTTTTATTTCTTCATAAAAACAATTCAATTTTGTTTAAATAATTTTGTTTTGATGAAATCTAAGTAGAAATGCCGTTTTTAAATTTCTCGGACGATTTATTCTAAAGTTATAGAAAAAACATTATTTTTATGAAATATTGCGTTTTTCTTAAAAATCACACAAAAACTGCTGTAACTTTTTTATTTCTTCATAAAAAATTTTTAATTTTGTTTAAATAAGTTAGCTTTCATGAAATCTAATTTGAAATGCCATTTTAAAATTTCTCGGACGATTTATTTTAAAGGTATACAAAAAAAGGTTTTTCTTAAAAATCGCACAAAAACTGCTGTAACTTTTTTATTTCTTCATAAAAAAATTTTAATTTTGTTTAAATAAGTTAGCTTTCATGGAATCTAATTAGAAATGCCATTTTAAAATTTCTCGGACGATTTATTCTAAAGTTATACAAAAAAAGGTTTTTCTTAAAAATCGCACAAAAACTGCTGTAACTTTTTTATATCTTCATAAAAATTTTTTAATTTTGTTTAAATAAGTTAGCTTTCATGGAATCTAATTAGAAATGCCATTTTAAAATTTTTGGACGATTTATTCTAAAGTTATACAAAAAAAGGTTTTTCTTAAAAATCGCACAAAAACTGCTGTAACTTTTTTATTTCTTCATAAAAATTTTTTAATTTTGTTTAAATAAGTTAGCTTTCATGGAATCTAATTAGAAATGCCATTTTAAAATTTTTGGACGATTTATTCTAAAGTTATACAAAAAAAGGTTTTTCTTAAAAATCGCACAAAAACTGCTGTAACTTTTTTATATCTTCATAAAAATTTTTTAATTTTGTTTAAATAAGTTAGCTTTCATGGAATCTAATTAGAAATGCCATTTTAAAATTTTTGGACGATTTATTCTAAAGTTATACAAAAAAAGGTTTTTCTTAAAAATCGCACAAAAACTGCTGTAACTTTTTTATTTCTTCATAAAAAATTTTTAATTTTGTTTAAATAAGTTAGCTTTCATGGAATCTAATTAGAAATGCCATTTTAAAATTTCTCGGACGATTTATTTTAAAGGTATACAAAAAAAGGTTTTTCTTAAAAATCGCACAAAAACTGCTGTAACTTTTTTATTTCTTCATAAAAAATTTTTAATTTTGTTTAAATAAGTTAGCTTTCATGGAATCTAATTAGAAATGCCATTTTAAAATTTTTGGACGATTTATTCTAAAGTTATACAAAAAAAGGTTTTTCTTAAAAATCGCACAAAAACTGCTGTAACTTTTTTATATCTTCATAAAAATTTTTTAATTTTGTTTAAATAAGTTAGCTTTCATGGAATCTAATTAGAAATGCCATTTTAAAATTTTTGGACGATTTATTCTAAAGTTATACAAAAAAAGGTTTTTCTTAAAAATCGCACAAAAACTGCTGTAACTTTTTAATTTCTTCATAAAAAATTTTTAATTTTGTTTAAATAAGTTAGCTTTCATGGAATCTAATTAGAAATGCCATTTTAAAATTTTTGGACGATTTATTCTAAAGTTATACAAAAAAAGGTTTTTCTTAAAAATCGCACAAAAACTGCTGTAACTTTTTTATTTCTACATAAAAACATTTCAATTTTGTTTAAATAATTTTGTTTTGATGAAATCTAAATAGAAATGCCGTTTTTGAATTTCTCGGACGATTTATTCTAAAGTTATACAAAAAAAGGTTTTTCTTAAAAATCGCACAAAAACTGCTGTAACTTTTTTATTTCTTCATAAAAACATTTCAATTTTGTTTAAATAATTTTATTTTGATGAAATCTAAGTAGAAATGCCGTTTTTAAATTTCTCGGACGCTTTATTCTAAAGTTATAGAAAAAACATTATTTTTATGAAATATTGCGTTTTTCTTAAAAATCACACAAAAACTGCTGTAACTTTTTTATTTCTTCATAAAAAATTTTTAATTTTGTTTAAATAAGTTAGCTTTCATGGAATCTAATTTGAAATGCCATTTTAAAATTTCTCGGACGATTTATTCTAAAGGTATACAAAAAAAGGTTTTTCTTAAAAATCGCACAAAAACTGCTGTAACTTTTTTATTTCTTCATAAAAAAATTTTAATTTTGTTTAAATAAGTTAGCTTTCATGGAATCTAATTTGAAATGCCATTTTAAAATTTCTCGGACGATTTATTCTAAAGGTATACAAAAAAAGGTTTTTCTTAAAAATCGCACAAAAACTGCTGTAACTTTTTTATTTCTTCATAAAAAATTTTTAATTTTGTTTAAATAAGTTAGCTTTCATGGAATCTAATTTGAAATGCCATTTTAAAATTTCTCGGACGATTTATTCTAAAGGTATACAAAAAAAGGTTTTTCTTAAAAATCGCACAAAAACTGCTGTAACTTTTTTATTTCTTCATAAAAAATTTTTAATTTTGTTTAAATAAGTTAGCTTTCATGGAATCTAATTAGAAATGCCATTTTAAAATTTTTGGACGATTTATTCTAAAGTTATACAAAAAAAGGTTTTTCTTAAAAATCGCACAAAAACTGCCGTAACTTTTTTATTTCTTCATAAAAATTTTTTAATTTTGTTTAAATAAGTTAGCTTTCATGGAATCTAATTTGAAATGCCATTTTAAAATTTCTCGGACGATTTATTCTAAAGGTATACAAAAAAAGGTTTTTCTTAAAAATCGCACAAAAACTGCTGTAACTTTTTTATTTCTTCATAAAAAATTTTTAATTTTGTTAAATAAGTTAGCTTTCATGGAATCTAATTAGAAATGCCATTTTAAAATTTCTCGGACGATTTATTCTAAAGGTATACAAAAAAAGGTTTTTTTTAAAAATCGCACAAAAACTGCTGTAACTTTTTTATTTCTTCATAAAAAATTTTCAATTTTGTTTAAATAAGTTATCTTTCATGGAATCTAATTAGAAATGCCATTTTAAAATTTCTCGGACGATTTATTCTAAAGTTATACAAAAAAAGGTTTTTCTTAAAAATCGCACAAAAACTGCTGTAACTTTTTTATTTCTTCATAAAAAAATTTTAATTTTGTTTAAATAAGTTAGCTTTCATGGAATCTAATTTGAAATGCCATTTTAAAATTTCTCGGACGATTTATTCTAAAGTTATACAAAAAAAGGTTTTTCTTAAAAATCGCACAAAAACTGCTGTAACTTTTTTATTTCTTCATAAAAAATTTTTAATTTTGTTTAAATAAGTTATCTTTCATGGAATCTAATTTGAAATGCCATTTTAAAATTTCTCGGACGATTTATTCTAAAGTTATACAAAAAAAGGTTTTTCTTAAAAATCGCACAAAAACTGCTGTAACTTTTTTATTTCTTCATAAAAAAATTTTAATTTTGTTTAAATAAGTTAGCTTTCATGGAATCTAATTTGAAATGCCATTTTAAAATTTCTCGGACGATTTATTCTAAAGGTATACAAAAAAGGTTTTTCTTAAAAATCGCACAAAAACTGCTGTAACTTTTTTATTTCTTCATAAAAACATTTCAATTTTGTTTAAATAAGTTATCTTTCATGGAATCTAATTAGAAATGCCATTTTAAAATTTCTCGGACGATTTATTCTAAAGTTATACAAAAAAAGGTTTTTCTTAAAAATCGCACAAAAACTGCTGTAACTTTTTTATTTCTTCATAAAAAATTTTTAATTTTGTTTAAATAAGTTAGCTTTCATGGAATCTAATTTGAAATGCCATTTTAAAATTTCTCGGACGATTTATTCTAAAGGTATACAAAAAAAGGTTTTTCTTAAAAATCGCACAAAAACTGCTGTAACTTTTTTATTTCTTCATAAAAAATTTTTAATTTTGTTTAAATAAGTTATCTTTCATGGAATCTAATTTGAAATGCCATTTTAAAATTTCTCGGACGATTTATTCTAAAGTTATACAAAAAAAGGTTTTTCTTAAAAATCGCACAAAAACTGCTGTAACTTTTTTATTTCTTCATAAAAAATTTTTAATTTTGTTTAAATAAGTTAGCTTTCATGGAATCTAATTAGAAATGCCATTTTAAAATTTGTCGGACGACTTATTCTAAAGTTATACAAAAAAAGGTTTTTCTTAAAAATCGCACAAAAACTGCTGTAACTTTTTTATTTCTTCATAAAAACATTTCAATTTTGTTTAAATAAGTTATCTTTCATGGAATCTAATTAGAAATGCCATTTTAAAATTTGTCGGACGACTTATTCTAAAGTTATACAAAAAAAGGTTTTTCTTAAAAATCGCACAAAAACTGCTGTAACTTTTTTATTTCTTCATAAAAACATTTCAATTTTGTTTAAATAAGTTATCTTTCATGGAATCTAATTAGAAATGCCATTTTAAAATTTGTCGGACGACTTATTCTAAAGTTATACAAAAAAAGGTTTTTCTTAAAAATCGCACAAAAACTGCTGTAACTTTTTTATTTCTTCATAAAAACATTTCAATTTTGTTTAAATAAGTTATCTTTCATGGAATCTAATTAGAAATGCCATTTTAAAATTTCTCGGACGATTTATTCTAAAGTTATACAAAAAAAGGTTTTTCTTAAAAATCGCACAAAAACTGCTGTAACTTTTTTATTTCTTCATAAAAACATTTCAATTTTGTTTAAATAAGTTATCTTTCATGGAATCTAATTAGAAATGCCATTTTAAAATTTCTCGGACGATTTATTCTAAAGTTATACAAAAAAAGGTTTTTCTTAAAAATCGCACAAAAACTGCTGTAACTTTTTTATTTCTTCATAAAATTTTTTTAATTTTGTTTAAATAAGTTAGCTTTCATGGAATCTAATTAGAAATGCCATTTTAAAATTAGTCGGACGATTTATTCTAAAGTTATACAAAAAAAGGTTTTTCTTAAAAATCGCACAAAAACTGCTGTAACTTTTTTATTTCTTCATAAAAACATTTTAATTTTGTTTAAATAAGTTATCTTTCATGGAATCTAATTAGAAATGCCATTTTAAAATTTGTCGGACGATTTATTCTAAAGTTATACAAAAAAAGGTTTTTCTTAAAAATCGCACAAAAACTGCTGTAACTTTTTTATTTCTTCATAAAAACATTTCAATTTTGTTTAAATAAGTTATCTTTCATGGAATCTAATTAGAAATGCCATTTTAAAATTTGTCGGACGATTTATTCTAAAGTTATACAAAAAAAGGTTTTTCTTAAAAATCGCACAAAAACTGCTGTAACTTTTTTATTTCTTCATAAAAACATTTCAATTTTGTTTAAATAATTTTGTTTTCATGAAATCTAAATAGAAATGCCATTTTTAAATTTCTCGGACGATTTATTCTAAAGTTATACAAAAAAAGGTTTTTCTTAAAAATCGCACAGAAACTGCTGTAACTTTTTTATTTCTTCATAAAAACATTTCAATTTTGTTTAAATAAGTTATCTTTCATGGAATCTAATTAGAAATGCCATTTTAAAATTTCTCGGACGATTTATTCTAAAGTTATACAAAAAAAGGTTTTTCTTAAAAATCGCACAGAAACTGCTGTAACTTTTTTATTTCTTCATAAAAAAATTTCAATTTTGTTTAAACAATTTTGTTTTCATGAAATCTAAATAGAAATGCCATTTTAAAATTTCTAGGACGATTTATTCTAAAGTTATACAAAAAAAGGTTTTTCTTAAAAATCGCACAAAAACTGCTGTAACTTTTTTATTTCTTCATAAAAACATTTCAATTTTGTTTAAATAATTTTGTTTTCATGAAATCTAAATAGAAATGCCATTTTTAAATTTCTCGGACGATTTATTCTAAAGTTATACAAAAAAAGGTTTTTCTTAAAAATCGCACAGAAACTGCTGTAACTTTTTTATTTCTTCATAAAAACATTTCAATTTTGTTTAAATAAGTTATCTTTCATGGAATCTAATTAGAAATGCCATTTTAAAATTTCTCGGACGATTTATTCTAAAGTTATACAAAAAAAGGTTTTTCTTAAAAATCGCACAGAAACTGCTGTAACTTTTTTATTTCTTCATAAAAAAATTTCAATTTTGTTTAAACAATTTTGTTTTCATGAAATCTAAATAGAAATGCCATTTTAAAATTTCTAGGACGATTTATTCTAAAGTTATACAAAAAAAGGTTTTTCTTAAAAATCGCACAAAAACTGCTGTAACTTTTTTATTTCTTCATAATAAAATTTTAATTTTGTTTAAATAATTTTGTTTTCATGAAATCTAAATAGAAATGCCATTTTAAAATTTCTAGGACGATTTATTCTAAAGTTATACAAAAAAAGGTTTTTCTTAAAAATCGCACAGAAACTGCTGTAACTTTTTTATTTCTTCATAAAAAAATTTCAATTTTGTTTAAACAATTTTGTTTTCATGAAATCTAAATAGAAATGCCATTTTAAAATTTCTAGGACGATTTATTCTAAAGTTATACAAAAAAAGGTTTTTCTTAAAATTCGCACAAAAACTGCTGTAACTTTTTTATTTCTTCATAAAAACATTTCAATTTTGTTTAAATAATTTTGTTTTCATGAAATCTAAATAGAAATGCCATTTTAAAATTTCTAGGACGATTTATTCTAAAGTTATACAAAAAAAGGTTTTTCTTAAAAATCGCACAAAAACTGCTGTAACTTTTTTATTTCTTCATAAAAAAATTTCAATTTTGTTTAAATAATTTTGTTTTCATGAAATCTAAATAGAAATGCCGTTTTTAAATTTTTTGGACGATTTATTCTAAAGTTATACAAAAAACCGTTTTTCTTAAAAATCACACAAAAACTGCTGTAACTTTTTTATTTCTTTATAAAAAAATTTCAATTTTGTTTAAATAATTTTGTTTTCATGAAATGTAAATAGAAATGCCGTTCTAAATTTTTTCGGACGATTTATTCTAAAGTTATACAAAAAAAAGTTTTTCTTAAAAATCGCACAAAAACTGCTGTAACTTTTTTATTTCTTCATAAAAACATTTCAATTTTGTTTAAATAATTTTGTTTTCATGAAATCTAGATAGAAATGCCGTTTTTAAATATCTCGGACGATTTATTCTAAACTTATACAAAAAAAGGTTTTTCTTAAAAATCGCACAAAAACTGCTGTAACTTTTTTATTTCTTCATAAAAAAATTTCAATTTTGTTTAAATAATTTCGTTTTGATGAAATCTAAATAGAAATGCCGTTTTTAAATTTCTCGGACGATTTATTCTAAAGTTATAGAAAAAACATTATTTTTATGAAATATTGCGTTTTTCTTAAAAATCACACAAAAACTGCTGTAACTTTTTTATTTCTTCATAAAAAAATTTCAATTTTGATTAAATAATTTTGTTTTCATGAAATCTAGATAGAAATGCCGTTTTTAAATATCTCGGACGATTTATTCTAAAGTTATACAAAAAAAGGTTTTTCTTAAAAATCGCACAAAAACTGCTGTAACTTTTTTATTTCTTCATAAAAAAATGTCAATTTTGTTTAAATAATTTTGTTTTCATGAAATCTAGATAGAAATGCCGTTTTTAAATATCTCGGACGATTTATTCTAAACTTATACAAAAAAAGGTTTTTCTTAAAATTCGCACAAAAACTGCTGTAACTTTTTTATTTCTTCATAAAAAAATTTCAATTTTGATTAAATAATTTTGTTTTCATGAAATCTAGATAGAAATGCCGTTTTTAAATATCTCGGACGATTTATTCTAAACTTATACAAAAAAAGGTTTTTCTTAAAAATCGCACAAAAACTGCTGTAACTTTTTTATTTCTTCATAAAAAAATTTCAATTTTGATTAAATAATTTTGTTTTCATGAAATCTAGATAGAAATGCCGTTTTTAAATATCTCGGACGATTTATTCTAAAGTTATACAAAAAAAGGTTTTTCTTAAAAATCGCACAAAAACTGCTGTAACTTTTTTATTTCTTCATAAAAAAATGTCAATTTTGTTTAAATAATTTTGTTTTCATGAAATCTAGATAGAAATGCCGTTTTTAAATATCTCGGACGATTTATTCTAAACTTATGCAAAAAAAGGTTTTTCTTAAAATTCGCACAAAAACTGCTGTAACTTTTTTATTTCTTCATAAAAAAATTTCAATTTTGTTTAAATAATTTTGTTTTCATGAAATCTAAATAGAAATGCCATTTTAAAATTTCTCGGACGATTTATTCTAAAGTTATACAAAAAAAGGTTTTTCTTAAAAATCGCACAAAAACTGCTGTAACTTTTTTATTTCTTCATAAAATTTTTTTAATTTTGTTTAAATAAGTTAGCTTTCATGGAATCTAATTAGAAATGCCATTTTAAAATTTCTCGGACGATTTATTCTAAAGTTATACAAAAAAAGGTTTTTCTTAAAAATCGCACAAAAACTGCTGTAACTTTTTTATTTCTTCATAAAAAAATGTCAATTTTGTTTAAATAATTTTGTTTTCATGAAATCTAGATAGAAATGCCGTTTTTAAATATCTCGGACGATTTATTCTAAACTTATACAAAAAAAGGTTTTTCTTAAAAATCGCACAAAAACTGCTGTAACTTTTTTATTTCTTCATAAAAAAATGTCAATTTTGTTTAAATAATTTTGTTTTCATGAAATCTAGATAGAAATGCCGTTTTTAAATATCTCGGACGATTTATTCTAAACTTATACAAAAAAAGGTTTTTCTTAAAAATCGCACAAAAACTGCTGTAACTTTTTTATTTCTTCATAAAAAAATGTCAATTTTGTTTAAATAATTTTGTTTTCATGAAATCTAGATAGAAATGGCGTTTTTAAATATCTCGGACGGTTTATTCTAAACTTATACAAAAAAAGGTTTTTCTTAAAAATCGCACAAAAACTGCTGTAACTTTTTTATTTCTTCATAAAAAAATGTCAATTTTGTTTAAATAATTTTGTTTTCATGAAATCTAGATAGAAATGCCGTTTTTAAATATCTCGGACGATTTATTCTAAACTTATACAAAAAAAGGTTTTTCTTAAAATTCGCACAAAAACTGCTGTAACTTTTTTATTTCTTCATAAAAAAATTTCAATTTTGTTTAAATAATTTTGTTTTCATGAAATCTAAATAGAAATGCCATTTTAAAATTTCTCGGACGATTTATTCTAAAGTTATACAAAAAAAGGTTTTTCTTAAAAATCGCACAAAAACTGCTGTAACTTTTTTATTTCTTCATAAAATTTTTTTAATTTTGTTTAAATAAGTTAGCTTTCATGGAATCTAATTAGAAATGCCATTTTAAAATTTCTCGGACGATTTATTCTAAAGTTATACAAAAAAAGGTTTTTCTTAAAAATCGCACAAAAACTGCTGTAACTTTTTTATTTCTTCATAAAAAAATGTCAATTTTGTTTAAATAATTTTGTTTTCATGAAATCTAGATAGAAATGCCGTTTTTAAATATCTCGGACGATTTATTCTAAACTTATACAAAAAAAGGTTTTTCTTAAAAATCGCACAAAAACTGCTGTAACTTTTTTATTTCTTCATAAAAAAATGTCAATTTTGTTTAAATAATTTTGTTTTCATGAAATCTAGATAGAAATGCCGTTTTTAAATATCTCGGACGATTTATTCTAAACTTATACAAAAAAAGGTTTTTCTTAAAAATCACACAAAAACTGCTGTAACTTTTTTATTTCTTCATAAAAAAAATTCAATTTTGTTTAAATAATTTCGTTTTGATGAAATCTAAATAGAAATGCCGTTTTTAAATTTCTCGGACGATTTATTCTAAAGTTATAGAAAAAACATTATTTTTATGAAATATTGCGTTTTTCTTAAAAATCACACAAAAACTGCTGTAACTTTTTTATTTCTTCATAAAAAAATTTCAATTTTGTTTAAATAATTTCGTTTTGATGAAATCTAAATAGAAATGCCGTTTTTAAATTTCTCGGACGATTTATTCTAAAGTTATAGAAAAAACATTATTTTTATGAAATATTGCGTTTTTCTTAAAAATCGCACAAAAACTGCTGTAACTTTTCTATTTCTTCATAAAAAATTTTTAATTTTGTTAAATAAGTTAGTTTTCATGGAATCTAATTAGAAATGCCATTTTAAAATTTCTCGGACGATTTATTCTAAAGTTATACAAAAAAAAGTTTTTCTTAAAAATCGCACAAAAACTGCTGTAACTTTTTTATTTCTTCATAAAAATTTTTTAATTTTGTTTAAATAAGTTAGCTTTCATGGAATCTAATTAGAAATGCCATTTTAAAATTTCTCGGACGATTTATTCTAAAGTTATACAAAAAAAGGTTTTTCTTAAAAATCGCACAAAAACTGCTGTAACTTTTTTATTTCTACATAAAAACATTTCAATTTTGTTTAAATAATTTTGTCTTGATGAAATCTAAATAGAAATGCCGTTTTTAAATTTCTCGAACGATTTATTCTAAAGTTATAGAAAAAAACATTATTTTTATGAAATATTGCGTTTTTCTTAAAAATCACACAAAAACTGCTGTAACTTTTTTATTTCTTCATAAAAAATTTTTAATTTTGTTTAAATAAGTTAGCTTTCATGGAATCTAATTAGAAATGCCATTTTAAAATTTCTCGGACGATTTATTCTAAACTTATACAAAAAAAGGTTTTTCTTAAAAATCGCACAAAAACTGCTGTAACTTTTCTATTTCTTCATAAAAAATTTTTAATTTTGTTAAATAAGTTAGTTTTCATGGAATCTAATTAGAAATGCCATTTTAAAATTTCTCGGACGATTTATTCTAAAGTTATACAAAAAAAAGTTTTTCTTAAAAATCGCACAAAAACTGCTGTAACTTTTTTATTTCTTCATAAAAATTTTTTAATTTTGTTTAAATAAGTTAGCTTTCATGGAATCTAATTAGAAATGCCATTTTAAAATTTCTCGGACGATTTATTCCAAAGTTATACAAAAAAAGGTTTTTCTTAAAAATCGCACAAAAACTGCTGTAACTTCTTTATTTCTACATAAAAACATTTCAATTTTGTTTAAATAACTTTGTTTTGATGAAATCTAAATAGAAATGCCGTTTTTAAATTTCTCGAACGATTTATTCTAAAGTTATAGAAAAAAACATTATTTTTATGAAATATTGCGTTTTTCTTAAAAATCACACAAAAACTGCTGTAACTTTTTTATTTCTTCATAAAAAATTTTTAATTTTGTTTAAATAAGTTAGCTTTCATGGAATCTAATTAGAAATGCCATTTTAAAATTTCTCGGACGATTTATTCTAAAGTTATACAAAAAAAGGTTTTTCTTAAAAATCGCACAAAAACTGCTGTAACTTTTTTATTTCTACATAAAAACATTTCAATTTTGTTTAAATAATTTTGTTTTGATGAAATCTAAATAGAAATGCCGTTTTTAAATTTCTCGGACGATTTATTCTAAACTTATACAAAAAAAGGTTTTTCTTAAAAATCGCACAAAAACTGCTGTAACTTTTTTATTTCTTCATAAAAGATTTTTAATTTTGTTTAAATAAGTTAGCTTTCATGGAATCTAATTAGAAATGCCATTTTAAAATTTCTCGGACGATTTATTCTAAAGTTATACAAAAAAAGGTTTTTCTTAAAAATCGCACAAAAACTGCTGTAACTTTTTTATTTCTTCATAAAAATTTTTTAATTTTGTTTAAATAAGTTAGCTTTCATGGAATCTAATTAGAAACGCCATTTTAAAATTTCTCGGACGATTTATTCTAAAGTTATACAAAAAAAGGTTTTTCTTAAAAATCGCACAAAAACTGCTGTAACTTTTTTATTTCTACATAAAAACATTTCAATTTTGTTTAAATAATTTTGTTTTGATGAAATCTAAATAGAAATGCTGTTTTTAAATTTCTCGAACGATTTATTCTAAAGTTATAGAAAAAAACATTATTTTTATGAAATATTGCGTTTTTCTTAAAAATCACACAAAAACTGCTGTAACTTTTTTATTTCTTCATAAAAAATTTTTAATTTTGTTTAAATAAGTTAGCTTTCATGGAATCTAATTAGAAATGCCATTTTAAAATTTCTCGGACGATTTATTCTAAAGTTATACAAAAAAAAGTTTTTCTTAAAAATCGCACAAAAACTGCTGTAACTTTTTTATTTCTTCATAAAAATTTTTTAATTTTGTTTAAATAAGTTAGCTTTCATGGAATCTAATTAGAAATGCCATTTTAAAATTTCTCGGACGATTTATTCTAAACTTATACAAAAAAAGGTTTTTCTTAAAAATCGCACAAAAACTGCTGTAACTTTTTTATTTCTTCATAAAAGATTTTTAATTTTGTTTAAATAAGTTAGCTTTCATGGAATCTAATTAGAAATGCCATTTTAAAATTTCTCGGACGATTTATTCTAAAGTTATACAAAAAAAGGTTTTTCTTAAAAATCGCACAAAAACTGCTGTAACTTTTTTATTTCTTCATAAAAATTTTTTAATTTTGTTTAAATAAGTTAGCTTTCATGGAATCTAATTAGAAATGCCATTTTAAAATTTCTCGGACGATTTATTCTAAAGGTATACAAAAAAAGGTTTTTTTTAAAAATCGCACAAAAACTGCTGTAACTTTTTTATTTCTTCATAAAAAATTTTCAATTTTGTTTAAATAAGTTATCTTTCATGGAATCTAATTAGAAATGCCATTTTAAAATTTCTCGGACGATTTATTCTAAAGTTATACAAAAAAAGGTTTTTCTTAAAAATCGCACAAAAACTGCTGTAACTTTTTTATTTCTTCATAAAAAAATTTTAATTTTGTTTAAATAAGTTAGCTTTCATGGAATCTAATTTGAAATGCCATTTTAAAATTTCTCGGACGATTTATTCTAAAGGTATACAAAAAAGGTTTTTCTTAAAAATCGCACAAAAACTGCTGTAACTTTTTTATTTCTTCATAAAAACATTTCAATTTTGTTTAAATAAGTTATCTTTCATGGAATCTAATTAGAAATGCCATTTTAAAATTTCTCGGACGATTTATTCTAAAGTTATACAAAAAAAGGTTTTTCTTAAAAATCGCACAAAAACTGCTGTAACTTTTTTATTTCTTCATAAAAAATTTTTAATTTTGTTTAAATAAGTTAGCTTTCATGGAATCTAATTTGAAATGCCATTTTAAAATTTCTCGGACGATTTATTCTAAAGTTATACAAAAAAAGGTTTTTCTTAAAAATCGCACAAAAACTGCTGTAACTTTTTTATTTCTTCATAAAAAAATTTTAATTTTGTTTAAATAAGTTAGCTTTCATGGAATCTAATTTGAAATGCCATTTTAAAATTTCTCGGACGATTTATTCTAAAGGTATACAAAAAAGGTTTTTCTTAAAAATCGCACAAAAACTGCTGTAACTTTTTTATTTCTTCATAAAAACATTTCAATTTTGTTTAAATAAGTTATCTTTCATGGAATCTAATTAGAAATGCCATTTTAAAATTTCTCGGACGATTTATTCTAAAGTTATACAAAAAAAGGTTTTTCTTAAAAATCGCACAAAAACTGCTGTAACTTTTTTATTTCTTCATAAAAAATTTTTAATTTTGTTTAAATAAGTTAGCTTTCATGGAATCTAATTTGAAATGCCATTTTAAAATTTCTCGGACGATTTATTCTAAAGTTATACAAAAAAAGGTTTTTCTTAAAAATCGCACAAAAACTGCTGTAACTTTTTTATTTCTTCATAAAAAAATTTTAATTTTGTTTAAATAAGTTAGCTTTCATGGAATCTAATTTGAAATGCCATTTTAAAATTTCTCGGACGATTTATTCTAAAGTTATACAAAAAAAGGTTTTTCTTAAAAATCGCACAAAAACTGCTGTAACTTTTTTATTTCTTCATAAAAAAATTTTAATTTTGTTTAAATAAGTTAGCTTTCATGGAATCTAATTTGAAATGCCATTTTAAAATTTCTCGGACGATTTATTCTAAAGGTATACAAAAAAGGTTTTTCTTAAAAATCGCACAAAAACTGCTGTAACTTTTTTATTTCTTCATAAAAACATTTCAATTTTGTTTAAATAAGTTATCTTTCATGGAATCTAATTAGAAATGCCATTTTAAAATTTCTCGGACGATTTATTCTAAAGTTATACAAAAAAAGGTTTTTCTTAAAAATCGCACAAAAACTGCTGTAACTTTTTTATTTCTTCATAAAAAATTTTTAATTTTGTTTAAATAAGTTAGCTTTCATGGAATCTAATTTGAAATGCCATTTTAAAATTTCTCGGACGATTTATTCTAAAGGTATACAAAAAAAGGTTTTTCTTAAAAATCGCACAAAAACTGCTGTAACTTTTTTATTTCTTCATAAAAAATTTTTAATTTTGTTTAAATAAGTTATCTTTCATGGAATCTAATTTGAAATGCCATTTTAAAATTTCTCGGACGATTTATTCTAAAGTTATACAAAAAAAGGTTTTTCTTAAAAATCGCACAAAAACTGCTGTAACTTTTTTATTTCTTCATAAAAAATTTTTAATTTTGTTTAAATAAGTTAGCTTTCATGGAATCTAATTTGAAATGCCATTTTAAAATTTCTCGGACGATTTATTCTAAAGGTATACAAAAAAGGTTTTTCTTAAAAATCGCACAAAAACTGCTGTAACTTTTTTATTTCTTCATAAAAACATTTCAATTTTGTTTAAATAAGTTATCTTTCATGGAATCTAATTAGAAATGCCATTTTAAAATTTCTCGGACGATTTATTCTAAAGTTATACAAAAAAAGGTTTTTCTTAAAAATCGCACAAAAACTGCTGTAACTTTTTTATTTCTTCATAAAAAATTTTTAATTTTGTTTAAATAAGTTATCTTTCATGGAATCTAATTTGAAATGCCATTTTAAAATTTCTCGGACGATTTATTCTAAAGTTATACAAAAAAAGGTTTTTCTTAAAAATCGCACAAAAACTGCTGTAACTTTTTTATTTCTTCATAAAAAATTTTTAATTTTGTTTAAATAAGTTAGCTTTCATGGAATCTAATTTGAAATGCCATTTTAAAATTTCTCGGACGATTTATTCTAAAGGTATACAAAAAAAGGTTTTTCTTAAAAATCGCACAAAAACTGCTGTAACTTTTTTATTTCTTCATAAAAAATTTTTAATTTTGTTTAAATAAGTTATCTTTCATGGAATCTAATTTGAAATGCCATTTTAAAATTTCTCGGACGATTTATTCTAAAGTTATACAAAAAAAGGTTTTTCTTAAAAATCGCACAAAAACTGCTGTAACTTTTTTATTTCTTCATAAAAAATTTTTAATTTTGTTTAAATAAGTTAGCTTTCATGGAATCTAATTTGAAATGCCATTTTAAAATTTCTCGGACGATTTATTCTAAAGGTATACAAAAAAAGGTTTTTCTTAAAAATCGCACAAAAACTGCTGTAACTTTTTTATTTCTTCATAAAAAATTTTTAATTTTGTTTAAATAAGTTATCTTTCATGGAATCTAATTTGAAATGCCATTTTAAAATTTCTCGGACGATTTATTCTAAAGGTATACAAAAAAAGGTTTTTCTTAAAAATCGCACAAAAACTGCTGTAACTTTTTTATTTCTTCATAAAAAATTTTTAATTTTGTTTAAATAAGTTATCTTTCATGGAATCTAATTTGAAATGCCATTTTAAAATTTCTCGGACGATTTATTCTAAAGTTATACAAAAAAAGGTTTTTCTTAAAAATCGCACAAAAACTGCTGTAACTTTTTTATTTCTTCATAAAAAATTTTTAATTTTGTTTAAATAAGTTAGCTTTCATGGAATCTAATTTGAAATGCCATTTTAAAATTTCTCGGACGATTTATTCTAAAGGTATACAAAAAAGGTTTTTCTTAAAAATCGCACAAAAACTGCTGTAACTTTTTTATTTCTTCATAAAAACATTTCAATTTTGTTTAAATAAGTTATCTTTCATGGAATCTAATTAGAAATGCCATTTTAAAATTTCTCGGACGATTTATTCTAAAGTTATACAAAAAAAGGTTTTTCTTAAAAATCGCACAAAAACTGCTGTAACTTTTTTATTTCTTCATAAAAAATTTTTAATTTTGTTTAAATAAGTTAGCTTTCATGGAATCTAATTTGAAATGCCATTTTAAAATTTCTCGGACGATTTATTCTAAAGGTATACAAAAAAGGTTTTTCTTAAAAATCGCACAAAAACTGCTGTAACTTTTTTATTTCTTCATAAAAACATTTCAATTTTGTTTAAATAAGTTATCTTTCATGGAATCTAATTAGAAATGCCATTTTAAAATTTCTCGGACGATTTATTCTAAAGTTATACAAAAAAAGGTTTTTCTTAAAAATCGCACAAAAACTGCTGTAACTTTTTTATTTCTTCATAAAAAATTTTTAATTTTGTTTAAATAAGTTAGCTTTCATGGAATCTAATTAGAAATGCCATTTTAAAATTTGTCGGACGACTTATTCTAAAGTTATACAATAAAAGGTTTTTCTTAAAAATCGCACAAAAACTGCTGTAACTTTTTTATTTCTTCATAAAAACATTTCAATTTTGTTTAAATAAGTTATCTTTCATGGAATCTAATTAGAAATGCCATTTTAAAATTTGTCGGACGACTTATTCTAAAGTTATACAAAAAAAGGTTTTTCTTAAAAATCGCACAAAAACTGCTGTAACTTTTTTATTTCTTCATAAAAACATTTCAATTTTGTTTAAATAAGTTATCTTTCATGGAATCTAATTAGAAATGCCATTTTAAAATTTCTCGGACGATTTATTCTAAAGTTATACAAAAAAAGGTTTTTCTTAAAAATCGCACAAAAACTGCTGTAACTTTTTTATTTCTTCATAAAAATTTTTTAATTTTGTTTAAATAAGTTAGCTTTCATGGAATCTAATTAGAAATGCCATTTTAAAATTTCTCGGACGATTTATTCTAAAGTTATACAAAAAAAGGTTTTTCTTAAAAATCGCACAAAAACTGCTGTAACTTTTTTATTTCTTCATAAAAACATTTCAATTTTGTTTAAATAAGTTATCTTTCATGGAATCTAATTAGAAATGCCATTTTAAAATTTCTCGGACGATTTATTCTAAAGTTATACAAAAAAAGGTTTTTCTTAAAAATCGCACAAAAACTGCTGTAACTTTTTTATTTCTTCATAAAAACATTTCAATTTTGTTTAAATAAGTTATCTTTCATGGAATCTAATTAGAAATGCCATTTTAAAATTTCTCGGACGATTTATTCTAAAGTTATACAAAAAAAGGTTTTTCTTAAAAATCGCACAAAAACTGCTGTAACTTTTTTATTTCTTCATAAAAACATTTTAATTTTGTTTAAATAAGTTATCTTTCATGGAATCTAATTAGAAATGCCATTTTAAAATTTGTCGGACGATTTATTCAAAAGTTATACAAAAAAAGGTTTTTCTTAAAAATCGCACAAAAACTGCTGTAACTTTTTTATTTCTTCATAAAAACATTTCAATTTTGTTTAAATAAGTTATCTTTCATGGAATCTAATTAGAAATGCCATTTTAAAATTTGTCGGACGATTTATTCTAAAGTTATACAAAAAAAGGTTTTTCTTAAAAATCGCACAAAAACTGCTGTAACTTTTTTATTTCTTCATAAAAACATTTCAATTTTGTTTAAATAATTTTGTTTTCATGAAATCTAAATAGAAATGCCATTTTTAAATTTCTCGGACGATTTATTCTAAAGTTATACAAAAAAAGGTTTTTCTTAAAAATCGCACAGAAACTGCTGTAACTTTTTTATTTCTTCATAAAAACATTTCAATTTTGTTTAAATAAGTTATCTTTCATGGAATCTAATTAGAAATGCCATTTTAAAATTTCTCGGACGATTTATTCTAAAGTTATACAAAAAAAGGTTTTTCTTAAAAATCGCACAGAAACTGCTGTAACTTTTTTATTTCTTCATAAAAAAATTTCAATTTTGTTTAAACAATTTTGTTTTCATGAAATCTAAATAGAAATGCCATTTTAAAATTTCTAGGACGATTTATTCTAAAGTTATACAAAAAAAGGTTTTTCTTAAAAATCGCACAAAAACTGCTGTAACTTTTTTATTTCTTCATAAAAACATTTCAATTTTGTTTAAATAATTTTGTTTTCATGAAATCTAAATAGAAATGCCATTTTTAAATTTCTCGGACGATTTATTCTAAAGTTATACAAAAAAAGGTTTTTCTTAAAAATCGCACAGAAACTGCTGTAACTTTTTTATTTCTTCATAAAAACATTTCAATTTTGTTTAAATAAGTTATCTTTCATGGAATCTAATTAGAAATGCCATTTTAAAATTTCTCGGACGATTTATTCTAAAGTTATACAAAAAAAGGTTTTTCTTAAAAATCGCACAGAAACTGCTGTAACTTTTTTATTTCTTCATAAAAAAATTTCAATTTTGTTTAAACAATTTTGTTTTCATGAAATCTAAATAGAAATGCCATTTTAAAATTTCTAGGACGATTTATTCTAAAGTTATACAAAAAAAGGTTTTTCTTAAAAATCGCACAAAAACTGCTGTAACTTTTTTATTTCTTCATAATAAAATTTTAATTTTGTTTAAATAATTTTGTTTTCATGAAATCTAAATAGAAATGCCATTTTAAAATTTCTAGGACGATTTATTCTAAAGTTATACAAAAAAAGGTTTTTCTTAAAAATCGCACAGAAACTGCTGTAACTTTTTTATTTCTTCATAAAAAAATTTCAATTTTGTTTAAACAATTTTGTTTTCATGAAATCTAAATAGAAATGCCATTTTAAAATTTCTAGGACGATTTATTCTAAAGTTATACAAAAAAAGGTTTTTCTTAAAATTCGCACAAAAACTGCTGTAACTTTTTTATTTCTTCATAAAAACATTTCAATTTTGTTTAAATAATTTTGTTTTCATGAAATCTAAATAGAAATGCCATTTTAAAATTTCTAGGACGATTTATTCTAAAGTTATACAAAAAAAGGTTTTTCTTAAAAATCGCACAAAAACTGCTGTAACTTTTTTATTTCTTCATAAAAAAATTTCAATTTTGTTTAAATAATTTTGTTTTCATGAAATCTAAATAGAAATGCCGTTTTTAAATTTTTTGGACGATTTATTCTAAAGTTATACAAAAAACCGTTTTTCTTAAAAATCACACAAAAACTGCTGTAACTTTTTTATTTCTTTATAAAAAAATTTCAATTTTGTTTAAATAATTTTGTTTTCATGAAATGTAAATAGAAATGCCGTTCTAAATTTTTTCGGACGATTTATTCTAAAGTTATACAAAAAAAAGTTTTTCTTAAAAATCGCACAAAAACTGCTGTAACTTTTTTATTTCTTCATAAAAACATTTCAATTTTGTTTAAATAATTTTGTTTTCATGAAATCTAGATAGAAATGCCGTTTTTAAATATCTCGGACGATTTATTCTAAACTTATACAAAAAAAGGTTTTTCTTAAAAATCGCACAAAAACTGCTGTAACTTTTTTATTTCTTCATAAAAAAATGTCAATTTTGTTTAAATAATTTTGTTTTCATGAAATCTAGATAGAAATGCCGTTTTTAAATATCTCGGACGATTTATTCTAAACTTATACAAAAAAAGGTTTTTCTTAAAAATCGCACAAAAACTGCTGTAACTTTTTTATTTCTTCATAAAAAAATTTCAATTTTGATTAAATAATTTTGTTTTCATGAAATCTAGATAGAAATGCCGTTTTTAAATATCTCGGACGATTTATTCTAAAGTTATACAAAAAAAGGTTTTTCTTAAAAATCGCACAAAAACTGCTGTAACTTTTTTATTTCTTCATAAAAAAATGTCAATTTTGTTTAAATAATTTTGTTTTCATGAAATCTAGATAGAAATGCCGTTTTTAAATATCTCGGACGATTTATTCTAAACTTATACAAAAAAAGGTTTTTCTTAAAATTCGCACAAAAACTGCTGTAACTTTTTTATTTCTTCATAAAAAAATTTCAATTTTGATTAAATAATTTTGTTTTCATGAAATCTAGATAGAAATGCCGTTTTTAAATATCTCGGACGATTTATTCTAAACTTATACAAAAAAAGGTTTTTCTTAAAAATCGCACAAAAACTGCTGTAACTTTTTTATTTCTTCATAAAAAAATTTCAATTTTGATTAAATAATTTTGTTTTCATGAAATCTAGATAGAAATGCCGTTTTTAAATATCTCGGACGATTTATTCTAAAGTTATACAAAAAAAGGTTTTTCTTAAAAATCGCACAAAAACTGCTGTAACTTTTTTATTTCTTCATAAAAAAATGTCAATTTTGTTTAAATAATTTTGTTTTCATGAAATCTAGATAGAAATGCCGTTTTTAAATATCTCGGACGATTTATTCTAAACTTATACAAAAAAAGGTTTTTCTTAAAATTCGCACAAAAACTGCTGTAACTTTTTTATTTCTTCATAAAAAAATTTCAATTTTGTTTAAATAATTTTGTTTTCATGAAATCTAAATAGAAATGCCATTTTAAAATTTCTCGGACGATTTATTCTAAAGTTATACAAAAAAAGGTTTTTCTTAAAAATCGCACAAAAACTGCTGTAACTTTTTTATTTCTTCATAAAATTTTTTTAATTTTGTTTAAATAAGTTAGCTTTCATGGAATCTAATTAGAAATGCCATTTTAAAATTTCTCGGACGATTTATTCTAAAGTTATACAAAAAAAGGTTTTTCTTAAAAATCGCACAAAAACTGCTGTAACTTTTTTATTTCTTCATAAAAAAATGTCAATTTTGTTTAAATAATTTTGTTTTCATGAAATCTAGATAGAAATGCCGTTTTTAAATATCTCGGACGATTTATTCTAAACTTATACAAAAAAAGGTTTTTCTTAAAAATCGCACAAAAACTGCTGTAACTTTTTTATTTCTTCATAAAAAAATGTCAATTTTGTTTAAATAATTTTGTTTTCATGAAATCTAGATAGAAATGCCGTTTTTAAATATCTCGGACGATTTATTCTAAACTTATACAAAAAAAGGTTTTTCTTAAAAATCGCACAAAAACTGCTGTAACTTTTTTATTTCTTCATAAAAAAATGTCAATTTTGTTTAAATAATTTTGTTTTCATGAAATCTAGATAGAAATGGCGTTTTTAAATATCTCGGACGGTTTATTCTAAACTTATACAAAAAAAGGTTTTTCTTAAAAATCGCACAAAAACTGCTGTAACTTTTTTATTTCTTCATAAAAAAATGTCAATTTTGTTTAAATAATTTTGTTTTCATGAAATCTAGATAGAAATGCCGTTTTTAAATATCTCGGACGATTTATTCTAAACTTATACAAAAAAAGGTTTTTCTTAAAATTCGCACAAAAACTGCTGTAACTTTTTTATTTCTTCATAAAAAAATTTCAATTTTGTTTAAATAATTTTGTTTTCATGAAATCTAAATAGAAATGCCATTTTAAAATTTCTCGGACGATTTATTCTAAAGTTATACAAAAAAAGGTTTTTCTTAAAAATCGCACAAAAACTGCTGTAACTTTTTTATTTCTTCATAAAATTTTTTTAATTTTGTTTAAATAAGTTAGCTTTCATGGAATCTAATTAGAAATGCCATTTTAAAATTTCTCGGACGATTTATTCTAAAGTTATACAAAAAAAGGTTTTTCTTAAAAATCGCACAAAAACTGCTGTAACTTTTTTATTTCTTCATAAAAAAATGTCAATTTTGTTTAAATAATTTTGTTTTCATGAAATCTAGATAGAAATGCCGTTTTTAAATATCTCGGACGATTTATTCTAAACTTATACAAAAAAAGGTTTTTCTTAAAAATCGCACAAAAACTGCTGTAACTTTTTTATTTCTTCATAAAAAAATGTCAATTTTGTTTAAATAATTTTGTTTTCATGAAATCTAGATAGAAATGGCGTTTTTAAATATCTCGGACGATTTATTCTAAACTTATACAAAAAAAGGTTTTTCTTAAAAATCGCACAAAAACTGCTGTAACTTTTTTATTTCTTCATAAAAAAATGTCAATTTTGTTTAAATAATTTTGTTTTCATGAAATCTAGATAGAAATGCCGTTTTTAAATATCTCGGACGATTTATTCTAAACTTATACAAAAAAAGGTTTTTCTTAAAATTCGCACAAAAACTGCTGTAACTTTTTTATTTCTTCATAAAAAAATTTCAATTTTGTTTAAATAATTTTGTTTTCATGAAATCTAAATAGAAATGCCATTTTAAAATTTCTCGGACGATTTATTCTAAAGTTATACAAAAAAAGGTTTTTCTTAAAAATCGCACAAAAACTGCTGTAACTTTTTTATTTCTTCATAAAAAAATGTCAATTTTGTTTAAATAATTTTGTTTTCATGAAATCTAGATAGAAATGCCGTTTTTAAATATCTCGGACGATTTATTCTAAACTTATACAAAAAAAGGTTTTTCTTAAAAATCGCACAAAAACTGCTGTAACTTTTTTATTTCTTCATAAAAAAATATCAATTTTGTTTAAATAATTTTGTTTTCATGAAATCTAGATAGAAATGGCGTTTTTAAATATCTCGGACGATTTATTCTAAACTTATACAAAAAAAGGTTTTTCTTAAAAATCGCACAAAAACTGCTGTAACTTTTTTATTTCTTCATAAAATTTTTTTAATTTTGTTTAAATAAGTTAGCTTTCATGGAATCTAATTAGAAATGCCATTTTAAAATTTCTCTTACGATTTATTCTAAAGTTATACAAAAAAAGGTTTTTCTTAAAAATCGCACAAAAACTGCTGTAACTTTTTTATTTCTTCATAAAAAAATGTCAATTTTGTTTAAATAATTTTGTTTTCATGAAATCTAGATAGAAATGCCGTTTTTAAATATCTCGGACGATTTATTCTAAACTTATACAAAAAAAGGTTTTTCTTAAAAATCGCACAAAAACTGCTGTAACTTTTTTATTTCTTCATAAAATTTTTTTAATTTTGTTTAAATAAGTTAGCTTTCATGGAATCTAATTAGAAATGCCATTTTAAAATTTCTCTTACGATTTATTCTAAAGTTATACAAAAAAAGGTTTTTCTTAAAAATCGCACAAAAACTGCTGTAACTTTTTTATTTCTTCATAAAAATTTTTTAATTTTGTTTAAATAAGTTAGCTTTCATGGAATCTAATTAGAAATGCCATTTTAAAATTTCTCGGACGATTTATTCTAAAGTTATACAAAAAAAGGTTTTTCTTAAAAATCGCACAAAAACTGCTGTAACATTTTTATTTCTTCATAAAATTTTTTTAATTTTGTTTAAATAAGTTAGCTTTCATGGAATCTAATTAGAAATGCCATTTTAAAATTTCTCTTACGATTTATTCTAAAGTTATACAAAAAAAGGTTTTTCTTAAAAATCGCACAAAAACTGCTGTAACATTTTTATTTCTTCATAAAATTTTTTTAATTTTGTTTAAATAAGTTAGCTTTCATGGAATCTAATTAGAAATGCCATTTTAAAATTTCTCGGACGATTTATTCTAAAGTTATACAAAAAAAGGTTTTTCTTAAAAATCGCACAAAAACTGCTGTAACTTTTTTATTTCTTCATAAAAAAATGTCAATTTTGTTTAAATAATTTTGTTTTCATGAAATCTAGATAGAAATGCCGTTTTTAAATATCTCGGACGATTTATTCTAAACTTATACAAAAAAAGGTTTTTCTTAAAAATCGCACAAAAACTGCTGTAACTTTTTTATTTCTTCATAAAATTTTTTTAATTTTGTTTAAATAAGTTAGCTTTCATGGAATCTAATTAGAAATGCCATTTTAAAATTTCTCGGACGATTTATTCTAAAGTTATACAAAAAAAGGTTTTTCTTAAAAATCGCACAAAAACTGCTGTAACTTTTTTATTTCTTCATAAAAAATTTTTAATTTTGTTTAAATAAGTTAGCTTTCATGGAATCTAATTAGAAATGGCATTTTAAAATTTCTCGGACGATTTATTCTAAAGTTATACAAAAAAAGGTTTTTCTTAAAAATCGCACAAAAACTGCTGTAACTTTTTTATTTCTTCATAAAAAATTTTTAGTTTTGTTTAAATAAGTTAGCTTTCATTGAATCTAATTAGAAATGCCATTTTAAAATTTCTCGGACGATTTATTCTAAAGTTATACAAAAAAAGGTTTTTCTTAAAAATCGCACAAAAACTGCTGTAACTTTTTTATTTCTTCATAAAAATTTTTTAATTTTGTTTAAATAAGTTAGCTTTCATGGAATCTAATTAGAAATGCCATTTTAAAATTTCTCGGACGATTTATTCTAAAGTTATACAAAAAAAGGTTTTTCTTAAAAATCGCACAAAAACTGCTGTAACTTTTTTATTTCTTCATAAAATTTTTTTAATTTTGTTTAAATAAGTTAGCTTTCATGGAATCTAATTAGAAATGCCATTTTAAAATTTCTCGGACGATTTATTCTAAAGTTATACAAAAAAAGGTTTTTCTTAAAAATCGCACAAAAACTGCTGTAACTTTTTTATTTCTTCATAAAAATTTTTTAATTTTGTTTAAATAAGTTAGCTTTCATGGAATCTAATTAGAAATGCCATTTTAAAATTTCTCGGACGATTTATTCTAAAGTTATACAAAAAAGGTTTTTCTTAAAAATCGCACAAAAACTGCTGTAACTTTTTTATTTCTTCATAAAAAAATTTCAATTTTGTTTAAATAATTTTGTTTTCATGAAATCTAGATAGAAATGCCGTTTTTAAATATCTCGGACGATTTATTCTAAACTTATACAAAAAAAGGTTTTTCTTAAAAATCGCACAAAAACTGCTGTAACTTTTTTATTTCTTCATAAAAAAATTTCAATTTTGTTTAAATAATTTTGTTTTCATGAAATCTAGATAGAAATGCCGTTTTTAAATATCTCGGACGATTTATTCTAAAGTTATACAAAAAAAGGTTTTTCTTAAAAATCGCACAAAAACTGCTGTAACTTTTTTATTTCTTCATAAAATTTTTTTAATTTTGTTTAAATAAGTTAGCTTTCATGGAATCTAATTAGAAATGCCATTTTAAAATTTCTCGGACGATTTATTCTAAAGTTATACAAAAAAAGGTTTTTCTTAAAAATCGCACAAAAACTGCTGTAACTTTTTTATTTCTTCATAAAAAAATTTCAATTTTGTTTAAATAATTTTGTTTTCATGAAATCTAGATAGAAATGCCGTTTTTAAATATCTCCGACGATTTATTCTAAACTTATACAAAAAAAGGTTTTTCTTAAAAATCGCACAAAAACTGCTGTAACTTTTTTATTTCTTCATAAAAAAATTTCAATTTTGTTTAAATAATTTTGTTTTCATGAAATCTAGATAGAAATGCCGTTTTTAAATATCTCGGACGATTTATTCTAAAGTTATACAAAAAAAGGTTTTTCTTAAAAATCGCACAAAAACTGCTGTAACTTTTTTATTTCTTCATAAAATTTTTTTAATTTTGTTTAAATAAGTTAGCTTTCATGGAATCTAATTAGAAATGCCATTTTAAAATTTCTCGGACGATTTATTCTAAAGTTATACAAAAAAAGGTTTTTCTTAAAAATCGCACAAAAACTGCTGTAACTTTTTTATTTCTTCATAAAAATTTTTTAATTTTGTTTAAATAAGTTAGCTTTCATGGAATCTAATTAGAAATGCCATTTTAAAATTTCTCGGACGATTTATTCTAAAGTTATACAAAAAAGGTTTTTCTTAAAAATCGCACAAAAACTGCTGTAACTTTTTTATTTCTTCATAAAAAAATTTCAATTTTGTTTAAATAATTTTGTTTTCATGAAATCTAGATAGAAATGCCGTTTTTAAATATCTCGGACGATTTATTCTAAAGTTATACAAAAAAAGGTTTTTCTTAAAAATCGCACAAAAACTGCTGTAACTTTTTTATTTCTTCATAAAATTTTTTTAATTTTGTTTAAATAAGTTAGCTTTCATGGAATCTAATTAGAAATGCCATTTTAAAATTTCTCGGACGATTTATTCTAAAGTTATACAAAAAAAGGTTTTTCTTAAAAATCGCACAAAAACTGCTGTAACTTTTTTATTTCTTCATAAAAATTTTTTAATTTTGTTTAAATAAGTTAGCTTTCATGGAATCTAATTAGAAATGCCATTTTAAAATTTCTCGGACGATTTATTCTAAAGTTATACAAAAAAGGTTTTTCTTAAAAATCGCACAAAAACTGCTGTAACTTTTTTATTTCTTCATAAAAAAATTTCAATTTTGTTTAAATAATTTTGTTTTCATGAAATCTAGATAGAAATGCCGTTTTTAAATATCTCGGACGATTTATTCTAAACTTATACAAAAAAAGGTTTTTCTTAAAAATCGCACAAAAACTGCTGTAACTTTTTTATTTCTTCATAAAAAAATTTCAATTTTGTTTAAATAATTTTGTTTTCATGAAATCTAAATAGAAATGCCATTTTAAAATTTCTCGGACGATTTATTCTAAAGTTATACAAAAAGAGGTTTTTCTTAAAAATCGCACAAAAACTGCTGTAACTTTTTTATTTCTTCATAAAAAAGTTTCAATTTTGTTTAAATAATTTTGTTTTCATGAAATCTAGATAGAAATGCCGTTTTTAAATATTTTGGACGATTTATTCTAAACTTATACAAAAAAAGGTTTTTCTTAAAAATCGCACAAAAACTGCTGTAACTTTTTTATTTCTTCATAAAAAAATTTCAATTTTGTTTAAATAATTTTGTTTTCATGAAATCTAGATAGAAATGCCGTTTTTAAATATCTCGGACGATTTATTCTAAAGTTATACAAAAAGAGGTTTTTCTTAAAAATCGCACAAAAACTGCTGTAACTTTTTTATTTCTTCATAAAAAAATTTCAATTTTGTTTAAATAATTTTGTTTTCATGAAATCTAGATAGAAATGCCGTTTTTAAATATCTCGGACGATTTATTCTAAAGTTATACAAAAAGAGGTTTTTCTTAAAAATCGCACAAAAACTGCTGTAACTTTTTTATTTCTTCATAAAAAAATTTCAATTTTGTTTAAATAATTTTGTTTTCATGAAATCTAGATAGAAATGCCGTTTTTAAATATCTCGGACGATTTATTCTAAAGTTATACAAAAAGAGGTTTTTCTTAAAAATCGCACAAAAACTGCTGTAACTTTTTTATTTCTTCATAAAAAAATTTCAATTTTGTTTAAATAATTTTGTTTTCATGAAATCTAAATAGAAATGCCATTTTAAAATTTCTCGGACGATTTATTCTAAAGTTATACAAAAAAGGTTTTTCTTAAAAATCGCACAAAAACTGCTGTAACTTTTTTATTTCTTCATAAAAAAATTTCAATTTTGTTTAAATAATTTTGTTTTCATGAAATCTAGATAGAAATGCCGTTTTTAAATATCTCGGACGATTTATTCTAAAGTTATACAAAAAGAGGTTTTTCTTAAAAATCGCACAAAAACTGCTGTAACTTTTTTATTTCTTCATAAAAAAATTTCAATTTTGTTTAAATAATTTTGTTTTCATGAAATCTAGATAGAAATGCCGTTTTTAAATATCTCGGACGATTTATTCTAAAGTTATACAAAAAGAGGTTTTTCTTAAAAATCGCACAAAAACTGCTGTAACTTTTTTATTTCTTCATAAAAAAGTTTCAATTTTGTTTAAATAATTTTGTTTTCATGAAATCTAAATAGAAATGCCATTTTAAAATTTCTCGGACGATTTATTCTAAAGTTATACAAAAAAGGTTTTTCTTAAAAATCGCACAAAAACTGCTGTAACTTTTTTATTTCTTCATAAAAAAATTTCAATTTTGTTTAAATAATTTTGTTTTCATGAAATCTAGATAGAAATGCCGTTTTTAAATATCTCGGACGATTTATTCTAAAGTTATACAAAAAGAGGTTTTTCTTAAAAATCGCACAAAAACTGCTGTAACTTTTTTATTTCTTCATAAAAAAATTTCAATTTTGTTTAAATAATTTTGTTTTCATGAAATCTAAATAGAAATGCCATTTTAAAATTTCTCGGACGATTTATTCTAAAGTTATACAAAAAAGGTTTTTCTTAAAAATCGCACAAAAACTGCTGTAACTTTTTTATTTCTTCATAAAAAAATTTCAATTTTGTTTAAATAATTTTGTTTTCATGAAATCTAGATAGAAATGCCGTTTTTAAATATCTCGGACGATTTATTCTAAACTTATACAAAAAAAGGTTTTTCTTAAAAATCGCACAAAAACTGCTGTAACTTTTTTATTTCTTCATAAAAAAATTTCAATTTTGTTTAAATAATTTTGTTTTCATGAAATCTAAATAGAAATGCCATTTTAAAATTTCTCGGACGATTTATTCTAAAGTTATACAAAAAGAGGTTTTTCTTAAAAATCGCACAAAAACTGCTGTAACTTTTTTATTTCTTCATAAAAAAGTTTCAATTTTGTTTAAATAATTTTGTTTTCATGAAATCTAAATAGAAATGCCATTTTAAAATTTCTCGGACGATTTATTCTAAAGTTATACAAAAAAGGTTTTTCTTAAAAATCGCACAAAAACTGCTGTAACTTTTTTATTTCTTCATAAAAAAATTTCAATTTTGTTTAAATAATTTTGTTTTCATGAAATCTAGATAGAAATGCCGTTTTTAAATATCTCGGACGATTTATTCTAAAGTTATACAAAAAGAGGTTTTTCTTAAAAATCGCACAAAAACTGCTGTAACTTTTTTATTTCTTCATAAAAAAATTTCAATTTTGTTTAAATAATTTTGTTTTCATGAAATCTAGATAGAAATGCCGTTTTTAAATATCTCGGACGATTTATTCTAAAGTTATACAAAAAAGGTTTTTCTTAAAAATCGCACAAAAACTGCTGTAACTTTTTTATTTCTTCATAAAAAAATTTCAATTTTGTTTAAATAATTTTGTTTTCATGAAATCTAGATAGAAATGCCGTTTTTAAATATTTTGGACGATTTATTCTAAACTTATACAAAAAAAGGTTTTTCTTAAAAATCGCACAAAAACTGCTGTAACTTTTTTATTTCTTCATAAAAAAATTTCAATTTTGTTTAAATAATTTTGTTTTCATGAAATATAAATAGAAATGCCGTTTTTAAATATTTTGGACGATTTATTCTAAACTTATACAAAAAAAGGTTTTTCTTAAAAATCGCACAAAAACTGCTGTAACTTTTTAATTTCTTCATAAAAAAATTTCAATTTTGTTTAAATAATTTTGTTTTCATGAAATCTAGATAGAAATGCCGTTTTTAAATATCTCGGACGATTTATTCTATAGTTATACAAAAAAAGGTTTTTCTTAAAAATCGCACAGAAACTGCTGTAACTTTTTTATTTCTTCATAAAAAAATTTCAATTTTGTTTAAATAATTTTGTTTTCATGAAATCTAGATAGAAATGCCGTTTTTAAATATCTCGGACGATTTATTCTAAACTTATACAAAAAAAGGTTTTTCTTAAAAATCGCACAAAAACTGCTGTAACTTTTTTATTTCTTCATAAAATTTTTTTAATTTTGTTTAAATAGGTTAGCTTTCATGGAATCTAATTAGAAATGCCATTTTAAAATTTCTCGGACGATTTATTCTAAAGTTATACAAAAAAAGGTTTTTCTTAAAAATCGCACAAAAACTGCTGTAACTTTTTTATTTCTTCATAAAATTTTTTTAATTTTGTTTAAATAAGTTAGCTTTCATGGAATCTAATTAGAAATGCCATTTTAAAATTTCTCGGACGATTTATTCTAAAGTTATACAAAAAAAGGTTTTTCTTAAAAATCGCACAAAAACTGCTGTAACTTTTTTATTTCTTCATAAAATTTTTTTAATTTTGTTTAAATAGGTTAGCTTTCATGGAATCTAATTAGAAATGCCATTTTAAAATTTCTCGGACGATTTATTCTAAAGTTATACAAAAAAAGGTTTTTCTTAAAAATCGCACAAAAACTGCTGTAACTTTTTTATTTCTTCATAAAATTTTTTTAATTTTGTTTAAATAAGTTAGCTTTCATGAAATCTAATTAGAAATGCCATTTTAAAATTTCTCGGACGATTTATTCTAAAGTTATACAAAAAAAGGTTTTTCTTAAAAATCGCACAAAAACTGCTGTAACTTTTTTATTTCTTCATAAAAAAATTTCAATTTTGTTTAAATAATTTTGTTTTCATGAAATCTAAATAGAAATGCCATTTTAAAATTTCTCGGACGATTTATTCTAAAGTTATACAAAAAAAGGTTTTTCTTAAAAATCGCACAAAAACTGCTGTAACTTTTTTATTTCTTCATAAAATTTTTTTAATTTTGTTTAAATAAGTTAGCTTTCATGGAATCTAATTAGAAATGCCATTTTAAAATTTCTCGGACGATTTATTCTAAAGTTATACAAAAAAAGGTTTTTCTTAAAAATCGCACAAAAACTGCTGTAACTTTTTTATTTCTTCATAAAATTTTTTTAATTTTGTTTAAATAGGTTAGCTTTCATGGAATCTAATTAGAAATGCCATTTTAAAATTTCTCGGACGATTTATTCTAAAGTTATACAAAAAAAGGTTTTTCTTAAAAATCGCACAAAAACTGCTGTAACTTTTTTATTTCTTCATAAAATTTTTTTAATTTTGTTTAAATAAGTTAGCTTTCATGAAATCTAATTAGAAATGCCATTTTAAAATTTCTCGGACGATTTATTCTAAAGTTATACAAAAAAAGGTTTTTCTTAAAAATCGCACAAAAACTGCTGTAACTTTTTTATTTCTTCATAAAATTTTTTTAATTTTGTTTAAATAAGTTAGCTTTCATGAAATCTAATTAGAAATGCCATTTTAAAATTTCTCGGACGATTTATTCTAAAGTTATACAAAAAAAGGTTTTTCTTAAAAATCGCACAAAAACTGCTGTAACTTTTTTATTTCTTCATAAAAAAATTTCAATTTTGTTTAAATAATTTTGTTTTCATGAAATCTAAATAGAAATGCCATTTTAAAATTTCTCGGACGATTTATTCTAAAGTTATACAAAAAAAGGTTTTTCTTAAAAATCGCACAAAAACTGCTGTAACTTTTTTATTTCTTCATAAAATTTTTTTAATTTTGTTTAAATAAGTTAGCTTTCATGGAATCTAATTAGAAATGCCATTTTAAAATTTCTCGGACGATTTATTCTAAAGTTATACAAAAAAAGGTTTTTCTTAAAAATCGCACAAAAACTGCTGTAACTTTTTTATTTCTTCATAAAATTTTTTTAATTTTGTTTAAATAGGTTAGCTTTCATGGAATCTAATTAGAAATGCCATTTTAAAATTTCTCGGACGATTTATTCTAAAGTTATACAAAAAAAGGTTTTTCTTAAAAATCGCACAAAAACTGCTGTAACTTTTTTATTTCTTCATAAAATTTTTTTAATTTTGTTTAAATAAGTTAGCTTTCATGAAATCTAATTAGAAATGCCATTTTAAAATTTCTCGGACGATTTATTCTAAAGTTATACAAAAAAAGGTTTTTCTTAAAAATCGCACAAAAACTGCTGTAACTTTTTTATTTCTTCATAAAAAAATTTCAATTTTGTTTAAATAATTTTGTTTTCATGAAATCTAAATAGAAATGCCATTTTAAAATTTCTCGGACGATTTATTCTAAAGTTATACAAAAAAAGGTTTTTCTTAAAAATCGCACAAAAACTGCTGTAACTTTTTTATTTCTTCATAAAAAAATTTCAATTTTGTTTAAATAATTTTGTTTTTATGAAATCTAAATAGAAATGCCATTTTAAAATTTCTCGGACGATTTATTCTAAAGTTATACAAAAAAAGGTTTTTCTTAAAAATCGCACAAAAACTGCTGTAACTTTTTTATTTCTTCATAAAAAAATTTCAATTTTGTTTAAATAATTTTGTTTTCATGAAATCTAAATAGAAATGCCATTTTAAAATTTCTCGGACGATTTATTCTAAAGTTATACAAAAAAAGGTTTTTCTTAAAAATCGCACAAAAACTGCTGTAACTTTTTTATTTCTTCATAAAATTTTTTTAATTTTGTTTAAATAAGTTAGCTTTCATGAAATCTAATTAGAAATGCCATTTTAAAATTTCTCGGACGATTTATTCTAAAGTTATACAAAAAAAGGTTTTTCTTAAAAATCGCACAAAAACTGCTGTAACTTTTTTATTTCTTCATAAAAAAATTTCAATTTTGTTTAAATAATTTTGTTTTCATGAAATCTAAATAGAAATGCCATTTTAAAATTTCTCGGACGATTTATTCTAAAGTTATACAAAAAAAGGTTTTTCTTAAAAATCGCACAAAAACTGCTGTAACTTTTTTATTTCTTCATAAAAAAATTTCAATTTTGTTTAAATAATTTTGTTTTTATGAAATCTAAATAGAAATGCCATTTTAAAATTTCTCGGACGATTTATTCTAAAGTTATACAAAAAAAGGTTTTTCTTAAAAATCGCACAAAAACTGCTGTAACTTTTTTATTTCTTCATAAAAAAATTTCAATTTTGTTTAAATAATTTTGTTTTCATGAAATCTAAATAGAAATGCCATTTTAAAATTTCTCGGACGATTTATTCTAAAGTTATACAAAAAAAGGTTTTTCTTAAAAATCGCACAAAAACTGCTGTAACTTTTTTATTTCTTCATAAAATTTTTTTAATTTTGTTTAAATAAGTTAGCTTTCATGAAATCTAATTAGAAATGCCATTTTAAAATTTCTCGGACGATTTATTCTAAAGTTATACAAAAAAAGGTTTTTCTTAAAAATCGCACAAAAACTGCTGTAACTTTTTTATTTCTTCATAAAAAAATTTCAATTTTGTTTAAATAATTTTGTTTTCATGAAATCTAAATAGAAATGCCATTTTAAAATTTCTCGGACGATTTATTCTAAAGTTATACAAAAAAAGGTTTTTCTTAAAAATCGCACAAAAACTGCTGTAACTTTTTTATTTCTTCATAAAAAAATTTCAATTTTGTTTAAATAATTTTGTTTTTATGAAATCTAAATAGAAATGCCATTTTAAAATTTCTCGGACGATTTATTCTAAAGTTATACAAAAAAAGGTTTTTCTTAAAAATCGCACAAAAACTGCTGTAACTTTTTTATTTCTTCATAAAAAAATTTCAATTTTGTTTAAATAATTTTGTTTTTATGAAATCTAAATAGAAATGCCATTTTAAAATTTCTCGGACGATTTATTCTAAAGTTATACAAAAAAAGGTTTTTCTTAAAAATCGCACAAAAACTGCTGTAACTTTTTTATTTCTTCATAAAAAAATTTCAATTTTGTTTAAATAATTTTGTTTTCATGAAATCTAAATAGAAATGCCATTTTTAAATTTCTCGGACGATTTATTCTAAAGTTATACAAAAAAAGGTTTTTCTTAAAAATCGCACAAAAACTGCTGTAACTTTTTTATTTCTTCATAAAAAAATTTCAATTTTGTTTAAATAATTTTGTTTTTATGAAATCTAAATAGAAATGCCATTTTAAAATTTCTCGGACGATTTATTCTAAAGTTATACAAAAAAAGGTTTTTCTTAAAAATCGCACAAAAACTGCTGTAACTTTTTTATTTCTTCATAAAAAAATTTCAATTTTGTTTAAATAATTTTGTTTTCATGAAATCTAGATAGAAATGCCGTTTTTAAATATTTTGGACGATTTATTCTAAACTTATACAAAAAAAGGTTTTTCTTAAAAATCGCACAAAAACTGCTGTAACTTTTTTATTTCTTCATAAAAAAATTTCAATTTTGTTTAAATAATTTTGTTTTCATGAAATATAGATAGAAATGCCGTTTTTAAATATTTTGGACGATTTATTCTAAACTTATACAAAAAAAGGTTTTTCTTAAAAATCGCACAAAAACTGCTGTAACTTTTTTATTTCTTCATAAAATTTTTTTAATTTTGTTTAAATAAGTTAGCTTTCATGGAATCTAATTAGAAATGCCATTTTAAAATTTCTCGGACGATTTATTCTAAAGTTATACAAAAAAAGGTTTTTCTTAAAAATCGCACAAAAACTGCTGTAACTTTTTTATTTCTTCATAAAAAAATTTCAATTTTGTTTAAATAATTTTGTTTTCATGAAATATAGATAGAAATGCCGTTTTTAAATATTTTGGACGATTTATTCTAAACTTATACAAAAAAAGGTTTTTCTTAAAAATCGCACAAAAACTGCTGTAACTTTTTTATTTCTTCATAAAATTTTTTTAATTTTGTTTAAATAAGTTAGCTTTCATGGAATCTAATTAGAAATGCCATTTTTAAATTTCTCGGACGATTTATTCTAAAGTTATACAAAAAAAGGTTTTTCTTAAAAATCGCACAAAAACTGCTGTAACTTTTTTATTTCTTCATAAAAAAATTTCAATTTTGTTTAAATAATTTTGTTTTCATGAAATATAGATAGAAATGCCGTTTTTAAATATTTTGGACGATTTATTCTAAACTTATACAAAAAAAGGTTTTTCTTAAAAATCGCACAAAAACTGCTGTAACTTTTTTATTTCTTCATAAAAAAATTTCAATTTTGTTTAAATAATTTTGTTTTCATGAAATATAGATAGAAATGCCGTTTTTAAATATTTTGGACGATTTATTCTAAACTTATACAAAAAAAGGTTTTTCTTAAAAATCGCACAAAAACTGCTGTAACTTTTTTATTTCTTCATAAAAATTTTTTAATTTTGTTTAAATAAGTTAGCTTTCATGGAATCTAATTAGAAATGCCATTTTAAAATTTCTCGGACGATTTATTCTAAAGTTATACAAAAAAAGGTTTTTCTTAAAAATCGCACAAAAACTGCTGTAACTTTTTTATTTCTTCATAAAAAAATTTCAATTTTGTTTAAATAATTTTGTTTTCATGAAATATAGATAGAAATGCCGTTTTTAAATATTTTGGACGATTTATTCTAAACTTATACAAAAAAAGGTTTTTCTTAAAAATCGCACAAAAACTGCTGTAACTTTTTAATTTCTTCACAAAAAAATTTCAATTTTGTTTAAATAATTTTGTTTTCATGAAATCTAGATAGAAATGCCGTTTTTAAATATCTCGGACGATTTATTCTATAGTTATACAAAAAAAGGTTTTTCTTAAAAATCGCACAGAAACTGCTGTAACTTTTTTATTTCTTCATAAAAAAATTTCAATTTTGTTTAAATAATTTTGTTTTCATGAAATCTAGATAGAAATGCCGTTTTTAAATATCTCGGACGATTTATTCTATAGTTATACAAAAAAAGGTTTTTCTTAAAAATCGCACAGAAACTGCTGTAACTTTTTTATTTCTTCATAAAAATTTTTTAATTTTGTTTAAATAAGTTAGCTTTCATGGAATCTAATTAGAAATGCCATTTTAAAATTTCTCGGACGATTTATTCTAAAGTTATACAAAAAAAGGTTTTTCTTAAAAATCGCACAAAAACTGCTGTAACTTTTTTATTTCTTCATAAAAAAATTTCAATTTTGTTTAAATAATTTTGTTTTCATGAAATATAGATAGAAATGCCGTTTTTAAATATTTTGGACGATTTATTCTAAACTTATACAAAAAAAGGTTTTTCTTAAAAATCGCACAAAAACTGCTGTAACTTTTTAATTTCTTCACAAAAAAATTTCAATTTTGTTTAAATAATTTTGTTTTCATGAAATCTAGATAGAAATGCCGTTTTTAAATATCTCGGACGATTTATTCTAAACTTATACAAAAAAAGGTTTTTCTTAAAAATCGCACAAAAACTGCTGTAACTTTTTTATTTCTTCATAAAATTTTTTTAATTTTGTTTAAATAAGTTAGCTTTCATGGAATCTAATTAGAAATGCCATTTTAAAATTTCTCGGACGATTTATTCTAAAGTTATACAAAAAAAGGTTTTTCTTAAAAACCGCACAAAAACTGCTGTAACTTTTTTATTTCTTCATAAAATTTTTTTAATTTTGTTTAAATAAGTTAGCTTTCATGGAATCTAATTAGAAATGCCATTTTAAAATTTCTCGGACGATTTATTCTAAAGTTATACAAAAAAAGGTTTTTCTTAAAAATCGCACAAAAACTGCTGTAACTTTTTTATTTCTTCATAAAATTTTTTTAATTTTGTTTAAATAAGTTAGCTTTCATGGAATCTAATTAGAAATGCCATTTTAAAATTTCTCGGACGATTTATTCTAAAGTTATACAAAAAAAGGTTTTTCTTAAAAATCGCACAAAAACTGCTGTAACTTTTTTATTTCTTCATAAAATTTTTTTAATTTTGTTTAAGTAAGTTAGCTTTCATGGAATCTAATTAGAAATGCCATTTTAAAATTTCTCGGACGATTTATTCTAAAGTTATACAAAAAAAGGTTTTTCTTAAAAATCGCACAAAAACTGCTGTAACTTTTTTATTTCTTCATAAAATTTTTTTAATTTTGTTTAAATAAGTTAGCTTTCATGGAATCTAATTAGAAATGCCATTTTAAAATTTCTCGGACGATTTATTCTAAAGTTATACAAAAAAAGGTTTTTCTTAAAAATCGCACAAAAACTGCTGTAACTTTTTTATTTCTTCATAAAATTTTTTTAATTTTGTTTAAATAAGTTAGCTTTCATGGAATCTAATTAGAAATGCCATTTTAAAATTTCTCGGACGATTTATTCTAAAGTTATACAAAAAAAGGTTTTTCTTAAAAATCGCACAAAAACTGCTGTAACTTTTTTATTTCTTCATAAAATTTTTTTAATTTTGTTTAAATAAGTTAGCTTTCATGAAATCTAATTAGAAATGCCATTTTAAAATTTCTCGGACGATTTATTCTAAAGTTATACAAAAAAAGGTTTTTCTTAAAAATCGCACAAAAACTGCTGTAACTTTTTTATTTCTTCATAAAAAAATTTCAATTTTGTTTAAATAATTTTGTTTTTATGAAATCTAAATAGAAATGCCATTTTAAAATTTCTCGGACGATTTATTCTAAAGTTATACAAAAAAAGGTTTTTCTTAAAAATCGCACAAAAACTGCTGTAACTTTTTTATTTCTTCATAAAAAAATTTCAATTTTGTTTAAATAAGTTAGCTTTCATGGAATCTAATTAGAAATGCCATTTTAAAATTTCTCGGACGATTTATTCTAAAGTTATACAAAAAAAGGTTTTTCTTAAAAATCGCACAAAAACTGCTGTAACTTTTTTATTTCATCATAAAAAAATTTCAATTTTGTTTAAATAATTTTGTTTTCATGAAATATAAATAGAAATGCCATTTTAAAATTTCTCGGACGATTTATTCTAAAGTTATACAAAAAAAGGTTTTTCTTAAAAATCGCACAAAAACTGCTGTAACTTTTTTATTTCTTCATAAAAAAATTTCAATTTTGTTTAAATAATTTTGTTTTCATGAAATCTAAATAGAAATGCCATTTTAAAATTTCTCGGACGATTTATTCTAAAGTTATACAAAAAAAGGTTTTTCTTAAAAATCGCACAAAAACTGCTGTAACTTTTTTATTTCTTCATAAAAAAATTTCAATTTTGTTTAAATAAGTTAGCTTTCATGGAATCTAATTAGAAATGCCATTTTAAAATTTCTCGGACGATTTATTCTAAAGTTATACAAAAAAAGGTTTTTCTTAAAAATCGCACAAAAACTGCTGTAACTTTTTTATTTCTTCAATAAAAAATTTCAATTTTGTTTAAATAATTTTGTTTTCATGCAATCTAAATAGAAATGCCATTTTTAAATTTCTCGGACGATTTATTCTAAAGTTATACAAAGAAAAGGTTTTTCTTAAAAATCGCACAAAAAATGCTGTAACTTTTTTATTTCTTCATAAAAAAATTTCAATTTTGTTTAAATAAGTTAGCTTTCATGGAATCTAATTAGAAATGCCATTTTAAAATTTCTCGGACGATTTATTCTAAAGTTATACAAAAAAAGGTTTTTCTTAAAAATCGCACAAAAACTGCTGTAACTTTTTTATTTCTTCATAAAAAAATTTCAATTTTGTTTAAATAATTTTGTTTTCATGAAATATAAATAGAAATGCCATTTTAAAATTTCTCGGACGATTTATTCTAAAGTTATACAAAAAAAGGTTTTTCTTAAAAATCGCACAAAAACTGCTGTAACTTTTTTATTTCTTCATAAAAAAATTTCAATTTTGTTTAAATAATTTTGTTTTCATGAAATCTAAATAGAAATGCCATTTTAAAATTTCTCGGACGATTTATTCTAAAGTTATACAAAAAAAGGTTTTTCTTAAAAATCGCACAAAAACTGCTGTAACTTTTTTATTTCTTCATAAAAAAATTTCAATTTTGTTTAAATAATTTTGTTTTCATGAAATCTAAATAGAAATGCCATTTTAAAATTTCTCGGACGATTTATTCTAAAGTTATACAAAAAGAGGTTTTTCTTAAAAATCGCACAAAAACTGCTGTAACTTTTTTATTTCTTCATAAAAAAATTTCAATTTTGTTTAAATAATTTTGTTTTCATGAAATCTAAATAGAAATGCCATTTTAAAATTTCTCGGACGATTTATTCTAAAGTTATACAAAAAGAGGTTTTTCTTAAAAATCGCACAAAAACTGCTGTAACTTTTTTATTTCTTCATAAAAAAATTTCAATTTTGTTTAAATAATTTTGTTTTCATGAAATCTAAATAGAAATGCCATTTTAAAATTTCTCGGACGATTTATTCTAAAGTTATACAAAAAGAGGTTTTTCTTAAAAATCGCACAAAAACTGCTGTAACTTTTTTATTTCTTCATAAAAAAGTTTCAATTTTGTTTAAATAATTTTGTTTTCATGAAATCTAAATAGGAATGCCATTTTAAAATTTCTCGGACGATTTATTCTAAAGTTATACAAAAAAGGTTTTTCTTAAAAATCGCACAAAAACTGCTGTAACTTTTTTATTTCTTCATAAAAAAATTTCAATTTTGTTTAAATAATTTTGTTTTCATGAAATCTAGATAGAAATGCCGTTTTTAAATATCTCGGACGATTTATTCTAAAGTTATACAAAAAGAGGTTTTTCTTAAAAATCGCACAAAAACTGCTGTAACTTTTTTATTTCTTCATAAAAAAATTTCAATTTTGTTTAAATAATTTTGTTTTCATGAAATCTAAATAGAAATGCCATTTTAAAATTTCTCGGACGTTTTATTCTAAAGTTATACAAAAAAGGTTTTTCTTAAAAATCGCACAAAAACTGCTGTAACTTTTTTATTTCTTCATAAAAAAATTTCAATTTTGTTTAAATAATTTTGTTTTCATGAAATCTAGATAGAAATGCCGTTTTTAAATATCTCGGACGATTTATTCTAAAGTTATACAAAAAGAGGTTTTTCTTAAAAATCGCACAAAAACTGCTGTAACTTTTTTATTTCTTCATAAAAAAATTTCAATTTTGTTTAAATAATTTTGTTTTCATGAAATCTAAATAGAAATGCCATTTTAAAATTTCTCGGACGATTTATTCTAAAGTTATACAAAAAAGGTTTTTCTTAAAAATCGCACAAAAACTGCTGTAACTTTTTTATTTCTTCATAAAAAAATTTCAATTTTGTTTAAATAATTTTGTTTTCATGAAATCTAGATAGAAATGCCGTTTTTAAATATTTTGGACGATTTATTCTAAACTTATACAAAAAAAGGTTTTTCTTAAAAATCGCACAAAAACTGCTGTAACTTTTTAATTTCTTCATAAAAAAATTTCAATTTTGTTTAAATAATTTTGTTTTCATGAAATCTAGATAGAAATGCCGTTTTTAAATATCTCGGACGATTTATTCTAAACTTATACAAAAAAAGGTTTTTCTTAAAAATCGCACAAAAACTGCTGTAACTTTTTTATTTCTTCATAAAATTTTTTTAATTTTGTTTAAATAAGTTAGCTTTCATGGAATCTAATTAGAAATGCCATTTTAAAATTTCTCGGACGATTTATTCTAAAGTTATACAAAAAAAGGTTTTTCTTAAAAACCGCACAAAAACTGCTGTAACTTTTTTATTTCTTCATAAAATTTTTTTAATTTTGTTTAAATAAGTTAGCTTTCATGGAATCTAATTAGAAATGCCATTTTAAAATTTCTCGGACGATTTATTCTAAAGTTATACAAAAAAAGGTTTTTCTTAAAAATCGCACAAAAACTGCTGTAACTTTTTTATTTCTTCATAAAATTTTTTTAATTTTGTTTAAATAAGTTAGCTTTCATGGAATCTAATTAGAAATGCCATTTTAAAATTTCTCGGACGATTTATTCTAAAGTTATACAAAAAAAGGTTTTTCTTAAAAATCGCACAAAAACTGCTGTAACTTTTTTATTTCTTCATAAAATTTTTTTAATTTTGTTTAAATAAGTTAGCTTTCATGGAATCTAATTAGAAATGCCATTTTAAAATTTCTCGGACGATTTATTCTAAAGTTATACAAAAAAAGGTTTTTCTTAAAAATCGCACAAAAACTGCTGTAACTTTTTTATTTCTTCATAAAATTTTTTTAATTTTGTTTAAATAAGTTAGCTTTCATGGAATCTAATTAGAAATGCCATTTTAAAATTTCTCGGACGATTTATTCTAAAGTTATACAAAAAAAGGTTTTTCTTAAAAATCGCACAAAAACTGCTGTAACTTTTTTATTTCTTCATAAAAAAATTTCAATTTTGTTTAAATAATTTTGTTTTCATGAAATATAAATAGAAATGCCATTTTAAAATTTCTCGGACGATTTATTCTAAAGTTATACAAAAAAAGGTTTTTCTTAAAAATCGCACAAAAACTGCTGTAACTTTTTTATTTCTTCATAAAATTTTTTTAATTTTGTTTAAATAAGTTAGCTTTCATGGAATCAAATTAGAAATGCCATTTTAAAATTTCTCGGACGATTTATTCTAAAGTTATACAAAAAAAGGTTTTTCTTAAAAATCGCACAAAAACTGCTGTAACTTTTTTATTTCTTCATAAAATTTTTTTAATTTTGTTTAAATAAGTTAGCTTTCATGGAATCTAATTAGAAATGCCATTTTAAAATTTCTCGGACGATTTATTCTAAAGTTATACAAAAAAAGGTTTTTCTTAAAAATCGCACAAAAACTGCTGTAACTTTTTTATTTCTTCATAAAAAAATTTCAATTTTGTTTAAATAATTTTGTTTTCATGAAATATAAATAGAAATGCCATTTTAAAATTTCTCGGACGATTTATTCTAAAGTTATACAAAAAAAGGTTTTTCTTAAAAATCGCACAAAAACTGCTGTAACTTTTTTATTTCTTCATAAAAAAATTTCAATTTTGTTTAAATAATTTTGTTTTCATGAAATCTAAATAGAAATGCCATTTTAAAATTTCTCGGACGATTTATTCTAAAGTTATACAAAAAAAGGTTTTTCTTAAAAATCGCACAAAAACTGCTGTAACTTTTTTATTTCTTCATAAAAAAATTTCAATTTTGTTTAAATAATTTTGTTTTCATGAAATCTAAATAGAAATGCCATTTTAAAATTTCTCGGACGATTTATTCTAAAGTTATACAAAAAGAGGTTTTTCTTAAAAATCGCACAAAAACTGCTGTAACTTTTTTATTTCTTCATAAAAAAATTTCAATTTTGTTTAAATAATTTTGTTTTCATGAAATCTAAATAGAAATGCCATTTTAAAATTTCTCGGACGATTTATTCTAAAGTTATACAAAAAGAGGTTTTTCTTAAAAATCGCACAAAAACTGCTGTAACTTTTTTATTTCTTCATAAAAAAATTTCAATTTTGTTTAAATAATTTTGTTTTCATGAAATCTAAATAGAAATGCCATTTTAAAATTTCTCGGACGATTTATTCTAAAGTTATACAAAAAGAGGTTTTTCTTAAAAATCGCACAAAAACTGCTGTAACTTTTTTATTTCTTCATAAAAAAGTTTCAATTTTGTTTAAATAATTTTGTTTTCATGAAATCTAAATAGGAATGCCATTTTAAAATTTCTCGGACGATTTATTCTAAAGTTATACAAAAAAGGTTTTTCTTAAAAATCGCACAAAAACTGCTGTAACTTTTTTATTTCTTCATAAAAAAATTTCAATTTTGTTTAAATAATTTTGTTTTCATGAAATCTAGATAGAAATGCCGTTTTTAAATATCTCGGACGATTTATTCTAAAGTTATACAAAAAGAGGTTTTTCTTAAAAATCGCACAAAAACTGCTGTAACTTTTTTATTTCTTCATAAAAAAATTTCAATTTTGTTTAAATAATTTTGTTTTCATGAAATCTAAATAGAAATGCCATTTTAAAATTTCTCGGACGTTTTATTCTAAAGTTATACAAAAAAGGTTTTTCTTAAAAATCGCACAAAAACTGCTGTAACTTTTTTATTTCTTCATAAAAAAATTTCAATTTTGTTTAAATAATTTTGTTTTCATGAAATCTAGATAGAAATGCCGTTTTTAAATATCTCGGACGATTTATTCTAAAGTTATACAAAAAGAGGTTTTTCTTAAAAATCGCACAAAAACTGCTGTAACTTTTTTATTTCTTCATAAAAAAATTTCAATTTTGTTTAAATAATTTTGTTTTCATGAAATCTAAATAGAAATGCCATTTTAAAATTTCTCGGACGATTTATTCTAAAGTTATACAAAAAAGGTTTTTCTTAAAAATCGCACAAAAACTGCTGTAACTTTTTTATTTCTTCATAAAAAAATTTCAATTTTGTTTAAATAATTTTGTTTTCATGAAATCTAGATAGAAATGCCGTTTTTAAATATTTTGGACGATTTATTCTAAACTTATACAAAAAAAGGTTTTTCTTAAAAATCGCACAAAAACTGCTGTAACTTTTTAATTTCTTCATAAAAAAATTTCAATTTTGTTTAAATAATTTTGTTTTCATGAAATCTAGATAGAAATGCCGTTTTTAAATATCTCGGACGATTTATTCTAAACTTATACAAAAAAAGGTTTTTCTTAAAAATCGCACAAAAACTGCTGTAACTTTTTTATTTCTTCATAAAATTTTTTTAATTTTGTTTAAATAAGTTAGCTTTCATGGAATCTAATTAGAAATGCCATTTTAAAATTTCTCGGACGATTTATTCTAAAGTTATACAAAAAAAGGTTTTTCTTAAAAACCGCACAAAAACTGCTGTAACTTTTTTATTTCTTCATAAAATTTTTTTAATTTTGTTTAAATAAGTTAGCTTTCATGGAATCTAATTAGAAATGCCATTTTAAAATTTCTCGGACGATTTATTCTAAAGTTATACAAAAAAAGGTTTTTCTTAAAAATCGCACAAAAACTGCTGTAACTTTTTTATTTCTTCATAAAATTTTTTTAATTTTGTTTAAATAAGTTAGCTTTCATGGAATCTAATTAGAAATGCCATTTTAAAATTTCTCGGACGATTTATTCTAAAGTTATACAAAAAAAGGTTTTTCTTAAAAATCGCACAAAAACTGCTGTAACTTTTTTATTTCTTCATAAAATTTTTTTAATTTTGTTTAAATAAGTTAGCTTTCATGGAATCTAATTAGAAATGCCATTTTAAAATTTCTCGGACGATTTATTCTAAAGTTATACAAAAAAAGGTTTTTCTTAAAAATCGCACAAAAACTGCTGTAACTTTTTTATTTCTTCATAAAATTTTTTTAATTTTGTTTAAATAAGTTAGCTTTCATGGAATCTAATTAGAAATGCCATTTTAAAATTTCTCGGTCGATTTATTCTAAAGTTATACAAAAAAAGGTTTTTCTTAAAAATCGCACAAAAACTGCTGTAACTTTTTTATTTCTTCATAAAATTTTTTTAATTTTGTTTAAATAAGTTAGCTTTCATGAAATCTAATTAGAAATGCCATTTTAAAATTTCTCGGTCGATTTATTCTAAAGTTATACAAAAAAAGGTTTTTCTTAAAAATCGCACAAAAACTGCTGTAACTTTTTTATTTCTTCATAAAATTTTTTTAATTTTGTTTAAATAAGTTAGCTTTCATGGAATCTAATTAGAAATGCCATTTTAAAATTTCTCGGTCGATTTATTCTAAAGTTATACAAAAAAAGGTTTTTCTTAAAAATCGCACAAAAACTGCTGTAACTTTTTTATTTCTTCATAAAATTTTTTTAATTTTGTTTAAATAAGTTAGCTTTCATGGAATCTAATTAGAAATGCCATTTTAAAATTTCTCGGTCGATTTATTCTAAAGTTATACAAAAAAAGGTTTTTCTTAAAAATCGCACAAAAACTGCTGTAACTTTTTTATTTCTTCATAAAATTTTTTTAATTTTGTTTAAATAAGTTAGCTTTCATGAAATCTAATTAGAAATGCCATTTTAAAATTTCTCGGACGATTTATTCTAAAGTTATACAAAAAAAGGTTTTTCTTAAAAATCGCACAAAAACTGCTGTAACTTTTTTATTTCTTCATAAAAAAATTTCAATTTTGTTTAAATAATTTTGTTTTCATGAAATCTAAATAGAAATGCCATTTTAAAATTTCTCGGACGATTTATTCTAAAGTTATACAAAAAAAGGTTTTTCTTAAAAATCGCACAAAAACTGCTGTAACTTTTTTATTTCTTCATAAAAAAATTTCAATTTTGTTTAAATAATTTTGTTTTTATGAAATCTAAATAGAAATGCCATTTTAAAATTTCTCGGACGATTTATTCTAAAGTTATACAAAAAAAGGTTTTTCTTAAAAATCGCACAAAAACTGCTGTAACTTTTTTATTTCTTCATAAAAAAATTTCAATTTTGTTTAAATAATTTTGTTTTCATGAAATCTAAATAGAAATGCCATTTTAAAATTTCTCGGACGATTTATTCTAAAGTTATACAAAAAAAGGTTTTTCTTAAAAATCGCACAAAAACTGCTGTAACTTTTTTATTTCTTCATAAAAAAATTTCAATTTTGTTTAAATAATTTTGTTTTCATGAAATCTAAATAGAAATGCCATTTTTAAATTTCTCGGACGATTTATTCTAAAGTTATACAAAAAAAGGTTTTTCTTAAAAATCGCACAAAAACTGCTGTAACTTTTTTATTTCTTCATAAAAAAATTTCAATTTTGTTTTAATAATTTTGTTTTCATGAAATCTAAATAGAAATGCCATTTTTAAATTTCTCGGACGATTTATTCTAAAGTTATACAAAAAAAGGTTTTTCTTAAAAATCGCACAAAAACTGCTGTAACTTTTTTATTTCTTTATAAAAAAATTTCAATTTTGTTTAAATAATTTTGTTTTCATGAAATCTAAATAGAAATGCCATTTTTAAATTTCTCGGACGATTTATTCTAAAGTTATACAAAAAAGGTTTTTCTTAAAAATCGCACAAAAACTGCTGTAACTTTTTTATTTCTTCATAAAAAAATTTCAATTTTATTTAAATAATTTTGTTTTCATGAAATCTAAATAGAAATGCCATTTTTAAATTTCTCGGACGATTTATTCTAAAGTTACACAAAAAAAGGTTTTTCTTAAAAATCGCACAAAAACTGCTGTAACTTTTTTATTTCTTCATAAAAAAATTTCAATTTTGTTTAAATAATTTTGTTTTCATGAAATCTAAATAGAAATGCCATTTTAAAATTTGTCGGACGATTTATTCTAAAGTTATACAAAAAAAGGTTTTTCTTAAAAATCGCACAAAAACTGCTGTAACTTTTTTATTTCTTCATAAAAAAAATTCAATTTTGTTTAAATAAGTTAGCTTTCAGAAAATCTAATTAGAAATGCTATTTTAAAATTTCTCGGACGATTTATTCTAAAGTTATACAAAAAAAGGTTTTTCTTAAAAATCGCACAAAAACTGCTGTAACTTTTTTATTTCTTCATAAAAAAATTTCAATTTTGTTTAAATAAGTTAGCTTTCATGGAATCTAATTAGAAATGCCATTTTAAAATTTCTCGGACGATTTATTCTAAAGTTATACAAAAAAAGGTTTTTCTTAAAAATCGCACAAAAACTGCTGTAACTTTTTTATTTCTTCATTAAAAAATTTCAATTTTGTTTAAATAATTTTGTTTTCATGAAATCTAAATAGAAATGCCATTTTTAAATTTCTCGGACGATTTATTCTAAAGTAATACTAAGAAAAGGTTTTTCTTAAAAATCGCACAAAAACTGCTGTAACTTTTTTATTTCTTCATAAAAAAATTTCAATTTTGTTTAAATAAGTTAGCTTTCATGGAATCTAATTAGAAATGCCATTTTAAAATTTCTCGGACGATTTATTCTAAAGTTATACAAAAAAAGGTTTTTCTTAAAAATCGCACAAAAACTGCTGTAACTTTTTTATTTCTTCATAAAAAAATTTCAATTTTGTTTAAATAATTTTGTTTTCATGAAATATAAATAGAAATGCCATTTTAAAATTTCTCGGACGATTTATTCTAAAGTTATACAAAAAAAGGTTTTTCTTAAAAATCGCACAAAAACTGCTGTAACTTTTTTATTTCTTCATAAAAAAATTTCAATTTTGTTTAAATAATTTTGTTTTCATGAAATCTAAATAGAAATGGCATTTTAAAATTTCTCGGACGATTTATTCTAAAGTTATACAAAAAAAGGTTTTTCTTAAAAATCGCACAAAAACTGCTGTAACTTTTTTATTTCTTCATAAAAAAATTTCAATTTTGTTTAAATAAGTTAGCTTTCATGGAATCTAATTAGAAATGCCATTTTAAAATTTCTCGGACGATTTATTCTAAAGTTATACAAAAAAAGGTTTTTCTTAAAAATCGCACAAAAACTGCTGTAACTTTTTTATTTCTTCATAAAATTTTTTTAATTTTGTTTAAATAAGTTAGCTTTCATGGAATCTAATTAGAAATGCCATTTTAAAATTTCTCGGACGATTTATTCTAAAGTTATACAAAAAAAGGTTTTTCTTAAAAATCGCACAAAAACTGCTGTAACTTTTTTATTTCTTCATAAAATTTTTTAATTTTGTTTAAATAAGTTAGCTTTCATGGAATCTAATTAGAAATGCCATTTTAAAATTTCTCGGACGATTTATTCTAAAGTTATACAAAAAAAGGTTTTTCTTAAAAATCGCACAAAAACTGCTGTAACTTTTTTATTTCTTCATAAAATTTTTTTAATTTTGTTTAAATAAGTTAGCTTTCATGAAATCTAATTAGAAATGCCATTTTAAAATTTCTCGGACGATTTATTCTAAAGTTATACAAAAAAAGGTTTTTCTTAAAAATCGCACAAAAACTGCTGTAACTTTTTTATTTCTTCATAAAAAAATTTCAATTTTGTTTAAATAATTTTGTTTTCATGAAATCTAAATAGAAATGCCATTTTAAAATTTCTCGGACGATTTATTCTAAAGTTATACAAAAAAAGGTTTTTCTTAAAAATCGCACAAAAACTGCTGTAACTTTTTTATTTCTTCATAAAAAAATTTCAATTTTGTTTAAATAAGTTAGCTTTCATGGAATCTAATTAGAAATGCCATTTTAAAATTTCTCGGACGATTTATTCTAAAGTTATACAAAAAAAGGTTTTTCTTAAAAATCGCACAAAAACTGCTGTAACTTTTTTATTTCTTCATTAAAAAATTTCAATTTTGTTTAAATAATTTTGTTTTCATGAAATCTAAATAGAAATGCCATTTTTAAATTTCTCGGACGATTTATTCTAAAGTTATACAAAGAAAAGGTTTTTCTTAAAAATCGCACAAAAAATGCTGTAACTTTTTTATTTCTTCATAAAAAAATTTCAATTTTGTTTAAATAAGTTAGCTTTCATGGAATCTAATTAGAAATGCCATTTTAAAATTTCTCGGACGATTTATTCTAAAGTTATACAAAAAAAGGTTTTTCTTAAAAATCGCACAAAAACTGCTGTAACTTTTTTATTTCTTCATAAAAAAATTTCAATTTTGTTTAAATAATTTTGTTTTCATGAAATCTAGATAGAAATGCCGTTTTTAAATATCTCGGACGATTTATTCTAAAGTTATACAAAAAGAGGTTTTTCTTAAAAATCGCACAAAAACTGCTGTAACTTTTTTATTTCTTCATAAAAAAATTTCAATTTTGTTTAAATAAGTTAGCTTTCATGGAATCTAATTAGAAATGCCATTTTAAAATTTCTCGGACGATTTATTCTAAAGTTATACAAAAAAAGGTTTTTCTTAAAAATCGCACAAAAACTGCTGTAACTTTTTTATTTCTTCATAAAAAAATTTCAATTTTGTTTAAATAAGTTAGCTTTCATGGAATCTAAATAGAAATGCCATTTTAAAATTTCTCGGACGATTTATTCTAAAGTTATACAAAAAAAGGTTTTTCTTAAAAATCGCACAAAAACTGCTGTAACTTTTTTATTTCTTCATAAAAAAATTTCAATTTTGTTTAAATAAGTTAGCTTTCATGGAATCTAATTAGAAATGCCATTTTAAAATTTCTCGGACGATTTATTCTAAAGTTATACAAAAAAAGGTTTTTCTTAAAAATCGCACAAAAACTGCTGTAACTTTTTTATTTCTTCATTAAAAAATTTCAATTTTGTTTAAATAATTTTGTTTTCATGAAATCTAAATAGAAATGCCATTTTTAAATTTCTCGGACGATTTATTCTAAAGTTATACAAAGAAAAGGTTTTTCTTAAAAATCGCACAAAAACTGCTGTAACTTTTTTATTTCTTCATTAAAAAATTTCAATTTTGTTTAAATAATTTTGTTTTCATGAAATCTAAATAGAAATGCCATTTTTAAATTTCTCGGACGATTTATTCTAAAGTAATACTAAGAAAAGGTTTTTCTTAAAAATCGCACAAAAACTGCTGTAACTTTTTTATTTCTTCATAAAAAAATTTCAATTTTGTTTAAATAAGTTAGCTTTCATGGAATCTAATTAGAAATGCCATTTTAAAATTTCTCGGACGATTTATTCTAAAGTTATACAAAAAAAGGTTTTTCTTAAAAATCGCACAAAAACTGCTGTAACTTTTTTATTTCTTCATAAAAAAATTTCAATTTTGTTTAAATAATTTTGTTTTCATGAAATATAAATAGAAATGCCATTTTAAAATTTCTCGGACGATTTATTCTAAAGTTATACAAAAAAAGGTTTTTCTTAAAAATCGCACAAAAACTGCTGTAACTTTTTTATTTCTTCATAAAAAAATTTCAATTTTGTTTAAATAATTTTGTTTTCATGAAATCTAAATAGAAATGCCATTTTAAAATTTCTCGGACGATTTATTCTAAAGTTATACAAAAAAAGGTTTTTCTTAAAAATCGCACAAAAACTGCTGTAACTTTTTTATTTCTTCATAAAAAAATTTCAATTTTGTTTAAATAAGTTAGCTTTCATGGAATCTAATTAGAAATGCCATTTTAAAATTTCTCGGACGATTTATTCTAAAGTTATACAAAAAAAGGTTTTTCTTAAAAATCGCACAAAAACTGCTGTAACTTTTTTATTTCTTCATAAAAAAAATTCAATTTTGTTTAAATAAGTTAGCTTTCAGAAAATCTAATTAGAAATGCTATTTTAAAATTTCTCGGACGATTTATTCTAAAGTTATACAAAAAAAGGTTTTTCTTAAAAATCGCACAAAAACTGCTGTAACTTTTTTATTTCTTCATAAAAAAATTTCAATTTTGTTTAAATAAGTTAGCTTTCATGGAATCTAATTAGAAATGCCATTTTAAAATTTCTCGGACGATTTATTCTAAAGTTATACAAAAAAAGGTTTTTCTTAAAAATCGCACAAAAACTGCTGTAACTTTTTTATTTCTTCATTAAAAAATTTCAATTTTGTTTAAATAATTTTGTTTTCATGAAATCTAAATAGAAATGCCATTTTTAAATTTCTCGGACGATTTATTCTAAAGTAATACTAAGAAAAGGTTTTTCTTAAAAATCGCACAAAAACTGCTGTAACTTTTTTATTTCTTCATAAAAAAATTTCAATTTTGTTTAAATAAGTTAGCTTTCATGGAATCTAATTAGAAATGCCATTTTAAAATTTCTCGGACGATTTATTCTAAAGTTATACAAAAAAAGGTTTTTCTTAAAAATCGCACAAAAACTGCTGTAACTTTTTTATTTCTTCATAAAAAAATTTCAATTTTGTTTAAATAATTTTGTTTTCATGAAATATAAATAGAAATGCCATTTTAAAATTTCTCGGACGATTTATTCTAAAGTTATACAAAAAAAGGTTTTTCTTAAAAATCGCACAAAAACTGCTGTAACTTTTTTATTTCTTCATAAAAAAATTTCAATTTTGTTTAAATAATTTTGTTTTCATGAAATCTAAATAGAAATGCCATTTTAAAATTTCTCGGACGATTTATTCTAAAGTTATACAAAAAAAGGTTTTTCTTAAAAATCGCACAAAAACTGCTGTAACTTTTTTATTTCTTCATAAAAAAATTTCAATTTTGTTTAAATAAGTTAGCTTTCATGGAATCTAATTAGAAATGCCATTTTAAAATTTCTCGGACGATTTATTCTAAAGTTATACAAAAAAAGGTTTTTCTTAAAAATCGCACAAAAACTGCTGTAACTTTTTTATTTCTTCATTAAAAAATTTCAATTTTGTTTAAATAATTTTGTTTTCATGAAATATAAATAGAAATGCCATTTTTAAATTTCTCGGACGATTTATTCTAAAGTTATACAAAGAAAAGGTTTTTCTTAAAAATCGCACAAAAAATGCTGTAACTTTTTTATTTCTTCATAAAAAAATTTCAATTTTGTTTAAATAATTTTGTTTTCATGAAATCTAGATAGAAATGCCGTTTTTAAATATCTCGGACGATTTATTCTAAACTTATACAAAAAAAGGTTTTTCTTAAAAATCGCACAAAAACTGCTGTAACTTTTTTATTTCTTCATAAAAAAATTTCAATTTTGTTTAAATAATTTTGTTTTCATGAAATCTAGATAGAAATGCCGTTTTTAAATATCTCGGACGATTTATTCTAAACTTATACAAAAAAAGGTTTTTCTTAAAAATCGCACAAAAACTGCTGTAACTTTTTTATTTCTTCATAAAAAAATTTCAATTTTGTTTAAATAATTTTGTTTTCATGAAATCTAGATAGAAATGCCGTTTTTAAATATCTCGGACGATTTATTCTAAACTTATACAAAAAAAGGTTTTTCTTAAAAATCGCACAAAAACTGCTGTAACTTTTTTATTTCTTCATAAAAAAATTTCAATTTTGTTTAAATAATTTTGTTTTCATGAAATCTAGATAGAAATGCCGTTTTTAAATATCTCGGACGATTTATTCTAAACTTATACAAAAAAAGGTTTTTCTTAAAAATCGCACAAAAACTGCTGTAACTTTTTTATTTCTTCATAAAAAAATTTCAATTTTGTTTAAATAATTTTGTTTTCATGAAATCTAGATAGAAATGCCGTTTTTAAATATCTCGGACGATTTATTCTAAACTTATACAAAAAAAGGTTTTTCTTAAAAATCGCACAAAAACTGCTGTAACTTTTTTATTTCTTCATAAAAAAATTTCAATTTTGTTTAAATAAGTTAGCTTTTATGGAATCTAATTAGAAATGCCATTTTAAAATTTCTCGGACGATTTATTCTAAAGTTATACAAAAAAAGGTTTTTCTTAAAAATCGCACAAAAACTGCTGTAACTTTTTTATTTCTTCATTAAAAAATTTCAATTTTGTTTAAATAATTTTGTTTTCATGAAATCTAAATAGAAATGCCATTTTTAAATTTCTCGGACGATTTATTCTAAAGTAATACTAAGAAAAGGTTTTTCTTAAAAATCGCACAAAAACTGCTGTAACTTTTTTATTTCTTCATAAAAAAATTTCAATTTTGTTTAAATAAGTTAGCTTTCATGGAATCTAATTAGAAATGCCATTTTAAAATTTCTCGGACGATTTATTCTAAAGTTATACAAAAAAAGGTTTTTCTTAAAAATCGCACAAAAACTGCTGTAACTTTTTTATTTCTTCATAAAAAAATTTCAATTTTGTTTAAATAATTTTGTTTTCATGAAATATAAATAGAAATGCCATTTTAAAATTTCTCGGACGATTTATTCTAAAGTTATACAAAAAAAGGTTTTTCTTAAAAATCGCACAAAAACTGCTGTAACTTTTTTATTTCTTCATAAAAAAATTTCAATTTTGTTTAAATAATTTTGTTTTCATGAAATCTAAATAGAAATGCCATTTTAAAATTTCTCGGACGATTTATTCTAAAGTTATACAAAAAAAGGTTTTTCTTAAAAATCGCACAAAAACTGCTGTAACTTTTTTATTTCTTCATAAAAAAATTTCAATTTTGTTTAAATAAGTTAGCTTTCATGGAATCTAATTAGAAATGCCATTTTAAAATTTCTCGGACGATTTATTCTAAAGTTATACAAAAAAAGGTTTTTCTTAAAAATCGCACAAAAACTGCTGTAACTTTTTTATTTCTTCATTAAAAAATTTCAATTTTGTTTAAATAATTTTGTTTTCATGAAATCTAAATAGAAATGCCATTTTTAAATTTCTCGGACGATTTATTCTAAAGTTATACAAAGAAAAGGTTTTTCTTAAAAATCGCACAAAAACTGCTGTAACTTTTTTATTTCTTCATTAAAAAATTTCAATTTTGTTTAAATAATTTTGTTTTCATGAAATCTAAATAGAAATGCCATTTTTAAATTTCTCGGACGATTTATTCTAAAGTAATACTAAGAAAAGGTTTTTCTTAAAAATCGCACAAAAACTGCTGTAACTTTTTTATTTCTTCATAAAAAAATTTCAATTTTGTTTAAATAAGTTAGCTTTCATGGAATCTAATTAGAAATGCCATTTTAAAATTTCTCGGACGATTTATTCTAAAGTTATACAAAAAAAGGTTTTTCTTAAAAATCGCACAAAAACTGCTGTAACTTTTTTATTTCTTCATAAAAAAATTTCAATTTTGTTTAAATAATTTTGTTTTCATGAAATATAAATAGAAATGCCATTTTAAAATTTCTCGGACGATTTATTCTAAAGTTATACAAAAAAAGGTTTTTCTTAAAAATCGCACAAAAACTGCTGTAACTTTTTTATTTCTTCATAAAAAAATTTCAATTTTGTTTAAATAATTTTGTTTTCATGAAATATAAATAGAAATGCCATTTTAAAATTTCTCGGACGATTTATTCTAAAGTTATACAAAAAAAGGTTTTTCTTAAAAATCGCACAAAAACTGCTGTAACTTTTTTATTTCTTCATAAAAAAATTTCAATTTTGTTTAAATAATTTTGTTTTCATGAAATCTAAATAGAAATGCCATTTTAAAATTTCTCGGACGATTTATTCTAAAGTTATACAAAAAAAGGTTTTTCTTAAAAATCGCACAAAAACTGCTGTAACTTTTTTATTTCTTCATTAAAAAATTTCAATTTTGTTTAAATAATTTTGTTTTCATGAAATCTAAATAGAAATGCCATTTTTAAATTTCTCGGACGATTTATTCTAAAGTAATACTAAGAAAAGGTTTTTCTTAAAAATCGCACAAAAACTGCTGTAACTTTTTTATTTCTTCATAAAAAAATTTCAATTTTGTTTAAATAATTTTGTTTTCATGAAATCTAGATAGAAATGCCGTTTTTAAATATCTCGGACGATTTATTCTAAACTTATACAAAAAAAGGTTTTTCTTAAAAATCGCACAAAAACTGCTGTAACTTTTTTATTTCTTCATAAAAAAATTTCAATTTTGTTTAAATAAGTTAGCTTTTATGGAATCTAATTAGAAATGCCATTTTAAAATTTCTCGGACGATTTATTCTAAAGTTATACAAAAAAAGGTTTTTCTTAAAAATCGCACAAAAACTGCTGTAACTTTTTTATTTCTTCATAAAAAAATTTCAATTTTGTTTAAATAATTTTGTTTTCATGAAATATAAATAGAAATGCCATTTTAAAATTTCTCGGACGATTTATTCTAAAGTTATACAAAAAAAGGTTTTTCTTAAAAATCGCACAAAAACTGCTGTAACTTTTTTATTTCTTCATAAAAAAATTTCAATTTTGTTTAAATAATTTTGTTTTCATGAAATCTAAATAGAAATGCCATTTTAAAATTTCTCGGACGATTTATTCTAAAGTTATACAAAAAAAGGTTTTTCTTAAAAATCGCACAAAAACTGCTGTAACTTTTTTATTTCTTCATAAAAAAATTTCAATTTTGTTTAAATAAGTTAGCTTTCATGGAATCTAATTAGAAATGCCATTTTAAAATTTCTCGGACGATTTATTCTAAAGTTATACAAAAAAAGGTTTTTCTTAAAAATCGCACAAAAACTGCTGTAACTTTTTTATTTCTTCATTAAAAAATTTCAATTTTGTTTAAATAATTTTGTTTTCATGAAATCTAAATAGAAATGCCATTTTTAAATTTCTCGGACGATTTATTCTAAAGTTATACAAAGAAAAGGTTTTTCTTAAAAATCGCACAAAAAATGCTGTAACTTTTTTATTTCTTCATAAAAAAATTTCAATTTTGTTTAAATAAGTTAGCTTTCATGGAATCTAATTAGAAATGCCATTTTAAAATTTCTCGGACGATTTATTCTAAAGTTATACAAAAAAAGGTTTTTCTTAAAAATCGCACAAAAACTGCTGTAACTTTTTTATTTCTTCATAAAAAAATTTCAATTTTGTTTAAATAATTTTGTTTTCATGAAATCTAGATAGAAATGCCGTTTTTAAATATCTCGGACGATTTATTCTAAAGTTATACAAAAAGAGGTTGTAACGAAGTGATTTTTTTTGGTGCCCCCTAAATTAGATTTTATGAAATTTTTATTAATTAAATTAAATTTAAAGTTTAATTTAATAATAAGAAATTTGTTGCGTTCAATGTTTACAGTCATTGTTCCGTATTGTAGCAAAAATCCGCGCGTGGCCATTGATCAAAATTCGAACTCTTTGAATTTGATTGTTGTAAAAATACATAAATTTACTAAAATTTAGTTGAGATGTAAATTCAATTTCAATGGCCCTTAGAAATTATTTGTTCGATAAAATTTTTGCTCACAATGGACCGTTGCGACATTTGGCGCTATTCATCCGAGGTCAATTTGCATATCCAAATTTGGGAAATTTGGATGCGCGAGTGATTTTACTCGGAGTAGGATAAGCCCAAATTCAATGGCTGACGTCACCGTCCAAAATCCTATAAAATCAAGAGCATCGCGCCAGGAGCGGAACTTGCTTCGTTATCAGTGCCTTGGCCGATACCTAGTGCGACATTAGATTTCTGTGCGATTATAATTATTTGCGGGAGTATTTTCTTAGTTTATTTAAATAGAAGTTTACAGAGGTGCAACACCGTTACCGGTAAGCCACATTTACATTGGTCTCCCTAGGTGGGAAAAACCTTTGCATTTTTTTGTTTGTGTACTTAACGTTAATCTTCCGTTTTAAATTAACATTGTTCCGTCCTACTCGTTTCTTACTTTTCCGTTTTCGGGTTTAATTAACTGCGGTTAATGTGGATGTTTTGCCTTGCAAACCTACATTTTTCCGTAAGTGATTAAGCTTGTTAAATCTTCTTTTCGGGTTTAATTAACTCCGGTTGGCGTGGATGTTTTGCCTTGCAAACCTACGTTGTGCCGAAAGTGATTTTACCTGCTAATTCTTTACCTCCGAGATTAACTAACTCTGGTTGACGTGGACGTTTTGCCTTGCAAACCTACGTTTTTCCGAAGGTGGTTGAACTCCCTACTCTTCCGGCGTGTGTTTCATTTAACTCTAGGGTGCACGGATGTTTTGCTTTGCAAACCTGTGTTTCTCGAAAGTGGTGGAATTTCACGTTCTTTAAATTTCCAATTAATTAACTCCGTCGAGCGTGGATGTTTTGCCTTGCAAACCTACGTGTCGTCGAAAGTGATTGACTTCTGTTTTCTTTCTTTCTTTTATTAATTAACTCCGTCGATCGTGGATGTTTTGCCTAGCAAACCTACGTTTCGTCGAAAGTTATTGATTGTAGCCTTTATCCTTCCTGTTAATGTTAATTGAACTGAGATCCGTGTACAGAGAGAACGTTAGACCCGACCGTACAAAGTTTGTTGCACCGAACTGAAAGGAAGGTGAATGTTGGCGTTTGTATAAATTGTGTAAATACAGCGCACAGTAGAGAATTGTAAATTTGTACTTTGTATTTTTGGGGGGAAAACTACACAATTATAATTTTATTGTTTGGGAAGCAGTCAAGAATAAACTAGTTTAAGCTGCTCGATTTGGTTAATTATTACCAGCCCATCCCCGACCCTTGTGATCTGTAAAAGTCGACGCAACCGAAGCGTGCGATTGCTATTGTGGGGACCCACATTAAAAGCCTGGCGCTCGAGCAACCCGTTGAAAAGTTATTGTAACGCGTCATATCGGTGCGCCGAAAAAAAAGGCGTCACAAGGTTTTTCTTAAAAATCGCACAAAAACTGCTGTAACTTTTTTATTTCTTCATAAAAAAATTTCAATTTTGTTTAAATAATTTTGTTTTCATGAAATCTAAATAGAAATGCCATTTTTAAATTTCTCGGACGATTTATTCTAAAGTTATACAAAAAAAGGTTTTTCTTAAAAATCGCACAAAAACTGCTGTAACTTTTTTATTTCTTTATAAAAAAATTTCAATTTTGTTTAAATAATTTTGTTTTCATGAAATCTAAATAGAAATGCCATTTTTAAATTTCTCGGACGATTTATTCTAAAGTTATACAAAAAAAGGTTTTTCTTAAAAATCGCACAAAAACTGCTGTAACTTTTTTATTTCTTCATAAAAAAATTTCAATTTTGTTTAAATAAGTTAGCTTTCATGGAATCTAATTAGAAATGCCATTTTAAAATTTCTCGGACGATTTATTCTAAAGTTATACAAAAAAAGGTTTTTCTTAAAAATCGCACAAAAACTGCTGTAACTTTTTTATTTCTTCATAAAAAAATTTCAATTTTGTTTAAATAATTTTGTTTTCATGAAATATAAATAGAAATGCCATTTTAAAATTTCTCGGACGATTTATTCTAAAGTTATACAAAAAAAGGTTTTTCTTAAAAATCGCACAAAAACTGCTGTAACTTTTTTATTTCTTCATAAAAAAATTTCAATTTTGTTTAAATAATTTTGTTTTCATGAAATCTAGATAGAAATGCCGTTTTTAAATATCTCGGACGATTTATTCTAAAGTTATACAAAAAGAGGTTTTTCTTAAAAATCGCACAAAAACTGCTGTAACTTTTTTATTTCTTCATAAAAACATTTCAATTTTGTTTAAATAATTTTGTTTTGATGAAATCTAAATAGAAATGCCGTTTTTAAATTTCTCGGACGATTTATTCTAAAGTTATACAAAAAAAGGTTTTTCTTAAAAATCGCACAAAAACTGCTGTAACTTTTTTATTTCTTCATAAAAAAATTTCAATTTTGTTTTAATAATTTTGTTTTCATGAAATCTAAATAGAAATGCCATTTTTAAATTTCTCGGACGATTTATTCTAAAGTTATACAAAAAAAGGTTTTTCTTAAAAATCGCACAAAAACTGCTGTAACTTTTTTATTTCTTTATAAAAAAATTTCAATTTTGTTTAAATAATTTTGTTTTCATGAAATCTAAATAGAAATGCCATTTTTAAATTTCTCGGACGATTTATTCTAAAGTTATACAAAAAAGGTTTTTCTTAAAAATCGCACAAAAACTGCTGTAACTTTTTTATTTCTTCATAAAAAAATTTCAATTTTATTTAAATAATTTTGTTTTCATGAAATCTAAATAGAAATGCCATTTTTAAATTTCTCGGACGATTTATTCTAAAGTTACACAAAAAAAGGTTTTTCTTAAAAATCGCACAAAAACTGCTGTAACTTTTTTATTTCTTCATAAAAAAATTTCAATTTTGTTTAAATAATTTTGTTTTCATGAAATCTAAATAGAAATGCCATTTTAAAATTTGTCGGACGATTTATTCTAAAGTTATACAAAAAAAGGTTTTTCTTAAAAATCGCACAAAAACTGCTGTAACTTTTTTATTTCTTCATAAAAAAAATTCAATTTTGTTTAAATAAGTTAGCTTTCAGAAAATCTAATTAGAAATGCTATTTTAAAATTTCTCGGACGATTTATTCTAAAGTTATACAAAAAAAGGTTTTTCTTAAAAATCGCACAAAAACTGCTGTAACTTTTTTATTTCTTCATAAAAAAATTTCAATTTTGTTTAAATAAGTTAGCTTTCATGGAATCTAATTAGAAATGCCATTTTAAAATTTCTCGGACGATTTATTCTAAAGTTATACAAAAAAAGGTTTTTCTTAAAAATCGCACAAAAACTGCTGTAACTTTTTTATTTCTTCATAAAAAAATTTCAATTTTGTTTAAATAATTTTGTTTTCATGAAATATAAATAGAAATGCCATTTTAAAATTTCTCGGACGATTTATTCTAAAGTTATACAAAAAAAGGTTTTTCTTAAAAATCGCACAAAAACTGCTGTAACTTTTTTATTTCTTCATAAAAAAATTTCAATTTTGTTTAAATAATTTTGTTTTCATGAAATCTAGATAGAAATGCCGTTTTTAAATATCTCGGACGATTTATTCTAAAGTTATACAAAAAGAGGTTTTTCTTAAAAATCGCACAAAAACTGCTGTAACTTTTTTATTTCTTCATAAAAACATTTCAATTTTGTTTAAATAATTTTGTTTTGATGAAATCTAAATAGAAATGCCGTTTTTAAATTTCTCGGACGATTTATTCTAAAGTTATACAAAAAAAGGTTTTTCTTAAAAATCGCACAAAAACTGCTGTAACTTTTTTATTTCTTCATAAAAAAATTTCAATTTTGTTTTAATAATTTTGTTTTCATGAAATCTAAATAGAAATGCCATTTTTAAATTTCTCGGACGATTTATTCTAAAGTTATACAAAAAAAGGTTTTTCTTAAAAATCGCACAAAAACTGCTGTAACTTTTTTATTTCTTTATAAAAAAATTTCAATTTTGTTTAAATAATTTTGTTTTCATGAAATCTAAATAGAAATGCCATTTTTAAATTTCTCGGACGATTTATTCTAAAGTTATACAAAAAAGGTTTTTCTTAAAAATCGCACAAAAACTGCTGTAACTTTTTTATTTCTTCATAAAAAAATTTCAATTTTATTTAAATAATTTTGTTTTCATGAAATCTAAATAGAAATGCCATTTTTAAATTTCTCGGACGATTTATTCTAAAGTTACACAAAAAAAGGTTTTTCTTAAAAATCGCACAAAAACTGCTGTAACTTTTTTATTTCTTCATAAAAAAATTTCAATTTTGTTTAAATAATTTTGTTTTCATGAAATCTAAATAGAAATGCCATTTTAAAATTTGTCGGACGATTTATTCTAAAGTTATACAAAAAAAGGTTTTTCTTAAAAATCGCACAAAAACTGCTGTAACTTTTTTATTTCTTCATAAAAAAAATTCAATTTTGTTTAAATAAGTTAGCTTTCAGAAAATCTAATTAGAAATGCTATTTTAAAATTTCTCGGACGATTTATTCTAAAGTTATACAAAAAAAGGTTTTTCTTAAAAATCGCACAAAAACTGCTGTAACTTTTTTATTTCTTCATAAAAAAATTTCAATTTTGTTTAAATAAGTTAGCTTTCATGGAATCTAATTAGAAATGCCATTTTAAAATTTCTCGGACGATTTATTCTAAAGTTATACAAAAAAAGGTTTTTCTTAAAAATCGCACAAAAACTGCTGTAACTTTTTTATTTCTTCATAAAAAAATTTCAATTTTGTTTAAATAATTTTGTTTTCATGAAATATAAATAGAAATGCCATTTTAAAATTTCTCGGACGATTTATTCTAAAGTTATACAAAAAAAGGTTTTTCTTAAAAATCGCACAAAAACTGCTGTAACTTTTTTATTTCTTCATAAAAAAATTTCAATTTTGTTTAAATAATTTTGTTTTCATGAAATCTAGATAGAAATGCCGTTTTTAAATATCTCGGACGATTTATTCTAAAGTTATACAAAAAGAGGTTTTTCTTAAAAATCGCACAAAAACTGCTGTAACTTTTTTATTTCTTCATAAAAACATTTCAATTTTGTTTAAATAATTTTGTTTTGATGAAATCTAAATAGAAATGCCGTTTTTAAATTTCTCGGACGATTTATTCTAAAGTTATACAAAAAAAGGTTTTTCTTAAAAATCGCACAAAAACTGCTGTAACTTTTTTATTTCTTCATAAAAAAATTTCAATTTTGTTTTAATAATTTTGTTTTCATGAAATCTAAATAGAAATGCCATTTTTAAATTTCTCGGACGATTTATTCTAAAGTTATACAAAAAAAGGTTTTTCTTAAAAATCGCACAAAAACTGCTGTAACTTTTTTATTTCTTTATAAAAAAATTTCAATTTTGTTTAAATAATTTTGTTTTCATGAAATCTAAATAGAAATGCCATTTTTAAATTTCTCGGACGATTTATTCTAAAGTTATACAAAAAAGGTTTTTCTTAAAAATCGCACAAAAACTGCTGTAACTTTTTTATTTCTTCATAAAAAAATTTCAATTTTATTTAAATAATTTTGTTTTCATGAAATCTAAATAGAAATGCCATTTTTAAATTTCTCGGACGATTTATTCTAAAGTTACACAAAAAAAGGTTTTTCTTAAAAATCGCACAAAAACTGCTGTAACTTTTTTATTTCTTCATAAAAAAATTTCAATTTTGTTTAAATAATTTTGTTTTCATGAAATCTAAATAGAAATGCCATTTTAAAATTTGTCGGACGATTTATTCTAAAGTTATACAAAAAAAGGTTTTTCTTAAAAATCGCACAAAAACTGCTGTAACTTTTTTATTTCTTCATAAAAAAAATTCAATTTTGTTTAAATAAGTTAGCTTTCAGAAAATCTAATTAGAAATGCTATTTTAAAATTTCTCGGACGATTTATTCTAAAGTTATACAAAAAAAGGTTTTTCTTAAAAATCGCACAAAAACTGCTGTAACTTTTTTATTTCTTCATAAAAAAATTTCAATTTTGTTTAAATAAGTTAGCTTTCATGGAATCTAATTAGAAATGCCATTTTAAAATTTCTCGGACGATTTATTCTAAAGTTATACAAAAAAAGGTTTTTCTTAAAAATCGCACAAAAACTGCTGTAACTTTTTTATTTCTTCATTAAAAAATTTCAATTTTGTTTAAATAATTTTGTTTTCATGAAATCTAAATAGAAATGCCATTTTTAAATTTCTCGGACGATTTATTCTAAAGTAATACTAAGAAAAGGTTTTTCTTAAAAATCGCACAAAAACTGCTGTAACTTTTTTATTTCTTCATAAAAAAATTTCAATTTTGTTTAAATAAGTTAGCTTTCATGGAATCTAATTAGAAATGCCATTTTAAAATTTCTCGGACGATTTATTCTAAAGTTATACAAAAAAAGGTTTTTCTTAAAAATCGCACAAAAACTGCTGTAACTTTTTTATTTCTTCATAAAAAAATTTCAATTTTGTTTAAATAATTTTGTTTTCATGAAATATAAATAGAAATGCCATTTTAAAATTTCTCGGACGATTTATTCTAAAGTTATACAAAAAAAGGTTTTTCTTAAAAATCGCACAAAAACTGCTGTAACTTTTTTATTTCTTCATAAAAAAATTTCAATTTTGTTTAAATAATTTTGTTTTCATGAAATCTAGATAGATATGCCGTTTTTAAATATCTCGGACGATTTATTCTAAACTTATACAAAAAAAGGTTTTTCTTAAAAATCGCACAAAAACTGCTGTAACTTTTTTATTTCTTCATAAAAAAATTTCAATTTTGTTTAAATAAGTTAGCTTTCATGGAATCTAATTATAAATGCCATTTTAAAATTTCTCGGACGATTTATTCTAAAGTTATACAAAAAAAGGTTTTTCTTAAAAATCGCACAAAAACTGCTGTAACTTTTTTATTTCTTCATAAAAAAATTTCAATTTTGTTTAAATAAGTTAGCTTTCATGGAATCTAATTAGAAATGCCATTTTAAAATTTTTCGGACGATTTATTCTAAAGTTATACAAAAAAAGGTTTTTCTTAAAAATCGCACAAAAACTGCTGTAACTTTTTTATTTCTTCATTAAAAAATTTCAATTTTGTTTAAATAATTTTGTTTTCATGAAATCTAAATAGAAATGCCATTTTTAAATTTCTCGGACGATTTATTCTAAAGTAATACTAAGAAAAGGTTTTTCTTAAAAATCGCACAAAAACTGCTGTAACTTTTTTATTTCTTCATAAAAAAATTTCAATTTTGTTTAAATAAGTTAGCTTTCATGGAATCTAATTAGAAATGCCATTTTAAAATTTCTCGGACGATTTATTCTAAAGTTATACAAAAAAAGGTTTTTCTTAAAAATCGCACAAAAACTGCTGTAACTTTTTTATTTCTTCATAAAAAAATTTCAATTTTGTTTAAATAAGTTAGCTTTCATGGAATCTAATTAGAAATGCCATTTTAAAATTTTTCGGACGATTTATTCTAAAGTTATACAAAAAAAGGTTTTTCTTAAAAATCGCACAAAAACTGCTGTAACTTTTTTATTTCTTCATTAAAAAATTTCAATTTTGTTTAAATAATTTTGTTTTCATGAAATCTAAATAGAAATGCCATTTTTAAATTTCTCGGACGATTTATTCTAAAGTAATACTAAGAAAAGGTTTTTCTTAAAAATCGCACAAAAACTGCTGTAACTTTTTTATTTCTTCATAAAAAAATTTCAATTTTGTTTAAATAAGTTAGCTTTCATGGAATCTAATTAGAAATGCCATTTTAAAATTTCTCGGACGATTTATTCTAAAGTTATACAAAAAAAGGTTTTTCTTAAAAATCGCACAAAAACTGCTGTAACTTTTTTATTTCTTCATAAAAAAATTTCAATTTTGTTTAAATAAGTTAGCTTTCATGGAATCTAATTAGAAATGCCATTTTAAAATTTCTCGGACGATTTATTCTAAAGTTATACAAAAAAAGGTTTTTCTTAAAAATCGCACAAAAACTGCTGTAACTTTTTTATTTCTTCATAAAAAAATTTCAATTTTGTTTAAATAATTTTGTTTTCATGAAATATAAATAGAAATGCCATTTTAAAATTTCTCGGACGATTTATTCTAAAGTTATACAAAAAAAGGTTTTTCTTAAAAATCGCACAAAAACTGCTGTAACTTTTTTATTTCTTCATAAAAAAATTTCAATTTTGTTTAAATAATTTTGTTTTCATGAAATCTAAATAGAAATGCCATTTTAAAATTTCTCGGACGATTTATTCTAAAGTTATACAAAAAAAGGTTTTTCTTAAAAATCGCACAAAAACTGCTGTAACTTTTTTATTTCTTCATAAAAAAATTTCAATTTTGTTTAAATAAGTTAGCTTTCATGGAATCTAATTAGAAATGCCATTTTAAAATTTCTCGGACGATTTATTCTAAAGTTATACAAAAAAAGGTTTTTCTTAAAAATCGCACAAAAACTGCTGTAACTTTTTTATTTCTTCATTAAAAAATTTCAATTTTGTTTAAATAATTTTGTTTTCATGAAATCTAAATAGAAATGCCATTTTTAAATTTCTCGGACGATTTATTCTAAAGTTATACAAAGAAAAGGTTTTTCTTAAAAATCGCACAAAAAATGCTGTAACTTTTTTATTTCTTCATAAAAAAATTTCAATTTTGTTTAAATAAGTTAGCTTTCATGGAATCTAATTAGAAATGCCATTTTAAAATTTCTCGGACGATTTATTCTAAAGTTATACAAAAAAAGGTTTTTCTTAAAAATCGCACAAAAACTGCTGTAACTTTTTTATTTCTTCATAAAAAAATTTCAATTTTGTTTAAATAATTTTGTTTTCATGAAATCTAAATATAAATGCCATTTTAAAATTTCTCGGACGATTTATTCTAAAGTTATACAAAAAAGGTTTTTCTTAAAAATCGCACAAAAACTGCTGTAACTTTTTTATTTCTTCATAAAAAAATTTCAATTTTGTTTAAATAATTTTGTTTTCATGAAATCTAGATAGAAATGCCGTTTTTAAATATCTCGGACGATTTATTCTAAACTTATACAAAAAAAGGTTTTTCTTAAAAATCGCACAAAAACTGCTGTAACTTTTTTATTTCTTCATAAAAAAATTTCAATTTTGTTTAAATAATTTTGTTTTCATGAAATCTAAATAGAAATGCCATTTTAAAATTTCTCGGACGATTTATTCTAAAGTTATACAAAAAAGGTTTTTCTTAAAAATCGCACAAAAACTGCTGTAACTTTTTTATTTCTTCATAAAAAAATTTCAATTTTGTTTAAATAATTTTGTTTTCATGAAATCTAGATAGAAATGCCGTTTTTAAATATCTCGGACGATTTATTCTAAACTTATACAAAAAAAGGTTTTTCTTAAAAATCGCACAAAAACTGCTGTAACTTTTTTATTTCTTCATAAAAAAATTTCAATTTTGTTTAAATAATTTTGTTTTCATGAAATCTAAATAGAAATGCCATTTTAAAATTTCTCGGACGATTTATTCTAAAGTTATACAAAAAAGGTTTTTCTTAAAAATCGCACAAAAACTGCTGTAACTTTTTTATTTCTTCATAAAAAAATTTCAATTTTGTTTAAATAATTTTGTTTTCATGAAATCTAGATAGAAATGCCGTTTTTAAATATCTCGGACGATTTATTCTAAACTTATACAAAAAAAGGTTTTTCTTAAAAATCGCACAAAAACTGCTGTAACTTTTTTATTTCTTCATAAAAAAATTTCAATTTTGTTTAAATAATTTTGTTTTCATGAAATCTAGATAGAAATGCCGTTTTTAAATATCTCGGACGATTTATTCTAAACTTATACAAAAAAAGGTTTTTCTTAAAAATCGCACAAAAACTGCTGTAACTTTTTTATTTCTTCATAAAAAAATTTCAATTTTGTTTAAATAATTTTGTTTTCATGAAATCTAAATAGAAATGCCATTTTAAAATTTCTCGGACGATTTATTCTAAAGTTATACAAAAAAGGTTTTTCTTAAAAATCGCACAAAAACTGCTGTAACTTTTTTATTTCTTCATAAAAAAATTTCAATTTTGTTTAAATAATTTTGTTTTCATGAAATATAGATAGAAATGCCGTTTTTAAATATTTTGGACGATTTATTCTAAACTTATACAAAAAAAGGTTTTTCTTAAAAATCGCACAAAAACTGCTGTAACTTTTTAATTTCTTCATAAAAAAATTTCAATTTTGTTTAAATAATTTTGTTTTCATGAAATCTAGATAGAAATGCCGTTTTTAAATATCTCGGACGATTTATTCTATAGTTATACAAAAAAAGGTTTTTCTTAAAAATCGCACAGAAACTGCTGTAACTTTTTTATTTCTTCATAAAAAAATTTCAATTTTGTTTAAATAATTTTGTTTTCATGAAATCTAGATAGAAATGCCGTTTTTAAATATCTCGGACGATTTATTCTAAACTTATACAAAAAAAGGTTTTTCTTAAAAATCGCACAAAAACTGCTGTAACTTTTTTATTTCTTCATAAAAAAATTTCAATTTTGTTTAAATAATTTTGTTTTCATGAAATCTAGATAGAAATGCCGTTTTTAAATATTTTGGACGATTTATTCTAAACTTATACAAAAAAAGGTTTTTCTTAAAAATCGCACAAAAACTGCTGTAACTTTTTTATTTCTTCATAAAATTTTTTTAATTTTGTTTAAATAAGTTAGCTTTCATGGAATCTAATTAGAAATGCCATTTTAAAATTTCTCGGACGATTTATTCTAAAGTTATACAAAAAAAGGTTTTTCTTAAAAACCGCACAAAAACTGCTGTAACTTTTTTATTTCTTCATAAAATTTTTTTAATTTTGTTTAAATAAGTTAGCTTTCATGGAATCTAATTAGAAATGCCATTTTAAAATTTCTCGGACGATTTATTCTAAAGTTATACAAAAAAAGGTTTTTCTTAAAAATCGCACAAAAACTGCTGTAACTTTTTTATTTCTTCATAAAATTTTTTTAATTTTGTTTAAATAAGTTAGCTTTCATGGAATCTAATTAGAAATGCCATTTTAAAATTTCTCGGACGATTTATTCTAAAGTTATACAAAAAAAGGTTTTTCTTAAAAATCGCACAAAAACTGCTGTAACTTTTTTATTTCTTCATAAAATTTTTTTAATTTTGTTTAAATAAGTTAGCTTTCATGGAATCTAATTAGAAATGCCATTTTAAAATTTCTCCGACGATTTATTCTAAAGTTATACAAAAAAAGGTTTTTCTTAAAAATCGCACAAAAACTGCTGTAACTTTTTTATTTCTTCATAAAATTTTTTTAATTTTGTTTAAATAAGTTAGCTTTCATGGAATCTAATTAGAAATGCCATTTTAAAATTTCTCGGACGATTTATTCTAAAGTTATACAAAAAAAGGTTTTTCTTAAAAATCGCACAAAAACTGCTGTAACTTTTTTATTTCTTCATAAAATTTTTTTAATTTTGTTTAAATAAGTTAGCTTTCATGGAATCTAATTAGAAATGCCATTTTAAAATTTCTCGGACGATTTATTCTAAAGTTATACAAAAAAAGGTTTTTCTTAAAAATCGCACAAAAACTGCTGTAACTTTTTTATTTCTTCATAAAATTTTTTTAATTTTGTTTAAATAAGTTAGCTTTCATGAAATCTAATTAGAAATGCCATTTTAAAATTTCTCGGACGATTTATTCTAAAGTTATACAAAAAAAGGTTTTTCTTAAAAATCGCACAAAAACTGCTGTAACTTTTTTATTTCTTCATAAAAAAATTTCAATTTTGTTTAAATAATTTTGTTTTCATGAAATCTAAATAGAAATGCCATTTTAAAATTTCTCGGACGATTTATTCTAAAGTTATACAAAAAAAGGTTTTTCTTAAAAATCGCACAAAAACTGCTGTAACTTTTTTATTTCTTCATAAAAAAATTTCAATTTTGTTTAAATAATTTTGTTTTTATGAAATCTAAATAGAAATGCCATTTTAAAATTTCTCGGACGATTTATTCTAAAGTTATACAAAAAAAGGTTTTTTTTAAAAATCGCACAAAAACTGCTGTAACTTTTTTATTTCTTTATAAAAAAATTTCAATTTTGTTTAAATAATTTTGTTTTCATGAAATCTAAATAGAAATGCCATTTTAAAATTTCTCGGACGATTTATTCTAAAGTTATACAAAAAAAGGTTTTTCTTAAAAATCGCACAAAAACTGCTGTAACTTTTTTATTTCTTCATAAAAAAATTTCAATTTTGTTTAAATAATTTTGTTTTCATGAAATCTAAATAGAAATGCCATTTTTAAATTTCTCGGACGATTTATTCTAAAGTTATACAAAAAAAGGTTTTTCTTAAAAATCGCACAAAAACTGCTGTAACTTTTTTATTTCTTCATAAAAAAATTTCAATTTTGTTTTAATAATTTTGTTTTCATGAAATCTAGATAGAAATGCCGTTTTTAAATATCTCGGACGATTTATTCTAAACTTATACAAAAAAAGGTTTTTCTTAAAAATCGCACAAAAACTGCTGTAACTTTTTTATTTCTTCATAAAAAAATTTCAATTTTGTTTAAATAATTTTGTTTTCATGAAATCTAGATAGAAATGCCGTTTTTAAATATTTTGGACGATTTATTCTAAACTTATACAAAAAAAGGTTTTTCTTAAAAATCGCACAAAAACTGCTGTAACTTTTTTATTTCTTCATAAAATTTTTTTAATTTTGTTTAAATAAGTTAGCTTTCATGGAATCTAATTAGAAATGCCATTTTAAAATTTCTCGGACGATTTATTCTAAAGTTATACAAAAAAAGGTTTTTCTTAAAAACCGCACAAAAACTGCTGTAACTTTTTTATTTCTTCATAAAATTTTTTTAATTTTGTTTAAATAAGTTAGCTTTCATGGAATCTAATTAGAAATGCCATTTTAAAATTTCTCGGACGATTTATTCTAAAGTTATACAAAAAAAGGTTTTTCTTAAAAATCGCACAAAAACTGCTGTAACTTTTTTATTTCTTCATAAAATTTTTTTAATTTTGTTTAAATAAGTTAGCTTTCATGGAATCTAATTAGAAATGCCATTTTAAAATTTCTCGGACGATTTATTCTAAAGTTATACAAAAAAAGGTTTTTCTTAAAAATCGCACAAAAACTGCTGTAACTTTTTTATTTCTTCATAAAATTTTTTTAATTTTGTTTAAATAAGTTAGCTTTCATGGAATCTAATTAGAAATGCCATTTTAAAATTTCTCGGACGATTTATTCTAAAGTTATACAAAAAAAGGTTTTTCTTAAAAATCGCACAAAAACTGCTGTAACTTTTTTATTTCTTCATAAAATTTTTTTAATTTTGTTTAAATAAGTTAGCTTTCATGGAATCTAATTAGAAATGCCATTTTAAAATTTCTCGGACGATTTATTCTAAAGTTATACAAAAAAAGGTTTTTCTTAAAAATCGCACAAAAACTGCTGTAACTTTTTTATTTCTTCATAAAATTTTTTTAATTTTGTTTAAATAAGTTAGCTTTCATGGAATCTAATTAGAAATGCCATTTTAAAATTTCTCGGACGATTTATTCTAAAGTTATACAAAAAAAGGTTTTTCTTAAAAATCGCACAAAAACTGCTGTAACTTTTTTATTTCTTCATAAAATTTTTTTAATTTTGTTTAAATAAGTTAGCTTTCATGGAATCTAATTAGAAATGCCATTTTAAAATTTCTCGGACGATTTATTCTAAAGTTATACAAAAAAAGGTTTTTCTTAAAAATCGCACAAAAACTGCTGTAACTTTTTTATTTCTTCATAAAATTTTTTTAATTTTGTTTAAATAAGTTAGCTTTCATGGAATCTAATTAGAAATGCCATTTTAAAATTTCTCGGACGATTTATTCTAAAGTTATACAAAAAAAGGTTTTTCTTAAAAATCGCACAAAAACTGCTGTAACTTTTTTATTTCTTCATAAAATTTTTTTAATTTTGTTTAAATAAGTTAGCTTTCATGGAATCTAATTAGAAATGCCATTTTAAAATTTCTCGGACGATTTATTCTAAAGTTATACAAAAAAAGGTTTTTTTTAAAAATCGCACAAAAACTGCTGTAACTTTTTTATTTCTTCATAAAAAAATTTCAATTTTGTTTAAATAATTTTGTTTTCATGAAATCTAAATAGAAATGCCATTTTAAAATTTCTCGGACGATTTATTCTAAAGTTATACAAAAAAAGGTTTTTCTTAAAAATCGCACAAAAACTGCTGTAACTTTTTTATTTCTTCATAAAAAAATTTCAATTTTGTTTAAATAATTTTGTTTTCATGAAATCTAAATAGAAATGCCATTTTTAAATTTCTCGGACGATTTATTCTAAAGTTATACAAAAAAAGGTTTTTCTTAAAAATCGCACAAAAACTGCTGTAACTTTTTTATTTCTTCATAAAAAAATTTCAATTTTGTTTTAATAATTTTGTTTTCATGAAATCTAAATAGAAATGCCATTTTTAAATTTCTCGGACGATTTATTCTAAAGTTATACAAAAAAAGGTTTTTCTTAAAAATCGCACAAAAACTGCTGTAACTTTTTTATTTCTTTATAAAAAAATTTCAATTTTGTTTAAATAATTTTGTTTTCATGAAATCTAAATAGAAATGCCATTTTTAAATTTCTCGGACGATTTATTCTAAAGTTATACAAAAAAGGTTTTTCTTAAAAATCGCACAAAAACTGCTGTAACTTTTTTATTTCTTCATAAAAAAATTTCAATTTTATTTAAATAATTTTGTTTTCATAAAATCTAAATAGAAATGCCATTTTAAAATTTCTCGGACGATTTATTCTAAAGTTACACAAAAAAAGGTTTTTCTTAAAAATCGCACAAAAACTGCTGTAACTTTTTTATTTCTTCATAAAAAAATTTCAATTTTGTTTAAATAATTTTGTTTTCATGAAATCTAAATAGAAATGCCATTTTAAAATTTGTCGGACGATTTATTCTAAAGTTATACAAAAAAAGGTTTTTCTTAAAAATCGCACAAAAACTGCTGTAACTTTTTTATTTCTTCATAAAAAAAATTCAATTTTGTTTAAATAAGTTAGCTTTCAGAAAATCTAATTAGAAATGCTATTTTAAAATTTCTCGGACGATTTATTCTAAAGTTATACAAAAAAAGGTTTTTCTTAAAAATCGCACAAAAACTGCTGTAACTTTTTTATTTCTTCATAAAAAAATTTCAATTTTGTTTAAATAAGTTAGCTTTCATGGAATCTAATTAGAAATGCCATTTTAAAATTTCTCGGACGATTTATTCTAAAGTTATACAAAAAAAGGTTTTTCTTAAAAATCGCACAAAAACTGCTGTAACTTTTTTATTTCTTCATTAAAAAATTTCAATTTTGTTTAAATAATTTTGTTTTCATGAAATCTAAATAGAAATGCCATTTTTAAATTTCTCGGACGATTTATTCTAAAGTAATACTAAGAAAAGGTTTTTCTTAAAAATCGCACAAAAACTGCTGTAACTTTTTTATTTCTTCATAAAAAAATTTCAATTTTGTTTAAATAAGTTAGCTTTCATGGAATCTAATTAGAAATGCCATTTTAAAATTTCTCGGACGATTTATTCTAAAGTTATACAAAAAAAGGTTTTTCTTAAAAATCGCACAAAAACTGCTGTAACTTTTTTATTTCTTCATAAAAAAATTTCAATTTTGTTTAAATAATTTTGTTTTCATGAAATATAAATAGAAATGCCATTTTAAAATTTCTCGGACGATTTATTCTAAAGTTATACAAAAAAAGGTTTTTCTTAAAAATCGCACAAAAACTGCTGTAACTTTTTTATTTCTTCATAAAAAAATTTCAATTTTGTTTAAATAATTTTGTTTTCATGAAATCTAAATAGAAATGCCATTTTAAAATTTCTCGGACGATTTATTCTAAAGTTATACAAAAAAAGGTTTTTCTTAAAAATCGCACAAAAACTGCTGTAACTTTTTTATTTCTTCATAAAAAAATTTCAATTTTGTTTAAATAATTTTGTTTTCATGAAATATAAATAGAAATGCCATTTTAAAATTTCTCGGACGATTTATTCTAAAGTTATACAAAAAAAGGTTTTTCTTAAAAATCGCACAAAAACTGCTGTAACTTTTTTATTTCTTCATAAAAAAATTTCAATTTTGTTTAAATAATTTTGTTTTCATGAAATCTAAATAGAAATGCCATTTTAAAATTTCTCGGACGATTTATTCTAAAGTTATACAAAAAAAGGTTTTTCTTAAAAATCGCACAAAAACTGCTGTAACTTTTTTATTTCTTCATTAAAAAATTTCAATTTTGTTTAAATAATTTTGTTTTCATGAAATCTAAATAGAAATGCCATTTTTAAATTTCTCGGACGATTTATTCTAAACTTATACAAAAAAAGGTTTTTCTTAAAAATCGCACAAAAACTGCTGTAACTTTTTTATTTCTTCATAAAAAAATTTCAATTTTGTTTATATAATTTTGTTTTCATGAAATCTAGATAGAAATGCCGTTTTTAAATATCTCGGACGATTTATTCTAAAGTTATACAAAAAAAGGTTTTTCTTAAAAATCGCACAAAAAATGCTGTAACTTTTTTATTTCTTCATAAAAAAATTTCAATTTTGTTTAAATAAGTTAGCTTTCATGGAATCTAATTAGAAATGCCATTTTAAAATTTCTCGGACGATTTATTCTAAAGTTATACAAAAAAAGGTTTTTCTTAAAAATCGCACAAAAACTGCTGTAACTTTTTTATTTCTTCATAAAAAAATTTCAATTTTGTTTAAATAAGTTAGCTTTCATGGAATCTAATTAGAAATGCCATTTTAAAATTTCTCGGACGATTTATTCTAAAGTTATACAAAAAAAGGTTTTTCTTAAAAATCGCACAAAAACTGCTGTAACTTTTTTATTTCTTCATAAAAAAATTTCAATTTTGTTTAAATAATTTTGTTTTCATGAAATATAAATAGAAATGCCATTTTAAAATTTCTCGGACGATTTATTCTAAAGTTATACAAAAAAAGGTTTTTCTTAAAAATCGCACAAAAACTGCTGTAACTTTTTTATTTCTTCATAAAAAAATTTCAATTTTGTTTAAATAATTTTGTTTTCATGAAATATAAATAGAAATGCCATTTTAAAATTTCTCGGACGATTTATTCTAAAGTTATACAAAAAAAGGTTTTTCTTAAAAATCGCACAAAAACTGCTGTAACTTTTTATTTCTTCATAAAAAAATTTCAATTTTGTTTAAATAATTTTGTTTTCATGAAATATAAATAGAAATGCCATTTTAAAATTTCTCGGACGATTTATTCTAAAGTTATACAAAAAAAGGTTTTTCTTAAAAATCGCACAAAAACTGCTGTAACTTTTTTATTTCTTCATAAAAAAATTTCAATTTTGTTTAAATAATTTTGTTTTCATGAAATATAAATAGAAATGCCATTTTAAAATTTCTCGGACGATTTATTCTAAAGTTATACAAAAAAAGGTTTTTCTTAAAAATCGCACAAAAACTGCTGTAACTTTTTTATTTCTTCATAAAAAAATTTCAATTTTGTTTATATAATTTTGTTTTCATGAAATCTAAATAGAAATGCCATTTTAAAATTTCTCGGACGATTTATTCTAAAGTTATACAAAAAAAGGTTTTTCTTAAAAATCGCACAAAAACTGCTGTAACTTTTTTATTTCTTCATAAAAAAATTTCAATTTTGTTTAAATAATTTTGTTTTCATGAAATATAAATAGAAATGCCATTTTAAAATTTCTCGGACGATTTATTCTAAAGTTATACAAAAAAAGGTTTTTCTTAAAAATCGCACAAAAACTGCTGTAACTTTTTTATTTCTTCATAAAAAAATTTCAATTTTGTTTATATAATTTTGTTTTCATGAAATCTAAATAGAAATGCCATTTTAAAATTTCTCGGACGATTTATTCTAAAGTTATACAAAAAAAGGTTTTTCTTAAAAATCGCACAAAAACTGCTGTAACTTTTTTATTTCTTCATAAAAAAATTTCAATTTTGTTTATATAATTTTGTTTTCATGAAATCTAGATAGAAATGCCGTTTTTAAATATCTCGGACGATTTATTCTAAAGTTATACAAAAAAAGGTTTTTCTTAAAAATCGCACAAAAACTGCTGTAACTTTTTTATTTCTTCATAAAAAAATTTCAATTTTGTTTAAATAAGTTAGCTTTCATGGAATCTAATTAGAAATGCCATTTTAAAATTTCTCGGACGATTTATTCTAAAGTTATACAAAAAAAGGTTTTTCTTAAAAATCGCACAAAAACTGCTGTAACTTTTTTATTTCTTCATAAAAAAATTTCAATTTTGTTTAAATAAGTTAGCTTTCATGGAATCTAATTAGAAATGCCATTTTAAAATTTCTCGGACGATTTATTCTAAAGTTATACAAAAAAAGGTTTTTCTTAAAAATCGCACAAAAACTGCTGTAACTTTTTTATTTCTTCATAAAAAAATTTCAATTTTGTTTAAATAATTTTGTTTTCATGAAATATAAATAGAAATGCCATTTTAAAATTTCTCGGACGATTTATTCTAAAGTTATACAAAAAAAGGTTTTTCTTAAAAATCGCACAAAAACTGCTGTAACTTTTTTATTTTTTCATAAAAAAATTTCAATTTTGTTTAAATAATTTTGTTTTCATGAAATATAAATAGAAATGCCATTTTAAAATTTCTCGGACGATTTATTCTAAAGTTATACAAAAAAAGGTTTTTCTTAAAAATCGCACAAAAACTGCTGTAACTTTTTATTTCTTCATAAAAAAATTTCAATTTTGTTTAAATAATTTTGTTTTCATGAAATCTAAATAGAAATGCCATTTTAAAATTTCTCGGACGATTTATTCTAAAGTTATACAAAAAAAGGTTTTTCTTAAAAATCGCACAAAAACTGCCGTAACTTTTTTATTTCTTCATAAAAAAATTTCAATTTTGTTTATATAATTTTGTTTTCATGAAATCTAGATAGAAATGCCGTTTTTAAATATCTCGGACGATTTATTCTAAAGTTATACAAAAAAAGGTTTTTCTTAAAAATCGCACAAAAACTGCTGTAACTTTTTTATTTCTTCATAAAAAAATTTCAATTTTGTTTAAATAAGTTAGCTTTCATGGAATCTAATTAGAAATGCCATTTTAAAATTTCTCGGACGATTTATTATAAAGTTATACAAAAAAAGGTTTTTCTTAAAAATCGCACAAAAACTGCTGTAACTTTTTTATTTCTTCATAAAAAAATTTCAATTTTGTTTAAATAATTTTGTTTTCATGAAATCTAGATAGAAATGCCGTTTTTAAATATCTCGGACGATTTATTCTAAAGTTATACAAAAAAAGGTTTTTCTTAAAAATCGCACAAAAACTGCTGTAACTTTTTTATTTCTTCATAAAAAAATTTCAATTTTGTTTAAATAATTTTGTTTTCATGAAATCTAGATAGAAATGCCGTTTTTAAATATCTCGGACGATTTATTCTAAAGTTATACAAAAAAAGGTTTTTCTTAAAAATCGCACAAAAACTGCTGTAACTTTTTTATTTCTTCATAAAAATTTTTTAATTTTGTTTAAATAAGTTAGCTTTCATGGAATCTAATTAGAAATGCCATTTTAAAATATCTCGGACGATTTATTCTAAAGTTATACAAAAAAAGGTTTTTCTTAAAAATCGCACAAAAACTGCTGTAACTTTTTTATTTCTTCATAAAAAATTTTTAATTTTGTTTAAATAAGTTAGCTTTCATGGAATCTAATTAGAAATGCCATTTTAAAATTTGTCGGACGATTTATTCTAAAGTTATACAAAAAAAGGTTTTTCTTAAAAATCGCACAAAAACTGCTGTAACTTTTTTATTTCTTCATAAAAAAATTTCAATTTTGTTTAAATAATTTTGTTTTCATGAAATCTAGATAGAAATGCCGTTTTTAAATATCTCGGACGATTTATTCTAAAGTTATACAAAAAAAGGTTTTTCTTAAAAATCGCACAAAAACTGCTGTAACTTTTTTATTTCTTCATAAAAAAATTTCAATTTTGTTTAAATAATTTTGTTTTCATGAAATCTAGATAGAAATGCCGTTTTTAAATATCTCGGACGATTTATTCTAAAGTTATACAAAAAAAGGTTTTTCTTAAAAATCGCACAAAAACTGCTGTAACTTTTTTATTTCTTCATAAAAAATTTTTAATTTTGTTTAAATAAGTTAGCTTTCATGGAATCTAATTAGAAATGCCATTTTAAAATTTGTCGGACGATTTATTCTAAAGTTATACAAAAAAAGGTTTTTCTTAAAAATCGCACAAAAACTGCTGTAACTTTTTTATTTCTTCATAAAAAATTTTTAATTTTGTTTAAATAAGTTAGCTTTCATGGAATCTAATTAGAAATGCTATTTTAAAATTTCTCGGACGATTTATTCTAAACTTATACAAAAAAAGGTTTTTCTTAAAAATCGCACAAAAACTGCTGTAACTTTTTTATTTCTTCATAAAAAAATTTCAATTTTGTTTAAATAATTTTGTTTTCATGAAATCTAGATAGAAATGCCGTTTTTAAATATCTCGGACGATTTATTCTAAACTTATACAAAAAAAGGTTTTTCTTAAAAATCGCAGAAAAACTGCTGTAACTTTTTTATTTCTTCATAAAAAATTTTTAATTTTGTTTAAATAAGTTAGCTTTCATGGAATCTAATTAGAAATGCCATTTTAAAATTTGTCGGACGATTTATTCTAAAGTTATACAAAAAAAGGTTTTTCTTAAAAATCGCACAAAAACTGCCGTAACTTTTTTATTTCTTCATAAAAAATTTTTAATTTTGTTTAAATAAGTTAGCTTTCATGGAATCTAATTAGAAATGCCATTTTAAAATTTGTCGGACGATTTATTCTAAAGTTATACAAAAAAAGGTTTTTCTTAAAAATCGCACAAAAACTGCCGTAACTTTTTTATTTCTTCATAAAAAATTTTTAATTTTGTTTAAATAAGTTAGCTTTCATGGAATCTAATTAGAAATGCCATTTTAAAATTTGTCGGACGATTTATTCTAAAGTTATACAAAAAAAGGTTTTTCTTAAAAATCGCACAAAAACTGCTGTAACTTTTTTATTTCTTCATAAAAAATTTTTAATTTTGTTTAAATAAGTTAGCTTTCATGGAATCTAATTAGAAATGCCATTTTAAAATTTGTCGGACGATTTATTCTAAAGTTATACAAAAAAAGGTTTTTCTTAAAAATCGCACAAAAACTGCCGTAACTTTTTTATTTCTTCATAAAAAATTTTTAATTTTGTTTAAATAAGTTAGCTTTCATGGAATCTAATTAGAAATGCCATTTTAAAATTTGTCGGACGATTTATTCTAAAGTTATACAAAAAAAGGTTTTTCTTAAAAATCGCACAAAAACTGCTGTAACTTTTTTATTTCTTCATAAAAAATTTTTAATTTTGTTTAAATAAGTTAGCTTTCATGGAATCTAATTAGAAATGCCATTTTAAAATTTGTCGGACGATTTATTCTAAAGTTATACAAAAAAAGGTTTTTCTTAAAAATCGCACAAAAACTGCTGTAACTTTTTTATTTCTTCATAAAAAATTTTTAATTTTGTTTAAATAAGTTAGCTTTCATGGAATCTAATTAGAAATGCCATTTTAAAATTTGTCGGACGATTTATTCTAAAGTTATACAAAAAAAGGTTTTTCTTAAAAATCGCACAAAAACTGCTGTAACTTTTTTATTTCTTCATAAAAAAATTTCAATTTTGTTTAAATAATTTTGTTTTCATGAAATCTAGATAGAAATGCCGTTTTTAAATATCTCGGACGATTTATTCTAAAGTTATACAAAAAAAGGTTTTTCTTAAAAATCGCACAAAAACTGCTGTAACTTTTTTATTTCTTCATAAAAAATTTTTAATTTTGTTTAAATAAGTTAGCTTTCATGGAATCTAATTAGAAATGCCATTTTAAAATTTGTCGGACGATTTATTCTAAAGTTATACAAAAAAAGGTTTTTCTTAAAAATCGCACAAAAACTGCTGTAACTTTTTTATTTCTTCATAAAAAATTTTTAATTTTGTTTAAATAAGTTAGCTTTCATGGAATCTAATTAGAAATGCCATTTTAAAATTTGTCGGACGATTTATTCTAAAGTTATACAAAAAAAGGTTTTTCTTAAAAATCGCACAAAAACTGCTGTAACTTTTTTATTTCTTCATAAAATTTTTTTAATTTTGTTTAAATAAGTTAGCTTTCATGGAATCTAATTAGAAATGCCATTTTAAAATTTCTCGGACGATTTATTCTAAAGTTATACAAAAAAAGGTTTTTCTTAAAAATCGCACAAAAACTGCTGTAACTTTTTTATTTCTTCATAAAAAAATTTCAATTTTGTTTAAATAATTTTGTTTTCATGAAATCTAGATAGAAATGCCGTTTTTAAATATCTCGGACGATTTATTCTAAACTTATACAAAAAAAGGTTTTTCTTAAAAATCGCACAAAAACTGCTGTAACTTTTTTATTTCTTCATAAAAAAATTTCAATTTTGTTTAAATAATTTTGTTTTCATGAAATCTAGATAGAAATGCCGTTTTTAAATATCTCGGACGATTTATTCTAAACTTATACAAAAAAAGGTTTTTCTTAAAAATCGCACAAAAACTGCTGTAACTTTTTTATTTCTTCATAAAAATTTTTTAATTTTGTTTAAATAAGTTAGCTTTCATGGAATCTAATTAGAAATGCCATTTTAAAATTTCTCGGACGATTTATTCTAAAGTTATACAAAAAAAGGTTTTTCTTAAAAATCGCACAAAAACTGCTGTAACTTTTTTATTTCTTCATAAAAAAATTTCAATTTTGTTTAAATAATTTTGTTTTCATGAAATCTAGATAGAAATGCCGTTTTTAAATATCTCGGACGATTTATTCTAAACTTATACAAAAAAAGGTTTTTCTTAAAAATCGCACAAAAACTGCTGTAACTTTTTTATTTCTTCATAAAAATTTTTTAATTTTGTTTAAATAAGTTAGCTTTCATGGAATCTAATTAGAAATGCCATTTTAAAATTTGTCGGACGATTTATTCTAAAGTTATACAAAAAAAGGTTTTTCTTAAAAATCGCACAAAAACTGCTGTAACTTTTTTATTTCTTCATAAAAAAATTTCAATTTTGTTTAAATAATTTTGTTTTCATGAAATCTAGATAGAAATGCCGTTTTTAAATATCTCGGACGATTTATTCTAAACTTATACAAAAAAAGGTTTTTCTTAAAAATCGCACAAAAACTGCTGTAACTTTTTTATTTCTTCATAAAAATTTTTTAATTTTGTTTAAATAAGTTAGCTTTCATGGAATCTAATTAGAAATGCCATTTTAAAATTTCTCGGACGATTTATTCTAAAGTTATACAAAAAAAGGTTTTTCTTAAAAATCGCACAAAAACTGCTGTAACTTTTTTATTTCTTCATAAAAAAATTTCAATTTTGTTTAAATAATTTTGTTTTCATGAAATCTAGATAGAAATGCCGTTTTTAAATATCTCGGACGATTTATTCTAAACTTATACAAAAAAAGGTTTTTCTTAAAAATCGCACAAAAACTGCTGTAACTTTTTTATTTCTTCATAAAAATTTTTTAATTTTGTTTAAATAAGTTAGCTTTCATGGAATCTAATTAGAAATGCCATTTTAAAATTTGTCGGACGATTTATTCTAAAGTTATACAAAAAAAGGTTTTTCTTAAAAATCGCACAAAAACTGCTGTAACTTTTTTATTTCTTCATAAAAAAATTTCAATTTTGTTTAAATAATTTTGTTTTCATGAAATCTAGATAGAAATGCCGTTTTTAAATATCTCGGACGATTTATTCTAAACTTATACAAAAAAAGGTTTTTCTTAAAAATCGCACAAAAACTGCTGTAACTTTTTTATTTCTTCATAAAAAAATTTCAATTTTGTTTAAATAATTTTGTTTTCATGAAATCTAGATAGAAATGCCGTTTTTAAATATCTCGGAAGATTTATTCTAAACTTATACAAAAAAAGGTTTTTCTTAAAAATCGCACAAAAACTGCTGTAACTTTTTTATTTCTTCATAAAAAATTTTTAATTTTGTTTAAATAAGTTGACTTTCATGGAATCTAATTAGAAATGCCATTTTAAAATTTGTCGGACGATTTATTCTAAAGTTATACAAAAAAAGGTTTTTCTTAAAAATCGCACAAAAACTGCTGTAACTTTTTTATTTCTTCATAAAAAATTTTTAATTTTGTTTAAATAAGTTAGCTTTCATGGAATCTAATTAGAAATGCCATTTTAAAATTTGTCGGACGATTTATTCTAAAGTTATACAAAAAAAGGTTTTTCTTAAAAATCGCACAAAAACTGCTGTAACTTTTTTATTTCTTCATAAAAAATTTTTAATTTTGTTTAAATAAGTTAGCTTTCATGGAATCTAATTAGAAATGCCATTTTAAAATTTGTCGGACGATTTATTCTAAAGTTATACAAAAAAAGGTTTTTCTTAAAAATCGCACAAAAACTGCTGTAACTTTTTTATTTCTTCATAAAAAATTTTTAATTTTGTTTAAATAAGTTAGCTTTCATGGAATCTAATTAGAAATGCTATTTTAAAATTTCTCGGACGATTTATTCTAAACTTATACAAAAAAAGGTTTTTCTTAAAAATCGCACAAAAACTGCTGTAACTTTTTTATTTCTTCATAAAAAAATTTCAATTTTGTTTAAATAATTTTGTTTTCATGAAATCTAGATAGAAATGCCGTTTTTAAATATCTCGGACGATTTATTCTAAACTTATACAAAAAAAGGTTTTTCTTAAAAATCGCAGAAAAACTGCTGTAACTTTTTTATTTCTTCATAAAAAATTTTTAATTTTGTTTAAATAAGTTAGCTTTCATGGAATCTAATTAGAAATGCCATTTTAAAATTTGTCGGACGATTTATTCTAAAGTTATACAAAAAAAGGTTTTTCTTAAAAATCGCACAAAAACTGCCGTAACTTTTTTATTTCTTCATAAAAAATTTTTAATTTTGTTTAAATAAGTTAGCTTTCATGGAGTCTAATTAGAAATGCCATTTTAAAATTTGTCGGACGATTTATTCTAAAGTTATACAAAAAAAGGTTTTTCTTAAAAATCGCACAAAAACTGCCGTAACTTTTTTATTTCTTCATAAAAAATTTTTAATTTTGTTTAAATAAGTTAGCTTTCATGGAATCTAATTAGAAATGCCATTTTAAAATTTGTCGGACGATTTATTCTAAAGTTATACAAAAAAAGGTTTTTCTTAAAAATCGCACAAAAACTGCTGTAACTTTTTTATTTCTTCATAAAAAATTTTTAATTTTGTTTAAATAAGTTAGCTTTCATGGAATCTAATTAGAAATGCCATTTTAAAATTTGTCGGACGATTTATTCTAAAGTTATACAAAAAAAGGTTTTTCTTAAAAATCGCACAAAAACTGCTGTAACTTTTTTATTTCTTCATAAAAAATTTTTAATTTTGTTTAAATAAGTTAGCTTTCATGGAATCTAATTAGAAATGCCATTTTAAAATTTGTCGGACGATTTATTCTAAAGTTATACAAAAAAAGGTTTTTCTTAAAAATCGCACAAAAACTGCTGTAACTTTTTTATTTCTTCATAAAAAAATTTCAATTTTGTTTAAATAATTTTGTTTTCATGAAATCTAGATAGAAATGCCGTTTTTAAATATCTCGGACGATTTATTCTAAACTTATACAAAAAAAGGTTTTTCTTAAAAATCGCACAAAAACTGCTGTAACTTTTTTATTTCTTCATAAAATTTTTTTAATTTTGTTTAAATAAGTTAGCTTTCATGGAATCTAATTAGAAATGCCATTTTAAAATTTCTCGGACGATTTATTCTAAAGTTATACAAAAAAAGGTTTTTCTTAAAAATCGCACAAAAACTGCTGTAACTTTTTTATTTCTTCATAAAAAAATTTCAATTTTGTTTAAATAATTTTGTTTTCATGAAATCTAGATAGAAATGCCGTTTTTAAATATCTCGGACGATTTATTCTAAACTTATACAAAAAAAGGTTTTTCTTAAAAATCGCACAAAAACTGCTGTAACTTTTTTATTTCTTCATAAAAATTTTTTAATTTTGTTTAAATAAGTTAGCTTTCATGGAATCTAATTAGAAATGCCATTTTAAAATTTGTCGGACGATTTATTCTAAAGTTATACAAAAAAAGGTTTTTCTTAAAAATCGCACAAAAACTGCTGTAACTTTTTTATTTCTTCATAAAAAAATTTCAATTTTGTTTAAATAATTTTGTTTTCATGAAATCTAGATAGAAATGCCGTTTTTAAATATCTCGGACGATTTATTCTAAACTTATACAAAAAAAGGTTTTTCTTAAAAATCGCACAAAAACTGCTGTAACTTTTTTATTTCTTCATAAAAAAATTTCAATTTTGTTTAAATAATTTTGTTTTCATGAAATCTAGATAGAAATGCCGTTTTTAAATATCTCGGACGATTTATTCTAAACTTATACAAAAAAAGGTTTTTCTTAAAAATCGCACAAAAACTGCTGTAACTTTTTTATTTCTTCATAAAAATTTTTTAATTTTGTTTAAATAAGTTAGCTTTCATGGAATCTAATTAGAAATGCCATTTTAAAATTTCTCGGACGATTTATTCTAAAGTTATACAAAAAAAGGTTTTTCTTAAAAATCGCACAAAAACTGCTGTAACTTTTTTATTTCTTCATAAAAAATTTTTAATTTTGTTTAAATAAGTTAGCTTTCATGGAATCTAATTAGAAATGCCATTTTAAAATTTGTCGGACGATTTATTCTAAAGTTATACAAAAAAAGGTTTTTCTTAAAAATCGCACAAAAACTGCTGTAACTTTTTTATTTCTTCATAAAAAAATTTCAATTTTGTTTAAATAATTTTGTTTTCATGAAATCTAGATAGAAATGCCGTTTTTAAATATCTCGGACGATTTATTCTAAACTTATACAAAAAAAGGTTTTTCTTAAAAATCGCACAAAAACTGCTGTAACTTTTTTATTTCTTCATAAAAAATTTTTAATTTTGTTTAAATAAGTTAGCTTTCATGGAATCTAATTAGAAATGCCATTTTAAAATTTGTCGGACGATTTATTCTAAAGTTATACAAAAAAAGGTTTTTCTTAAAAATCGCACAAAAACTGCTGTAACTTTTTTATTTCTTCATAAAAAAATTTCAATTTTGTTTAAATAATTTTGTTTTCATGAAATCTAGATAAAAATGCCGTTTTTAAATATCTCGGACGATTTATTCTAAACTTATACAAAAAAAGGTTTTTCTTAAAAATCGCACAAAAACTGCTGTAACTTTTTTATTTCTTCATAAAAATTTTTTAATTTTGTTTAAATAAGTTAGCTTTCATGGAATCTAATTAGAAATGCCATTTTAAAATTTCTCGGACGATTTATTCTAAAGTTATACAAAAAAAGGTTTTTCTTAAAAATCGCACAAAAACTGCTGTAACTTTTTTATTTCTTCATAAAAAATTTTTAATTTTGTTTAAATAAGTTAGCTTTCATGGAATCTAATTAGAAATGCCATTTTAAAATTTGTCGGACGATTTATTCTAAAGTTATACAAAAAAAGGTTTTTCTTAAAAATCGCACAAAAACTGCTGTAACTTTTTTATTTCTTCATAAAAAAATTTCAATTTTGTTTAAATAATTTTGTTTTCATGAAATCTAGATAGAAATGCCGTTTTTAAATATCTCGGACGATTTATTCTAAACTTATACAAAAAAAGGTTTTTCTTAAAAATCGCACAAAAACTGCTGTAACTTTTTTATTTCTTCATAAAAAATTTTTAATTTTGTTTAAATAAGTTAGCTTTCATGGAATCTAATTAGAAATGCCATTTTAAAATTTGTCGGACGATTTATTCTAAAGTTATACAAAAAAAGGTTTTTCTTAAAAATCGCACAAAAACTGCTGTAACTTTTTTATTTCTTCATAAAAAAATTTCAATTTTGTTTAAATAATTTTGTTTTCATGAAATCTAGATAGAAATGCCGTTTTTAAATATCTCGGACGATTTATTCTAAACTTATACAAAAAAAGGTTTTTCTTAAAAATCGCACAAAAACTGCTGTAACTTTTTTATTTCTTCATAAAATTTTTTTAATTTTGTTTAAATAAGTTAGCTTTCATGGAATCTAATTAGAAATGCCATTTTAAAATTTCTCGGACGATTTATTCTAAAGTTATACAAAAAAAGGTTTTTCTTAAAAATCGCACAAAAACTGCTGTAACTTTTTTATTTCTTCATAAAAAAATTTCAATTTTGTTTAAATAATTTTGTTTTCATGAAATCTAGATAGAAATGCCGTTTTTAAATATCTCGGACGATTTATTCTAAACTTATACAAAAAAAGGTTTTTCTTAAAAATCGCACAAAAACTGCTGTAACTTTTTTATTTCTTCATAAAAATTTTTTAATTTTGTTTAAATAAGTTAGCTTTCATGGAATCTAATTAGAAATGCCATTTTAAAATTTGTCGGACGATTTATTCTAAAGTTATACAAAAAAAGGTTTTTCTTAAAAATCGCACAAAAACTGCTGTAACTTTTTTATTTCTTCATAAAAAAATTTCAATTTTGTTTAAATAATTTTGTTTTCATGAAATCTAGATAGAAATGCCGTTTTTAAATATCTCGGACGATTTATTCTAAACTTATACAAAAAAAGGTTTTTCTTAAAAATCGCACAAAAACTGCTGTAACTTTTTTATTTCTTCATAAAAAAATTTCAATTTTGTTTAAATAATTTTGTTTTCATGAAATCTAGATAGAAATGCCGTTTTTAAATATCTCGGACGATTTATTCTAAACTTATACAAAAAAAGGTTTTTCTTAAAAATCGCACAAAAACTGCTGTAACTTTTTTATTTCTTCATAAAAATTTTTTAATTTTGTTTAAATAAGTTAGCTTTCATGGAATCTAATTAGAAATGCCATTTTAAAATTTCTCGGACGATTTATTCTAAAGTTATACAAAAAAAGGTTTTTCTTAAAAATCGCACAAAAACTGCTGTAACTTTTTTATTTCTTCATAAAAAATTTTTAATTTTGTTTAAATAAGTTAGCTTTCATGGAATCTAATTAGAAATGCCATTTTAAAATTTGTCGGACGATTTATTCTAAAGTTATACAAAAAAAGGTTTTTCTTAAAAATCGCACAAAAACTGCTGTAACTTTTTTATTTCTTCATAAAAAAATTTCAATTTTGTTTAAATAATTTTGTTTTCATGAAATCTAGATAGAAATGCCGTTTTTAAATATCTCGGACGATTTATTCTAAACTTATACAAAAAAAGGTTTTTCTTAAAAATCGCACAAAAACTGCTGTAACTTTTTTATTTCTTCATAAAAATTTTTTAATTTTGTTTAAATAAGTTAGCTTTCATGGAATCTAATTAGAAATGCCATTTTAAAATTTCTCGGACGATTTATTCTAAAGTTATACAAAAAAAGGTTTTTCTTAAAAATCGCACAAAAACTGCTGTAACTTTTTTATTTCTTCATAAAAAATTTTTAATTTTGTTTAAATAAGTTAGCTTTCATGGAATCTAATTAGAAATGCCATTTTAAAATTTGTCGGACGATTTATTCTAAAGTTATACAAAAAAAGGTTTTTCTTAAAAATCGCACAAAAACTGCTGTAACTTTTTTATTTCTTCATAAAAAAATTTCAATTTTGTTTAAATAATTTTGTTTTCATGAAATCTAGATAGAAATGCCGTTTTTAAATATCTCGGACGATTTATTCTAAACTTATACAAAAAAAGGTTTTTCTTAAAAATCGCACAAAAACTGCTGTAACTTTTTTATTTCTTCATAAAAATTTTTTAATTTTGTTTAAATAAGTTAGCTTTCATGGAATCTAATTAGAAATGCCATTTTAAAATTTCTCGGACGATTTATTCTAAAGTTATACAAAAAAAGGTTTTTCTTAAAAATCGCACAAAAACTGCTGTAACTTTTTTATTTCTTCATAAAAAATTTTTAATTTTGTTTAAATAAGTTAGCTTTCATGGAATCTAATTAGAAATGCCATTTTAAAATTTGTCGGACGATTTATTCTAAAGTTATACAAAAAAAGGTTTTTCTTAAAAATCGCACAAAAACTGCTGTAACTTTTTTATTTCTTCATAAAAAAATTTCAATTTTGTTTAAATAATTTTGTTTTCATGAAATCTAGATAGAAATGCCGTTTTTAAATATCTCGGACGATTTATTCTAAACTTATACAAAAAAAGGTTTTTCTTAAAAATCGCACAAAAACTGCTGTAACTTTTTTATTTCTTCATAAAAATTTTTTAATTTTGTTTAAATAAGTTAGCTTTCATGGAATCTAATTAGAAATGCCATTTTAAAATTTCTCGGACGATTTATTCTAAAGTTATACAAAAAAAGGTTTTTCTTAAAAATCGCACAAAAACTGCTGTAACTTTTTTATTTCTTCATAAAAAATTTTTAATTTTGTTTAAATAAGTTAGCTTTCATGGAATCTAATTAGAAATGCCATTTTAAAATTTGTCGGACGATTTATTCTAAAGTTATACAAAAAAAGGTTTTTCTTAAAAATCGCACAAAAACTGCTGTAACTTTTTTATTTCTTCATAAAAAAATTTCAATTTTGTTTAAATAATTTTGTTTTCATGAAATCTAGATAGAAATGCCGTTTTTAAATATCTCGGACGATTTATTCTAAACTTATACAAAAAAAGGTTTTTCTTAAAAATCGCACAAAAACTGCTGTAACTTTTTTATTTCTTCATAAAAATTTTTTAATTTTGTTTAAATAAGTTAGCTTTCATGGAATCTAATTAGAAATGCCATTTTAAAATTTCTCGGACGATTTATTCTAAAGTTATACAAAAAAAGGTTTTTCTTAAAAATCGCACAAAAACTGCTGTAACTTTTTTATTTCTTCATAAAAAATTTTTAATTTTGTTTAAATAAGTTAGCTTTCATGGAATCTAATTAGAAATGCCATTTTAAAATTTGTCGGACGATTTATTCTAAAGTTATACAAAAAAAGGTTTTTCTTAAAAATCGCACAAAAACTGCTGTAACTTTTTTATTTCTTCATAAAAATTTTTTAATTTTGTTTAAATAAGTTAGCTTTCATGGAATCTAATTAGAAATGCCATTTTAAAATTTGTCGGACGATTTATTCTAAAGTTATACAAAAAAAGGTTTTTCTTAAAAATCGCACAAAAACTGCTGTAACTTTTTTATTTCTTCATAAAAAAATTTCAATTTTGTTTAAATAATTTTGTTTTCATGAAATCTAGATAGAAATGCCGTTTTTAAATATCTCGGACGATTTATTCTAAACTTATACAAAAAAAGGTTTTTCTTAAAAATCGCACAAAAACTGCTGTAACTTTTTTATTTCTTCATAAAAATTTTTTAATTTTGTTTAAATAAGTTAGCTTTCATGGAATCTAATTAGAAATGCCATTTTAAAATTTCTCGGACGATTTATTCTAAAGTTATACAAAAAAAGGTTTTTCTTAAAAATCGCACAAAAACTGCTGTAACTTTTTTATTTCTTCATAAAAAATTTTTAATTTTGTTTAAATAAGTTAGCTTTCATGGAATCTAATTAGAAATGCCATTTTAAAATTTGTCGGACGATTTATTCTAAAGTTATACAAAAAAAGGTTTTTCTTAAAAATCGCACAAAAACTGCTGTAACTTTTTTATTTCTTCATAAAATTTTTTTAATTTTGTTTAAATAAGTTAGCTTTCATGGAATCTAATTAGAAATGCTATTTTAAAATTTCTCGGACGATTTATTCTAAACTTATACAAAAAAAGGTTTTTCTTAAAAATCGCACAAAAACTGCTGTAACTTTTTTATTTCTTCATAAAAAAATTTCAATTTTGTTTAAATAATTTTGTTTTCATGAAATCTAGATAGAAATGCCGTTTTTAAATATCTCGGACGATTTATTCTAAACTTATACAAAAAAAGGTTTTTCTTAAAAATCGCACAAAAACTGCTGTAACTTTTTTATTTCTTCATAAAAATTTTTTAATTTTGTTTAAATAAGTTAGCTTTCATGGAATCTAATTAGAAATGCCATTTTAAAATTTCTCGGACGATTTATTCTAAACTTATACAAAAAAAGGTTTTTCTTAAAAATCGCACAAAAACTGCTGTAACTTTTTTATTTCTTCATAAAAAAATTTCAATTTTGTTTAAATAATTTTGTTTTCATGAAATCTAGATAGAAATGCCGTTTTTAAATATCTCGGACGATTTATTCTAAACTTATACAAAAAAAGGTTTTTCTTAAAAATCGCACAAAAACTGCTGTAACTTTTTTATTTCTTCATAAAAAAATTTCAATTTTGTTTAAATAATTTTGTTTTCATGAAATCTAGATAGAAATGCCGTTTTTAAATATCTCGGACGATTTATTCTAAACTTATACAAAAAAAGGTTTTTCTTAAAAATCGCACAAAAACTGCTGTAACTTTTTTATTTCTTCATAAAAAAATTTCAATTTTGTTTAAATAATTTTGTTTTCATGAAATCTAGATAGAAATGCCGTTTTTAAATATCTCGGACGATTTATTCTAAACTTATACAAAAAAAGGTTTTTCTTAAAAATCGCACAAAAACTGCTGTAACTTTTTTATTTCTTCATAAAAAAATTTCAATTTTGTTTAAATAATTTTGTTTTCATGAAATCTAGATAGAAATGCCGTTTTTAAATATCTCGGACGATTTATTCTAAACTTATACAAAAAAAGGTTTTTCTTAAAAATCGCACAAAAACTGCTGTAACTTTTTTATTTCTTCATAAAAAAATTTCAATTTTGTTTAAATAATTTTGTTTTCATGAAATCTAGATAGAAATGCCGTTTTTAAATATCTCGGACGATTTATTCTAAACTTATACAAAAAAAGGTTTTTCTTAAAAATCGCACAAAAACTGCTGTAACTTTTTTATTTCTTCATAAAAAAATTTCAATTTTGTTTAAATAATTTTGTTTTCATGAAATCTAGATAGAAATGCCGTTTTTAAATATCTCGGACGATTTATTCTAAACTTATACAAAAAAAGGTTTTTCTTAAAAATCGCACAAAAACTGCTGTAACTTTTTTATTTCTTCATAAAAAAATTTCAATTTTGTTTAAATAATTTTGTTTTCATGAAATCTAGATAGAAATGCCGTTTTTAAATATCTCGGACGATTTATTCTAAACTTATACAAAAAAAGGTTTTTCCTAAAAATCGCACAAAAACTGCTGTAACTTTTTTATTTCTTCATAAAAATTTTTTAATTTTGTTTAAATAAGTTAGCTTTCATGGAATCTAATTAGAAATGCTATTTTAAAATTTCTCGGACGATTTATTCTAAACTTATACAAAAAAAGGTTTTTCTTAAAAATCGCACAAAAACTGCTGTAACTTTTTTATTTCTTCATAAAAATTTTTTAATTTTGTTTAAATAAGTTAGCTTTCATGGAATCTAATTAGAAATGCCATTTTAAAATTTCTCGGACGATTTATTCTAAAGTTATACAAAAAAAGGTTTTTCTTAAAAATCGCACAAAAACTGCTGTAACTTTTTTATTTCTTCATAAAATTTTTTTAATTTTGTTTAAATAAGTTAGCTTTCATGGAATCTAATTAGAAATGCCATTTTAAAATTTGTCGGACGATTTATTCTAAAGTTATACAAAAAAAGGTTTTTCTTAAAAATCGCACAAAAACTGCTGTAACTTTTTTATTTCTTCATAAAAAAATTTCAATTTTGTTTAAATAATTTTGTTTTCATGAAATCTAGATAGAAATGCCGTTTTTAAATATTTTGGACGATTTATTCTAAACTTAAACAAAAAAAGGTTTTTCTTAAAAATCGCACAAAAACTGCTGTAACTTTTTTATTTCTTCATAAAAAAATTTCAATTTTGTTTAAATAATTTTGTTTTCATGAAATCTAGATAGAAATGCCGTTTTTAAATATTTTGGACGATTTATTCTAAACTTAAACAAAAAAAGGTTTTTCTTAAAAATCGCACAAAAACTGCTGTAACTTTTTTATTTCTTCATAAAAAAATTTCAATTTTGTTTAAATAATTTTGTTTTCATGAAATCTAGATAGAAATGCCGTTTTTAAATATCTCGGACGATTTATTCTAAACTTATACAAAAAAAGGTTTTTCTTAAAAATCGCACAAAAACTGCTGTAACTTTTTTATTTCTTCATAAAAAATTTTTAATTTTGTTTAAATAAGTTAGCTTTCATGGAATCTAATTAGAAATGCCATTTTAAAATTTCTCGGACGATTTATTCTAAACTTATACAAAAAAAGGTTTTTCTTAAAAATCGCACAAAAACTGCTGTAACTTTTTTATTTCTTCATAAAAAAATTTCAATTTTGTTTAAATAATTTTGTTTTCATGAAATCTAGATAGAAATGCCGTTTTTAAATATCTCGGAAGATTTATTCTAAACTTATACAAAAAAAGGTTTTTCTTAAAAATCGCACAAAAACTGCTGTAACTTTTTTATTTCTTCATAAAAAAATTTCAATTTTGTTTAAATAATTTTGTTTTCATGAAATCTAGATAGAAATGCCGTTTTTAAATATCTCGGAAGATTTATTCTAAACTTATACAAAAAAAGGTTTTTCTTAAAAATCGCACAAAAACTGCTGTAACTTTTTTATTTCTTCATAAAAAAATTTCAATTTTGTTTAAATAATTTTGTTTTCATGAAATCTAGATAGAAATGCCGTTTTTAAATATCTCGGAAGATTTATTCTAAACTTATACAAAAAAAGGTTTTTCTTAAAAATCGCACAAAAACTGCTGTAACTTTTTTATTTCTTCATAAAAATTTTTTAATTTTGTTTAAATAAGTTAGCTTTCATGGAATCTAATTAGAAATGCCATTTTAAAATTTCTCGGACGATTTATTCTAAACTTATACAAAAAAAGGTTTTTCTTAAAAATCGCACAAAAACTGCTGTAACTTTTTTATTTCTTCATAAAAAAATTTCAATTTTGTTTAAATAATTTTGTTTTCATGAAATCTAGATAGAAATGCCGTTTTTAAATATCTCGGAAGATTTATTCTAAACTTATACAAAAAAAGGTTTTTCTTAAAAATCGCACAAAAACTGCTGTAACTTTTTTATTTCTTCATAAAAATTTTTTAATTTTGTTTAAATAAGTTAGCTTTCATGGAGTCTAATTAGAAATGCCATTTTAAAATTTGTCGGACGATTTATTCTAAAGTTATACAAAAAAAGGTTTTTCTTAAAAATCGCACAAAAACTGCTGTAACTTTTTTATTTCTTCATAAAAAATTTTTAATTTTGTTTAAATAAGTTAGTTTTCATGGAATCTAATTAGAAATGCCATTTTAAAATTTGTCGGACGATTTATTCTAAAGTTATACAAAAAAAGGTTTTTCTTAAAAATCGCACAAAAACTGCTGTAACTTTTTTATTTCTTCATAAAAATTTTTTAATTTTGTTTAAATAAGTTAGCTTTCATGGAATCTAATTAGAAATGCCATTTTAAAATTTGTCGGACGATTTATTCTAAAGTTATACAAAAAAAGGTTTTTCTTAAAAATCGCACAAAAACTGCTGTAACTTTTTTATTTCTTCATAAAAAATTTTTAATTTTGTTTAAATAAGTTAGCTTTCATGGAGTCTAATTAGAAATGCCATTTTAAAATTTGTCGGACGATTTATTCTAAAGTTATACAAAAAAAGGTTTTTCTTAAAAATCGCACAAAAACTGCTGTAACTTTTTTATTTCTTCATAAAAAATTTTTAATTTTGTTTAAATAAGTTAGCTTTCATGGAATCTAATTAGAAATGCCATTTTAAAATTTGTCGGACGATTTATTCTAAAGTTATACAAAAAAAGGTTTTTCTTAAAAATCGCACAAAAACTGCTGTAACTTTTTTATTTCTTCATAAAAAATTTTTAATTTTGTTTAAATAAGTTAGCTTTCATGGAATCTAATTAGAAATGCCATTTTAAAATTTCTCGGACGATTTATTCTAAACTTATACAAAAAAAGGTTTTTCTTAAAAATCGCACAAAAACTGCTGTAACTTTTTTATTTCTTCATAAAAAATTTTTAATTTTGTTTAAATAAGTTAGCTTTCATGGAATCTAATTAGAAATGCCATTTTAAAATTTGTCGGACGATTTATTCTAAAGTTATACAAAAAAAGGTTTTTCTTAAAAATCGCACAAAAACTGCTGTAACTTTTTTATTTCTTCATAAAAATTTTTTAATTTTGTTTAAATAAGTTAGCTTTCATGGAATCTAATTAGAAATGCTATTTTAAAATTTCTCGGACGATTTATTCTAAACTTATACAAAAAAAGGTTTTTCTTAAAAATCGCACAAAAACTGCTGTAACTTTTTTATTTCTTCATAAAAAAATTTCAATTTTGTTTAAATAATTTTGTTTTCATGAAATCTAGATAGAAATGCCGTTTTTAAATATCTCGGACGATTTATTCTAAACTTATACAAAAAAAGGTTTTTCTTAAAAATCGCACAAAAACTGCTGTAACTTTTTTACTTCTTCATAAAAAAATTTCAATTTTGTTTAAATAATTTTGTTTTCATGAAATCTAGATAGAAATGCCGTTTTTAAATATCTCGGACGATTTATTCTAAACTTATACAAAAAAAGGTTTTTCTTAAAAATCGCACAAAAACTGCTGTAACTTTTTTATTTCTTCATAAAAAAATTTCAATTTTGTTTAAATAATTTTGTTTTCATGAAATCTAGATAGAAATGCCGTTTTTAAATATCTCGGACGATTTATTCTAAACTTATACAAAAAAAGGTTTTTCTTAAAAATCGCACAAAAACTGCTGTAACTTTTTTATTTCTTCATAAAAAAATTTCAATTTTGTTTAAATAATTTTGTTTTCATGAAATCTAGATAGAAATGCCGTTTTTAAATATCTCGGACGATTTATTCTAAACTTATACAAAAAAAGGTTTTTCTTAAAAATCGCACAAAAACTGCTGTAACTTTTTTATTTCTTCATAAAAAAATTTCAATTTTGTTTAAATAATTTTGTTTTCATGAAATCTAGATAGAAATGCCGTTTTTAAATATCTCGGACGATTTATTCTAAACTTATACAAAAAAAGGTTTTTCTTAAAAATCACACAAAAACTGCTGTAACTTTTTTATTTCTTCATAAAAATTTTTTAATTTTGTTTAAATAAGTTAGCTTTCATGGAATCTAATTAGAAATGCCATTTTAAAATTTCTCGGACGATTTATTCTAAAGTAATACAAAAAAAGGTTTTTCTTAAAAATCGCACAAAAACTGCTGTAACTTTTTTATTTCTTCATAAAAAAATTTCAATTTTGTTTAAATAATTTTGTTTTCATGAAATCTAGATAGAAATGCCGTTTTTAAATATCTCGGACGATTTATTCTAAACTTATACAAAAAAAGGTTTTTCTTAAAAATCGCACAAAAACTGCTGTAACTTTTTTATTTCTTCATAAAAAAATTTCAATTTTGTTTAAATAATTTTGTTTTCATGAAATCTAGATAGAAATGCCGTTTTTAAATATCTCGGACGATTTATTCTAAACTTATACAAAAAAAGGTTTTTCTTAAAAATCGCACAAAAACTGCTGTAACTTTTTTATTTCTTCATAAAAAAATTTCAATTTTGTTTAAATAATTTTGTTTTCATGAAATCTAGATAGAAATGCCGTTTTTAAATATCTCGGACGATTTATTCTAAACTTATACAAAAAAAGGTTTTTCTTAAAAATCGCACAAAAACTGCTGTAACTTTTTTATTTCTTCATAAAAAAATTTCAATTTTGTTTAAATAATTTTGTTTTCATGAAATCTAGATAGAAATGCCGTTTTTAAATATCTCGGACGATTTATTCTAAACTTATACAAAAAAAGGTTTTTCTTAAAAATCGCACAAAAACTGCTGTAACTTTTTTATTTCTTCATAAAAATTTTTTAATTTTGTTTAAATAAGTTAGCTTTCATGGAATCTAATTAGAAATGCCATTTTAAAATTTCTCGGACGATTTATTCTAAAGTAATACAAAAAAAGGTTTTTCTTAAAAATCGCACAAAAACTGCTGTAACTTTTTTATTTCTTCATAAAAAAATTTCAATTTTGTTTAAATAATTTTGTTTTCATGAAATCTAGATAGAAATGCCGTTTTTAAATATCTCGGACGATTTATTCTAAACTTATACAAAAAAAGGTTTTTCTTAAAAATCGCACAAAAACTGCTGTAACTTTTTTATTTCTTCATAAAAAAATTTCAATTTTGTTTAAATAATTTTGTTTTCATGAAATCTAGATAGAAATGCCGTTTTTAAATATCTCGGACGATTTATTCTAAACTTATACAAAAAAAGGTTTTTCTTAAAAATCGCACAAAAACTGCTGTAACTTTTTTATTTCTTCATAAAAAAATTTCAATTTTGTTTAAATAATTTTGTTTTCATGAAATCTAGATAGAAATGCCGTTTTTAAATATCTCGGACGATTTATTCTAAACTTATACAAAAAAAGGTTTTTCTTAAAAATCGCACAAAAACTGCTGTAACTTTTTTATTTCTTCATAAAAAAATTTCAATTTTGTTTAAATAATTTTGTTTTCATGAAATCTAGATAGAAATGCCGTTTTTAAATATCTCGGACGATTTATTCTAAACTTATACAAAAAAAGGTTTTTCTTAAAAATCGCACAAAAACTGCTGTAACTTTTTTATTTCTTCATAAAAATTTTTTAATTTTGTTTAAATAAGTTAGCTTTCATGGAATCTAATTAGAAATGCCATTTTAAAATTTCTCGGACGATTTATTCTAAAGTAATACAAAAAAAGGTTTTTCTTAAAAATCGCACAAAAACTGCTGTAACTTTTTTATTTCTTCATAAAAAAATTTCAATTTTGTTTAAATAATTTTGTTTTCATGAAATCTAGATAGAAATGCCGTTTTTAAATATCTCGGACGATTTATTCTAAACTTATACAAAAAAAGGTTTTTCTTAAAAATCGCACAAAAACTGCTGTAACTTTTTTATTTCTTCATAAAAATTTTTTAATTTTGTTTAAATAAGTTAGCTTTCATGGAATCTAATTAGAAATGCCATTTTAAAATTTCTCGGACGATTTATTCTAAAGTAATACAAAAAAAGGTTTTTCTTAAAAATCGCACAAAAACTGCTGTAACTTTTTTATTTCTTCATAAAAAAATTTCAATTTTGTTTAAATAATTTTGTTTTCATGAAATCTAGATAGAAATGCCGTTTTTAAATATCTCGGACGATTTATTCTAAACTTATACAAAAAAAGGTTTTTCTTAAAAATCGCACAAAAACTGCTGTAACTTTTTTATTTCTTCATAAAAAAATTTCAATTTTGTTTAAATAATTTTGTTTTCATGAAATCTAGATAGAAATGCCGTTTTTAAATATCTCGGACGATTTATTCTAAACTTATACAAAAAAAGGTTTTTCTTAAAAATCGCACAAAAACTGCTGTAACTTTTTTATTTCTTCATAAAAAAATTTCAATTTTGTTTAAATAATTTTGTTTTCATGAAATCTAGATAGAAATGCCGTTTTTAAATATCTCGGACGATTTATTCTAAACTTATACAAAAAAAGGTTTTTCTTAAAAATCGCACAAAAACTGCTGTAACTTTTTTATTTCTTCATAAAAAAATTTCAATTTTGTTTAAATAATTTTGTTTTCATGAAATCTAGATAGAAATGCCGTTTTTAAATATCTCGGACGATTTATTCTAAACTTATACAAAAAAAGGTTTTTCTTAAAAATCGCACAAAAACTGCTGTAACTTTTTTATTTCTTCATAAAAAAATTTCAATTTTGTTTAAATAATTTTGTTTTCATGAAATCTAGATAGAAATGCCGTTTTTAAATATCTCGGACGATTTATTCTAAACTTATACAAAAAAAGGTTTTTCTTAAAAATCGCACAAAAACTGCTGTAACTTTTTTATTTCTTCATAAAAAAATTTCACTTTTGTTTAAATAATTTTGTTTTCATGAAATCTAGATAGAAATGCCGTTTTTAAATATCTCGGACGATTTATTCTAAACTTATACAAAAAAAGGTTTTTCTTAAAAATCGCACAAAAACTGCTGTAACTTTTTTATTTCTTCATAAAAAAATTTCAATTTTGTTTAAATAATTTTGTTTTCATGAAATCTAGATAGAAATGCCGTTTTTAAATATCTCGGACGATTTATTCTAAACTTATACAAAAAAAGGTTTTTCTTAAAAATCGCACAAAAACTGCTGTAACTTTTTTATTTCTTCATAAAAAAATTTCAATTTTGTTTAAATAATTTTGTTTTCATGAAATCTAGATAGAAATGCCGTTTTTAAATATCTCGGACGATTTATTCTAAACTTATACAAAAAAAGGTTTTTCTTAAAAATCGCACAAAAACTGCTGTAACGTTTTTATTTCTTCATAAAAAAATTTCAATTTTGTTTAAATAATTTTCTTTTCATGAAATCTAGATAGAAATGCCGTTTTTAAATATCTCGGACGATTTATTCTAAACTTATACAAAAAAAGGTTTTTCTTAAAAATCGCACAAAAACTGCTGTAACGTTTTTATTTCTTCATAAAAAAATTTCAATTTTGTTTAAATAATTTTCTTTTCATGAAATCTAGATAGAAATGCCGTTTTTAAATATCTCGGACGATTTATTCTAAACTTATACAAAAAAAGGTTTTTCTTAAAAATCGCACAAAAACTGCTGTAACTTTTTTATTTCTTCATAAAATTTTTTTAATTTTGTTTAAATAAGTTAGCTTTCATGGAATCTAATTAGAAATGCCATTTTAAAATTTCTCGGACGATTTATTCTAAAGTTATACAAAAAAAGGTTTTTCTTAAAAATCGCACAAAAACTGCTGTAACTTTTTTATTTCTTCATAAAAAAATTTCAATTTTGTTTAAATAATTTTGTTTTCATGAAATCTAGATAGAAATGCCGTTTTTAAATATCTCGGACGATTTATTCTAAACTTATACAAAAAAAGGTTTTTCTTAAAAATCGCACAAAAACTGCTGTAACTTTTTTATTTCTTCATAAAAAAATTTCAATTTTGTTTAAATAATTTTGTTTTCATGAAATCTAGATAGAAATGCCGTTTTTAAATATCTCGGACGATTTATTCTAAACTTATACAAAAAAAGGTTTTTCTTAAAAATCGCACAAAAACTGCTGTAACGTTTTTATTTCTTCATAAAAAAATTTCAATTTTGTTTAAATAATTTTCTTTTCATGAAATCTAGATAGAAATGCCGTTTTTAAATATCTCGGACGATTTATTCTAAACTTATACAAAAAAAGGTTTTTCTTAAAAATCGCACAAAAACTGCTGTAACGTTTTTATTTCTTCATAAAAAAATTTCAATTTTGTTTAAATAATTTTCTTTTCATGAAATCTAGATAGAAATGCCGTTTTTAAATATCTCGGACGATTTATTCTAAACTTATACAAAAAAAGGTTTTTCTTAAAAATCGCACAAAAACTGCTGTAACTTTTTTATTTCTTCATAAAATTTTTTTAATTTTGTTTAAATAAGTTAGCTTTCATGGAATCTAATTAGAAATGCCATTTTAAAATTTCTCGGACGATTTATTCTAAAGTAATACAAAAAAAGGTTTTTCTTAAAAATCGCACAAAAACTGCTGTAACTTTTTTATTTCTTCATAAAAAAATTTCAATTTTGTTTAAATAATTTTCTTTTCATGAAATCTAGATAGAAATGCCGTTTTTAAATATCTCGGACGATTTATTCTAAACTTATACAAAAAAAGGTTTTTCTTAAAAATCGCACAAAAACTGCTGTAACTTTTTAATTTCTTCATAAAATTTTTTTAATTTTGTTTAAATAAGTTAGCTTTCATGGAATCTAATTAGAAATGCCATTTTAAAATTTCTCGGACGATTTATTCTAAAGTTATACAAAAAAAGGTTTTTCTTAAAAATCGCACAAAAACTGCTGTAACTTTTTTATTTCTTCATAAAAAAATTTCAATTTTGTTTAAATAATTTTGTTTTCATGAAATCTAGATAGAAATGCCGTTTTTAAATATCTCGGACGATTTATTCTAAACTTATACAAAAAAAGGTTTTTCTTAAAAATCGCACAAAAACTGCTGTAACTTTTTTATTTCTTCATAAAATTTTTTTAATTTTGTTTAAATAAGTTAGCTTTCATGGAATCTAATTAGAAATGCCATTTTAAAATTTCTCGGACGATTTATTCTAAAGTTATACAAAAAAAGGTTTTTCTTAAAAATCGCACAAAAACTGCTGTAACTTTTTTATTTCTTCATAAAATTTTTTTAATTTTGTTTAAATAAGTTAGCTTTCATGGAATCTAATTAGAAATGCCATTTTAAAATTTCTCGGACGATTTATTCTAAAGTTATACAAAAAAAGGTTTTTCTTAAAAATCGCACAAAAACTGCTGTAACTTTTTTATTTCTTCATAAAAAAATTTCAATTTTGTTTAAATAATTTTGTTTTCATGAAATCTAGATAGAAATGCCGTTTTTAAATATCTCGGACGATTTATTCTAAACTTATACAAAAAAAGGTTTTTCTTAAAAATCGCACAAAAACTGCTGTAACTTTTTTATTTCTTCATAAAATTTTTTTAATTTTGTTTAAATAAGTTAGCTTTCATGGAATCTAATTAGAAATGCCATTTTAAAATTTCTCGGACGATTTATTCTAAAGTTATACAAAAAAAGGTTTTTCTTAAAAATCGCACAAAAACTGCTGTAACTTTTTTATTTCTTCATAAAATTTTTTTAATTTTGTTTAAATAAGTTAGCTTTCATGGAATCTAATTAGAAATGCCATTTTAAAATTTCTCGGACGATTTATTCTAAAGTTATACAAAAAAAGGTTTTTCTTAAAAATCGCACAAAAACTGCTGTAACTTTTTTATTTCTTCATAAAATTTTTTTAATTTTGTTTAAATAAGTTAGCTTTCATGGAATCTAATTAGAAATGCCATTTTAAAATTTCTCGGACGATTTATTCTAAAGTTATACAAAAAAAGGTTTTTCTTAAAAATCGCACAAAAACTGCTGTAACTTTTTTATTTCTTCATAAAAAAATTTCAATTTTGTTTAAATAATTTTGTTTTCATGAAATCTAGATAGAAATGCCGTTTTTAAATATCTCGGACGATTTATTCTAAACTTATACAAAAAAAGGTTTTTCTTAAAAATCGCACAAAAACTGCTGTAACTTTTTTATTTCTTCATAAAATTTTTTTAATTTTGTTTAAATAAGTTAGCTTTCATGGAATCTAATTAGAAATGCCATTTTAAAATTTCTCGGACGATTTATTCTAAAGTTATACAAAAAAAGGTTTTTCTTAAAAATCGCACAAAAACTGCTGTAACTTTTTTATTTCTTCATAAAATTTTTTTAATTTTGTTTAAATAAGTTAGCTTTCATGGAATCTAATTAGAAATGCCATTTTAAAATTTCTCGGACGATTTATTATAAAGTTATACAAAAAAAGGTTTTTCTTAAAAATCGCACAAAAACTGCTGTAACTTTTTTATTTCTTCATAAAAAAATTTCAATTTTGTTTAAATAATTTTGTTTTCATGGAATCTAATTAGAAATGCCATTTTAAAATTTCTCGGACGATTTATTCTAAAGTTATACAAAAAAAGGTTTTTCTTAAAAATCGCACAAAAACTGCTGTAACTTTTTTATTTCTTCATAAAATTTTTTTAATTTTGTTTAAATAAGTTAGCTTTCATGGAATCTAATTAGAAATGCCATTTTAAAATTTCTCGGACGATTTATTCTAAAGTTATACAAAAAAAGGTTTTTCTTAAAAATCGCACAAAAACTGCTGTAACTTTTTTATTTCTTCATAAAATTTTTTTAATTTTGTTTAAATAAGTTAGCTTTCATGGAATCTAATTAGAAATGCCATTTTAAAATTTCTCGGACGATTTATTCTAAAGTTATACAAAAAAAGGTTTTTCTTAAAAATCGCACAAAAACTGCTGTAACTTTTTTATTTCTTCATAAAATTTTTTTAATTTTGTTTAAATAAGTTAGCTTTCATGGAATCTAATTAGAAATGCCATTTTAAAATTTCTCGGACGATTTATTCTAAAGTTATACAAAAAAAGGTTTTTCTTAAAAATCGCACAAAAACTGCTGTAACTTTTTTATTTCTTCATAAAATTTTTTTAATTTTGTTTAAATAAGTTAGCTTTCATGGAATCTAATTAGAAATGCCATTTTAAAATTTCTCGGACGATTTATTCTAAAGTTATACAAAAAAAGGTTTTTCTTAAAAATCGCACAAAAACTGCTGTAACTTTTTTATTTCTTCATAAAATTTTTTTAATTTTGTTTAAATAAGTTAGCTTTCATGGAATCTAATTAGAAATGCCATTTTAAAATTTCTCGGACGATTTATTCTAAAGTTATACAAAAAAAGGTTTTTCTTAAAAATCGCACAAAAACTGCTGTAACTTTTTTATTTCTTCATAAAAATTTTTTAATTTTGTTTAAATAAGTTAGCTTTCATGGAATCTAATTAGAAATGCCATTTTAAAATTTCTCGGACGATTTATTCTAAAGTTATACAAAAAAAGGTTTTTCTTAAAAATCGCACAAAAACTGCTGTAACTTTTTTATTTCTTCATAAAATTTTTTTAATTTTGTTTAAATAAGTTAGCTTTCATGGAATCTAATTAGAAATGCCATTTTAAAATTTCTCGGACGATTTATTCTAAAGTTATACAAAAAAAGGTTTTTCTTAAAAATCGCACAAAAACTGCTGTAACTTTTTTATTTCTTCATAAAATTTTTTTAATTTTGTTTAAATAAGTTAGCTTTCATGGAATCTAATTAGAAATGCCATTTTAAAATTTCTCGGACGATTTATTCTAAAGTTATACAAAAAAAGGTTTTTCTTAAAAATCGCACAAAAACTGCTGTAACTTTTTTATTTCTTCATAAAATTTTTTTAATTTTGTTTAAATAAGTTAGCTTTCATGGAATCTAATTAGAAATGCCATTTTAAAATTTCTCGGACGATTTATTCTAAAGTTATACAAAAAAAGGTTTTTCTTAAAAATCGCACAAAAACTGCTGTAACTTTTTTATTTCTTCATAAAATTTTTTTAATTTTGTTTAAATAAGTTAGCTTTCATGGAATCTAATTAGAAATGCCATTTTAAAATTTCTCGGACGATTTATTCTAAAGTTATACAAAAAAAGGTTTTTCTTAAAAATCGCACAAAAACTGCTGTAACTTTTTTATTTCTTCATAAAATTTTTTTAATTTTGTTTAAATAAGTTAGCTTTCATGGAATCTAATTAGAAATGCCATTTTAAAATTTCTCGGACGATTTATTCTAAAGTTATACAAAAAAAGGTTTTTCTTAAAAATCGCACAAAAACTGCTGTAACTTTTTTATTTCTTCATAAAAATTTTTTAATTTTGTTTAAATAAGTTAGCTTTCATGGAATCTAATTAGAAATGCCATTTTAAAATTTCTCGGACGATTTATTCTAAAGTTATACAAAAAAAGGTTTTTCTTAAAAATCGCACAAAAACTGCTGTAACTTTTTTATTTCTTCATAAAAAAATTTCAATTTTGTTTAAATAATTTTGTTTTCATGAAATCTAGATAGAAATGCCGTTTTTAAATATCTCGGACGATTTATTCTAAACTTATACAAAAAAAGGTTTTTCTTAAAAATCGCACAAAAACTGCTGTAACTTTTTTATTTCTTCATAAAAAAATTTCAATTTTGTTTAAATAATTTTGTTTTCATGAAATCTAGATAGAAATGCCGTTTTTAAATATCTCGGACGATTTATTCTAAACTTATACAAAAAAAGGTTTTTCTTAAAAATCGCACAAAAACTGCTGTAACTTTTTTATTTCTTCATAAAAAAATTTCAATTTTGTTTAAATAATTTTGTTTTCATGAAATCTAGATAGAAATGCCGTTTTTAAATATCTCGGACGATTTATTCTAAACTTATACAAAAAAAGGTTTTTCTTAAAAATCGCACAAAAACTGCTGTAACTTTTTTATTTCTTCATAAAAAAATTTCAATTTTGTTTAAATAATTTTGTTTTCATGAAATCTAGATAGAAATGCCGTTTTTAAATATCTCGGACGATTTATTCTAAACTTATACAAAAAAAGGTTTTTCTTAAAAATCGCACAAAAACTGCTGTAACTTTTTTATTTCTTCATAAAAAAATTTCAATTTTGTTTAAATAATTTTGTTTTCATGAAATCTAGATAGAAATGCCGTTTTTAAATATCTCGGACGATTTATTCTAAACTTATACAAAAAAAGGTTTTTCTTAAAAATCGCACAAAAACTGCTGTAACTTTTTTATTTCTTCATAAAAAAATTTCAATTTTGTTTAAATAATTTTGTTTTCATGAAATCTAGATAGAAATGCCGTTTTTAAATATCTCGGACGATTTATTCTAAACTATACAAAAAAAGGTTTTTCTTAAAAATCGCACAAAAACTGCTGTAACTTTTTTATTTCTTCATAAAAAAATTTCAATTTTGTTTAAATAATTTTGTTTTCATGAAATCTAGATAGAAATGCCGTTTTTAAATATCTCGGACGATTTATTCTAAACTTATACAAAAAAAGGTTTTTCTTAAAAATCGCACAAAAACTGCTGTAACTTTTTTATTTCTTCATAAAAATTTTTTAATTTTGTTTAAATAAGTTAGCTTTCATGGAATCTAATTAGAAATGCCATTTTAAAATTTCTCGGACGATTTATTCTAAACTTATACAAAAAAAGGTTTTTCTTAAAAATCGCACAAAAACTGCTGTAACTTTTTTATTTCTTCATAAAAATTTTTTAATTTTGTTTAAATAAGTTAGCTTTCATGGAATCTAATTAGAAATGTCATTTTAAAATTTCTCGGACGATTTATTCTAAACTTATACAAAAAAAGGTTTTTCTTAAAAATCGCACAAAAACTGCTGTAACTTTTTTATTTCTTCATAAAAAAATTTCAATTTTGTTTAAATAATTTTGTTTTCATGAAATCTAGATAGAAATGCCGTTTTTAAATATCTCGGACGATTTATTCTAAACTTATACAAAAAAAGGTTTTTCTTAAAAATCGCACAAAAACTGCTGTAACTTTTTTATTTCTTCATAAAAAAATTTCAATTTTGTTTAAATAATTTTGTTTTCATGAAATCTAGATAGAAATGCCGTTTTTAAATATCTCGGACGATTTATTCTAAACTTATACAAAAAAAGGTTTTTCTTAAAAATCGCACAAAAACTGCTGTAACTTTTTTATTTCTTCATAAAAATTTTTTAATTTTGTTTAAATAAGTTAGCTTTCATGGAATCTAATTAGAAATGCCATTTTAAAATTTCTCGGACGATTTATTCTAAACTTATACAAAAAAAGGTTTTTCTTAAAAATCGCACAAAAACTGCTGTAACTTTTTTATTTCTTCATAAAAAAATTTCAATTTTGTTTAAATAATTTTGTTTTCATGAAATCTAGATAGAAATGCCGTTTTTAAATATCTCGGACGATTTATTCTAAACTTATACAAAAAAAGGTTTTTCTTAAAAATCGCACAAAAACTGCTGTAACTTTTTTATTTCTTCATAAAAAAATTTCAATTTTGTTTAAATAATTTTGTTTTCATGAAATCTAGATAGAAATGCCGTTTTTAAATATCTCGGACGATTTATTCTAAACTTATACAAAAAAAGGTTTTTCTTAAAAATCGCACAAAAACTGCTGTAACTTTTTTATTTCTTCATAAAAAAATTTCAATTTTGTTTAAATAATTTTGTTTTCATGAAATCTAGATAGAAATGCCGTTTTTAAATATCTCGGACGATTTATTCTAAACTTATACAAAAAAAGGTTTTTCTTAAAAATCGCACAAAAACTGCTGTAACTTTTTTATTTCTTCATAAAAAAATTTCAATTTTGTTTAAATAATTTTGTTTTCATGAAATCTAGATAGAAATGCCGTTTTTAAATATCTCGGACGATTTATTCTAAACTTATACAAAAAAAGGTTTTTCTTAAAAATCGCACAAAAACTGCTGTAACTTTTTTATTTCTTCATAAAAAAATTTCAATTTTGTTTAAATAATTTTGTTTTCATGAAATCTAGATAGAAATGCCGTTTTTAAATATCTCGGACGATTTATTCTAAACTTATACAAAAAAAGGTTTTTCTTAAAAATCGCACAAAAACTGCTGTAACTTTTTTATTTCTTCATAAAAAAATTTCAATTTTGTTTAAATAATTTTGTTTTCATGAAATCTAGATAGAAATGCCGTTTTTAAATATCTCGGACGATTTATTCTAAACTTATACAAAAAAAGGTTTTTCTTAAAAATCGCACAAAAACTGCTGTAACTTTTTTATTTCTTCATAAAAAAATTTCAATTTTGTTTAAATAATTTTGTTTTCATGAAATCTAGATAGAAATGCCGTTTTTAAATATCTCGGACGATTTATTCTAAACTTATACAAAAAAAGGTTTTTCTTAAAAATCGCACAAAAACTGCTGTAACTTTTTTATTTCTTCATAAAAAAATTTCAATTTTGTTTAAATAATTTTGTTTTCATGAAATCTAGATAGAAATGCCGTTTTTAAATATCTCGGACGATTTATTCTAAACTTATACAAAAAAAGGTTTTTCTTAAAAATCGCACAAAAACTGCTGTAACTTTTTTATTTCTTCATAAAAAAATTTCAATTTTGTTTAAATAATTTTGTTTTCATGAAATCTAGATAGAAATGCCGTTTTTAAATATCTCGGACGATTTATTCTAAACTTATACAAAAAAAGGTTTTTCTTAAAAATCGCACAAAAACTGCTGTAACTTTTTTATTTCTTCATAAAAAAATTTCAATTTTGTTTAAATAATTTTGTTTTCATGAAATCTAGATAGAAATGCCGTTTTTAAATATCTCGGACGATTTATTCTAAACTTATACAAAAAAAGGTTTTTCTTAAAAATCGCACAAAAACTGCTGTAACTTTTTTATTTCTTCATAAAAATTTTTTAATTTTGTTTAAATAAGTTAGCTTTCATGGAATCTAATTAGAAATGCCATTTTAAAATTTCTCGGACGATTTATTCTAAAGTAATACAAAAAAAGGTTTTTCTTAAAAATCGCACAAAAACTGCTGTAACGTTTTTATTTCTTCATAAAAAAATTTCAATTTTGTTTAAATAATTTTCTTTTCATGAAATCTAGATAGAAATGCCGTTTTTAAATATCTCGGACGATTTATTCTAAACTTATACAAAAAAAGGTTTTTCTTAAAAATCGCACAAAAACTGCTGTAACTTTTTTATTTCTTCATAAAAATTTTTTAATTTTGTTTAAATAAGTTAGCTTTCATGGAATCTAATTAGAAATGCCATTTTAAAATTTCTCGGACGATTTATTCTAAACTTATACAAAAAAAGGTTTTTCTTAAAAATCGCACAAAAACTGCTGTAACTTTTTTATTTCTTCATAAAAATTTTTTAATTTTGTTTAAATAAGTTAGCTTTCATGGAATCTAATTAGAAATGCCATTTTAAAATTTCTCGGACGATTTATTCTAAACTTATACAAAAAAAGGTTTTTCTTAAAAATCGCACAAAAACTGCTGTAACTTTTTTATTTCTTCATAAAAAAATTTCAATTTTGTTTAAATAATTTTGTTTTCATGAAATCTAGATAGAAATGCCGTTTTTAAATATCTCGGACGATTTATTCTAAACTTATACAAAAAAAGGTTTTTCTTAAAAATCGCACAAAAACTGCTGTAACTTTTTTATTTCTTCATAAAAAAATTTCAATTTTGTTTAAATAATTTTGTTTTCATGAAATCTAGATAGAAATGCCGTTTTTAAATATCTCGGACGATTTATTCTAAACTTATACAAAAAAAGGTTTTTCTTAAAAATCGCACAAAAACTGCTGTAACTTTTTTATTTCTTCATAAAAAAATTTCAATTTTGTTTAAATAATTTTGTTTTCATGAAATCTAGATAGAAATGCCGTTTTTAAATATCTCGGACGATTTATTCTAAACTTATACAAAAAAAGGTTTTTCTTAAAAATCGCACAAAAACTGCTGTAACTTTTTTATTTCTTCATAAAAAAATTTCAATTTTGTTTAAATAATTTTGTTTTCATGAAATCTAGATAGAAATGCCGTTTTTAAATATCTCGGACGATTTATTCTAAACTTATACAAAAAAAGGTTTTTCTTAAAAATCGCACAAAAACTGCTGTAACTTTTTTATTTCTTCATAAAAAAATTTCAATTTTGTTTAAATAATTTTGTTTTCATGAAATCTAGATAGAAATGCCGTTTTTAAATATCTCGGACGATTTATTCTAAACTTATACAAAAAAAGGTTTTTCTTAAAAATCGCACAAAAACTGCTGTAACTTTTTTATTTCTTCATAAAAAAATTTCAATTTTGTTTAAATAATTTTGTTTTCATGAAATCTAGATAGAAATGCCGTTTTTAAATATCTCGGACGATTTATTCTAAACTTATACAAAAAAAGGTTTTTCTTAAAAATCGCACAAAAACTGCTGTAACTTTTTTATTTCTTCATAAAAATTTTTTAATTTTGTTTAAATAAGTTAGCTTTCATGGAATCTAATTAGAAATGCCATTTTAAAATTTCTCGGACGATTTATTCTAAACTTATACAAAAAAAGGTTTTTCTTAAAAATCGCACAAAAACTGCTGTAACTTTTTTATTTCTTCATAAAAATTTTTTAATTTTGTTTAAATAAGTTAGCTTTCATGGAATCTAATTAGAAATGCCATTTTAAAATTTCTCGGACGATTTATTCTAAACTTATACAAAAAAAGGTTTTTCTTAAAAATCGCACAAAAACTGCTGTAACTTTTTTATTTCTTCATAAAAAAATTTCAATTTTGTTTAAATAATTTTGTTTTCATGAAATCTAGATAGAAATGCCGTTTTTAAATATCTCGGACGATTTATTCTAAACTTATACAAAAAAAGGTTTTTCTTAAAAATCGCACAAAAACTGCTGTAACTTTTTTATTTCTTCATAAAAAAATTTCAATTTTGTTTAAATAATTTTGTTTTCATGAAATCTAGATAGAAATGCCGTTTTTAAATATCTCGGACGATTTATTCTAAACTTATACAAAAAAAGGTTTTTCTTAAAAATCGCACAAAAACTGCTGTAACTTTTTTATTTCTTCATAAAAAAATTTCAATTTTGTTTAAATAATTTTGTTTTCATGAAATCTAGATAGAAATGCCGTTTTTAAATATCTCGGACGATTTATTCTAAACTTATACAAAAAAAGGTTTTTCTTAAAAATCGCACAAAAACTGCTGTAACTTTTTTATTTCTTCATAAAAAAATTTCAATTTTGTTTAAATAATTTTGTTTTCATGAAATCTAGATAGAAATGCCGTTTTTAAATATCTCGGACGATTTATTCTAAACTTATACAAAAAAAGGTTTTTCTTAAAAATCGCACAAAAACTGCTGTAACTTTTTTATTTCTTCATAAAAAAATTTCAATTTTGTTTAAATAATTTTGTTTTCATGAAATCTAGATAGAAATGCCGTTTTTAAATATCTCGGACGATTTATTCTAAACTTATACAAAAAAAGGTTTTTCTTAAAAATCGCACAAAAACTGCTGTAACTTTTTTATTTCTTCATAAAAAAATTTCAATTTTGTTTAAATAATTTTGTTTTCATGAAATCTAGATAGAAATGCCGTTTTTAAATATCTCGGACGATTTATTCTAAACTTATACAAAAAAAGGTTTTTCTTAAAAATCGCACAAAAACTGCTGTAACTTTTTTATTTCTTCATAAAAAAATTTCAATTTTGTTTAAATAATTTTGTTTTCATGAAATCTAGATAGAAATGCCGTTTTTAAATATCTCGGACGATTTATTCTAAACTTATACAAAAAAAGGTTTTTCTTAAAAATCGCACAAAAACTGCTGTAACTTTTTTATTTCTTCATAAAAATTTTTTAATTTTGTTTAAATAAGTTAGCTTTCATGGAATCTAATTAGAAATGCCATTTTAAAATTTCTCGGACGATTTATTCTAAACTTATACAAAAAAAGGTTTTTCTTAAAAATCGCACAAAAACTGCTGTAACTTTTTTATTTCTTCATAAAAATTTTTTAATTTTGTTTAAATAAGTTAGCTTTCATGGAATCTAATTAGAAATGCCATTTTAAAATTTCTCGGACGATTTATTCTAAACTTATACAAAAAAAGGTTTTTCTTAAAAATCGCACAAAAACTGCTGTAACTTTTTTATTTCTTCATAAAAAAATTTCAATTTTGTTTAAATAATTTTGTTTTCATGAAATCTAGATAGAAATGCCGTTTTTAAATATCTCGGACGATTTATTCTAAACTTATACAAAAAAAGGTTTTTCTTAAAAATCGCACAAAAACTGCTGTAACTTTTTTATTTCTTCATAAAAAAATTTCAATTTTGTTTAAATAATTTTGTTTTCATGAAATCTAGATAGAAATGCCGTTTTTAAATATCTCGGACGATTTATTCTAAACTTATACAAAAAAAGGTTTTTCTTAAAAATCGCACAAAAACTGCTGTAACTTTTTTATTTCTTCATAAAAAAATTTCAATTTTGTTTAAATAATTTTGTTTTCATGAAATCTAGATAGAAATGCCGTTTTTAAATATCTCGGACGATTTATTCTAAACTTATACAAAAAAAGGTTTTTCTTAAAAATCGCACAAAAACTGCTGTAACTTTTTTATTTCTTCATAAAAAAATTTCAATTTTGTTTAAATAATTTTGTTTTCATGAAATCTAGATAGAAATGCCGTTTTTAAATATCTCGGACGATTTATTCTAAACTTATACAAAAAAAGGTTTTTCTTAAAAATCGCACAAAAACTGCTGTAACTTTTTTATTTCTTCATAAAAAAATTTCAATTTTGTTTAAATAATTTTGTTTTCATGAAATCTAGATAGAAATGCCGTTTTTAAATATCTCGGACGATTTATTCTAAACTTATACAAAAAAAGGTTTTTCTTAAAAATCGCACAAAAACTGCTGTAACTTTTTTATTTCTTCATAAAAATTTTTTAATTTTGTTTAAATAAGTTAGCTTTCATGGAATCTAATTAGAAATGCCATTTTAAAATTTCTCGGACGATTTATTCTAAAGTAATACAAAAAAAGGTTTTTCTTAAAAATCGCACAAAAACTGCTGTAACGTTTTTATTTCTTCATAAAAAAATTTCAATTTTGTTTAAATAATTTTCTTTTCATGAAATCTAGATAGAAATGCCGTTTTTAAATATCTCGGACGATTTATTCTAAACTTATACAAAAAAAGGTTTTTCTTAAAAATCGCACAAAAACTGCTGTAACTTTTTTATTTCTTCATAAAAATTTTTTAATTTTGTTTAAATAAGTTAGCTTTCATGGAATCTAATTAGAAATGCCATTTTAAAATTTCTCGGACGATTTATTCTAAACATATACAAAAAAAGGTTTTTCTTAAAAATCGCACAAAAACTGCTGTAACTTTTTTATTTCTTCATAAAAAAATTTCAATTTTGTTTAAATAATTTTGTTTTCATGAAATCTAGATAGAAATGCCGTTTTTAAATATCTCGGACGATTTATTCTAAACTTATACAAAAAAAGGTTTTTCTTAAAAATCGCACAAAAACTGCTGTAACTTTTTTATTTCTTCATAAAAAAATTTCAATTTTGTTTAAATAATTTTGTTTTCATGAAATCTAGATAGAAATGCCGTTTTTAAATATCTCGGACGATTTATTCTAAACTTATACAAAAAAAGGTTTTTCTTAAAAATCGCACAAAAACTGCTGTAACTTTTTTATTTCTTCATAAAAAAATTTCAATTTTGTTTAAATAATTTTGTTTTCATGAAATCTAGATAGAAATGCCGTTTTTAAATATCTCGGACGATTTATTCTAAACTTATACAAAAAAAGGTTTTTCTTAAAAATCGCACAAAAACTGCTGTAACTTTTTTATTTCTTCATAAAAAAATTTCAATTTTGTTTAAATAATTTTGTTTTCATGAAATCTAGATAGAAATGCCGTTTTTAAATATCTCGGACGATTTATTCTAAACTTATACAAAAAAAGGTTTTTCTTAAAAATCGCACAAAAACTGCTGTAACTTTTTTATTTCTTCATAAAAAAATTTCAATTTTGTTTAAATAATTTTGTTTTCATGAAATCTAGATAGAAATGCCGTTTTTAAATATCTCGGACGATTTATTCTAAACTTATACAAAAAAAGGTTTTTCTTAAAAATCGCACAAAAACTGCTGTAACTTTTTTATTTCTTCATAAAAAAATTTCAATTTTGTTTAAATAATTTTGTTTTCATGAAATCTAGATAGAAATGCCGTTTTTAAATATCTCGGACGATTTATTCTAAACTTATACAAAAAAAGGTTTTTCTTAAAAATCGCACAAAAACTGCTGTAACTTTTTTATTTCTTCATAAAAAAATTTCAATTTTGTTTAAATAATTTTGTTTTCATGAAATCTAGATAGAAATGCCGTTTTTAAATATCTCGGACGATTTATTCTAAACTTATACAAAAAAAGGTTTTTCTTAAAAATCGCACAAAAACTGCTGTAACTTTTTTATTTCTTCATAAAAAAATTTCAATTTTGTTTAAATAATTTTGTTTTCATGAAATCTAGATAGAAATGCCGTTTTTAAATATCTCGGACGATTTATTCTAAACTTATACAAAAAAAGGTTTTTCTTAAAAATCGCACAAAAACTGCTGTAACTTTTTTATTTCTTCATAAAAAAATTTCAATTTTGTTTAAATAATTTTGTTTTCATGAAATCTAGATAGAAATGCCGTTTTTAAATATCTCGGACGATTTATTCTAAACTTATACAAAAAAAGGTTTTTCTTAAAAATCGCACAAAAACTGCTGTAACTTTTTTATTTCTTCATAAAAAAATTTCAATTTTGTTTAAATAATTTTGTTTTCATGAAATCTAGATAGATATGCCGTTTTTAAATATCTCGGACGATTTATTCTAAACTTATACAAAAAAAGGTTTTTCTTAAAAATCGCACAAAAACTGCTGTAACTTTTTTATTTCTTCATAAAAAAATTTCAATTTTGTTTAAATAATTTTGTTTTCATGAAATCTAGATAGAAATGCCGTTTTTAAATATCTCGGACGATTTATTCTAAACTTATACAAAAAAAGGTTTTTCTTAAAAATCGCACAAAAACTGCTGTAACTTTTTTATTTCTTCATAAAAATTTTTTAATTTTGTTTAAATAAGTTAGCTTTCATGGAATCTAATTAGAAATGCCATTTTAAAATTTCTCGGACGATTTATTCTAAACTTATACAAAAAAAGGTTTTTCTTAAAAATCGCACAAAAACTGCTGTAACTTTTTTATTTCTTCATAAAAAAATTTCAATTTTGTTTAAATAATTTTGTTTTCATGAAATCTAGATAGAAATGCCGTTTTTAAATATCTCGGACGATTTATTCTAAACTTATACAAAAAAAGGTTTTTCTTAAAAATCGCACAAAAACTGCTGTAACTTTTTTATTTCTTCATAAAAAAATTTCAATTTTGTTTAAATAATTTTGTTTTCATGAAATCTAGATAGAAATGCCGTTTTTAAATATCTCGGACGATTTATTCTAAACTTATACAAAAAAAGGTTTTTCTTAAAAATCGCACAAAAACTGCTGTAACTTTTTTATTTCTTCATAAAAAAATTTCAATTTTGTTTAAATAATTTTGTTTTCATGAAATCTAGATAGAAATGCCGTTTTTAAATATCTCGGACGATTTATTCTAAACTTATACAAAAAAAGGTTTTTCTTAAAAATCGCACAAAAACTGCTGTAACTTTTTTATTTCTTCATAAAAAAATTTCAATTTTGTTTAAATAATTTTGTTTTCATGAAATCTAGATAGAAATGCCGTTTTTAAATATCTCGGACGATTTATTCTAAACTTATACAAAAAAAGGTTTTTCTTAAAAATCGCACAAAAACTGCTGTAACTTTTTTATTTCTTCATAAAAAAATTTCAATTTTGTTTTCATGAAATCTAGATAGAAATGCCGTTTTTAAATATCTCGGACGATTTATTCTAAACTTATACAAAAAAAGGTTTTTCTTAAAAATCGCACAAAAACTGCTGTAACTTTTTTATTTCTTCATAAAAAAATTTCAATTTTGTTTAAATAATTTTGTTTTCATGAAATCTAGATAGAAATGCCGTTTTTAAATATCTCGGACGATTTATTCTAAACTTATACAAAAAAAGGTTTTTCTTAAAAATCGCACAAAAACTGCTGTAACTTTTTTATTTCTTCATAAAAATTTTTTAATTTTGTTTAAATAAGTTAGCTTTCATGGAATCTAATTAGAAATGCCATTTTAAAATTTCTCGGACGATTTATTCTAAACTTATACAAAAAAAGGTTTTTCTTAAAAATCGCACAAAAACTGCTGTAACTTTTTTATTTCTTCATAAAAATTTTTTAATTTTGTTTAAATAAGTTAGCTTTCATGGAATCTAATTAGAAATGCCATTTTAAAATTTCTCGGACGATTTATTCTAAACTTATACAAAAAAAGGTTTTTCTTAAAAATCGCACAAAAACTGCTGTAACTTTTTTATTTCTTCATAAAAAAATTTCAATTTTGTTTAAATAATTTTGTTTTCATGAAATCTAGATAGAAATGCCGTTTTTAAATATCTCGGACGATTTATTCTAAACTTATACAAAAAAAGGTTTTTCTTAAAAATCGCACAAAAACTGCTGTAACTTTTTTATTTCTTCATAAAAAAATTTCAATTTTGTTTAAATAATTTTGTTTTCATGAAATCTAGATAGAAATGCCGTTTTTAAATATCTCGGACGATTTATTCTAAACTTATACAAAAAAAGGTTTTTCTTAAAAATCGCACAAAAACTGCTGTAACTTTTTTATTTCTTCATAAAAAAATTTCAATTTTGTTTAAATAATTTTGTTTTCATGAAATCTAGATAGAAATGCCGTTTTTAAATATCTCGGACGATTTATTCTAAACTTATACAAAAAAAGGTTTTTCTTAAAAATCGCACAAAAACTGCTGTAACTTTTTTATTTCTTCATAAAAAAATTTCAATTTTGTTTAAATAATTTTGTTTTCATGAAATCTAGATAGAAATGCCGTTTTTAAATATCTCGGACGATTTATTCTAAACTTATACAAAAAAAGGTTTTTCTTAAAAATCGCACAAAAACTGCTGTAACTTTTTTATTTCTTCATAAAAAAATTTCAATTTTGTTTAAATAATTTTGTTTTCATGAAATCTAGATAGAAATGCCGTTTTTAAATATCTCGGACGATTTATTCTAAACTTATACAAAAAAAGGTTTTTCTTAAAAATCGCACAAAAACTGCTGTAACTTTTTTATTTCTTCATAAAAAAATTTCAATTTTGTTTAAATAATTTTGTTTTCATGAAATCTAGATAGAAATGCCGTTTTTAAATATCTCGGACGATTTATTCTAAACTTATACAAAAAAAGGTTTTTCTTAAAAATCGCACAAAAACTGCTGTAACTTTTTTATTTCTTCATAAAAAAATTTCAATTTTGTTTAAATAATTTTGTTTTCATGAAATCTAGATAGAAATGCCGTTTTTAAATATCTCGGACGATTTATTCTAAACTTATACAAAAAAAGGTTTTTCTTAAAAATCGCACAAAAACTGCTGTAACTTTTTTATTTCTTCATAAAAAAATTTCAATTTTGTTTAAATAATTTTGTTTTCATGAAATCTAGATAGAAATGCCGTTTTTAAATATCTCGGACGATTTATTCTAAACTTATACAAAAAAAGGTTTTTCTTAAAAATCGCACAAAAACTGCTGTAACTTTTTTATTTCTTCATAAAAAAATTTCAATTTTGTTTAAATAATTTTGTTTTCATGAAATCTAGATAGAAATGCCGTTTTTAAATATCTCGGACGATTTATTCTAAACTTATACAAAAAAAGGTTTTTCTTAAAAATCGCACAAAAACTGCTGTAACTTTTTTATTTCTTCATAAAAAAATTTCAATTTTGTTTAAATAATTTTGTTTTCATGAAATCTAGATAGAAATGCCGTTTTTAAATATCTCGGACGATTTATTCTAAACTTATACAAAAAAAGGTTTTTCTTAAAAATCGCACAAAAACTGCTGTAACTTTTTTATTTCTTCATAAAAAAATTTCAATTTTGTTTAAATAATTTTGTTTTCATGAAATCTAGATAGAAATGCCGTTTTTAAATATCTCGGACGATTTATTCTAAACTTATACAAAAAAAGGTTTTTCTTAAAAATCGCACAAAAACTGCTGTAACTTTTTTATTTCTTCATAAAAATTTTTTAATTTTGTTTAAATAAGTTAGCTTTCATGGAATCTAATTAGAAATGCCATTTTAAAATTTCTCGGACGATTTATTCTAAACTTATACAAAAAAAGGTTTTTCTTAAAAATCGCACAAAAACTGCTGTAACTTTTTTATTTCTTCATAAAAAAATTTCAATTTTGTTTAAATAATTTTCTTTTCATGAAATCTAGATAGAAATGCCGTTTTTAAATATCTCGGACGATTTATTCTAAACTTATACAAAAAAAGGTTTTTCTTAAAAATCGCACAAAAACTGCTGTAACTTTTTTATTTCTTCATAAAAATTTTTTAATTTTGTTTAAATAAGTTAGCTTTCATGGAATCTAATTAGAAATGCCATTTTAAAATTTCTCGGACGATTTATTCTAAACTTATACAAAAAAAGGTTTTTCTTAAAAATCGCACAAAAACTGCTGTAACTTTTTTATTTCTTCATAAAAATTTTTTAATTTTGTTTAAATAAGTTAGCTTTCATGGAATCTAATTAGAAATGCCATTTTAAAATTTCTCGGACGATTTATTCTAAACTTATACAAAAAAAGGTTTTTCTTAAAAATCGCACAAAAACTGCTGTAACTTTTTTATTTCTTCATAAAAAAATTTCAATTTTGTTTAAATAATTTTGTTTTCATGAAATCTAGATAGAAATGCCGTTTTTAAATATCTCGGACGATTTATTCTAAACTTATACAAAAAAAGGTTTTTCTTAAAAATCGCACAAAAACTGCTGTAACTTTTTTATTTCTTCATAAAAAAATTTCAATTTTGTTTAAATAATTTTGTTTTCATGAAATCTAGATAGAAATGCCGTTTTTAAATATCTCGGACGATTTATTCTAAACTTATACAAAAAAAGGTTTTTCTTAAAAATCGCACAAAAACTGCTGTAACTTTTTTATTTCTTCATAAAAAAATTTCAATTTTGTTTAAATAATTTTGTTTTCATGAAATCTAGATAGAAATGCCGTTTTTAAATATCTCGGACGATTTATTCTAAACTTATACAAAAAAAGGTTTTTCTTAAAAATCGCACAAAAACTGCTGTAACTTTTTTATTTCTTCATAAAAAAATTTCAATTTTGTTTAAATAATTTTGTTTTCATGAAATCTAGATAGAAATGCCGTTTTTAAATATCTCGGACGATTTATTCTAAACTTATACAAAAAAAGGTTTTTCTTAAAAATCGCACAAAAACTGCTGTAACTTTTTTATTTCTTCATAAAAAAATTTCAATTTTGTTTAAATAATTTTGTTTTCATGAAATCTAGATAGAAATGCCGTTTTTAAATATCTCGGACGATTTATTCTAAACTTATACAAAAAAAGGTTTTTCTTAAAAATCGCACAAAAACTGCTGTAACTTTTTTATTTCTTCATAAAAATTTTTTAATTTTGTTTAAATAAGTTAGCTTTCATGGAATCTAATTAGAAATGCCATTTTAAAATTTCTCGGACGATTTATTCTAAACTTATACAAAAAAAGGTTTTTCTTAAAAATCGCACAAAAACTGCTGTAACTTTTTTATTTCTTCATAAAAAAATTTCAATTTTGTTTAAATAATTTTCTTTTCATGAAATCTAGATAGAAATGCCGTTTTTAAATATCTCGGACGATTTATTCTAAACTTATACAAAAAAAGGTTTTTCTTAAAAATCGCACAAAAACTGCTGTAACTTTTTTATTTCTTCATAAAAAAATTTCAATTTTGTTTAAATAATTTTGTTTTCATGAAATCTAGATAGAAATGCCGTTTTTAAATATCTCGGACGATTTATTCTAAACTTATACAAAAAAAGGTTTTTCTTAAAAATCGCACAAAAACTGCTGTAACTTTTTTATTTCTTCATAAAATTTTTTTAATTTTGTTTAAATAAGTTAGCTTTCATGGAATCTAATTAGAAATGCCATTTTAAAATTTCTCGGACGATTTATTCTAAAGTAATACAAAAAAAGGTTTTTCTTAAAAATCGCACAAAAACTGCTGTAACGTTTTTATTTCTTCATAAAAAAATTTCAATTTTGTTTAAATAATTTTCTTTTCATGAAATCTAGATAGAAATGCCGTTTTTAAATATCTCGGACGATTTATTCTAAACTTATACAAAAAAAGGTTTTTCTTAAAAATCGCACAAAAACTGCTGTAACTTTTTTATTTCTTCATAAAAAAATTTCAATTTTGTTTAAATAATTTTGTTTTCATGAAATCTAGATAGAAATGCCGTTTTTAAATATCTCGGACGATTTATTCTAAACTTATACAAAAAAAGGTTTTTCTTAAAAATCGCACAAAAACTGCTGTAACTTTTTTATTTCTTCATAAAAAAATTTCAATTTTGTTTAAATAATTTTCTTTTCATGAAATCTAGATAGAAATGCCGTTTTTAAATATCTCGGACGATTTATTCTAAACTTTTACAAAAAAAGGTTTTTCTTAAAAATCGCACAAAAACTGCTGTAACTTTTTTATTTCTTCATAAAAAAATTTCAATTTTGTTTAAATAATTTTGTTTTCATGAAATCTAGATAGAAATGCCGTTTTTAAATATCTCGGACGATTTATTCTAAACTTATACAAAAAAAGGTTTTTCTTAAAAATCGCACAAAAACTGCTGTAACTTTTTTATTTCTTCATAAAAAAATTTCAATTTTGTTTAAATAATTTTCTTTTCATGAAATCTAGATAGAAATGCCGTTTTTAAATATCTCGGACGATTTATTCTAAACTTTTACAAAAAAAGGTTTTTCTTAAAAATCGCACAAAAACTGCTGTAACTTTTTTATTTCTTCATAAAAAAATTTCAATTTTGTTTAAATAATTTTGTTTTCATGAAATCTAGATAGAAATGCCGTTTTTAAATATCTCGGACGATTTATTCTAAACTTATACAAAAAAAGGTTTTTCTTAAAAATCGCACAAAAACTGCTGTAACTTTTTTATTTCTTCATAAAAAAATTTCAATTTTGTTTAAATAATTTTCTTTTCATGAAATCTAGATAGAAATGCCGTTTTTAAATATCTCGGACGATTTATTCTAAACTTTTACAAAAAAAGGTTTTTCTTAAAAATCGCACAAAAACTGCTGTAACTTTTTTATTTCTTCATAAAAAAATTTCAATTTTGTTTAAATAATTTTGTTTTCATGAAATCTAGATAGAAATGCCGTTTTTAAATATCTCGGACGATTTATTCTAAACTTATACAAAAAAAGGTTTTTCTTAAAAATCGCACAAAAACTGCTGTAACTTTTTTATTTCTTCATAAAAAAATTTCAATTTTGTTTAAATAATTTTCTTTTCATGAAATCTAGATAGAAATGCCGTTTTTAAATATCTCGGACGATTTATTCTAAACTTTTACAAAAAAAGGTTTTTCTTAAAAATCGCACAAAAACTGCTGTAACTTTTTTATTTCTTCATAAAAAAATTTCAATTTTGTTTAAATAATTTTGTTTTCATGAAATCTAGATAGAAATGCCGTTTTTAAATATCTCGGACGATTTATTCTAAACTTATACAAAAAAAGGTTTTTCTTAAAAATCGCACAAAAACTGCTGTAACTTTTTTATTTCTTTATAAAAAAATTTCAATTTTGTTTAAATAATTTTGTTTTTATGAAATCTAGATAGAAATGCCGTTTTTAAATATCTCGGACGATTTATTCTAAACTTATACAAAAAAAGGTTTTTCTTAAAAATCGCACAAAAACTGCTGTAACTTTTTTATTTCTTCATAAAAAAATTTCAATTTTGTTTAAATAATTTTCTTTTCATGAAATCTAGATAGAAATGCCGTTTTTAAATATCTCGGACGATTTATTCTAAACTTTTACAAAAAAAGGTTTTTCTTAAAAATCGCACAAAAACTGCTGTAACTTTTTTATTTCTTCATAAAAAAATTTCAATTTTGTTTAAATAATTTTGTTTTCATGAAATCTAGATAGAAATGCCGTTTTTAAATATCTCGGACGATTTATTCTAAACTTATACAAAAAAAGGTTTTTCTTAAAAATCGCACAAAAACTGCTGTAACTTTTTTATTTCTTTATAAAAAAATTTCAATTTTGTTTAAATAATTTTGTTTTCATGAAATCTAGATAGAAATGCCGTTTTTAAATATCTCGGACGATTTATTCTAAACTTATACAAAAAAAGGTTTTTCTTAAAAATCGCACAAAAACTGCTGTAACTTTTTTATTTCTTCATAAAAAAATTTCAATTTTGTTTAAATAATTTTGTTTTCATGAAATCTAGATAGAAATGCCGTTTTTAAATATCTCGGACGATTTATTCTAAACTTATACAAAAAAAGGTTTTTCTTAAAAATCGCACAAAAACTGCTGTAACTTTTTTATTTCTTCATAAAAAAATTTCAATTTTGTTTAAATAATTTTGTTTTCATGAAATCTAGATAGAAATGCCGTTTTTAAATATCTCGGACGATTTATTCTAAACTTATACAAAAAAAGGTTTTTCTTAAAAATCGCACAAAAACTGCTGTAACTTTTTTATTTCTTCATAAAAAAATTTCAATTTTGTTTAAATAATTTTGTTTTCATGAAATCTAGATAGAAATGCCGTTTTTAAATATCTCGGACGATTTATTCTAAACTTATACAAAAAAAGGTTTTTCTTAAAAATCGCACAAAAACTGCTGTAACTTTTTTATTTCTTCATAAAAAAATTTCAATTTTGTTTAAATAATTTTGTTTTCATGAAATCTAGATAGAAATGCCGTTTTTAAATATCTCGGACGATTTATTCTAAACTTATACAAAAAAAGGTTTTTCTTAAAAATCGCACAAAAACTGCTGTAACTTTTTTATTTCTTCATAAAAAAATTTCAATTTTGTTTAAATAATTTTGTTTTCATGAAATCTAGATAGAAATGCCGTTTTTAAATATCTCGGACGATTTATTCTAAACTTATACAAAAAAAGGTTTTTCTTAAAAATCGCACAAAAACTGCTGTAACTTTTTTATTTCTTCATAAAAAAATTTCAATTTTGTTTAAATAATTTTGTTTTCATGAAATCTAGATAGAAATGCCGTTTTTAAATATCTCGGACGATTTATTCTAAACTTATACAAAAAAAGGTTTTTCTTAAAAATCGCACAAAAACTGCTGTAACTTTTTTATTTCTTCATAAAAATTTTTAATTTTGTTTAAATAAGTTAGCTTTCATGGAATCTAATTAGAAATGCCATTTTAAAATTTCTCGGACGATTTATTCTAAACTTATACAAAAAAAGGTTTTTCTTAAAAATCGCACAAAAACTGCTGTAACTTTTTTATTTCTTCATAAAAAAATTTCAATTTTGTTTAAATAATTTTGTTTTCATGAAATCTAGATAGAAATGCCGTTTTTAAATATCTCGGACGATTTATTCTAAACTTATACAAAAAAAGGTTTTTCTTAAAAATCGCACAAAAACTGCTGTAACTTTTTTATTTCTTCATAAAAAAATTTCAATTTTGTTTAAATAATTTTGTTTTCATGAAATCTAGATAGAAATGCCGTTTTTAAATATCTCGGACGATTTATTCTAAACTTATACAAAAAAAGGTTTTTCTTAAAAATCGCACAAAAACTGCTGTAACTTTTTTATTTCTTCATAAAAAAATTTCAATTTTGTTTAAATAATTTTGTTTTCATGAAATCTAGATAGAAATGCCGTTTTTAAATATCTCGGACGATTTATTCTAAACTTATACAAAAAAAGGTTTTTCTTAAAAATCGCACAAAAACTGCTGTAACTTTTTTATTTCTTCATAAAAAAATTTCAATTTTGTTTAAATAATTTTGTTTTCATGAAATCTAGATAGATATGCCGTTTTTAAATACCTCGGACGATTTATTCTAAACTTATACAAAAAAAGGTTTTTCTTAAAAATCGCACAAAAACTGCTGTAACTTTTTTATTTCTTCATAAAAAAATTTCAATTTTGTTTAAATAATTTTGTTTTCATGAAATCTAGATAGAAATGCCGTTTTTAAATATCTCGGACGATTTATTCTAAACTTATACAAAAAAAGGTTTTTCTTAAAAATCGCACAAAAACTGCTGTAACTTTTTTATTTCTTCATAAAAAAATTTCAATTTTGTTTAAATAATTTTGTTTTCATGAAATCTAGATAGAAATGCCGTTTTTAAATATCTCGGACGATTTATTCTAAACTTATACAAAAAAAGGTTTTTCTTAAAAATCGCACAAAAACTGCTGTAACTTTTTTATTTCTTCATAAAAAAATTTCAATTTTGTTTAAATAATTTTGTTTTCATGAAATCTAGATAGAAATGCCGTTTTTAAATATCTCGGACGATTTATTCTAAACTTATACAAAAAAAGGTTTTTCTTAAAAATCGCACAAAAACTGCTGTAACTTTTTTATTTCTTCATAAAAAAATTTCAATTTTGTTTAAATAATTTTGTTTTCATGAAATCTAGATAGAAATGCCGTTTTTAAATATCTCGGACGATTTATTCTAAACTTATACAAAAAAAGGTTTTTCTTAAAAATCGCACAAAAACTGCTGTAACTTTTTTATTTCTTCATAAAAAAATTTCAATTTTGTTTAAATAATTTTGTTTTCATGAAATCTAGATAGAAATGCCGTTTTTAAATATCTCGGACGATTTATTCTAAACTTATACAAAAAAAGGTTTTTCTTAAAAATCGCACAAAAACTGCTGTAACTTTTTTATTTCTTCATAAAAAAATTTCAATTTTGTTTAAATAATTTTGTTTTCATGAAATCTAGATAGAAATGCCGTTTTTAAATATCTCGGACGATTTATTCTAAACTTATACAAAAAAAGGTTTTTCTTAAAAATCGCACAAAAACTGCTGTAACTTTTTTATTTCTTCATAAAAAAATTTCAATTTTGTTTAAATAATTTTGTTTTCATGAAATCTAGATAGAAATGCCGTTTTTAAATATCTCGGACGATTTATTCTAAACTTATACAAAAAAAGGTTTTTCTTAAAAATCGCACAAAAACTGCTGTAACTTTTTTATTTCTTCATAAAAAAATTTCAATTTTGTTTAAATAATTTTGTTTTCATGAAATCTAGATAGAAATGCCGTTTTTAAATATCTCGGACGATTTATTCTAAACTTATACAAAAAAAGGTTTTTCTTAAAAATCGCACAAAAACTGCTGTAACTTTTTTATTTCTTCATAAAAAAATTTCAATTTTGTTTAAATAATTTTGTTTTCATGAAATCTAGATAGAAATGCCGTTTTTAAATATCTCGGACGATTTATTCTAAACTTATACAAAAAAAGGTTTTTCTTAAAAATCGCACAAAAACTGCTGTAACTTTTTTATTTCTTCATAAAAAAATTTCAATTTTGTTTAAATAATTTTGTTTTCATGAAATCTAGATAGAAATGCCGTTTTTAAATATCTCGGACGATTTATTCTAAACTTATACAAAAAAAGGTTTTTCTTAAAAATCGCACAAAAACTGCTGTAACTTTTTTATTTCTTCATAAAAAAATTTCAATTTTGTTTAAATAATTTTGTTTTCATGAAATCTAGATAGAAATGCCGTTTTTAAATATCTCGGACGATTTATTCTAAACTTATACAAAAAAAGGTTTTTCTTAAAAATCGCACAAAAACTGCTGTAACTTTTTTATTTCTTCATAAAAAAATTTCAATTTTGTTTAAATAATTTTGTTTTCATGAAATCTAGATAGAAATGCCGTTTTTAAATATCTCGGACGATTTATTCTAAACTTATACAAAAAAAGGTTTTTCTTAAAAATCGCACAAAAACTGCTGTAACTTTTTTATTTCTTCATAAAAAAATTTCAATTTTGTTTAAATAATTTTGTTTTCATGAAATCTAGATAGAAATGCCGTTTTTAAATATCTCGGACGATTTATTCTAAACTTATACAAAAAAAGGTTTTTCTTAAAAATCGCACAAAAACTGCTGTAACTTTTTTATTTCTTCATAAAAATTTTTAATTTTGTTTAAATAAGTTAGCTTTCATGGAATCTAATTAGAAATGCCATTTTAAAATTTCTCGGACGATTTATTCTAAACTTATACAAAAAAAGGTTTTTCTTAAAAATCGCACAAAAACTGCTGTAACTTTTTTATTTCTTCATAAAAAAATTTCAATTTTGTTTAAATAATTTTGTTTTCATGAAATCTAGATAGAAATGCCGTTTTTAAATATCTCGGACGATTTATTCTAAACTTATACAAAAAAAGGTTTTTCTTAAAAATCGCACAAAAACTGCTGTAACTTTTTTATTTCTTCATAAAAAAATTTCAATTTTGTTTAAATAATTTTGTTTTCATGAAATCTAGATAGAAATGCCGTTTTTAAATATCTCGGACGATTTATTCTAAACTTATACAAAAAAAGGTTTTTCTTAAAAATCGCACAAAAACTGCTGTAACTTTTTTATTTCTTCATAAAAAAATTTCAATTTTGTTTAAATAATTTTGTTTTCATGAAATCTAGATAGAAATGCCGTTTTTAAATATCTCGGACGATTTATTCTAAACTTATACAAAAAAAGGTTTTTCTTAAAAATCGCACAAAAACTGCTGTAACTTTTTTATTTCTTCATAAAAAAATTTCAATTTTGTTTAAATAATTTTGTTTTCATGAAATCTAGATAGAAATGCCGTTTTTAAATATCTCGGACGATTTATTCTAAACTTATACAAAAAAAGGTTTTTCTTAAAAATCGCACAAAAACTGCTGTAACTTTTTTATTTCTTCATAAAAAAATTTCAATTTTGTTTTCATGAAATCTAGATAGAAATGCCGTTTTTAAATATCTCGGACGATTTATTCTAAACTTATACAAAAAAAGGTTTTTCTTAAAAATCGCACAAAAACTGCTGTAACTTTTTTATTTCTTCATAAAAAAATTTCAATTTTGTTTAAATAATTTTGTTTTCATGAAATCTAGATAGAAATGCCGTTTTTAAATATCTCGGACGATTTATTCTAAACTTATACAAAAAAAGGTTTTTCTTAAAAATCGCACAAAAACTGCTGTAACTTTTTTATTTCTTCATAAAAATTTTTAATTTTGTTTAAATAAGTTAGCTTTCATGGAATCTAATTAGAAATGCCATTTTAAAATTTCTCGGACGATTTATTCTAAACTTATACAAAAAAAGGTTTTTCTTAAAAATCGCACAAAAACTGCTGTAACTTTTTTATTTCTTCATAAAAATTTTTAATTTTGTTTAAATAAGTTAGCTTTCATGGAATCTAATTAGAAATGCCGTTTTTAAATTTCTCGGACGATTTATTCTAAACTTATACAAAAAAAGGTTTTTCTTAAAAATCGCACAAAAACTGCTGTAACTTTTTTATTTCTTCATAAAAAAATTTCAATTTTGTTTAAATAATTTTGTTTTCATGAAATCTAGATAGAAATGCCGTTTTTAAATATCTCGGACGATTTATTCTAAACTTATACAAAAAAAGGTTTTTCTTAAAAATCGCACAAAAACTGCTGTAACTTTTTTATTTCTTCATAAAAAAATTTCAATTTTGTTTAAATAATTTTGTTTTCATGAAATCTAGATAGAAATGCCGTTTTTAAATATCTCGGACGATTTATTCTAAACTTATACAAAAAAAGGTTTTTCTTAAAAATCGCACAAAAACTGCTGTAACTTTTTTATTTCTTCATAAAAAAATTTCAATTTTGTTTAAATAATTTTGTTTTCATGAAATCTAGATAGAAATGCCGTTTTTAAATATCTCGGACGATTTATTCTAAACTTATACAAAAAAAGGTTTTTCTTAAAAATCGCACAAAAACTGCTGTAACTTTTTTATTTCTTCATAAAAAAATTTCAATTTTGTTTAAATAATTTTGTTTTCATGAAATCTAGATAGAAATGCCGTTTTTAAATATCTCGGACGATTTATTCTAAACTTATACAAAAAAAGGTTTTTCTTAAAATCGCACAAAAACTGCTGTAACTTTTTTATTTCTTCATAAAAAAATTTCAATTTTGTTTAAATAATTTTGTTTTCATGAAATCTAGATAGAAATGCCGTTTTTAAATATCTCGGACGATTTATTCTAAACTTATACAAAAAAAGGTTTTTCTTAAAATCGCACAAAAACTGCTGTAACTTTTTATTTCTTCATAAAAAAATTTCAATTTTGTTTAAATAATTTTGTTTTCATGAAATCTAGATAGAAATGCCGTTTTTAAATATCTCGGACGATTTATTCTAAACTTATACAAAAAAAGGTTTTTCTTAAAAATCGCACAAAAACTGCTGTAACTTTTTTATTTCTTCATAAAAAAATTTCAATTTTGTTTAAATAATTTTGTTTTCATGAAATCTAGATAGAAATGCCGTTTTTAAATATCTCGGACGATTTATTCTAAACTTATACAAAAAAAGGTTTTTCTTAAAAATCGCACAAAAACTGCTGTAACTTTTTTATTTCTTCATAAAAAAATTTCAATTTTGTTTAAATAATTTTGTTTTCATGAAATCTAGATAGAAATGCCGTTTTTAAATATCTCGGACGATTTATTCTAAACTTATACAAAAAAAGGTTTTTCTTAAAAATCGCACAAAAACTGCTGTAACTTTTTTATTTCTTCATAAAAAAATTTCAATTTTGTTTAAATAATTTTGTTTTCATGAAATCTAGATAGAAATGCCGTTTTTAAATATCTCGGACGATTTATTCTAAACTTATACAAAAAAAGGTTTTTCTTAAAAATCGCACAAAAACTGCTGTAACTTTTTTATTTCTTCATAAAAAAATTTCAATTTTGTTTAAATAATTTTGTTTTCATGAAATCTAGATAGAAATGCCGTTTTTAAATATCTCGGACGATTTATTCTAAACTTATACAAAAAAAGGTTTTTCTTAAAAATCGCACAAAAACTGCTGTAACTTTTTTATTTCTTCATAAAAAAATTTCAATTTTGTTTAAATAATTTTGTTTTCATGAAATCTAGATAGAAATGCCGTTTTTAAATATCTCGGACGATTTATTCTAAACTTATACAAAAAAAGGTTTTTCTTAAAAATCGCACAAAAACTGCTGTAACTTTTTTATTTCTTCATAAAAAAATTTCAATTTTGTTTAAATAATTTTGTTTTCATGAAATCTAGATAGAAATGCCGTTTTTAAATATCTCGGACGATTTATTCTAAACTTATACAAAAAAAGGTTTTTCTTAAAAATCGCACAAAAACTGCTGTAACTTTTTTATTTCTTCATAAAAAAATTTCAATTTTGTTTAAATAATTTTGTTTTCATGAAATCTAGATAGAAATGCCGTTTTTAAATATCTCGGACGATTTATTCTAAACTTATACAAAAAAAGGTTTTTCTTAAAAATCGCACAAAAACTGCTGTAACTTTTTTATTTCTTCATAAAAAAATTTCAATTTTGTTTAAATAATTTTGTTTTCATGAAATCTAGATAGAAATGCCGTTTTTAAATATCTCGGACGATTTATTCTAAACTTATACAAAAAAAGGTTTTTCTTAAAAATCGCACAAAAACTGCTGTAACTTTTTTATTTCTTCATAAAAAAATTTCAATTTTGTTTAAATAATTTTGTTTTCATGAAATCTAGATAGAAATGCCGTTTTTAAATATCTCGGACGATTTATTCTAAACTTATACAAAAAAAGGTTTTTCTTAAAAATCGCACAAAAACTGCTGTAACTTTTTTATTTCTTCATAAAAAAATTTCAATTTTGTTTAAATAATTTTGTTTTCATGAAATCTAGATAGAAATGCCGTTTTTAAATATCTCGGACGATTTATTCTAAACTTATACAAAAAAAGGTTTTTCTTAAAAATCGCACAAAAACTGCTGTAACTTTTTTATTTCTTCATAAAAATTTTTTAATTTTGTTTAAATAAGTTAGCTTTCATGGAATCTAATTAGAAATGCCATTTTAAAATTTCTCGGACGATTTATTCTAAACTTATACAAAAAAAGGTTTTTCTTAAAAATCGCACAAAAACTGCTGTAACTTTTTTATTTCTTCATAAAAAAATTTCAATTTTGTTTAAATAATTTTCTTTTCATGAAATCTAGATAGAAATGCCGTTTTTAAATATCTCGGACGATTTATTCTAAACTTATACAAAAAAAGGTTTTTCTTAAAAATCGCACAAAAACTGCTGTAACTTTTTTATTTCTTCATAAAAATTTTTTAATTTTGTTTAAATAAGTTAGCTTTCATGGAATCTAATTAGAAATGCCATTTTAAAATTTCTCGGACGATTTATTCTAAACTTATACAAAAAAAGGTTTTTCTTAAAAATCGCACAAAAACTGCTGTAACTTTTTTATTTCTTCATAAAAAAATTTCAATTTTGTTTAAATAATTTTGTTTTCATGAAATCTAGATAGAAATGCCGTTTTTAAATATCTCGGACGATTTATTCTAAACTTATACAAAAAAAGGTTTTTCTTAAAAATCGCACAAAAACTGCTGTAACTTTTTTATTTCTTCATAAAAAAATTTCAATTTTGTTTAAATAATTTTGTTTTCATGAAATCTAGATAGAAATGCCGTTTTTAAATATCTCGGACGATTTATTCTAAACTTATACAAAAAAAGGTTTTTCTTAAAAATCGCACAAAAACTGCTGTAACTTTTTTATTTCTTCATAAAAAAATTTCAATTTTGTTTAAATAATTTTGTTTTCATGAAATCTAGATAGAAATGCCGTTTTTAAATATCTCGGACGATTTATTCTAAACTTATACAAAAAAAGGTTTTTCTTAAAAATCGCACAAAAACTGCTGTAACTTTTTTATTTCTTCATAAAAAAATTTCAATTTTGTTTAAATAATTTTGTTTTCATGAAATCTAGATAGAAATGCCGTTTTTAAATATCTCGGACGATTTATTCTAAACTTATACAAAAAAAGGTTTTTCTTAAAAATCGCACAAAAACTGCTGTAACTTTTTTATTTCTTCATAAAAAAATTTCAATTTTGTTTAAATAATTTTGTTTTCATGAAATCTAGATAGAAATGCCGTTTTTAAATATCTCGGACGATTTATTCTAAACTTATACAAAAAAAGGTTTTTCTTAAAAATCGCACAAAAACTGCTGTAACTTTTTTATTTCTTCATAAAAATTTTTTAATTTTGTTTAAATAAGTTAGCTTTCATGGAATCTAATTAGAAATGCCATTTTAAAATTTCTCGGACGATTTATTCTAAACTTATACAAAAAAAGGTTTTTCTTAAAAATCGCACAAAAACTGCTGTAACTTTTTTATTTCTTCATAAAAAAATTTCAATTTTGTTTAAATAATTTTCTTTTCATGAAATCTAGATAGAAATGCCGTTTTTAAATATCTCGGACGATTTATTCTAAACTTATACAAAAAAAGGTTTTTCTTAAAAATCGCACAAAAACTGCTGTAACTTTTTTATTTCTTCATAAAAAAATTTCAATTTTGTTTAAATAATTTTGTTTTCATGAAATCTAGATAGAAATGCCGTTTTTAAATATCTCGGACGATTTATTCTAAACTTATACAAAAAAAGGTTTTTCTTAAAAATCGCACAAAAACTGCTGTAACTTTTTTATTTCTTCATAAAAAAATTTCAATTTTGTTTAAATAATTTTGTTTTCATGAAATCTAGATAGAAATGCCGTTTTTAAATATCTCGGACGATTTATTCTAAACTTATACAAAAAAAGGTTTTTCTTAAAAATCGCACAAAAACTGCTGTAACTTTTTTATTTCTTCATAAAAAAATTTCAATTTTGTTTAAATAATTTTGTTTTCATGAAATCTAGATAGAAATGCCGTTTTTAAATATCTCGGACGATTTATTCTAAACTTATACAAAAAAAGGTTTTTCTTAAAAATCGCACAAAAACTGCTGTAACTTTTTTATTTCTTCATAAAAAAATTTCAATTTTGTTTAAATAATTTTGTTTTCATGAAATCTAGATAGAAATGCCGTTTTTAAATATCTCGGACGATTTATTCTAAACTTATACAAAAAAAGGTTTTTCTTAAAAATCGCACAAAAACTGCTGTAACTTTTTTATTTCTTCATAAAAAAATTTCAATTTTGTTTAAATAATTTTGTTTTCATGAAATCTAGATAGAAATGCCGTTTTTAAATATCTCGGACGATTTATTCTAAACTTATACAAAAAAAGGTTTTTCTTAAAAATCGCACAAAAACTGCTGTAACTTTTTTATTTCTTCATAAAAAAATTTCAATTTTGTTTAAATAATTTTGTTTTCATGAAATCTAGATAGAAATGCCGTTTTTAAATATCTCGGACGATTTATTCTAAACTTATACAAAAAAAGGTTTTTCTTAAAAATCGCACAAAAACTGCTGTAACTTTTTTATTTCTTCATAAAAAAATTTCAATTTTGTTTAAATAATTTTGTTTTCATGAAATCTAGATAGAAATGCCGTTTTTAAATATCTCGGACGATTTATTCTAAACTTATACAAAAAAAGGTTTTTCTTAAAAATCGCACAAAAACTGCTGTAACTTTTTTATTTCTTCATAAAAAAATTTCAATTTTGTTTAAATAATTTTGTTTTCATGAAATCTAGATAGAAATGCCGTTTTTAAATATCTCGGACGATTTATTCTAAACTTATACAAAAAAAGGTTTTTCTTAAAAATCGCACAAAAACTGCTGTAACTTTTTTATTTCTTCATAAAAAAATTTCAATTTTGTTTAAATAATTTTGTTTTCATGAAATCTAGATAGAAATGCCGTTTTTAAATATCTCGGACGATTTATTCTAAACTTATACAAAAAAAGGTTTTTCTTAAAAATCGCACAAAAACTGCTGTAACTTTTTTATTTCTTCATAAAAAAATTTCAATTTTGTTTAAATAATTTTGTTTTCATGAAATCTAGATAGAAATGCCGTTTTTAAATATCTCGGACGATTTATTCTAAACTTATACAAAAAAAGGTTTTTCTTAAAAATCGCACAAAAACTGCTGTAACTTTTTTATTTCTTCATAAAAATTTTTTAATTTTGTTTAAATAAGTTAGCTTTCATGGAATCTAATTAGAAATGCCATTTTAAAATTTCTCGGACGATTTATTCTAAACTTATACAAAAAAAGGTTTTTCTTAAAAATCGCACAAAAACTGCTGTAACTTTTTTATTTCTTCATAAAAAAATTTCAATTTTGTTTAAATAATTTTCTTTTCATGAAATCTAGATAGAAATGCCGTTTTTAAATATCTCGGACGATTTATTCTAAACTTATACAAAAAAAGGTTTTTCTTAAAAATCGCACAAAAACTGCTGTAACTTTTTTATTTCTTCATAAAAAAATTTCAATTTTGTTTAAATAATTTTGTTTTCATGAAATCTAGATAGAAATGCCGTTTTTAAATATCTCGGACGATTTATTCTAAACTTATACAAAAAAAGGTTTTTCTTAAAAATCGCACAAAAACTGCTGTAACTTTTTTATTTCTTCATAAAAAAATTTCAATTTTGTTTAAATAATTTTGTTTTCATGAAATCTAGATAGAAATGCCGTTTTTAAATATCTCGGACGATTTATTCTAAACTTATACAAAAAAAGGTTTTTCTTAAAAATCGCACAAAAACTGCTGTAACTTTTTTATTTCTTCATAAAAAAATTTCAATTTTGTTTAAATAATTTTGTTTTCATGAAATCTAGATAGAAATGCCGTTTTTAAATATCTCGGACGATTTATTCTAAACTTATACAAAAAAAGGTTTTTCTTAAAAATCGCACAAAAACTGCTGTAACTTTTTTATTTCTTCATAAAAAAATTTCAATTTTGTTTAAATAATTTTGTTTTCATGAAATCTAGATAGAAATGCCGTTTTTAAATATCTCGGACGATTTATTCTAAACTTATACAAAAAAAGGTTTTTCTTAAAAATCGCACAAAAACTGCTGTAACTTTTTTATTTCTTCATAAAAAAATTTCAATTTTGTTTAAATAATTTTGTTTTCATGAAATCTAGATAGAAATGCCGTTTTTAAATATCTCGGACGATTTATTCTAAACTTATACAAAAAAAGGTTTTTCTTAAAAATCGCACAAAAACTGCTGTAACTTTTTTATTTCTTCATAAAAAAATTTCAATTTTGTTTAAATAATTTTGTTTTCATGAAATCTAGATAGAAATGCCGTTTTTAAATATCTCGGACGATTTATTCTAAACTTATACAAAAAAAGGTTTTTCTTAAAAATCGCACAAAAACTGCTGTAACTTTTTTATTTCTTCATAAAAAAATTTCAATTTTGTTTAAATAATTTTGTTTTCATGAAATCTAGATAGAAATGCCGTTTTTAAATATCTCGGACGATTTATTCTAAACTTATACAAAAAAAGGTTTTTCTTAAAAATCGCACAAAAACTGCTGTAACTTTTTTATTTCTTCATAAAAATTTTTTAATTTTGTTTAAATAAGTTAGCTTTCATGGAATCTAATTAGAAATGCCATTTTAAAATTTCTCGGACGATTTATTCTAAACTTATACAAAAAAAGGTTTTTCTTAAAAATCGCACAAAAACTGCTGTAACTTTTTTATTTCTTCATAAAAAAATTTCAATTTTGTTTAAATAATTTTCTTTTCATGAAATCTAGATAGAAATGCCGTTTTTAAATATCTCGGACGATTTATTCTAAACTTATACAAAAAAAGGTTTTTCTTAAAAATCGCACAAAAACTGCTGTAACTTTTTTATTTCTTCATAAAAATTTTTTAATTTTGTTTAAATAAGTTAGCTTTCATGGAATCTAATTAGAAATGCCATTTTAAAATTTCTCGGACGATTTATTCTAAAGTAATACAAAAAAAGGTTTTTCTTAAAAATCGCACAAAAACTGCTGTAACGTTTTTATTTCTTCATAAAAAAATTTCAATTTTGTTTAAATAATTTTCTTTTCATGAAATCTAGATAGAAATGCCGTTTTTAAATATCTCGGACGATTTATTCTAAACTTATACAAAAAAAGGTTTTTCTTAAAAATCGCACAAAAACTGCTGTAACTTTTTTATTTCTTCATAAAAAAATTTCAATTTTGTTTAAATAATTTTGTTTTCATGAAATCTAGATAGAAATGCCGTTTTTAAATATCTCGGACGATTTATTCTAAACTTATACAAAAAAAGGTTTTTCTTAAAAATCGCACAAAAACTGCTGTAACTTTTTTATTTCTTCATAAAAAAATTTCAATTTTGTTTAAATAATTTTCTTTTCATGAAATCTAGATAGAAATGCCGTTTTTAAATATCTCGGACGATTTATTCTAAACTTTTACAAAAAAAGGTTTTTCTTAAAAATCGCACAAAAACTGCTGTAACTTTTTTATTTCTTCATAAAAAAATTTCAATTTTGTTTAAATAATTTTGTTTTCATGAAATCTAGATAGAAATGCCGTTTTTAAATATCTCGGACGATTTATTCTAAACTTATACAAAAAAAGGTTTTTCTTAAAAATCGCACAAAAACTGCTGTAACTTTTTTATTTCTTTATAAAAAAATTTCAATTTTGTTTAAATAATTTTGTTTTTATGAAATCTAGATAGAAATGCCGTTTTTAAATATCTCGGACGATTTATTCTAAACTTATACAAAAAAAGGTTTTTCTTAAAAATCGCACAAAAACTGCTGTAACTTTTTTATTTCTTCATAAAAAAATTTCAATTTTGTTTAAATAATTTTCTTTTCATGAAATCTAGATAGAAATGCCGTTTTTAAATATCTCGGACGATTTATTCTAAACTTTTACAAAAAAAGGTTTTTCTTAAAAATCGCACAAAAACTGCTGTAACTTTTTTATTTCTTCATAAAAAAATTTCAATTTTGTTTAAATAATTTTGTTTTCATGAAATCTAGATAGAAATGCCGTTTTTAAATATCTCGGACGATTTATTCTAAACTTATACAAAAAAAGGTTTTTCTTAAAAATCGCACAAAAACTGCTGTAACTTTTTTATTTCTTCATAAAAAAATTTCAATTTTGTTTAAATAATTTTGTTTTCATGAAATCTAGATAGAAATGCCGTTTTTAAATATCTCGGACGATTTATTCTAAACTTATACAAAAAAAGTTTTTTCTTAAAAATCGCACAAAAACTGCTGTAACTTTTTTATTTCTTTATAAAAAAATTTCAATTTTGTTTAAATAATTTTGTTTTCATGAAATCTAGATAGAAATGCCGTTTTTAAATATCTCGGACGATTTATTCTAAACTTATACAAAAAAAGGTTTTTCTTAAAAATCGCACAAAAACTGCTGTAACTTTTTTATTTCTTCATAAAAAAATTTCAATTTTGTTTAAATAATTTTGTTTTCATGAAATCTAGATAGAAATGCCGTTTTTAAATATCTCGGACGATTTATTCTAAACTTATACAAAAAAAGGTTTTTCTTAAAAATCGCACAAAAACTGCTGTAACTTTTTTATTTCTTCATAAAAAAATTTCAATTTTGTTTAAATAATTTTGTTTTCATGAAATCTAGATAGAAATGCCGTTTTTAAATATCTCGGACGATTTATTCTAAACTTATACAAAAAAAGGTTTTTCTTAAAAATCGCACAAAAACTGCTGTAACTTTTTTATTTCTTCATAAAAAAATTTCAATTTTGTTTAAATAATTTTGTTTTCATGAAATCTAGATAGAAATGCCGTTTTTAAATATCTCGGACGATTTATTCTAAACTTATACAAAAAAAGGTTTTTCTTAAAAATCGCACAAAAACTGCTGTAACTTTTTTATTTCTTCATAAAAAAATTTCAATTTTGTTTAAATAATTTTGTTTTCATGAAATCTAGATAGAAATGCCGTTTTTAAATATCTCGGACGATTTATTCTAAACTTATACAAAAAAAGGTTTTTCTTAAAAATCGCACAAAAACTGCTGTAACTTTTTTATTTCTTCATAAAAAAATTTCAATTTTGTTTAAATAATTTTGTTTTCATGAAATCTAGATAGATATGCCGTTTTTAAATACCTCGGACGATTTATTCTAAACTTATACAAAAAAAGGTTTTTCTTAAAAATCGCACAAAAACTGCTGTAACTTTTTTATTTCTTCATAAAAAAATTTCAATTTTGTTTAAATAATTTTGTTTTCATGAAATCTAGATAGAAATGCCGTTTTTAAATATCTCGGACGATTTATTCTAAACTTATACAAAAAAAGGTTTTTCTTAAAAATCGCACAAAAACTGCTGTAACTTTTTTATTTCTTCATAAAAAAATTTCAATTTTGTTTAAATAATTTTGTTTTCATGAAATCTAGATAGAAATGCCGTTTTTAAATATCTCGGACGATTTATTCTAAACTTATACAAAAAAAGGTTTTTCTTAAAAATCGCACAAAAACTGCTGTAACTTTTTTATTTCTTCATAAAAAAATTTCAATTTTGTTTAAATAATTTTGTTTTCATGAAATCTAGATAGAAATGCCGTTTTTAAATATCTCGGACGATTTATTCTAAACTTATACAAAAAAAGGTTTTTCTTAAAAATCGCACAAAAACTGCTGTAACTTTTTTATTTCTTCATAAAAAAATTTCAATTTTGTTTAAATAATTTTGTTTTCATGAAATCTAGATAGAAATGCCGTTTTTAAATATCTCGGACGATTTATTCTAAACTTATACAAAAAAAGGTTTTTCTTAAAAATCGCACAAAAACTGCTGTAACTTTTTTATTTCTTCATAAAAAAATTTCAATTTTGTTTAAATAATTTTGTTTTCATGAAATCTAGATAGAAATGCCGTTTTTAAATATCTCGGACGATTTATTCTAAACTTATACAAAAAAAGGTTTTTCTTAAAAATCGCACAAAAACTGCTGTAACTTTTTTATTTCTTCATAAAAAAATTTCAATTTTGTTTAAATAATTTTGTTTTCATGAAATCTAGATAGAAATGCCGTTTTTAAATATCTCGGACGATTTATTCTAAACTTATACAAAAAAAGGTTTTTCTTAAAAATCGCACAAAAACTGCTGTAACTTTTTTATTTCTTCATAAAAAAATTTCAATTTTGTTTAAATAATTTTGTTTTCATGAAATCTAGATAGAAATGCCGTTTTTAAATATCTCGGACGATTTATTCTAAACTTATACAAAAAAAGGTTTTTCTTAAAAATCGCACAAAAACTGCTGTAACTTTTTTATTTCTTCATAAAAAAATTTCAATTTTGTTTAAATAATTTTGTTTTCATGAAATCTAGATAGAAATGCCGTTTTTAAATATCTCGGACGATTTATTCTAAACTTATACAAAAAAAGGTTTTTCTTAAAAATCGCACAAAAACTGCTGTAACTTTTTTATTTCTTCATAAAAATTTTTTAATTTTGTTTAAATAAGTTAGCTTTCATGGAATCTAATTAGAAATGCCATTTTAAAATTTCTCGGACGATTTATTCTAAACTTATACAAAAAAAGGTTTTTCTTAAAAATCGCACAAAAACTGCTGTAACTTTTTTATTTCTTCATAAAAAAATTTCAATTTTGTTTAAATAATTTTCTTTTCATGAAATCTAGATAGAAATGCCGTTTTTAAATATCTCGGACGATTTATTCTAAACTTATACAAAAAAAGGTTTTTCTTAAAAATCGCACAAAAACTGCTGTAACTTTTTTATTTCTTCATAAAAATTTTTTAATTTTGTTTAAATAAGTTAGCTTTCATGGAATCTAATTAGAAATGCCATTTTAAAATTTCTCGGACGATTTATTCTAAAGTAATACAAAAAAAGGTTTTTCTTAAAAATCGCACAAAAACTGCTGTAACGTTTTTATTTCTTCATAAAAAAATTTCAATTTTGTTTAAATAATTTTCTTTTCATGAAATCTAGATAGAAATGCCGTTTTTAAATATCTCGGACGATTTATTCTAAACTTATACAAAAAAAGGTTTTTCTTAAAAATCGCACAAAAACTGCTGTAACTTTTTTATTTCTTCATAAAAAAATTTCAATTTTGTTTAAATAATTTTGTTTTCATGAAATCTAGATAGAAATGCCGTTTTTAAATATCTCGGACGATTTATTCTAAACTTATACAAAAAAAGGTTTTTCTTAAAAATCGCACAAAAACTGCTGTAACTTTTTTATTTCTTCATAAAAAAATTTCAATTTTGTTTAAATAATTTTGTTTTCATGAAATCTAGATAGAAATGCCGTTTTTAAATATCTCGGACGATTTATTCTAAACTTATACAAAAAAAGTTTTTTCTTAAAAATCGCACAAAAACTGCTGTAACTTTTTTATTTCTTTATAAAAAAATTTCAATTTTGTTTAAATAATTTTGTTTTCATGAAATCTAGATAGAAATGCCGTTTTTAAATATCTCGGACGATTTATTCTAAACTTATACAAAAAAAGGTTTTTCTTAAAAATCGCACAAAAACTGCTGTAACTTTTTTATTTCTTCATAAAAAAATTTCAATTTTGTTTAAATAATTTTGTTTTCATGAAATCTAGATAGAAATGCCGTTTTTAAATATCTCGGACGATTTATTCTAAACTTATACAAAAAAAGGTTTTTCTTAAAAATCGCACAAAAACTGCTGTAACTTTTTTATTTCTTCATAAAAAAATTTCAATTTTGTTTAAATAATTTTGTTTTCATGAAATCTAGATAGAAATGCCGTTTTTAAATATCTCGGACGATTTATTCTAAACTTATACAAAAAAAGGTTTTTCTTAAAAATCGCACAAAAACTGCTGTAACTTTTTTATTTCTTCATAAAAAAATTTCAATTTTGTTTAAATAATTTTGTTTTCATGAAATCTAGATAGAAATGCCGTTTTTAAATATCTCGGACGATTTATTCTAAACTTATACAAAAAAAGGTTTTTCTTAAAAATCGCACAAAAACTGCTGTAACTTTTTTATTTCTTCATAAAAAAATTTCAATTTTGTTTAAATAATTTTGTTTTCATGAAATCTAGATAGAAATGCCGTTTTTAAATATCTCGGACGATTTATTCTAAACTTATACAAAAAAAGGTTTTTCTTAAAAATCGCACAAAAACTGCTGTAACTTTTTTATTTCTTCATAAAAAAATTTCAATTTTGTTTAAATAATTTTGTTTTCATGAAATCTAGATAGATATGCCGTTTTTAAATACCTCGGACGATTTATTCTAAACTTATACAAAAAAAGGTTTTTCTTAAAAATCGCACAAAAACTGCTGTAACTTTTTTATTTCTTCATAAAAAAATTTCAATTTTGTTTAAATAATTTTGTTTTCATGAAATCTAGATAGAAATGCCGTTTTTAAATATCTCGGACGATTTATTCTAAACTTATACAAAAAAAGGTTTTTCTTAAAAATCGCACAAAAACTGCTGTAACTTTTTTATTTCTTCATAAAAAAATTTCAATTTTGTTTAAATAATTTTGTTTTCATGAAATCTAGATAGAAATGCCGTTTTTAAATATCTCGGACGATTTATTCTAAACTTATACAAAAAAAGGTTTTTCTTAAAAATCGCACAAAAACTGCTGTAACTTTTTTATTTCTTCATAAAAAAATTTCAATTTTGTTTAAATAATTTTGTTTTCATGAAATCTAGATAGAAATGCCGTTTTTAAATATCTCGGACGATTTATTCTAAACTTATACAAAAAAAGGTTTTTCTTAAAAATCGCACAAAAACTGCTGTAACTTTTTTATTTCTTCATAAAAAAATTTCAATTTTGTTTAAATAATTTTGTTTTCATGAAATCTAGATAGAAATGCCGTTTTTAAATATCTCGGACGATTTATTCTAAACTTATACAAAAAAAGGTTTTTCTTAAAAATCGCACAAAAACTGCTGTAACTTTTTTATTTCTTCATAAAAAAATTTCAATTTTGTTTAAATAATTTTGTTTTCATGAAATCTAGATAGAAATGCCGTTTTTAAATATCTCGGACGATTTATTCTAAACTTATACAAAAAAAGGTTTTTCTTAAAAATCGCACAAAAACTGCTGTAACTTTTTTATTTCTTCATAAAAAAATTTCAATTTTGTTTAAATAATTTTGTTTTCATGAAATCTAGATAGAAATGCCGTTTTTAAATATCTCGGACGATTTATTCTAAACTTATACAAAAAAAGGTTTTTCTTAAAAATCGCACAAAAACTGCTGTAACTTTTTTATTTCTTCATAAAAAAATTTCAATTTTGTTTAAATAATTTTGTTTTCATGAAATCTAGATAGAAATGCCGTTTTTAAATATCTCGGACGATTTATTCTAAACTTATACAAAAAAAGGTTTTTCTTAAAAATCGCACAAAAACTGCTGTAACTTTTTTATTTCTTCATAAAAAAATTTCAATTTTGTTTAAATAATTTTGTTTTCATGAAATCTAGATAGAAATGCCGTTTTTAAATATCTCGGACGATTTATTCTAAACTTATACAAAAAAAGGTTTTTCTTAAAAATCGCACAAAAACTGCTGTAACTTTTTTATTTCTTCATAAAAATTTTTTAATTTTGTTTAAATAAGTTAGCTTTCATGGAATCTAATTAGAAATGCCATTTTAAAATTTCTCGGACGATTTATTCTAAACTTATACAAAAAAAGGTTTTTCTTAAAAATCGCACAAAAACTGCTGTAACTTTTTTATTTCTTCATAAAAAAATTTCAATTTTGTTTAAATAATTTTGTTTTCATGAAATCTAGATAGAAATGCCGTTTTTAAATATCTCGGACGATTTATTCTAAACTTATACAAAAAAAGGTTTTTCTTAAAAATCGCACAAAAACTGCTGTAACTTTTTTATTTCTTCATAAAAATTTTTTAATTTTGTTTAAATAAGTTAGCTTTCATGGAATCTAATTAGAAATGCCATTTTAAAATTTCTCGGACGATTTATTCTAAAGTAATACAAAAAAAGGTTTTTCTTAAAAATCGCACAAAAACTGCTGTAACGTTTTTATTTCTTCATAAAAAAATTTCAATTTTGTTTAAATAATTTTCTTTTCATGAAATCTAGATAGAAATGCCGTTTTTAAATATCTCGGACGATTTATTCTAAACTTATACAAAAAAAGGTTTTTCTTAAAAATCGCACAAAAACTGCTGTAACTTTTTTATTTCTTCATAAAAAAATTTCAATTTTGTTTAAATAATTTTGTTTTCATGAAATCTAGATAGAAATGCCGTTTTTAAATATCTCGGACGATTTATTCTAAACTTATACAAAAAAAGGTTTTTCTTAAAAATCGCACAAAAACTGCTGTAACTTTTTTATTTCTTCATAAAATTTTTTTAATTTTGTTTAAATAAGTTAGCTTTCATGGAATCTAATTAGAAATGCCATTTTAAAATTTCTCGGACGATTTATTCTAAAGTAATACAAAAAAAGGTTTTTCTTAAAAATCGCACAAAAACTGCTGTAACTTTTTTATTTCTTCATAAAAAAATTTCAATTTTGTTTAAATAATTTTCTTTTCATGAAATCTAGATAGAAATGCCGTTTTTAAATATCTCGGACGATTTATTCTAAACTTATACAAAAAAAGGTTTTTCTTAAAAATCGCACAAAAACTGCTGTAACTTTTTTATTTCTTCATAAAAAAATTTCAATTTTGTTTAAATAATTTTGTTTTCATGAAATCTAGATAGAAATGCCGTTTTTAAATATCTCGGACGATTTATTCTAAACTTATACAAAAAAAGGTTTTTCTTAAAAATCGCACAAAAACTGCTGTAACTTTTTTATTTCTTCATAAAAAAATTTCAATTTTGTTTAAATAATTTTCTTTTCATGAAATCTAGATAGAAATGCCGTTTTTAAATATCTCGGACGATTTATTCTAAACTTTTACAAAAAAAGGTTTTTCTTAAAAATCGCACAAAAACTGCTGTAACTTTTTTATTTCTTCATAAAAAAATTTCAATTTTGTTTAAATAATTTTGTTTTCATGAAATCTAGATAGAAATGCCGTTTTTAAATATCTCGGACGATTTATTCTAAACTTATACAAAAAAAGGTTTTTCTTAAAAATCGCACAAAAACTGCTGTAACTTTTTTATTTCTTTATAAAAAAATTTCAATTTTGTTTAAATAATTTTGTTTTTATGAAATCTAGATAGAAATGCCGTTTTTAAATATCTCGGACGATTTATTCTAAACTTATACAAAAAAAGGTTTTTCTTAAAAATCGCACAAAAACTGCTGTAACTTTTTTATTTCTTCATAAAAAAATTTCAATTTTGTTTAAATAATTTTCTTTTCATGAAATCTAGATAGAAATGCCGTTTTTAAATATCTCGGACGATTTATTCTAAACTTTTACAAAAAAAGGTTTTTCTTAAAAATCGCACAAAAACTGCTGTAACTTTTTTATTTCTTCATAAAAAAATTTCAATTTTGTTTAAATAATTTTGTTTTCATGAAATCTAGATAGAAATGCCGTTTTTAAATATCTCGGACGATTTATTCTAAACTTATACAAAAAAAGGTTTTTCTTAAAAATCGCACAAAAACTGCTGTAACTTTTTTATTTCTTTATAAAAAAATTTCAATTTTGTTTAAATAATTTTGTTTTCATGAAATCTAGATAGAAATGCCGTTTTTAAATATCTCGGACGATTTATTCTAAACTTATACAAAAAAAGGTTTTTCTTAAAAATCGCACAAAAACTGCTGTAACTTTTTTATTTCTTCATAAAAAAATTTCAATTTTGTTTAAATAATTTTGTTTTCATGAAATCTAGATAGAAATGCCGTTTTTAAATATCTCGGACGATTTATTCTAAACTTATACAAAAAAAGGTTTTTCTTAAAAATCGCACAAAAACTGCTGTAACTTTTTTATATCTTCATAAAAATTTTTTAATTTTGTTTAAATAAGTTAGCTTTCATGGAATCTAATTAGAAATGCCATTTTAAAATTTTTGGACGATTTATTCTAAAGTTATACAAAAAAAGGTTTTTCTTAAAAATCGCACAAAAACTGCTGTAACTTTTTTATTTCTTCATAAAAAATTTTTAATTTTGTTTAAATAAGTTAGCTTTCATGGAATCTAATTAGAAATGCCATTTTAAAATTTTTGGACGATTTATTCTAAAGTTATACAAAAAAAGGTTTTTCTTAAAAATCGCACAAAAACTGCTGTAACTTTTTTATTTCTTCATAAAAAAATTTCAATTTTGTTTAAATAATTTTGTTTTCATGAAATCTAGATAGAAATGCCGTTTTTAAATATCTCGTACGATTTATTCTAAACTTATACAAAAAAAGGTTTTTCTTAAAAATCGCACAAAAACTGCTGTAACTTTTTTATTTCTTCATAAAAAAATTTCAATTTTGTTTAAATAATTTTGTTTTCATGGAATCTAATTAGAAATGCCATTTTAAAATTTCTCGGACGATTTATTCTAAAGTTATACAAAAAAAGGTTTTTCTTAAAAATCGCACAAAAACTGCTGTAACTTTTTTATTTCTTCATAAAATTTTTTTAATTTTGTTTAAATAAGTTAGCTTTCATGGAATCTAATTAGAAATGCCATTTTAAAATTTCTCGGACGATTTATTCTAAAGTTATACAAAAAAAGGTTTTTCTTAAAAATCGCACAAAAACTGCTGTAACTTTTTTATTTCTTCATAAAAAAATTTCAATTTTGTTTAAATAATTTTGTTTTCATGGAATCTAATTAGAAATGCCATTTTAAAATTTCTCGGACGATTTATTCTAAAGTTATACAAAAAAAGGTTTTTCTTAAAAATCGCACAAAAACTGCTGTAACTTTTTTATTTCTTCATAAAATTTTTTTAATTTTGTTTAAATAAGTTAGCTTTCATGGAATCTAATTAGAAATGCCATTTTAAAATTTCTCGGACGATTTATTCTAAAGTTATACAAAAAAAGGTTTTTCTTAAAAATCGCACAAAAACTGCTGTAACTTTTTTATTTCTTCATAAAATTTTTTTAATTTTGTTTAAATAAGTTAGCTTTCATGGAATCTAATTAGAAATGCCATTTTAAAATTTCTCGGACGATTTATTCTAAAGTTATACAAAAAAAGGTTTTTCTTAAAAATCGCACAAAAACTGCTGTAACTTTTTTATTTCTTCATAAAAAAATTTCAATTTTGTTTAAATAATTTTGTTTTCATGGAATCTAATTAGAAATGCCATTTTAAAATTTCTCGGACGATTTATTCTAAAGTTATACAAAAAAAGGTTTTTCTTAAAAATCGCACAAAAACTGCTGTAACTTTTTTATTTCTTCATAAAATTTTTTTAATTTTGTTTAAATAAGTTAGCTTTCATGGAATCTAATTAGAAATGCCATTTTAAAATTTCTCGGACGATTTATTCTAAAGTTATACAAAAAAAGGTTTTTCTTAAAAATCGCACAAAAACTGCTGTAACTTTTTTATTTCTTCATAAAATTTTTTTAATTTTGTTTAAATAAGTTAGCTTTCATGGAATCTAATTAGAAATGCCATTTTAAAATTTCTCGGACGATTTATTCTAAAGTTATACAAAAAAAGGTTTTTCTTAAAAATCGCACAAAAACTGCTGTAACTTTTTTATTTCTTCATAAAATTTTTTTAATTTTGTTTAAATAAGTTAGCTTTCATGGAATCTAATTAGAAATGCCATTTTAAAATTTCTCGGACGATTTATTCTAAAGTTATACAAAAAAAGGTTTTTCTTAAAAATCGCACAAAAACTGCTGTAACTTTTTTATTTCTTCATAAAAAAATTTCAATTTTGTTTAAATAATTTTGTTTTCATGAAATCTAGATAGAAATGCCGTTTTTAAATATCTCGGACGATTTATTCTAAACTTATACAAAAAAAGGTTTTTCTTAAAAATCGCACAAAAACTGCTGTAACTTTTTTATTTCTTCATAAAATTTTTTTAATTTTGTTTAAATAAGTTAGCTTTCATGGAATCTAATTAGAAATGCCATTTTAAAATTTCTCGGACGATTTATTCTAAAGTTATACAAAAAAAGGTTTTTCTTAAAAATCGCACAAAAACTGCTGTAACTTTTTTATTTCTTCATAAAAAAATTTCAATTTTGTTTAAATAATTTTGTTTTCATGAAATCTAGATAGAAATGCCGTTTTTAAATATCTCGGACGATTTATTCTAAACTTATACAAAAAAAGGTTTTTCTTAAAAATCGCACAAAAACTGCTGTAACTTTTTTATTTCTTCATAAAAAAATTTCAATTTTGTTTAAATAATTTTGTTTTCATGAAATCTAGATAGAAATGCCGTTTTTAAATTTCTCGGACGATTTATTCTAAACTTATACAAAAAAAGGTTTTTCTTAAAAATCGCACAAAAACTGCTGTAACTTTTTTATTTCTTCATAAAAAAATTTCAATTTTGTTTAAATAATTTTGTTTTCATGAAATCTAGATAGAAATGCCGTTTTTAAATATCTCGGACGATTTATTCTAAACTTATACAAAAAAAGGTTTTTCTTAAAAATCGCACAAAAACTGCTGTAACTTTTTTATTTCTTCATAAAAAAATTTCAATTTTGTTTAAATAATTTTGTTTTCATGAAATCTAGATAGAAATGCCGTTTTTAAATATCTCGGACGATTTATTCTAAACTTATACAAAAAAAGGTTTTTCTTAAAAATCGCACAAAAACTGCTGTAACTTTTTTATTTCTTCATAAAAAAATTTCAATTTTGTTTAAATAATTTTGTTTTCATAAAATCTAGATAGAAATGCCGTTTTTAAATTTCTCGGACGATTTATTCTAAACTTATACAAAAAAAGGTTTTTCTTAAAAATCGCACAAAAACTGCTGTAACTTTTTTATTTCTTCATAAAAAAATTTCAATTTTGTTTAAATAATTTTGTTTTCATGAAATCTAGATAGAAATGCCGTTTTTAAATATCTCGGACGATTTATTCTAAACTTATACAAAAAAAGGTTTTTCTTAAAAATCGCACAAAAACTGCTGTAACTTTTTTATTTCTTCATAAAAAAATTTCAATTTTGTTTAAATAATTTTGTTTTCATGAAATCTAGATAGAAATGCCGTTTTTAAATATCTCGGACGATTTATTCTAAACTTATACAAAAAAAGGTTTTTCTTAAAAATCGCACAAAAACTGCTGTAACTTTTTTATTTCTTCATAAAAAAATTTCAATTTTGTTTAAATAATTTTGTTTTCATGAAATCTAGATAGAAATGCCGTTTTTAAATATCTCGGACGATTTATTCTAAACTTATACAAAAAAAGGTTTTTCTTAAAAATCGCACAAAAACTGCTGTAACTTTTTTATTTCTTCATAAAATTTTTTTAATTTTGTTTAAATAAGTTAGCTTTCATGGAATCTAATTAGAAATGCCATTTTAAAATTTCTCGGACGATTTATTCTAAAGTTATACAAAAAAAGGTTTTTCTTAAAAATCGCACAAAAACTGCTGTAACTTTTTTATTTCTTCATAAAATTTTTTTAATTTTGTTTAAATAAGTTAGCTTTCATGGAATCTAATTAGATATGCCATTTTAAAATTTCTCGGACGATTTATTCTAAACTTATACAAAAAAAGGTTTTTCTTAAAAATCGCACAAAAACTGCTGTAACTTTTTTATTTCTTCATAAAAAAATTTCAATTTTGTTTAAATAATTTTGTTTTCATGAAATCTAGATAGAAATGCCGTTTTTAAATATCTCGGACGATTTATTCTAAACTTATACAAAAAAAGGTTTTTCTTAAAAATCGCACAAAAACTGCTGTAACTTTTTTATTTCTTCATAAAAAAATTTCAATTTTGTTTAAATAATTTTGTTTTCATGAAATCTAGATAGAAATGCCGTTTTTAAATATCTCGGACGATTTATTCTAAAGTTATACAAAAAAAGGTTTTTCTTAAAAATCGCACAAAAACTGCTGTAACTTTTTTATTTCTTCATAAAAAAATTTCAATTTTGTTTAAATAATTTTGTTTTCATGAAATCTAGATAGAAATGCCGTTTTTAAATATCTCGGACGATTTATTCTAAACTTATACAAAAAAAGGTTTTTCTTAAAAATCGCACAAAAACTGCTGTAACTTTTTTATTTCTTCATAAAAAAATTTCAATTTTGTTTAAATAATTTTGTTTTCATGAAATCTAGATAGAAATGCCGTTTTTAAATATCTCGGACGATTTATTCTAAACTTATACAAAAAAAGGTTTTTCTTAAAAATCGCACAAAAACTGCTGTAACTTTTTTATTTCTTCATAAAATTTTTTTAATTTTGTTTAAATAAGTTAGCTTTCATGGAATCTAATTAGAAATGCCATTTTAAAATTTCTCGGACGATTTATTCTAAAGTTATACAAAAAAAGGTTTTTCTTAAAAATCGCACAAAAACTGCTGTAACTTTTTTATTTCTTCATAAAATTTTTTTAATTTTGTTTAAATAAGTTAGCTTTCATGGAATCTAATTAGAAATGCCATTTTAAAATTTCTCGGACGATTTATTCTAAAGTTATACAAAAAAAGGTTTTTCTTAAAAATCGCACAAAAACTGCTGTAACTTTTTTATTTCTTCATAAAATTTTTTTAATTTTGTTTAAATAAGTTAGCTTTCATGGAATCTAATTAGAAATGCCATTTTAAAATTTCTCGGACGATTTATTCTAAAGTTATACAAAAAAAGGTTTTTCTTAAAAATCGCACAAAAACTGCTGTAACTTTTTTATTTCTTCATAAAAAAATTTCAATTTTGTTTAAATAATTTTGTTTTCATGAAATCTAGATAGAAATGCCGTTTTTAAATATCTCGGACGATTTATTCTAAACTTATACAAAAAAAGGTTTTTCTTAAAAATCGCACAAAAACTGCTGTAACTTTTTTATTTCTTCATAAAATTTTTTTAATTTTGTTTAAATAAGTTAGCTTTCATGGAATCTAATTAGAAATGCCATTTTAAAATTTCTCGGACGATTTATTCTAAAGTTATACAAAAAAAGGTTTTTCTTAAAAATCGCACAAAAACTGCTGTAACTTTTTTATTTCTTCATAAAATTTTTTTAATTTTGTTTAAATAAGTTAGCTTTCATGGAATCTAATTAGAAATGCCATTTTAAAATTTCTCGGACGATTTATTCTAAAGTTATACAAAAAAAGGTTTTTCTTAAAAATCGCACAAAAACTGCTGTAACTTTTATATTTCTTCATAAAATTTTTTTAATTTTGTTTAAATAAGTTAGCTTTCATGGAATCTAATTAGAAATGCCATTTTAAAATTTCTCGGACGATTTATTCTAAAGTTATACAAAAAAAGGTTTTTCTTAAAAATCGCACAAAAACTGCTGTAACTTTTTTATTTCTTCATAAAAAAATTTCAATTTTGTTTAAATAATTTTGTTTTCATGAAATCTAGATAGAAATGCCGTTTTTAAATATCTCGGACGATTTATTCTAAACTTATACAAAAAAAGGTTTTTCTTAAAAATCGCACAAAAACTGCTGTAACTTTTTTATTTCTTCATAAAATTTTTTTAATTTTGTTTAAATAAGTTAGCTTTCATGGAATCTAATTAGAAATGCCATTTTAAAATTTCTCGGACGATTTATTCTAAAGTTATACAAAAAAAGGTTTTTCTTAAAAATCGCACAAAAACTGCTGTAACTTTTTTATTTCTTCATAAAATTTTTTTAATTTTGTTTAAATAAGTTAGCTTTCATGGAATCTAATTAGAAATGCCATTTTAAAATTTCTCGGACGATTTATTCTAAAGTTATACAAAAAAAGGTTTTTCTTAAAAATCGCACAAAAACTGCTGTAACTTTTTTATTTCTTCATAAAATTTTTTTAATTTTGTTTAAATAAGTTAGCTTTCATGGAATCTAATTAGAAATGCCATTTTAAAATTTCTCGGACGATTTATTCTAAACTTATACAAAAAAAGGTTTTTCTTAAAAATCGCACAAAAACTGCTGTAACTTTTTTATTTCTTCATAAAAAAATTTCAATTTTGTTTAAATAATTTTGTTTTCATGAAATCTAGATAGAAATGCCGTTTTTAAATATCTCGGACGATTTATTCTAAACTTATACAAAAAAAGGTTTTTCTTAAAAATCGCACAAAAACTGCTGTAACTTTTTTATTTCTTCATAAAAAAATTTCAATTTTGTTTAAATAATTTTGTTTTCATGAAATCTAGATAGAAATGCCGTTTTTAAATATCTCGGACGATTTATTCTAAAGTTATACAAAAAAAGGTTTTTCTTAAAAATCGCACAAAAACTGCTGTAACTTTTTTATTTCTTCATAAAAAAATTTCAATTTTGTTTAAATAATTTTGTTTTCATGAAATCTAGATAGAAATGCCGTTTTTAAATATCTCGGACGATTTATTCTAAACTTATACAAAAAAAGGTTTTTCTTAAAAATCGCACAAAAACTGCTGTAACTTTTTTATTTCTTCATAAAAAAATTTCAATTTTGTTTAAATAATTTTGTTTTCATGAAATCTAGATAGAAATGCCGTTTTTAAATATCTCGGACGATTTATTCTAAACTTATACAAAAAAAGGTTTTTCTTAAAAATCGCACAAAAACTGCTGTAACTTTTTTATTTCTTCATAAAAAAATTTCAATTTTGTTTAAATAATTTTGTTTTCATGAAATCTAGATAGAAATGCCGTTTTTAAATATCTCGGACGATTTATTCTAAACTTATACAAAAAAAGGTTTTTCTTAAAAATCGCACAAAAACTGCTGTAACTTTTTTATTTCTTCATAAAAAAATTTCAATTTTGTTTAAATAATTTTGTTTTCATAAAATCTAGATAGAAATGCCGTTTTTAAATTTCTCGGACGATTTATTCTAAACTTATACAAAAAAAGGTTTTTCTTAAAAATCGCACAAAAACTGCTGTAACTTTTTTATTTCTTCATAAAAAAATTTCAATTTTGTTTAAATAATTTTGTTTTCATGAAATCTAGATAGAAATGCCGTTTTTAAATATCTCGGACGATTTATTCTAAAGTTATACAAAAAAAGGTTTTTCTTAAAAATCGCACAAAAACTGCTGTAACTTTTTTATTTCTTCATAAAAAAATTTCAATTTTGTTTAAATAATTTTGTTTTCATGAAATCTAGATAGAAATGCCGTTTTTAAATATCTCGGACGATTTATTCTAAAGTTATACAAAAAAAGGTTTTTCTTAAAAATCGCACAAAAACTGCTGTAACTTTTTTATTTCTTCATAAAAAAATTTCAATTTTGTTTAAATAATTTTGTTTTCATGAAATCTAGATAGAAATGCCGTTTTTAAATATCTCGGACGATTTATTCTAAACTTATACAAAAAAAGGTTTTTCTTAAAAATCGCACAAAAACTGCTGTAACTTTTTTATTTCTTCATAAAAAAATTTCAATTTTGTTTAAATAATTTTGTTTTCATGAAATCTAGATAGAAATGCCGTTTTTAAATATCTCGGACGATTTATTCTAAACTTATACAAAAAAAGGTTTTTCTTAAAAATCGCACAAAAACTGCTGTAACTTTTTTATTTCTTCATAAAAAAATTTCAATTTTGTTTAAATAATTTTGTTTTCATGAAATCTAGATAGAAATGCCGTTTTTAAATATCTCGGACGATTTATTCTAAACTTATACAAAAAAAGGTTTTTCTTAAAAATCGCACAAAAACTGCTGTAACTTTTTTATTTCTTCATAAAAAAATTTCAATTTTGTTTAAATAATTTTGTTTTCATAAAATCTAGATAGAAATGCCGTTTTTAAATTTCTCGGACGATTTATTCTAAACTTATACAAAAAAAGGTTTTTCTTAAAAATCGCACAAAAACTGCTGTAACTTTTTTATTTCTTCATAAAAAAATTTCAATTTTGTTTAAATAATTTTGTTTTCATGAAATCTAGATAGAAATGCCGTTTTTAAATATCTCGGACGATTTATTCTAAAGTTATACAAAAAAAGGTTTTTCTTAAAAATCGCACAAAAACTGCTGTAACTTTTTTATTTCTTCATAAAAAAATTTCAATTTTGTTTAAATAATTTTGTTTTCATGAAATCTAGATAGAAATGCCGTTTTTAAATTTCTCGGACGATTTATTCTAAACTTATACAAAAAAAGGTTTTTCTTAAAAATCGCACAAAAACTGCTGTAACTTTTTTATTTCTTCATAAAAAAATTTCAATTTTGTTTAAATAATTTTGTTTTCATGAAATCTAGATAGAAATGCCGTTTTTAAATTTCTCGGACGATTTATTCTAAACTTATACAAAAAAAGGTTTTTCTTAAAAATCGCACAAAAACTGCTGTAACTTTTTTATTTCTTCATAAAAAAATTTCAATTTTGTTTAAATAATTTTGTTTTCATGAAATCTAGATAGAAATGCCGTTTTTAAATATCTCGGACGATTTATTCTAAACTTATACAAAAAAAGGTTTTTCTTAAAAATCGCACAAAAACTGCTGTAACTTTTTTATTTCTTCATAAAAAAATTTCAATTTTGTTTAAATAATTTTGTTTTCATGAAATCTAGATAGAAATGCCGTTTTTAAATATCTCGGACGATTTATTCTAAACTTATACAAAAAAAGGTTTTTCTTAAAAATCGCACAAAAACTGCTGTAACTTTTTTATTTCTTCATAAAAAAATTTCAATTTTGTTTAAATAATTTTGTTTTCATAAAATCTAGATAGAAATGCCGTTTTTAAATTTCTCGGACGATTTATTCTAAACTTATACAAAAAAAGGTTTTTCTTAAAAATCGCACAAAAACTGCTGTAACTTTTTTATTTCTTCATAAAAAAATTTCAATTTTGTTTAAATAATTTTGTTTTCATGAAATCTAGATAGAAATGCCGTTTTTAAATATCTCGGACGATTTATTCTAAACTTATACAAAAAAAGGTTTTTCTTAAAAATCGCACAAAAACTGCTGTAACTTTTTTATTTCTTCATAAAAAAATTTCAATTTTGTTTAAATAATTTTGTTTTCATGAAATCTAGATAGAAATGCCGTTTTTAAATATCTCGGACGATTTATTCTAAACTTATACAAAAAAAGGTTTTTCTTAAAAATCGCACAAAAACTGCTGTAACTTTTTTATTTCTTCATAAAAAAATTTCAATTTTGTTTAAATAATTTTGTTTTCATGAAATCTAGATAGAAATGCCGTTTTTAAATATCTCGGACGATTTATTCTAAACTTATACAAAAAAAGGTTTTTCTTAAAAATCGCACAAAAACTGCTGTAACTTTTTTATTTCTTTATAAAAAAATTTCAATTTTGTTTAAATAATTTTGTTTTCATGAAATCTAGATAGAAATGCCGTTTTTAAATATCTCGGACGATTTATTCTAAACTTATACAAAAAAAGGTTTTTCTTAAAAATCGCACAAAAACTGCTGTAACTTTTTTATTTCTTCATAAAAAAATTTCAATTTTGTTTAAATAATTTTGTTTTCATGAAATCTAGATAGAAATGCCGTTTTTAAATATCTCGGACGATTTATTCTAAACTTATACAAAAAAAGGTTTTTCTTAAAAATCGCACAAAAACTGCTGTAACTTTTTTATATCTTCATAAAAATTTTTTAATTTTGTTTAAATAAGTTAGCTTTCATGGAATCTAATTAGAAATGCCATTTTAAAATTTTTGGACGATTTATTCTAAAGTTATACAAAAAAAGGTTTTTCTTAAAAATCGCACAAAAACTGCTGTAACTTTTTTATTTCTTCATAAAAAATTTTTAATTTTGTTTAAATAAGTTAGCTTTCATGGAATCTAATTAGAAATGCCATTTTAAAATTTTTGGACGATTTATTCTAAAGTTATACAAAAAAAGGTTTTTCTTAAAAATCGCACAAAAACTGCTGTAACTTTTTTATTTCTTCATAAAAAAATTTCAATTTTGTTTAAATAATTTTGTTTTCATGAAATCTAGATAGAAATGCCGTTTTTAAATATCTCGGACGATTTATTCTAAACTTATACAAAAAAAGGTTTTTCTTAAAAATCGCACAAAAACTGCTGTAACTTTTTTATTTCTTCATAAAAAAATTTCAATTTTGTTTAAATAATTTTGTTTTCATGGAATCTAATTAGAAATGCCATTTTAAAATTTCTCGGACGATTTATTCTAAAGTTATACAAAAAAAGGTTTTTCTTAAAAATCGCACAAAAACTGCTGTAACTTTTTTATTTCTTCATAAAATTTTTTTAATTTTGTTTAAATAAGTTAGCTTTCATGGAATCTAATTAGAAATGCCATTTTAAAATTTCTCGGACGATTTATTCTAAAGTTATACAAAAAAAGGTTTTTCTTAAAAATCGCACAAAAACTGCTGTAACTTTTTTATTTCTTCATAAAAAAATTTCAATTTTGTTTAAATAATTTTGTTTTCATGGAATCTAATTAGAAATGCCATTTTAAAATTTCTCGGACGATTTATTCTAAAGTTATACAAAAAAAGGTTTTTCTTAAAAATCGCACAAAAACTGCTGTAACTTTTTTATTTCTTCATAAAATTTTTTTAATTTTGTTTAAATAAGTTAGCTTTCATGGAATCTAATTAGAAATGCCATTTTAAAATTTCTCGGACGATTTATTCTAAAGTTATACAAAAAAAGGTTTTTCTTAAAAATCGCACAAAAACTGCTGTAACTTTTTTATTTCTTCATAAAATTTTTTTAATTTTGTTTAAATAAGTTAGCTTTCATGGAATCTAATTAGAAATGCCATTTTAAAATTTCTCGGACGATTTATTCTAAAGTTATACAAAAAAAGGTTTTTCTTAAAAATCGCACAAAAACTGCTGTAACTTTTTTATTTCTTCATAAAAAAATTTCAATTTTGTTTAAATAATTTTGTTTTCATGGAATCTAATTAGAAATGCCATTTTAAAATTTCTCGGACGATTTATTCTAAAGTTATACAAAAAAAGGTTTTTCTTAAAAATCGCACAAAAACTGCTGTAACTTTTTTATTTCTTCATAAAATTTTTTTAATTTTGTTTAAATAAGTTAGCTTTCATGGAATCTAATTAGAAATGCCATTTTAAAATTTCTCGGACGATTTATTCTAAAGTTATACAAAAAAAGGTTTTTCTTAAAAATCGCACAAAAACTGCTGTAACTTTTTTATTTCTTCATAAAATTTTTTTAATTTTGTTTAAATAAGTTAGCTTTCATGGAATCTAATTAGAAATGCCATTTTAAAATTTCTCGGACGATTTATTCTAAAGTTATACAAAAAAAGGTTTTTCTTAAAAATCGCACAAAAACTGCTGTAACTTTTTTATTTCTTCATAAAATTTTTTAATTTTGTTTAAATAAGTTAGCTTTCATGGAATCTAATTAGAAATGCCATTTTAAAATTTCTCGGACGATTTATTCTAAAGTTATACAAAAAAAGGTTTTTCTTAAAAATCGCACAAAAACTGCTGTAACTTTTTTATTTCTTCATAAAAAAATTTCAATTTTGTTTAAATAATTTTGTTTTCATGAAATCTAGATAGAAATGCCGTTTTTAAATATCTCGGACGATTTATTCTAAACTTATACAAAAAAAGGTTTTTCTTAAAAATCGCACAAAAACTGCTGTAACTTTTTTATTTCTTCATAAAAAAATTTCAATTTTGTTTAAATAATTTTGTTTTCATGAAATCTAGATAGAAATGCCGTTTTTAAATATCTCGGACGATTTATTCTAAACTTATACAAAAAAAGGTTTTTCTTAAAAATCGCACAAAAACTGCTGTAACTTTTTTATTTCTTCATAAAAAAATTTCAATTTTGTTTAAATAATTTTGTTTTCATGAAATCTAGATAGAAATGCCGTTTTTAAATATCTCGGACGATTTATGCTAAACTTATACAAAAAAAGGTTTTTCTTAAAAATCGCACAAAAACTGCTGTAACTTTTTTATTTCTTCATAAAAAAATTTCAATTTTGTTTAAATAATTTTGTTTTCATGAAATCTAGATAGAAATGCCGTTTTTAAATATCTCGGACGATTTATTCTAAACTTATACAAAAAAAGGTTTTTCTTAAAAATCGCACAAAAACTGCTGTAACTTTTTTATTTCTTCATAAAAAAATTTCAATTTTGTTTAAATAATTTTGTTTTCATGAAATCTAGATAGAAATGCCGTTTTTAAATATCTCGGACGATTTATTCTAAACTTATACAAAAAAAGGTTTTTCTTAAAAATCGCACAAAAACTGCTGTAACGTTTTTATTTCTTCATAAAAAAATTTCAATTTTGTTTAAATAATTTTGTTTTCATGAAATCTAGATAGAAATGCCGTTTTTAAATATCTCGGACGATTTATTCTAAACTTATACAAAAAAAGGTTTTTCTTAAAAATCGCACAAAAACTGCTGTAACTTTTTTATTTCTTCATAAAAAAATTTCAATTTTGTTTAAATAATTTTGTTTTCATGAAATCTAGATAGAAATGCCGTTTTTAAATATCTCGGACGATTTATTCTAAACTTATACAAAAAAAGGTTTTTCTTAAAAATCGCACAAAAACTGCTGTAACTTTTTTATTTCTTCATAAAAAAATTTCAATTTTGTTTAAATAATTTTGTTTTCATGAAATCTAGATAGAAATGCCGTTTTTAAATATCTCGGACGATTTATTCTAAACTTATACAAAAAAAGGTTTTTCTTAAAAATCGCACAAAAACTGCTGTAACTTTTTTATTTCTTCATAAAAAAATTTCAATTTTGTTTAAATAATTTTGTTTTCATGAAATCTAGATAGAAATGCCGTTTTTAAATATCTCGGACGATTTATTCTAAACTTATACAAAAAAAGGTTTTTCTTAAAAATCGCACAAAAACTGCTGTAACTTTTTTATTTCTTCATAAAAAAATTTTAATTTTGTTTAAATAATTTTGTTTTCATGAAATCTAGATAGAAATGCCGTTTTTAAATATCTCGGACGATTTATTCTAAACTTATACAAAAAAAGGTTTTTCTTAAAAATCGCACAAAAACTGCTGTAACTTTTTTATTTCTTCATAAAAAAATTTCAATTTTGTTTAAATAATTTTGTTTTCATGAAATCTAGATAGAAATGCCGTTTTTAAATATCTCGGACGATTTATTCTAAACTTATACAAAAAAAGGTTTTTCTTAAAAATCGCACAAAAACTGCTGTAACTTTTTTATTTCTTCATAAAAAAATTTCAATTTTGTTTAAATAATTTTGTTTTCATGAAATCTAGATAGAAATGCCGTTTTTAAATATCTCGGACGATTTATTCTAAACTTATACAAAAAAAGGTTTTTCTTAAAAATCGCACAAAAACTGCTGTAACTTTTTTATTTCTTCATAAAAAAATTTCAATTTTGTTTAAATAATTTTGTTTTCATGAAATCTAGATAGAAATGCCGTTTTTAAATATCTCGGACGATTTATTCTAAACTTATACAAAAAAAGGTTTTTCTTAAAAATCGCACAAAAACTGCTGTAACTTTTTTATTTCTTCATAAAAAAATTTCAATTTTGTTTAAATAATTTTGTTTTCATGAAATCTAGATAGAAATGCCGTTTTTAAATATCTCGGACGATTTATTCTAAACTTATACAAAAAAAGGTTTTTCTTAAAAATCGCACAAAAACTGCTGTAACTTTTTTATTTCTTCATAAAAAAATTTCAATTTTGTTTAAATAATTTTGTTTTCATGAAATCTAGATAGAAATGCCGTTTTTAAATATCTCGGACGATTTATTCTAAACTTATACAAAAAAAGGTTTTTCTTAAAAATCGCACAAAAACTGCTGTAACTTTTTTATTTCTTCATAAAAAAATTTCAATTTTGTTTAAATAATTTTGTTTTCATGAAATCTAGATAGAAATGCCGTTTTTAAATATCTCGGACGATTTATTCTAAACTTATACAAAAAAAGGTTTTTCTTAAAAATCGCACAAAAACTGCTGTAACTTTTTTATTTCTTCATAAAAAAATTTCAATTTTGTTTAAATAATTTTGTTTTCATGAAATCTAGATAGAAATGCCGTTTTTAAATATCTCGGACGATTTATTCTAAACTTATACAAAAAAAGGTTTTTCTTAAAAATCGCACAAAAACTGCTGTAACTTTTTTATTTCTTCATAAAAATTTTTTAATTTTGTTTAAATAAGTTAGCTTTCATGGAATCTAATTAGAAATGCCATTTTAAAATTTCTCGGACGATTTATTCTAAAGTAATACAAAAAAAGGTTTTTCTTAAAAATCGCACAAAAACTGCTGTAACGTTTTTATTTCTTCATAAAAAAATTTCAATTTTGTTTAAATAATTTTCTTTTCATGAAATCTAGATAGAAATGCCGTTTTTAAATATCTCGGACGATTTATTCTAAACTTATACAAAAAAAAGGTTTTTCTTAAAAATCGCACAAAAACTGCTGTAACTTTTTTATTTCTTCATAAAAATTTTTTAATTTTGTTTAAATAAGTTAGCTTTCATGGAATCTAATTAGAAATGCCATTTTAAAATTTCTCGGACGATTTATTCTAAAGTAATACAAAAAAAGGTTTTTCTTAAAAATCGCACAAAAACTGCTGTAACGTTTTTATTTCTTCATAAAAAAATTTCAATTTTGTTTAAATAATTTTCTTTTCATGAAATCTAGATAGAAATGCCGTTTTTAAATATCTCGGACGATTTATTCTAAACTTATACAAAAAAAAGGTTTTTCTTAAAAATCGCACAAAAACTGCTGTAACTTTTTTATTTCTTCATAAAAAAATTTCAATTTTGTTTAAATAATTTTGTTTTCATGAAATCTAGATAGAAATGCCGTTTTTAAATATCTCGGACGATTTATTCTAAACTTATACAAAAAAAGGTTTTTCTTAAAAATCGCACAAAAACTGCTGTAACTTTTTTATTTCTTCATAAAAAAATTTCAATTTTGTTTAAATAATTTTGTTTTCATGAAATCTAGATAGAAATGCCGTTTTTAAATATCTCGGACGATTTATTCTAAACTTATACAAAAAAAGGTTTTTCTTAAAAATCGCACAAAAACTGCTGTAACTTTTTTATTTCTTCATAAAAAAATTTCAATTTTGTTTAAATAATTTTGTTTTCATGAAATCTAGATAGAAATGCCGTTTTTAAATATCTCGGACGATTTATTCTAAACTTATACAAAAAAAGGTTTTTCTTAAAAATCGCACAAAAACTGCTGTAACTTTTTTATTTCTTCATAAAAAAATTTCAATTTTGTTTAAATAATTTTGTTTTCATGAAATCTAGATAGAAATGCCGTTTTTAAATATCTCGGACGATTTATTCTAAACTTATACAAAAAAAGGTTTTTCTTAAAAATCGCACAAAAACTGCTGTAACTTTTTTATTTCTTCATAAAAAATTTTTAATTTTGTTTAAATAAGTTAGCTTTCATGGAATCTAATTAGAAATGCCATTTTAAAATTTCTCGGACGATTTATTCTAAACTAATACAAAAAAAGGTTTTTCTTAAAAATCGCACAAAAACTGCTGTAACGTTTTTATTTCTTCATAAAAAAATTTCAATTTTGTTTAAATAATTTTGTTTTCATGAAATCTAGATAGAAATGCCGTTTTTAAATATCTCGGACGATTTATTCTAAACTTATACAAAAAAAGGTTTTTCTTAAAAATCGCACAAAAACTGCTGTAACTTTTTTATTTCTTCATAAAAAAATTTCAATTTTGTTTAAATAATTTTGTTTTCATGAAATCTAGATAGAAATGCCGTTTTTAAATATCTCGGACGATTTATTCTAAACTTATACAAAAAAAGGTTTTTCTTAAAAATCGCACAAAAACTGCTGTAACTTTTTTATTTCTTCATAAAAAAATTTCAATTTTGTTTAAATAATTTTGTTTTCATGAAATCTAGATAGAAATGCCGTTTTTAAATATCTCGGACGATTTATTCTAAACTTATACAAAAAAAGGTTTTTCTTAAAAATCGCACAAAAACTGCTGTAACTTTTTTATTTCTTCATAAAAAAATTTCAATTTTGTTTAAATAATTTTGTTTTCATGAAATCTAGATAGAAATGCCGTTTTTAAATATCTCGGACGATTTATTCTAAACTTATACAAAAAAAGGTTTTTCTTAAAAATCGCACAAAAACTGCTGTAACTTTTTTATTTCTTCATAAAAAAATTTCAATTTTGTTTAAATAATTTTGTTTTCATGAAATCTAGATAGAAATGCCGTTTTTAAATATCTCGGACGATTTATTCTAAACTTATACAAAAAAAGGTTTTTCTTAAAAATCGCACAAAAACTGCTGTAACTTTTTTATTTCTTCATAAAAAAATTTCAATTTTGTTTAAATAATTTTGTTTTCATGAAATCTAGATAGAAATGCCGTTTTTAAATATCTCGGACGATTTATTCTAAACTTATACAAAAAAAGGTTTTTCTTAAAAATCGCACAAAAACTGCTGTAACTTTTTTATTTCTTCATAAAAATTTTTTAATTTTGTTTAAATAAGTTAGCTTTCATGGAATCTAATTAGAAATGCCATTTTAAAATTTCTCGGACGATTTATTCTAAACTTATACAAAAAAGGTTTTTCTTAAAAATCGCACAAAAACTGCTGTAACTTTTTTATTTCTTCATAAAAAAATTTCAATTTTGTTTAAATAATTTTGTTTTCATGAAATCTAGATAGAAATGCCGTTTTTAAATATCTCGGACGATTTATTCTAAACTTATACAAAAAAAGGTTTTTCTTAAAAATCGCACAAAAACTGCTGTAACTTTTTTATTTCTTCATAAAAAAATTTCAATTTTGTTTAAATAATTTTGTTTTCATGAAATCTAGATAGAAATGCCGTTTTTAAATATCTCGGACGATTTATTCTAAACTTATACAAAAAAAGGTTTTTCTTAAAAATCGCACAAAAACTGCTGTAACTTTTTTATTTCTTCATAAAAATTTTTTAATTTTGTTTAAATAAGTTAGCTTTCATGGAATCTAATTAGAAATGCCATTTTAAAATTTCTCGGACGATTTATTCTAAACTTATACAAAAAAGGTTTTTCTTAAAAATCGCACAAAAACTGCTGTAACTTTTTTATTTCTTCATAAAAAAATTTCAATTTTGTTTAAATAATTTTGTTTTCATGAAATCTAGATAGAAATGCCGTTTTTAAATATCTCGGACGATTTATTCTAAACTTATACAAAAAAAGGTTTTTCTTAAAAATCGCACAAAAACTGCTGTAACTTTTTTATTTCTTCATAAAAATTTTTTAATTTTGTTTAAATAAGTTAGCTTTCATGGAATCTAATTAGAAATGCCATTTTAAAATTTCTCGGACGATTTATTCTAAACTTATACAAAAAAGGTTTTTCTTAAAAATCGCACAAAAACTGCTGTAACTTTTTTATTTCTTCATAAAAAAATTTCAATTTTGTTTAAATAATTTTGTTTTCATGAAATCTAGATAGAAATGCCGTTTTTAAATATCTCGGACGATTTATTCTAAACTTATACAAAAAAAGGTTTTTCTTAAAAATCGCACAAAAACTGCTGTAACTTTTTTATTTCTTCATAAAAAAATTTCAATTTTGTTTAAATAATTTTGTTTTCATGAAATCTAGATAGAAATGCCGTTTTTAAATATCTCGGACGATTTATTCTAAACTTATACAAAAAAAGGTTTTTCTTAAAAATCGCACAAAAACTGCTGTAACTTTTTTATTTCTTCATAAAAAAATTTCAATTTTGTTTAAATAATTTTGTTTTCATGAAATCTAGATAGAAATGCCGTTTTTAAATATCTCGGACGATTTATTCTAAACTTATACAAAAAAAGGTTTTTCTTAAAAATCGCACAAAAACTGCTGTAACTTTTTTATTTCTTCATAAAAATTTTTTAATTTTGTTTAAATAAGTTAGCTTTCATGGAATCTAATTAGAAATGCCATTTTAAAATTTCTCGGACGATTTATTCTAAAGTAATACAAAAAAAGGTTTTTCTTAAAAATCGCACAAAAACTGCTGTAACGTTTTTATTTCTTCATAAAAAAATTTCAATTTTGTTTAAATAATTTTCTTTTCATGAAATCTAGATAGAAATGCCGTTTTTAAATATCTCGGACGATTTATTCTAAACTTATACAAAAAAAGGTTTTTCTTAAAAATCGCACAAAAACTGCTGTAACTTTTTTATTTCTTCATAAAAAAATTTCAATTTTGTTTAAATAATTTTGTTTTCATGAAATCTAGATAGAAATGCCGTTTTTAAATATCTCGGACGATTTATTCTAAACTTATACAAAAAAAGGTTTTTCTTAAAAATCGCACAAAAACTGCTGTAACTTTTTTATTTCTTCATAAAAATTTTTTAATTTTGTTTAAATAAGTTAGCTTTCATGGAATCTAATTAGAAATGCCATTTTAAAATTTCTCGGACGATTTATTCTAAAGTAATACAAAAAAAGGTTTTTCTTAAAAATCGCACAAAAACTGCTGTAACGTTTTTATTTCTTCATAAAAAAATTTCAATTTTGTTTAAATAATTTTCTTTTCATGAAATCTAGATAGAAATGCCGTTTTTAAATATCTCGGACGATTTATTCTAAACTTATACAAAAAAAGGTTTTTCTTAAAAATCGCACAAAAACTGCTGTAACTTTTTTATTTCTTCATAAAAAAATTTCAATTTTGTTTAAATAATTTTGTTTTCATGAAATCTAGATAGAAATGCCGTTTTTAAATATCTCGGACGATTTATTCTAAACTTATACAAAAAAAGGTTTTTCTTAAAAATCGCACAAAAACTGCTGTAACTTTTTTATTTCTTCATAAAAATTTTTTAATTTTGTTTAAATAAGTTAGCTTTCATGGAATCTAATTAGAAATGCCATTTTAAAATTTCTCGGACGATTTATTCTAAACTTATACAAAAAAAGGTTTTTCTTAAAAATCGCACAAAAACTGCTGTAACTTTTTAATTTCTTCATAAAAATTTTTTAATTTTGTTTAAATAAGTTAGCTTTCATGGAATCTAATTAGAAATGCCATTTTAAAATTTCTCGGACGATTTATTCTAAACTTATACAAAAAAAGGTTTTTCTTAAAAATCGCACAAAAACTGCTGTAACTTTTTTATTTCTTCATAAAAAAATTTCAATTTTGTTTAAATAATTTTGTTTTCATGAAATCTAGATAGAAATGCCGTTTTTAAATATTTTGGACGATTTATTCTAAACTTATACAAAAAAAGGTTTTTCTTAAAAATCGCACAAAAACTGCTGTAACTTTTTTATTTCTTCATAAAAATTTTTTAATTTTGTTTAAATAAGTTAGCTTTCATGGAATCTAATTAGAAATGCCATTTTAAAATTTCTCGGACGATTTATTCTAAACTTATACAAAAAAAGGTTTTTCTTAAAAATCGCACAAAAACTGCTGTAACTTTTTTATTTCTTCATAAAAATTTTTTAATTTTGTTTAAATAAGTTAGCTTTCATGGAATCTAATTAGAAATGCCATTTTAAAATTTCTCGGACGATTTATTCTAAACTTATACAAAAAAAGGTTTTTCTTAAAAATCGCACAAAAACTGCTGTAACTTTTTTATTTCTTCATAAAAATTTTTTAATTTTGTTTAAATAAGTTAGCTTTCATGGAATCTAATTAGAAATGCCATTTTAAAATTTCTCGGACGATTTATTCTAAACTTATACAAAAAAAGGTTTTTCTTAAAAATCGCACAAAAACTGCTGTAACTTTTTTATTTCTTCATAAAAATTTTTTAATTTTGTTTAAATAAGTTAGCTTTCATGGAATCTAATTAGAAATGCCATTTTAAAATTTCTCGGACGATTTATTCTAAACTTATACAAAAAAAGGTTTTTCTTAAAAATCGCACAAAAACTGCTGTAACTTTTTTATTTCTTCATAAAAAAATTTCAATTTTGTTTAAATAATTTTGTTTTCATGAAATCTAGATAGAAATGCCGTTTTTAAATATCTCGGACGATTTATTCTAAACTTATACAAAAAAAGGTTTTTCTTAAAAATCGCACAAAAACTGCTGTAACTTTTTTATTTCTTCATAAAAATTTTTTAATTTTGTTTAAATAAGTTAGCTTTCATGGAATCTAATTAGAAATGCCATTTTAAAATTTCTCGGACGATTTATTCTAAAGTAATACAAAAAAAGGTTTTTCTTAAAAATCGCACAAAAACTGCTGTAACGTTTTTATTTCTTCATAAAAAAATTTCAATTTTGTTTAAATAATTTTCTTTTCATGAAATCTAGATAGAAATGCCGTTTTTAAATATCTCGGACGATTTATTCTAAACTTATACAAAAAAAGGTTTTTCTTAAAAATCGCACAAAAACTGCTGTAACTTTTTTATTTCTTCATAAAAAAATTTCAATTTTGTTTAAATAATTTTGTTTTCATGAAATCTAGATAGAAATGCCGTTTTTAAATATCTCGGACGATTTATTCTAAACTTATACAAAAAAAGGTTTTTCTTAAAAATCGCACAAAAACTGCTGTAACTTTTTTATTTCTTCATAAAAATTTTTTAATTTTGTTTAAATAAGTTAGCTTTCATGGAATCTAATTAGAAATGCCATTTTAAAATTTCTCGGACGATTTATTCTAAAGTAATACAAAAAAAGGTTTTTCTTAAAAATCGCACAAAAACTGCTGTAACGTTTTTATTTCTTCATAAAAAAATTTCAATTTTGTTTAAATAATTTTCTTTTCATGAAATCTAGATAGAAATGCCGTTTTTAAATATCTCGGACGATTTATTCTAAACTTATACAAAAAAAGGTTTTTCTTAAAAATCGCACAAAAACTGCTGTAACTTTTTTATTTCTTCATAAAAAAATTTCAATTTTGTTTAAATAATTTTGTTTTCATGAAATCTAGATAGAAATGCCGTTTTTAAATATCTCGGACGATTTATTCTAAACTTATACAAAAAAAGGTTTTTCTTAAAAATCGCACAAAAACTGCTGTAACTTTTTTATTTCTTCATAAAAATTTTTTAATTTTGTTTAAATAAGTTAGCTTTCATGGAATCTAATTAGAAATGCCATTTTAAAATTTCTCGGACGATTTATTCTAAAGTAATACAAAAAAAGGTTTTTCTTAAAAATCGCACAAAAACTGCTGTAACTTTTTTATTTCTTCATAAAAATTTTTTAATTTTGTTTAAATAAGTTAGCTTTCATGGAATCTAATTAGAAATGCCATTTTAAAATTTCTCGGACGATTTATTCTAAAGTAATACAAAAAAAGGTTTTTCTTAAAAATCGCACAAAAACTGCTGTAACGTTTTTATTTCTTCATAAAAAAATTTCAATTTTGTTTAAATAATTTTCTTTTCATGAAATCTAGATAGAAATGCCGTTTTTAAATATCTCGGACGATTTATTCTAAACTTATACAAAAAAAGGTTTTTCTTAAAAATCGCACAAAAACTGCTGTAACTTTTTTATTTCTTCATAAAAATTTTTTAATTTTGTTTAAATAAGTTAGCTTTCATGGAATCTAATTAGAAATGCCATTTTAAAATTTCTCGGACGATTTATTCTAAACTTATACAAAAAAAGGTTTTTCTTAAAAATCGCACAAAAACTGCTGTAACTTTTTTATTTCTTCATAAAAAAATTTCAATTTTGTTTAAATAATTTTGTTTTCATGAAATCTAGATAGAAATGCCGTTTTTAAATATCTCGGACGATTTATTCTAAACTTATACAAAAAAAGGTTTTTCTTAAAAATCGCACAAAAACTGCTGTAACTTTTTTATTTCTTCATAAAAAAATTTCAATTTTGTTTAAATAATTTTCTTTTCATGAAATCTAGATAGAAATGCCGTTTTTAAATATCTCGGACGATTTATTCTAAACTTATACAAAAAAAGGTTTTTCTTAAAAATCGCACAAAAACTGCTGTAACTTTTTTATTTCTTCATAAAAATTTTTTAATTTTGTTTAAATAAGTTAGCTTTCATGGAATCTAATTAGAAATGCCATTTTAAAATTTCTCGGACGATTTATTCTAAAGTAATACAAAAAAAGGTTTTTCTTAAAAATCGCACAAAAACTGCTGTAACGTTTTTATTTCTTCATAAAAAAATTTCAATTTTGTTTAAATAATTTTCTTTTCATGAAATCTAGATAGAAATGCCGTTTTTAAATATCTCGGACGATTTATTCTAAACTTATACAAAAAAAGGTTTTTCTTAAAAATCGCACAAAAACTGCTGTAACTTTTTTATTTCTTCATAAAAATTTTTTAATTTTGTTTAAATAAGTTAGCTTTCATGGAATCTAATTAGAAATGCCATTTTAAAATTTCTCGGACGATTTATTCTAAACTTATACAAAAAAAGGTTTTTCTTAAAAATCGCACAAAAACTGCTGTAACTTTTTTATTTCTTCATAAAAAAATTTCAATTTTGTTTAAATAATTTTGTTTTCATGAAATCTAGATAGAAATGCCGTTTTTAAATATCTCGGACGATTTATTCTAAACTTATACAAAAAAAGGTTTTTCTTAAAAATCGCACAAAAACTGCTGTAACTTTTTTATTTCTTCATAAAAAAATTTCAATTTTGTTTAAATAATTTTGTTTTCATGAAATCTAGATAGAAATGCCGTTTTTAAATATCTCGGACGATTTATTCTAAACTTATACAAAAAAAGGTTTTTCTTAAAAATCGCACAAAAACTGCTGTAACTTTTTTATTTCTTCATAAAAAAATTTCAATTTTGTTTAAATAATTTTGTTTTCATGAAATCTAGATAGAAATGGCGTTTTTAAATATCTCGGACGATTTATTCTAAACTTATACAAAAAAAGGTTTTTCTTAAAAATCGCACAAAAACTGCTGTAACTTTTTTATTTCTTCATAAAAAAATTTCAATTTTGTTTAAATAATTTTGTTTTCATGAAATCTAGATAGAAATGCCGTTTTTAAATATCTCGGACGATTTATTCTAAACTTATACAAAAAAAGGTTTTTCTTAAAAATCGCACAAAAACTGCTGTAACTTTTTTATTTCTTCATAAAAATTTTTTAATTTTGTTTAAATAAGTTAGCTTTCATGGAATCTAATTAGAAATGCCATTTTAAAATTTCTCGGACGATTTATTCTAAAGTAATACAAAAAAAGGTTTTTCTTAAAAATCGCACAAAAACTGCTGTAACTTTTTTATTTCTTCATAAAAATTTTTTAATTTTGTTTAAATAAGTTAGCTTTCATGGAATCTAATTAGAAATGCCATTTTAAAATTTCTCGGACGATTTATTCTAAAGTAATACAAAAAAAGGTTTTTCTTAAAAATCGCACAAAAACTGCTGTAACGTTTTTATTTCTTCATAAAAAAATTTCAATTTTGTTTAAATAATTTTGTTTTCATGAAATCTAGATAGAAATGCCGTTTTTAAATATCTCGGACGATTTATTCTAAACTTATACAAAAAAAGGTTTTTCTTAAAAATCGCACAAAAACTGCTGTAACTTTTTTATTTCTTCATAAAAATTTTTTAATTTTGTTTAAATAAGTTAGCTTTCATGGAATCTAATTAGAAATGCCATTTTAAAATTTCTCGGACGATTTATTCTAAACTTATACAAAAAAAGGTTTTTCTTAAAAATCGCACAAAAACTGCTGTAACTTTTTTATTTCTTCATAAAAAAATTTCAATTTTGTTTAAATAATTTTGTTTTCATGAAATCTAGATAGAAATGCCGTTTTTAAATATCTCGGACGATTTATTCTAAACTTATACAAAAAAAGGTTTTTCTTAAAAATCGCACAAAAACTGCTGTAACTTTTTTATTTCTTCATAAAAAAATTTCAATTTTGTTTAAATAATTTTGTTTTCATGAAATCTAGATAGAAATGCCGTTTTTAAATATCTCGGACGATTTATTCTAAACTTATACAAAAAAAGGTTTTTCTTAAAAATCGCACAAAAACTGCTGTAACTTTTTTATTTCTTCATAAAAAAATTTCAATTTTGTTTAAATAATTTTGTTTTCATGAAATCTAGATAGAAATGCCGTTTTTAAATATCTCGGACGATTTATTCTAAACTTATACAAAAAAAGGTTTTTCTTAAAAATCGCACAAAAACTGCTGTAACTTTTTTATTTCTTCATAAAAAAATTTCAATTTTGTTTAAATAATTTTGTTTTCATGAAATCTAGATAGAAATGCCGTTTTTAAATATCTCGGACGATTTATTCTAAACTTATACAAAAAAAGGTTTTTCTTAAAAATCGCACAAAAACTGCTGTAACTTTTTTATTTCTTCATAAAAAAATTTCAATTTTGTTTAAATAATTTTGTTTTCATGAAATCTAGATAGAAATGCCGTTTTTAAATATCTCGGACGATTTATTCTAAACTTATACAAAAAAAGGTTTTTCTTAAAAATCGCACAAAAACTGCTGTAACTTTTTTATTTCTTCATAAAAAAATTTCAATTTTGTTTAAATAATTTTGTTTTCATGAAATCTAGATAGAAATGCCGTTTTTAAATATCTCGGACGATTTATTCTAAACTTATACAAAAAAAGGTTTTTCTTAAAAATCGCACAAAAACTGCTGTAACTTTTTTATTTCTTCATAAAAAAATTTCAATTTTGTTTAAATAATTTTGTTTTCATGAAATCTAGATAGATATGCCGTTTTTAAATACCTCGGACGATTTATTCTAAACTTATACAAAAAAAGGTTTTTCTTAAAAATCGCACAAAAACTGCTGTAACTTTTTTATTTCTTCATAAAAAAATTTCAATTTTGTTTAAATAATTTTGTTTTCATGAAATCTAGATAGAAATGCCGTTTTTAAATATCTCGGACGATTTATTCTAAACTTATACAAAAAAAGGTTTTTCTTAAAAATCGCACAAAAACTGCTGTAACTTTTTTATTTCTTCATAAAAAAATTTCAATTTTGTTTAAATAATTTTGTTTTCATGAAATCTAGATAGAAATGCCGTTTTTAAATATCTCGGACGATTTATTCTAAACTTATACAAAAAAAGGTTTTTCTTAAAAATCGCACAAAAACTGCTGTAACTTTTTTATTTCTTCATAAAAAAATTTCAATTTTGTTTAAATAATTTTGTTTTCATGAAATCTAGATAGAAATGCCGTTTTTAAATATCTCGGACGATTTATTCTAAACTTATACAAAAAAAGGTTTTTCTTAAAAATCGCACAAAAACTGCTGTAACTTTTTTATTTCTTCATAAAAAAATTTCAATTTTGTTTAAATAATTTTGTTTTCATGAAATCTAGATAGAAATGCCGTTTTTAAATATCTCGGACGATTTATTCTAAACTTATACAAAAAAAGGTTTTTCTTAAAAATCGCACAAAAACTGCTGTAACTTTTTTATTTCTTCATAAAAAAATTTCAATTTTGTTTAAATAATTTTGTTTTCATGAAATCTAGATAGATATGCCGTTTTTAAATACCTCGGACGATTTATTCTAAACTTATACAAAAAAAGGTTTTTCTTAAAAATCGCACAAAAACTGCTGTAACTTTTTTATTTCTTCATAAAAAAATTTCAATTTTGTTTAAATAATTTTGTTTTCATGAAATCTAGATAGAAATGCCGTTTTTAAATATCTCGGACGATTTATTCTAAACTTATACAAAAAAAGGTTTTTCTTAAAAATCGCACAAAAACTGCTGTAACTTTTTTATTTCTTCATAAAAAAATTTCAATTTTGTTTAAATAATTTTGTTTTCATGAAATCTAGATAGAAATGCCGTTTTTAAATATCTCGGACGATTTATTCTAAACTTATACAAAAAAAGGTTTTTCTTAAAAATCGCACAAAAACTGCTGTAACTTTTTTATTTCTTCATAAAAAAATTTCAATTTTGTTTAAATAATTTTGTTTTCATGAAATCTAGATAGAAATGCCGTTTTTAAATATCTCGGACGATTTATTCTAAACTTATACAAAAAAAGGTTTTTCTTAAAAATCGCACAAAAACTGCTGTAACTTTTTTATTTCTTCATAAAAAAATTTCAATTTTGTTTAAATAATTTTGTTTTCATGAAATCTAGATAGAAATGCCGTTTTTAAATATCTCGGACGATTTATTCTAAACTTATACAAAAAAAGGTTTTTCTTAAAAATCGCACAAAAACTGCTGTAACTTTTTTATTTCTTCATAAAAAAATTTCAATTTTGTTTAAATAATTTTGTTTTCATGAAATCTAGATAGAAATGCCGTTTTTAAATATCTCGGACGATTTATTCTAAACTTATACAAAAAAAGGTTTTTCTTAAAAATCGCACAAAAACTGCTGTAACTTTTTTATTTCTTCATAAAAAAATTTCAATTTTGTTTAAATAATTTTGTTTTCATGAAATCTAGATAGAAATGCCGTTTTTAAATATCTCGGACGATTTATTCTAAACTTATACAAAAAAAGGTTTTTCTTAAAAATCGCACAAAAACTGCTGTAACTTTTTTATTTCTTCATAAAAATTTTTTAATTTTGTTTAAATAAGTTAGCTTTCATGGAATCTAATTAGAAATGCCATTTTAAAATTTCTCGGACGATTTATTCTAAACTTATACAAAAAAAGGTTTTTCTTAAAAATCGCACAAAAACTGCTGTAACTTTTTAATTTCTTCATAAAAATTTTTTAATTTTGTTTAAATAAGTTAGCTTTCATGGAATCTAATTAGAAATGCCATTTTAAAATTTCTCGGACGATTTATTCTAAACTTATACAAAAAAAGGTTTTTCTTAAAAATCGCACAAAAACTGCTGTAACTTTTTTATTTCTTCATAAAAAAATTTCAATTTTGTTTAAATAATTTTGTTTTCATGAAATCTAGATAGAAATGCCGTTTTTAAATATCTCGGACGATTTATTCTAAACTTATACAAAAAAAGGTTTTTCTTAAAAATCGCACAAAAACTGCTGTAACTTTTTAATTTCTTCATAAAAATTTTTTAATTTTGTTTAAATAAGTTAGCTTTCATGGAATCTAATTAGAAATGCCATTTTAAAATTTCTCGGACGATTTATTCTAAACTTATACAAAAAAAGGTTTTTCTTAAAAATCGCACAAAAACTGCTGTAACTTTTTTATTTCTTCATAAAAAAATTTCAATTTTGTTTAAATAATTTTGTTTTCATGAAATCTAGATAGAAATGCCGTTTTTAAATATCTCGGACGATTTATTCTAAACTTATACAAAAAAAGGTTTTTCTTAAAAATCGCACAAAAACTGCTGTAACTTTTTTATTTCTTCATAAAAAAATTTCAATTTTGTTTAAATAATTTTGTTTTCATGAAATCTAGATAGAAATGCCGTTTTTAAATATCTCGGACGATTTATTCTAAACTTATACAAAAAAAGGTTTTTCTTAAAAATCGCACAAAAACTGCTGTAACTTTTTTATTTCTTCATAAAAAAATTTCAATTTTGTTTAAATAATTTTGTTTTCATGAAATCTAGATAGAAATGCCGTTTTTAAATATCTCGGACGATTTATTCTAAACTTATACAAAAAAAGGTTTTTCTTAAAAATCGCACAAAAACTGCTGTAACTTTTTTATTTCTTCATAAAAAAATTTCAATTTTGTTTAAATAATTTTGTTTTCATGAAATCTAGATAGAAATGCCGTTTTTAAATATCTCGGACGATTTATTCTAAACTTATACAAAAAAAGGTTTTTCTTAAAAATCGCACAAAAACTGCTGTAACTTTTTTATTTCTTCATAAAAATTTTTTAATTTTGTTTAAATAAGTTAGCTTTCATGGAATCTAATTAGAAATGCCATTTTAAAATTTCTCGGACGATTTATTCTAAACTTATACAAAAAAAGGTTTTTCTTAAAAATCGCACAAAAACTGCTGTAACTTTTTAATTTCTTCATAAAAATTTTTAATTTTGTTTAAATAAGTTAGCTTTCATGGAATCTAATTAGAAATGCCATTTTAAAATTTCTCGGACGATTTATTCTAAACTTATACAAAAAAAGGTTTTTCTTAAAAATCGCACAAAAACTGCTGTAACTTTTTTATTTCTTCATAAAAAAATTTCAATTTTGTTTAAATAATTTTGTTTTCATGAAATCTAGATAGAAATGCCGTTTTTAAATATCTCGGACGATTTATTCTAAACTTATACAAAAAAAGGTTTTTCTTAAAAATCGCACAAAAACTGCTGTAACTTTTTTATTTCTTCATAAAAATTTTTTAATTTTGTTTAAATAAGTTAGCTTTCATGGAATCTAATTAGAAATGCCATTTTAAAATTTCTCGGACGATTTATTCTAAAGTTATACAAAAAAAGGTTTTTCTTAAAAATCGCACAAAAACTGCTGTAACTTTTTTATTTCTTCATAAAAAAATTTCAATTTTGTTTAAATAATTTTGTTTTCATGAAATCTAGATAGAAATGCCGTTTTTAAATATCTCGGACGATTTATTCTAAACTTATACAAAAAAAGGTTTTTCTTAAAAATCGCACAAAAACTGCTGTAACTTTTTAATTTCTTCATAAAAATTTTTTAATTTTGTTTAAATAAGTTAGCTTTCATGGAATCTAATTAGAAATGCCATTTTAAAATTTCTCGGACGATTTATTCTAAACTTATACAAAAAAAGGTTTTTCTTAAAAATCGCACAAAAACTGCTGTAACTTTTTTATTTCTTCATAAAAAAATTTCAATTTTGTTTAAATAATTTTGTTTTCATGAAATCTAGATAGAAATGCCGTTTTTAAATATCTCGGACGATTTATTCTAAACTTATACAAAAAAAGGTTTTTCTTAAAAATCGCACAAAAACTGCTGTAACTTTTTTATTTCTTCATAAAAAAATTTCAATTTTGTTTAAATAATTTTGTTTTCATGAAATCTAGATAGAAATGCCGTTTTTAAATATCTCGGACGATTTATTCTAAACTTATACAAAAAAAGGTTTTTCTTAAAAATCGCACAAAAACTGCTGTAACTTTTTTATTTCTTCATAAAAAAATTTCAATTTTGTTTAAATAATTTTGTTTTCATGAAATCTAGATAGAAATGCCGTTTTTAAATATCTCGGACGATTTATTCTAAACTTATACAAAAAAAGGTTTTTCTTAAAAATCGCACAAAAACTGCTGTAACTTTTTTATTTCTTCATAAAAAAATTTCAATTTTGTTTAAATAATTTTGTTTTCATGAAATCTAGATAGAAATGCCGTTTTTAAATATCTCGGACGATTTATTCTAAACTTATACAAAAAAAGGTTTTTCTTAAAAATCGCACAAAAACTGCTGTAACTTTTTTATTTCTTCATAAAAATTTTTTAATTTTGTTTAAATAAGTTAGCTTTCATGGAATCTAATTAGAAATGCCATTTTAAAATTTCTCGGACGATTTATTCTAAAGTTATACAAAAAAAGGTTTTTCTTAAAAATCGCACAAAAACTGCTGTAACTTTTTTATTTCTTCATAAAAAAATTTCAATTTTGTTTAAATAATTTTGTTTTCATGAAATCTAGATAGAAATGCCGTTTTTAAATATCTCGGACGATTTATTCTAAACTTATACAAAAAAAGGTTTTTCTTAAAAATCGCACAAAAACTGCTGTAACTTTTTAATTTCTTCATAAAAATTTTTTAATTTTGTTTAAATAAGTTAGCTTTCATGGAATCTAATTAGAAATGCCATTTTAAAATTTCTCGGACGATTTATTCTAAACTTATACAAAAAAAGGTTTTTCTTAAAAATCGCACAAAAACTGCTGTAACTTTTTAATTTCTTCATAAAAATTTTTTAATTTTGTTTAAATAAGTTAGCTTTCATGGAATCTAATTAGAAATGCCATTTTAAAATTTCTCGGACGATTTATTCTAAACTTATACAAAAAAAGGTTTTTCTTAAAAATCGCACAAAAACTGCTGTAACTTTTTTATTTCTTCATAAAAAAATTTCAATTTTGTTTAAATAATTTTGTTTTCATGAAATCTAGATAGAAATGCCGTTTTTAAATATCTCGGACGATTTATTCTAAACTTATACAAAAAAAGGTTTTTCTTAAAAATCGCACAAAAACTGCTGTAACTTTTTAATTTCTTCATAAAAATTTTTTAATTTTGTTTAAATAAGTTAGCTTTCATGGAATCTAATTAGAAATGCCATTTTAAAATTTCTCGGACGATTTATTCTAAACTTATACAAAAAAAGGTTTTTCTTAAAAATCGCACAAAAACTGCTGTAACTTTTTTATTTCTTCATAAAAAAATTTCAATTTTGTTTAAATAATTTTGTTTTCATGAAATCTAGATAGAAATGCCGTTTTTAAATATCTCGGACGATTTATTCTAAACTTATACAAAAAAAGGTTTTTCTTAAAAATCGCACAAAAACTGCTGTAACTTTTTTATTTCTTCATAAAAAAATTTCAATTTTGTTTAAATAATTTTGTTTTCATGAAATCTAGATAGAAATGCCGTTTTTAAATATCTCGGACGATTTATTCTAAACTTATACAAAAAAAGGTTTTTCTTAAAAATCGCACAAAAACTGCTGTAACTTTTTTATTTCTTCATAAAAATTTTTTAATTTTGTTTAAATAAGTTAGCTTTCATGGAATCTAATTAGAAATGCCATTTTAAAATTTCTCGGACGATTTATTCTAAAGTTATACAAAAAAAGGTTTTTCTTAAAAATCGCACAAAAACTGCTGTAACTTTTTTATTTCTTCATAAAAAAATTTCAATTTTGTTTAAATAATTTTGTTTTCATGAAATCTAGATAGAAATGCCGTTTTTAAATATCTCGGACGATTTATTCTAAACTTATACAAAAAAAGGTTTTTCTTAAAAATCGCACAAAAACTGCTGTAACTTTTTAATTTCTTCATAAAAATTTTTTAATTTTGTTTAAATAAGTTAGCTTTCATGGAATCTAATTAGAAATGCCATTTTAAAATTTCTCGGACGATTTATTCTAAACTTATACAAAAAAAGGTTTTTCTTAAAAATCGCACAAAAACTGCTGTAACTTTTTTATTTCTTCATAAAAAAATTTCAATTTTGTTTAAATAATTTTGTTTTCATGAAATCTAGATAGAAATGCCGTTTTTAAATATCTCGGACGATTTATTCTAAACTTATACAAAAAAAGGTTTTTCTTAAAAATCGCACAAAAACTGCTGTAACTTTTTTATTTCTTCATAAAAAAATTTCAATTTTGTTTAAATAATTTTGTTTTCATGAAATCTAGATAGAAATGCCGTTTTTAAATATCTCGGACGATTTATTCTAAACTTATACAAAAAAAGGTTTTTCTTAAAAATCGCACAAAAACTGCTGTAACTTTTTTATTTCTTCATAAAAATTTTTTAATTTTGTTTAAATAAGTTAGCTTTCATGGAATCTAATTAGAAATGCCATTTTAAAATTTCTCGGACGATTTATTCTAAACTTATACAAAAAAAGGTTTTTCTTAAAAATCGCACAAAAACTGCTGTAACTTTTTAATTTCTTCATAAAAATTTTTTAATTTTGTTTAAATAAGTTAGCTTTCATGGAATCTAATTAGAAATGCCATTTTAAAATTTCTCGGACGATTTATTCTAAACTTATACAAAAAAAGGTTTTTCTTAAAAATCGCACAAAAACTGCTGTAACTTTTTTATTTCTTCATAAAAAAATTTCAATTTTGTTTAAATAATTTTGTTTTCATGAAATCTAGATAGAAATGCCGTTTTTAAATATCTCGGACGATTTATTCTAAACTTATACAAAAAAAGGTTTTTCTTAAAAATCGCACAAAAACTGCTGTAACTTTTTTATTTCTTCATAAAAAAATTTCAATTTTGTTTAAATAATTTTGTTTTCATGAAATCTAGATAGAAATGCCGTTTTTAAATATCTCGGACGATTTATTCTAAACTTATACAAAAAAAGGTTTTTCTTAAAAATCGCACAAAAACTGCTGTAACTTTTTTATTTCTTCATAAAAAAATTTCAATTTTGTTTAAATAATTTTGTTTTCATGAAATCTAGATAGAAATGCCGTTTTTAAATATCTCGGACGATTTATTCTAAACTTATACAAAAAAAGGTTTTTCTTAAAAATCGCACAAAAACTGCTGTAACTTTTTTATTTCTTCATAAAAAAATTTCAATTTTGTTTAAATAATTTTGTTTTCATGAAATCTAGATAGAAATGCCGTTTTTAAATATCTCGGACGATTTATTCTAAACTTATACAAAAAAAGGTTTTTCTTAAAAATCGCACAAAAACTGCTGTAACTTTTTTATTTCTTCATAAAAATTTTTTAATTTTGTTTAAATAAGTTAGCTTTCATGGAATCTAATTAGAAATGCCATTTTAAAATTTCTCGGACGATTTATTCTAAACTTATACAAAAAAAGGTTTTTCTTAAAAATCGCACAAAAACTGCTGTAACTTTTTTATTTCTTCATAAAAAAATTTCAATTTTGTTTAAATAATTTTCTTTTCATGAAATCTAGATAGAAATGCCGTTTTTAAATATCTCGGACGATTTATTCTAAACTTATACAAAAAAAGGTTTTTCTTAAAAATCGCACAAAAACTGCTGTAACTTTTTTATTTCTTCATAAAAATTTTTTAATTTTGTTTAAATAAGTTAGCTTTCATGGAATCTAATTAGAAATGCCATTTTAAAATTTCTCGGACGATTTATTCTAAAGTAATACAAAAAAAGGTTTTTCTTAAAAATCGCACAAAAACTGCTGTAACGTTTTTATTTCTTCATAAAAAAATTTCAATTTTGTTTAAATAATTTTCTTTTCATGAAATCTAGATAGAAATGCCGTTTTTAAATATCTCGGACGATTTATTCTAAACTTATACAAAAAAAGGTTTTTCTTAAAAATCGCACAAAAACTGCTGTAACTTTTTTATTTCTTCATAAAAAAATTTCAATTTTGTTTAAATAATTTTGTTTTCATGAAATCTAGATAGAAATGCCGTTTTTAAATATCTCGGACGATTTATTCTAAACTTATACAAAAAAAGGTTTTTCTTAAAAATCGCACAAAAACTGCTGTAACTTTTTTATTTCTTCATAAAAAAATTTCAATTTTGTTTAAATAATTTTGTTTTCATGAAATCTAGATAGAAATGCCGTTTTTAAATATCTCGGACGATTTATTCTAAACTTATACAAAAAAAGGTTTTTCTTAAAAATCGCACAAAAACTGCTGTAACTTTTTTATTTCTTCATAAAAAAATTTCAATTTTGTTTAAATAATTTTGTTTTCATGAAATCTAGATAGAAATGCCGTTTTTAAATATCTCGGACGATTTATTCTAAACTTATACAAAAAAAGGTTTTTCTTAAAAATCGCACAAAAACTGCTGTAACTTTTTTATTTCTTCATAAAAAAATTTCAATTTTGTTTAAATAATTTTGTTTTCATGAAATCTAGATAGAAATGCCGTTTTTAAATATCTCGGACGATTTATTCTAAACTTATACAAAAAAAGGTTTTTCTTAAAAATCGCACAAAAACTGCTGTAACTTTTTTATTTCTTCATAAAAAAATTTCAATTTTGTTTAAATAATTTTGTTTTCATGAAATCTAGATAGAAATGCCGTTTTTAAATATCTCGGACGATTTATTCTAAACTTATACAAAAAAAGGTTTTTCTTAAAAATCGCACAAAAACTGCTGTAACTTTTTAATTTCTTCATAAAAATTTTTTAATTTTGTTTAAATAAGTTAGCTTTCATGGAATCTAATTAGAAATGCCATTTTAAAATTTCTCGGACGATTTATTCTAAAGTTATACAAAAAAAGGTTTTTCTTAAAAATCGCACAAAAACTGCTGTAACTTTTTTATTTCTTCATAAAAAAATTTCAATTTTGTTTAAATAATTTTGTTTTCATGAAATCTAGATAGAAATGCCGTTTTTAAATATCTCGGACGATTTATTCTAAACTTATACAAAAAAAGGTTTTTCTTAAAAATCGCACAAAAACTGCTGTAACTTTTTAATTTCTTCATAAAAATTTTTTAATTTTGTTTAAATAAGTTAGCTTTCATGGAATCTAATTAGAAATGCCATTTTAAAATTTCTCGGACGATTTATTCTAAACTTATACAAAAAAAGGTTTTTCTTAAAAATCGCACAAAAACTGCTGTAACTTTTTAATTTCTTCATAAAAATTTTTTAATTTTGTTTAAATAAGTTAGCTTTCATGGAATCTAATTAGAAATGCCATTTTAAAATTTCTCGGACGATTTATTCTAAACTTATACAAAAAAAGGTTTTTCTTAAAAATCGCACAAAAACTGCTGTAACTTTTTTATTTCTTCATAAAAAAATTTCAATTTTGTTTAAATAATTTTGTTTTCATGAAATCTAGATAGAAATGCCGTTTTTAAATATCTCGGACGATTTATTCTAAACTTATACAAAAAAAGGTTTTTCTTAAAAATCGCACAAAAACTGCTGTAACTTTTTAATTTCTTCATAAAAAAATTTCAATTTTGTTTAAATAATTTTGTTTTCATGAAATCTAGATAGAAATGCCGTTTTTAAATATCTCGGACGATTTATTCTAAACTTATACAAAAAAAGGTTTTTCTTAAAAATCGCACAAAAACTGCTGTAACTTTTTTATTTCTTCATAAAAAAATTTCAATTTTGTTTAAATAATTTTGTTTTCATGAAATCTAGATAGAAATGCCGTTTTTAAATATCTCGGACGATTTATTCTAAACTTATACAAAAAAAGGTTTTTCTTAAAAATCGCACAAAAACTGCTGTAACTTTTTTATTTCTTCATAAAAAAATTTCAATTTTGTTTAAATAATTTTGTTTTCATGAAATCTAGATAGAAATGCCGTTTTTAAATATCTCGGACGATTTATTCTAAACTTATACAAAAAAAGGTTTTTCTTAAAAATCGCACAAAAACTGCTGTAACTTTTTTATTTCTTCATAAAAAAATTTCAATTTTGTTTAAATAATTTTGTTTTCATGAAATCTAGATAGAAATGCCGTTTTTAAATATCTCGGACGATTTATTCTAAACTTATACAAAAAAAGGTTTTTCTTAAAAATCGCACAAAAACTGCTGTAACTTTTTTATTTCTTCATAAAAAAATTTCAATTTTGTTTAAATAATTTTGTTTTCATGAAATCTAGATAGAAATGCCGTTTTTAAATATCTCGGACGATTTATTCTAAACTTATACAAAAAAAGGTTTTTCTTAAAAATCGCACAAAAACTGCTGTAACTTTTTAATTTCTTCATAAAAATTTTTTAATTTTGTTTAAATAAGTTAGCTTTCATGGAATCTAATTAGAAATGCCATTTTAAAATTTCTCGGACGATTTATTCTAAAGTTATACAAAAAAAGGTTTTTCTTAAAAATCGCACAAAAACTGCTGTAACTTTTTTATTTCTTCATAAAAAAATTTCAATTTTGTTTAAATAATTTTGTTTTCATGAAATCTAGATAGAAATGCCGTTTTTAAATATCTCGGACGATTTATTCTAAACTTATACAAAAAAAGGTTTTTCTTAAAAATCGCACAAAAACTGCTGTAACTTTTTAATTTCTTCATAAAAATTTTTTAATTTTGTTTAAATAAGTTAGCTTTCATGGAATCTAATTAGAAATGCCATTTTAAAATTTCTCGGACGATTTATTCTAAACTTATACAAAAAAAGGTTTTTCTTAAAAATCGCACAAAAACTGCTGTAACTTTTTAATTTCTTCATAAAAATTTTTTAATTTTGTTTAAATAAGTTAGCTTTCATGGAATCTAATTAGAAATGCCATTTTAAAATTTCTCGGACGATTTATTCTAAACTTATACAAAAAAAGGTTTTTCTTAAAAATCGCACAAAAACTGCTGTAACTTTTTTATTTCTTCATAAAAAAATTTCAATTTTGTTTAAATAATTTTGTTTTCATGAAATCTAGATAGAAATGCCGTTTTTAAATATCTCGGACGATTTATTCTAAACTTATACAAAAAAAGGTTTTTCTTAAAAATCGCACAAAAACTGCTGTAACTTTTTTATTTCTTCATAAAAAAATTTCAATTTTGTTTAAATAATTTTGTTTTCATGAAATCTAGATAGAAATGCCGTTTTTAAATATCTCGGACGATTTATTCTAAACTTATACAAAAAAAGGTTTTTCTTAAAAATCGCACAAAAACTGCTGTAACTTTTTTATTTCTTCATAAAAAAATTTCAATTTTGTTTAAATAATTTTGTTTTCATGAAATCTAGATAGAAATGCCGTTTTTAAATATCTCGGACGATTTATTCTAAACTTATACAAAAAAAGGTTTTTCTTAAAAATCGCACAAAAACTGCTGTAACTTTTTTATTTCTTCATAAAAATTTTTTAATTTTGTTTAAATAAGTTAGCTTTCATGGAATCTAATTAGAAATGCCATTTTAAAATTTCTCGGACGATTTATTCTAAACTTATACAAAAAAAGGTTTTTCTTAAAAATCGCACAAAAACTGCTGTAACTTTTTTATTTCTTCATAAAAAAATTTCAATTTTGTTTAAATAATTTTCTTTTCATGAAATCTAGATAGAAATGCCGTTTTTAAATATCTCGGACGATTTATTCTAAACTTATACAAAAAAAGGTTTTTCTTAAAAATCGCACAAAAACTGCTGTAACTTTTTTATTTCTTCATAAAAATTTTTTAATTTTGTTTAAATAAGTTAGCTTTCATGGAATCTAATTAGAAATGCCATTTTAAAATTTCTCGGACGATTTATTCTAAAGTAATACAAAAAAAGGTTTTTCTTAAAAATCGCACAAAAACTGCTGTAACGTTTTTATTTCTTCATAAAAAAATTTCAATTTTGTTTAAATAATTTTCTTTTCATGAAATCTAGATAGAAATGCCGTTTTTAAATATCTCGGACGATTTATTCTAAACTTATACAAAAAAAGGTTTTTCTTAAAAATCGCACAAAAACTGCTGTAACTTTTTTATTTCTTCATAAAAAAATTTCAATTTTGTTTAAATAATTTTGTTTTCATGAAATCTAGATAGAAATGCCGTTTTTAAATATCTCGGACGATTTATTCTAAACTTATACAAAAAAAGGTTTTTCTTAAAAATCGCACAAAAACTGCTGTAACTTTTTTATTTCTTCATAAAAATTTTTTAATTTTGTTTAAATAAGTTAGCTTTCATGGAATCTAATTAGAAATGCCATTTTAAAATTTCTCGGACGATTTATTCTAAACTTATACAAAAAAAGGTTTTTCTTAAAAATCGCACAAAAACTGCTGTAACTTTTTAATTTCTTCATAAAAATTTTTTAATTTTGTTTAAATAAGTTAGCTTTCATGGAATCTAATTAGAAATGCCATTTTAAAATTTCTCGGACGATTTATTCTAAACTTATACAAAAAAAGGTTTTTCTTAAAAATCGCACAAAAACTGCTGTAACTTTTTTATTTCTTCATAAAAAAATTTCAATTTTGTTTAAATAATTTTGTTTTCATGAAATCTAGATAGAAATGCCGTTTTTAAATATCTCGGACGATTTATTCTAAACTTATACAAAAAAAGGTTTTTCTTAAAAATCGCACAAAAACTGCTGTAACTTTTTTATTTCTTCATAAAAAAATTTCAATTTTGTTTAAATAATTTTGTTTTCATGAAATCTAGATAGAAATGCCGTTTTTAAATATCTCGGACGATTTATTCTAAACTTATACAAAAAAAGGTTTTTCTTAAAAATCGCACAAAAACTGCTGTAACTTTTTTATTTCTTCATAAAAAAATTTCAATTTTGTTTAAATAATTTTGTTTTCATGAAATCTAGATAGAAATGCCGTTTTTAAATATCTCGGACGATTTATTCTAAACTTATACAAAAAAAGGTTTTTCTTAAAAATCGCACAAAAACTGCTGTAACTTTTTTATTTCTTCATAAAAAAATTTCAATTTTGTTTAAATAATTTTGTTTTCATGAAATCTAGATAGAAATGCCGTTTTTAAATATCTCGGACGATTTATTCTAAACTTATACAAAAAAAGGTTTTTCTTAAAAATCGCACAAAAACTGCTGTAACTTTTTTATTTCTTCATAAAAATTTTTTAATTTTGTTTAAATAAGTTAGCTTTCATGGAATCTAATTAGAAATGCCATTTTAAAATTTCTCGGACGATTTATTCTAAACTTATACAAAAAAAGGTTTTTCTTAAAAATCGCACAAAAACTGCTGTAACTTTTTTATTTCTTCATAAAAAAATTTCAATTTTGTTTAAATAATTTTCTTTTCATGAAATCTAGATAGAAATGCCGTTTTTAAATATCTCGGACGATTTATTCTAAACTTATACAAAAAAAGGTTTTTCTTAAAAATCGCACAAAAACTGCTGTAACTTTTTTATTTCTTCATAAAAATTTTTTAATTTTGTTTAAATAAGTTAGCTTTCATGGAATCTAATTAGAAATGCCATTTTAAAATTTCTCGGACGATTTATTCTAAAGTAATACAAAAAAAGGTTTTTCTTAAAAATCGCACAAAAACTGCTGTAACGTTTTTATTTCTTCATAAAAAAATTTCAATTTTGTTTAAATAATTTTCTTTTCATGAAATCTAGATAGAAATGCCGTTTTTAAATATCTCGGACGATTTATTCTAAACTTATACAAAAAAAGGTTTTTCTTAAAAATCGCACAAAAACTGCTGTAACTTTTTTATTTCTTCATAAAAAAATTTCAATTTTGTTTAAATAATTTTGTTTTCATGAAATCTAGATAGAAATGCCGTTTTTAAATATCTCGGACGATTTATTCTAAACTTATACAAAAAAAGGTTTTTCTTAAAAATCGCACAAAAACTGCTGTAACTTTTTTATTTCTTCATAAAAAAATTTCAATTTTGTTTAAATAATTTTGTTTTCATGAAATCTAGATAGAAATGCCGTTTTTAAATATCTCGGACGATTTATTCTAAACTTATACAAAAAAAGGTTTTTCTTAAAAATCGCACAAAAACTGCTGTAACTTTTTTATTTCTTCATAAAAAAATTTCAATTTTGTTTAAATAATTTTGTTTTCATGAAATCTAGATAGAAATGCCGTTTTTAAATATCTCGGACGATTTATTCTAAACTTATACAAAAAAAGGTTTTTCTTAAAAATCGCACAAAAACTGCTGTAACTTTTTTATTTCTTCATAAAAAAATTTCAATTTTGTTTAAATAATTTTGTTTTCATGAAATCTAGATAGAAATGCCGTTTTTAAATATCTCGGACGATTTATTCTAAACTTATACAAAAAAAGGTTTTTCTTAAAAATCGCACAAAAACTGCTGTAACTTTTTTATTTCTTCATAAAATTTTTTTAATTTTGTTTAAATAAGTTAGCTTTCATGGAATCTAATTAGAAATGCCATTTTAAAATTTCTCGGACGATTTATTCTAAAGTAATACAAAAAAAGGTTTTTCTTAAAAATCGCACAAAAACTGCTGTAACGTTTTTATTTCTTCATAAAAAAATTTCAATTTTGTTTAAATAATTTTCTTTTCATGAAATCTAGATAGAAATGCCGTTTTTAAATATCTCGGACGATTTATTCTAAACTTATACAAAAAAAGGTTTTTCTTAAAAATCGCACAAAAACTGCTGTAACTTTTTTATTTCTTCATAAAAAAATTTCAATTTTGTTTAAATAATTTTGTTTTCATGAAATCTAGATAGAAATGCCGTTTTTAAATATCTCGGACGATTTATTCTAAACTTATACAAAAAAAGGTTTTTCTTAAAAATCGCACAAAAACTGCTGTAACTTTTTTATTTCTTCATAAAAAAATTTCAATTTTGTTTAAATAATTTTGTTTTCATGAAATCTAGATAGAAATGCCGTTTTTAAATATCTCGGACGATTTATTCTAAACTTATACAAAAAAAGGTTTTTCTTAAAAATCGCACAAAAACTGCTGTAACTTTTTTATTTCTTCATAAAAAAATTTCAATTTTGTTTAAATAATTTTGTTTTCATGAAATCTAGATAGAAATGCCGTTTTTAAATATCTCGGACGATTTATTCTAAACTTATACAAAAAAAGGTTTTTCTTAAAAATCGCACAAAAACTGCTGTAACTTTTTTATTTCTTCATAAAAAAATTTCAATTTTGTTTAAATAATTTTGTTTTCATGAAATCTAGATAGAAATGCCGTTTTTAAATATCTCGGACGATTTATTCTAAACTTATACAAAAAAAGGTTTTTCTTAAAAATCGCACAAAAAATGCTGTAACTTTTTTATTTCTTCATAAAAAAATTTCAATTTTGTTTAAATAATTTTGTTTTCATGAAATCTAGATAGATATGCCGTTTTTAAATATCTCGGACGATTTATTCTAAACTTATACAAAAAAAGGTTTTTCTTAAAAATCGCACAAAAACTGCTGTAACTTTTTTATTTCTTCATAAAAAAATTTCAATTTTGTTTAAATAATTTTGTTTTCATGAAATCTAGATAGAAATGCCGTTTTTAAATATCTCGGACGATTTATTCTAAACTTATACAAAAAAAGGTTTTTCTTAAAAATCGCACAAAAACTGCTGTAACGTTTTTATTTCTTCATAAAAAAATTTCAATTTTGTTTAAATAATTTTGTTTTCATGAAATCTAGATAGAAATGCCGTTTTTAAATATCTCGGACGATTTATTCTAAACTTATACAAAAAAAGGTTTTTCTTAAAAATCGCACAAAAACTGCTGTAACTTTTTTATTTCTTCATAAAAAAATTTCAATTTTGTTTAAATAATTTTGTTTTCATGAAATCTAGATAGAAATGCCGTTTTTAAATATCTCGGACGATTTATTCTAAACTTATACAAAAAAAGGTTTTTCTTAAAAATCGCACAAAAACTGCTGTAACTTTTTTATTTCTTCATAAAAAAATTTCAATTTTGTTTAAATAATTTTGTTTTCATGAAATCTAAATAGAAATGCCATTTTTAAATTTCTCGGACGATTTAGTCTAAAGTTATACAGAAAAAACGTTATTTTTATGAAATATTGCGTTTTTCTTAAAAATCAAACAAAAACTGCTGTAACTGTTTTATTTCTTCTTAAAAAAATTAAAATTTTGTTTAAATAATTTTGTTTTCATGAAATCTAAATAGAAATGCCGTTTTTAAATTTTTCGGACGATTTATTCTAAAGTTATACAAAAAAAGGTTTTTCTTAAAAATCGCACAAAAACTGCTGTAACTTTTTTATTTCTTCATAAAAACATTTCAATTTTGTTTAAATAATTTTGTTTTCATTAAATCTAAATAGAAATGCCATTTTTAAATTTCTCGGACGATTTATTCTAAAGTTATACAAAAAAAGGTTTTTCTTAAAAATCGCACAAAAACTGCTGTAACTTTTTTATTTCTTCATAAAAACATTTCAATTTTGTTTAAATAATTTTGTTTTCATTAAATCTAAATAGAAATGCCATTTTTAAATTTCTCGGACGATTTATTCTAAAGTTATACAAAAAAAGGTTTTTCTTAAAAATCGCACAAAAACTGCTGTAACTTTTTTATTTCTTCATAAAAACATTTCAATTTTGTTTAAATAATTTTGTTTTCATTAAATCTAAATAGAAATGCCATTTTTAAATTTCTCGGACGATTTATTCTAAAGTTATACAAAAAAAGGTTTTTCTTAAAAATCGCACAAAAACTGCTGTAACTTTTTTATTTCTTCATAAAAAAATTTTAATTTTGTTTAAATAATTTTGTTTTCATGAAATCTAAATAGAAATGCCATTTTTAAATTTCTCGGACGATTTATTCTAAAGTTATACAAAAAAAGGTTTTTCTTAAAAATCGCACAAAAACTGCTGTAACTTTCTTATTTCTTCATAAAAATTTTTTAATTTTGTTTAAATAATTTTGTTTTCATGAAATCTAAATAGAAATGCCATTTTAAAATTTCTCGGACGATTTATTCTAAAGTTATACAAAAAAAGGTTTTTCTTAAAAATCGCACAAAAACTGCTGTAACTTTTTTATTTCTTCATAAAAAAATTTTAATTTTGTTTAAATAATTTTGTTTTCATGAAATCTAAATAGAAATGCCATTTTTAAATTTCTCGGACGATTTATTCTAAAGTTATACAAAAAAAGGTTTTTCTTAAAAATCGCACAAAAACTGCTGTAACTTTTTTATTTCTTCATAAAAAAATTTTAATTTTGTTTAAATAATTTTGTTTTCATGAAATCTAAATAGAAATGCCATTTTTAAATTTCTCGGACGATTTATTCTAAAGTTATACAAAAAAAGGTTTTTCTTAAAAATCGCACAAAAACTGCTGTAACTTTTTTATTTCTTCATAAAAAAATTTTAATTTTGTTTAAATAATTTTGTTTTCATGAAATCTAAATAGAAATGCCATTTTTAAATTTCTCGGACGATTTATTCTAAAGTTATACAAAAAAAGGTTTTTCTTAAAAATCGCACAAAAACTGCTGTAACTTTTTTATTTCTTCATAAAAATTTTTTAATTTTGTTTAAATAAGTTAGCTTTCATGGAATCTAATTAGAAATGCCATTTTAAAATTTCTCGGACGATTTATTCTAAAGTTATACAAAAAAAGGTTTTTCTTAAAAATCGCACAAAAACTGCTGTAACTTTTTTATTTCTTCATAAAAACATTTCAATTTTGTTTAAATAATTTTGTTTTGATGAAATCTAAATAGAAATGCCTTTTTTAAATTTCTCGGACGATTTATTCTAAAGTTATACAAAAAAAGGTTTTTCTTAAAAATCGCACAAAAACTGCTGTAACTTTTTTATTTCTTCATAAAAACATTTCAATTTTGTTTAAATAATTTTGTTTTCATTAAATCTAAATAGAAATGCCATTTTTAAATTTCTCGGACGATTTATTCTAAAGTTATACAAAAAAAGGTTTTTCTTAAAAATCGCACAAAAACTGCTGTAACTTTCTTATTTCTTCATAAAAATTTTTTAATTTTGTTTAAATAATTTTGTTTTCATGAAATCTAAATAGAAATGCCATTTTAAAATTTCTCGGACGATTTATTCTAAAGTTATACAAAAAAAGGTTTTTCTTAAAAATCGCACAAAAACTCCTGTAACTTTTTTATTTCTTCATAAAAAAATTTTAATTTTGTTTAAATAATTTTGTTTTCATGAAATCTAAATGGAAATGCCATTTTTAAATTTCTCGGACGATTTATTCTAAAGTTATACAAAAAAAGGTTTTTCTTAAAAATCGCACAAAAACTGCTGTAACTTTTTTATTTCTTCATAAAAAAATTTTAATTTTGTTTAAATAATTTTGTTTTCATGAAATCTAAATAGAAATGCCATTTTTAAATTTCTCGGACGATTTATTCTAAAGTTATACAAAAAAAGGTTTTTCTTAAAAATCGCACAAAAACTGCTGTAACTTTTTTATTTCTTCATAAAAAAATTTTAATTTTGTTTAAATAATTTTGTTTTCATGAAATCTAAATAGAAATGCCATTTTTAAATTTCTCGGACGATTTATTCTAAAGTTATACAAAAAAAGGTTTTTCTTAAAAATCGCACAAAAACTGCTGTAACTTTTTTATTTCTTCATAAAAAAATTTCAATTTTGTTTAAATAATTTTGTTTTCATGAAATCTAAATAGAAATGCCATTTTTAAATTTCTCGGACGATTTAGTCTAAAGTTATACAGAAAAAACGTTATTTTAATGAAATATTGCGTTTTTCTTAAAAATCAAACAAAAACTGCTGTAACTGTTTTATTTCTTCTTAAAAAAATTAAAATTTTGTTTAAATAATTTTGTTTTCATGAAATCTAAATAGAAATGCCGTTTTTAAATTTTTCGGACGATTTATTCTAAAGTTATACAAAAAAAGGTTTTTCTTAAAAATCGCACAAAAACTGCTGTAACTTTTTTATTTCTTCATAAAAACATTTCAATTTTGTTTAAATAATTTTGTTTTCATGAAATCTAAATAGAAATGCCGTTTTTAAATTTCTCGGACGATTTATTCTAAAGTTATACAAAAAAGGTTTTTCTTAAAAATCGCACAAAAACTGCTGTAACTTTTTTATTTCTTCATAAAAACATTTCAATTTTGTTTAAATAATTTTGTTTTGATGAAATCTAAATAGAAATGCCGTTTTTAAATTTCTCGGACGATTTATTCTAAAGTTATACAAAAAAAGGTTTTTCTTAAAAATCGCACAAAAACTGCTGTAACTTTTTTATTTCTTCATAAAAAAATTTCAATTTTGTTTAAATAATTTTGTTTTCATGAAATCTAAATAGAAATGCCATTTTTAAATTTCTCGGACGATTTATTCTAAAGTTATACAAAAAAAGGTTTTTCTTAAAAATCGCACAAAAACTGCTGTAACTTTTTTATTTCTTCATAAAAAAATTTTAATTTTGCTTAAATAATTTTTTTTTCATGAAATCTAAATAGAAATGCCATTTTAAAATTTCTCGGACGATTTATTCTAAAGTTATACAAAAAAAGGTTTTTCTTAAAAATCGCACAAAAACTGCTGTAACTTTTTTATTTCTTCATAAAAAAATTTCAATTTTGTTTAAATAATTTTGTTTTCATGAAATCTAAATAGAAATGCCATTTTTAAATTTCTCGGACGATTTATTCTAAAGTTATACAAAAAAAGGTTTTTCTTAAAAATCGCACAAAAACTGCTGTAACTTTTTTATTTCTTCATAAAAAAATTTCAATTTTGTTTAAATAATTTTGTTTTCATGAAATCTAAATAGAAATGCCATTTTTAAATTTCTCGGACGATTTATTCTAAAGTTATACAAAAAAAGGTTTTTCTTAAAAATCGCACAAAAACTGCTGTAACTTTTTTATTTCTTCATAAAAAAATTTCAATTTTGTTTAAATAATTTTGTTTTCATGAAATCTAAATAGAAATGCCATTTTAAAATTTCTCGGACGATTTATTCTAAAGTTATACAAAAAAAGGTTTTTCTTAAAAATCGCACAAAAACTGCTGTAACTTTTTTATTTCTTCATAAAAAAATTTCAATTTTGTTTAAGTAATTTTGTTTTCATGAAATCTAAATAGAAATGCCATTTTTAAATTTCTCGGACGATTTATTCTAAAGTTATACAAAAAAAGGTTTTTCTTAAAAATCGCACAAAAACTGCTGTAACTTTTTTATTTCTTCATAAAAAAATTTCAATTTTGTTTAAATAATTTTGTTTTCATGAAATCTAAATAGAAATGCCATTTTTAAATTTCTCGGACGATTTATTCTAAAGTTATACAAAAAAAGGTTTTTCTTAAAAATCGCACAAAAACTGCTGTAACTTTTTTATTTCTTCATAAAAAAATTTCAATTTTGTTTAAATAATTTTGTTTTCATGAAATCTAAATAGAAATGCCATTTTTAAATTTCTCGGACGATTTATTCTAAAGTTATACAAAAAAAGGTTTTTCTTAAAAATCGCACAAAAACTGCTGTAACTTTTTTATTTCTTCATAAAAAAATTTCAATTTTGTTTAAATAATTTTGTTTTCATGAAATCTAAATAGAAATGCCATTTTTAAATTTCTCGGACGATTTATTCTAAAGTTATACAAAAAAAGGTTTTTCTTAAAAATCGCACAAAAACTGCTGTAACTTTTTTATTTCTTCATAAAAAAATTTCAATTTTGTTTAAATAATTTTGTTTTCATGAAATCTAAATAGAAATGCCATTTTTAAATTTCTCGGACGATTTATTCTAAAGTTATACAAAAAAAGGTTTTTCTTAAAAATCGCACAAAAACTGCTGTAACTTTTTTATTTCTTCATAAAAAAATTTCAATTTTGTTTAAATAATTTTGTTTTCATGAAATCTAAATAGAAATGCCATTTTTAAATTTCTCGGACGATTTATTCTAAAGTTATACAAAAAAGGTTTTTCTTAAAAATCGCACAAAAACTGCTGTAACTTTTTTATTTCTTCATAAAAACATTTCAATTTTGTTTAAATAATTTTGTTTTGATGAAATCTAAATAGAAATGCCGTTTTTAAATTTCTCGGACGATTTATTCTAAAGTTATACAAAAAAAGGTTTTTCTTAAAAATCGCACAAAAACTGCTGTAACTTTTTTATTTCTTCATAAAAACATTTCAATTTTGTTTAAATAATTTTGTTTTCATTAAATCTAAATAGAAATGCAATTTTTAAATTTCTCGGACGATTTATTCTAAAGTTATACAAAAAAAGGTTTTTCTTAAAAATCGCACAAAAACTGCTGTAACTTTTTTATTTCTTCATAAAAAAATTTCAATTTTGTTTAAATAATTTTGTTTTCATGAAATCTAAAAAGAAATGCCATTTTAAAATTTCTCGGACGATTTATTCTAAAGTTATACAAAAAAAGGTTTTTCTTAAAAATCGCACAAAAACTGCTGTAACTTTTTTATTTCTTCATAAAAAAATTTCAATTTTGTTTAAATAATTTTGTTTTCATGAAATCTAAATAGAAATGCCATTTTTAAATTTCTCGGACGATTTATTCTAAAGTTATACAAAAAAAGGTTTTTCTTAAAAATCGCACAAAAACTGCTGTAACTTTTTTATTTCTTCATAAAAAAATTTTAATTTTGTTTAAATAATTTTGTTTTCATGAAATCTAAATAGAAATGCCATTTTTAAATTTCTCGGACGATTTATTCTAAAGTTATACAAAAAAAGGTTTTTCTTAAAAATCGCACAAAAACTGCTGTAACTTTTTTATTTCTTCATAAAAAAATTTCAATTTTGTTTAAATAATTTTGTTTTCATGAAATCTAAATAGAAATGCCATTTTTAAATTTCTCGGACGATTTATTCTAAAGTTATACAAAAAAAGGTTATTCTTAAAAATCGCACAAAAACTGCTGTAACTTTTTTATTTCTTCATAAAAACATTTCAATTTTGTTTAAATAATTTTGTTTTCATGAAATCTAAATAGAAATGCCATTTTAAAATTTCTCGGACGATTTATTCTAAAGTTATACAAAAAAAGGTTTTTCTTAAAAATCGAACAAAAACTGCTGTAACTTTTTTATTTCTTCATAAAAAATTTTCAATTTTGTTTAAATAATTTTGTTTTCATGAAATCTAAATAGAAATGCCATTTGAAAATTTCTCGGACGATTTATTCCAAAGTTATACAAAAAAAGGTTTTTCTTAAAAATCGAACAAAAACTGCTGTAACTTTTTTATTTCTTCATAAAAAAATTTCAATTTTGTTTAAATAATTTTGTTTTCATGAAATCTAAATAGAAATGCCATTTTTAAATTTCTCGGACGATTTATTCTAAAGTTATACAAAAAAAGGTTTTTCTTAAAAATCGCACAAAAACTGCTGTAACTTTTTTATTTCTTCATAAAAAAATTTCAATTTTGTTTAAATAATTTTGTTTTCATGAAATCTAAATAGAAATGCCATTTTTAAATTTCTCGGACGATTTATTCTAAAGTTATACAAAAAAAGGTTTTTCTTAAAAATCGCACAAAAACTGCTGTAACTTTTTTATTTCTTCATAAAAAAATTTCAATTTTGTTTAAATAATTTTGTTTTCATGAAATCTAAATAGAAATGCCATTTTTAAATTTCTCGGACGATTTATTCTAAATTTATACAAAAAAGGTTTTTCTTAAAAATCGCACAAAAACTGCTGTAACTTTTTTATTTCTTCATAAAAAAATTTCAATTTTGTTTAAATAATTTTGTTTTCATGAAATCTAAATAGAAATGCCATTTTTAAATTTCTCGGACGATTTATTCTAAAGTTATACAAAAAAAGGTTTTTCTTAAAAATCGCACAAAAACTGCTGTAACTTTTTTATTTCTTCATAAAAAAATTTCAATTTTGTTTAAATAATTTTGTTTTCATGAAATCTAAATAGAAATGCCATTTTTAAATTTCTCGGACGATTTATTCTAAAGTTATACAAAAAAAGGTTTTTCTTAAAAATCGCACAAAAACTGCTGTAACTTTTTTATTTCTTCATAAAAAAATTTCAATTTTGTTTAAATAATTTTGTTTTCATGAAATCTAAATAGAAATGCCATTTTTAAATTTCTCGGACGATTTATTCTAAATTTATACAAAAAAGGTTTTTCTTAAAAATCGCACAAAAACTGCTGTAACTTTTTTATTTCTTCATAAAAAAATTTCAATTTTGTTTAAATTATTTTGTTTTCATGAAATCTAAATAGAAATGCCATTTTTAAATTTCTCGGACGATTTATTCTAAGGTTATACAAAAAAAGGTTTTTCTTAAAAATCGCACAAAAACTGCTGTAACTTTCTTATTTCTTCATAAAAAATTTTTAATTTTGATTAAATAAGTTAGCTTTCATGGAATCTAATTAGAAATGCCATTTTAAAATTTCTCGGACGATTTATTCTAAATTTATACAAAAAAGGTTTTTCTTAAAAATCGCACAAAAACTGCTGTAACTTTTTTATTTCTTCATAAAAAAATTTCAATTTTGTTTAAATTATTTTGTTTTCATGAAATCTAAATAGAAATGCCATTTTTAAATTTCTCGGATGATTTATTCTAAAGTTATACAAAAAAAGGTTTTTCTTAAAAATCGCACAAAAACTGCTGTAACTTTTTTATTTCTTCATAAAAAAATTTCAATTTTGTTTAAATAATTTTGTTTTCATGAAATCTAAATAGAAATGCCATTTTTAAATTTCTCGGACGATTTATTCTAAAGTTATACAAAAAAGGTTTTTCTTAAAAATCGCACAAAAACTGCTGTAACTTTTTTATTGCTTCATAAAAAAATTTTAATTTTATTTAAATTATTTTGTTTTCATGAAATCTAAATAGAAATGCCATTTTTAAATTTCTCGGACGATTTATTCTAAAGTTATACAAAAAAAGGTTTTTCTTAAAAATCGCACAAAAACTGCTGTAACTTTTTTATTTCTTCATAAAAAAATTTCAATTTTGTTTAAATAATTTTGTTTTCATGAAATCTAAATAGAAATGCCATTTTTAAATTTCTCGGACGATTTATTCTAAAGTTATACAAAAAGGTTTTTCTTAAAAATCGCACAAAAACTGCTGTAACTTTTTTATTGCTTCATAAAAAAATTTCAATTTTATTTAAATTATTTTGTTTTCATGAAATCTAAATAGAAATGCCATTTTTAAATTTCTCGGACGATTTATTCTAAAGTTATACAAAACAAACTTTTTCTTAAAAATCGCACAAAAACTGCTGTAGCTTTTTTATTTCTTCATAAAAACATTTCAATTTTGTTTAAATAATTTTGTTTTGATGAAATCTAAATAGAAATGCCGTTTTTTAATTTCTCGGACGATTTATTCTAAAGTTATACAAAAAAAACTTTTTCTTAAAAATCGCACAAAAACTGCTGTAACTTTTTTATTTCTTCATAAAAATTTTTTAATTTTGTTTAAATAAGTTAGCTTTCATGGAATCTAATTAGAAATGCCATTTTAAAATTTCTCAGACGATTTGTTCTAAAGTTATACAAAAAAAACTTTTTCTTAAAAATCGCACAAAAACTGCTGTAACTTTTTTATTTCTTCATAAACACATTTCAATTTTATTTAAATAATTTTGTTTTGATGAAATCTAAATAGAAATGCCGTTTTTAAATTTCTCGGACGATTTATTCTAAAGTTATACAAAAAAAACTTTTTCTTAAAAATCGCACAAAAACTGCTGTAACTTTTTTATTTCTTCATAAAAACATTTCAATTTTGTTTAAATAATTTTGTTTTGATGAAATCTAAATAGAAATGCCGTTTTTAAATTTCTCGGACGATTTATTCTAAAGTTATACAAAAAAAGGTTTTTCTTAAAAATCGCACAAAAACTGCTGTAACTTTTTTATTTCTTCATAAAAATTTTTTAATTTTGTTTAAATAAGTTAGCTTTCATGGAATCTAATTAGAAATGCCATTTTAAAATTTCTCAGACGATTTGTTCTAAAGTTATACAAAAAAAACTTTTTCTTAAAAATCGCACAAAAACTGCTGTAACTTTTTTATTTCTTCATAAAAACATTTCAATTTTGTTTAAATAATTTTGTTTTGATGAAATCTAAATAGAAATGCCGTTTTTAAATTTCTCGGACGATTTATTCTAAAGTTATACAAAAAAAACTTTTTCTTAAAAATCGCACAAAAACTGCTGTAACTTTTTTATTTCTTCATAAAAACATTTCAATTTTGTTTAAATAATTTTGTTTTGATGAAATCTAAATAGAAATGCCGTTTTTAAATTTCTCGGACGATTTATTCTAAAGTTATACAAAAAAAGGTTTTTCTTAAAAATCGCACAAAAACTGCTGTAACTTTTTTATTTCTTCATAAAAACATTTCAATTTTGTTTAAATAATTTTGTTTTGATGAAATCTAAATAGAAATGCCGTTTTTAAATTTCTCGGACGATTTATTCTAAAGTTATACAAAAAAAACTTTTTCTTAAAAATCGCACAAAAACTGCTGTAACTTTTTTATTTCTTCATAAAAACATTTCAATTTTGTTTAAATAATTTTGTTTTGATGAAATCTAATTAGAAATGCCATTTTAAAATTTCTCAGACGATTTGTTCAAAAGTTATACAAAAAAAACTTTTTCTTAAAAATCGCACAAAAACTGCTGTAACTTTTTTATTTCTTCATAAACACATTTCAATTTTATTTAAATAATTTTGTTTTGATGAAATCTAAATAGAAATGCCGTTTTTAAATTTCTCGGACGATTTATTCTAAAGTTATACAAAAAAAACTTTTTCTTAAAAATCGCACAAAAACTGCTGTAACTTTTTTATTTCTTCATAAAAACATTTCAATTTTGTTTAAATAATTTTGTTTTGATGAAATCTAAATAGAAATGCCGTTTTTAAATTTCTCGGACGATTTATTCTAAAGTTATACAAAAAAAACTTTTTCTTAAAAATCGCACAAAAACTGCTGTAACTTTTTTATTTCTTCATAAAAACATTTCAATTTTGTTTAAATAATTTTGTTTTGATGAAATCTAAATAGAAATGCCGTTTTTAAATTTCTCGGACGATTTATTCTAAAGTTATACAAAAAAAACTTTTTCTTAAAAATCGCACAAAAACTGCTGTAACTTTTTTATTTCTTCATAAAAACATTTCAATATTGTTTAAATAATTTTGTTTTGATGAAATCTAAATAGAAATGCCGTTTTTAAATTTCTCGAACGATTTAATCTAAACTTATACAAAAAAAAACATTATTTTTATGAAATATTGCGTTTTTCTTAAAAATCACACAAAAACTGCTGTAACTTTTTTATTTCTTCATAAAAACATTTCAATATTGTTTAAATAATTTTGTTTTGATGAAATCTAAATAGAAATGCCGTTTTTAAATTTCTCGGACGATTTATTCTAAAGTTATACAAAAAAATGTTTTTCTTAAAAATCGCACAAAAACTGCTGTAACTTTTTTATTTCTTCATAAAAACATTTCAATTTTGTTTAAATAATTTTGTTTTGATGAAATCTAAATAGAAATGCAGTTTTTAAATTTCTCGGACGATTTATTCTAAAGTTATACAAAAAAAACTTTTTCTTAAAAATCGCACAAAAACTGCTGTAACTTTTTTATTTCTTCATAAAAACATTTCAATTTTGTTTAAATAATTTTGTTTTCATAAAATCTAAATAGAAATGCCATTTTTAAATTTCTCGGACGATTTATTCTAAAGTTATACAAAAAAAACTTTTTCTTAAAAATCGCACAAAAACTGCTGTAACTTTTTTATTTCTTCATAAAAACATTTCAATTTTGTTTAAATAATTTTGTTTTCATGAAATCTATATAGAAATGCCGTTTTTAAATTTCTCGGACGATTTATTCTAAAGTTATACAAAAAAAGTTTTTTCTTAAAAATCGCACAAAAACTGCTGTAACTTTTTTATTTCTTCATAAAAACATTTCAATTTTGTTTAAATAATTTTGTTTTGATGAAATCTAAATAGAAATGCCGTTTTTAAATTTCTCGGACGATTTATTCTAAAGTTATACAAAAAAAACTTTTTCTTAAAAATCGCACAAAAACTGCTGTAACTTTTTTATTTCTTCATAAAAACATTTCAATATTGTTTAAATAATTTTGTTTTGATGAAATCTAAATAGAAATGCCGTTTTTAAATTTCTCGAACGATTTAATCTAAACTTATACAAAAAAAAACATTATTTTTATGAAATATTGCGTTTTTCTTAAAAATCACACAAAAACTGCTGTAAGTTTTTTATTTCTTCATAAAAATTTTTTAATTTTGTTTAAATAAGTTAGCTTTCACTGAATCTAATTAGAAATGCCATTTCTAAATTTCTCGGACGATTTATTCTAAAGTTATACAAAAAAAGGTTTTTCTTAAAAATCGCACAAAAATTGTTGTTACTTTTTTATTTCTTCCTAAAAAAATTTAAATTTTGTTTAAATAATTTTGTTTTCATGAAATCTAAATAGAAATGCCGTTTTTAAATTTCTCGGACGATTTATTCGAAAGTTATACAAAAAAAGGTTTTTCTTAAAAATCGCACAAAAATTGTTGTTACTTTTTTATTTCTTCCTAAAAAAATTTAAATTTTGTTTAAATAATTTTGTTTTCATGAAATCTAAATAGAAATGCCGTTTTTAAATTTCTCGGACGATTTATTCTAAAGTTATACAAAAAAAACTTTTTCTTAAAAATCGCACAAAAACTGCTGTAACTTTTTTATTTCTTCATAAAAACATTTCAATTTTGTTTAAATAATTTTGTTTTCATTAAATCTAAATAGAAATGCCATTTTTAAATTTCTCGGACGATTTATTCTAAAGTTATACAAAAAAAGGTTTTTATTAAAAATCGCACAAAAACTGTTGTAACTTTTTTATTTCTTTATAAAAAAATTTCAATTTTGTTTAAATAATTTTGTTTTCATAAAATCTAAATAGAAATGCCGTTTTTAAATTTCTCGGACGATTTATTCGAAAGTTATACAAAAAAAGGTTTTTCTTAAAAATCGCACAAAAACTGCTGTAACTTTTTTATTTCTTCATAAAAATTTTTTAATTTTGTCTAAATAAGTTAGCTTTCATGGAATCTAATTAGAAATGCCATTTTAAAATTTCTCGGACGATTTATTCTAAAGTTATACAAAGAAAGGTTTTTCTTAAAAATCGCACAAAAACTGCTGTAACTTTTTTATTTCTTCATAAAAACATTTCAATTTTGTTTAAATAATTTTTTTTTGATGAAATCTAAATAGAAATGCCGTTTCTAAATTTCTCGAACGATTTATTCTAAACTTATACAAAAAAAACATTATTTTTATGAAATATTGCGTTTTTCTTAAAAATCAAACAAAAACTGCTGTAACTTTTTTATTTCTTCATAAAAAAATTTCAATTTTGTTTAAATAATTTTGTTTTCATGAAATCTAAATAGAAATGCCGTTTTTAAATTTCTCGGACGATTTATTCCAAAGTTATACAAAACAAAGTTTTTCTTAAAAATCGCACAAAAACTGCTGTAACTTTTTTATTTCTTCATAAAAAAATTTCAATTTTGTTTAAATAATTTTGTTTTCATGAAATCTAAATAGAAATGCCGTTTTTAAATTTCTCGGACGATTTATTCCAAAGTTATACAAAACAAAGTTTTTCCTAAAAATCGCACAAAAACTGCTGTAACTTTTTTATTTCTTCATAAAAAAATATCAATTTTATTGAATAAAACAACTTGGGGATTCCATATATCCAGCTTATATTAACGTGTATTTAATACACAGAAATTTGCAACATGTTTCGCCGTATAACGGCTTCATCAGGCAAAACTAAAATTATTACAAAAATAAATAAGATGTATAAAATGTTTTAAGATTAAACTTACACAGCGACAATTAGGACAGATGAGACCAAAATTCTAGTCTAGATACAAGAATTGTAGTAACATCGGGTCATCAAAATTGAAACGTTTATAAGCTAAAACATTAATTATAAGATTGTAACATAACAATATGATTGCGATTTTCTTACTTGGACTTATGTTGAAAATTGTTTGGCAATAAATCTACCATTTTATTGTGCGTTAAATTAATACCAATGCGATGAACACAGTAAAAGTTCTAAAAACAAATACAATATTAACGATTGATATAACTAATTTTAATTAAGAAGGGTAAACTCACCAGGTGTAAGCTCAAGTGATAAGAAAATAAAATTGCAAACTTTGCGATGACCCACATTGCTGTCAGATTAATTTGTTATTCTAAATTTGTTTACCTAATTAATTTTAAATTTTTGTGTGGTAAAACCTAGGGACATCACGAACACTTTAAAATAATTGTAATTTGAAATTTATTTGTGTGGTAAAACCTAATCAATTTGTTATTTTCTGTGGTAAAATAATTTGAAACTTTGTGTGGTAAAACCTAATTAAATTCAAAATTTTGTGTGTGGTAAAACCTATGGGTGACAGTCCTTGGACTTGGACTATCGATCTACAATCCATCAAGAAAAGAACGTAGAATCGTAAGAAAAAGTAAGGCTTAATTTGCTATATAAAAACGCATACTCTCAAAGTTTATCTCCGAGTTCAGCCACAATTGATCAAAAATTTGGTGTATGGACTATCGATCTACAATCCATCAAGAAAAGAAAGTAGAATCGTCAACCTAAATAAATTTCGAAAAAATAATGTAATGTAAAAATACCGTGAACCGTGACAGGTCAATAGGGCTGTTCAGGCCTTGAAACTGTCAGATAGAATGCTCTGCCTATACCCGATTCTCTCTGCGTTGCCAACCCCAAAAAATAAATAAATAATAAGAAAATAGCAATCTATTATTGCTGTATTTCAAACATACTAAAAATAATTAAATACATTATTAAACAATTTCTTATTGTTTTACAAATTGTATTTGCTTTAAATATTATTTTCGCATTATGTAAAATTTCTAGGTTATGTATATCAAAACAACATCTTTGAAAGATACTGTCTCACATTAATATAATTTTTCGTTCATCATTTATTAAGGAGTATTTTTAATGTATACAAAATCATTTATTAATGACCCCTATTAATGCATGATTTTTGTTTATAAAAGTGAGGTTATGTACACATCAAGTCATCATTAATTAACTTTAGAACTCTCTGATAATAGACAACCCTGTTCGTTTAATTAAACTTCGGTTATGATCGATCGGGATCGTATTTTTTAATTGTGACATTTCGAAAAAGTCTTGTAAAAATGATAGTTTTTTCTACTTAATCATGTGCACGATCAACGAAAAAATAATGTGACCAACTCGTAGGTTAAAAAGCGATTAATAATCTCGAAAATTAACGCACTCGCGTTCCGCTCGTGCTTTAAAATTTCTCGATTATTAATCCAACTCGTTGGTTAAATAACTATTTTCGTTGATCGTTTATTAAAGAGTATTTTTAATGTCTACAAAATCATTCATTAATGACCCCTATTAATGCATGATTTTTGTTTAATGAATGATTTTGGAGGTGCCCTCTGTTGATGACGTTTCTAACGAAATTTTCTACGAAGTATACGACAAATGTGAACTTAAAGTTAATTTAATTTGTTTTAACCTAATTAAAATTATAAATAAAATAAATATGGCGAATAAATGGCGATTCTAGCTAAGCGATCTCCCTCTTGCGGCATAGCGCGAAACTATGAAATGACGTCACGTCGGTGATAGTGTTGCAGACGAATTTAGCGTTTAACGTTTGTTAACGTCAGTTATAGTCAAGTAAATAATGTCAACTAACCTAATTTACTTTGTATTATTAAATGCGTTTGAATTTTTCTTTGCAAGTTATTTTTTTTATTTATTTTGTCACTGATGTGACGTCATTAGAGTATGTAACCAAACATACATTTGCGCGGGAAATATTAATTTGAATCGCCAATACATTTTATATTTATTTTATAAAAGTGAGGTTATGTACAAATAAAGTCATCAGTAATTGACTATACAGGGTGTTTCTAAATATATGCGAAGAAATTCTACAGGCGATTCCTTGACCAATTCTAAGACAAAAGTAAAGAATAAAAATTTTCTCAAAGTGCTCTATTTTTTAGTTATGGGGTGTCAAACTTTCTATATATTTTTCCATTTTTTGCGTATAACTTCTTTATTTTTTAAGATAATTTGATCAAATTTGAAACACGCTCTAGTTATTATAGTTGTAACAAGATAAAAATATCAAATATCGAAATAAAATACAGGGGGGTGTATTTTGGGGGTATAGACCCCATTTTTTATGCCATAACTTGTTTGTGCTACCCCACTTAACATTTTAAATGAGATATTCTAACTCCTTGCTTTTTTCTGAAAATTTTTGATCTATTTAATTTTTTCACAGCTGGTACGGTTTAGAAGTTATTTTAAAACATGTACGAAGTTGTATGCCAATTTTGCATTAAACAGGGATATTTGATATTTTTATCTTGTTACGACTATAATAACTAGAGTGTGTTTCAAATTTGATCAATTTTTTTTTTAAAATAAAGAAGTTGTACTCAAAAAATGAAAAAAATATAGAAAGTTTGACACCCCATAACTAAAAAATAGAGCACTTTTGAGAAAAGTTTTATTCTTTACTTTTGTCTTAGAATTGGTCAAGGAATCGCCTGTAGAATTTCTTCGCATATATTTAGAAACACCCTCTAGAACTCTCTGATAATTAATATAATTTTTCGTTGATCATTTATTAAGGAGTATTTTTAATGTATACAATATCATTCATTAATGACCCCTATTAATGTATGATTTTTGCTTATAAAAGTGAGGTTATGTACACATCAAGTCATCATTAATTAACTATAGAACTCTCTGATAATAGACAAGCCTGTTCCACAAAATCAAAAATACCTTTATTAGAAAGTTCGCAATTAAATACTTTAATGGACAAATTTTAAGAATCGAAAACATAACCGTTCAAAAGTTGGCAAGGGGGGGGGGGGGTGATTTTCTTTATATCCGCACTGTTTGATATTATAATATTTACCAGAGGCAAAAATTTAAACAGACACTGTCAACTTTAAAGATCAAGCATGCGTATTTCTAGATTCACTAACCACTAGCAACTCCTAATTATAAATTCGAAATTTGGGCCATTAGTGGGTAATTGCATAGATAATACCTAATTGTTAATGCTTAGTGGTTAGTTGTTAGTGGCAATATAAACAGTCAAATGCAATTGGATGCATTTATCTTTTTAATTGTTAGTGGCTAATTGTTATAGTGGTTATTAGTTGTTAGTTGAGCATAAACTCACCTTATGTTTGAAAAACAGAAATAAGCAATATTTTCTTATTTATTTATTTTTTTGGGGTTGGTAACGCAGAGAGAAACGGGTATAGGTAGAGCATTCCGTCTCACAGTTTCAAGGCCTGAACAACCCTCTATTATTATTTTTAAGGGGACATCTTTTTATAATATAATTAGAGCCCCCTTCCTTACTAAACCTCCCTTTTAAATTTTTAAAATGGAAATAGGGGTCTAGTAATACATCTTTTTTTACCCCGATAATGGCAATCATAATTTTTTTGGCGACTTTTTAATTCCTATAACCTACAGCCATATTTGAAAAAAAGTCCTTACCTTAACAATAGTATTTTTTATGAACTTTGAAATCACATTTAGTTAAATTAAACTAAGGGTCTTATAAGGTGATTCTGGTCAAAATTAAAGACCTTTAATTAGAAATATTTAAGGTAACCATGGAAATTGTCCATTACAACCCATATAACAAGTATAAATTTAAAGGCCTTTAAACTTAAATGTTTTGACCAGAATCTGGATATTAACTTATTACTGTAATTTTTTATAAATTTTTTGCATTTTGCAATTTTTGATTGAATTATTTTTTCGAGAGTTATTTAAGGTTGCTCCTTTTAAAATGAACACCCTATATAATAATATTGTGTGTATAAACAAGTCGTTAAAATTACATCTATGATTTTAATTTTTTATTAGAAATGAATAAAGAGAAGCTGATACAGTTAGTCCTTAATAAACCAGCAATATGGAACAAAAGCCATGGTCATCACCATAACAGATACATCCTCAAAAAGTTGTGGAAAGAAATTGGAAAAGAGATGAACATGAGTGGTGAGTATAATTGATGCACTATTTAAATTACCATTTTTGATTAGGATATTTGGGCAACAAAAACTTCAAATTTTTATGCAAGGTGTCCCGTTATTCGACCGACAACGTTTATCTGAAGATTCCTCACCTAAAAGTAAGTCGATATCTCATCTATTACCAAAAGTGAACCCCGAACCCCTGAGGAGTTATAAGCTTTTGAAGTTGATCTAAAAAAATACATTTTTCTTTATTGCGTCCAAACCAATGAAGATTTTTTATGACGAAATTTGGCGTACTTGAGTTTTTATAAGAAACGCGCACTTTGTAAAAAATTAGATAAAATTTAACATCTGCAAAGGGTTAAAATTGAAGAGGATGGGCATAAACCTCCTTATAATTCAATTATTGAATAATCCATTATACAGGGTGATTCAGACCACCCGTCCCACCCATTTATCTCGAGAACGCGTTATCGTAGACGATTGAAATAAAAAATTTCATTACCAAAGAGAACTTAAAGAATCTATTGGTAAACTTATTTTTTTCCGGAACAACCCGAAACAATCCGGAACCGGAAGTAACTTTGTTTTTTTAAATGGCAACATAGGTCAAGTTTGGTATTAATGTAGTGTGAAGAATGATGATTCTAATCCCAACTGTTACCAACTGGTAACAGTTGGGATTAGAATCATCATTCTTCACACTACATTAAACTCTATCCCAAATCATCGTCAAATTCCAGTATCAAGTTTGGTATTGTTTGAAAGGTCTTTTAAAAAGAAATAACTTTTACATAAATGGTTTTTAAATAATTTGCATATTTACAATTTTATACGACAAAAACAAAAAAAAATTAAAATTCAAATTTTGTTAAAAAATTCAAATACGAAATAAAATATGATACTTGAAGTAATTAAATACTGTTTAATTAGTTATTTTGTTCCAATAATTTAGAAATTTGCAGTTTATATCCGCTTTATTATTTTTCTAAACATCCCGGAACTGTACGGAACTTTGTTATTTAAGTGGCAACATAGGTCGATGTTGGGATTATTTGGAAGGTGTTTTAAAAATAAATAGCTTTTACTGAAATATTTTTTTAATAATTTACTGATTTACAATTTTATATGAAAAAAACAAAAGAAAAGGATGAAATTTAAATTTTGTTAAGTAATCCAAATACAAAATAAAATATGATAATTTTAATAATGAAAAAACATATTCGTTATTTTATTTTATTTATTTAAAAATAAATCCGCTTGCACATGTTGACCAAAATTTAAAAAGAAATGAATAACACAAACATTTGAGTTAAAATAAATCGTAGTGTCCAAGTATCAAAATGGTTTTTACGAATCTCGAAGGTTTTGATATGTTGATGATTTTGGGTGAATGCCATCAAAATTATCATGCTGCTGAGCGGCTCTATGCCGAACGATACCCTCAACGAACTTTCCAGTTAAGGAAAGTCTTTACGCGGCTTGCAGACCGAGTTAAGCAAAATGGTCAACTTCAACCAAGCCACAACAAAAATCGTCATATTATGAGACATGTGCAAGATGAAAGAGCACCTGATATTCTTGCTGCGGTTGTTGTTGAACCACAAATTTCAACAAGAAGACTGGCGATTGATGCAGGAATTGCCCAATCGACTATTTGGAGGGTTATAAATGAAAATAAATTTCATCCTTACCACATCCATCTACATCAGGAACTTACAGGGGAAGATTTTCAAAACAGGTTGGATTTTTGTGAATGGCTTCTGGGTAAGGACCCGTATTTTCATCATACAATACTTTGGACAGATGAGGCCTCTTTCAAGAGTAATGGAGATTTAAATATTCACAACACACATTATTGGTCTGTTGAGAATCCTCACTGGCTTCGTGAAGTGGATAATCAGCATCGTTGGAACCTTAATGTTTGGTATGGAATTTTGGGAGGCCAAATCATTGGTCCGTATTTTTTTGATGGGTCGTTAACTGGTGTGATGTACGCTGATTTTTTAGAGAACATTTTAATCGATCTCATTGATGACATCCCATTGGCAACACGTTTGGTCATGTTTCTGCAACAAGACGGTTGTCCAGCACATTTTTCAAGAGTAGCCCGCCTAACTCTTGATCGTATCTTTCCTCACCGCTGGATCAGAAGAGGAGGTCTAGTTTCATGGCCAGCTCGTTCGCCAGACCTGACACCGCTAGATTTCTTCTTGTGGGGACGTATTAAAGATGTGGTATATCAACAACGTCCAACAACAAGGGACGATATGAAAGACAGGATCCGGAACGCCTGTCGCTCATTATCCGAAAACGAAATACTAAGGGCAGTAAATAGTGTACGAATTCGTCTGCAAAAATGCAGAGATGAAGGTGGAAGGCATTTCGAACATTTAAAATAAAAGCTAATGAACTTTTGTTTACATTTTCAAGTTTGTTGTTGCATTTATAATAACAGTTCAGATTTATTTATCTCCGCTTTATTCGCTTTATTTAAGACTGCAAATATCTAAAGTATTTCAAGAAAGTAACGAATTAAACATTATCTGATTACTTAGTATCAAATTTTATTTTGTATTTGTATTAACAAAATTTAAATTTCATCCTTTTCTTTTGTTTTTTTCATATAAAATTGTAATTAAGTAAATTATTAAAAAAATATTTCAGTAAAATTTATTTATTTTTAAAGACCTTCCAAATAATCCCAACATCGACCTATGTTGCCACTTAAAAAACAAAGTTCCGGACAGTTCCGGGATGTTTAGAAAAATAATATAGCGGATATAAACTGCAAATTTCTAAATTATTGGAACAAAATAACGAATTAAACATTATTTAATTACTACAAGTATCATATTTTATTTCGTATTTGAATTTTTTTACAAAATTTGAATTTTAATTTTTTTTTTTGTCGTATAAAATTGTAAATATGCAAATTATTAAAAAAACATTTATGTAAAAGTTATTTCTTTTTAAAAGCCCGTTCAAACAATACCAAACTTGACCTATGTTGCCATTTAAAAAAACAAAGTTACTTCCGGTTCCGGATTGTTCCGGGTTGTTCCGGAAAAAAATAAGTTCACCAATAGATTCTTTAAGTTCGCTTTGGTAATGAAATTTTTTATTTCAATCGTCTACGATAACGCGTTCTCGAGATAAATGGGTGGGACGGGTGGTCTGAATCACCCTGTATAGTTATTTGTTTTAATAAATTTATTAAAAATAAATAAAGGTGTATCCTTTATACAAATAAGGTTTTTTATAAATTAACAAGCTAGTGCACTTTCGAATTAAGACTAATTCATCATCAGGCTAAAAAGCAAATGGTTTTATGTAATTAATCAAATAAATAAATAATTAAATATGTAATATAAGAAAAATATTTACCAAAAAAGTTTAAAAATATGTTCGTTGATCAAAAAATTGATCGACAATAAAAAAAATTTTTGTTTTATTAAAACATTAAAATGGTATTAAAAACAGACTACTTATAGATTAATTTTACTAAAGAATTTGGTTGAATTAAAATTTTCAATATCGTTTAAATTATTTCCCTTACGTTTTGAAATATTAATTTCAAAAGATTCGGCTACATTCAATTTCTTTCCCTTGTCTAAATTATGTAAAATTGTAGCGAATGATTTTGGTTTGAAATTGTGACCATGATTGTTTAGATGTTCTGCAAATTTTCAATCATTTTTGAATTTTCTGATTGAGTTTAGGTGTTCTTTAATTCTAACATCAAAATTTCGCATAGTTTGCCCACAATATTCCGCGCCACAATCACAAGTCAGTAAATAAACTCCAATTTTTTTGTAATTTATCAATTTTGTCTTTATTATTTCCTAAAATTTGTTGTAAATTTGGTGGTTTACTAAATGAAAAATGAAACTTCTGTTCTTTATTTGATTTTTCGACCACTTTTTTTAATTTTGAATGAAAGATTATTTATAAATGGGATTGATAAAAATTGTGAATTTGATTGAAAATTTCTATTAGGTTCACCGATTTCTTTTTGAAAACAAGTTTTTTTCATTTTATTGAAAGTTCCAACTAAAATTTCTTTGGGAAAATGATTTCGAAAACCAATGTAAAAAATAATTTCTAATTCTTTTCTAAAGTTATTATAATTAAGAGCAATATTAAATAATCGGTGAAACGAAAAATTAAAAAATGCAAGTTTATGTGAAAGAGGATGATTAGACAAATAATCAATGCAGTGATCGGTGTGAGTCAGTTTTCGATAAATACTAAAATTTAGACAATTATCTTCTGCATTTCTCATTATTAATATATCTAAAAAAGGAATGCAAAAATTATTTTCAATTTAATGGGTAAACTTCATATTATTGTGGATAGAATTCAAAAAAGAAATAGTATCAGATATATTTGTGTCTTTTTTAATGATACAAAAGATATCATCCACATACCTTACCCAAAATAAGCAATTATTCTTGAAAAATAGATTAGAAAAAATTAAACTTTCAATTTTGTCCATAAAAATATCTGAAAATAAAGGTGATAATGGATGTCCCATAGCTAATCCATTCTTTTGTACATAAATTTCATTATTAAATTGAAAGTTTATGTGAAAGAGGATGATTAGACAAATAATCAATGCAGTGATCGGTGTGAGTCAGTTTTCGATAAATACTAAAATTTAGACAATTATCTTCTGCATTTCTCATTATTAATATATCTAAAAAACCAAATTCTTTAGTAAAATTAATCTATAAGTAGTCTGTTTTTAATACCATTTTAATGTTTTAATAAAAAAAAAAATTTTATTGTCAATCAATTTTTTGATTAACGAACATATTTTTAAACTTTTTTGGTAAATATTTTTCTTATATTACATATTTAATTATTTATTTATTTTATTAATTACATAAAACCATTTGCTTTTTAGCCTGATGATGAATTAGTCTTAATTCGAAAGTGCACTAGCTTGTTAATTTATAAAAACGTTATTTGTATAAAGATACACCTTTATTTATTTATAATAAACTCCTTATAAGTTTTTAGTCTCTTAAGATATTAACATTAAAGTTACCAATTCTCATTTAATCATTCAATTGTAAGATTTTGTTGTCCTTATGTCTTTCAAATTAATTATGCCGTTCCTGCGTAAAATGTAAAAAGATTCGCATTATGTAAGTGAAGTTGCATAAACTTAAATTTTAATTTTTTGGAGAATATCTAATGTATTGTTAAAGTTTACCAGTTTAAACGGTATATTAATTTAAAATAAAACAAATGAAGGAGAATTAATTTAACAGTTTTATTAAAAAAATTATTATAATAAATTAAGTGCATGTTCAACGTGAGTGCCCTCTGAACGAATACACGAAACACGGCGCAAAAATGAAAATCGAATAGATTCAAAGACGTTTGGGATTTCACGTAACTCATTGTAAAACAATGCAAAACATGAATCCTTTTGATTGCAGTATAGATACGAATTTACTTTTTAACATTTCTAGTGGTCAAGCTGCGTCAGAAGCAGCAACAACATGCTTGTTAAATATTGAGAAAGACGGCGATAAATTGAAAAAAGCGTTCATTTCTGGCTGCAATGAAGATAGTACACGATTTGAGTCTAAAATTACAACTAACAAAGTTATAACGTTTACAGACGGTTTAAAGAAAAAAAAACTTAAAGTAAATGGAAAGATCCAAGAGGTTCGAATGCAACGCGACCTTTTTGGGCGGGTTCTTTCTGCTTCAGTTGAACAAAAGTTTGATCTCGAAAAAGTTGTGTCCTATCCTTTGACTCCATTACCATTGGCATTGTCTCATTTAGATGGTACGTACTGTAAAACAAACAAATCCGCCTTGCTGAAGGTTTTAGAAATATATATCATTACCGAACCGCCTCCATATACTGATGTTGTCTTAATTGATGGTTTTTTTTTGCTGCATTCAATGAAGGACTTTCCATTGACATTCGGTAACATATCGAAACAGCTATTAAAAATGGTTGTGAAATTTAATGCACAGAAGATTGTAATTATTTTTGATCGATATTTTACCCCCTCGATTAAGGATTGTGAACATGTATTGCGGAATACTTCGGAAAAACGGGACTACAACATCTCCGGACCCGGACAGAAACGTGGTGATTTCACAAAAGAATTTCGCAACATAAAATTCAAAGAAGTATTCATTAAATTTCTCATCGAGCATTGGGCTAATGATGAAATTGCACCATACTTCGGTGTTAAGACAGTGCAATTAAATTATGATAAATGTTATCAATATAAAATCCAAGATGGAAAAGTCAGAAAAACTGTAGAAGAAGACTTTACTTGCACATCGCACGAAGAGGCTGACACAAAAATTATTTATCATGCTTGCAATATCGTTAAAGATTCAAATATTTTGATCAGATGTTCCGATACTGATATTCTAGTTATCATGTTAGGAAACATGGAAAATCTAGTATGCTCATCAAAGATTTGGATCGAAGTTGGTACTGGTAACCATCAAAGAATGATCGATGTGACAAAATTACATCAAAAATTGGGAAATTCCATTTGCAATGCCTGGATTACACGCTTTCACTGGGTGTGATTTTAATCCTGCGTTCTATAAAAAAGGAAAAAAAAGGCCACTGTAAATAATTCAGCAAAGCATTGATTTTCAGAACGCATTTATCGATCTCGGCCAAATAAGCGAAAATAACAGAAGTGACATTTTTAAAAAAATAGAACAATTTGTTTGTCAACTATATGGCTTAAAGAAATTAAAATCAGTTAACGAAGCACGATTCCAAATGTTTTCGAAAACGTACAAATGTGCAAACGTCAATGATAACTTTCAAATTAAAGTAAAAAATGTAGGCGCATCAAGCTTGCCACCGTGCCAATCCGAATTGATGGAACAATTTTTGAGGACGTGCTATGTAGCAAATATTTGGCGCAATGCACATCGTAAAATCCCGACTGAACTTTCCCCAATGGATCATGGGTGGAAAGTGGTAGATAAATATTATGAATTTGATTGGTTCAAAGGAGATCAGTTACCACAATTGGTTAATGATGTTGTCCTTCAACCCCCGCTTGAAGATTCAGGTATATAATAAATATTGTCGGTTGATTTCCATCGATTTAATTTAAAAAACTGCTTATTATTATATATAATTAGATATCGAATTTTTATTTTTTAGATTCTCAATCTGAAACATCGGAGCAAAACGATTCAGATCGCGAAGATGATGAATTTGGTGATTCAGAAGATGATTAGATTGCGAGTAATATTTTAGTTGTAAGAGTAATATTTTATTTATAAAATGTCTTGTTTCGTACATATTATGTTAATAAAATTTGATATATAAATTTTCTTGTATATTTTTATAATGATTTGACTTATTAAATAACAATGAAGACAGAAGCGAGTAACTCCCGCCACTGCGACCGCACGTTTAAATCTTTCATTTTCTTTACTGACTGACTGAGTCCTGTCCTATCAAATGGTTGACTGACTATTTTTTTTGTGTTTTATATTATATAAACTATATATAGAAATTTTTTTAGATTTTACAAATTAGTTTCACATTTCTTATTTTTCATACATACTTGGGGCCTGACTGACCAGCCCTGTCCTAACGTTCATCTGACTGACTACCATAATTCTTTATTGTATGAAATATACAAGCCGTATACAAAGTTTCAGCCTTTGTAAATTCATTGCATTACCTCATTAATCACGACTTGTTTGACCGCTCACCTACGACACCTGTCCTAACAACGGCTTGACTGACCATAGTATGTTCATGTATACCACTAATACAACCAAATATAAAAAAGTAGCCTTTGTAAATTCAGAGACTTTTTTGGCTCCGGGCTCTTGGACTATTGGTTGCGTTGACGATTCGTACCCAAAGATCTTCTCTGCTTTCGACTGGAGTACTGTAAACTGTAACCCCAAAAGGAAAAATCTAGAGGATTTAGATCCGGTGATCGCGACCAATCCATCAGCGAGGAAATTTTTCATTTAAATAATTTCTCACATTTATTGAAAAGTGGGGGGGCTCCGTCTTGCATAAACCACATCTGTGCTCTGATGGCAAGGGGTATTTCTTCTAGTACTCCAGTAAGATTATTTCTTAGAAAATCTAAATACGACACACCATTCAGTCTTGGTGGTAATTCAAATGGCCCTATAATATGATTGTCGATTATACCTGCCCACAGGTTGATGGAAACTGCCTTTGATAATTGGCTACAATTTTCTCATGGGGATTTTCATCCGACCAGCTACGCAAATTAATCATTCCGCTTCTTGAGAAGCAAGATTCGTCAGTAAACAATATTATTCTGGCCATATTTGGATTTTGGTCGGCAGCAATTCTTGAACTTTGCGAAAATGGTATGGATGAAGTAACTGTTCTTGAAGTTTCCTGTGTACGACATTTTTTTGAATTTGTAATTGCGTAGAAATCTCTCTTACACTTACTCTGCGATTCTCCTCCACACATCCCAATATTTGTTCTTCTGCCTCTACTGTTCTTATTGTTCGTGGGCGCCCTACATTTGTACGATCAGTTTTCAGTTTACCATATTCACGCAAACGACGATCTACGTTTGCAAATGTTGTATGATGAGGAATTTGACGATTTGGATACTTCTCAGCATATCTTCTAGCAGCAGCTCTACCATTACTTTGACATTCACCGAATACTAGGTGCATGTCGGCATATTCATTAAATGAATAGATTGTATTATCTATTATGACATCAACTATGGACATCAATGTTGTTAGTTGTTACTTTTATCTATGGTTGTTACTATGGTTTTGGTTTCACACATAGATAATGTTTCAAAGAGCGACTTGAAATAATATAATATTGAAACAATAGGAAAAGTACTTTGTGTTGCCTAACTTTGCTGTTTTGCACTAGTTTAATTTTTCTCATTTTCTGCAAGAACGGCATAATTTATTTGGAAGACATAACAGACAAAAAATCTTAGAATTGAATGATTAAATGGGAATTGGTAACTTTAATGTTAATATCTTAAGAGACTAAAAACTTATAATGAAGTTTATTCCCATCCTCTTCCATTTAAACCCTTTGCAGATGTTAAATTTTGTCTAATTGTTTACAAAGTGCGCGTTTTTTATAAAAATTCAAGTACACCAAATTTCGTCATAAAATCTTCATTGGTTTGAACGCAATAAAGAAAAATGTATTTTTTTAGTTCAACTTCAAAAGCTTGTAACTCCTCAGGGATTTACTTTTGGTAATAGATAAGTAGGGTCATATCGACTTATTTTGAGGTTTGAGGTGAGGAATCTTCAGTTAAACGTTGTCGGTCTAATAACGGGACACCTTGTATTTCATTTACAGAGATATGTATATTACTAAAATAATTCATAATTTTTTCTCTAATTTCGCGTACTGTTTTTGTCGAAGGATTTATCCGTCTCGCACATTGAGACAAATTATTGGTTTTTGGTAAAGGTGGAAGATTAACTGGATCATACCCTTCTCTATCAATTAAAACATTATGTAGTAAACAAAAATTATATTTATACATAATTAATCTATTTATGTTTTTGTAGATGAAAAAGCGAGCAAACAATGGAAGCTTCTTCGACAAGAATTTTACAGAAAGCTTAAAAAGCCAACATCCGGTGACGCCGCTCTTGAGGATGTCCCTAATTCTTGGCCGTACTTTGAGTCATTGCTGTTTCTCAAAGATCAATTTACACCAAGAGCCAGCCACAGCAGTATAAAAGAACTAGACGATGCCTCTAATATTCCTGATCCTGCTAATATTCCTGATCCTTCTAATGTTCTTGATCCCTCTGTTGCTGATGATTCCACTACTCCTGACGATCCCTTTCAAATCAATGAATCTTTTACGGAGAACGATTTGACAGTTGAAGATTTTATTAAAGATGAAGTAGATCAGACGTCCACTTCAACACGAAGTACACCTACACCAAACATACCAGAGGCGTCACCTGTAGGAAAAACTTGATACAGAAAACGAATTTCTCACCAGGTTGCACTTGGACAATCCTTACTCTCCATAGGAAAGGAGACATTTGAGTTTAAGAAACGTCGTACCCAGGTTGATCCGAACGACGAGGACATTTGTTTTTTTTAATTCTCTACTTCCCGCTGTCAGGAATCTAGATCCCCAAAAGAAAATGTTATTTCGTATGGAAGTTCAAAAAGTTTTGTATAATTTATCTTTTAATACTGATCCCTGGTCCTCCACAACTTGATAACATTTCCCAAAATTTTTATATCCACCTCCCTCACAAACATTCCCCTCACATCAACCAACAGTCCCACCGCACCCACCTTCATTCCTACCATACCCACCTTCATTCCTACCACACCTACCTTCATTCCCCCCACACACATCTCCATTCCCTTCTTAGGATACTTCATTTTCTTCACAACAAACTTCATTCCCCCAGCCCCAGCAACATATTCTTCATACCCTCCAGAAACAACGCATCCATTCACAGACTCCAATCCTAGCACACAGACACATTTAGACCCAAGTACATTTTCCCATCCTCAAAACAACCGCAATTAATATCAAAAAATTTACTATTTGGTAGTAACTGTAATTATTTTAGGAATAATAAAATTATTTATTTTTGTCCAAATATACAGGGTGAGTTAAAAGTAAGGAATAAAAATCATAACTACGTTTTCTTTTAGAATTTTTAAAAACCGTAAAGGACGTGTCGTATTGTTTTTAAAAACCTTTATTTTGAACAGAACAATATTTTTTTCTCAGTTGACATGACCTCACTATGACGTCATAATTTTATTTAACAGATTGATATGGTTTTTATACCATAAAATAATACCTTATTATTTGGAACATTCAAAAAGATTAAAAGACATATCGTATTATTTTTGAAAAACATTAATAAACAATAAAAAGGTAGTAATGAATTTTATGCGTTACTTTAAACTATCCTTTAAGGTGAAAGTTAATAATTTTTTTAATTACATCTAGATGGCGCTGGTATAAACTTTTTCATACCGTTGTAAAGCACTTGTAATAAGGTATTGTTTTATGAAATAAAAACTATTTATATCAATCCATTAAAAAATGATGTCATAGTGACGTCATGTCAATGGAAAAAAAATTGTAAAGTTCAAAATAAAGTTTTTCAAAAACAATGCCACACGTCTTTTACGGTTTTTAAAAATTCCAAAAGATAACGTAGTTATGATTTTGATTCCTTACTTTAAACCTCGCTTTAAACTCACCATGTATGTATAAACTCACCCTGTATACACAGGGTGATGATAAAGTTTGGAACATAATTCATAACTGCCGTATTTAATTGTTTTGAGAAAATCGCTCGGACAGGTTAATTTTAGTTTTTAAAATGCCATCTATTGATATAAAAAAAATATTAATGACGTCACTGGTGATTTAGCAATGACGCCATCACCGATTTTTTTAAATGGGATCCCCCAACTTTTTTACTCGTTTTTGATAGAAATTCATGTCACTTAAACGATGATATAAAAAACAATTAAATTTTTAAACAACTTTTTGAATAAAATTTTTTTTTACTTTAACAAAATTTAATAAGTAGTCTTAAAAAACTAATTTTTTGATTCCATTTAAATCTAAGAAAATTTACAAAGAACAAAATTTTAAATTTATTGAAATCAGCCAAAATAAATCTTATACTACATTCAAATCTTTCAAATTTAATAGTTCAAATTAATTTTAAGTTTACATTAAAAAATTTTTATACGAAAATTTGTTTACAAATGCAATCATTTTTTTTTATATTATCAGTAAGTGACATAAATGTCTATCAAAATCGAGTGAAAGAAGTGGGGGTTTCCATTTAAAAAAATTGATGATGACGTCATTGGTAAATCACCTGTGACGTCATTAATATTTTTATTATACCAAAAGATGGCATTTTAAAAACTAAAATTGACCTGTCCGAGCGATTTTCTCAAAAAAATTAAATACGACAGTTATGAACTATGTTCCAAACTTTATCATCACCCTATACAATATGTATACAATATGTATACAATATGTATACAATATGTATACAATATTAAATTTTTGTACTTAATAAATTTTTTTCGTATAAAATGTTATTTTACTTACCTAATTGTTACGACTAGCATTTATTCTGTTGAAATTGGATTTACATGACTATTCAACTGATTATTTTTTGTGACAAGTAAAACGTGAAAATTATCAGCGATTATTTCTTTATTTCATGAGTTGGCTGTCAAATTTTGCACAAACAAGTGAAATATGTTCGTTAAATAGTCCCTTAAATATGCACTCTTGTTCAAATTATAAGTCGAATATTTTTCATACATTACCACTCATGTCATTTGGGGTTAAAATTTCCCCTTGAAATGCAAATTGAAGTAGACCAGCCGTGCGAAGTATAAATTCCCAACTGTAGTTGAAATATATGGAGTTGCTCATTACGTAAAGAAAAAAATATATGATATAAAAGTTGGCTTCTTTTCTCTCCCTCTATCACCCCATAAAAGCACAGTTATTAAGGGATACCCTGTAGAGGTGACCTATACAGGGTGTCTCAGACCACCCTTCCACCCCTTTTATTTTGAGAACGCCTTGTCGTACAAGGCTGAAATAAAAAAAAATTATTACCCAAGCAAACACGAAGAATCCATTGGTGCACTTATTTTTTTCCGGAATAATCCGGAAGTGCCCGGAACCGGAAGTAACTTTCGATTTTTAAATGGCAACATAGGTCGAGTATGGTATCGTTTGAAAGGTCTTTTAAAAAGAAACAACTTTTATTAAAATATTTTTGTAATATCTTGCATAATTAACAAATTCAACGAAAAAAAATATATGCAAACAAGTGACCATTGGTCTCTTAAATTATGGAAAAATTAAATCGTTACCATCATCCGCAAATGGGCAAGAGAGAGATTTTTTTAAATTGAAACTCTTTTTTGCGTTTATCGCTTTATTCGTTAAAAATAATCAACTTTTTTTTATTTTTTGAATTAAGGTAAATACATAACCTAAAAAGTTGATTATTTTTAACAAGCGAAGCAAAAATACATGTTTCCATTTAAAAAATCATAATTGCCTCTACCCTTACCCATTGAGGATAATGGTAGTGTTTTAATTTTTCCATAATTTAAGTGACCATTTGTCACTTGTTTGCTTTTGTTTTTCGTTTAATTTGTTAATTATGAAAGATATTAAAAAGTATTTTAATAAAAGTTATTTCTTTTTAATGGACCTTTCAAACGATACCATACTCGACCTATGTTGCTATTTAAAAATCGAAAGTTACTTCCGGTTCCGGGCACTTCCGGATTATTCCGGAAAAAAATAAAAGCACCAATACATTCTTCGGATTTGCTTTGGTAATAATTTTTTTTATTTCAGCCATGTACGACAAGGCGTTTTCAAAATAAAAGGGGTGGACGGGTGGTCTGAGACATCCTGTATACTGTGCCTATATTTCGTTTACACCCAGTATCTTTTGTTTTTTGATTTGAATTAGGCAACCAAGTTTACAGGAAAAAAATATAATCATAAATATTTATATTTTCACCCTACAATTATAATAAATGATTATTTAAATCTATTTTTATTTTAAATACTATCGCATTTAATTAAAACACGAATGTTTTGAATTTAAAATATACAAAAATAAAATATTTGGAGTGAATCCAAATATGAGTTAGAAAAACAAGGTTTTAAAAATAGAAAGAGCGCTTAGATAAAAAGCGCATCCAAAAGAAAGTAAAAATTGGTTTCGCAATAATTGCCACGATTACGTTTACAATTTAACAACATAACACAACCAGTTTAATTATTGAGAAATAATTTAAATTTTAATTATCAATCTGCAGCTAACTTCAGTCGGGAAATGTTGGCGCTTGTCAAGTGAATGTTTGTCAACTAAAAAAGTAAAAAGCGCGATAAAGGGTAAAATTAAAATATAAAAATGTAATACTTAATAATTGATATAACTGGTAATATTATAAATTGTTTGGAATTAAGTGTGTGCTTGTTTAATAACTTTCTTTTTGTTAAATGTCATTACCTCCATATGTTGAGAAAATAGGATTTTTTTAAAATAATTCAATTTTTAGAATTAAACACCGTGTTTGGTGAATAAAATGCTGTTAAGGATAATTACATGGTTAAGGTTTTGTAATTATATATTTACGTGAATCGTTTAATTGAAGAAAATCAAGAAATTTTAGTAATGGAGGAAATTAAAGAATCCCCTTGTTCATTCGCTGAAAAATCGCAGAAAACTGTTTCTGAGTACGATCACATCCTCGGAGGCTCACTTCTTATTAGCCCTAATGAAGAACAGTACGAACTACTTCTTAAGCGATTAAAGCAACAGTTAGGGGAAGGACGTGGCGAAGTTATTTTAGAAGTAAGTTATTTTTACGTAAAATTAAATTTTAATTTTCCTGCATTAATTATTAATATCGCTTTATAATTCGATGATTTTTTTAAGATCGGTGGTGCTGAAGACGGTAGAGATAGTGGTTTATTAGAAGATGAATTGGAAGCAGCTGTGGCTACTTTACAGTCGTTAGCTACAACGCTGGAGTGCAGTTGTGTAAAATTACGTGAACGTAAAGAAATTCGTGGAATCGTTGTGCAATATTTGATAAGAAAAGTTTTGGATGAAACTGGTAAGATTTATTAAATATGCGTACTAATTAATCACAATTTGTTGTATTAAAATTTACAAAAATTAATGACTTGTCGAGGATACACTTAAAATTTTCTGCTTTAAAGCTTTAACGATGTGTAAAATTTAAATTAAGTGCTTATTTGTTTTATTTTCATAAATTACAAACAGAATATTTAATTAATATTCCTGGTTGGTCACTATACAGTGCGGTCATAAAGTAAATCCCCCCCCTGCTAACTTTTGAACGGTTATGCTTTTGATTCTGAAAATTTGTTTACTGAGGAATCTAATTGCGAACTTTCTAATAAAGGTATTTTTGATTTTGTGGAACTTCCGGTTATACCAGAAGTGGATGGCAACTTTCTTATTTTAAATGGAACACCCCGTATATTTTTGCATTTTCATGTTCTCCATAAAAATACCATTAAATTGACCTAGCTCAATTTGGTCTACGATTAATACTTTCGGAATTACGCCCATTTGTAAATCGCATTTTTATGCAACTTCATTTACACCAGAAGTTGGACCCAAGTGCCCAAACTTCCTTATTTTAACTGATTTTTTTTGCGATTAAGTTAATAACATTAAATTTTAACAAAATTTTTATCCAAGAGATTTCCTCTAGATTTTATTACTGTCAAAACGTGGAAGGTGGTTATGGTAATCAGCAAAATTAACGAACTTACTATTAAACATAATTTTGTTTAAATTTAATATTATTAACTTAATTGCAAAATATTTCATTGAAAATAACGAAGTTGGGGCAGTTGGATCCAACTTCCAGTGTCAATGAAGTTGCATAAAAATACGATTTTAAAATGGGCGTAATTCTGAAAGTATTAATCGTGGACCACTCTATGCTAGGTCAATTTAATGGTATTTTTATGGAGAACACGAAAATGCAAAAATATACGGGGTGTTCCATTTAAAATAAGAAAGTTGCCATCCACTTCCGGTATAACCAGAAGTTCCAAAAAATCAAAAATACCTTTATTAGAAAGTTCGCAATTAGATTCCTCTGTAGACAAATTTTCAGAATCAAAAACATAACCGTTCAAAAGTTAGCAGGGGGGGGATTTACTTTATGAACGCACTGTATAGTATTTATTTAAATATTAAATCTTTTAATTTATACAGGGTGTTCCGGAATAACTGTGATAAATTTTTTGTGGTGATAGAGGAAGTGAAACAAGGGTGTAGCTTTTCAAATTAAAATTTGGAAGTTGATAATTTTGGGTTGTAGTATAAAGAAATAAGAAAAAAATAAAAAAAAAATCAAGGCTCTACAATTTTTTCTTCAAAAGTTATGAATTTTTATATAAAATATGGCATTCTGATAAATGAGTTGTTAAAAAATTATATTTTGCTTAATAACTAAAATTAAGAAACAAAAATTAGTAGAGATAAGTTTGTAAAAATTATCGATATTATTTTATTAAATTTTTAAAAATTTAATTATTTTTTAAGGTACATTACCTAAGAAACTTTTGATTTTTTTGAGTTTTTGGAATGTAAAATTTTTTTTGAAGGGTGTAGGGGGCAACTAACCCTCTACATTTCATCCATTTTCTTTTCTCTTTCATTTGCGGGGTCGATTTTGAAAAAATTCGAAAAAAAATTTTTTGAGATATTTTTAATGCTACGGGCTAGAAATTTTTCATGGAAACCTATTTTTATTGTTTTTCTCGAAAACTATAAAAGTTAGCGATTTAAAATTTTTACCAAAGGTAAACACCATGGATAGACGCGTTTTAAAAAATATTTGTTTAAAATCGGCTACACAGTTTTTTTGGAAAAAATTCGCAAAGTTTTGGCAATATTTTGGTACAAAGACGGCCCTGGACGACGCAATTTTAAACCGAAAATTACAATTTTCAGGGAATTTGGTGGGGACATGACGGTGCAAATTTTAAGCTATTAATCGTCTTGGTGGTTAAAATAGTTTAGAAGATATTAATTATATGGTGAAAAGTGAAAAATTTCAGACCGCAATTTTGGCATCTTTTTGCTACATTTTCGGCCATAACTCGATAACGAAAAGACATAGCGTGATTCTTTTTCGTCGTAAAGCGGACCTTAAAAACTTTCAGAAAAGGTGTATTACATGGGGTGAAATAGAATTTGGGGGGTTGATTAGACCGAAAAGCGTCAAAAATTGAGACTTTTTTAAATGAAACTTTAAAAAAATTATTTGTTCGTTATTTTTTCGAAATTCCATAAACCCTAGGCGTGGGCGGTTTCCGTCATAATAGTAGATTTAGCAGAGTTTTTAAAACTGAAAATCCGTTAAAAAATGGCCGGACGAGAGCCGTCCACCCTTAAATTGAAAAATTCTGCTTTATTTTCCCAACCCCTTCGAGTATAAAAACAAAAAAAAGCCTATTAGCTGCAAAAGTTACTCTATTTAAGGGAAATGAAGTAAAATTTGAAATTTTTTAAAAACTATGGGCGCAAGTGGTACAACCGTTTTACCGCGTTTGTGCGATTTTTTTAACATTTTACGTTCGATTTTTTTCTGAAGCAAAGTGATAAAATTTAGAAGTGTCGATTTTTTTCCTTATAAAAATATTATTGCAATAAGCAAAATAAAAAATATTGCACCGTAATATCCAACCCCTATCAAAAGTTACGAATTTTCAAAGTCCGCGTTGAAAAAGCAAGAAAAACGAAATGCAAATTTAAAGGCCCCAAATTAATATAAAAAATGAAGATATCAAAAAAGGGCTCGGATGGCCATAATAACGGGTATCTAGTTTGTAAATCAAAAACCCGCTATTTTTTGCACCTGCCGATCCTCAAATATAAGGGGTACAGTTTGAGCACTTTTTCCGCCCGAAAAAACGATAAATTTGTACACTTGGTATCACGGCGCCACACGGTTGCGCCTGGAGACTTAAAAATGACCGCGGTCTATCCCCAGCATGTGAGAATAAAAGGGGCCAAATTTCGTCGCTCCCCTTTAAAACCGGACGGTGGTGCTATTTTTCAAAGTTGACGCCGACGAAAACCGGAAAAAAAGCGAGAAAAATCGACCGTTTTCGAGAATTTTTTTCAGAGTGTTAGCGTGCTGGAAAAAATTTAAAAATCGAACCCCGCTTAGAATCGACATCCCTTTTTACGATGCAATCGGAATTTTTAAAATCTGACTAAAAAAACTGCCATTGTCGCGACTGGTCTCTGAAAACGTTCGAATTTGGGGTAAAAATACAAAAGGGGAGGTATCTCCGCCCCCTTAATGGATAGGTCCGAACGGGTCAAAACCGCCGTCTTCAGAATCGGATCCTCCTTAACATACTAAAATTTGATGCGATTCGGGATGAATTTCGGACACCGAGGGGATGAATTCGATTTTTCGATCGGGGCGGAATAACTTTTTTCGGGGTTGTCCGATAGAAAAGCGACTATTTATTTTTTTTCTTAAAATTTTCTCCTCTTTCCGCCTGCAAAATTTCAACTCGATACGAAAAAAAAAACACCTTCCTCGTTTCTTACAGTTTTAGTATTATAGAAGAAGACTAAGCATTTTTGACTTATAAAGTATTGGCCGGAAATGCTTCCTTAAAAAGTAATAACACTTCAAAAATTAAAAAAAAAATAGTTTTTTGTAAATAAAATAAATATTACAAGAGATATTAATTTGAAATTTGGGCGATAGTTTTTTCACATAAGGATACACATTTACGACCAATAAAAGTTTTCAATATATTTTCAGGGGCGTTACATTTGGGGGGGGTCATCAACTTTTTTTTGATAATATCTTTTGTTTCTTTACATTTTTGGTCATTTTAAAAGTACTAAAATAATCCTTGATCAACGTTTTACAGAAAAGGTACTCCGGTACTTCGTTTCAGAGTTACAGCAGATTTAATAATTTTGAGCTAAAATTATAATTTTAAAAAGCAACATCAAAGTAGGCTAATTTACATAAAATATCATGTATCATGTACTAAATATGTGGGCTGCTCCATATGCAAGATGCATGTCTGGCAATTCCGCATTTAATAATAATAATAATTGTTTATTACCCAACATCAGCTACAGGGGCCAGTTACAGAGTAATTTAGTAATATAATAAAATCAAAGATTGCAGTAACAATATAGTACGTATAAGTAAAAAAACTAAAGTACATAAAGGACCTTATCGGGTTTTGGGAGCATTTTGTACAAGAATGAAACTTATGCCACATATAAATAAGAAATAAATATACAATTGTGTAAAATATTTCGCGAATTAGGAGACCGCTTTCGCCAAAAAACGCAATTGAAATTAATTAATTTTTGCACAATTAGACAACGATGCTAGTGTTTTCCTCGGTGTTTCTAACAAACAAAGTAGTTTGGTTGCCTATGCCATTTATTTACTATGATTTATTGACTTTAATAGTATAAAAATTATACAATTAAGTACATATTTGTTATGACTTGATTAGAAATTAATTTTTAAGTATTTATTTTATTCAAATAAACTTATAATTTAAGAATATATTTTTTACAATTAAACAATTTTTACACAGTTGTCGTTTTTTTGCAATTTTTAAAATATTTGATAAAAAATGACTTTTCCAGTTCCCTGGAGCTCTGAAACTTTTACTGTAAATTCAATGGCTATAGTTTTAATAGTTGTAATAAGATTTGTAATATTACGGCGTCAATTAAAAATAAAATATCTTTTACAGGTTATCGTAAGACTTTATTGCACAATCAGGCAACATTGAAATTATTACCTCTCAAACGAAACGTCCAAATTAAATGCACAATAATTATTAGTAAAAAGTAGAACCGATAAAGGACCTCGGTGGCGGCAAAGGGCTTGTAAATTCCTTCTATTTTTGTAGGACACACCCTCTGGCACTTCCAAGCACCTCCTATCAAGTAGGCAAGATACTATTTACGACATTCGGCAAGTTATTTCTCCTTTGCTAGTATGTTACATGAGCGCGTACCGGATTTCTTTTTATGTGTACGCGCCGGTTTTAGCTGTTTTTATAAATAAACGTACAAACGCAAGCAATGTGTGCGCATGACAATAACACCCAATGTGGGAAACATTTCAATCCAGTGTGAGTCACAGTGAGTCAGTCGCCAGATACCTTTGTAAAGCGCGTACGAATTTGTTAGCCCGGGCATTACTTCTTGTTTGTAACAGTAACCATTGTTCTAAAGTGCCTTATAATAAAGGTCATTTGTATCTACCATCAGGTTAATCCTTTTGGCGATTGTATTCGATTATTAACATAGGTTCCACAAGGAAAACACCCTAATAGCTTTAACTGTCATTTGCTTTAAATTTAAACGTAAATGAAAGGTAATTAAAATTTATCTGACAGTACTTGTCAAAATTTGAATTTTAAAATCCGCTGTTGTCGTGTTAATAAATATTTTTTTAAATAATGTAAAATCTCATAAATGTATTTATAATTCATATTTATTGAAGAAATTGGAAATATAATCAATATTGGGGGTATTTTAGTTAATTTTTGTAAGTTTAACTTATTTTTCATGTTTGCCCAAAAACACCTAGGAAAACGATAAGGTCCTTTAGACATGATAATTGATATAAAATACATGATATAAACAAATACAAGGGTAAAATGCGATAAAAAACACAACATAACAACTAAATTATAAAATAAACAAGACAAGAAACTTACGAATTGGAGAGACAAAAATGTTCTGATGTAAGTCTTCTAAACGTATTAAGTTTAGGTGAGTATATGTCTATGGCATGATTACATTTATTATAGGTGTCACACATATTGTAAAGAGGTGAATTTTGAAAATGATTTGTGTGAGCAGTATCAAGAGAGAAAGTATTTAGGTGTTTGGTGCATATTTGAGGAATTCTAAACGACAACGATGAGAGTGCAGAAATATCATCAGTGAAATTATGTATTAATTTGTATAGATATAAGATCGAAGAAATGTCATCATTAGACTTTACGCTAATGAATCCAGACTCAGCGAGCAAGGTTTCATAGGAGATTGATCCAGGAGATAGATAGGTACGATATTTTTTATAATACAAGTATTTTATTAATTTTTTCTGGACGCCATCGAGCATCTTGATATATTTTAGGTACATGGGTGACCAAATGATTGAACAGTAATTCAACTTACTGGACACATAACACCGAAAAAGAGTTATAAGTACGGTGTGTGATTCCGCAAATTTTGAATTCCTTATTATAAAGCCCAACATACGATGACAATCTCTAACAAGTTGTTCTACATGTTGATTAAAATTAAGACGCGTATCAAAAATGACACCTAGGTCTCTCATTTCTACTACTCTGCGTAATACATTATTGTCAAGCATATAATTAAACATAATTTTTGGTCTCTCTGCCCTAATATATAACATTAACGGACTATGTACCCGACAAACAGTTTCTCAGGAACGCCGCGGGTTGGGACGCTAAATCGACTGTAGATGTCGAGTTTTACATTCCCCATTCCGAATTTCAAATAGCGACTTGTAGCTCCGCCCATCAGAATAATAAATTCGGCTAACGCGTATAGAGGGCAGCACTTTACGGGACATTTTTTAATATTTTTGCGCTAAGATATCTCTGTTATTTTTCAAAAATTTTTAATTCGGCGAAAACAATAATTAAAGTTAAAAAGTTCTCTTGACATTGTTCAGGACAAAAAGTTAATTTATTAATTTTAATTTTTTTTCTTCGACTGCGTAAAACTTCTGTTTTTCTGTACTAAAGCTTAGCGCAACGATTTTTCTACTCGGAACAAACGCTCTTAAGCAACATTTACTACAGTTAAGTGACAGTTCATTTCTTTCACACCATTTTTGTATTGCATTTAAATCAGACTGAAGAGCAGTGCAGTCAACGATATCTTTAATAGTATTATAAATTTTGAGATCATCCGCATAAAGCAGGGCGGAGCAGTTAATATTATCTAAAATATCGTTAATAAATATTACAAATAAGAGTGGCCCCAGGTTTGAACCTTGCGGCACCCCACTTAGCGTTATGTATGGCGATGATGTGTGCCCATTATAAACAACATACTGCTCTCTATTCTGAAGGTACGAACCAATTATTCTCACGATGTTACCGGGTAAACCCATCACTTGCAGTTTTGAGATAAGAATATGATGTTGCATACGATCAAATGCTTTGGAGAAATCCATATAAACTACATCTGTTTGAAACTTTGCTTCTAAATTATTGGAAATGTATTGTGTCTCATTAAAAACGTTGGTTGTCGTTGATCTTCTAGGCAGAAATCCATGTTGATTTGGATAGATCCTATGTTTAATTGTAAAATAAATATATTCGCTTAGAATTGACTCGTATACTTTGGAAAAGTTGCTAATAATTGAGATAGGCCGGTAGTTCTCAACACATCTTTTGTTGCCTGATTTATGCATGGGGCATATTCTGACCTTCCAGATTTTCGGAAATATACCAAATCGGAGTGTCAAATTAAAAATGTGTGTTAAAGGTTGATAGAGTATTGAATTTAATATCAGGCTAGGGATCTTGTCGAGTCCCATTGTTAGTTTCAGTTTTAGCTTTTTCAAATGATTTAATACTTGGGTGTCAGAGAATGTATAGTCTCCTAAAAGATTTGGTGTGTTAGAACTATTAGAGGATGGATGAGGTTGAGGCTGATTATAAATAGTGCTAAAATGTTTCGCAAAACCGCCAACAATGCTTAAAGGGTCACTTAAAGTAATATCATTTAGTGACATTAAACCAGGGATCCGGTTTGAATTTTTCATCATGTTCATGTATGACCAGAATTGACTCGGATCATTTAATGATATTGATGTTAAACCATGGAAGGTAACGGTCTGTGTGCTTCATCGGTCTGGATTTAGGAACATGACTGTCAAATAGAGAGTACAGCTTCTATCTATCTATGCATTTTTAATATTGCAATATTACGACTAACTATCAAACACTAATTAGAAAATATTAAAAGCTGCTTAGAACTTAGAATAAACAAAATATTGTAGTAATTCGCTTACTTTGATATTTGTATGTTTTCAGATAAATCACGAAATTTTTATTAAGGCGATAGTCGGCAAATTTGAGCGCTTGAGTTTGAAATTCTATATAGCGGCTCTTTGAAACATTCTAAAGAACTAATTGAATATTATTTTTTTTTCGACGCTAGAAATAAGGTAAGATATAAACAAAGACTTTGATGTTGTGTTTTTTTACTTAATTTTTGGGATGCTGTAAATAGTTTAAAAATATATTTAAAACAAAAAAACGCAACATTAAAGTCTTCGTTTATATCTTAACTTATTTCTAGCATTGGTAAAAAAATATTATTTCAATTAGTTTTTTAGAATGTTTCAAAGAGCCACTAAGCGAACATTTTTTGTAAAGAGCCCGTTTTACTGCTGCCTTATGATTATTTGGTTTGACTTGCCAAAACAAAAAAAGAAGAAATTGGTAGCCACAAGACTCTTCTGTGTACCAAAAAAAGAAATTTTAAAAAAGCTTCAATGGAAAAAAAAATATGACCAAAACCACAAATATCAAGCGAATTTCAAAATCAAGCGCTCAAATTTGCCGACTATCCTCTTAATTTGATGATGTTTTTTAAATTCATATTTTTAGCTAAAAATTATAAAATCTACTTTTACTCCGAAATGAAGCACCTTACAATAAGAGTACCTTTTCTGTAGAACGTTGTTCAAGGATTATTTTAGTACTTTTAAAACTACCAAAAACGTAAAGAAACAAAAGATATGATCAAAAAAAGTTGATGACCCCCCAAATGTAACACCCCTGAAAATATTTTTAAAACTTTTATTGGTCGTAAATGTGTACCCTTATGTGAAAAAACTATCGCCAAAATTTCAAATTAATATCTCTTATAATATTTAGTTTATTTACAAAAAACTATTTTTTTTTTTTAAATTTTTGAAGTGGTATAACTTTTTAAGGAAGCATTTCCAGCCAATACTTAATAAGTCAAAAATGCTTAGTTTCACTTCCTCTATCACCCCTAAAAAATTGTCACAGTTATTCCGGAACACCCTGTATAAATAATATTTAACAAAAATAAATTATTTTAAAATTGTTTAAATTATTTTAATTAATAATTTCTTCTTAGATTTTTTGGAAATTCGTGTGGCGGTTGTTGGGAATGTCGATGCAGGAAAATCAACCCTATTAGGGGTTTTAACGCATGGTGATTTAGATAATGGAAGAGGTCATGCCAGGCAGAGATTGTTCCGGCATAAACATGAAATGGAATCTGGACGTACAAGTTCCGTAGGGAATGATATTCTTGGTTTCGATGAAGAAGGCAATGTTGTAAATAGGCCGGAACATGGTTCTTTAGATTGGGTAAAAATTTGCGAGAAAAGCTCTAAAGTAATTACTTTTATTGACTTGGCTGGTCATGAACGTTATTTAAAAACGACTGTATTTGGAATGACAGGACATGCCCCAGATTTCGGAATGCTTATGGTAATCTTAAAGCAATTAAGTATTAAAAAAAATAATTTGGAATTACTAGGTTGGTGCTAATGCAGGAATTGTTGGGATGACAAAAGAGCATCTCGGTTTAGCCTTGGCCCTATCCGTACCAGTTTTTGTGGTGGTCACAAAAATTGATATGTGCCCTGTTAATGTTCTCCAGGATAATTTAAAAATGTTGTTACGAATTTTAAAATCACCTGGATGTCGAAAAGTACCTGTTATGGTAAAATCTACCGATGACGTAATTTTAAGTGCAACAAATTTTGTTTCTGAAAGGTAATTTAAACCTGAATAATGCAATTTTTATTAATTCTTGGAGTTTTCAGATTATGTCCAATTTTTCAAGTTTCTAATGTCACAGGGGAAAATTTGGATTTACTTAAGACATTTTTAAATTTATTAACGACGAGGATGGAATACCATGAAAATGAACCCGCTGAGTTTCAAATTGATGATACTTATTCAGTACCTGTAAGCTAATTTGTTTATATTGTAACAATATACTTTTTTATTGTTATAAATACTTCTACAAAATTTTGTACAATCGTATATGGTGCTAACACTTATCAGTGTTTCAATTTTAGGTGGAAAATTCCAAGGAAAACCTCAGAAAATCGTCGAATTCTTGAATTGTTTTGTATTTTAATCACGTTTTTTGGGACTTTAGTTGGAAAAAACTTAATAACTTTTTTATTTTTATAAATACTTTTACAAAAATTTTTACAATCGTGTTTGGTACTATCACTTATCAGTGTTACAATTTTCGGTGGAAAATTCCAAGGAAAACCTCAGAAAATCGTCGATTTCTTGAATTATTTTGTATTTTAATCACATTTTTGGGACTTTAGTTGGAAAAAACTTAATAACTTTTTTATTTTTATAAATACTTTTACAAAATTTTGTACATTCATGTGTGGTACTATCACTTATCCGTGTTACAATTTTCGGTGGAAAATTCGACGGAAAACCTCAGAAAAGCGTTGATTTCTTGAATTATTTTGTATTTTAATCACGTTTTTTGGGACTTTAGTTGGGAAAAACTTAATAACTTTTTTATTTTTATAAATACTTTTACAAAATTTTGTACAATCGTGTATGGTACTATCACACTTATATTTAAAACTGCTAACTTTTATAGTTTTCAAGAAAAAATAATAATAGTGTAATAATGAAATAAACTTTTTTTAGGGTGTAGGCACTGTAGTGTCAGGAACTACATTAAGAGGTGTCATTAGATTAAATGATACTTTAATGTTGGGTCCAGATCCGCTTGGTCATTTCCAAACGATTGCTGTTAAAAGTATTCACAGAAAAAGAATGGCAGTACGTGAAGTTCGAGCAGGACAAACTGCTAGTTTCGCTTTAAAAAAGGTAAAAACTAGTGTCATTTGTAAGCCAAAATTTTTAAACTAATTGAAATAGGTTAAAAGATCTCAACTAAGAAAAGGCATGGTAATGGTGTGCCCGAGTTTAAACCCTAAATCCTGTTGGGAGTTTGAGGGTGAAATTTTGGTCCTCCACCATCCGACTACCATAAGCTCCAGATATCAAGCTATGGGTTTGTTTTAAAATTAATTACATTGTTTTTATGTATTTAATCAATTTTAGTTCATTGTGGAAGTATTAGACAAACAGCGAGTATAATTTCAATGTCGCAGGAGTGTCTAAGAACAGGAGATAAAGCTTTAATTCATTTCAAGTTTATTAAATATCCCGAATACATGACACCAGGTCAACGAATGGTGTTTCGCGAAGGCCGCACTAAAGCTGTGGGTAATGTGATTAGAATTATTACACAGAACACTGCAATACCCACTAATATTAAGGGAAAACCTGCGAAACAAAATCAGCGTTACTCGCACAATAGTCCAAACCACCAACAACACAATTCACGAGATAATTCTGCTCAAGCACCACAAGTGTCACAGGTAATATCAAAAGAGAATTTCAAAATCAAGCGCTAAAATTTGCCGACTATCGTCTTACATTTAATACTTATTTTCTAGAATGCTGAAGTTAATAGCACATCAGATCCAAGTACAACTAAAGATGAATCTGGGCAGCAAAAAACGGGACAAGGGAAACGACGGAGTGGTAAACGAGGCGGCAGAGGAAGATATAACAGTAATGTTGCTAATATTCCAAAAGCTGCAACTGATATATCTGGTATCTCACAATTACCTTCGCGGACATGTGCTAAGGTCCAATAGATTTTATCGACCTAAATAGTGTGTTAGTTTATTAATCTGTAAGAAAATAATTCAATGAGCAGTTTCCAATATTACATATTCTCTAAATTTAAAAAGAAATGCACACAGAATGTGCTACGAATTTATATCATGTTTTTTGGACAAAAATCAGTACAAATTCACATCTTTCATTGCATTATTTGAAACGTCCGAAAATTCTGTGAGAAATTAATCAAGGTGGGTTGCAACTATTTGATCAAAACTTTAATCAGGTTTTTCCGCTTTCAAATTATTATCTGACGTGGTTTCTTTAAAGATATCTTCTTATGAGCCGATTTCACCACTTTTAAATTCAAAAATTTAAAGAAATACAATGGGAATAAATAGTGATGAGTCAGAACAGCTCATACTGTTCAGAGGCCGGATTTTGTTTGTTGGCGAGTTTTATGAACTCGCCAAAACGTCATCATTTTCCGCCAATTCGTCATTATTTACATTGTTCTCTTCGCCTGAATGATGACGTTTTGGCGAGTTTTAGAATCCGCTGTGGAAACAAAATCCCACCTCAGTTCTTTTTCATGAGTCGATCAGCAAATGAACTCGTATACTGTCGCACTTTGAATTTGGGTTAGATTTAATTGCACTTTAAAATAGATCAAGACAGCTTTGTAAAGAAGAAAGAAAACTTTATAAAAATATTTCAAACTTTATAAAATTCCAATCATCGAAAAATAATTTCCACTTTGAATAATCACCATTAAGAGCATCATCCTAGACACCCGCGATAAATTTTCTGTTGGAGATAATAACAAGATATAGAAAATCCATCCTACTTTTCTGAATCTTCTTTGCAAATTATGACCAAATAACTGATAGTTAATGCAAAGCCCTAGAGCGCGCGCCAGTTAGGGAGGAAAAATTGTGAAAAATCATGAAATCGAGCATTAGTTCTGCAGTCTTAACTCAAGTTTCCCTCGTTAGATTTTCAATTCTTTTTCAGATTTATAATCTAATTTGATTAGGCTACATCCTGCCAGAGAGTTTCCTTCCGCAACCTAGCACAAAATTAATTAGAGGGATCCAAAGTTAAGGTACTTTTAGATCATTATATTTTTTTTGTACATTTTCAATTTTTTTTTCCTTCTGGCAAAAATTAAAGAAATGACTTCTAAATCAACTACAAAAAAAATTATATAAAAATGTTGCTCGTACTAGCTTTTATGACTGCAGAACTAAACCACTATATTTACCGTTTAGGAAATTGCTCTTAACATTAATTAAATTTGACAAAACTTAAAAAAATATATAACAACTTTAAATAATAGTTTTTAACGTTTATATAAAGATATTACACTTATAAATTATGTAACACACTTTAAAAAAATATCCTTTACATTTTTAAAGTTAACAGAACATAAAAAAATAGTCTTCCACTTAAGGTGATAGCGAGTCAAATGTTGAAAAAACCGATGTTTTTATCTTTCCTGAATTTTTTTAAAGTGTTTCAAATTGGAAACTAAAAAAAATAATTAAATACCGAACTTAAGTAAGAATTGCACTTCTATATGCAATTTTTATTTTTCATTTATCTAGATTTATACGAGCATAGTTTTGCAAAAATTAAAATATAAATATAGAAGTTTTTCTTGCAAAATTACACAAGTGTAATTGTAGATACATAAATAACAAAAATTATAAATGAAAGTAAGTCTTATTTAGTTTGGTATTTTCTTATTTTTTTGATTTTCCAATTCGAAACACTTTTAAAAAAATCATGAAAGGTAAAAACGTCGGTTTTTCAACATTTGACTCCGTATCACCTTAAATGAAAAATATTTCACTTCAAAATAATTATTAATCGCTTTAAAAAATATTTACACCATAGAAACGATTGGCAAGCACTTTGGAATGCAAGTACAAACATTCCTATTCTCCTGTTAGAATGAAGCGTGCCCGAACTCCAGCAATCTGCTCGACCAAAAACGTAAACTGTGTAGGTTAGGTTATGTATTTGCGCTTCTTGCTTAATTGTGAATAAATTCCAACAAAACTGATGAGAATTTATTGTCAATTATGAGACCAACGAAGATGAATCCGACAAGAATAGTAGTGCCCAAAAGTGCACTGCCAAAAATAAAGAAAGTCTGCGTGTAATAAAGTGTGGCTCAAGAAAACTGTGTTTAATAATGCAAAAGATGCGAAGAATTTCTTAAAAGCGAAAAAATTTAGTTTAAATATACCTTATACAAAGTACAAAAAGATCAATTTATAACTCAAAGTGTTAATTTATATTATCCAAAGTGCTCACCGTTCATTTTATAGTGGTGTTATTAAAGTTTAAAAAAACTTTTCAATGTTGACACCTGTTATTTTAAGGTTGTTATGTAATACATTAAATCATCCTTTTCCAAAGTGCAAATCAATCATTTTATAGTTTGTTTGTCCAAAGTTAAAGCCATTACTTTAAAGTGCAATTATACAGGGTGGCCCAACTAAGAGTTCCCACCCAGGTTATTTCGAAAACCAATAATTTTTTAAAAAAACCCTGAAACTGGTCAATTTTTATTTAGCGGGGGACCAATTTTTATGGTAACGCAAGGGACAACCCCTCACCCAGTTATGCAGGGTAACTACCCCTTCAGAAATCTTAAAAGGCAATAGGGGTCAAGTGATACATCATTGTAAAGCTCCTACTATTCTCTATACAGGTGTCAGATTTTTTTTTAATTTGATGGAATATTTGACAAGTGGTAACATTTTCACGTTAGACATCTAAAACGTGTTTGTAACAGGTAACATGGGTTCAAAAGGCTTTTAAAGCTTGATTTTGTTAAAAGTTACAATAAAAATAAATACAGCCATACATTGAACCCCCACTAAATAACAATTGTTCAGTTTAAGGCTATTTTTCAAAAATTACTTGTTTTCATAATAACCTGGGTGGGAACTAAAAGTATTTTGAAAAAAGACTCTGAAACCGGTCAATCCTTATTAAATGGGGAATCAAAGTATGATTGTAATTATTTTTAACAAAATCAAGCTTTAAAACCCTTTTTAGCCCATGTCACCTATTTAAAACACGTTTTACATGTCTAACGTGAAAATGCTATAACTTCTCAAAAATTCCATCAAATTAAAAAAAATATGACAGTTGTATAGAGAATAGTCGGAGCTTTACAATGATGTATCACTCGACCCCTATTGCCATTTAAGATTTCTGAAGGGGCAGTTTCCCTGCATAACTGGGTGAGGGGTTGTCCCTTGCATAACCATAAAAATTGGTCCCCCGCCAAATAAAAATTGACCGGTTTCAGGGTTTTTTTCAAAAATTATTAGTTTTGGAAATAACCTGGGTGGGAACTCTTAGTTGGGCCACCCTGTATATTCCCCTTTGAATTTGCAAAGCGCATTGTGCACATTTCAAAAGTTGATCTAAGCAAGCATACGGATCACACTACTATGAGCTTTCTCTAGTTTGAGTCAGAGCCCTTGAAATAGAACATTGTTTCCTTTGCTGTTTATTCCTCACTCGTTAATAGAACAAGTTGTTCTTCAAAACTCAACTGGGAGGTTATTCTCGAATCACACGACACAATATTGTATACGACATGACAAGGACACACCCTTATTTTTGCATTTGAATGACAATGATAGAATGATGAAAATCGTGTGATTCGAGAATAATCCTCCTGTATGTTCATACCTCACATTACTGAGTCTTTCCAATTGAACGACCCAAGAGTTTAGAATTTTTACAAACAGAAATGTCAAGTCACAATAATCCAACCCACCCTTGACAGCCTCAACCTTCCCATATTTTTGTAAATCAAAATTTCTACATTCTTTAGTTTTTATACGAAAAACTTAAAAGTTAATAAAATAACCAGCAATAATCATTTTTTAGATGTTTAATATCTTCTCAATAACGCAGCAATTTTGATCAAAAATATTTCGGTTATTTTATATTTTAGACCAGAAATAACCCTCTGATTAGTTTATTTAATAAAATTGGTTAATAACTTACGATCTTACAAAAATAAATAATATTCTAATATTAATGATTTTTTTATAAAACCCTCGCAAGTTTCCTCTTAAATTAGAATGGTTTCATATTTAAAAAACAAAAATCAATTGTAGAAAACTACTTTATTTCTTTTCCATACACAAAAGTTTGATGCATGTAAGCGAAATGAAAAAAGATAACAGTTAAAACTTGTAATATAGCGACAACACTGCACACAATTAATCTACCGCCAGGTAAAGGTATCGTTTTAAGCAAAACCAAAATCAACCTTAAAGTACTTAATCCATCAATCACAATTAGACAAAAAAAGAAAAAAGCGTTACTGTTCTCATGATAAAATATGTACGAAAACATGATTGTAAAAAAATGTCCGTATAGTGCATACCCCAGTAATGAAAACATCTCGATTAGCTTAATCGTAGTTTTAGCAACAACACTTAGGGCATAACAAAATAAAGGCACAACTAAACCGTATAATAAAATAAATTCTGTAGGACCTACCGAAATTTTTTGTTTCTTATAAGAGTAACCGAAATTTAAAATAGCTTGCAAAATTAAAAAACCGAAACACGGACCTAAAAAATCTACATGAACCTTCCGGTATTTTTCTCCAAATGGTGGAACAAACGAAGCTATAATTCTGAATAATAAATTTTCAGGTGAAACTATGAATAATCGTTTAATTTTGTTTTTATTGTATTCTGATTTTTCAGGAGTGCCTATAAAAATAACCGATGATGCCCCCATTATTTCTTTTTAAACTCCTCCTGTTTAAGCTTAAACTCCTCCTTAACGTTCGATGAAAAATTTTGTAGGAACTTCTTTAATTTTACCGACTTTAATTTTTCAGCCAATTCTTGTTCCTCGACTATTCCTTTACTTTTATTGAATAAGGAGACGATAAATCGAGCAGCTTGTTGCATGGGATAAGACTCGCTTAAACGTTGCACCAATTTCTCATTATTGGCCAAGTAACGCAATAAAAAACGTAGAGGCATTACGATTTGTTTATATCAAACGCTAAATAACGGTATTTTTGCAAAAGTTCTTGCTTTAATTTTAATTGCGTTTTTAAAGCCTCTAGATTTAATAATTGCTGTTCTTTACTAAACTCAATTCCTGGTAATTGACGAATCTGAAATAATATGATTTGTAATTAGGACATATAAGTTTTGAGATATTTACTTCGGCTCTAGTTTGTTCAAGTCGTTTTTGCAACTCTAGGACCTTTAATGAGCAATCTTGCGATTCTTTGGTTTTGACGGTGTTATCGTGATGATCTTTCTCAATACTGAAAGGTGCAAGTTATTTAAAGCTTATTTATTTTTAATTGTTACTAACCCTCGAATGATTTCGTAAATAACTGGCAAAATTTCAATATTTAATTCTTCAACTGATAGTTTTTTTACAACGTCTGGGTTTGTGTTAACAATATCCATTATAAACATGCATTTCTTGATGTTTTTAATTAAAAAAATTAATTTTTTATGTTGATTTTAGAAAATAATCTCAGAATTTGGAGGTTATGTCATGACATTGGATTTGATTGGATCACGTAACCAACAGGGGAAACTAATAATGTAAGTTGGTACTTACTTGGTTCTGTGGTCATGCTAAATCAAAATTTAAATTAGCATGACCACAGAATGCTAATTTAAATTTAGCCATTTTTTTCTTAACACTTAAAAATGCATGTTTTTATTCCCATTATAAAATTATGTTTAAGGGCCGATTGCATCACAAAATTTGTGGAGTGGAGTGTGGACTTTAACAGAAGCTAGTTGCAAAAAATTGGAAGCATTCAAAATGTGACTATGCCGACGCATACTGAAAATCCCTTGGATAGACCATGTGATCAATGAAGATATCCTTGAAAGAATTGGCAGAGATTGACAATAAAATCGCGAAAGCTAGAATACCTAGGACACATAATGAGAAACTAATCCTACAAGTCAAAGTATGAGGAAAAGGAGGAAAACATTCTGGTTGAAAACCTGCAAACATGGTTCAACACAACAACCATGGGCCTCTTCAGAACCACGGCCAACAAAGTTCGAATCGCAATGATGATTGCCAATATCCAAAACAGATAGGCACTATAAGAAAAGCCAATTGCATCACAAAATAAGGACCAATTTCAACACTTTTAATTAAAATTAATACTTAAATTTTAAAATTGATAGGAACTGGTGTAACCAGCCCCAACAGAAATACAATTGAAAATCAGTCACTTAAAAATTTAAGAAATAGAGTAATTGGAAATTGGGGGATGATAAAAATGATAAAAATAAATTGTATTTTCTTTATTCAAGAATTACATATACATAATGTATAGCGCTATGTTGTAACTTTACAAAACATTTCTATAACAATAACTTTTAAATGGAATGCAACAAAATATATTCCTTATTTTCCGACAGCATTGGCTGCCTTTGCAAATTAAAATAAAAGATCATCTTATCGGCTATACCAAGTTGAAGAATTTACTGAAATAAATAAATCGTTTAAAAAATGTTTGAAGTATGTTTGCATTGGTCCTTAATTAAAAATAAAATGCATTGTAGTGAAACAACTATGGGATCAGCCAAGCATGCTTCAAGCATTTAAAAAATTCAACGACAGGAAGTTAATTTGAAGTATATTTAGCTTGAACTAATAATCGTGGAACCTGCAGTGGACCGTTTGCACAAAGAAGTGCAAAACGATTTTTTAAAGTTTCTCTCAGCTGCTGTCGCTTTTCACTAACTTGGCTGTTGTTTGACTTAAACTCTTTAACCTCTTCGGGTGTTATAACATAATCTGTATCATCACAATAAAAGTGGTCCTATAAATAAAGTTGTTATTATTTTAATTGATTTAATTAATATTTATTTACCTCGAGCATTTCTTGTAAGCTTAGTTGGTGTCCGTTGCCATATGAAGTGAATCTATTGTGAGCTATAAAATCTGGTGGTTCTACTTCTTGTTGACAACATCCTTCAGAGCATGCAATTTCAGAACCATCCGGTGAACTAGTTAAGCTAGATAAAAGTGATTCAGTTTCACAGCACCCATTATTATTTTCTGATGAATAACCACAGTCATGCGAATGATCTCGACAAGTTTCCTTTTTAAATTCAGGATTTGGAATAAAATTATCACATTTCTTTTTATCTTCTTTACTAGGCGAGTGTGGGCAATGCCACGACTCACTTTTATTTGTAGTACCACATTTCGATGTTGACTTACACAACACTAAATCTTCACAATAACTAAAATCCAAATGATCACCGTTTTCTAAGCTATACTGGCACTCTTTATCCGTCTCATCCTTTTCATCAAACTCCTCAGTTGTATCAAAAGTGGCACAATTTTCTTTACCGTTTTGATCAACACCTTTACCTTTCTTACGTTTTCGCTTTAATTTCTTTTGTTCCTTCCTCATCTGTTTTTGTTGTTCCTCACGAGTTATTTCAGCGTATAGTAATTCTAGTTGAGTTATTCCACGTTTTCTTTCAATTGCAGTCTCAAAATTGCGATAAAGAGCATCCACAGCAACGGCAGCAAATACTTGGCAGGTGCATTCTTCTTCGCGCATGCGAAGATATATTCGGTGAAGACGTTCGTACATGCATATCCCTATGCAAGTTAGAACTTCTTCTTGAGCTATTTCTAAAGTTTTTGCATGCCTTTCACGACGACTAAAAAATAAGTTATTATTTTAAGGTTTTTATATTTTTTGCAATAAAATTACCTCCCGAGCAACTCCGGTTCGGCTCTACCTATCAGTTTAGCAATATATTCAGTCTTTGTTTGAAGATGAATGTGCTTTTCCCTAACGCATCGTTTGATCCCACCATATAAAGTGGCTACATAACCTTTTTCCTTGCAAGGTTCAGGATCTTCTATTAATAAACTGTAAGCTATAAAATAAATGTGAAATTAATATTTGCATTATTTATTTTATGAATTGTAGGTAATTAAGTAATTACCCTTTTGCACTTTGGTACGGCACTCTCCACAGAAGCGGTGCTTTCGTAAATATGTCTCTAAAGTGGCTCGCAGGCTAGAAGCTTCAATGATGCACACGTCTAATTTACATTCAGCACGCATACAATTCCACACGTCACGCCAAGCAGGTGTTATTGGTCGGCTACGCTGCGAATCTAACGAATGCAAAAGGCATCGATGGCTCTTTTTATTCCTTCGTGGCTGACTGTCTACTAAATTTACCAATTTAGCACTGAAAATTAATACAAAAGCTCATCAAAATTACATGTTACAAGAGACTAATTAATTTTAAATTTAATAATAATTATAAAGGAATTAGTCTAATTAAATGGTATAAAAAATGGTTGTAATATTTAAGCAATGCAAAAGCATGAAGCAATTATTTATTATTTTTACATTAAACATTGTTGATACTTAAAAAAATACAAATAAGATATTCATATGTAATATCATGAGTGGTCAAATTTGAGTCAAATATTTTTCACTGTCATTACCACAAATGTCATTTGGGGTTAACTTTTAATTTTTTTAATATTTTTTCATTTTCTTTTTTTTGTAATAAACTACATTCATCAATCTTTCGAACGGGTAGACTCTAAAATTGTAGTACTTTTCTGCATGGTGGCAAAAAAATAACGGACCTGAAGCAGATTTTTTAATTATCTTTCATTTGAGAGGTGGAATTTTCAAAAATTCGAAAATAAAATTTTTCAAAATTTTCGTGGAATTTCTCAAAAAGTATTAATAGCAGAGAGTTGAAATTTTTACCGAAGATAAAGATCCAAAATGGGAGTATTTTAGGTCATTTACGATAATAATCTGCTAACTAGCTTTTACTAAAAAAAAAAATTTTTGTACTTTTCTGCATAGTGGCAAAAAAATAACGGACCTAAAGCAGAATTGAGTGTTCAATTTTAATAAATTTTTAATTATCTTTCATTAAAGAGGCCGTTTTTATTTAATTTCTCAAAAATTATTCTCCGCAGAAATTTGAAATTTTTACCGAAGATAAAGACCTGGAAGGAGAGTATTTTAGGTCCAGTTCGACAAAAATCGGCTAAATAGTTTTTGCGAAAAAAAATTCCAAAGTTTTTGTAAAATTTGAATACGAATCAGGCCCCGGAGGACGCATTTTTTATGAAAGCCATCCCGCAAATTTTATGCCATCAAGCGCCACGATCGGCCAAATAGTTTTTCCAAAATTAATTATTTTCCGAAAATTTCAAGGCAGTTTCTATGCCAAAAAATGACTTTGTCAAATTTTCACCGGTTTTTGAGTTGAAACTTCTGAACGAAAAGAGGCAATTTTGAATTTGGTGGGTCGGCGCGAGCACAAATTAAAAGATGAAAATTTTCAAATGCGAGCGTTAGTTGGATTAAACAATTCTTTTAAGTGTCACGTGTAGCGATTTTCGCTATTTGTTCCTGTGTTGTCTAAAAACTAAACACAAAATTGTTGACGCGCCGTTTTTTAGCGTAATTTTTCTACGCCTTTGGGAAAAAAATTGCCTACGCCACTGAAATAATCGAGGGGGGTCCAATTTTTTTCCACACATAAAGGGAACCGCGGGCCACAAACTGAGCCGCTTACGGTAAATTTGGGTCAAGTCTTGTAGATGCTGCGAATTTTCAAATTTCCTTAAAAAAAAGTCCAAAACCCTACTAAAAAAGTTGTAAAGGCCGCGGGGTGCACTGTAGAGACTCGAAATTCCTCCCACGTATTAATAAGGATGTGCAAAAAAAGGAGCCCCATTTGGTCGCACGAAAAAATGCGCGAAAAACTTTAACTTTTTCGGGAACGTTTTTAAAAGTGTTCCGGAGGCGCGAAAAATTTTAAATTCCGTCCACTTATGTAAAAAACATTCGTCTTTAAGATGAGACTGGAGTTTTGACTATTGGTGAACGAGAAATATACGTTGCGATGGAAATAACAAACTCGGGATCCGTTTAAAAAGGTTTTTTTGCGATACTCGGCCGTTTCAAGAGATCGATGTGGACCAATCAGTTTCAGAACGTTTAGTTTTTGATTCTTCACGACATACTAAAATCTTGTAGCCATCGGATAATTTGGAAAAAAGTTATTCGGCGAGGAAGAAAAAAACAGTCAGGGGGGAATAAGAGTCTGGGAGCCCGCCGACATATAATTAAATTTACTAATAACCGTCTATAACTTCTTGTGTGGCTTAAGGCTTAATTTTGTTGAGTCTACCACCTTTTTCCTCTACGAAAATGTTCGTAACCGGGGTGTTCTCTTGCTATTTCCTTCGAAATTTGTCTATTTGGCGTGGTACTGAAAATTTATGCATAACATTTTTTTTCCGACCAAAATGTTGGGGCGTTAAGAGTGTCCACCACCTTAAATATGGCAAAATAACGAGGTTTGATATTTACTAATAACCAGCTGATTTTTTCAGAATTGTTTAACAAAATTATTTAAAATACAATGGTCACATTGTCCGACAAAATTTCTTTTCCAATTTTGCAGTCCGACACTTCGAAATCGATGGTTTCATAATGACCTGTTTATTTACTAATATTTGTCGGACAAAAATCATACATATCCGTTAGTTTATTCTCTGATCTGTTATGTTAATGTCCGACAAAAATATGAGGGCGTAGTGACAGTCCAAAAATAAAAAGATATAAAATTTCTGTAATGCAGGGTGTTGCAAAATTCGACCGACAACGCTTAACTGAAGATAGTAGACCAAAAAATAAGTCGATGTAACCAAATTCATTTATATAAAAAATGCACCCCTGAAGAGTTATAAGCTTCAAAAGTTGAGTTTTTAAAATAGATTTTTTTTTATTGCAGCCAAAGCAGTAAAGATAGTTTAATGAAATTTTGCATACGTACATTTGAATACTGAAGCCTCAATTAGTAAAAATATGGCTAACCCTTGACTTTTGTAAATAGTGTTTGGTGGAAGGAGAAGACATAAAACATTCAAAAACTTTTGAGGTATTTAAGAATTTTATTTAAAAAGTATTTACTTTTGTAGAGAATTTCAAGAATTTATATTTTTGTAAGTTGGGCTATTTTTAAATTAATTTAAAAAAATGATTTAGTAAACTACAAGAAAACTATTCAACATACATTTTTTATTAAAAAAATATTTAAAGCCCAAAAATTACCATTACATTCAACCAATATTTAATACATATTAGAGTACTCATTAAATATTAATATACATTTAAAAATTACAAAATCCAATTGCGATAATTGCAGCTTGTTATCATGGTTACGGTTTTAAATAAACCTTAAATTAAAAAAAGTAGATTGGGTTGTCTAAATTTCTTAATAAAGATTATTATATTTTTTTACGAATAAGCCCCACTTTTATTGTTGGACAACTAACTCAACATGTTCTATACTTTATTTCAAAAGAAATAAAAAACAAATTAAATTGTTATTAGTAATAAATAAACAGGAAATCATGAAACCATCGACTTCAAAGCGTCGGACTGCAAAATTGGATTTTGTCGGACCATTGTATTTTAAATAATTTTATTAAACAATTCTGAAAAAATCAGCTGGTTATTAGTAAATAATCAAACCTAGTTATTTTGTCATATTTAAGGTGGTAGACACCCTTAACGCCCCAACATTTTTGTCGGAAAAAAAAATGTTATGCATAAATTTTCAGTACCACGCCAAATGGCCAATTTTCGGAGGAAATAGCAAGAGAACGCCCCGGTTACAAAAATTTTCGTAGAGGAAAAAGGTGGTAGACTCATCATAATTAAGCCACACAGGAAGTTATAGACGGTTATTAGTAAATTTTATCATATGTCGGCGGGCTCCTGGACTATTATTCCCACTGACTGTTTTTTTCCTGCTCGCCGAATAACTTTTTTTCCAAATTATCCGATTGCTACAAGATTTTAGTATGTCGTGAAGAATCGTCTTGAAACGGCTGAGTTATCGCAAAAAAACCTTTTTAAACATCAAACGGACCCAGATTTTGTTATTCCCATCGCAACATATATTTCTCGTTCACCAATATTCAAAATTCCAGTCTCATCTTAAAGAGGAATGTTTACTTACATAAGTGGACGGAATTTAAAATTTTTCGCGCCTCCGGAACACATTTAAAAACGTTCCCGAAAAAGTTGAAGTTTTCCGCGCATTTTTTTGTCTTTTGAATCGAAGCGACCAAATTGGGCTCCTTTTTTTGCACATCCTTATTAATACGTGGGAGGAGTCTCTACAGTGCACCCAGCGGCCTTTACAACTTTTTTTAGTAGGGTTTTGGACTTTTTTTTAAGGAAATTTGAAAATTAGCAGCATCTACAAGACTTGACCCAAGATGACCGTAAGCGGCTCAGTTTGTGGCCTGCGGTTCCCTGTATGTGTGGAGAACTTTTTTAGGGGACAGCTATGAAAAAACTTTTCGCCCACTTTTATCTTGTATTTTTGTCGTCCGTATTCCTACAATTTTTCAACACTCTACAACTAGTTCTTCTGATTATTGCCACCAGAGGGCGAGTAGAATCTAAAAATTCCCAATGGAAAAATCTGGCCGTAATTAGAAAATATCTTTTTGCAATGAATTTCTTACTTGGCGTATTTTTGGGATCCCTGATTACGAATCTGGAATTGGTTTAAAAAGAACAAAATGGCGGATGAGTTTGATTTATCGCGGATAGACTAATTTTGATAAGAAATTGTTGATTCAAATATAAAATTTACGAATATAATTATATAAAAAAAAATACCTGTGATTTTGAAAAATGCTACCAAGAAATTGTGATGAGCTCTGTTTATCCTTTCTGATGGTAACAATACCATCTGACGTTATAATGAGCGGATCAAAAGTGGGATATTCATATTTAAATAATTGGTAGTACAACCTCTCGACACTAAAACAAATTTCAAATAAAATAATGAATAAAACAATTATTAAATAGCTAACCTTCTTCGACAACCTACACATGGCACTGAATGATTGAGTACATGTAAAATTTGTAAGCGTGAAACTTGAAGCGCTGAATTGAGTTCCTCTTGTGTTAACAATCGAATTTTGTCAGTTAATTCTTCCAAATCTTTTCCACGTACTTGCTGATTTTCTGTGATTAAGCCCAAAGAACTTAAATCCATCACCATCTAAAAAAACGTTTGTTAAAAATTTTAAGACACACATATTATTCATGTAACAGTTTCGAAAATGCTTACACAAGCAAATGAATTTACTAAGCGCTCAATTTCCCACTCAAATACACTTATAAGGTGTTACTTAATGACAATTAAAATTATAACTACACACAATAGCGCAACCCACACAATTTACCCATAAAAAATGCTGTTTTTAATTGCTACCTAAAATTTAACGATTCAACAAGGTAGTATTGATTATAGTGGTGATATTAAATTAAAATAGACCCATAAATTAGTATTTTTTAATAAAGAAAATGATGGTACTTGTAAAATAATTAGTTTTAAGGTTATATGCTCTCATTCTTCTTCCAAACCCCTATACACTCTAATCACTATTATCAATAATTTCATCCCAATAATTGCTATCAATTATAACTGTAATTAAAAGAGAAATCAGTTTATTTTACCGTTAAAGTCTCATCCACCACAAGAGGCAACTGCCTAATGCTCAACTCTGTGGCAGGGCGGAACACATCTACTAATTTCGCCATTTCGACATCTACAACTCTTATTAAAACAAAGGGGGATAAAAGCGCAAATTAAAAGCGCTACTTTCGTAGAAAATAAAGTCTTTCTCACAGTTAAAAAATTATAAAAACAACACTATTCACAACTCGTATCATTTGCGAATAAACTGTCAATTAGTTGTCAAAAAATTGTGTCAAAAAACTGAAATGAACTCGCAACGTCGCAATAAACGACACCTTAAATTATTCAATAAAAAACAACAAATAAAAATAAATAAATGTAAAATTAAATAAATTATTAAAAAATATTTATTTGAGTCAATATTTTTAATTTAAGCAAATTTTTGATTTTACTCTTGTAATGGAAAACTATTTCAGTATTTGGTTGGTACCATTAAAGAAGCATGCACCATAGACCAATGTGAAGTTATCCTCCAATGCTCCCATCCGCCATTTCCGATGATAGCCGATCGTCTGGGGCGGTAATTTAAAAAATTAACAATTTGACTCGTAAATAGTAAAAAACACGGAAGAAAGTGTTACGAAATTAATAGTAGTTTAACCAACATGTTGGAAATGAAAGTTTTTATTTATATTAATTATTGAGTTTATTAAACGCCAAATTAACCAACGAGTTGGTTACAATATTTTTTTGTTGATCGCATTTAATTTAATTTCAGAGAACCTACTTTACGATTCAAAACGAACGTATGTATTTTTTTATTTTTTGCAAATTTCCCTTCAGTGGACATAGCTAAATACGAATCCATAAATAAACTTTATCTGAAAAAATTAAAAATTAGCCTTTAGGAAGAAAATTTATAATTGGTGCAAATTTTTTTGGATGTGGCTATTTATACATACTGTATGTATAAGAAATTGGCTATTTAAATTTGTTATAATTTCATTATGGTAAAATCTATCGTCTTTAGAGAAACAGTTTGTAAAAAGTAAGATTATATTAATTTTGATTAGTAGTTTAGCGTAGGCAACCAAATTCACCCTGAGCGTAGGGATGAAGTTGGTTTGTCCTACTTAAGTCATAAGGGCGCAAAGAACCAATCACAGGCTTTGCTTTGGCGACTTAGTTTAAAGAATGACGTAAGAAGGAGGGTAAGCAAAGTCTATACCCAGTAAACCAAAAGAGGTATTATTTATGTAAAATATACCGGGTGGAAATGAAAACCGGGTCACCTCTATAACTTTTTTATTTATGAATAGAAAAATTTGAAATTTGGCTATGTTCTATGGTTCAAAAAAACAAATGTTATGTGCATTTTTTATTTTCGAAATCACTTCCGGTTTCACCGGAAACACCATGAACTTTGTTTTTTTAAATAAAACATCCCATATTTTTATTCATGGCTTAAAATACTTTTAAAAAAGAAGTATTTTTGTGTTATTAGTTTTTATTTTTTTTGTAAACAAAATTTTTTTCAACAAAAAAAAAGGTTTTCGAAGTCGGTGAAAAGTACCAAAACTAATTCTAAATAATTCAAATACCTAAATAAAATTGTAATTTGAAAAAAAAATTAAGTGGTTTTTGAACTATTAATTTTTAAACTTAGTTAATGAAGATTTTATCAAATATCTCACTTTTTTTAAATGCAATGATGCCGGGTCATTCGACTTTTTAAAAAGAGGATTTTATAACGATTATTTTGGTACCCCATATGTAGGGGTATTATTTTGCATGTGCCTGTGATAAAGATACTTCCCAGTAAACCAAAAGAAGTATTATTTATGTAAAATATATATAACATGCAAGAAAATTTATGTAAAATCTAGAGAGAAATTAGGGTAAATCATGTCAGGATGTCAGCCATATTTGGGGATAGGTTATTATGTCTAAATTATGTAAATTTTTATATATAAAATATATATCAGATATAAGTAAATAAAAACAAAAAATATCATTATTTTTCTTGGACGGTAAAATGTAGTAATTAGCAGCAACCAGGCCATTTCTAGTAAGTAATCACAAGTATAATACATTAATATTAACTTAACTTAAACCATGTTAAACTTAAAGTGGGATTTGCGGGATTCGAACCCACGCCGTTGCAGTCGCAAATTGTCAAATCAAGCCACCTAACCATTGAACCATCGAGGCTTCATGAAATGAAGACTCAAAAACATTGTTTTAAAGCAATTCCACATATATTATATTTGTTTTAATACAAATAAAAAAAAAATTAAATATACATTAGTGAAGTTAAAAGAAGTTCAATTATATATGAAAATTAAGTAGTTAAAATTATTTATGACAAAATAAATAAATTATAACTCAACTTTTTTCTAATAATGTCGGTGTTGAATGTTGGATTTCTTTGGTAAGCGCAATTTTGCAGTATATTTTGCTTTTATTATTTTATGCATAATATCCTTGGCCAGGATTTTTATATATTATTTTCATAAATATATTGAATATTCATAAATATAAATTAGTCAAGTTAAAAAAAGTTATAACCCAGTAAACCAAAAGAGGTATTATATATGTAAAATATATATAACATGTAAGAAAACTTATGTAAAATCTAGAGAGAAATTAGGGATAAATCATGTAAGGATGTCAGCCATATTTGGGGATAGGTTATTATGTGTAAATTATGTAAATTTTTATATACAAAATATATATCAGATATAAGTAAATAAAAACAAAAAATATCATTTTCTTGCTTGGACGGTACAATGTAGTAATTAGCAGCAACCAGGCCATTTCTAGTAAGTAATCACAAATATAATAAATTAATATTATCTTAACTTAAACCATGTTAAACTTAAAGTGGGATTTGCGGGATTCGAACCCACGCCGTTGCAGTCGCAAATTGTCGAATCAAGCCACCTAACCGTTGGACCATCGAGGCTTCATGAAATGAAGACACAAAAACATTGTTTTAAAGCAATTCCACATTAAATAAATATTATATTTGTTTTAATACAATAAAAAAAAATTAAAAATAAATTAGTGAAGTTAAAAGAAGTTCAATTATATATAAAAATTAAGTAGTTAAAATTATTTTTAACGAAATAAATAAATTATAACTCAACTTTTTTCTAATTATGTCGGTGTTGAATGTTGGATTTCTTTGGTAAGCGCAATTTTGCAGAAAAAATTAAGAAAAAATTCTAAACTTTAAAAATATTCAAAATAAAGACATTAAATATAAAAATTAAGTAGTTAAAATTATTTATAACAAAATAAATAAATTCTAACCCAACTTCCATACATTTTTCTAATAAGTTATTTTATTTTATATTTTATGTATGAATTATTTGCATAAAGAATATAAGTAAATAATTTATGTAGGTATATTTTAAATTAAATGTCTAATGTAAATAACACAGGCGATATTTTACATTAATAATAAATAATTATTTATATATAAAATATACAGTATACGAACTTATGAATTGTATATGTAAATAATTCTATATAAATAACACATTATAAATTTTACTTATTACTTACATAGAGAAAATAATATAATATTATATATGTAAAATATACATATATTTTACGTTAAATTAGCTACATAGAAGAATTTACCAGCTATCTATGTGTATTTTATATATAAGTTACAAATTGGTTTACTGGGAACAAAATAAACAATAAATTTTAACCCTTCTCGCATAATTTAAAAAAAATTAAGAAAAAATTCTAAACTTTAAAAATATTCAAAAAATAAAGAAATTAAATATAAAAATTAAGTAGTTAAAATTATTTATAACAAAATAAATAAATTCTAACCCAACTTCCATACATTTTTCTAATAAAAGTTATTTTATTTTATATTTTATGTATGAATTATTTACATAAAGAATATATGTAAATAATTTATGTAGGTATATTTTACATTAATAATACATTACTATTTATATATAAAATATAAATATACGAACTTATGAATTGTATATGTAAATAATTCTATATAAATAACACATTATAAATTTTACTTCTTATTTACATAGAGAAAATAATATAATATTATATATGTAAAATATACATATATTTTACGTTAAATTAGCTACATAGGAGAATTTACGAGCTATCTATGTGTATTTTATATATAAGTTACAAATTGGTTTACTGGGAGCTCAACATTTGTGAGAGTCGACGAAGAGTGTTAAGCAAATTGATAAAAAAAAATGTGCTGCCACCCCCAAACCTGACCGGAACCGAGACAGCAACCCTCAAAGTGGGAATCATTTTCACAAACTGGCAACCACTTCTACTGACTTCTCGTAAAAGTGGTTGCATACATTTTTTTCAACTTATTTTGATTTTTTTTCAATGTTACGTTCCAGCAATATGCATGCCATTTTGTATTTGAGCTTAAAGCAACATTATTTTGCACAACACAAAAAGGCATGCAAAATAATATAACCAAAATTTACAATTTTTTTTTGCAACTTTTCCGATGCATGCCTCTGCTTTAGGACCTCCTAATCTGCATGCCAATTATTTTATACAGCAAAGCATTACATTAATAACCCATAGTTAAAATGGCATGCAATAAGAAATCATGCCAAATCGCTTAAAATTTTCACAAAACTTTTGATAATTTTTCGACCGTTAAGCCAACGGGGGCCGCATGCCAATTTTTTTATGGGGGTTTTATGACACAAACTTTAATTCTTTTCATTGGCATGCAGTATGAAAACACGAAAAATCATATTTTTTTACTACAAGATCACATGACCGTTTGAGAGAGAAAAACACCAATTTTTTGTGAAAATGGAAATGCAATTTTCCATATGATCGAACAGCGTGCGGGGGTTTAGTACCCGCTTTTCTTTGTTCTTATAGGGTAAATATTCTCTCCTCCAAAAGGCATGCTGAATGAAATCGGAGACGAATAATGTCGCGAGCTCCCGGTCTATTATTTTCACCAGTTTGTTCTGGTTCTTCTAAATCACAAACCTCGGATGTTAATTGATTAGTTTGATTTTCAGTTGTTGTAAATAATGGTATTCCATTTCTGGCATTTTTTTCAATAAGTTGGTATTCTTTTATATATTCATTGAATCTTTCAGTTCCATAGTTCGATAAAAGATATTTTATGCTGATAAGCAATACTTTTGCCAATTTCTATAGCTTTATTAAATTTTTCTCGATCAGACAAAATTCGACCACCATTGACGTTTGAATCATCCATAATTTCAGAGAAAGGTTCCTGGAAAATTTCATCGACATGTTCAATCTCCTCTGCAGTTTTAATAATATATCTTGAATCAAAACACGTTATAGAAAAAAATTCCATATCATTTTGTTTTCTGAACATTAAAATATGACGACATGGTAATTTAAAAAAAGTCCAGGATGTACACGAACAAGAATCAGAAGATGTATTAAAAGTCTTAGATGTATCATCTTGAAATTGTTCTACAAGGCCGTCATTCTGCTTGTCAATTGTCATTTTCATTTCTAAAGTTTTTAATAATTTTAGCTGTTTATGAAATAATCTTATTCCCGTCTCTGTGATGATTTCAGAACATTTATCCAAAATTTGTCTTATTTCAAAATCAGTATCCATTATTTTAAAAACTTTTAGTTTATTTTTCGCTAATTTATTTTTTATTCTTGAATTTATAAAACCTACAAGATCTTTTATACAAACGCAATTTGATGTCAAGCGATGATATTCCGTTTGTAAGTAATGTTTTAATGTCCAAAATGACCGTTTGATTCTATTTGTTGTTGAATCTCCCATTAATGGTAGATGATTTCGAAAAAAATGAAACCACATTTCTTTGCAAGAATCCCAATTTTTTATAAATTGCTCCTGCAGTGGTACATATTTATCCATTTTTGTATACATACTGTAAGTATAAATATCCAAATTATTTACATTTACAGTAAGTATAAATAGCCAATTGGGAATTTTAACTACGTATAGATGGCGCTATAAATGGAGGATATTCGGTACTTGTCATTGTCAAAAATTGTGTTAAAAATGCATTCTTGTACCTTATAACTATATATTCAACAAAACTCAAATAGCCCAGTAAACACAGATGTAACAATTATATAGCATACCGGGTGGAAATGAAACTAGGGCCACCCCTGGCATTTCTTTATTTATGGAAATAAAAAATTAAAATTTTAGTATATTATATGATCTAAGAAAACAACTCTTATGGATCGAATAAATTTTTAATTTTACTTCCGGTTTATCAGGAAATGGCACCCACTTTCTTATTTTAAATATAACCCCCTGATTTTTTCTACGTAAAATCAAACATTGGTTAATTTTAAGTATGTTTATGATAAAAAAATATTTTTTTTCAAAACTTTAAGAAAAAAATTTGAATTCTTTTTTGGTAAAAAATTTGAGTAAAACCTACAAAAACTATTTTTAAACATACATATGGGATATCACAGTAACCGGAAAAAAACCCTCTATTTAATTAGGGGGTGGCCCTTATATCATCCCATTTAAAAAAGTAAAGATATTTCCAAAAAACGCTTCTTGAAAATTAAAAAAAATAATATCTCAAGAACGGTGAAATAAATTTTATAAATTACAATTTATTTTACGTATTTGTATTATATATAAATGTTACGTTAAAACGTACGTAGCTAATATATTTCTTATTGATGTAAAATTTATATAAAATAGATGTAATTTTCTTTTATATATTTTTTTTACATAGAGAATATATCATAATTATGTTCTATGAAAAAATGTAACAAAAGTTACGTACAGTTTATATAATTCGGAATATGTAACTCATACGACAATAGGTTACGTACTATTTATGTATTTATTACGTACTTATGAATATATAAATCATTGGACAATAGGTTATAATTATATACTTTATGTATTTTATTATATTTTTGAGTAACAAAAACGTCATTTGCGGACGTTTCTAGTGATTTTATAGTGATTTTAAAAGTGAGAAATAAAAAAAATAAAAATCAATTATTATTATGGTAAAATTATAAATAAAATACTTAATATTTTAGATTTTATTAAAAATGTAGTAATCATATAGTTTTGAGATATAAAGAATACATTAAAATATAATATTCCCAGTAAACCAATTTGTAACTTATATATAAAATATACATAGATAGCTCGTAAATTCTCCTATGTAGCTAATTTAACGTAAAATATATGTATATTTTACATATATAATATTATATTATTTTCTCTATGTAAATAATAAGTAAAATTTATAATGTGTTATTTATATAGAATTATTTACATATACAATTCATAAGTTCGTATATGTATATTTTATATATAAATAATAATGTATTATTAATGTAAAATATCGCCTGTGTTATTTACATTAGACATTTAATGTAAAATATACCTACATAAATTATTTACATATACTTATTCTTTATGTAAATAATTCATACATAAAATATAAAATAAAATAACTTATTAGAAAAATGTATGTAAGTTGGGTTAGAATTTATTTATTTTGTTATAAATAATTTTAACTACTTAATTTTTATATTTAATTTCTTTATTTTGAATATTTTTAAAGTTTAGAAATTTTTCTTAATTTTTTTTTAAATTATGCGAGAAGGGTTAAAATTTATTGTATATTTTGTTATAACTTTTTTTAATTTGACTAATTTATATTTATGAATATTCAATATATTTATGAAAATAATATATAAAAATCCTGGCCAAGGATATTATGCATAAAATAATAAAAGCAAAATATACTGCAAAATTGCGCTTACCAAAGAAATCCAACATTCAACACCGACATTATTAGAAAAAGTTGAGTTATAATTTATTTATTTTGTTAAAAATAATTTTAACTACTTAATTTTTATATATAATTGAACTTCTTTTAACTTCACTAATTTATTTTTAATTTTTTTTTATTTGTATTAAAACAAATATAATATATGTGGAATTGCTTTAAAACAATGTTTTTGTGTCTTCATTTCATGAAGCCTCGATGGTCGAACGGTTAGGTGGCTTGATTCGACAATTTGCGATGATTACTTACTAGAAATGGCCTGGTAGCTAGCAGCTAATTACTACATTGTACCGTCCAAGCAAAAAAATGATATTTTTTGTTTTTATTTACTTATATGTGATATATATTTTAAATATAAAAATTTACATAATTTACACATAATAACCTATCCCCAAATATGGCTGACATCCTGACATGATTTATCCCTAATTTCTCTCTAGATTTTACATAAATTTTCTTACATGTTATATATATTTTACATAAATAATACCTCTATTGGTTTACTGGGCTATGTTTTATGAGGGACAAACAGTTCAAAAAGAGGTACCGAAAGTGGTAATTTTTTAATACTTCGGTTAAGTTTCAGCACATAAAAAAGATGGCACACTCTTGAGTACATAAAAAACTACTGATTCAACAAAAAAACCTACCTATGTTATATGACGAAAACGTAACCATGAGATTAAATTTTTATTATTAAAAACTTGTAACAAAATTAAACAATAATTCAAAAAATATAAAATTAAAATATTTCCGCATCATCCAGTACTTCGTCGTCCTCTTCTGTGAACCAGTCATCAATACCTCTGTCAGAAATCAAGAAGAAAACACAAGAGCTTAAATTGTATCGGTAAAATTTATTGAATAGAGAATTAAGAAGTGCGTTGCTATCAAATTCATGAGTAAATTGATTTTTGAACAATTTACGAATCTGATTGTTTTCCAAATTTTGCACTTATTTTTTATTTTTTTTGCAATGTTATTAGGATATAGCACATAGCGATATTTTATTTATTGAACCCATAAACCTATTTGATTGTTAAATACGAAATGGCATGCTAAATGATATCACGGAACATACATTATAAATTTTTAAACGACTTAATTAGTTTTTGCACAATTTTTTCAATTTTTTTTAATGTTGGGATCTAACAATCTGCATGCCATTGTTTATTTTAGCTTAAAACGACATTCTTTTGCGAAATACAAAAAGGCATGCAAATTAATATGACCGAAATTTCTAATTTTTCTTGCAACTTTTCTTATTATTTATAATGTGATGGGATTCCTCGGCATGCATGCCATTTAAATTTAGGACATTTTACACTATAAAATTCACACTTACTTAATTTGGTGTTGTTTAAGATCACGTCAAATCGCTTAAAATTTTCACAAAACTTTTGATAATTTTTCGACCGTTGAGCCAACGGGGGCCGCATGCCAATTTTTTATGGGGGTTTTATGACACAAACTTTTCAATTCTTTTCATTGGCATGCAGTATGAAAACACGAAAAATTATATTTTTTTACTACAAGATCACATGACCGTTTGAGCCTTTTGCGACCGTGCGAATCGCATGCCTACGATTTTCAAGACTTAAATTTATTTTAACTATCTTTTGCTAAAAGGGCATGCAATATTAAATCAGAGAAAAACACCATTTTTTTGTGAAAATGGAAATGCAATTTTCCATATGATCGAACAGCGTGCGGGGGGGTTTAGTACCCGCTTTTCTTTGTTCTTATAGGGTAAATATTCTCTCCTCCACAAGGCATGCTGTATGAAATCGGAGACGAAAAATGTCGCGAGCTCCCCGTCTATAATACAACATCTGATAAAGAGAACCTATTAAGTGTAGCAAATATAAATTTTAAAGGAAAAATAAAATCCAAAGGGCGACCGAAAAGAAAAAGTTACATTTTACAAGAAAACCAAGAAACAATAAAACTAATAAAAACATTTAAAAGTGGTAAATACAATATGTATAAGAATTATATTTTTTTATTGAATTATCTTTTGTATGATATTGCTAATTTTATGTATTTTTTGAATGATAACATTATGTTCGAAATTATATATTTTTGAATAAAATAACATCTTAAAATAAATTTTCTAGTTTTACTAATTTAAAGCATTTTAAAAGGGTGACTTTGCATGCAATTCTAAGCGCATCTATTCATACATGCAGTATGTATAAATAGCCATTCTGGTATACATACTGTAACTATAAATAGCCAAATTATTTACACTTACAGTAAGTATAAATTGCCAAATTCGTATACATACACTAAGCCAATTTCTTATACATACTGTATGTACAGTGCGGACATAAAGTAAATCCCCCCCTGCTAACTTTTGAACAATTATGCTTTTGATTCTGAAAATTTGTTTACTGAGGAATCTAATTGCAAACTTTCTAATAAAGGTATTTTTGTTTTCGTGGAACTCCCGGTTATACCGGAAGTGGATGGCAACTTTCTTATTTTAAATAGAACACAAAGTATATTTTTGCATTTACGTGTTCCCCATAAGAACACCATTAAATTGAGCTAGCATAGTGTGGTCTACGATTAATACTTTCGGAATTACGCCCATTTGAAAATCGCATTTTTATGCAACTTCATTTACACCATAAGTTGGACCCAAGTGCCTCAACTTCCTTATTTTAAATGATTTTTTTTTGCAATTAAGTTAATAACATTAAATTTAAACAAAATTTTTATCCAAGAGATTTCCTGTAGATTTTATTACTGTCAAGACGTGGAAGGTGGTACTTCCGGTGTAAATGAAGTTGCATAAAAATACGATTTTCAAATGGGTGTAATTCCAAAGGTATTAATCGTAGACCACACTATACTAGGTCAATTTAATGGTATTTTGATGGAGAACACGAAAATGCAAAAATATACTGGGTGTTCCATTTAAAATAAGAAAGTTGCCATCCACTTCCGATATAACCGGAAGTTCCACAAAATCAAAAATACCTTTATTAGAAAGTTCGCAATTAGATTCCTAGGTAGACAAATTTTCAGAATCAAAAACATAACCGTTGAAAAGTTAGAAGGGGGGGGGGGGGATTTACTATGTCCGCACGGTATAAATAGCCAAATTATTTACACTTACAGTAAGTATAAATAGCCAATTTCGTATACATACACTAAGTATAAATAGCCAATATCTTATACATACAGTATGTATAAATACATCCAATACATCCAATTTTTTAATCGTTTTTTGGGGTGAAGACTTGGAGGCTTTTTTCACAGGTCTCATTTCTCATTTATTACCAAAAGTGCAAACATTTTGGATCGGAAAAGTTTTAAAGGCCATATCCTCCTTTATCGGAAAAGATTTAAAACTGGCTTTTACTCAAGTTGACCAAAAAAAACATGAAAATTTTCGGGCTCTTTTTTGCTACGGCATCGCGAAGTTGAAAATTTCAAAAATTCTGTGGCGCCTAAAATGGGTGATGGCTTTCTGGGGCTGTTATTATCCCCGTCAGCTCCTTAAGATTAGTACTGTTGGAAAGGGCATACTTTTTTTAGCTAAGTTGACCAAAAAAACATGAAAAATTTCGTGCTCTTTTTTGGTACGGCATCGCGAAGTTGAAAATTTCAAAAATTCTGGAGCGCCTAAAATGGGTGATGGCTTTCTGGGGCTGTTATTAGCCCCGTCCTCTCCTTAAGATTAGTACTGTTGGAAAGGGCATACTTTTTTTAGTCAAGTTGACCAAAAAAACATTAAAAAATGCATGCTCTTTTTTGCTACGGCATCACGAAGTTGAAAGTTTCAAAAATTCGTGCGTCTAAAATGGGTGATGGCTTTCTGGGGCTGTTATTAGCCCTGTCCGCACCTTAATATTAGTATCGTATTTTTAGTCAAGTTGATAAAAAAAATTCGTGCTCTTTTTTTCTACAACCTCGCGAATTTGAAATGAGTGATGGCTTGATGGAGGTGTTATGAGCCTCGTTCGGACCTTAAAATTGGTACCGCTGGAAAGGGCATACTTCTTTTGGTCTAGTTAATATAAAACAACATCAAAAAATACGTGATATCATGGAGTATGGATACAATAAGAGAGCCAGTTTCCATAAGAGCTGCTTATCTCGCCAAAACGGCGCGGCGTCCGCTACCAAGAATTTTATAGTGTTCTGGGGCTGACGGAAAGGTGGCGCTTTAATTTGTTTAAAAAAATAGTTTAAATCAGCAGCTCAATGGTCTCAATTTAAAATAATAATAACACAGAAAAGACGTTTGTTTGCAGCGTTTCAAAAATCACGAAATATTGTTTTCAACAGTAGAACTCTGTAAACCAATGTATATTTGGTTGCCTAGTTTCAGTAAATTCAGCTCCATTTGGTAATTTTTGAATTCAAAAGCACAGCACAAGCAACATTTTGAAACTAAATAGTTATACAAATAGTCATTAATTATTTATTTACATGAAATATAATGGCAGGAAATTTAAATATAAATATTTATTTAAAGTGCATTAAGGTTGAATGAATTAAATTTTGGCTTAAAATATAAAATTAAAAATATTGTTTTAAATTTAATTACGCCTTCGCCGTACTCTTGATATCCTCCAAGCGTTTGGTTCTTCATATTTATTGTATAATGGTTCAAGACGTTGATTTTTCTTAAATTTGCTTAATTTTGTAGGATCGGAAAATTTGAAGAATGCAGGAGCAAACTCCACCAGCCATTTTGGATCAATCGCAGTTACTTCACGCATGTATTCCTTCGTCGTTTGAACTAATTCATGATAAATTACCCTAAAAATTTCAAAATTAAAATACCATTTTTATTTTAGGTATAGAGCAATGTATAAAACCAGAGAATCGAACCGAAATTTATATCGTTCCAGTTTCAGATTATGTTGCTACATTTCGGTTTTTATTGTTTTTCTCGAAAACCATAAAAGTTAGCAATTTCAAATTTTTACCAAAGGTAAACACTGTGGATAGACGTGTTTTAAAAAAATATTTGGTTAAAATCGGTTAAATAGTTTTTTTGGAAAAAAATCGTAAAGTTTTGGCAAACTTTTGGTACAAATATGGCCCTGGACGACGCAATTTTAAACCGAAAATTACAATTTTCACGGAATTTGGTGGGGGACGTTACGGTGCAAATTTTAAGCTATTAATCGTCTCGGTGGTTCTAATAGTTTAGAAAATATTAATTATTTTGTGAAAAGTGAAAAATTTCAGACCGCAATTTTGGCTCCAATCGGAGATTTTGCATCTTTTTGCTACATTTTCGGCCATAACTCGATAACTTTAAAAAAATTATTTTTTCAAAATTCAAAAAATCCTATGCATGGGCGGTTTTGATTCTAACAGTAGATTCAGCAGAATTTTTAAAAATGAAAACCGTTAAAAAATGGGTGAACGGGAGCTGTCCACCCATAAATTCAAAAATTCTCCCGTATCTTCCCAAACCCTTGGAGTATAAAAACTAAAGCTGCAAAAGTTACTCTATTTAAGGGAAATGAAGTAAAATTTGAAAATTTTTAAAAACTGTGGGCGCAAGTCGTACAACCGTTTTACCGCGTTTGTGCGATTTTATGAACATTTTACGTTCGATTTTTTTCTGAAGCAAAGGGAGAAAATTTAGAGCTGTCGATTTTTTTCCTTATAAATATTAATGCAATAACCAAAACAAAAAATATCGCACCGTAATATCCAACCCCTATCAAAAGTTGCGAATTTTCAAAGTCCGCGTCGGAAAAGCAAGAAAAACGAAATACAAATTTAAAGGCCCCAAATTAATATATAAAATCAAGATATCAAAAAAAAGGACTCGGATGGCCATAATAACGGGTATCTAGTTTGTAAATCAAAAACCCGCTATTTTTTTGCACCTGCCGATCCTCAAATATAAGGGGTAAAGTTTGAGCACTTCTGCCGCCCGAAAAAACGTTGATTAGACGAAACTCGAATAAAAATGCGACTTTTTTAAATGTGATCTTAAGAAAATTAAGATTTCGTTGGTTGCTCAAAATTCAAAAAATCCTATACGTGAGCGGTTTTGGTTCAAAGAGTAGATTCAGCAGAGTTTTTAAAAATGAAAATCCGTTAAAAAATAGGCCGACTGGAGCCCTCCACCCCTAAATTCAAAATTTCGAATTTGCTGCGCGATAATTTTTTAACCTCGCAATATTTTAAAATTCCCCGTGTGTTAAGCACTAAATAAATTATTCTTATTTGATAATCCGATGTTTACATTGAGAAAATTTTAAAAACTTGGAAGCTGATTTTTTCTTGCATAAATAATAAGACAAGAAGGCAAATAAAAAATATTGGACGATAATACATGGTCGGAATCATAAGTTACAAATTTTCAAAGTCGGCGACGAAAAAGCTCTAAAATCGAGCCGTAATTTTGAGGTCGCCAAAAGTACAGAAAAAATTGAGATATCAAAAAAGCGCTAGTTTCAAGGGAATTACGGGTATGCAGATTGGGAATCAAGAAACCGCGAATTTTTTCTGTTGGCCGAATTTGAGAAAAAAGTGGTACAGTTTTGGTACTTTTGTCGGTCGAAAAAACGTTAAAAGTGTACACATCGCGTCGCGGCGCCCTGACGCCACACCGTTGCACCTGGAGACTTAAAATTTGTACCGATTAATCCTCAGGATGTGAGAATAAAAGGGGCAAGGTTTCGTCCCTCCCCTTTAAAACCGGACGGGGGTGGGATTTTTCAAAGTTGACGCCGACGAAAACCGGAATATTTTTCAAAGTTTATAAAAATTATAATTCCGGATATTTTCAGTTTACGTTTTCATTTCGGTACCGGTTCTCTGGTTAAAATAAATGAGTTTCTTAAAAATTTATAATTTTTAAAATACTTACCATTCAGGTTGTCGATTAAATAGGGCACTGGAAGGATGAATATAAACGACTTGACTATCCACGAGTGTTCTATAACCTTCTTGAGGATCTTTTTTAGCGGCATTCCTGAAAAAACCAGAACAAACAGCTTTTTGTACACGCACAGTATTCCTATCAGCAGAAACAACATCCAATTTATGCCGATCCATAATCCCCAGTAATTGTTTCCTCACATCTTGCGCTCTTTTTAAAGTCCTAATTTGTACAAAATTCTCATAACACCATGCGTTTGAAAATTTATTATTTTTCCAACTGTTATAAACAGCTAAAAGCGTGAGATGATCACCTTCAGGTTGATTAAATTTCGCCTTTTTTTGATCTGCTAGCGCTTGCTTGTCTTTTGGTCGATAAAAAACGTTTTGCACCGAAAGCATGCTTACAATTGTCAAAATTTCATCAGAGCATTGTAAAGCGACCGACATTATCAACATTTTTGATAAATTTGGTTCTAAAGGAAATTCAGCCATCTAAAAACAATTTTAATTGTTAATTATTAAAGAAAAGTTAATTTTATAATCCTAATTTTTACCCTTCGTCCTAATCTTGTTAATAACCCTTCATCATCTAAAGCAGATAATGAATGTAGTTGTTCCAAAGCCATAATTAAAGATTCGACAGGTGGTGCGTCCATGAAATCAAAATGAAGTAAATCGTTAATACCCATAGTTTTTAATTGTAAAACTGTTGTTGCTAAATTTGTGCGCTGTATTTCAGGTACTGGTGTTGGCAACATCTCATCTCTATAAGCTCTTTCGGTATACAACCTGTAACATTTGCCAGGCCCTGTTCTTCCAGCACGACCGGCTCTTTGCTTAGCTTGTGCCTAAAATTAAATAATAATTTACTTTAATGTTATAATAGATATTTCAATTCTTACTTGTGAAATTGGAGTAACAACAAGTGAATCCATCCCAGTTTTCGAGTTATAAACTTTCTGCTTGACAAATCCTGGATCGACGACGTAAAAAATCCCATCTATAGTAAGTGAAGTTTCAGCAATATTCGTAGCAATAACCACTTTTCTGCTTCCAGGAGGTGCAGGTTCAAAAATCCTTGTCTGCATTTCCGATGGCAGCGCTGAATAAACGGGTAAAATGATTAAATCAGGTACATCGGGCCCTAAAGACTTCATTCTTTCATACAAAATCTCGCAAGCTGTATCGATTTCTTCCTGCCCAGTCAAAAAAAGCAAAACATCACCTGGAGGCTCACGCAAATGAATTTGCATGACTGTGATTAAACTAGCGTCTAAATAATCAGTCTCAGGTTCTTTCGTGTATAAAACTTCAACTGGAAAAGTACGACCAGGGATTGTAAAAATAGGAGCTTCGAAAAAATATTGTGAGAATTTTACGGCATCAAGCGTAGCGGATGTTACAATCAGTTTTAATTCAGGGCGTTTAGTTACAGCTTGTTTCAAAAGCCCAAAAAGAACATCAGTGTGAATTGTACGTTCGTGAGCTTCGTCCAACATTATTACTGAGTAATTTTTTAGGTCTAAATCCATTAAGCATTCTCGAAGTAACATACCGTCTGTCATGTACCTAAAACAAAAAAAATAGTAAAGTACCCAATTTGTCGCTTCGACTTGAAACGAAAAATTTGAAATTCGGCCCAATAAAAAAAAAACGTTGCTGTTTAAAATGCTTCTCGAATTTTCAAAATCGATTAAAAAATGCACCAGTGATGACGTAAGAAACGAACTTGGGCTGAATTGACGTCAAAAAACGAAAACATAGCGTAACTCGGCCGTTTTAAGAGATGGGAGCAAAGGCTGTAGCCGGGTAAGCATGGGCAATGTGCCTATGCACCGATTTTGCTAATTTTTAAAAGTCAAAGATCTTAACTCGTAATAACCCTTCGTCCTAGGGCGTTAAAGTTTTGAAGACTAAAATACAAGGTAAAAGAGGTCAAAACTTTTTTTGTAGCGCGGCCCTGAAAAAACTTATTCTGTCTCGGTTCAAGCTCGAACAGCTTTTTTTGATCTTTCAAAACTTCAACGCCCTAAGACGAAGGGTTATTACGAGTTTACATCTTTGACTTTTGATAAAGGCATAAAAAGTTGCAAAAATTTATGACGAAATAAAAAGTACATACTTAATCATTGTTTCAGGGCTTGTACAATCTTCAAAACGAATGGTGTAGCCTACTTCTTGCCCTAATCGACACCCAAATTCTTCTGCTACACGCTTAGCCACTGACATGGCTGCCACACGCCTGGGTTGTGTGCAACCAATTTTTCCTCTTGAAGTTAAACCAGCCTCGCCTAAATACTGTGTGATTTGTGTTGTTTTTCCTGACCCAGTTTCTCCAATTACAATTAAAATTTGATTGTCAGTAACTGCCTTGATAAGCTCTTCTCGCAATTTATAGATAGGTAAAGATTGTCGTTGCTCAATAATAGTGAGATTCGTTTTTTTACCAAACGAAGATTTTTTACCACCAATTACATGCTTCTTCCATTCAGGTAAATCTTGAGATTGCAATCCTATCCCACGAATATTAGCCATTCCTTTATTATCATCTACAAAAACCGAAATAATTAAAATCAATATTATAAATGAATGCAATTTACCTTCTGGTAGAGGATCAATCCAATTTTTAGTCTTTCCAGAAGGTTGTGAATCGATTTCCTGTTCACGTTGCAACATTTTTTGTTCCCTCCTTTCCTTAGCTAAAGCCGACTGCATCATAGCAGCTTGTGCTAAGCTTCCATCAGGATTTTTAACAATCCTTACAGGGCTCAAATCATGCATGGCCCTACCATGCCCATTTAAAAATGGAGGCTCCTCCTCAACCAGCTCGATTTCTATATCCGCTTCACCACCATCTTCATCTTTAGGCAACAACCCAGTCTCATCATCAAAATCAGGAAGTTCGCTCTTATCTATGCACCCAGAAGAAATCATCTAAAATAATCAATTCATTAATTTTCTGAATTTTCAAAAATTTAATTATATTCATACCTGTTTAATTTCCCATCTTTCAGGACTAGAAATTCGAGTAACTCTCTTCCTTGAATCTTCTTCAGCCTCATCGGTGCTCATAGGTAATCGCAAAACAGACGTGCTATTATAAGTAGGTCTATCAGGATTCCTATCCTTATCCTCTCGTTCTTTAGCCACATGTGAGCTTGGATTCAAATCCTTTCCAGTCATTTGACAAACATCCTTCATCGAAAGTGAAACTTTTTGCCCTGTTAATGATAAAACTTTAACTTTCACTCGAGACCCTCTTGAAACAACCTCAGACACATTAGTGACCCGTCCTTCAGCCCTCAATTGTGATATATGAACCAAACCTTCCCAACGCCTTCTTAAACCTTCTAATTGTACGAAACAACCGAATGGTACGATGTTAGCGACTTTTCCATTATAAACTTTACCAGGAACTGGGTCCTCATCGATATCAGGACTTTCCCTCCTTTGTTTTTTATCATCACTTTTATGATCCTTATGCCTACGCCTATCACGAGATCTTGAACGATGTCGTGATCTTGACCTGCGTGACCTATCTTTTGAGCGTGACCTATTCCTTGATCTAGATCTTCGCCTCCTACGATCACCGCTCCTATCTCTTCTTCTACTACTTTTTCTTGATTTATCCCTATCCCTACTAACCGATCTCGATTTCGACCTTTTACGTTTACTTTTCTCAACAGTTTTCACATCACTTTTACTTGGAGCATCTGATTCAAATTGCGCCATTAAATCAGCTACAACATCATCATCCTCATTTTTATCCTGTTTTTCTTCTTCATCATCGGAAACACCCAATTTATGTTGAGGCTCATTAGGTATCGCCAATCCCGGAAATTTAAACGATAAATCATCTTTATGTTCGGATATCGTTTGTCCACTAGACGATTCCGAGCTTGGTTTCATGTGTTGTATAATCCGAAGCAAATTCGATATAAACGAATCCGAAAATTCAGCATCATGTTCCAATAAAGCTTTTTTAAACGTTTCAAGGGTACGATTTTTTTCAGCAAGGTGAATTATAAATTCAGCTAAAAATAGGATCATTAAACAAATTGTAGGAAATAATTAAAAATATAGCTTACCTAAATCTTTATCGTTCATACCCAAGTGATTTTCTAATTCTGTGCATATTTTTGAGACAAGCGAAAGATGCTCCAATTTTTGTACTTCATCCATATTAATTGATTATAATAATAGTGGCTCTACAAGAATAAATATAAATAATATCAACAAATAACGTTTATATTTTATAATTTTTAGGTTAGAAAATTTGACAGTTTGAAACGATTATTGGGTTGCCTAGTTTTTATAAAATAATAAATTTATTTAAAAAGCTTTAAATTGCATATGAGATGCATTAAAAAATATAGAAAATGAACATAAAATTTATTGGTATTTTAAATTTTATTAAATGTGGTTATTATTAAAATTACTTTAATCTCCTGTTTAGCAATTCTACGTTCTATGATTATTTTTGTTTACTTTCTTAAAGTTGGTAACAACTTGACATATTTCTTTGCGTTTGCTTTGTCGAGGAACGAAGGTACTAATCTTTATTTTTAATAGTAATCCTATATTATTTTTAAATATTTGTAGTAAATTAATTTAAATTAAACTTATATTATCGTTGGTATAACGTTATTTTTTAAATTCTAGGCCAAGATGGGTCGTCGTCCAGCAAGATGGTAAGTTTTCTAAACATAACCACGAAACGAAACATGATGATTTATTATTTTTGTAATTTTTTTTAGTTATCGTTATTGTAAAAACAAGCCCTATCCAAAATCCCGTTTCTGTCGTGGTGTCCCTGACTCGAAGATTCGTATTTTCGATCTTGGAAGAAAGAAGGCCAGCGTAGATGACTTCCCTCTCTGCGTTCATTTAGTGTCCGATGAGTTGGAACAGCTTAGCTCAGAAGCTCTAGAAGCTGGACGTATTTGTTGCAACAAATACTTGGTGAAAAATTGCGGTAAAGATCAATTCCACATTCGCATGAGATTACATCCTTTCCATGTTATCCGCATCAATAAAATGTTGTCATGTGCCGGAGCTGATAGGTGAGTCACATATTATTTCACAATATTTTTGCTTTCTATTTCTAAATTGATTTACAATTGATCAGTTAAAATGAAGAGATTTTAATTAATTTATGTTTGTAGGCTTCAAACTGGAATGCGTGGTGCTTTTGGTAAACCACAAGGAACAGTAGCACGTGTAAGGATTGGTCAGCCAATCATTAGTGTGCGTTCAAGTGACCGTTATAAGGCACAAGTTATTGAAGCTTTGCGTCGTGCCAAGTTCAAGTTCCCTGGACGTCAAAAGATTTACATCTCAAAGAAATGGGGATTCACCAAGTTCGAGCGTGAAGTTTATGAAGATCATAGAGACAATAATCGTTTGGCTAATGATGGTTGCAACGTACAGTACAGGAGGGATCATGGACCTCTTTCAGAATGGAAGAAAGTTCAAGAGGAATTATTGAATGCGTGAATAATTCTTATTTAAAATATAACATTGTTTGATAAGATAAAATTGGATTTTTTTTTCTTAAACCCATTTTTTCAAAACTATAAATAATGATGGTCTTTTCAGTTCTAAAAACTCATTCTGCCATTTTTGATCCGAACACTTTCCAGTTCCAACATTTTTCACGTTATCGTTCTAATGATTTACAGGGCACCAGTTTTTGGGTGTTAAAAAAATTAAGGGTGTAGAGGGTAACTGACTCCCTGCATATCTATTTTTTAATTACTTCCATTTGCGGGTTCGATCTTGACAGGCTTAAAATTTTTCTTCGGTTTTTATAATTTTTTCTCTAAAATGATAATAGTATATTGTTTTATTAGGAGTAAAAGAAGTACTTTTTGTGGCAAGCATGTAGGTTTGGGGGACAAGTCCTGTGAATACATGCGAGCCACAAAAAGTTCTTTTACTCCGAATAAAACATGCTATTGTTTCTTCAAACGTCGAAATTTTTAAAGTTATATACAAAATAATTTTAAAATTTGACATTAATTTACATACAATATAATTTCTAAAATGATGGTCACGGGTTCGTGTGCTTGTACTACAAGTAAAAATAAGACAAAAAGTATGTACAAAATTTCTTTTAATTTTCACTTTTTATTTATTTTCTCTTGATTGGCTGGCTGAATATTAGTAAAAATTTTAGGGCGAATACTTCTCATAGGTAGTCATCATTGGCTTGTACTTTTGTCTTAATTTTACATTCCAGTGGCGTAGAAACAGGTTAAGGTGTCCCCTTTTTTAATTTATTTGATACGCCACTGCAAAATTTTACAATTTTCTTTGAATTTTTTAAACCTTCATTCAATCTACCAAAAAAAAGTATACCTGTTAAATTTTGATAGGAGTACTGGTATTGCAGTTATTTCAAATTTTATGGCTACAGACCTTCCAAAAATCAAATAAATTTTCAAAATTTTGAACAAATTTGAATTAAATAAACAAAATTTAAATTGATAGCTTCTAGTAAAGTTTTAGTTTGTGTTTTAAATAAATAATTAAGTCAGAAATACTTTATTTAAATTTAATAAAAAATGAAATTGAGCAGCCATTTTCAAAATTTTTCTAAAATTTAAAATTAGGTTTTTCTGACATGTTTTTTTATTGAATACACCACCAAAATGTCATACTAAGAGTTTTTAATTTTCCTAATTTGAATTTAATTTGTTTCAAATTTTGGAAATTGGTTTGATTTAAAAAAAAGGTATTGGATTATAAATCACCAAATTACTGGAATACCACTAACCCTATCAAAATTTCATAGGTATACTTTTTGTGGTAAATTGAATGAACATTTTAAAAATTTAAACAAAGTTGTAGAATTTTGCAGTGGTGTATCAAATAAATTAAAAAAAGGGGACACCTTAATCCGTTTCTACGCCACTGGAGTGATAAATTAAGACAAAAGTTATAACTAAAGATCACTACCTATGGGAACTACCCACCCTATCATTTTTAATAATTTCCATTCAGCCGATCCAGAGAAAATAAAAAGTAAAAATATAAAGAAATTTCAACACCCTGTATCTCGGTAGCAGTTGAGTTTTGGAAAAATATTTATACGTACTATTTGTCTTATTTTTACTTGTAGTATAAGAACCCGAGCCCGTGACCACGATTTTAGATACACCCTGTATATTCTGTAAGTGTATATTCGTATACACTAAAATGTTGCCTAAAATGCATTTCTAATCCTTGTCAATGTAAAGTATACCCGATTTACTTCGGAACTGCACGAACATGACTATAGAATCACATATGGAGGTACTTTAATGTCGTTTCAAGAAAATATTTTTACCCAAGGAAAACGGGAAACATCGTGGATAGACACATTTTTGAACATATTTACTTAAAATCGGTTTATTCGTTTTTTTTGGTTTGGTTAGAAAAGAAATTCAAAAATATTAAAAATTTTTATTTATAACTACAAATTAATCCTCAAAAATATTCTTATTCATTCTAAACATTTTATTTCTTCTTTCTATATTATTTCTTTTATTATCATCATAGTTTCCATTTCTTTTCTCAAATTTATTAGAGTAATTATTATTGTTGTTCTTATTCCTCATATATTCGTTCCAATTTCTTTTACGAATATTTTCAAAATCGTCATTTTCATCTGGTTTATCGTACCTCAAGCTGTGAAATCGTTTAATATTGTCACCTGTTTCGTCCCGATCATTCACTAATTTACGCCTTGGCACATGCCTAAGTGCATATTTCCAATTTTTGGTTTGTTTCAAATCTAATAAAATTAAAAGAACTTGATTTAAAGTTAGAGATTTTCCTGAGCCAGCTCCCCAATCTAAGTAGCGGTCTAAAGGAAATTTAGCCATCCTCAAGCCTTCTTTTTTAGCCTTAGCAAGCGAAACTGGTTCATTATGCATTTTATCAACAATTCCACCAATTATGTAAATATCATCAGGGTTGTAAACTAATTCTTGCTGACAATGCGGTGTTAAGTAAAGCAGCCTTTCTTTTGGAAACAAGTTTAAATAAGATTCTTCATGGAAATTCATTGGATACCATGAGTCGTACATGGTGGGGATATTTTTATGCAAATAATGCGCTAAGACATTTTGTTTATTAAAGTTACAAAAATGGATATCGTACGGTTCTAAAAAAAATAAGTAGAAAACAATGGTTAATAGGAAATAATAATTACCATTGTTATATCTATTTTCCGCAAATAGCATCATCAATTGCTTTGCACAATTAATATTTTCACGTGTTGACATATTTTCCCCGTACCCACAATCAATAACGAGCTTTTCATTAAACTGCATAGCTTGTATAAGCTTATTATTATAAAGTTGATTAATGGTTCCATCACGAATTCTTATTAATATAGAATTATCGCTTAAACCATATCGTATCTCTCCTTCTTTTGTTTCCACCTTATTTTTAAGAAACTCCTCCTTTTCAATTCGCCTTTGCACTTTTTTTTCCTACAAATCCACAATAAAATAAACACTTAAGAGGATAGTCGGCGAATTTTAGCGCTTGATTTTGAAATTCGCTTGATATTTGGGGTTTTGCTCATAATTTTTTTTCTATTGAAGCTTTTTTAAAATTTCTTTTTTTGGTACACAGAAGAGTCTTGTGGCTACCAATTTCTTCTTTTTTTTATTTTTGTAAGTCAATCCAAATACTCATACGGAAGCAGTAAAACGGGCTCTTTACAAAAAACGTTCGCTAAGCGGCGTTTTAGATTTTTATAAAAAACTAATTGAAATAATATGTCATTTCCAACGCTAACAATAAGTTAAGGTATAAGCGAAGAGTGTATAGACTTGTTTTTTGTTATAAAAATATTTTTAAACTTTTCACAGCGCTCCAAATATTTCTTAAAATTTTACTTAATTTTTGGAGCGCTGTGAAAAGTTTAAAAATATTTTTAAAACAAAAAACAAGTCTATACACTCTTCGCTTATACCTTAACTTATTGTTAGCGTTGGAAATGACATATTATTTCTATTAGTTTTTTATAAAAATCTAAAACGCCGCTTAGCGAACGTTTTTTGTAAAGAGCCCGTTTTACTGCTTCCGTATGAGTATTTGGATTGACTTACAAAAATAAAAAAAAGAAGAAATTGGTAGCCACAAGACTCTTCTGTGTACCAAAAAAAGAAATTTTAAAAAAGCTTCAATAGAAAAAAAATTATGAGCAAAACCCCAAATATCAAGCGAATTTCAAAATCAAGCGCTAAAATTCGCCGACTATCCTCTTAATTATTAAAAATCTTACTTTTAAATTCAACTTCTTCATCTCCAGTTTAAATAAATACATTAGGTATTTTCCACGTCCCGAACGCGAATTCTTACTTAAAAGCTCAACCCAATGATCATGCTTCAAGAAACCAATTGAGGGTACAAGATTTCCATTCTGTCGCATTACTTCTATTTCCAATTGAAGTAGTTTGTATTTGTACTCAAGTTGATCATCGCCGTTGATTATATCTGATAAATCAGGATACTCGACGGGGGTTTCTATAAAACATATTATTATTTCGGGTTAAAAAAATGGTTTTATTTTAGATTACCTGATTTGTTTTCATCAGTTTCAGTTTGAGGTTCTTCGATGTTTACAGTTGAATATGTTCGGAGATTTATTTGAGACTTTTGTGGTAATGATTTTGAATTAACGTGATAAGTTTTAATTGCATTAATTTTACTTAAGTTACGCGTAATAATTAAGTTTTGTGGAATTTTGTAACATCTTTTAATTATTTTTAACATTATTTTGTATTTATGAACAAAACCTCACTTTATCAAACGTGTAAATAAATGATCCCGTTTGGGAGTGTTTCCGTACCGGTTACAGGAGTTCGTTTTAAAAAAATTCTATTGAGTTTTATTTGCAAAACGATTAAAATAATTGCTAAAATGCAGTTGTTTAAATTAAAATAATTAGATTTTTCTCGTAACGAAATTATTTTTATTGGCTCGACTCTTCAAATATAACGGTCTATAATAAAATGACAGTCTGTATTTAATTATATTATACAGGGCGATACATAAAATTTAATTTAGTAAAAATATTTAAAAAAACAGCAAATAATCGATTAATTTCTTAATTCGCATAACTTCATTTTAATAACATAACTGCAAAATTTACAAATTGAATTCAATTAATTGCTAATTTTTGTTTAAAAAAATCATAGAATCAGCCTTGGATCACAAATAACATAAGTTATATTGAAGATAATTTCTGAATAAATATTAAAATGTAGTGATTCAAGTTAAAAAAAAGAAAAACTGGTAAAATATTTTATTTCTTGTAATTACAAAATTATTATTGTCACATAAGTACAAGCTTATAATATAAGGTATACCAGAGATTTTTACAATTTTTAAAGAAAAAAAATATATTATTTTAGATATAAATTATATACATATATTAACTAAAATATTTAGAAATATAAAAATATTGTACAACGTTACTTATAATTATTTTAGATTGGAAAAAATTGTTTAAAATCGTTAGTAGTTATTTGTAAAATCAAATAAAAATAGGATTTTTAAAGCATTAAAACTACAAAAGTAGTAAAGAATTCATGGATTATTTAACTTAACTATTTACATACTAAATTTATACAGGGTGTCCCATTTGACGTTGGAGTGTAAGGGTATCTTTGTTATTACTGGAGATAGAAAGTCGGTTAACTGGATAAAGTAGTAGAGATTTTTTCAAATATTAATAATTCATTTACAAAACTTTGAATATCGCATCGTTTCAACGCTATCTTGAAAAAACAAGAAAATGTGATTTTCAAAATATGGCAATAACTTCGTTATTTTCGGTGGTACCAAACAATTTTTTTGACTTAATACAGACAATTTTTGTGAACAATGCAGTAAAATATTTTTTTTCGCCAACGGATTGAGCGGAAATGAACCAAACTTATTTTATTCTTATGGCAGCCATATTGGATTTACTCATATTCGGAATTAGTGTATTTTTCTGAGTAATTTCATGTATCATATGTAATATTTTAAGAAAAATAGATATAATTTTATTTTACAAACCAAAAATGGCCTTGAATAGATGTAAACTGTCAATACATACGTGTTAAGATTTATTTTACATTTAATATTTTAAATAGTTACATTTATGATATTGACAATTTACATCTCTTAAAGTCCAACGTTAGTTTGTAAAATCAAATAATTTAATTTTTTTTAAATATGACATATGGTATACCAAATTACTCAGAAAAAAATACTGATTCCGAATATGTATAAATCCAATATGGCTGCCATAAGAAAAAAATAAGTTTGGTTCATTTCTGGTCAATCCGTTAGTGAAAAAAAATATTCATTTGTTTTACTACATTATACACAAAAAATTGTGTGTATTATGTCAAAAAACTTATTTAGTACCACAGAAAATAAAGAAGTTATAGCCATATTTTAAAAATCGCATTTTCTTGTTTTTTCAAGATAGCGTTGGAACGATGCGATATTCAAATTTTTTGTAAATGAATTATTAATATTCTCTACTACTTTGTCCATTTAAGCGAGTTTCTATCTCCAATAATAACAAAGATACCCATACAGTCCAACGTCAAATGGGACACCCTGTGGATGTAAAAGAAATAATTATAAGTAAAGCTGTATTAGTTAACACTTGAAAATAATATAAATTAAAAATTTTAAAAAGGCACTTATTGTTTGTATAATTCCTTATGTACATACCAAACCGAATAATTTAAAAATATTTCTATTAAAAATACCTTTCTAAAAATTTGTTTATCATATACGTATATATAAATATGTATAAATATCTACAAGTAATTAAAATGTTTCGTATATAAAATCATCATTGTATAAATATGGAAGGGCAGTTATTGTGTTACTTCAGTTCATCTTTGGTAAAATTACCAAAATATTAAAATATTTCATCTTTTAATATTTACAGGAATTATAAACAACAAATATATTCAATTTTTAAAAACAATGGTTATTTACACGTAATAATCAATTACAAAAGACTAAATCAAGTCAGTCTTCAACTCCAAAATTCGCTTAATCACAAACACCTGCCAATCACTAAATAACGAGATTTAGTTTAATTAAAACACAGCCACAATTAATTTGCGTATTTTTAAATAATTATTGCAGCATGAGTATTTCCAAATTTCTATTCAAAATACTGTCCTTAACTGAATTGAAAACAATTTTAATATTTTGCGTGTCTACTGCCGTGGTAAAATGGTGGTATAAAGCTTTTTTAGGTTCTCGTTTAACACCGGTAAACATGGCTAAAATAAAAGTTTGAACGTCTTTAATTGAATGAGAATTCCCAGCGAACTGTGGAAAATACCAACGTATATCCGTTTCAGGGTTGGCCACTTTTTTTTCCAATAAATCATACTTATTTAAAAAAAGGATAACCGAAACGGTTGTAAATATTCTATTATTTATAATCGTGTCGAAGATATCCCTACTTTCTTCTAACCGGTTCGTTTTCCTATCTTCCAAAAGCACTTGATCAAATTCGGAAGAAGATACTAAAAAGAGTATCGAGGTCACCGAATCGAAGCACTTAATCCACTTCAATCGCTGCGACCTTTGCCCACCGACATCAACAAAGAGGAACGGTATGTTATTTATTATAATTTCAAACTCTGTTATTCCTTTCGTTGCTTTACGGCAATGCAGAATATCTTTATTAGTTGGAAAATAATCGGGCGACGCTATACGCTCCAAATTATTCAAAAAAAATTCCACTGAATCAGTCTAAAATAAAATAATCAGTGGTAGTACATTTAATTTATGACCACGCTTAAATAAATAAGTTATACTAACCAGTTGGAATTCTCTTCGCCTTTCGAACGCTCGACGAATACCAGTATCGCTCCATAACTTGGATAAAAATGGTACGAACTGAATAAACTTAATAACATCTAGTGTCTGGTTACTATTAAATTGAAACACCTCCTTCCCAATGTTGGCGTTATTAGAATCACCCCATGGTATATCGAGCTTGTCTCTAGCATCGAGTAGCACCTTCATACCCCGCACAACGTTTTGATAAATAATTTGCTGATACTCCAGCACAAGCTGCTCCTCAAATTCAACCCCGTGAATAATTCTCATCTGTTTTAAAAACGTGGATTTCCCGCTTTCTCCAGCACCGAGCAATAACAATTTAACTTGCCTCTTGAGCACTTGCTTGTGCTTTTCTATCATTTTATCTATCTCCTGGCTTTTATACCGCTGTTCGAGTTCCTCCGGGGAGAACTTAAAGCGTAGGCAGCAGGGACAGGACCACATCACCATGGACATTTTTAATTGAAGAAAAAAATCACTACATTTCTCCTTGGTTGGGAAAACGGGGTCCAATGCATTCAGTGCAACTCGAGGCAGACATTTGGCGTGAATGACAGGTGAAGTGATCACTTTGCGCATGCGTCCTCCATCCCGCCTCGCGAGCTTTTTACAAAATTTCCTCAAACTATTTATTTACTCACCACTCCTTTTCCGCTTTGATTTTTAGCAGTTTTTATTTATATTTTAGAAAACGCCACGGTTTACGTTTTATGTATGCGCGGAAAACACTTCCCCACCGCTTCCGGATGTTATTTAAGTCTAAATTTAAGCATGATTCATTTCACTAAAGTCAAATAATTGTTAATAACTTTAACTACGTCTTATTAACTTTTATTATGAAATTGGCTACGCTTTTTATAATATAACCGAACATTCATTACATCACATATTTATACGAACACTTAAATACTTTACCACGTTTTTTGAACAAAAAATAGTAATTACTTGCTTTTTAAAATATTTTACAGATAAGGCAGTCCAATAGTTTTTAAACTAATGATAATTTATTTTTATTTTAATATTTTTACATTAATAAATACTCCATAAGCGAGTTTGGTCACCTACCCTGCAAACTTTTATAAAACGAACGCGTTTAATACAGGGTGAGCTAAAATGATTGTCGTCAATTGGGAATACGTTATAAATTAGTGATGCATAAATAACGGCTATTTATTATTTTATATTTATGCTATTTAGCATGATAAATGTCAAGCAAAATTTGCTATAAATAAATCTCGTTAAAATTAACATTTTTATATTTGTCTTTTGGGCCTTGTTTTAATATTAATTTTTCACCGTAAAGCCAAAAACCAAAACATTACAATAATTTTAAGAAATATAAAAGTTATTGGTTATTGGCCAAATCGTAAATAATATTTCGAACTTAACCTCAAATCCTTTAAAGAAAACAGGGAAAATGATATACAGGGTGATCATTTGAAAACGATCCACCTTAAATAACTTCAGTTTGATAAAATTTACAAAAAATCTGCAAATCAGGTCAATTTTAGTTGAGAGGGGGAAACTTAATGACGTATAAAATCTCACCCCAAACGTCACAGCCTTAATAGTTATTTTTCGTTGATCGTTTATTAAGGAGTATTTTTAATGTATACAAAATCATTCATTAATGACCCCTATTAATGCATGATTTTTGTTTAATGAATGATATTGGAGGTGCCCTCTATTGATGATATTTCTAATGAAATTTTCTACGAAGTTCGACAATAGTTAATATAAAGTTAATTTAATTTGTTTTAACCTAATTAGAATTATAAATAAAATAAATACATGCAATTTTAAATACACTACGCTAATACATTTTATATTTATTTTTATAAAAGTGAGGTTATGTACACATCAAGTTATCATTAATTGACTTTAGAACTCTCTGATAATAGACAACCCTGTGCGTTTAATTCGACTTCGGTTATGATCGATCAGGTTCGTATTTTTTAATGGTAACATTTCGAAAAAGTCTTGTAAAAAGTAAAAATGATAGTTTTTTCTAGTTAATCAATTGCACGATCAACGAAAAAAGCTAATCGCTTTTTAACCTACGAGTTGGTTACAATATTTTTTCGTTGATCGTGCATTTGATTAACTATAGAAAAAACTATCATTTTTACAAGACTTTTTCGAAATGTCACCATTAAAAAATACGAACCCGCTCAATCATAACCGAAGTCGAATTAAACGCACAGGGTTGTCTATTATCAGAGAGTTGAATAGTCAATTAATGATAACTTGATGTGTACATAACCTCATGCACTTTTATAAAATAAATATAAAATGTATTGGCGTACCAATTATTGGAAGTGTATTTAAAATTAAAGGTATTTATTAAATAGAAAAAATTTCTATTATTTATTTGTCAAGATAATAGTGACATGTCACTATTATCTTGACAATAAAGATTCTTTAAAACCTGAAGATGGGATAAAATTATCCCGAAATCGATAGTTTTTAAGTTAATTTATACAATACGTATAAATAATAAAGTTGGACTAAAAGAAAATAATAATAGCAAGTTTTTCTATTTAATTGAAGCAGTCCAAATAATTGTGTTGTCCTTTAATTTATTTATTTAAAGGTATTTATTTTATTTATAATTTTAATTAGGTTAAAACAAATTAAATTAACTTTATATTCACAATTGTAGAATACTTCGTAGAAAATTTCGTTAGAAACGTCATCAACAGAGGGCATCTCCAAAATCATTCATTAAACAAAAATCATGATTAATAGGGGCCATTAATGAATGATTTTGTATACATTAAAAATACTCCTTAATAAACGATCAACGAAAAAATTTTTAAATAGCACCCCCCAAGTTGTGACACCTCATTTTAATGGGTAGAAAGAGCACAATATGCTGGTATGTTTAATTTTAAAATCCGATCACCCTATCACAAATTATAACAAAAAATCGCAATTAGCGATCCACCCTAAATAACATCGGTTTGATGAGATGTATTAAAAATTCGACAAAACATGTTCATACGGGGAAACTTATTGACGTATAAAAGTTTACGTCAAATGTCATCCTTTCTGCCTAAGCCACCCTGACTTTAATATTTGAAAATGCACCCCCATACTTGTAACCCCCCATTTTAAAGGATTTTAAAAGAACATTATGCTGGTATGTTTAATTTTTAAATCTAATCACCTGCGAACAAAATAAAAAAGTACTAGTTATTAGACGTCCAAATTATTAATATCAGTCGTAATGAGAAATTAACAAAACATTTTATGGGGTGATTCTGAACAAAAATGTTAGTCGCAATAGCGCTGTTAAATTTGACAGTCATCCTGATGTCAAAAAAACGCTATTTTGTAAACTTTACTGTAACTTAACGAGGATGTAAAATAACATTTTCGGTGTTAAAATACATTGTACATCAAACATCAATGTTATGTTATTATTTTGATCGATTATACATTAATGCAATATTATTATTTTGATTGATGTTATTTTAACACCGACAATGTTATTTTACATAGCCGTTAAGTAACAGTAAAGTTTACAGAATAGCATTTTTTTGACATCAGGGCGACTGTCAAATTTAACAGCGATGTTACGGCTAACATTTTTTGTTCAGAATTACCCCATTAGCTTCTAATCTTTTCGATTTCTTAAATGTAACCCAGTAAACCAATTTGTAACTTATATATAAAATATACATAGATAGCTCGTAAATTCTCCTATGTAGCCAATTTACCGAAAAATATATGTATATTTTACATATATAATATTATATTATTTTCTCTATGTAAATAATAAGTAAAATTTATAATGTGTTATTTATATAGAATTATTTACATACCGGGTGGAAATGAAAACCGGGTCACCTCTATAACTTTTTTATTTATGAAATTTGGCTGTGTTCTATGGTTCAAAAAAACAAATTTTAAGTGTATTTTTTATTTTCCAAATCACTTCCGGTTTCACCGGAAACACCATGAACTTTGTTTTTTTAAATGTAACATCCCATATTTTTATTCATGGCTTAAAATACTTTTAAAAAAGAAGTATTTTTGAGATATTAGTTTTTATTTTTTACGAAAAAAATTTTTTTTTCAAAAAAAAAAAGGTTTTCGAAGTCGGTGAAAATTACCAAAACTAATTCTAAATAATTCAAATACATAATATAAATAATCGTTATAAAATCTTCTTTTTAAAAAGTCGAATGACCCGGCATCATTGCATTTAAAATAAGTGAGATATTTGATAAAATCTTCATTAACTAAGTTTAAAAATTAATAGTTCAAAAACCACTTAAATTTTTTTTCAAATTTCAATTTTATTTAGGTATTTGAATTATTTAGAATTAGTTTTGGTACTTTTTACCGACTTCGAAAACCTTTTTTTTTTTTGAAAAAAATTTTTTTTACAAAAGAAATAAAAACTAATATCTCAAAAATACTTCTTTTTTAAAAGTATTTTAAGCCATGAATAAAAATATTTAAAAAAACAAAGTTCATGGTGTTTCCGGTGAAACCGGAAGTGATTTCGAAAATAAAAAGTGCACATAAAATTTGTTTTTTTGAACCATAGAACATAGCCAAATTTCAAATTTTTTTAGTTATAAATAAAAAAGTTATCGAGGTGACCCGGTTTTCATTTCCACCCGGTATACATACAATTCATAAGTTCGTATATGTTTATTTTATATATAAATAATAATGTATTATTAATGTAAAATATCGCCTGTGTTATTTACATTAGACATTTAAAATATACCTACATAAATTATTTACATATATTCTTTATGTAAATAATTCATACATAAAATATAAAATAAAATAACTTATTAGAAAAATGTATGGAAGTTGGGTTAGAATTTATTTATTTTGTTATAAATAATTTTAACTACTTAATTTTTATATTTAATTTCTTTATTTTGAATATTTTTAAAGTTTAGAATTTTTTCTTATTTTTTTTTTTAAATTATGCGAGAAGGCTTAAAATTTATTGTTTATTTTGTTATAACTTTTTTTAACTTGACTAATTTATATTTATGAATATTCAATATATTTATGAAAATAATATATAAAAATCCTGGCCAAGGATATTATGCATAAAATAATAAAAGCAAACTATACTGCAAAATTGCGCTTACCAAAGAAATCCAACATTCAACACCGACATTATTAGAAAAAAGTTGAGTTATAATTTATTTATTTTGTTATAAATAATTTTAACTACTTAATTTTTATATATAATTGAACTACTTTTAACTTCACTAATTTCTTTTTAATTTTTTTTTATTTGATTAAAACAAATATAATATATGTGGAATTGCTTTAAAACAATGTTTTTGTGTCTTCATTTCATGAAGCCTCGATGGTCGAACGGTTAGGTGGCTTGATTCGACAATTTGCGACTGCAACGGCGTGGGTTCGAATCCCGCAAATCCCACTTTAAGTTTAACATGGTTTAAGTTAAGATAATATTAATGTATTATACTTGAGATTACTTACTAGAAATGGCCTGGTTGCTGCTAATTACTACATTGTACGTCCAAGCAAAAAAATGATATTTTTTGTTTTTATTTACTTATATCTGATATATATTCTATATATAAAAATTTACATAATTTAGACATAATAACCTATACCCAAATATGGCTGACATCCTGACATGATTTATCCCTAATTTCTCTCTAGATTTTACATAAATTTTCTTACATGTTATATATATTTTACATAAATAATACTTCTTTTGGTTTACTGGGAATTTAATAATTTTAAGAAGGGTGCCATAATATGTTATAATTTGAAAACAGATGACAACATTATAACAAAAGTATTCTTATTTAAATTGCCTCATTGTGATGGCAAATACTAATGGGGTGATTCTGAACAAAAATATTAGCCGTAACAGCGCTGTTAAATTTGACAGTCCCTAATGTCAAAAAAACGCTATTCTGTAAACTTTATTGTAATTTAACGGTCATTTAAAATAACATTTTCGGGGTTAAAACAACATCGATCAAAATAATAATACATTAATGTATAATTGATCAAATTAATGTATTCTATAAATGTGCATTACATTGTAACCCCGAAAATGATATTTTAGATTGCCGTTAAGTTACTGTAAAGTTAACAGAATAGCGTTTTTTGACATCAGGGTGACTGTCATTTGACGTCGATGTTAAATTTTTAACATCGACGTTACGGCTAACATTTTTTGTTCAGAATTACCCCATAAAATTATTTTTAAATCGCGAATTTATTATTTTTATTATTTTTCTTGTGTTACTGTGTTATATGTTTCCAAACTTGATTAAAATCTAAGCAATTATTCTTTAAAATGGTTTACACTAAGGAGGAAAGAATTGAAATTGTTATTCTTTACGGCCGATAGAACGAATGTGCTCGAAGAACTGCTGCTGTGTTCAACGAAATGTCTACAGACAAGCATGTAAGCCATAAATACGTAATAAAACTATTGCAAAAATTCTTGAGGGCTGGTTCTGTTTTAAATGAAAAGAGACAGGGTGTAAAGGTATTGAATGAGGTGACGCAACTTGAAGTTCTAGGGTATTTTGGAATGGATCCTAATAACTCTATTCGAAAAGTATCAAAGTTACTAAATATTTCGTATAGTTCAGTTCAAAAAGTACTAAAACTAAACAAATTTTATCCCTATAAGATGCATCTGGTTCATGAACTTAATGAAGATGATTTCGATAGAAGGCTGGAATATTGTAAACGAATGACAAATAATTGCTCAAAATCCGATATTTGTTCGCAATATTTGCTCTAGTGATGAATGTACATTTAATTTAAACGGTTTTGTCAACAGACATAATTTTCGTTATTGGGATAATGAAAATCCTTATCTAACTACTGAAATTCACACGCAGTATCTTCAAAAAATCAATGTTTGGGCCGGGGTTTTAGGAGATGCTATAATACGATATCCTGGAGAATATTATTGATCCTCTTATAACAGAACATTTAGAAAATCAGCAAGATGAGGAAGGAAACTTGTTTCTTAACGAAAATGTTTACTTTCAACAAGACGGAGCACCACCACATTATATGTTTTACCGGTAAGAGAGTGGTTAAATTACCGATTTCCTGGAAGATGGATCGGACGGAGAGGCCTGATAGAATGGCCAGCACGGTCACCCGATCTCTCACCATTGGATTGTTTTCTTTGGGGACACTTAAAATTGTATTCACAACACCACCCCAAAGTATTCAGGACCTGAGAAATAGGATAAATGATAGTTGTAGAGCTATATCCCGAGAAACATTTGCAAATGTAAGAAATTAGTTCGAAAATAGATTTTATTATTGTATGGAACAAAATGGTGCACATTTTGAACATTTAATATAAATACTAATTAATTTGTTGAATCATATTATAATAATATTGTTTCCTAAAATTATTGTATAATTTTTTAAATAGTTTATAATTTTGCATTTTGATACTTTTGATTTTATTACGTTAAATACAACGCACTGGGTCAATTTATTTAAAATAAACTCTGTGAATTTTAGAATTACATTTATTATTATCCTTTTCGGAAAGATTAGAAGCTAAAATGTTGTTAATTTCTCATTACGGCCGATATTAATAATTTGGACGTCTAATAACTAGTACTTTTTGTTTTGTCCGCAGGTGATTAGATTTTAAAATTAAACATACCAGCATAATGATCATTTAAAATCTTTTAAAATGAGGGATTACAAGTATGGGGGTGAATTTTAAAATATTAAAGTCAGGGTGGATGGGGCAGAAGGTAAGACATTTGACGTAAACTTTTATACGTCAATAAGCTTCCCCGTATGAACGTGTTTTGTCGAATTTTTAATACATCTCATCAAACCGAAGTTATTTATTTACCACCATATTGTGTTTTTTCTACCCATTAAAATGAGGTGTCACAACTTGGGGGCGGGGGGGGGTGCTATTTAAAAATGTTAAGTCAGGGTGGCTTTGGCAAATAGGGTGACATTTGGGGTGAGATTTTATACGTCATTAAGTTCCCCTCTCTCAACTAAAATTGACCTGATTTGCAGATTTTTTGTAAATTTTATCAAACTGAAGTTATTTAAGGTGGATCATTTTCAAATGATCACCCTGTATATCTGCTATAAATGAAAATATCATAGCGGATATTTATCAAGTTTTGATATACAGGGTGGTGATTATTTCGATGCTCACCATTGGTATCTTTTAAAGTGAGGAGATACGAGGTCGGTTAAATTAGAGAAAAGTTGCTCATTTTTATGGCCATTAAAAATCTGAAAGAAAATTTAGGATATTTAAAGTCGTTGTAAAATTATGGCCAAAAAAACAAAAAAATGTGATTTTGGAAAATAATCTATATTTGCCACTGCTACATCAATGAAATTTGGTACCTTTATATTGTTGACTATTCCGAGTTAAATGACGTAAAAAAATTTTTTTTTGCCTCCTAGATTCGAAGACGCGGTATTCACCTTTTTTATTTCTTATGGCCGCCATGTTGGATTTTTACATCATCAGATAATAAATAATAATACATTTTCAGATTGCTAATTAACTTTAACATATTCCTTTAGAAAATATGTTAAACTTAAGAATTTGTATAAAAAACAAATGAAAGCATTGGTTTATGGACAGTTTCCATGGTTACCATAAAAATATCTCCTCAAAATTGATCTAATAATATAGAAAATAATAATAATAAACAAATGTCCTGCAATAAGAGCATTTTATGTAAATAACAGGTGTCTATAATATTCAACAAATAAAATGATTATAGTGTTTGCTTTTTTATTATTAGAATTTTGATCAAATTTAAAGTTTTATTTGAGGCGATATTTTTATGGCAACCACGGAAACTGTCTATAAAACATTGATTTCATTTGTTTTTTATACAAATTTTCAACTTTAACACATTTTCTAAGGGAACACATTAATGTTAATTAGCAATCTGGAAATGTATTATTATTTATTATTTGATGAGGTAAAAATCCAATATAGAGGCCATAAGAAATAAAAAAGTTGAATGTCGCGGCTTCGAATTTAGGAGGCCAAAAAATATTTTTTGACGTCATTTGTTGGTTTATGGATAGAAAATTATAGGTGTACAACTCTATTGAACAAGCTATTTATTAATTACATTTATTGACATAACAACTAAAACAATACGTGTACTTGCTAACTTGATTTATTATAATTTAAAACTACTTCAACACCCCAACATTTTAAGTTATCACTTAAACCCATGTTAGCTGTACACCAACCATGTTTTTCATTTGGAAGTCTTTTTGTTAATACATCTGCTACCATCTAAGTTGTACCAATATGTTCTACTTTTAAATGTCCGATTTCGACTTGCTCTCTTATAAAATGATGACGAATGTCAATGTGTTTAGTACGTGCTTTATAAATCCAGTTTGTTGACAAATCTATAGCACTTTTATTATTGTCACATAACATTCTGAATGGTGTTTTAACTTCTTTTATGAATAGATTTTCAAATAACGATTTTAACCATAACATTTCTTGAGTTCCTGCAGATAACGACATGTATTCTGCCTCTGCAGTTGATAAAGCAATTGTTGGTTGACGCTTACTATTCCATGAAATAGCTCCACCACATTTTATAAAAACATATCCTGTTGTGGATCTTCTGTCATCAATATTGTTAGCCCAATCTGCATCACAAAATCCTATAAGATTCTCACTACTGTCATGATGATATGTTAATTTCAATTTTGACGTTCCTTTCAAATATCTAAAAATTCTTTTTACTGCAATCCAATGCTCCTTTCCTGGATTTGAATTATATCGGCTGACTTCAGAAACTGCATATGCTATATCAGGTCTTGTTGTTTGTGCAGCATAAATTAGACTGCCAACAGCCTCTTGATAAAGTATAGATGCCATTTCTTTTATATCAATCGATGATTCTGGACACATATCTTTAGACAATTTAACACCTGCATCCATTGGTGTTTTAACTGGCTTGCAATCATGCATATTAAATTTGTTTAAAATAGTTTCTATATACTTTTCTTGATCAATTGATATTGTTTGACTTTTGTGGTCTTGTATAATACGCATGCCTAAACTGTAATTTGCTTCACCAAGATCTTTCATTTTGAAGTTTCTTGACAATTCTCCCTTCAGTCGATCAACTTCAGAATCCCAATTTGTAAAAATTAACAAATCATCCACGTAGATTGCTACAATTAAAATTGATTTGTTTTTAACACTTTTGTAAATAATACATGGATCAACTTTTGATTTTTCTAAACCAAACTTTAATAATACATTGTCCAATTTTTTATTCCATGCGCGACTTGTTTGTTTTAAACCATATAAAGCTTTATTTAATTTGCACACTTTATTTTTATTTTCTTTGATAAAACCTTCTGGTTGTATCATGTATATTTCTTCAAACAAATGTCCATTTAAAAATGCACTATTGACGTCCATTTGAAATATTTTCAGTTTATATTGTGTTGCTATAGATATTAAAAATCTAATTGAAGTATAACGTATTACAGGAGAAAAGGTTTCTTCGTAATCAATTCCTTGTTTTTGAGTAAAGCCTTTAGCAACAAGTCTAGCTTTATGTCTTTCAATACTTCCATCTACTTTAAACTTAATTTTGAATACCCACTTGCATTTAATTGCTTTACGATTTTCAGGTAAATTTGTTAGTTCCCAAGTATCATTTTCCATCAATGAATTGTATTCTTCTAACATTGCATTTTTCCAAGCTTCAGAATCTTCACTTTGTATTACTTCAGAATATGTATTAGGTTCTGAAACATTCTGAACAGAAAACGTAACATAATCATTTAAAAATGCAGGTTTGTTTCTTTCCTTGCAGGTCTATGATTTAATTCAGGGAAATTCCCTGTATTAGAATTAGTATTCGATTCTTCAACAACATTTGAATTTATTGATAAAGATTCATTACTTTGATTACCATTTTCTTCAATCTCAATAACATTTCTTGTTAAAACATTATCTTCATTTTCAATTGAATTGATATTATTATTAGAAGACGCTGTAGATACATCTGATAATAAATGAATTTCTTGATCTTCTGTGCTATCAATATCCATATCAGCAGTATTTGTGTTCATCTTTTGAATCATTTCTTCTAAAAATATTACATTTCGTGAAATAATTAATTTCTTACTTTTTGGATCAATAAGTCGATAACCTTTCGTTGATTCACAATATCCAGTAAAAATTAATTCTTCCGATTTCCTATCAAATTTTTTACATTTTCTTTGTGGAATTTTATTCATCGCTTTACAACCAAAAATTCTTAAGTGATTTAAATTCGGTTTTATACCTGACCAAGCTTCTTCGGGAGTTTTATTTGGTAATAATTTTGAAGGTGACCGATTTTTTAAATACACCGCAGTTGAAATTGCTTCTGCCCAATATTCAATATCAAGATTTGCTTCAAATAAAATACACCTGGCTTTTTCAACAAGTGTTCGATTTAATCGTTCTGCAACACCTAATTGTTGAGGAGAATATGGTACTGTTCGCTGATGTTCAATTCCCTTTTTCTTAAAAAATGTAAGCATATCGCTGTTAACATATTCCGTACCATTATCAGTACGAAAACGTTTAATTTTACGATTAATTAAATTTTCAACCAATGCAGTAAACTCCAAAAATTTTGAATATACTTCATTTTTTGATTTAAAAAAATAAACAAATGATTTTCTTGAGTAATCATCTGTAAAAGTCAAAAAATATCTAGCGCCTCCTATCGATGACGTACTCATTGGACCGCAAACATCCGAATGAATTAATTCTAAAATATTTTTGGATTTACTTTTCGAGGTCTTAGGAAATGATGTAGAAGAATGTTTTCCTTCAATACATTTAATACAAGGTTTAGATGAAATTTGTGTAAAATCCAATCCTTCAGCCATTTTATTTTTAAGTAATTGCATAGAAATTCTATTTAAATGTCCAAGTCTCTTATGCCATAAATCATATAATTGACTTCCATCTGTGACAGAATAAACATTATTAAAGTATTGCTGATTTAAAGGATAAACACCATTTATTTCCTTTAAATTACAAATAACATTTTCAGATAATATTTGCATAGCTTTCGTTAAAATGAAACAACCATTTTTATTAAATAAAACAGATATTCCTTCTCTGACCATTTGACTGACAGAAATTAAATTTACATTTAATCCAGGTACATATGAAACATTTTTAATTTCAATATCTGTGTACATATTTTCCAATTTTATATGTACATTTCCAGTACCTTTGCAACTTAGTTTTTGATTATTTGCAACTATTACTTCAGATTCGATAGTTTCACTGTAATTTTCTAGCCAATCCTTTTTACATGTTAGATGTTTAGTTGCACCAGAATCAATGAACCATTCACTCGACTTATAATGTTCATTTGATAACAAATTAAACACAACCTTTTTATTTTTTCCATCTGCATTATTTCTACCTTTTTTAGTAAATGATGTATTTTCATTAACTTTATTATTTGAACCATCAGATTTTCCATAAGTATTTGCATTTTTTTTTATAAAAATTATTCTGATAATCTTTGTTAAAATTTTCTGATTTCTTATTAAAGGGTTTCTTTTTCCAAGAAGAATTCGAATAAAGACAGGTATCTGCATTTGATTCAGATAATTGTTGACGTGAATCTTCTTGTAATAAAATTGATTTTATATATTCACTGGTAACATCTTTTCCAGATCCTTCGATTCCAAGAATTAAAGAATTATATTGCGATGGTAATCCAGCTAACATTAACGCTCCAATAAATTCATCATCTACAGGTTTATTTATGTCATTTAATTGTTGTGCTGTCGACATTAAAGAGTCAATGTATTCTTCCATTGATTTAAAATTTAAAAAATTAGTTGACATTAGAGTTGTCAATAATTTTAATCTTCTCGATAATCCACAATTTTCATATGCTTTTTGTAAATTATCCCATGCTTCTTTAGCTGATTTTGCTGTTCTTATATACGCATAAGCATATGGTTTAATGGACAAACCAATTTTAGCCAATGCTCGTTCATTTAGTTGAATCAAATTTGCTTTCTTCTACTCCATTAATATAAGACCAAAGTCCGGCATCTACCAGATACATTTTCATGGCAAATTTCCAATTGTTATAGTTGCTTGAACCAATAAGCTGTTGCTTATCTGGTAACCCACCACTTGTATTTGTAGTCATTTTTTTTTAATTTAATATTTATATAATTAATATTAAAATAATATTTATTTGAGTTTAAATACGTTTAAAATTGCAGTTTTGGGAATCTGGGCCCATAACCTGTTGGTTTATGGATAGAAAATTATAGGTGTACAACTCTATTGAACAAGCTATTTATTAATTACATTTATTGACATAACAACTAAAACAATACGTGTACTTGCTAACTTGATTTGTTATAATTTAAAACTACTTCAACATCATTTAACTCAAAATAGTCAACAATTTAAAGGTACCAAATTTATTTTCTAAAATCACATTTTTTAGATTTTTAGCCATAATTTTGCAATGAGTTTAAATATCTTAAATTTTCTTTCAGATTTTTAATGGCCATAAAAATGCGCAACTTTTCTGTAATTTAACCGACCTCGTATCACTTCCACTTTAAAAGATACCAATGGTGAGCATCGAAATAATCACCACCCTGTATATCATTTTGATATTTACCACGACTTACAACACTATTATAAATTGAAAATACCTATAAGATATGTAGGTTATTATTCTTACCGCCAACCATTTGAACCTTTGGTACCTTGGGGGAGACTTTTTTAATAGCAATAAATTTTATATGTGAACAGGTTAAAATTTGCAATTCGAAACTTAATTTTTTGATGTAATTCTACAGAAATAAATGCAGAAAAAATCAAGTCTATTATGTTTTTTTTAAGTTAATATGAGATGTTCCACCGAAAATATTAATTTTACACATAAATACACAAAGTGATTTATAATTCGAAAAAAACAACAATAAAAATCAAAATTAAAAAAAAATATATATATTACACAACCATTATATATTATTTAAACATATAATCATTGGGTAAGGTGTGTTTAGCAAAATACTGTTGATAAATACGAAGGAGAAAGATGAAAGGTAAAGCACTATTAAACAGCACAATTCTTCAATTTTTGGAGTGAAGCTTGCAACTTTTCAAGTGCTGTTTAATAGTGCTTTACCTTTCATCTTTCTCCTTCGTAAAAAAATAGTCTGCACGTTCGAAATACTTTTGTATGTGCAAAAGTCTTGATCAGAACACCCCGAAAAAAGCTACTCCACCCCGAAGGTGTTTTCGATTGCACCCCCCTAAGTGCTGTAAACTCTCTCGAATATCTCTTCAAGTTTTAAAATGTTGCTAGACAAAGGATAAAATTCTGAAAATTATGGTTATGACTTACAATCCATTTTCTAATTTTACTCGAAATCGAATTTGTATTTTTTTAGAGTATTCGGTAACAAAAAATCCCGAACACGATCGATTTTTCTTCCCCTTTACCGATTGTCGGAGGTCGAAAAGCGCCAACTTTGAAAAATCGTAGTGCCATCGGGTTTTAAAGGGAAGGATCAAACCGACGAGGAGATGTTAGCAATAAGTTTTCCAGCAATAAGAATTTTATAAGAGGTTTTTTCTAAATAACTTCCTTCCTTATCAATTCACAAAAAAAATAAATACACCAAATTAAAGCCCAATTAAATCCCTACAGATTGGTGGTACCCATTTTGCTTGTCCGTCCCGATTAAGTTTTTTTATCCCAATCAAACCTCTACCACGTATTTTCAAATTTTTAAATATTAACCTATGGAGACAAATGATATGTCTATGGATAGCATTTTACATGTAGATGACGATGATATTGGTCACTTTGCATGTCCGGGCCAATTAAGTGAGTAATTAACAAAAAACATCATTTTTTCGACATTTATGGAGTTTGAACGCTAATTTATTAACGCAGTATTGTTGCAAAAAAAAGTTAATTACACAAAAAGAAATTTAATTTTGATTACGGTGGTATGTCACACTTTGCTCTTCCGTCTATAATCAATTAACTATCCTCTATCCTATAAGCCAGCAATAACTTTTAGAACGCAAAATTCCAATCAAATATGCGGCGAAAGCCAATCAAAGAAAACAAAGTTTAATAATTAACTCAAAGAAACAATTTATATGTACAGAGACAGGATTTTTAATTTGAGTAACGATGGTATTGGTCACTTTGCTTGTCCGGGCCAATTAATTGAGTAATTAAGAAAAGACACTATTTTTTGGAAATTTATGAAGTTTGAACGCTAATTTATTAACACAGAAATGTTGCACAAAAAAGTTAATTACACCAAAAGATCAGAAATTTAATTGTGATTACAATGGTGTGTCACACTTTGTCCATAATTAATTCCCTATTAATCAGCAATAACTTTTAGAACGCCAAATTCCAATCAAATATGCGGCGAAAGTCAATCAAAGAAACAATGTTTAATAATTAACTCAAAGAAACAATTTATATGTCTAAAGACAGGATTTTTAATTTGGATAACGATGGTATTGGTCACTTTGCTTGTCCGGGCCAATCAAATGATTAATTAACATAAAACACTATTTTTTCGATATTTATGAAGTTTGAACGCTAAGTTAATAACGCAATATTGTTGCGTAAAAAAGTTAATTACACCAAAAGATCAGAAATTTAATTGTGATTACGGTGGTATGTGGTATGTGACACTTTTCTTGTGCGTCTATAATTAATTAGCTATAAGCTAGCAATAACTTTTAGAACGCCCAATTCCAAACAAATAGAACGCCGCATAAGTAATAGCGAATTAATTATGGACGGACAAGCAAAGTGTCACATTCCACTATAATCACAATTAAATTTGTGATCTTCTGGTGTAATTAACTTTTTTATGCAACAATACCGCGTTAATAAATTAGCGTTCAAACTTCATAAATTTCGAAAAATAGTGTTTTTCTTAATTACTCATTTAATTGGCCCGGACAAGCAAAGTGACCATAACCATCGTCATCCAAATTAATTATCCTGTCTCTGGACATATAAATCGTTTCTCTGAGTTAATTATTAAAAAGTGTTTTCTTTGATTGACTTTCGCCGCATATTTGTTTGGTATTTGGCGTTCTAAAAGTTATTGCTGGCTAATAGCGAATTAATTATGAACGGACATGCAAAGTGTGACATACCATCGTAAATAAATTAAATTTCTGATCTTTTGGTGTAATTAACTTTTTTATGCAAAATTTCTGCGTTAATAAATTAGCGTTCAAACTTCAATAATTTCGAAAAAATAGCGTTTTTTCTTAATTACTCAATTAATTGGCCCGCTTGTCCGGGCTAATTAATTATAGACGCACAAGAAAAGTGTCACATACCACCGTAATCACAATTAAATTTCTGATCTTTTGGTGTAATTAACTTTTTTACGCAACAATATTGCGTTATTAACTTAGCGTTCAAACTTCATAAATATCGAAAAAATAGTGTTTTATGTTAATTAATCATTTGATTGGCCCGGACAAGCAAAGTGACCAATACCATCGTTATCCAAATTAAAAATCCTGTCTCTGTACATATAAATTGTTTCTTTGAATTAATTATTAAACATTGTTTTCTTTGACTGACTTTCGCCGCATATTTGTTTGGAATTTGGCGTTCTAAAAGTTATTGCTGGCTTATAACTTATAGCGAATTAATTATGGACGGACAAGCAAAGTGTGACATATGATCGTAATAACAATTAAATTTCTGATATTTTGGTGTAATTAACTTTTTCATGCAACAATACTGGGTTAATAAATTAGCGTTCAAACTTCATAAATGTCGAAAAAAATGGTGTTTTTTTTAATTACTCAATTAATTGGCCCGGACAAGCAAAGTGACCAATACCATCGATACCCAAATTAAAAATCCTGTCTCTGGACATATAAATTGTGTCTTTGAGTTAATTATTAAACATTGTTTTCTTTGATTGACTTTCGCCGCATATTTGTTTGAAATTTGGCGTTCTAAAAGTTATTGCTGATTAATAGGGATATAATTATGGACGCACAAGCAAAGTGTGACATACCACCGTAATCACAATTAAATTTCAGATCTTTTGGTGTAATTAACTTTTTCATGCAACAATACTGCGTTGATAAATTAGCGTTCAAACTTCATAAATGTCGAAAAAATGGTGTTTTTTGTTAATTACTCAATTAATTGGCTCGGACAAGCAAAATGACCAATAGCATCGTCATCTACATCAAAAAGGCTATCTATAGACATATCAATTGTCTTTGTAGGTTAATATCAAAAAAATTTAAAATACGTGGTAGAGTAGAGGTTCGATTCGGGTGCTATAAAACACTTAATCGTGACAAGCAAAGTGGGTGTATTTATTCCTTTTGTGAATTGATAAGCAAGGAAGTTATTTAGAAAAAACCTCTTATGGAGAATTACATCTAAAATACTTTTTGCTGGAAAACTTATTGCTAACATCTCGCCGGTAAGGATCAAAATGTTGTACCGGCGAGATGTTAGCAACAAACTTTCCAGCAACAAACATTTAACATGTATTTCTACATAAGAAGATTTTTCGATATACCTTTTTGTCTATACAACCTACAGATAAACAAAATATTTCATTGGATAGCTTGATTCAAGACAATTATAACAGTATTAATCGCTATGCTTGTCCGTCCCGATTAAGTATGTAATTTCGCCATAAACAAAAGTCTACCTTAAATCACTAATCAACTGTGGATTTTTTCTAATTATCCCACCAAAAACTTTGACCACTCAGTTGATTGCATTTTTCATATGGTAGACGGTGGCGTTAATCACAATTTTTGTCCGTCTAGTTTTAATGAAAAATTAAGAATAACACAGATTTTATGGAAAAAAAATATCGTAATTTTGACTTTACAGATGAATATCTCTTTGTGCAAATATCTCATTGAAAAAATAAATGTACAGTTTGATAAAAAATTTAATTGCAATTACGGTGGTGTGTGTCACTTATCTTGTCCGTCAGATTTAAGTCGGAATCGATTCGCCAACAAAACACTACATACAAATTAACAAGTTATGACACCAAATTAACATCCATATGTAGATTTTTTTAAATTATCCTACAAACAAGTTTGTCACCTTACTGGATTACATTTTTTGTGTACATTACGAAGATGTTAATCACAATGCTTGTCCGTTTTGCTTTAATGATTAATTCGCAGAAAACCCATTATTTCTCGTTTTTAATAATAAAAAACTAAGCTTACAGATGAAGGTCTTTTTGTACAAGTGTCTCACAAATAAAATAATTATTCTAAAAGATCGGAAATTTAATTGTGATGATTGTGGTATATCTCACTATTCTTATCCGTCGAGATTTAACCCTTTATCGATCCAGCAACAAAAGTCTTCAAGGTAATTTTCATAAAAATACGCGAAAACAATATTCAACCATATTTTTTTCCTATTCGACATACAAAAAAGTTAGACCACTTAATGGATCACAATTTTTATGTAGTATACGAGGGTATTAATTACAATTGTTGTCCGTTTCGTTTTAATGAGTAATTAGCAGAAAACCCACTATTTCTCGTTAATTATAATAAAAAAATAAGTTTACAAGCGTCTCACAAAAAAACTAGTTATACTGAAAGATCAAAAATTTAATTGTGATGATTGTGGTGTATTTTTTTCCTATTTGACATAAAAATAATTAAATTTTAAAAAATTGTACAAATTTTTATATCTCAATTTTAATTATATTAAGCGAATTATGAATTTTTCAAAATACATATTTATTCATTTATCAGAATGCCATATTTTATATAAAAATTCATAACTTTTTAACAAAAAGTCGTAGAACCTTGATTTATTTTTTCTTATTTCTTTATACTACAACCAAAAATTAATACCTTTCAAATTTTTAATTTGAAACGCTACACTCTTGGTGTAATTAACTTTTTTGTGCAAGTTAATTGAAAGGAGTTAGGTGACTTAATACGTTAATTAAAAAACAGCTCATTAACCAGAAAAAGGCAAGCATTGTGCCATATATCAGTCTAATCCTCTTAAAAAATCATGATATTTGATGTAATTAACTTTTTTGTGTAAGTTAATTGAAAGGAGTTAGGTGACTTAATACGTTAATTAAAAAAAAAACAACTCAATAACCGGGAGACGGCAAGAATTGTGCCATATATAAATCTAATCCTCTTAAAAAATCATGATAATTGGTGTAATTAACTTTTTTGGGCAAGTTAATTGAAAGGAGTTAGGTGACTTAATACGTTAATTAAAAAAAACAACTCAATAACCGGGAAAAGGCAAGCATTGTGACATATATCAATCTAATCCTCTTAAAAAATCATGATCATTGGTGTAATTAACTTTTTTGTACAAGTAAATTGAAAGGAGTTAGGTGACTTAATACGTTAATTAAAAAAAACAGCTCATTAACCGGAAAAAGGCAAGCATTGTGCCATATATCAAATTAATCCTCTTGAAAAATCATGATCATTGGTGTAATTAACTTTTTTTGTGCAAGTTAATTGAAAGGAGTTAGGTGACGTAATACGTTAATTAAAAAAACAACTCATTAACCGGGAAAAGGCATCGTGTTATATATGAATCTGATATCTGATCGTCTTGAAAAATGATAATCATTGGTGACCTAATTTGTTAATTATGAAACCAACTCATTAACCGCGATGAGACTAACATCGTGTTATACAGGGTGTCTCACTTTTTTCCCAGCAAAAAAATTTTTAGATAGTAAATGTCATTCTGAACAAAAAATTTCCTATGAACTATTATGTTTTTTCGACTCCTTAAAAAGTTACAGCAATTTTAAAATTTCATAAATTTAATGATTTTTGTGGGACACCCTGTATGAATTTCATTTAATTAAAATTTTTTTTATTTAAATCAAGTACGCTTTGGATTTTGTATATCTTTAAGCCAATAAAATGCTAAATTTTACTAAGGGAAATTTAATCTCGTCGTTTACTTATTTTAAAAAAAGCCAATAATATTCAAAAAACCCAATTTGGCCAAGAAAAAAATCCAAATAATAATTGATTTAAATAAAAAAAATACAGGGTGTCTCACTTTTTTCCAGCAAAATTTTTTTTTAGATAGTAAATGTCATTCTAAACAAAAAATTTCCTATGAACTATTACGTTTTTTCGACTCCTTAAAAAGTTACAGCAATTTTATAATTGATAAATTTTCATAATTTTTGTGGGACACCCTGTATAAATTTAATTTTATTTTAATTTTTTTTTAATTAAATCAAGTATGCTTTAGATTTTGTATATCTTTAAGCCAATAAGATGCTAAATTTTAGAGATAGAAATTTAACTGCGTCGTCCCATTATTTTAAATACAGTCAATAACAGTGGCGTAGCCAGCTTCCATCCCAGAGGGGTGCTTTTTTTTACACAACATAATATAATATAGTGATGCATATGGCGGCTATTTTTTTTGGATAAATAGCATGATATACAGGGTGTCCCATTTCACGTTGGACTCCCTGGGTATCTTTGTTATTATTGGAGATAGAAAGTCAGTTAAATGCACAAAGTAGTAGAGATTTTTTCGAATAATAATTCATTTATAAAAAATTTGAATATCGCATCGTTCCAACGCTATCTTGAAAAAACAAGAAAATGTGATTTTCAAAATATGACTAACTTCGTTATTTTCGGGGGTACCAACAAATTTTTTTGACTTAAATCGGACAATTTTTTGTGTACAATGCAGTAAAACAAATGAATATTTTCTTTCGCCAACGGATTGACCCGAAATGAACCAAACTTATTTTTTTCTAATGGCAGCCATATTGGTTTTACACATATTCGGAATTAGTGTATTTTTCTGAGTAATTTGATATATCATGTGAAATATTTTAAGAAAAATAGATATAATTTTATTTTACAAACCAAAAATGGCCTTGAATAGATGTAAACTGTCAATACATATGTGTTAAGATTTATTTTACATTTAACATTTTAAATTGTTACATTTATGTTATTGACAATTTACATCTCTTAAAGTCCAATTTTAGTTTGTAAAATCAAATAATTTTATTTTTTTTAAATATGACATATGGTATACCAAATTACTCAGAAAATAATACTGATTCCGAATATGTGTAAATCCAATATGACTGCCATAAGAAATAAATAAGTTTGGTTCAATTCCGGTCAATCTGTTAGCGAAAAAAAATATTCATTTGTTTTACTGCATTGTACGCAAAAATTGTCTGTATTATGTCAAAAAACTTTTTTGGTACCGCAGAAAATAAAGAAGTTATAGCGATATTTTAAAAATCGCATTTTCTTGTTTTTTCAAGATAGCGTTGGAACGATGCGATATTCAAATTTTTTGTAAATGAATTGTTAATATTGGAAAAAATTTCTACTACTTTGTCTATTTAACCCACTTTCTATCTCCAGTAATAACAAAGATACCCATACAGTCCAACGTCAAATGGGTCACCCTGTATAGCATTATAAATATCAAGCAAAATTTGCTATAAATAAATCTCGTTAAAATTAACATCATTATATTTGTCTTTTGGGCCTTGTTTTAATATTAATTTGACACCGCAAAGCCAAAAAAAAAATACAATAAGTTTCAAAAATATAAATGTTATTAGCCAAAACATAAATAATATTTCGAAGTTAACCTCAAATTCTTTAAAGAATACAGAGAAAATGATATATGTCATTTTGCTATTTATCATGATTTATGACTTACAATACTAGTATAACACAATAAAAAATATACACAATTTTGTATCGATTTTATAAGTTTTTTAATGTTGAAAGTTATAAGATATGTGAAAATAAATTTTTCATTTTTTTCGTCTATTTTAGGGGGGTGCTATTGCACCTCCTACACCCCCCGGCTACGCCTATGGCCAATAATGTTCAAAAAATTCAATTTGGCAAAGAAAAACCCCAAATAATAATTTATTTAAATAAAAAAAATATAATAAGAAAGAATATTATACAGGGTATTCCACAAAAATCAGAAAAATTTTAAATTTTTAAAATTGTTGTAACTTTTTAAAGAGTCAAAAAACATAATAGTTCATAGGAAATTTTTTGTTCAGAATGACATTTACTATCTAAAAAAAAATTTTGCTGGAAAAAAAGTGAGGCACCCTGTATATCGTTGTAAGCCGCATTAAATATTCGGTGATAATTAGAAAAAAATAACCTTTTTCGTTAATTGTTTAAAAAATATAAAAAGGAAAGCATTGTGTAAAAAATGAAGAGACATATTCATTGGTACCATTTTTTTGTGGGATTATTTTGAAAAGAACTGCATCCGTTAATATGTTTTTGTAAATTTTTAGTAGACTTCAGTGTAATTGCAATTATTTCAATAAATATTATAAGGCAAGCATTGGTATACACACTGCTAGAAAGATCTTGAATCATACTTTCCAATGGTATCATTAGTTTTTTTTTATGCGGCTTAATACGAAGAAGTTATGGGCGATAATCCTCTTATGGAAAAATACATGTAAAATTTTTGTTGTTGGAAATTTGTTGCTAACTTCTCGTAGGTGAAAAAATCTACATTTATTTCTGTAGAATTACATCAAAAAATTAAGTTTCGAATTGCAGATTTTAACCTGTATACTTGTTCACATGTAAAATGTATTGCTATGAAAAAAGTCTCCTCCAAGGTACCAAAGGTTCAAATGGTTGACGGTAAGAATAATATCCTACATATCTTATAGATATTTTTAATTTAAGTATAACGTATGTAATTTTTACTTCTAATATTGATTGTGTTCCTAAAATAAAGTACATATACTTATTTGAAAAGAAGTTGTAGAGGTGATGCGTGATGCCGATAATTCGAAACATGTAACAAAAATACAAGCAAATGGTATATAGGTGATGGATAAAGAATTATTTAGTTTTTTTAATAAATTAGGAGTGATCTACATTATCAATTGAATCTTCTAAAATATTATACAGAGGTGTGCACAAACGGCCAACGATGTAGTGTAGTATCCCCATATTATATTTATGCATATTTCATGCCATACCTGAATCGATGTAGATTCATGTAAATATAGGTATTCTTAGAATAATTAATAGTTGTAAACATTTAGGTTCAAGTAACAATAATCGTAAATATTTAATCCCGGGAATACCAGATAATTCCATTTGGGGCCAATAAAATTGATTACTTAAGGGTACTTAAACAGGCACCTAAGTAAACAGGGGCGGATGGGCAACTGACTAGCGGCCCGGGAAATAAAATTTGTCGGCCCACTTTTTATTTTTCGATATAAACCAAAAAGGATATAGTATTTCTTATACGTTTATACGTATAGAAAACTGATTCTTCAAAAAAAATCCTCTAATATATTGAACATCCAATATACATACCTATAGTCACTATTCGGAACATGCCAGAGAAAATTTACAGGAGAGAAACAATCTTAAAATGAAGATTGATCTTCAGTATTAAATTTTTATGTAGGAAGACAATCAGAATCAAGCTAAGCGTATTCAATTCGTTACTCCATAGAAACGACTTTTAGCTAGATTGGTTTTGGAATAAAAACGAAAATCGCAATTTTTGTTTTTTTAGCGATATTTTGAGAACAAAAAATGGCAAATGAAATTCCTTTTTATATCCATGTATGTCTTCGCAAAACGGGCACCCTGTTATTTTTTTTTATTTGTTGAAATAAAAATTTAAAATTTGATAATAATAACATAATACTTTTAATAGCTTCCATCTTCCATCATGAATCAAACAAACAAGTCACTTAAATGTGCGGGTGGCTGCGGGAACGACATTGCCAAATTAACTACATGTGATGGTTGTGGTAAGTTTATCCACCCTAGTTGCACAGGTAGAGGTAAACATACATGCGACTCCAATTCATCTGGAGATTCCAGTGCTACTGGTATTTCCCAGCATCTTCCCGATGGAATTTCTGAATTATTAAAGGAAGTACGTACGTCCATAGCCTCTCTCGCTAAAGATTTCGAGCACGAGCGCACGGATATTAATGAGATCAAGAAAGATTTCGAGCACCAGCGCACGGACATTACTGAGATCAAGATTTCCATGGTCTTGATCGAACAACTCAGAAAATTGAACTCAAAAAAGCTGTTACCAATTTACAAAATCGTGTTCAGGAATTGGAGACAACTAAAACCAAATCTAATGAACTTAACTCTATGGATGATAATGAAATGATTTCGAATGAAATGCTAGAACGTCAAAAGAGAAGGAACAATATCATCATACGAAATGTTGCCGAAACCCAAGGCAATACGGCTTCCAGAGATAACCGAGATGATTTTAATGCTGTCCAGAACATCTTAGGTCAATGTAATGTGGATGTTAGTAATGCTAAAATTTTTAGAATAGGTAAGAGTTCACCAAATAGATCACGTCCTTTGAAAGTAATCTTGCAAAATAGCAAATTTAAAAACAAGCGCAAACTTTCTCAGACCCACCCGCAGGTGATTATACACAGTGACCAAACCAAACTACAGAACCAGTACTAACTGAAAATTAAATCCAAGTTAAAAGAACTAAACGACGCTGGGGATGCATCTAAGAAACTTAAATACATTAATGGTGTCCCAACTATCATCGATATTGGTAACAAACCTAATAATAACAAAAAAACTAACTTGGGCAAGGCGACAGTGTATTATCAAAATATACGGGGTTTAAGAACTAAATTGCCAGATTTCTCTGCTAGTGTCAATCAATGTGCGTTTGATGTCATTATTCTTAGTGAAACATGGCTCAATGATAGAATTAGTTCATCTGAAATTAACATAAAAAATTACCACATTTTTAGGTGTGATAGAAGTACATTGTCGAGTAACAAAAATCGTGGAGGGGGTGTGTTAATTGCGGTACACTCAAAATTACAGTGTACTCAGATTGAATCCTCGGACTACAAACATCTTGAACAAGTTTTTGTGCTCGTGAAGTATCAGAAAAGCGTATTACTGTTTGGATGTATCTACATACCACCAAATAGCGACTCGCAAATATATGATGATCATTGTTCGTCGATCGAGCAGCTGCTGGATACCTTTCCGGAAACAAGACTCTACATTTTTGGGGATTATAACTTGCCGAAGTTTTTCTGGGATAATGACTCCTTTGGTGTAAAGGTTTCTCCTGCAGTAGGAAATGGTCAAATTGTTTGCGATTCTTTCGCGTTTTTAAATTTATTTTAAAGAAATTTTCTTGGCAATATAAATAATAACTTACTTGAGTTATGTTTTACAAATGATGAATTTGCTAATATCAACTTATGCATAGACCCTTTATTACCTTGCGATGTTTACCATCCATGTTTGTCCTTAGATGTTAATATTAATGAGACAGTTTCAAACTTATCTAGTGAATACTATGTTTTTGATTTCAAAAACGCTGATTTCACTAGAATTAACGAGTCAGGTATAAATTGGGAACTTGTTTTGAGCGTTACTGATGTGAATCTGGCTACGGAGAGATTTTATAGTATTGTCACGCCTAGGATGTTAAAACCTTAGACAGGGGGTAATGTGACTATTAGGTAGATAAATGACAGTTTGGATGATAGTACAAGCCATATTTATTATACTTAAATTAATTAACAAAAACATAATCTAAATTAGTAGACTTACCCTATTACATTCATCTTTAACAACTATGCTCTCTTTTGCTTTGGGGCAGGACACTTAACTTTTGTCTGGCCACACTGACACTCTTGGACCAACTGTCCAGTCAATATTTTAATTAGGTTTTTTGTAAGGTTGGAGTAATGTCTCAGCATAAAAACTCAAAAGCTTGCAACCTTAATATTGGTCACCGAACGTTATAATTGATGATTTGCTCATTGCTTCATTGTTCTAATTTCTTAATCAAAGTTTGCGAAGTAATTTGGAGTAATTACATTTTAATATTTATAATTAAATTGAATGAATTGAATGCAAAATTAATTTGGAAAAACTAGCTTCGTGACAGTATAATAATTTCAGCTATGGAAGCCTACATTCCGCGCAAGAAGTTCCTTAGTCATGATAAATATCCTAAGTGGTTCACAAAAGAGCTTATACCTAAAATAAAATCAAAAAATGCTCTACACTATAAATATAAAAATTCTAAGCTGATGGAAGACTATGTGGAATTTAGCAACCTTCGTTCTCAGTGTAAGGCTTTAACCGAGGATTGTTACAGAAAATATATTACCTCTACTGAGTAGTCGCTGCAACACAACTTAAAAGGTTTTTGGAACTTTGTTAATAAGCAAAAAAAGAACAACTGTATCCCGGAAGAAATGCTTCTTGGTGATGTTACAGCCAATGGAGGGCAAGCGATAGCTGGCTTATTTGGGAAATATTTTGGGTCCGTTTACTCATCAGATGTAATCCATGAAGTCCCAAAATTTGTCTATCATAACACTGTCGATATTAGTTCCTGTTCCTTTAATATTCAGGACATCTATTCAAAACTTAATTCCCTTGAAGCAAAATTTAGCTCCTGTCCTGATGGCATACCACCCGTCTTTTTAAAAAATTGCTCATCACCTCTGGGTCTGCCACTACTAATCTTATTCGAAAGCTCATTAAACAGTGGTGTGTTTCCTTCAATTTGGCTAGGGCGGATGTATCAAACTATCGACCAATTAGAATCCTTAATGCTATTCCTAAACTTTTTGAAAATATAATTACTGAAAAACTTACACCACAATTTAAAAATATTATAGCTAACAACCAACATGGGTTTTGCCAAGGTAAATCCACTCAAACCAATTTGGCTCTTTTCGTACAATTTATTTCGGATTCCTTGGAGAGTGGGTGTCAAGTAGACAGTGTCTACACCGACTTTACTAAGGCATTCGACAGAGTACCTCATTCTATCTTGTTATCTAAACTACAATCGTTGGGTATACACGGTCCATTACTCTCATTTTTAAGCAGCTACCTGTTTAAAAGAACACAAATTGTTAGAATCAAGGGTTACTTCTCTAACCACCTTCCACGTCTTGACATTAATAAAATCTACAGGAAATCTATTGGATAAAAATTTTGTTTAAATTTAATGTTATTAACTTAATTGCAAAAAAAATCATTTAAAATAAGGAAGTTGGGGCACTTGGGTCCAACTTCTGGTGTAAATGAAGTTGCATAAAAATGCGATTTTCAAATGGGCGTAATTCCGAAAGTATTAATCGTAGACCACACTACGCTAGGTCAATTTAATGGTATTTTTATGGAGAACACGAAAATTGAAAAAATATACTGGGTGTTTCATTTAAAATAAGAAAGTTGCCATCCACTTTCGGTATAACAGGAAGTTCCAGAAAATCAAAAATACCTTCATTAGAAAGTTCGCAATTAGATTCCTAAGTAGACAAATTTTCAGAATCAAAAACAAAACCGTTCAAAAGTTAGCAGGGGGGGGATTTACTTTATGTCCGCTCTGTATATTCTTTTACATGCCAAATCTGTACGATTTACACCCTGGCGATCAATTTTGTGAAGTTTTCAGTTGCTCAAATGATGTTTTTAGTTCATGTAGCAAATGTACATTATACTATACAGGGTGTTTCGTAAGTAGCGTATAAATTTGAAACCCCATGTAGGAAATACTTTGTTAAGAAGAAAAGTTCATATGAACATGTCCAATATTCATTCATAAAAAAGTTATTTGAAAAAAAAAATTAAATCAATTTATTAGTAAAAAAATATAATTTAGCATGCTTTGAAAATTACATAATGAATTTAAATTTTGTTCGAATACACCTCCTCTTGCTGTTATGCAGGCACGGCATCGACGTAACATCTCTTCGTTAACATTGAAATTAAAATTATTTTCCACTTCAGCAACCGCATTGTTTACCCTCTCAAGTAATTTTGCTTGAGTATTTATCTTAATCGTGTACACATTTGTTTTGAGAGTACCCCAAAGATAAAAATCTAACGGATTTAAGTCTGGAGATCGCGGTGGCCACGATATTGGTCCTCCAAAACCTGTCCAATTATTATTGAAATTATCATTCAACCAATTAGTCACATTTCTTCCCCTATGTGGTGGCGCTCCACGCATGTTCATTGTGGTAATTTGGTGTAGTTCCTTTGCCAAATTGACTTTCATCCGTCCAAATAATTTTTGAGCAAAAGTTTGGATCTGCTGCCATTTTTTCCAACAACCATTGACAAAAGTTTAAACGTCTGATCTCATCTTCTGGCCGAAGGGCTTGTACTTGAAGAAAATTGTATGGATGCATTACTTATTCCCTCTTTAGCGTCTTCCAAATAAATGATTGAGAAATACTTTGTATTGAAGAAACACTGCTTATACTTGTACGAGGATTTTCAATAAAGGCGTCTATCACTGCTTCTTCTTCTTCAAATGTATGTTTTTCAGTGGTACCAATTTTTGGTGCTCAATGTATGTTTTCGGTGTCCCTATAGGCAGATTCTGGTCAAAATTAAAGGCCTTTAATTTAAAGATTTAAGATAACTATTGAAATTGTCCATTACAACCCATATAACAAATTTAAATGTAAAGGCCTTTAAAGTTAAATGATTTGACCAGAATCTGGGTATTAATCTTTGAAAGGTCCTGGAGAAAACATGGTAAGAAGGGTGGCGTCTATTGAGAAACCTGCGTTGATATTCTCTACTTGCTTACAAACTATTACCATTACAAAATTCATTTATAAAATTTTTTATAATTATATCGGCATATTCAAAATTACTAAACATTTTGTAGTTTTTGTTTCAAACTTAAATACGATAAATGTTTAATACCCAGATTCTGGTCAAATCATTTAAGTTTAAAGGCCTTTAAATTTAAATTTGTTATATGGGTTGTAATGGACAATTCCCATGGTTACGTTAGTTGTTTCTAATTAAAGGCCTTTAATTTTGACCAGAATCGGCCTATAAATCTTTATTATTTAAATGCCAAAATTAAAAAAAGACGATTTTCAAAGCATGCTAAATTATATTTTCTTCAAATGCTTATAACTTTTTTATGAATCAATATCGGACACATGTTCATATGCACTTTTTTTTTTAAAAGTATTTCCTACATAGGATTTCAATTTTATACCCTACTTACGAAACACCCTGTATACTATACTATTATGTTACAACTATTTTATTGATGATAGAGCATGTTCTAATCACAAAAATAATTCTTCGGTTGATAATAAAAACAACCATAAAACGGCTTGTAATATTTGTGGAAAATTTTTTCAAAAAGAAAATTTACACATTTCCAAATAAAATTTTAAATAATTCAAATGCTGATCAAGATTTACAAAATATTCAAAATAGATTGGCTTACTTAAAACGTAACTTGAAGGTGATTAAAAGAATTCCTAAAAGAGCTAGACTCATCCTTTTGGCTGCTTCCTTGTCCAATATTATAGACCATTGTATAAACAATAATTCTTTGGATTCTTGGATTGATCTGTTGTTATTTGCTTATAATTCTTTTAATATTCCTACCAAAATAGCTGACAATGTTCAATAACTTCAATTATTATTAGAAATTTAAATAAAGAAAGATTTTGCCAATATTCCTGTTAATAAAAAAGAGATATTTAGAGGAAGACCAAGTTATTAATCGAATAATGGGTAAAGTTTCTGATAGCGGTTTATCAGGAGCTGTTAAATTAATATCTATCTTCAAATGATTACTTCGCTGGTTTTGCTAAAAATATTTATGAATCACTTCTTATATAGATCCTTAGTCTATTGAAAGCATTAATATCATGTATAGTAATAGCAAGATTACTCCAATACAAAAGTTACTACAAATGAAGTTTTTTTAGCCATAAAATCTTTTAATATGGGCTCATCTGGCGGATTATATTCTCTCAGACCTTCACACATACAATACATGCTCAGTTTTAATTCTGGTTCTTCAGAGGAAAAGCTTTTAAAATCAATTACAAATCTTTGTAATTTAATGCTTTCTGGAAAAGTAATATCTAATATATGTCCGATATTATTTATGGTGCTTCGTTGTGTGCTTTGAAGAAAAAAGATGAAGGTGCTATTGCTGTTGGAACTTTTTCTCGTCGCTTGCTAGCTAAGCTATGATGTTAATTAATAAAAATCTTGGTAGTTTTACGTCCTATTCAATTTGGTTTTGGTACTAAAGGAGGTTGTGAAGATACCTTACCCAACATCCTGACCCATCAAATAAAGTTTTTCTGAAATTAGATTTTAAAAATGCTTTCAACATGTTAAACAGAAATACTTTTCCTAATCTGGTTTTTGATACCCTTCCAGAGATATCACCTTTTGTTTTTCAATGTTATAAAGAATCTTCTTTTCTTATGTTTGGTGAAGATTGAATCTTATCAGAAAGAGGCGTTCAACGAGGAGATCCTTTAGGACCAGGTTTATTTTGCTTTTAGGAATTGAGAAATTGACAAAATTAATTAATACTGAATTTAACACTTGGTATCTTGATGATGGTTCCATTGGCGATAACTCTGAGTTAGTTCTTGAAAACTTGAGAAAAATAATTCCAACATCAAACGAAATAAGCCTTGAATTGAATTTCGGAAAATGTGAATAACTATTTTTCTTAGATGGTATAGATGAGGATATTTTTCAGAATTTTAACTCTATTGCTCCAGGTATTAAAATTACAAAACATTCTGAATGGTGTTTACTTGGAACACCTCTTACTGATACCGCACTTTCTAAATCTATAGAAGAAAAATCAGATTGTTTGAAACTTATGTGTACTCGTCAATTGAATCTTCCATTATATGTTTCCTTTTTTCTATTAAAAAACTGTCTTGCAATTCCTAAAGTAAATTACCTTCTTAGATGTAGTCCATCTTGGCATGATCTTTCTAGTATTAATACTTTTGATAATATTATAAAATATGGATTAGAAAGAATCACTAACAATTATTTAACAGAAGAAATGTGGATTCAAGCAACGTTGCCTGTACGTTATGGAGGTCTTGGAATTCGCCTTGCTTCATCTTTAACATTACCTGCTTATCTTTCTTCTTGTTATGCAACTTTGAAGAAAATTGATGACACTTTGCCTCCAGTTTTTAAAGATGTTCCTGATATTAATTTAGTTGAAGGTGAACATCTTTGGTATTCAAAAACCAAAAAATATTTTGATGCATCTGAAAAGCGTATCCAAAGATCGTGGAATATTCCTCTTTTGGATATTACATTTAACGAATTTAAGTGTTCGTCTGATGATTCATTTAAAAAAGCACGTTTAAATGCTTTGTCTTCTAAAGAATCAGGTGCCTGGCTACATGCTTTACCAGTTTCATCTTTGGGTACCCTTCTTGATAACGATTCATTTAGAATTGCTATAGGTCTCCGTCTTGGTTCTTCATTATGTATTGAACATACTTGTTCATGTGGCTCGACTGTACATGAAAATGGGGTTTACATTAAGTTCTAAATTTAGCGCTGGTAGATTATCTCGTCACAGTGAAGTTAATGAATTAATTAAAAGAGCATTGTCTTCTGCCGATGTACCATCTATTTTAGAACCGTTAGGTACAAGTGGGGATGATGGTAAGAGACCTGATGGAATGACCTTGATTCCCTTGGTGTTTCGGCATGTCAGCTGTTTGGGACTTTACTTGTGTAGACACTATGGCCACGTCTCATTTCTTCTGGTGCTGCTGCTTTGATCGGGGAAAAAACAAAAAAAACCAAAATATAGAAATCTTGAGAAAATTTTTCTGTTTTACACAGTCAGTATAGGAACATTTGGAGTTTTGGGGTTCTACTGGTTTAAAATTTATTAAAGACATTGGTAAAAGAAAATAGAAAATTTGACTAAAGATCCAAGGTCTTTTTCATTTCTTTTTCAACGAATAAGCATTGCTATTCAAAGGGGAAATGCTGCCGCTGTTTTAGGTACTCTTCCTAAGAACAAGTCTTTAGAAGAAATTTATATGATACTATTGAGATTATGTATTATAAATTAATAATAAAATAATCCATTAAAGTATATAGTTATTCGATATATAATAAAATATATTAAAAAGAGAGGTATCTTCGAATAACAAAAAATATATTTATATAAGCTAGCGCACTTTCGGATAATAATCCATCATCAGGCTAAAAGAAAATGGTTAAATAACACAAAATATTATAAAAAATTAAATAAATTACCAATAAACATAAGGAAAAAGATGAAAAAAATGTTGTATAATAAAAAAGAATATTTTTGAGTGACAAGTTCAACTATATGAAATATACCAACATGATTTAAACAAAATAAAAAATATAAAATAAACAAATAAAGTAGTTAAAAAGTAATTTTATCAAAAAATTTAGTTGATGCAAAATTATCAATATCATTAAGGTTATTTCCTTTTCGTTTTGACAAATTTATTTCAAAAGATTCAGCAAAGTTTAGTTTCTTTCCTTTATCTAAATTATGAAGAATTGTAACAAAAGATTTAGGTTTAAAATTATGGTCAAAATTATTGACATGTACTGCAAATTTAGAATCTGTTTTAAACTTGCGAATTGAATTAAGATGTTCTTTAATTCTTACTTCGAAATTTCGTCCTGTTTGTCCACAATATTCCGCGCCACAATCACAAGTTAATTTATAAACACCACTTTTATTTAATTTACTAACTTTATCTTTGTTATTGCCTAAAATTTGTTGCATATTTATCGATCGACTATAAGAAAAATTAAATTTCTTATTATTGTTGGATTTGTTAAAAATATTTTTAATTCTAAATGAAAGATGATTAATGAATGGGATCGATAAATATGGTGAATTAAATTCAAAATTATTTGAAAAAATGTTCATTTCTTTTAAAAAACAAGATTTTTTCATTGTGTTAAATGTTTTAATCAAAACATCTTTTGGGAAATGATTAGTGAAGCCAATATAAAAAATTATCTCTAATTCATTTCTAAAGTTACTATAATTTAAAGGAATGTTAAAAAGTCTAAAAAATTAAAAATTAAAAAATGCCAATTTATGAGAAATTGGATGATTTGATAAATAGTCAATACAGTGATCTGTATGAGTTGGTTTGCGATAGATACTATAATTTAAATTGTTGGATTCTGGATTTCTAATAACCAAAATATCTAAAAAAGGAATAGACAAATTATTTTCTAATTCGTAAGTAAATTTAATTTTTGGATGTATAGAATTAAGGAAATTAATAATATTACAGATATTTGCATCATTCTTAATTATACAAAAAACATCATCAACATATCTTCCCCAAAATAAACATTGATTCTCAAATAATGTGTTAGAAAAAATCAAACTTTCAATGTGGTTCATAAAAAGATCAGCAAAAAGAGGAGAAAGTTGATGACCCATTGCTAATCCAGTTTTTTGTATATAAATATCATTATTAAACATAAAGAAATTTTGGTTAATAGAAATTTTAGTTAATTCTGAAATGGCTTCAGCTATATCATCATCTAAATTTGAATCATTGATATAGTTATTTAAAATTTCTAAACATTCAGAAGGTGGAATAGAAGGAAATAAATTAATAACATCAAAAGATATTAATACAACCTCTGAATAATTAATATCTTTTATTAATTCTAACCTATTAATAAGGTCCTTTGTGTTCTTTAAAGCATATTTAAAATTAAAGTTAATATTTTGCTTTAAGTATTTATCCAAAAAGGAGGAAAGTTTATAAACAGGAGAACCAATAAAAGATACAACTGGACGAATCGGAATATTTGGTTTGTGTATTTTAGGTAAACCGTATAATTTTGGAATAATTGGATTCATTAAAATAATTTGATAAGATTTATATAAATTTAGATATGCAAATTTTTGAATTGTATGTTTTAATGAATCATTAAATTTCTTAAAAAATGAAATATTTACTTTCTCAAAATCACTTGATAAAATAAAATCAAAAACTTTTGTTTTATAATCATCCTTATTCATAATAACAAGACAATTTCCCTTGTCTGCTTTATTAAAACAAATATTATTTTCTAAGGATTTCATCTTAATATCATCAATAGTATTTCTATCAGGATATACCTGAGTATTAACTTTATTTATAGAAATAAACTCATTAATGATATTAGAACAGTTATTAATAGAATATTCGTTATTGATTAAATTACTTGTATCTAATGCAATTGTAGTATCAAATAAGAAATTTTTAATATCACTAACATTTTTGGGTAAATTTGGTGAAAATTTTAAACCTTTATTTAACAATATATTTTCATTCTCCGAAAAGGAAACATTAGTAAAATTCTTAACCCTTGGGTGGAAAGAATGAAGATTAAAATTAAAAGGATTAAAATTAGAAATAATATTTGTAGAATTGTAATGAAAATTGTGGTAATTTTTGTAATTAAAAGAAGTTAATGAATTATCATAATTTGGAAGATTATCATTATGTGTTATATTAACTTTTTCTGAATTAGCACTTACGATTTGGATATTATTATTCTGATAATCCTTTGATTGAACATAATTATTATTTAAAAACAATAAATGATTTATCTTGTTCTGAAGTTTTAGACGAAGTTCTTTTCCAAACACAAAACCATTTTCACGAATAGTATAGTCCAGAGAATCCCATTCTAGATGATGAAGTTCAGTTGATAAATTAATGTGTAA